>OY979727.1:3356666-4755000 GCA_963855995.1 Muricea muricata
TCCTTCGCCAGGAGTCACTAATGTGGGCGGGATGTGTCAGTTTCCCAATTCTGTTTCAATTTGCGAAGACAACGGTCTCATGGTTGGAAAAACTCTCGCACATGAAACCGGTCATTCGTGAGTAAAGAGCTTATATTCGCCTGCTATTCATTATCCTGATTTTACAGCGTCTTTGGACATGTACAGTCAGGTGAAAATAATGTTCGTGGCGTTACTGACCTACATAGCAAAAAATGAACAACCTGTTCTGGCCTGATGAAAACAGCATTGAACAATGTTTTGCAAAGGTTGTCATGCAACAGTATTGTTCAACATTGTTACACCTGATTGCGGGCTAGTTCAGGCTCAACAACTTGTTCAGTATTGTTGACAACATTGAACAATGTGGGCAGCAAAACATTGTTCAATGCTGTTTTCATCAGGCCAGAACAGGTTGTTCATTTTTGGCTGTGTACAAGGGACAAATAGCGCTATCCACCGAAGGATGCGATTCCCGCCGTGGTCAGGCATATTTTTCAGCTTTATTAGCGGGAATATAAACTCAAAGTAACATCACAAGCGATACTTGTAAACTTATTAATAAAGTTTTGATCCAGCGAAAACAAGACTAAGTTGATGCTAGTTGCTGCCAGAGGATCTAGGAGAACCTACTGTATAGTTGAGAATAACTTTCCCAACTATCCCCGCGGCTTGAATTTGGACATGTATATGATAAACACTGGAATTAAGACACTTTAACCTATGAAAAATTACACAGTAACACCCTGCCTTCAAAGCGCGCTAATTATTCTAATTTTAGGCTTGGCATGAATCATGATATGCGTCCTTTCTGCGGTGACAGCAAGAAGATGATGTCATTACACCCAGAAGGGGCTGACGCGTACGAATGGTCGAAGTGCAGCCGAATGTTCCTTAAACAATTTCTCGAGTAAGAAGTCATTAAAAATTTACTAACTAGTTTGGTTCATGACCTTATTAGCTCTAGCAGTGCATCATATAGAGCTACAGTAGGTCCCATAAGGATCATCTTTTGTTAATCCTGTGTTACTATACAGGAGGAAACGCAAACTAAACTAAGTTTATATTTATACTAGATAGCTCAACTAGCTATAGTTTAAAACTGTTCCTCCTAAAGGTCCATCATGGACCAAGTAAGGATCTTTACCCAACTTAAGCCTAGCTATATTAACTACAATACCAGAGCACAAATAAGTTGTCAACTATACTTAATACCAATTACCTACAAAATAGATCTTCTTGCAAAAATCTTTGTTTCTGTACTTTAGTTCAAGCAATTCTCGTTGTTTGAAAGACAAACCTATGACAAAACAAGCAATAAATATTCAGATCTTCAATGACCCAGGACTACTTTACAATGCTGATCAACAATGCGCGTTATCTTACGGTGATGGAGCAAAATACTGCAAAGACAAATCTCCCGAGGTAAGTTGAACTTATTTATACAAAATAACTCTGTCAGGTTCAAAATGTTCTTCCCAGAGATCCAGTAAGGATCATCTCTTATTAAGTGTTTCTACATAAACTAAACTAACTTTGTTAATAATGGATAGTTCTAACAGTTCCAAACCTTTCTTCCTGAAAAGGTTCAGTAAGAATTTTGTCTTATTGATCCAATGTTACTACAGCAGAAAACTTACATTGAATCATCTTTATTTACACTGGAGAGTTCTACGAGTTCTAAACTGTTCTTCCTATAGGTCTATTTAGATAATTCATTATTTATCTAGTGTTACTACTGAATGAAACCCAACTAAACTATAACTTTATACTAGATAGCTCTGTCACTTCTGAACTGTTCTTCCCTAGAGGTTCAATAAGCATCACCTCTTACTGCATGACCAAATGTTACTTCAAGAGGAAACGTGGACTAAAATAAGTAAACTAAATTATAAAGCGTTGACTAAATGTGTTGATTCATTGACTAAATAGCCTCAGCACTTGTAAAGTTGTTAATAAAATTTCGATCCAGCGAGAACTAAGACTGATTTGACGCCAGACTAAGTTGATACTTCAAGAGGAAACGTAGACTAAACTTAGTGAACTAAATTCTAAAGTGTTCTTTCTGGACGTTAGATGAGGCCATCAACCATATCAATGACTAAATGGCTTCAAAACTTCTGTTTTCTCAAGGAAATGTGTAGTCAGCTGTGGTGTTTAGTCCCTTCCGAAGACAACAACTGCCGCAGCATAAATCAACCACTAGCAGACGGCACTGCGTGTGGAGATAAAATGGTAAGCTTTCCAAAAGCAATTTAAACAAAATATTGACATACGAAACAGACAATTTCACCAGTTCCACAATTATGAAGTGTCACTACAGCCACAGGGACTTGACCGGCAATGAAATATGTTTTCCACTTGAATTAGTAATTATTTTGTAAAGGACTAAATGTTTATTGAGTTCAATGCTTTGTGAAAGAAATTTAAACAAACTTTTTATTTGCATGAAAACTTCGTCATTTCAATAGCAATAGGCCATAGGCAAAACAACACGTCCAATGGCAGAAAAAAGTACAATGTCGGTGAAGTAAAATGTGATCAAAAAGTTTCAAAAAGTGGTTGTTTTTGATAAACTGGCATATACTAACTTTTAGTGGTGTAAGCGCGGCAAATGTGTCATGACGTACACGGAAGGTCCGGACGCAATTGATGGAGGATGGTCAGACTGGTCTAAAGATTACACTGAATGTACAAGGTCATGTTCAGGAGGCGTACAGTACAGAACAAGACAATGCAACAATCCTTTGTAAGTTAAACCGTTGTCGTTTGTAGAAAGTCATTGCCTTCTACCTGGACTCGTGAAGGTATAGGATTTAGGAAGCGACTGTTCAATGTGTGTTTCGCTATGTCCATTCATTTCAAAACTTGAGGAGAGAAAGTCAAACAATACGAAACAGACTCCGAATATCATCATCTTGTAAACGCAAGATTTGAGTTATTTAAATGAACAAGACACAAAATGCATTGACAATGACTTTGCAATAAAGTCGAAATATCACCAGTATTTTGTGTCTTGTTCATTTAAATAACTCAAATCTTGAGTTTACAAGATGATGGTAATGATATTCGGAGTCTGTTTCGTCTTATATTTGATAAAATTGTCTGCGGGAAAAGGATAAAGTCAAACAAGGTTGTTTTAGATGAACTAAGTGTAACCACTATAATTTCTAAAAGGCAAATGTGTCTTAATTCCAGTGCATCTGATGAAAATTTTGAAATTCAAGCGAGTTCTCACAATGGCTCTCAAATCTTTCAATGTTTTGTTGTTTCAACGCCTGCTTTTGCACGAAGTAAACTTGAATCCTATGGATTTTAGGCCAACAGATGGAGGAAAGTTTTGCGAAGGCGAGCACAGAGAATATCGATTGTGCAACACTAAGGTAAAGATAAACTAAGATATCAGTTTAATGCATATTTTGTCTGGTCATTCTTACACACCGTTTCAATTTCCTAGAAATGCGAAGATGAAACAAATTTTAGAAACGCGCAATGCGAGGAGAAGAACAAGGAAATGTTCAACGACAAGTTTTTTGAATGGGAGTGGAGGCCATCGAATCTTAGTAAGTCTTTTTGGTGAAACTAAACAACGTCTGGAAATATGAAGAGTTTATATTCCTCCATGAAGCACTGGGCCATTTATCAGTTGATCTTAAAGAAGGACAGGCAAAACCTGTTGTTAATGGCTGTCTTCCTGACTTCATGTTTTACAAATCACTAGCTTGCAAAGACGTTGTGGAGTGCTCCGTTCTGTGCATCGGTTTTGCTCTTAAGAAAAACGGACATATGCATATAAACATTACCTAAATTCTTAAATTCTGCAATTTAAATTTAATTCTGCAATTAAAGTTGTTCTTAAATTCTGCAATATTACGATAAACTTAAAAGTCACACGCGTTTTGAAACTATTCAATTTGATATCGTATCCAAGCAGATCCTGGTACCGTATAAACGTACATCATACTTATAAAAACAGAAGTTCCATTGTCAAGACGTTAGGAAGTTACAGAATCTTGAAAATCCACCATTCAAATATTTGTTAAACCTCATCATTCTAGTGGACAAATGTACGCTGGGATGTTTCATAAAGAATACTGACCAAGGATATGCATTTGGTAACGTGGAGGATGGTACAAACTGTGATGACAATTCCGACAGTAAATGTGTAAATGGCGAATGCATGGTGAGTACAAGACGTTGAAGATTTTCGGGGGTCGGTTGTAGGAATGGTGAATAGCTCTATCCACCGGATGGTAATTTTTTTTTAACTGCCACGGAAAGGCATAAAAAGCAATGACTCCAGGAATATTGACCGTGCAAAAAGTAAAACCCACTTTAATTCGAAAATTCTGAAGTCGGTTGTGGGAAAGGTGAATACCGCTATCCATCGGATGGTGACTTTTTGAAACCTGTTAAACATGTAACTGGTAAAATCCATATTAAAGTTCAACATTTTCAAGTTAAAGTCTCTTTTTATCTCTCTCTAGTTCAATATATCTCTGGTGTCTTTGCTTTCTATGCCTTTCTGCAGCAGTTGTAAAAAATCACCATACAGTTGATACGCTGTCCATCTTTTGTAAAACATGCCCTTTAATTTTAATATGGAATTGTCCATTTATTGAACAAGTTTAGTGTCAGGACATATCACCAATGTAGCACCACTATGCACTAGCAACCTTAGCGCTCTGGCTTGCGTTCTCAGTGCACTCCTTTGATCGCCTATGACTTAACTTAAACTATCAACGAAATTCCAGCCTATTGGATGCGACCAAGTGATTGGCTCTCCAGCTAAATTTGACAGATGTGGTGTCTGCAATGGCGACGGAAGCACGTGCCTCTACGGCAACAGCAAGGATGAGGCATTGAAGGCAAACCTCACACAGAAGTACAGAGAACAAGGACACACTTTCAAAAAGACGCTGTTGTTGCTTGAAAAGATGGGGTACAAAGTTCCAGGAGACTTTGCTTCAGCCAAAATAGATGAAGTGATTTCAGATTTCTACTGGGCAGTTTTGAAGTCTGGATGCAGCCAGACATGTGGCGGAGGTTAGTTTACTGACCGACCAATTGACCATTCCCCTTTTACAAATACTTTTGACTTAGGAATGTTTATTAGCACAGCTGAAGAGCATCCTAATTTTAATAAAATTGTGAAGTTTGGTTGCAATACATTGTAAAATGTGGAAAATATAGCCCTGTGAAGTTTGAAAATTTTGTATACTTTTGCATTATGCGCGGAAAAGTGTAATCAGAAATCGAAATGTGATTACACTTTTACGTGCATGATACAGAAGAATACAAAATTTGCAAACTTTACAGGACTATATTTTACACATTTTGCAATACTTTACAACCAAACTTCACCATTTTACTAAATTTAGAATGCTCTTTCTAGTCGTGCTAACGAATATTCCCAATTCAAAAGTTTGTCTAAAAGGGAAATAGTCCTTTTAAAGCCAAACAAGATGTTCTGTTCCTCTGAGTTGCCCTGTTCATTGGGGCATCGCTCCCATTGCTCCGACCAAGTTGCAACCGGAACACGCAATTAGGTTGCCTTGCTAGTTGCAAGTTTTTATTTTTCAAAAAAAAAAACAGACAACAGAAAACTGGAAAATCGCCCACTCTATTGCGAGATTAGGACTTGAAGTATGCTTGACACGTATGGGAATCAGCCAGTAAAAACATTTACAGTAAAGTAGCAAAACAACTATCCTCGTTTAGGAATGGAAACGACAAAGTCGGAATGTCGTCGTTCCGACGATGGGTCGCCTGTGGCGGAAACAAACTGTGACGTGAAGAATAGGCCTATAGACAAGACCACAAGATGCAACACAAAACCTTGTCAACCAGAGTAAGATATGAAGTTAGTTTGTTTACAGCAACCACGTACAATAATCATGTTACGCTCGCTATTCTGATTGTTAGCCATTTCCTAATAGAGGCTGCAAAGCATGCATGGATTCTTTGGAGGGACAGTGCGATAGACATCACCAGTCATGAGACATCTAGGTGACCTGAAAACACGAAAAAGTACTGGCACTAGTTGTCAAATAGAAATTCATTTTTCGAGCCAAACTAGCAAACTTTTTATTAAGTATAACTTACTTCGGTTCCAATGATGGACATATAATTTTCTTTACTGAACATGATTACAAAGTTTCAACAAGTTTCATTAAGGAAAATAAAAGATATAAGTGATTAAAAACAGCAAAATGGATTTTTATTCGGTAGCGAGCTTCAGACCTTTTACTCACGGTCAGATCAGCTGGATAACTATGAGTATTGCAAACTACCTTTGAGGTTTTTCCTTAGAGATGATGGGGCATATTTTATATTTCCTTGCTCCAATTTCAACTTTTAAAGTTTCATGTAACTTTATTTTGTCCCTCCAAATAATTTATAAGTTTTGTGGTTCCCAATTTGGAAATGGCGGATCACACAACACTCGCGTATAATTCAGGGGTCGGTTGTATCGAAGGCGTTTAGCTTAAACGGTAGATATTAAAGTAAAAAATGTAAAACAAGTTTGCATGTTGTATAAACAAACCAGCCAAAGTTATTTGACCTAAGAAGAACAAATATATATAAAACTAAATATTTGTTCTATTAAACCCATAATTTCGGTTGCAAAAGTGATTTTTAAATTTCACTTATCCACCGTTTAAGCTAAACGCCTTTGATACAACCGGCCCTTTATAGTATGTTATAAACGCCTTAAGTTATGCTTATTTGATTTTCCTAGTTAAGTTCTTGAATTAAATATTGTAACACACCTTAAATCCCATCATCCGAAAGGCTGAACGGTGGCTTTAAACAAGACCTCGTTTATCTCGTTTATTCTACTCTTATGTTAAGATGGAGAACAGACAGATGGGACGATTGTAGTAAAACGTGCAACGGCGGTACGAGGACAAGACATGTTAGATGCGTCCAAATTGTTGGTGGGGGTATTGAATACGACGTCGAAGATGAGATGTGTGACGCTGAGGCGAAACCAAATTCAAAAGAAGATTGCAACAAACAGGAATGTCGACCTGAGTGGGTCGCACAGCCTTTTGGAATGGTAACTAAACTGGGGCCGGTTGTATCAAAGGCGTTTAGCTTAAACAGTGGATAAGTGAAATTTAAAAATCACTTTTACACCTAGTACGGAACCGAAATTATGAGTTTAATAGAATACATATTTAGTTTTATATATAATTGTTCTTCTCAGGTCAGATAACTTTAGCTGGTTTGTTTACACAACATGCAAACTGGTTTTATATTTTTCACTTATCCAAAGTTTAAGCTAAACGCCTTTGATACAACCGGCCCCTGAAATCTTGCAGACAACAGCTGCAAACTCATTGGTATTTCAAAACCAGGCAGAGTTTATTTTATCATCGTTTGGGAACTTTTCAAGGGTGTTACTCCACCTTTTCACAAATTTGTAAAAAATATTCAAGGAAACTGAGGGAGATGTTAAAATTCCATTCAAGAGGGAGAGAATACACGAATTTTTACCAACACAAAAGTTTCCTAGTTTCCATTTAGTCGTGAATATATCAAAGTGACCGATGTGATAGAGTATGTACGCCAATTTAAACTTAAAATGACTAGTTTGAATAAAGCCCACAAAAGAAAAGGTCGACCTACATTATACCAGATTAAATGATTTTGCTATGACGTTTACGTTTACCCTACTTGTTTCCATCATTCAAACGGAGGTAAATAAATGCTATTTTTCAAAGATCCTTTGAAGTGAACGCTAAATTCTGTCTAATCCCATCGTAATTCCAATCATAACAACAGGAAACGACTACCTGCACAAGTTCTTCTGATTAAAAATTGCGAAAACGATGCAACGTCAGTGTGATGGATGGAAAATAACAATACACTTTTTAAGGGCACTGGAACGAGCGCGCCAAAACTGCGTAAAGTGTGACTCGCGATTTATATAGGGTGAACCTTCTGATTAATTTTTCATTCTGTGTCTATATCTTAATGACAACAGTGAACTTACAGTGAAGACCACTTGCTCAACATTCTTACCAAGATTGTTTTGCAAATACAAACATCTGTGCGTGATTTTCGCGCGTGCGTTTTACGAGCACGAGGCATAACTTAATTCTAATCCAGACTTAACCTTCTTCAGTGCTCCACAAGTTGTGGTCGTGGTATACAAAACAGGAAAATCACGTGTCAAAAAGTGAACAAAGACGATGACACGGTGGATCTGGAGGACGCGAAATGTTCGGATCTTATAAAACCAAACAGTCAAGAATACTGCAATGTCCACAACCCTTGCCCAGGGGAAGGTAGGCAGAGAAATACATTATGATGAATTCACATTGATACAAGCCAGCAAGGCACCCCTTGTGATTTCAAACCACACAGTAGGTCGAAACTGTATCAATTATTACTTTATGCCACTTGACTTAACTTTTAGCTTTTTAGTGTCTTAATTAGTTGAAATCACACATGTCGAAATTCAAGCTAGGTCAGCCTTTAAGCGTCGTACAAACGAGCAAGTACGCAAAAAACTGGCAATTTTTCCTTGACAACGAGCCTGATTCAAAAGCTAGAGTCGTACCAGCTTTTCAACAAGGAAACTTGCTCGTGTGTACTTAAATCATGCAGCCTCATAAAAGTTGTCAAAAAAAAAATTGTCAAATTTCGCGTACACAGGAACAAACAAAGCCCGTCGAGGAAAACTTGTCAAGGAAAAATTGTTCGTCGTACAGACGCGCGAGTGAACTCGTCAAGAAACTTGTCAAGGAAAACTTGCTCGTTTGTGCGGGCCTTTATTGAATTAGTGTTATACGTTTCAAAGTTACATTTGCGAAGTACTGAATAGGTGTTCTCTTCTAGGCAAATGTGGCGGAAAGCACAGCGAAAACAAAGGCTTTGTTACAAGTCCTGGATTTCCAAGCAACTACCCAAACGGCAAGGAATGTATGCACTCAATTCATGTCCCGAATGAAAAAGTTGTGAAGCTCGTATTTAAAAGGTTGGTTGTGTTGACAACGGCTTAGAAACATAATTGATAGGCTAAGAGGGGTGTACTGGGGAGAGAAGGGGGCACCACCCCCACGTTCGCTGGACACCTCATCGTTAGGACAGAAACTGTGTAAAAAACTTGATTGAAAATGGTCGCTAAATTGGGAATGATAACTGGTGACGTACACATCCTTTAAAACGAATAATATTAAAATATAAGAAATTTTCTTTTCGAGGATTATAATCGACCGAATTTTTTCAGGTATAATACTGTTTAGCGGGTATTCTTTATTTAAAACGCGTTTATTACATAGCTTTATATCAGTCTTTTGTGAAGAGTTCATGTAGCTACATCAGTTTTCTCAGAAATATAACATCCTTTGTAAGATCTATCTAAGAATTACTGTAAGATCGGAATCAGAGGCGCCATACGTGAATCTTTGGTACTGGCACCATACGAGAATCAGATACAAAATTTGAGCAATCTTCATATTTGGATGTCTCCCTTGGTGATGTATATGAGTAAAACTGGTGCTCAGGACGGACTACACTATATTTAAGAATAATATTGCTATCATCGCGGACTATATAAGCCTTGCAACGGTTTCCAATACCAATCATCGTCTTCTAAAAGGGCTATACACAGATCACAAGCTGACTTGTTGCAAGTTGTCAAGAAGTTGCAACAAACTTGTCAGTTCCATTAAGTTGCCACACGTCTGTTAAAATCAAGCTTGTTAAAACTTGTCACTTGTTACGACCAGCGAGAGAGCAATACCCCTGCCACCACCCACCCCCAACGCACACACAAACACAGAGAAAAGGTACCGGCTTTTCTTTAGTCATATATGATAGGTTCAACATTTTAACCTCTCTACAAACTTCTGTTCTTAAGCTTTGATTTGAGTGGTGGTGCAAACAGCGAAGTCCATGGCGCATGCACTGGTGATTTTGTCAAGATAACTGATGGTGATTGTACCAGCGCTGGTACGGAAATACGTTACTGTGGCAACCAAAATGCCGCACCATTCCTATCAAGTGGAAACACACTTTGTGTTAAGTTCTTCTCAGATGAGACAAGAAGTGCCGGAGGTTTCAACGCTTCGTTCGAAGCTGTAGATCATCCAGCAAGACCAAAAGATCCCTGTGGTTCAACCATCACGGCAACGGTTGGTTTGCTTGCCTCGCCAAACTACCCTGAACCTTATCCGGCCAATGAAATGTGTAATATGACAATTAAGACTCTGGAAGGTCCAATCAAATTAGAGTTTCAATATTTCGATATTGGAAAAGATGAGTAAGTTTGTAACTTTGTTACTTGCTATTTATTTGCTGCAATTAAACACAAGCAATGGACCTTTAACCTGTTAGACCAAATTTTGAAAAAAATCAAAATAGGAAAAAATTACAACAGTTTGAAAAAGCATCCTAAACTTAGTAAAATTGCAAAGTTTGATTGTAAAATGTTGTAAGCTATAGAAAATATAGCCTTGTGAAGTAAGCAAATTTTCTGTAGTTTTGTATTATCCATGAGAAATGAATACCCAAGGGTATCAACTGGGTATTATTTTCCACCCGTAATACAAATGTATACAAAATTTGCCTTATTTTCTATAGTATACAATATTTTACAACTAAACTTTGCAATTTTACCAAGTTTACGATGCTCTTTCAAGATGTGGTAATATTTTTGCCTGTTTCAAATTTTTTCAAAATTCCGTCTAAAAGGTTAAAGGTCCATTCATGTCCTAGTCAATGTGATTAAGTGAAATCAATTTCTGATCAAGATGCATTGTGAGTTTCATACATACCAGGTGATCTTGAGCAATACCTAAGTCAAAAACAAAAAGCGAAAACCTTTTTCTAAAACAAGAGCTTGTTGATAACCTTCTTGATCATGAATTAAGATTAGTGAAACACCTCAAGTATTGGGATGTATTTGTATATAAAGCTCCTCGCAACCCTTAGCCATCTCTCAAAAAATTTAATGCTTCACCTGGCAATATTTTTACAGGAACTGTGATGAGGACTATTTACTACTTCAAGGAGATACAGATGCTTCGAAACTTTGTGGAAGTAATTTACCCAGCAAGATGTACAATGTCAGTGGGAACACTCTCAAGCTAAGTTTTAAGTCTGGACAAGAGAATTGGAATAAACTTGGCTTTATTGCAACCTATGTATCTGGAAAAGGTGCCTTAATCCCTTTTGTCATTATCGTAAATGACCATCAGATTTTGCAACAACTTTCAAAGAAGTCTATTTTTGCATGGTAAACCTTACTATATTACCTCTTTATTTCATGGTACTGTACAACTATAATATTTTCAGAGCTCGTTGAGAAGCCAAAAGCAGAGAAGCCCAAAGCTGACCACAATGCAAACACCACCCAAGATGTTACACCGAGCAGACTTTCCGAAATTAACTCAGTGGATCTGACTGATAGTGTGCGAGGTAAGACAAGACTCAGGGTTCGTGTTCATCAGACACGAGGCAAGATTAGTCAGCAAAACACATCCAGGTAACTTGCATTGCTGACTGCAGTGGTGCAACACAGTGCCTAAACAAAACGGAGGCCCCTTGCTAAGGCTATAACACAGAAATAAATCACTTCTAAGGGGCAAAAAATGTTATGTTGCTTCTCAAGGTTAGAATAACATTAAGTCTTCATCCATATGCAAGGATATGGCTTTCAGAGACTCTATATTAAAAAGTCCACGCAAGCAATGCACTCACGCATTTCTTGCTAACAACACAGTTGGCGCTTGTACCAGGCAGCATTCAAAAGTTTCCAAACCAATTGCCCCCTGGTATAGACTAGCATTAGCCTCCTGTTGTAGACTAGCACTAGACTAGCATTACCATCCTAAAATTTTGCCATAAGCATTTTTCTTGCACATAACATGACAGGAATTAATCTAAGTCACCATGTTTCTACCTTCAACGTAGACAGCTCCAGCGTTTTACCGCAGGCTTGTTGCAAGTTGTTGTAACAAGTCTGCAAATGACAAGTTGCAACAAGTCTGATTTTAACAGTCTTGTCGACATCTTGTAAAAAGTTGTTGCAACAAGCCAATATCAGGTTGTGTTTACATTGCTACAGCAATGACTAATAATTGTTGATGACAAGTCTGTTACATGACTACATGTTGTCAACAGACGTGTTGCTAGTCAAAACTTGATATCAAGAGGCTTGCTGCAAATTGCCACAACAAGTTGCAGTCGCAAGTTGCAACATGCCTGACTTTGGCATCTACTCATTAATGCTTTATTATTATGTTAGAACAACTTCTACCTTTTGCAAATTCCAGATATCATTCCAAGACCGTCAGACTCTGAGCAACAAAATACACAACAAAATTCTTACAAATTTCTGCCAATTTCCTCCAACTCAATAGACAGCAAAGAAGGTAAAGTATTAACGTTAAAAAGACTACACAAACCAAACCATTTCAAACAGTCAAACACACGTGTTTTTCTTTAAAATTTTGACATTTTAATTTCATAATTTGCAGTGGCGAAAGAGGAGACCAGCGGTCGTTCCAACGGGGGTACGTCATATTACACTGTACTGTGTTTAGCACTTCATTTGCATTTCCCACGCAAAACTGATGACGGCTTTTGCAAATCTGGTCATTGAAAAATCTACTTCTTTCCACTTATCGCAAAACCAACTCGCTGCAAGTTTCCAAGCGTCTGATATAACGACAGCTGATTGTACTGATATGCTTTGTACAAATGAATACCTTTAATTCGACAACCTGCTCTCTGGAACCCGTTACTAGACGAAAGATCTTGCAAACAATGACCTAATGTTTATCTTGTGACCGAAAAACTTGATGTAAAGCCGAGAAACATTGTCCCTTCGGTCTCGGAAGAAACATGAAAAATAACGCGCTTGTTTTTTGCGTGTTTCTCTTCGTTTTAGCAGGCGCTTCGGCGAAATCTAAGGCAAAAGATGTCGCTAAGACGGAGCAAACAAAGAGCGGTTCAGTGACCGCCACAACTGGTGCCGGTAAGGATTTTAACGAGATTAATACGATCTAAGATTTTCCTGACAGTCGACGGAAAATACTTTCCATTTATTTAGCTGTAGTCCGATTCTTTTATAATCCAGGCCTGTCTATAGATTTAGTTCTGTCAAAATGTTCAGTTAATGTCTATCTGTGAATTTGTAAACCGCGAAAGCCCATTGTCCAATGCTTTGGAGACAAAGACGAACCGCTTTAAGCCTTCCCTTATGTTGTTTTAGCAAGCACCAAAGAAAAAATAGCTGAGAAATCAGCTGATAAAAAAGTCGCGCCTGAAAAATCTGCCGATGAGAAAGGTGAGTTGCAATGAGTATACAAGGCCAACAAATCCACATATGTAGTACGATTTTGAAAAGTCAGTGTTTTGACAAAGATCTTTCTCGCACTTACTTATAATTTCCATATCGGACCACTGACATTTTCAAAAGAAACGAACAAAATAAACCTAGCTTTAATAGTATATGTTTACAATGATCTGTTTCCATTTCAGATACAAGACAAACGGTGCTACGACCACTACAGAGTGTTTTGGAACAATCTGGCTCATTGATGACACGGGGTATGTGAATTCATTGCTCATACGTTTAAATGATCCTGGATAGTTCACGATTTTTCGAAGATCAAATTAATTCATCACAAAAAAAAAACGCCAAGAAATTTACAAGCCTGCATGAAATCTCTCTATATTCGAGTTACAGCTGTGGAATTACTAAATCATTATACAAAGATATAAAGAACCAAGCCATTATTTTACCATTGTCAATTTGTTATCGACTCATTAGTAGAATTACACACTTCTAAAATGCGTTGTGTTTTGTACTTTTCCAGGGCAATGTCCGGATCCCTCTAGACTGTCCTGTATTAACTTACTGTACTCCTATCCCTGTCAAAACAGCAACGCCTGTCAATTGAGAGGAATGGATTGCTGTCCAACGAGTTGTTCATATGGTCCTAACATGTGCGTGCCAAAAGGTAAGAGAACTTGTTTCCGCAGCGTCGATGGCACGAAATTTTAGTCAAGTACTTGTTGATTGCGTTTCAAGGATGCAAATTACACAACTTATGACATCACTTGCATAACGAGTGTATACAAGATTGCTGATTTGGTAGCATATGACAACAAAAAACAGCTGAAACTTTGCTGTACATGCATAAACTACGATTTATCGCTTGATCGCTGCATTTTTGCAAGGAATATGTTGATCACGTACAATTTTAATGATCATTTTTACAAGTTATTATGAACTGTTAAGTTGCGTAATTTACATATCGAATAATCTCTCAAGACGAAAGAGAGTTAGAGAGATTCTACAGTTCTATTACAACTTTAACCCATCTTTGCAATGCAGTCAACAAATAGCCGCATATGTCACATATAGACACTTTAAAACAAAGCTTGATGCAACTACTTCATAAAGCCAAGCAGGCTTGATGCAACTCGATAGCACCAAGCCGTCCGCGGCGTTTCTGGTTGTATATACTTAGTTTCCGTTTTTGTTTTTTACTAGTTTGGCGTGAATGTCCGCTGCTAACGCCTTACGTTGGAAAGGTCTTGCACACATGCATGACGACCGCAGACTGTGAACAAAATCACATATGTTGCATCGATATGTTGGGAAGAAGATATTGTCATAAACATCAGGCGATCGATAAATAAGAACAGGAAGGCAATGGTTTTTTTGAGCGACCTTGTAGTTGGATTGTCTTAAGATGGTTCGATAGGTAGAAATTGTGTATAAATCAGACTCTTCCATCCCAGGTGCGGTTTCATTTTGCAACTTGTCTCGAAATGAATTTACTCTGAGAATCGAGATGTTACACTGTGCTTGCAATGACCAAAAACGGGTTGCTGCATTCCGACAATCGCTGTGAAACGTAGAACCTAACTCTTACAGCAAAAATGTTGCGTGATTCATGATTCATGTTACACCTTGCAATTTCGCTTGCGACTGGTGTCGCAAGATTTGTAGCTCAGACAGTAATGCTTCCTGCAAGAAATTTAAAAGAAGGATTGACAATTTGTAAAATTCTTCTTATTCAGCCAGCTTAAGCCATTTCGCAAAACACACGCCTTGGATTCAACTGTCGAGATTACGTTCGATACGTTATCATGCGATCTCATAAACCATGTTTCAAGGTTGAATCGACGTTGAGATTACAAGTCAAATAGGCATGATAACATCAACATGCTGAATCATGCAATAAATCGATATTATTAGCTAATTCTGAACCAAAGTTCGTAAAACAACGTCAGAAATCACTTTGTCGAAATATCAAAGTATTTTTAACCAAATTTCAACTTTGTAACAACCGAACGCTTAGTGTGGCCGCTGGGGACACATATAGGAAACCTTGATATTTTTATAACTGTTATATGCAAAGGAGAACCTGACTTCAAATTAGACTACTTCTATACAATAGCTGATATATTTTTGTAAATATATTCTACATGTTTTTAATACAAAGTCGAAAATTTCATGTGTGATCGTTGTATGTTCTGTACATATTTTTCCATACAAACCTGGAGTAACTACATAAGCAAAGATATCGATCCTTAGGTCTATAAAATACAAAGTCCACAGATCATTTCAGACTGGTATTTACCTCTGAGCACGAGCAAATAAACTACTCACATAAATACCTATAAAGTCTAAAATAACCAGGCTTTGTGACTGGATTTTGAAACAGAAGTCATCACTGCTTGCGATGGGTTCTTTAGAAAACCAATTTCTATAAAGTTAACTGTCTTTCATTGTTATAACCAACCACACCGGAAGCTAGTCAGTATAAATTAGTGGCAACCCACCGCAAACTATGGTAAAAATGACCAGATCAAATTACAGATGGGTTATTGACCATTCTGCGTTGACCCGAGACATACAGTTTCGGTAATTCAAACGGGTAACTTGGTTAAATTAACGCAGAAAGCTGGTTAAATCGTTCAGAATTATCCTCAAACCAACCAGAAAATTCAACCAGTGTTCGAACAATGCTCCTATACAGAATCATGCACGAAAAAGGCAGCGCTTAAAGACAATAATATATTTTAAGCTTGAAAGTGATTAATTGGAAAATGAAAGTTCTTCTTCAAAACAGAATAATAATACGGCTACTACCATCTTTCAACTCTTGTTCTTCCATTCTCGCGAGTATCATTTGTATTTCTGGGGCCAGTTGTTCAAAGTTCTATTTTAGCACTAACGCTGGGTTAAGGCTGAACCGACTGTTTTATTCGGCTCTGGATTTCTACACCTCCATTTTTATGAAAACTTTAAGAAACCAAAACTACTATTAATCCAGAAAAGATTTCTTAAGAAATGTTTCCAAACCTTTAAAAAAGTTGCAGGTGGATTTCTTTTGGATCTCATACACTAACGTAAGGATTAAGACCCAGAATCAAGCTGGTCTACTTTTAAACAGCCACGGCCCCTGGTTTATTTGTTTACACAACAAACGATCAACCGGTCGAAAACCTGCTATGTTTGGATTCCTATATTGTAAAAGGATTTTACCTTCTGTCAACACCTCGAAATCATTTTTACGACTTTATATTATACCGAAAAATACATGGCCAAATGAATGGGGAAATAGAAGAATTCATGTAACTGTAAGACTGTATTTAAGACTAAGTTATAGCAAGAATTTACAGGCACAAATATACCTAATCCGTATAAAATCATCTGAAATCAAGTTGCTCTAGACTAATTATTGAAAATTAAGACATAACTTTTGTTTTTGTCCAGGTACTTCAGATATTTCAAAATGCTGAACGTTAATCTTTTTAGGTCTTGCTAGTCGCAATGTTTCTGGTAAAGCAGTTTATTATACTTGTCATATTTGTGTCACTAA
This sequence comes from Muricea muricata, assembly GCA_963855995.1. Lineage (NCBI taxonomy): Eukaryota > Metazoa > Cnidaria > Anthozoa > Malacalcyonacea > Plexauridae > Muricea > Muricea muricata. The sequence goes on from OY979727.1 coordinate 3,373,544, forward strand.
ACAGGTCTCTTCGAATAACAAAGGTAAGTATTTTATCATTATCACCACTTAAGTTGCTACTGATGTTTTTTTGTGATCTATTAGTTGCTATTTTGTTGTTCTAGGGTTCGTTAGCAAGAAAAGACGAGAAAAATGAAGGAAGAGACTACATCCGAAGAAGTGAGCTCAACCTCGTACCCAGACTCTCTTCTCCACGCTCCTCGCAGGAGGAAGAGACCCTGGTGAATGCGAGTCACGTAGTTTCCAGATTTGAGAGCCACGTGACCAGTATTCACCATGGTTTCTTCCTCCAGCGAGAAGCGTAGAGAAGAGAGCCTGGGTACGACGTTGAGGCGAGCTTTGTTTTGTTTTGAGTTTTTTAGACTATTATTACTACAGTTTTACAGTACAGATTCAGCACCTGTTTCCATGAACCACGTTTTGCCGTTCATTATTACGAAGGGATGAAAGATGAGTGACATTAGGAAGCTCCCATCGAACAAGAGACGGATTTCTACCACATTTGGCTTCCCTTATTCATTGTTAAAGGCATTTGGGTCAACCCTAGGTGGAGCTAAACGACAATAACACTTAATCATTTAGGGTGAAATGGGTCTATGCCGTCTCAACATTGGATTTATGAAATTACAGGAGCACTATTAGAGCCATTTCTGCTGTACTTTTATTTTCTAGTCTGCCCTTCAAAAGTGAAACTGAACTGTGCCAACGTAATGTACTCGAAGCCGTGTCGCCCAAACTATGATTGTTCTCATGCTGGCTGGCAGTTCGTTTGCTGTGAAAGTGGTTGCACTGGAGACACACAATTTGTCTGCGTTCCTGGAGGTATAGAGTAGGATAGAGCAGAATAGGGCAGTATGGGGTAGGATTGAGTAGGATAGGATAGAGTAGGATTGAGTAGGATAGGATAGAGTAGGATACGATAGAGTAGGGTAGGACAGAGTAGGATAGGATAGAGTAGAATAGGATAGAGTAGGATAGGATAGAGTAGGATAGGATAGAGTAGGATAGGATAGAGTAGGATAGGATAGACAAGACTAGCCAAGGGCAGACTGGCGTGGAGTAGACAACGATTACGAATTTCTTTTTGCAGAGAACACCAAGTGTCCGTACCTGCAGCCCATTGACTACAGCGGAATGAGGAAGTGTCGCATCGAGAAGGAATGTGAGCGAGGCTTTACATGTTGCTTCAATATCGCAGGCGAGGGATATTGCCACAAGCCAACACAGGAAGAATTGATGAAGACGAGCTAGGCTCTTGTTGTAAGAACTACGAAGAATCTTTGAAAATGATTCAAAGCAGAGAAGCAGGGCTTCAGGGTTGTTTAAAATGAATAAAACCCCACCATTACAGGCAAACACTTCAATGAAATATAAGAAAAACTATACTCCAAAGAATAACATGTTGTAAACTCAAATATGAGCTTTTAACAACAACGCGATCTATCGACTCCATTTCAAAGATATCGCAAATGATTGGAACGGTTTAACCATACGAATAGATACGATTCACGATTTAGGAGTAGCTACTTTTTATAGATTTTCAGATCTAGGACTAATGTTAGGCCTTGTTTCGAGGTCAGGATTTGGTTAAATTTGTATAGACCATTTCAACTTTGCACGGCATTTTAAAAAAGACTAATTCTAGATCAAAACAATGCAAGATAAACCATTCTTCTGTTCGATATCTGTATTGAATTGACGAAATAAGGAATTCGATAAACACTCGTTACGCTATATCATGCCACATTTGCCTATCCAATGAATATTGAAAAAACACTGAACATGGACAAGGTATTATTTCATTTCTGAGTATATACAGTGCACAAAACCAACACTGGAAGCGAAGCCCCCAGAGCATTAATTGTGGGGGGTGGGGGAGGGTGCATATTAATATAGCCAGGTTCTTCCCGACTAATTTTGTTTGAAATAAGGTTGATTTCAAAACAAATTAGTCGGGCAGAACCCGAAACATGAATATACACCCCTCCCCTAACTACCGCTCCACCTCTGTTCACTACCGTTTCCCTCAGTTGAGCTTTAAATAAAATCTTTCAACTATGTGTATGTTCGCGTTCACAAAGACTTTGCCCTTATATCATTACACATTCCTTCGCTTCAAAAAGTGACGAGCCTGCCAAAGACGTCAATTAACTTTGATATCTTAAAATTGTTTTCATTCGAGAACCTGCTCAGTGCTTTTTGATACCAGCAAAAAAAGTAAACTGTATCGATGAAGATCAACTCTCGTGTCAATGAAAACTTGAATTGCGGGTCATGAAATTATAGATCTCATAAGATCTTTGTTTGGGAACGTAGGAGCAGCGTACCCGATTATGGAATTAAAGTTAGAGTTTTTGCTACTAGCAATCGCTTGTTCGCAGGTATGTGGAACACGCATCCTTCGTGTTTTTTTTATGTAATTTAAATTTGTTTGGTTCTGTTGTTTTACTTCATGCTCCTTTAAATCTGAACTTGGAATCATTGCAATTTTAGGTAACTCTGGCACAAAAAGGTAATCATACACTTCTACATTCCACCATTTCAACTGCACGTATTCTATACAAGCACATATAGTTGTATCGCCTAACTATTTAACAATTAGATTACGAGTTCGAGATTTCTGTGCGGTGATAGTTGATGAGAGCGAAGCCCGAATCAACTATCAACGCATAGAAATCGAGAGCCAGTAATCTAATTGTTTTAGTAGAATCAGAGGTCAACCATGGAATATTCAACAAAAAATTTGATTTTCAAGCAATTTTTTTAAAAGAAATCTCTATAGGAAGATGATTGTTTCGCTACTCGCTATCTATCGAGGAATAGACAGCGAGTAGAGTAACCAATCAAATTACAGCATTTGCAATAGTATACTAGTATCATTCTACTAAAGATAAATATGTTTTGTTGTTTAAACGAGAGAAAAATTTGAAATGACACTGCACACCGCTGGCTCTACGAAGGCTACAGCTATATGGAAGCCATCGACCAGATGAGGGCGCCGGATTTTTTTGAACAAAATTGTCGCTTTTTCGGTCTTACCCTCGCTGCCATGCGGTGTAAATGTTCATTTTATTGGATCTAAAGTCATTATTAATAGCATCCTTATTATTCAAGCAGTGCCGGATAAAAAACCTATACTATCCAAGGATCGGTTGTACGAAAGATGGATAGGGATATCCACCGGATATACTGATTGTTTTGAACTGCAGCAGAAAGGCATAAACAGAAATAACACCAGGGTTGTTAAATGAACTCGCAAGAGATAAAAAAGTGACTTAAACTGAAAAAGTGCTGAACTTTATAATGGGTTTTACCAGTTACTGAACACGTTTAAAACAGCGCTGTTCATCTTTCGTACAACTGACCCAGCAGTGTTAACGAGTCACCTACTATAGTCGAGTTCGAGTCACGTCATTAATGATATGACTCGAGTCAATCCACGCAGTCAACTCTATAAATACTGAAACAATAACTCCAGGCAAAAGCATCATATGTTTGGGTGAAGCCATGATGGCAGCAACAATCACACAAATATCGTAAATCATTCCCCTAAGCTATTAATTGCCCTTCTGCAAGAAGACTCCATCGAAAACCAAGTTCATGAACCATAAGATTACTCCTTAAGTCAATGTGAAAACATAAAACCGCAGCACGTTCCTGGCAAAATGATGTCAACCGCAAAATAACATAGAAAGGAACCGAAATATGGAAGGGCTATCGAAAGGTGAATTGGCCTTCAAAGATGGCGACTAAGTTATCTTACTAGTCTTAATGGATAGAGTTCACTGTTTCTGCCTAACACCATCGTGCCTCCACAACGATCATTTTCTTTCTAGATTTATGTCCACTTCAATCCAAGATCAACTGTTTAAACACATTGTATCTCTACCCATGTGAAAATGACAAACAGTGCTCAACAAAAACAAGCATGGTGTGCTGTCCTACGAACTGTCCTCAATACACAAAGAAAATGTGCGTCTCAAGGGGTAAGCAATTGACCTCCTCAGCTTACAAAGTTCCATCGTCTTCTTACTGATATCCACCCACTGAGCTATTTATAATTACATCTGGAATGATAACTTGGCCGCCATCTTTGAAGCGAAATTGAAGGCCGCCATTGATAACCAGGAGCCACAAAAGTTACCCATTTTCAAACGTTGTCTTCAACCCCAGAATAGCGCCTTTTAACCCTGTTCTAATCAAATAATTTCTAGATTTAAAACAGGGTTAAAAGGGCGCTATTCTAGGGTTAAATACAGCGTTTAAAAATGGGCGACTTTTGTAGCTTCCGGTTATCAATGGCGGCCTTCAATATGGCTTCAAAGATGGATGCCAAGTTATGGTTCCAGGTATAATTATATACAGAGTTCATCGTCTAAACCCCAGGAAATGCAACTGTACTATCTTCAGCCATTCTTGGCTTAAGCAATTTCCATCCATCTATCTTCTCGTTTCTAGTGACAGACTACTGCCCGTTTCAAACAGCCTTTCACGAGGGCAAGCCATGCAAGCACACTAGGGATTGCGGCAAGGATATGATGTGCTGTAAAGATATACTAGGAAACGGATACTGCCACCACGAATAAGGTAACGGGAGCTTGTGAACATTTCGTTACAATGTGTAATAATAATCGAATCTTACAGCTTATTGACAATATCCCAACATGACATCCTGTCATAATGACGTATTCAAAATGACGTCATGATCTAACAACGACGTCATTAAAAATTACAATGATGTCATTGCGTCACGCCGGATGACATCATGACATCAGCATTTCTTACAAAAATTTTCTCTAAAAAACTACATGTTGAAAAATTTCGTTTACCGCTTTCAGAGTTTCGAGTCGAACGATTTCCTTGGTGACCACGCGAACAGGGGATCAAATTTCCAGTCCTCGTCGTCCTCCTGTTGACTCTGATTATCCCCGTCCTTCCTAAGATTCTCCATATTGACCTCTTCCGTAAACAGTTCGCGCTCGTTAAATACGGGCACGTCGGCGAAATTGCCAAGACAAATGATCAACAATAGAACGACCAGAATGAACAATATCAGAGCAACACCGGCAAGCTGGCCAGGCAGAAGACTTTCACGAGCTGGTGGATTTTCTGTGCAAAAGTAGAGATAACAAATAAACAAAGCTCTACAATCTATAGGCTTATATAAGTTCGTAGGCGTCCGTTGATGGGCTTAGGATACGGGTGGGCTTGTATACGAGGGGGGAGGGAGGGGAGGGGAGGCTTATACTCAGCAATTATTGGATGAGACTAAGCGTGATATCAAGATTTATCCAGACCTCGGTCAAAGTTATCTACCGAAGCGAAGCTGAGGCAGATAACTTTGACTGAGGTCTGGATAAATCTTGACACCATGCGAAAGCCGAATTCAATAATTGTTTTACCATACAATTCAGAAATAGTTGCGAATCTCGACGAAGACGCCATTACCGTCCCTGCTGAGTGCAGACAATTTTCAATGTCGTTGCAGGTGGCGTGACATTGAGAATTGTCTGTAGGCTATCAAACAATCAAAATTGAGATTGCGTAAGCATTGTATAATAAATAAACTTAACACTGTAGTGCTTCAATATTTTTAAGTTGCTTACAGAAGGGATGCTTGTGGACAGGTTGCTTATATTCGGGGTAGGGGGCTTATATTTGGATTGGTGTTTAAGTTAGTAATTTAACGGACTTGTAGACGGGAGGGCTTATATTTAGGTGGGGCTTACAATCGGAGGTTTATGGTATCGTTTTTAGGTAGCTTAGAAACAAACAAGTGACAGTAGTAACAGAGTTGTTTTTTGGCTGTAGGTGGCGTCGTTTTGAAGAAAATATGTTTTGTACATAAGTAGCCATCATTTTGTAAATATGTTAAAAAACAAGCAAATAATGAAACAAAAGCAAAAATGGACAAGACTTAAGTACTATTTCAAACAAGGAATACAAACTAACTTTTTAACACTGCAGAGAAGACGTTTGGATCAACGGTCAGGTTCCCAACATGCCCCGACTTGACGGCAGTCCGCAGAAGTTGTAATGCCGTCGTTGGATCACTGATTGAGCCAAGGGACATTGTTATCTCCACGTTAACTTGACCTTTTTGTCTAGAAAACGAAATACACGTAGTTTAATGAGACGAGTGGACAACAGCTTCCCCCCTCGAGTCCTGAGAATAGGGAGGGGTCAAAGCAAAAGCATTTAGATAAAAGATAAATAGATCACTTGCACTGGCATCATGGGTTTCACCTGTTCTTGAAAAGTTTAAAAACCACCATCCGTTGGATAATAATTCCTGCCCCCACAAATAAAATATATGTAGGGATACCTTATCTCAGTAACTGTACAATCTTTGTAATATCTGTCTCCTTTCATCACGAAATCAACCTAAAATACACGGAAATATTTGATAAGAAACTGCAGACCGCCATGCGCTACAATATTCGATATAACCCCTGGAAAATATAGGTCTCTGGCAAGACCTAACTAGAGCGTGGATTGGGGCGTTTGTGTATATTCATATAAGAAATTAGTCAGGCAGAACACGAATGTATGAACACACACACACACACAAACACGTCCAATTAACGCTCTAGGTACGAGACTGGCCTCCGCACAGAGCTATGTCCCTTCCTTCAACCCCCTGCCTTCAACCTCCTGTCTTCAACCCCCTGCCTTCAACCTCCTGTCTTCAACCCCCTGTCTTCAACCTCCTGTCTTCAACCCCCTGCCTTCAACCCCCTGCCTTCAACACCCCCCGCATTTAACCCACTGCCTTCAACTCACTGCTTTCAACCCCCTTCCCTCCTCTCCCCTCCCTCGCTCAATATTAGTAAAGTAAAGGTTGTTAGTTGTAGTAAAGGTTGTTTGGTTGGTTCTTCACAACATTGATATGGAGGGAAGTGGGAGTTGATCAAGTTACGTCTGTTTCGCAAATAAGAAATGTTACGTTAGGCTAACTGTCTCAAGGCTTTTTTTTCAAGATTGCAGCTCAGTTTAAAAGCTGTGGTTCAGCCGTCCCGAATGGTGTGCAATCTGAGTCATGAAATCAATAGAGAAATTTACCGAATTGGTTATAGCGAGAGCTGCAGTCAAAAACACGCGGGAGCTCTTGTTCTGCATTTCCAAAGTAAAGTTGATGGACAATACCCGCATTTCAACGACAAATATTTCTGAAAAAAAATTTGGCACAAGTTAGACAGAATACCCGTGGTCCTGCAATCACCAAGATTATTCTGCTACTATGCAAATATTTTTGTGTTCATTGATGCTGAAAACAGTGAAAACATGATAATACAGTTGAAACTAGGAGACCAGGGTTCAAACTTTATCAAACTTCTACCCTTCCCGCACACATGCCCCCCCCCCCGCCCCACACCCCCCGCAAGTAGGCCCTAAACTGTCAGACTCTGGACTAATTAGCAAAACTTGAGACATATATCAAACTCTTGTGAGTCCATCCTCTTTTGTCTTCCAAGCCGGGGGGGGGGGTAGGGTACAAGCCTTGATCGGACCTCCACTAAAGGTCTTAAAAGATAATTGAGGAGAAGGCAGTCGCCTTTGCATCAACATCAGTTAATTTTTGGATAAGGCCGTTAAACCGTAGGTACCTCGGATCCCCTACCAATTCACCGTAGCAAAAAAAGATGGCGCTGTCAATTTTACCACAATGCATTGCGGTCTGAAATCGTCTAAAAAGCCAAATTAACACCTTTTGAAGAACAGACAAAAGACAACAGGTTATTTTCGCACTTGTGTTAAAATTTCAATCCATTAGCTTTGCTTCTTGACATTTTTTCCCAGGTATTCTTACTTGATATCCGCAATGCATTCTGGTAAAATCGACATGTCGCCATCTTTTTTGCTACGGTGAATTGATATTGTGAATTGAGCAATAGTCTGTTGGGTAAATCCGCTGACCCAAGAGTGTCGGGCACAATAAATCAAATCAAATCAAACGTACTGTTAGAGCCTTTCTGACTGCGAAGACCAACCACGCTTGATGAAATATGTACACTGGACGTTTTCTCCACAAACATCGTCGAATCATTTGATGAAAACGATGAAATCATTGACACCAAAGAGCCAGCGAGTGACTTGGTTTTGTTTAAAATCGCGAACTGCCTAAAGGAATATGCAACTGATGTGCCAGCCCCTTGAGAAGACGTCTCAGCAATACTACTGACTTTTGTCCCTGAAGTCCCTAAAACAAATGACAATTACGTAAGAATAACAAACTAAACTTAAAGTTCAAAAGATGCAATTGTCCTTGGTTAATTCTAAAGCTTCATTTACACAAGCAAATTTTATACAGTTTTTATGCGACGAGTTACATTTGCTCGTGTACACGAGGGGATTCGATGGGATTTTATGTGGCAAATACATTTGCTGAAAAACTCATACGCCAGTTTTAATGAACGTGGCAAAAAAATTGCCAATTACCAATGTGTGTCAGAGCCAGCCTAGCTTTGAACAACTGAGGCCGGTTTACGAAAGGTAGATAGCGCTATCAACCGACGGTGATTTCTTCAACTGTCGCAGAGAGGCATAAAAAGCAATGACACCGGTGGTATTGAACTCGCAAGAGATAAGAAGTGACTTCAACTCGAAAATGCTGAACGTTAATATGGGATTCACCAGTTACTGAACATGTTTAGAAAGTTTGAAAAAATCACTATCCAGTGGATAGCGCTATTTACCGACCCTGGAGTTGCAACTGTGGCAAGACCCAGAATCACACTCCAACAACTCTACTTTCGTACCATTGTCTTGTCGAATTACTGTCGCACCTGATAGAGACTGTAAAATCGATGATGGTGCAATGTATGTGTTCAGAACTGGATGTAGAGTAGAAAGAAACGTGCTTGGCGTGCTGACTCGAAGGAGTTCAGCCGACACGGTTGATCCATGAGATGAACTTGAAGAAAATGTTCCGTTGTAGGAGGAGTTGTTGTTTCCAAAACACTCTATTAAAGAAAATAAGTAAGTAAAACAGTTGAACACAGGAAAAAAAGAGCAAGTTCCAGAAGTCTGTTGAGATCTGCTTGCAATAGTTCGCATGGCTTTCGACATGCTTTCGCCAGTGTCACTTGCTGCTGGATGTTTCAACAAGTTGTAACAAGTCTGCAACGACCTAGTCTCCGTGTAGACCCGTTCGGTGTATGTGTGTAAACGCGATTTCAAGACCTGTCGCAACATGATGAAATTGACAAGTTTGACAACAAGTTCTGTTGATAACTTTTAAAAAGTCTGTGACGTTTTTGTTTGACTGTGCAGAAATGTAATCTAAATGTCAGTTATTATTTAGTATAGGTAATAGTATAATTTCGAGTGCAATTACGGATAAACAAGCACGAGTGAGTTTTTAAAAACTGCAAAATAGCACGAGTCCGAAGGACGAGTGCTATTTGCGGTTTTTAAAAACTCACGAGTGCTTGTTTTCCGTAATTGCACGAGAAATTATACTATTACTTATTAATAATATAAAAAGGAAATGTCCAAACAAACATTTTGTACCTACAACTTCGCATTATGCAAGTGCACTCATTCTCGAATTTCTTCGCTTAAAAAATTCATGTTTACAAAAGCCATGGCTAAAAGTTTTATGTACAAAGTTCCAGCATACTTTAGAGTTTGTTTTGTGATCATAATTGTCAGAGAAGAATCCCAAGTTGTGTTGAAATTTCGACGAAATCTTTAAGCAAACGTGAAAATTCGGCCGCCATATTTTTGGTTTTTCAGCGAGTAAATCCCATCGCTCAAAGAGCTTATTACAGATTTTTGCACTGTTGTTACAGATTTTTGCACTGTTGTTACAGATTTTTGCACTGTTGTTACAGATTTTTGCACTGTTGTTACAGATTTTTGCACTGTTGTTACAGATTTTTGCACTGTGTTACAGATTTTTGCACTGTTCTGGGTGATGTTTGGGATTAACTGCACTCGAATCAACCAATCACAGCCCAGAAACATTTCCTTGTATATTATTATACAAGAAATACATCGGCAGGCGCAAAACTCCAAATAGACTGCAACATCCAAGGATCTGCTTCATTAACTTCTATATACACATGTATTTGCATAAGCTTCATAAATATTAGTCAATATTGTCCTGTTGTAAATGTGAATTTCAATCTTTTGTCGCCATTTGTTTATAGGAGAAAAGAAAATCCCAATTTTGAGGTCCGTAATACCAAACAATATAGACCTGTGGTCGGTTGTACAAAAGGCGAATGTAGCGCTGTCCACCGGATAGGGATTTTCTAAAACTTTCTAAACATGTTCAGTAGCTAACTGTTAAACCCATATTAAAGTCCTATATTTTCGAGTTGAAGTCACTTTTTATCGCTTACGAGTTCGTGCGTATATATAAATATATAATCATATATATATTCATATATTTTATATATTCATTATATTGAATGTGACCTAGCCTGGGCTACTATGCCCAAAGGGGGATTACGTCAATTATTTTTTGTCGTTTTACGTCACAAACAATATGTGTATTGCATGTTTTGTCTCTTTTTTCGAGGGGCATTTACAGAGGAAATTACGGGAAAATTTAAATTACAAACAAGTAAGAAATACATTACCTTTCAAAAACACCAGGGCAAGCCAAAGAGTCAAAGCAAATGCCATTCGTTTTGTCAACTAAAAAACTTTAAAAAGTATGAACTAGAACTACTAGAAAATCGGGTTCCAGCCAAACACCGAATTCGCAGTCAATTCTTCTGACTTTACCTGTAAAGCAGTTTTGGAGTAGATAAGCGCTTATCCAATCGACGGTCACTCACATTTCTTCAATGCCATAGCCACAATATTATTGCCGATTAAGACACCCTGATAAATAAATACTAATCGTAATAACATAATTCTATTGCAATAGATGTAGACTTTTAAATGGCTTTACATTGACAACACAAAGTGCTAGAGAATACTACTGCACGATGTTATATATGCGTGACAATACGGGCGATAAATCTTGGAACAGACACGAATTAAGACAACATGCAACATTAAATGTAAAGCTTGTGTACTTGTTAATTTCTAACTTATTTGCAAACCACGAATTGGAACTGTTTACAAAGGTGATATTAAGCAATGTCCTAACAATACACTTGACAAAATGTTTGATGACAATACTGAAAGTAGTATATACTGTATATTTTAAACAGAAATCAAAGAGTTCGTATCACTAACCTTGTGAACACATAGTTTTAAAAGCATACAGATTTCGACTTGATATATCTGGCTCGAGTAAACGATGGCTCAGTTCGGCAAACAAAACAGCAGCGTTTATATAAAGCCTATTTAACTTCCTTTAACGGTGTTTGACATTTGCCGTTAAATTCGACTTAAAGCGTGTTTAATCTGCATTTAACAGGTGCCAAAAGAGACACCAGGTGTAATGGCAAATACTGTTGCCACGGCGATAAATGATGCACAACGCTCCCAGTTCAAAACTTTCTGTATAAAGTTGTGTGCAATGATGTTTGGACAAGCATCAGAATCGTCTGAATCGATTGTTTTTTGCACCGATAATCCATCGTGTAAAAACGCTTTAGAAACAGGTCCTGACAGGATCAATCTACTCAAGTCTCAAACATATATAGCGTCCCATTGTTTGTCCTCAATTCGTGTTTATTTCTCTTTATTTGCATGCAATATAATATGCTATTTCTGGCATAAAAGGACCAAATTCAAATATGATTTGTTCTTAAAGCTATTACAAGCATATATTACGCATTCTCGAGCCAGCTAATTATGCGTATACTTCGTGTTATTCTTGCGAAAAAATCAAGGTATTTCGGAAGACCTTAAAACACGTCTAACTGCCACCACAAGGTTGAAGTGGAAAATAGTCTTGAATCATTCCTTATTCAGTACCTACTTAACGCTCAAGGGACTTTTCATATGACTATGTCGGGAGGTTTGTCATATGAGCTTGTCGGGAATTAGATAATAGGGGCGGAATACTTTGACGAAGTTATTAAAATAAGTGATGCTTCAATAGCGGTTTTTGAAGCAACAACATTAATCTCGTTCTACGAGATCTTCTTGGCAACATTTTAGCTCCTTCGTTTGCGGTACACACGTTCAAGCCCTGGACAATCTAAGAACATTGTCGAATTTGTCGTAGAAACATTGTGTTTTCTATCAATGTTTCTCTGCTTGTCCATCTTGGAAAACACTGTTGCGGAAACAAAATTGTGCTTCCCTGGGAAGCAAAAATGTTTTCAAACAAATTCAGATAATTTTTTTTGCGGAAACAATGTTTACTAGTTTGCTCACATGTTTCCAGCAGGAAAAACGATTAGCAATGTCCAAGCAAGACTCGTTGAATTTAAGTATCACTACTGGCTTGTGCCCTTGCATTCATGAAGCGAATATCACATACAATACTCGTGTACTTATCTCTATTTACTATGCATGTCCAGCATGCTGGAAATCATTTATATATATGATCAAGCTTAAGCCCGTTTCCTTGTTCTCGCATGAAAAAGCTCGTTTTCTTTTCGACAAAAAAAAGCTATACTGTTCTTAAGTGACACTAAAACGACGCCAATAACCCCGTGAAAAGCGTAAACTTCAGAACGACGCAGAAAAGACAATAGGGAATTCTGATCATTGGATCATGACTCGATGACACGAAGAACAGTGCATGAGATTTTCAAAGCAGTGAAAATACAAGGGGAAGACTCCGATCATTTGATCACGACAGAACAGTAAGATTTTCAAAACAATGAAAAGTATTGAAAGTTATTTCCAAACAATAAAAACATTTGCCTCGAGCTTCATCAAAAAAGAACAAGAAAACTGATTTCTTATTATTAAAGTGAAGTATATAAACAGGTTATGAAAAAGGTACACGAACTTTGGAGTGCCCCAGGATGCTCAATATTTAATGTACAGAAATAATTTTTTCACAGTGGAAAACCATGTTTTGACTTTTAAATGCCAGCATTTTTATAAAATTTAAAGAAAAATCGAACGAATACGAAACAGATAAAAAATGGTCGAAAATGCACGTTTCCACCGTTGGAAATTATTTGAAAATCTGTTGAATTTTACTCCCATTTGGGAATTTAAATTGACAAAATTGTTTCTCATGACAGTCGAGCTATTGATGGACTTTTCTTTTCTTATTTGCTGCCTTAATAATGCCCAGAGTTCGAAATATGCGATTTAGGCCAGTAATTTTCATTTGAATCAATTTTTCTTCGAATTTTACAATCACAATCGAAAGTTACAAGTCTGGCCTTTCCGACTGTGAAAGAATGATTTCTTTGGATTGAATATTGAATGCGATAGAGCACTCCAGAGTTCGATGACTACACCTTTTTTACATACCCTCTATACAAGCACGACAAGTGTCATGTGAATTCGAGATTTGCTCGTGTCTACATGAGCAAAATTACTAAATACATTAAATATTTTCAGCCGATCGGAAAGTTGTAAGTCAATAAAATTACTGATTACAACGTTTGATAATTCCAATACTTATTGGATGCATTATATGCATATAAAATGAGCCCTGAGCCAAACCCAAAACCTAACCGTGACAATTCCAATAATTTATTGGATAAAACTGGCTGATCTGACCGTGAGTAAAAGGCCTGGAGCTAGCTACCGAATAGAAATGCATTTTCACTGTTGTTAATCACTGATATCTTTTATTTTTGTGAAACTTGTTGAAACTTAGTAACTGTCTTTAATAAAGAAAATTATAAGTCCACCAAAAATTTAAAAACAAAGTAAATTATATTTCATGAGAAATTTGATAATTTGGATCGAAATATCGATATAATAATTTGGATTTCTATTTGACAACTAGTGCCAGTACTTTACCGTGTTATCAGATCAACTGGAATTCTTACTGGGTTACAACGTTCGGGTCTGGTGAAATATCATTGTATATATACAGTGCTATTATGAACAGCGTCAATTATTCGGCGTCACCATGATTGTATGGAGAAAAAGGATATTTAAAAAGGATATCAAACAACAAACATTTTGACAGTTTTGACAATAGTTTGGCGACACATTGGACATTCTTTAAGGCCAGTGGAACAGTTCGAACAACAGCACACGTGACCACACAGAAGAATTATAGTATCACGCTAGAATAAGAGACAAATCTCATGTAGCTTATATACCACACCAAACTATGCCACACTATACCATACTATACCATACTATACCATACTATACCATACTATACCATACCATACCATACCATACCATACCATACCATACCATACCATACCATACCACACCACACCACGCCACGCCACGCCACGCCACGCCACGCCACGCCACGCCACGCCACGCCACGCCACGCCACGCCACGCCACGCCACGCCACGCCACGCCACGCCACGCCACGCCACGCCACGCCACGCCACGCCACGCCACGCCACGCCACGCCACGCCACGCCACGCCACGCCACGCCACGCCACGCCACGCCACGCCACGCCACGTCACGTCACACCACAGATCAACATCACATCAACATGACATAAAATGAATTTACCTTGGCTTCCATGCATATAACACAAAGATTATCCTCGTGAACTTCAACAGACTCTAATGGTGGCGCACTTGGTGTAACCATGGATACAGAGGGACCACCATTTCTGATCTAAAATGAAACACTAGTTAGCATAGAATACATTCCGCTACTGGCATGAAGAGCTGAAGCACAACACAAGACGAGTCTTCATTTTCAATTCAATAGACTGTAGTCTATTGTCTTTCATTGCTATTCCCAAACTCCAACCACTCACAAATAAAGCATGCCAAGAATCAGTCCCATGCTAGTTTTGCCAAAAATGTCTGACATTCAAAAACTGGACTGAAAGTTTCCAAAATATACACCGCAAATGCATTCAGTCACAAAAAAGAGAATAGTGAACACAATGTAACATTGTAACTCATTACACTTACTGGCTCTGGTTCACTTGTGGACTCCAGTTTTGTCGTCTTTTCTGCCGCTCTTTTTTCTTCGTCCATTCTCGTTTGAACAGCTTTGAGAATTTTCCAACGTACGCCATACTCCTGAATTCCGATCTAACAAAGACCCAAAAAGTCAACTCACAATTTACGTGATGAACTAAATTTTAATCTATTTGAAAAAAATATATATTAGCAATCACTACAGCAGAAAAAAAAACAATGTTTAGCAAAATACTCGATTTTTTTACTTAGGCAAATGTAGAAATTAACATCTCAATTATTTCTTAAGTACAAATCAAAGTACTGAACATTTTACTAAATATACTTAAGCGAAAGTACTACGAAATGGAATTTAATAGAACATTTATTTGGGCCGCAGTAAATTGGAGGTAACAGCCCTGAGCCATAGCCTGGCTGAGCCAAGCACATTCTCACTAGTCTGCTCACCGCTGACTTTGCTTTGGAAATAACTTTAAACTTTTTTCTATGCCAACATACAACAAAAGTAGCGAAGTAAAAAAGTAAATATTGACCAAAAATCGTACTTAGTTACAAGTAAAAAGTAATTCATGAAAAATTACTTGGTTACAAGTAAATATACTGATTTTTTATTTACTTTCCATACCTGTTTCAAATCTTCGTCTTTCATTTCTCGGAGTATTTGCCACGTAATTTTATCACGCGCAAAATCCCCGATGTAATCTTGAGCGTTTGCTTCGGTCAAAACTTCGACAATGTTTTCGTCGCATCCATGCTCCTATATGACGAAAAGATTAAACAGGCTATAATCTCCAATCTGTGCTGTTCGGTTCTGCTCATTAAAAAGGGGGACGGGGGGGGGACGTATATATAAACACATGCCCAAATTTCGTATCTTTTGAACCTTGTCTGAGCCGCAGTATAGGGAATGGACAGTAGGGCCACTCAGCAGTGCAACACGGGGCCCTATCATTATACAGTTTACTGGCTGCCACCAGCCAGTTCAGCGTTCTTATTGGCTAGAAAATGCAATTGACTGACTGGCATAATGGTGATGGGATGCTTAATGCGATATGCGTGGACACACAAACTTCAATGGACCGATTGCATTATGGACAGAATTTTGAAAAAAGTTGAAGTGGGAAAATTCATAACCACAGCATTGAAGAGCATCCTAAAATTAGTAAAATTGCAAAGTTTGGTCGCGAAATGTCGTAAAATGAGGAAAATATAGCCCTGCAAAGTTTGCGAATTTTGTATACTTTTGTATTACGCACTGAAAATTTATACCGTTTTCTCGATGTTGGTATCAATTTTCCGTGCGTAATACAAAAATATACAAAATTTGCAATCTTCACAGGCTTACAATTTCCACATTTTACAACGTTTCGCGACCAAACTTTTCAATTTTACTAGTTTTAGGATGCCCTTCAATGCTGTGGTAATAAATTTTCCTATTTCAACTTTTTTCAAAATTTTGCCTATAATGCAATCGGTCCATTGAGAAGCCACTACTGTCTATTCTTTATACTGTGGTCTTTCTATTTGATGAGACGTTTCAGTACTTTCTGTGTTTTTAGATCACCTGGATTTATTATTACCTTGACGATGAGCGATTCTGGTTTCTGGTCCATCAATCTCTGGAACTGGATTAACCAATAATCTTCGATCTCTCCTTCTCGCCTTTCTTCTAGTTCAACCTACAATATGACGTTGATACTTGCGCTCAGACGAGCTGGAGCATTACATTTTCTGACAAGTGTTAATCCAAAGACATCAAGAGAAAACTTCCTAGTTAGATCAAGGATAACGATAGGACAAACATATTTCATTTGCAACAACATACTTAAAAGGACTACTGTCACAGTTTGCTCCTGGCAGCCAGCATGTCTGGTACATCGCGATAAAATAGTTTTACAATCCATCTTACAACAAAGCAATCCTTTACGAATCTTCGATTATTTTATCTGATTCTTACTGGTATTGAAACATACAAGGCATTTTCGATAATATTTTTAGTTTCTATATATCGTAGTGTGGCAGTAATATTTTAAGGCCTGTTCAAACGAAGCCAAGATGTTGGTCCAACATCACTCAACATTGTTGGATGCAACATGTTGGCCTCGTTTGAACACCATGTTGGAAGATGTTGGAAGATGTTGGCTTACTTTTAAATTTGCTTAAAATTTCGTCCAACATCATGCAACATTGTTGGGCCAACAATGTTGCATGATGTTGGCCTCGTTTGAACAGGCCTTTAGAATCGAGCGATCCTCCGTGCTAAGCACCTAGTGAATAAAACGGAACTTCTTTTACCAATCGTTTTGCGAGTTCCTTTTCCCTCCTGTCTCGTTCTTCCATCAACTGCATAAATAAGTCTGTCAAAGCTTGACGGTTGGTTTCCAAAAGTTGCTGACGAATTACAAAGAAAATAACAAGAATAAAAAAAAGTCGAGGACACTGTTAAATTAGTCGATACCCATTACTTTCCCTTCTAACGACTACACAGAGCGCGAGCAGTCACTAAATGAAAAGGGTTGATGAAAGGAGGGACTACAGACAACACAGGAAGATATAAAATACGCGTTGCCAAAAAAACACAAAATTCGCATTAGTCGAAATCGATGTGTCCATTAAGAAAATTCGCATTCGTATAACTTACTCTAAAAACTATTTATTGCTTGTGGGCAGCGCGTATTTTATTCCTTCCTGTGTTGTCTGCTACTTCTCCTTTCCTCAATCTCTTTCCTTTAGGGACTGAGTTATAACCATTCAAGACAAGAACGAATATTCTCGTCGACCTACCATTTCGTCTTCCTCACGTTCTTGTTTTCTTTCCATCTCCAGAAAACTGAGCGCTTGAAGTTCGCGTTCCAGCAGTTCAAGCTACATAAAAATTGAACAAATGCAATGTCTATAAGAGCTAACGTTGCCAATGCAGCTACCAGTACCTTGATTTTCACTTTATCGCTTCAGGTAGCGAATGAACTATACCTTTCTCTTAAGGCGCTGTCACACGGTGCAATTTTTCTCGCAACTTGCAATGCAATTCTACTCTTGGGAGATGTAAAATTGGCAAATACATGTTTCTATCACAGTTTGCTAATATATTTTGAACATACCAAACATTTGTGACAAATTTACATCTCTTAAGAGTAGAATTGGGTTGCAAGTTGCAACAAAAATTGCACCGCGTGACAGGGCCTTTAATGCCCATACGATATGTACTTAATGCATTTATTTAATGTAACATTCTGAATTCATATTTGTGCTAATATTTCTCAGATCTATTTGTAATTTCATAGCGGAATATCGGTAAATAAACTAATAAAGGCTCAATTCAACTTTATCAACAGTCATTGATTTCACGTCCTAAAGAAACAAGAATGAAGGAAACACTCGTGTTCATCCCAACTCATCTTTTTATCAGGAAGACAATAGACCTTATTCATAAGTCGTGATCCGGGCCGTGTAACCTAGAAAACAGGAATTTAGGCATTGGTTATTGGTCACTGTTTGCGACGAGTGACCAATAACAATGCATAAATTCCCGTTTTCTAGGATACACGGCCCGGATAACGACTTATGCATATAAGGTCTTTAATTTAGGCACCGTGCTTACTTGATTTGTGATCCGTTGATGTTTGTCATCCGTTTGTAATTGCAAAACATGAAAAGCCTCCATTTGGGCAAATTCCTAACAAAGAAACATTAAAATGAACTAGACTGAAGTGATGACAAGAACGTTGGCAGTTCTTTGTCCGGCTTATCATCGCCACGACCACCTAGAGTGGAGTTAACAGCTCCTGACAAGAACACCCGGGCATTGGGGGGAGGGGGACCCCCCTCGACTAAAGAAAGCCCTCTCGTAAAAATAACACACACTTTATGGATAATCGCCTTGTGATTTGTCACGGTAATTATTAATACCTGTTTGATTTTGTGGAAACACCGTGCAAACTTATTTTTGCAAAGCTTTTGATCCGTAAGCTTGGATCTTTATCAGTGCTAATAATGCATTACTACTGTTCCACAAGAAGATGGACAGACAACGCTTTTAAGCTCAAATTTTGCCACTGGCCCCATAGTGTCCGTAAGCGGCTTGGGCCCTGGAATAATAAAATATATTTTCCTACCTCACTGGCAAGGGTTTTAATCATATCAGAGTAATCCTTGTCTCTTTCGTTAAAGAATGCATCGATCTTCTTTGACTCGTCCAGGACTCTGTTAAAAATCATAATGTAAGTTAAAGTAAAAAAAGCATCATGAGCAAAAAACAGGAAATCATGGCCGTTAAGAAGTCTTTATATATGTGATAAAGATCCATGTTGTTTTCACAAAACTTTTGCTTTCATTTTCCGAGCTTAAACAACATCTATATGGAAAATTTCTTTGTAAAGATACCCATCTTACAAGATGGGTATAAAGCCTTTTAAAATACTCGCAGTTCGTGTTTTGTCTAATGTAAAACGATCAGAGTACTTAACTCTAAGTACAGAATGTCGCTCCTAATTCTTCAGGACATAAAGTAATCATTAATTCTCTAGTAACCAGCATATGTTTTGTTGTGTGGTCAAACTGGAAAAACTTTACGACTTACTTAAATTGAATTACATTGGCAATTAGTTTACAAATCATATCGAATCCCCATACATACTATGTCAAATTATGTACAATTAGTCTGTAAATGTGATTTGTACAGTCTAACCTAGTACACACCACTTATTTCAGTGTACTCCGATAACATCAAGCAGTCATACTTACGTTTTAAGAGCTTCGGTTGTTACAGCATTTCTTAAGGCGTGATAATCCTGCAGCATTTTATCTTGCGCTTGTTCGCTTTGCAGAAGAGCGTTCATGCTTTCTAACACTTCTTTCCTTCTTAAATTTTCAGCATCTTCTTGCGTGATCCTCACCAAATTTTCCATCGCGATTCTGTCTTTCTCCATCTCGTCCAAAATCTGTTCGGTATTTTTTGACCTGAACAAAACACCATATCCGCAAATTAGCGAGAAAAAGTGCTTCAATATGCGGCAAATTTTTTAGGGTGAATCGATTGTGATTTAATTGTGCCACTTCACTCGACGGTGAAAAGTTTCAATAGGGTTAATGTGTCTTAATTCGAGTGAAAATCACACACATTTGAAATTCAAGCCGACAACAGTTGAGAAAAATTCATCATCAACTATATAGGTCCAGCGTTGCAAAAAACCTCTAATCTACCCCCGGGAAAAATTTTCAAAGTTCGCAAACCTTCCTCAAAATGTTGTAAAGCTGCGCTTTCCAGACCAAAGTTCAGAATGAATCTTGAGAATGAGTCACTATTTTTTTCAGAAAGAAGGCATGATTTCTGGAATAGATTATCTATTAATTCTTTTGTCATGTTAGTGTTTAGCATACATTATGCAGTGTGTTGACATGAAACCTTCCTCAATGACTGCCGATTTTGCAAACATTCCTCACGGGTAATACCCGCAAGCCCGTGGCTTTTTTGCAACCCTGTATAGGTCCTCCCGTAAGGAATCGAACTTACGCCCTTGTGATGCCGTTCAATGCTCTGAGCACTGAGCTATGAGGACAGTTGACAAGAGTAATTTATATGTGCCGTGGGTTCGATTCCTGCTTGAGGAACTAGAGTTAAGATGAATTTTTCTCAATTGCTTCCGGCTTCGACAAGTGTATGATTTTCACTCGAGCTAACATGACACGTCAACCCTTGGCAATAGTTATTGATAATAATTAGCATTTCCACTGTCAATATTTGTTGTAACATAACCACCGACCTGTCGTTCATTTGTAAAAGCGCCGCAATCCTGTCGTCTGCTTGTTGCTCTTCTGCAAGAAAACAATAAAACCAAAGTAACTTAGTATAACAATAAATTCACGTTGTATTCCTCCCACGAAACTAAAGTTTTAACAAAACATGCACGAAGAAAATCAATCTGCGAGGAACAGTCATTATTCATGGCTAGGGTGGGTGGCTGAAGTGAAAATGGCGGTGAGAAAATTTTACCCACAATTTTTTACAAAAGTACAGGGGCCAGTTCTTCAAAGCTTGTTACCTCGGAGTAAAGTTAAACCCGCTTTTCCGCCCAAGGAAAGACCCTGGGAACGAGGCTGCCACTGTTTCAGTTTGTGTATTTCAATGCATCCCTTTCTTTTAAAACTTGAGAGAAGAAAATTTCGATCGAGCCAGGCAAGATTTATGCAAAATATATTTTTAAGTTTACAAACAAGCTCTTGGAGAATTCGCTTTGAATTTTGAGTAAACCATGGTTAAGCATACCTGATTTTATTCATCCAGTCGCTGGACAAATGAAATTTTACTAATGCCCAGCTTTTGGATTTCATAAGTGTGAACAACTGCTTTTCAAATGTGGGGTAGATGAAATTTTGTTTTAATAGAGAATACTGGGACAAAATTATTTTAATTTATCTTATTATTTTCTCTTCAGCCCCTAGCCCAGCCGTAAATAATCACTGGTACCTAAACTTCACAAAAAAATGTAATAGGAGGATATTTACGGTTTGCAAGGGTAGCCAAATTATAATCCATTTCTTTTTCCCTCTTTTGTTGCTCCATAAGAAGTTTTTCATTGGCTTTGCTGTCGTCCTGAGATACAAAGAGTAAAAACTTCAGTTCATGATCCATACTGGATAGTAGTGGTGTGTCGAGTTTCGGAGTTACCGAAGATGAAATTTTCATGCGGTTTTTGAGAAATGTGAACGAGAGGACCAGTTAGAAATGTTCAGTAGAGGAATGATGATCACAAAGAACATTTGTTATTAATTCACTTGTTCACATCCATCAGAAGAAGATGACTGGATACTACCAAGGAGGCAAAAAATTGTCGTTAAGATACGAACTAGCTTAAAGCAAATAAGATGGGAAACCTGAAGGTTGCTAAGAACAAAATCGCATTTCTTTCAGGGATTAAGATAACATACTAACGTCAGCAACATCATATATCACTGTTGCTACTCAATACACAGCGGTACAGGAGGTTTAGCTTTGTTTGAGAAAAGCAAGAATGGCGAAAGAGTGTCAAGCCTATTTTCCACTTGGTGACTTTATTCGCGCGACGCGAAGCGAAAACAAGAATTCGGCAACGTGATTGGTTAACATTGGTTGGCGAAACAATTCGCCGCGAACAAGTAGGAACCGTTCCTCCTTTTTTTCTGTTCGCGCGAACACATTCGCCCAGTGGAAAACGGGCTTTACTGCTTTTCCTATTGTGTTAACTGAACAAGTGTTACACTAGAATAGCGCTCTTTTAACCTTGTTTAAAGCCTAGAAGAAATCACACTAAAACAGGGTTAAAAAGGCGCTAATCTTGGGTTGAAAACAGCGTTTGGAAATGGGTGACTTTTGTGGCTACTGGTTATATCAACGGCGGCCAAGATGGCGGCCAAGTTATCCAACCAGGTATGATTATATAGAACTCACTGTGTGAATGAGTTCTTTTTGGCCTTTAACTCTGCAAGTAAGTGTGTTTTTTAGTCGATGGTGATGTACATTTTCGCTGTTCATAAACTTTTTTTGCCCATCATTAACCGCTGATCGGCTGTTATTTCAGAACATGTCCCTACCTCAGAAATTGCTTTCAACAAATCTTCTCGTCCTTTCTTATTCATGGCGATCAGAAACTCTTCTTCCTCTTTGGCCTGTCGCATGTGTTGTTCCATGGCTAGCTTCTCGAATTTCTTTTCCCTTCCTCGATCCAATTCCTGAATTTTGTTCTACAATCGACAAGCAACATTCCTTATCCAATTTAAATCCTACTTTCCAAAGGAAGGTTTATTAGTTTCACAGTTAAACAGAACCCTCCCCCCCCCCGATATTTGTGATGTTACTCTGAGTTTATATCCTCACGGGGCAAGATGAAAAATATGCCTGACCATGGTGGGAATGGAACCTACGACCTTTGGAGTGCTAGCCCAATGCTCTGCCAAATGAGCTGCGCGGTCAAATCGGTTCGAGTATATGATATTTCGAAACTGAGTCTAGTTCTTCGGCTATAAATAGAGAGGTTCAGATTTCGCTTCCAATACCTCTACCGCTACCTTACTCTATCTTTGAACCAATCAGATTTGTCGTATCTATCCGATTAACCAATCAAATTGTTTAGAAATCGGGAAAAGGTAGCGGTAGTGGCAGAGGAAGTCAAATCTGAACCTCTCTAATGTAGCCTGGGTAGAGTCTTCTTAGCCTGTGTGTTCGATTGCCGCCGTGGTCAGGCATATTTTTCAACCACAAACATCATCTTCAGCGGGATGCATTCACCATGCATAAGATAAAATCATGAGCACATTGGTGATTTCTTCTTTATCTCTACAAAATGTACACACGTACCTCAATAATTTCATCTTCTTCTAAAGAGTTTGTTTTAGGTAGCTTGTTATTAATACCGCTGTCTAAAAAAAGGAGAATAATTGAACCAACCAAATATGCTTGTAGAGCTTTATTTAACAATTAGATTACGAGTAATCTAATTGCTTTAGTAGAATCTAAAAAAAAAGGAATTGATTTTTAAGTCATTTTGCCAAAAAACTATTACAAACTGTCTTTGAATTTAAAAAAAAAAACACGAGAAAAATTATTGTTTTGCTACTCGCTATTTATCGAGCAATAGATAGTGAGCACAGTAGTCAATCAACTTACAACATTTGCATTAGTGTGCTAGTATGATTCTGCCAAAACCTAATAGCTTCACTCTTCTATTAAAGTTAAAAAACCATGATTTCATGCTGAGGTGTTTAAGTAAGTGTACATATATAGTTTGTTGGCTTTGACAAGAATAGCTTTTCGTCGATTGTAGGGTGAAATAAATGTGAGCGCTAAGTTCTTCAACTTGTTTCTGATAACACACAATTACGAACCGAGATCTTTTACTGAATAATGAATTCAATAGGGAAATATCAGGTGTGTCGAAGTTTTGTCTTACCCAGCACAGGAAGAAGGCATTTTGAAGGAGAGATGTATTCTATACCAGCAGCTAAAACAAAGAATACAATAACCATGTGTTTCTGTCTAAACATTTATTATCAAAATGGTGCAAAATTATAGATGGTGGTTGATTTACAAACCGGCACAAAGCGTCTTCATCATTTCAACTGTCCCTCCCGACGCAATTTCTGTAGAAACAAATAAACAGTTTAACATAACTCGATCTTGAGCCAGTAGATCCCCCAACGCTTGCAGTTGAAGTGGAGCAGAAGGAATATTGAACAAAGGCTAGAGGACATGGGATGATAAATATTTACATGTTACGATAATAATATAAACTTTATCAGTAATTTTACTTAAATTTACCTGCAGATGGAAATACCATAGTGTCTGCATCCACGATCAAGTTCTAAAATAAGAAAATGCTTATTGTCAACAGAAAGCATTTTAATCAAATTTCTTTAGGTTTCTATTTTGCACATTAAATAAGTACAACTCAATGGACACTTTCTATGTTCGACTAAATTTGGATCTACATTGTTTACAAACTTGTTCCGTCTGCCATATGGTATTTTTATAAAACACGAAATAATTGAGACTCGGTAAATTATCGTAAACATAAATTGTCAACATTTTATTCTATACGTTTCGACATGTAATCGAAGTCATCTTCAGTAGAATAGCCGTTACCATTCCACATTTGTGATTACCATCCTACATTTTACTTTTAACATTCTTGTTAATCACTACGCTTGTTTATCAATCTAGTTAAAACGACCTTGTAACAAGTCTGGTATTACCATGATAGTTAAAGAAAGTTACCATCAAGGCTGCTACAGCTTGTGCATCTTCATGCGTGCACATCAAAATTTCTGCTAACATAGAAGCTGTCCATTGTAGGTCTGCGTACCTCTAACGTTCTAACGTTTGCCAGAGCAACAGGAAGTTGAGTGACTTGATTATGAGAGACATTCAGGGTTCTCAACGACCTCATCTTGCCAATTTCATCCGGTAGAGTTTTTAATTTATTTCCTAGCAAATTATGAAAACATCAGTGGCGGATCCAGCGTAGGTCAGAATAAATTATAGCAGCCCAATTTTAAATTCAAAATAACTTTCCAACAATGTCATTGGTTATGAATTTCAAAAGGATAAAATTTAACCAATGAAATTGCTTTGAAGGTATTTTAAAATGTAAATATATCCAAGAATGAGCTGTAGTAATTTATTTTGACCTACGCTAGATCCGCCACTGGAAAGCATGATTTGTATTTTTAAGGCACAAGGCAGCGCCTTTTAGCAGCGCTTACTTAAAGTGCACATGCAGCCTTTGGGGTTAAAGATATTTCGTGAACTTAAATTGGATAAGACTCGCCACCAATCCCAGTTGACCCGATTGCTCAATTGGTAGAGCGGCGGTCTACAAACCCAAAGATGCGAGTTCGAATCCCGCTCGAGACAACGAATTTTTCGTTGTTCTCTGCCGTGTCAGATTAATACGAATCTAGTTTTTCATATCTCTGAGAATGGTTCTGAAATAGAAAAATTGCCGAATCTGACGTCATCTAAGTTAATGCAAATGAGCTTTCCATTGTTTCGTGCTCCAAAAATGACTTAAATGACGTGATTCCTATAACTTGAGGAGCCAAAAAACCACGAGATAAAGTTTTTCTCTAAAACAATATATTGTATTTCATCTTAAAATGTACTAAATTTTACAAAATAATAGATCAAATCCCAAATGACAGCATGTGCACTTTGAGTAAAAGAAGAAAGTATAATACACAGTAGGAAGTCAAAGTACGAACTGAAAGTAAGATCAAAAGTGTTGCTTGAAAACTTTACTTAAGTAAAAAAGGTATAACGTAGGAACATAAATAATACTCCGTCATAAGTACTAAATATTAAAACTAAGGTGACAAAGCGATATTTACTTCGTTACTAGCTAACACTGGGCTGGAGTAGAAAAAACAATGAATAGCTAAATATATAATGTCATGATTGTATACCTTGAAGGTCGAATGTCTGAAGGGCATGCAGCCGTTCCACTCCTTTAGGAATGGATTTTAACTTGTTGTTGCTCAGGTTCAGAACCTGGTTTGAAAAAAAAATGGTATGTTTGGTGAGTATCCTATTTGATTTCAAATGGAGGCAACTAAAGAGTGATGGGGGGGGGGGTGATGACATGGGAAGGAATGGGGCTCATATTCAACATCCTCCAATAAAGGCACTAGTCCCCCCCCCCCTGCGGGGTGAGGGTAGGAAATATTGTCAAAAACAGCATATAGTTAGTGAGCTCCACATAGATCTGAAGTGAGAATGTCAAAAATGTAGAATATCAAAAATGGAGTGAGAGTGCAAAAATGTAGCTAACGATGACGTAAACTGTAGGAGCTACTCTGTCAGGGTTCTAGGGTAGTCATGATGGCCAGTTAGTTTTGCAGTTCCTCCCCGCCCTTTCTGCCTTCACTTTCTTAGTTATGCCTAATGACTGAAGTTCTATTATTTTGAATATACATTAATTTGTAAACAGCCATTTGCAAACACATACCTGAAGACTTTCTAAAAGTCGTATTTCCTCTGGTAGTTCAGAAATGCAATTTGAATGAAGATCAAGAACCTAGGTGTCAAAGAAGATCACATTATGTAATATTTTGTTGATTTTTGTGATTCACATATTCCTGATTAACACTGGACCCTGTTAAGAAGTTCCAGCACTCCTTTTCGCAGTACTAAAATGCCAACAACAGACAATTTTGTAGCTGCATGATACATCTATTATCTAAGTTGGCAGTTCCATTATCTAAGTTGGCAGTTCGATTAATTAAGTTGGAAATTCTATTAACTAAGTTAGAAGTTCTATTATGTAAATTAGAAGTTCTATTATCTAAGTTGGAAATTCTATTATCTAAGCTCTGAGAAGTTCTATTATCTAAGTTAAAAGTTCTATTATTTAAATCAAAAGTTCTATTATCTAAGTTAGAAGTTCTATTATCTAAGTTAGAAGTTCTATTATCTAAGTTAGAAGTTCTATTATCTAAGTTAGAAGTTCTATTATCTAAGTTGGAAATTCTATTATCTAAGTTGGAAATTCTATTATCTAAGCTCTGAGAAGTTCTATTATCTAAGTTAAAAGTTCTATTATTTAAGTCAAAAGTTCTATTATCTAAGTTAGAAGTTCTATTATCTAAGTTAGAAGTTCTATTATCTAAGTTGAAAATTCTATTATCTAAGTTAGAAGTTCTATTATCTAAGTTAGAAGTTCTATTATCTAAGTTAGAAGTTCTATTATCTAAGTTAGAAGTTCTATTATCTAAGTTAGAAGTTCTATTATCTAAGTTAGAAGTTCTATTATCTAAGTTGGAAGTTCCATTGACTAAGTTGGAAGTTCCATTATCTAAGCTGGAAATTCTATTATCTAAGTTAGAAGTTCTATTATCTTAAGTTCAAAGTTTGCAAGTTGCGCACTTCGAAAATTTATTTTGAATTTTAAGATTTGTGACCACAAGTGTGCAGATCAGTGAACTTTGGAAGTTTGCAATCTAATTTAAGTTTACATATACACATGTAAACATTTCACTTAACAACTCTTACCCTTAACTCGTTTAAATTCTTAAGATCGCCTCCACCTCGCAAGTCCTTTAGATTATTGTCATGAAGAAGTAAAACCTGCAAAAAAACAAATTGTTATCATTGATACTAGTTTGCATATAAATGTGTCTAACACTTCCAACAATCAGCATTAGAATAGGAAAACCTACTTGCAAATTTCCTTTTTGAAAATGTAAAAGGAAAGTTTACTTTTGAAAAGTGGAAACATGACATGCAAAAACAAAAATATGTCAGTTTCATAATGAAATTAATACATGTTACATTTTAATATTTATGGTGCATTTCCACATACGTATAACTAAATATAAGAGTTATGGTACAACTGCAGATTTATTTAAGATCCCTCCTTGCACTAAATCTGCAGTTAAATGATAACAACTGTACTTTACTAGAACATAAAACTTTATTGTTTAATGAAAACTGCTACTGAAGACTAAGGAAACGCAGAATGGGAAATTTCCAAGCAAACAAATGAAACACATATTTCCGGCAAGAAAGCTATCATGTCAACCTTGTCCTTATTGCTTTGATGTTCTATGGCAACTTGCTGAATCAGTCAGGTGCATCAGCATTACAAATACATCACAATGTCAATGTCATGGGGGGGGGGGGGTCATACAAAAAGTCATACATTTATGGATGACCCCTGATAAACAAGAGATACTGCAAGTTACTAATTATTTTATTTTATTATTATTATTATTATTATTAAAATTAATCAAATTTAGAAAATTCACAAAAATAATACTGTATGCAATGTAGCACGGCTAATCGAGGCATACAGTAAAAGACCAATAATTAATATAAATTAAAGAAGATAAAGATAAAAATGAATATAAAGATGTTTACACACTAAACCTGAATTAAAATTCATGTTCTGTCTGAGTAATCAACAAACATCACAACACATTCAAATCAAACAAGAGAATGGTCTCCTCGAACAAATTAGCATAAACCCCATACCAAAGAGAAATTATTTCCGTTGTTTAGCCATTTGTCGAACTAGCAACTTTTCGTCAACATAATCATCCTCAAGCTCAAGTATTGTCAAAAGAGATTTTTTGATTACTTTATTACTAATAGAACCATACCTCTTTTTGCATGACATTGCACATTGAATACATTTTGCCTGGGACCTGTTTTCAAGTCCCTAAATTACTAATAGAACCATACCTCTTTTTGCATGACATTGCACATTGAATACACTTTGCCTGGGACCTGTTTTCAAGAACACAAAAAACACCATGTATATTTTATTGTACACAGCTGTCACACACTTATTTTGACATACATTTTGGCAGGAATAACATGAAAGGAATCATCTCAGTATTGAATATTAAAAGCTCGCCAATAATAAATACGATATCAAATCGAAAGACCATGTTCCTAATTTCAAGTACTTCGTCCCTAACTAAAAGATGTGCTAGCTGTAGTCTCTTTATACTGCACAACATATACTGTACCTCTTTCGCTCCGCAGGACGACAAATCAAACGTCGGCTCAGGGTCATCTTGCGCCTTTTAAATACAACACAAAAGTTAAATTAATCCGCAAATCCTTCTTTACCATTGTAAATTAAAACATTGGTTATCAGTTATCTGAAGCACTTTTAACATTTTGTATTACACGGAAAGCCACAACAACAGAATCGTTAAAAATCATAGAAACACTAACCAAAACAAGCTTTCGTTCCAGCTCGCTCGTATTTACATCTCTGACTTGTTTCTTGCTTTTAAAAAAGGGCATTCTTTGCTATGTATCCAACTGTCTAAGCTGATTTTGACAGCTTTATTAATTCGACGTTGTTTTGAAGATTTATTTTCGGCATCCCATGTTTTTATTTTGCAACTCATTTCCAGCTTTCTATAAGTTCGCGGCCGGTTATATTTATTACGATTACATCATAAGTTATGAAGTGAAATAATTATGACGTAATATTCACAATTTGATGATTCATGGATGACTCAATCAATGTCTCAATTTGTCTCAATCACTTACTGTTATTCTGAATCTGCTTATTAAAGTTCTGACTATTTATACTTTATTATACCTTGATGTGCTTTGAACAGAGGAACTGCTAAACTTGAGCAAATAAATTGGTCAAATATTTTCGGAATGGTTCTATTGCCGCGACTGTAAATCAAAACGAAACTTTTATTGTTTTCACACTGTTAATTCAATAAAAATTTCAATACTAATTTACTTCACAAAGTCACAAACAAGAGCGTATTCAGAATTACATACATCTTTCAAAAAAATTAATAAATTACATTCTATTAATAAAGTCTGTGATAATGTTCCATATACTTGCATATGCTTGATGAAGAATAAATAAAGGCTTTTTACAGGTTTTGCCAGTATAAAAATCCATCCAAAAACCTCCTAATAATCGAAATAATCTTGAGTACACTGTCGGCAGATTTAAACAAGGAATTGCTCTTCCCTTGAGCAATGAATATATATATATATATATATATATATATATATATATATATATATATATATATATATATATATATATATATATATATATATATATATATATATATATATTCAATAAGCATACTTATTTGTCTGTGTTAACCTTAATTGTCTGTGTCTGTGTCTTAACGTTACTGTAAATGATGGAAAAGGAATTAAATTAAATTATTTACTAATTGCCAATTAATTATTTACTAATAGTCAACAATTTTGAACTTTTCTTGTATATAATAGCCATTTATATGCCAAAACTTTCCCTATTTGCACCTTGTCAACTGTGTAAACTGATTTAAAAATTTGCAAAACCACACTTTTGCATGCTTGTTCTGAGTTTTACTTTCCACCATAAATGCCACATTACATTTTTTTGAGTTCAATGAAGTCATCACGTCTTCTGAAATTAACACCGTCACCTGGTAAAGGGGATGGGATAAATGGACTTATCCAAGCAATGTACCATCGTGTCCCCATGACATCCTTAATGTTCTCGATCAACCCCAAATTATACTCCAGTTTACCTTGTTTCCTTTCATAGGTGACCTGACCTTTGGAAATAAGCCTGATTTGAAGGTACAACAAGCCGGTGAAAAGTAACAACGAAAATACCGAGACTCCTGCAAGAAATAGGATGTAGAACTGATAACCAGTAGCATATCCAAAAATAAGCATGATAAATGGCATGAACATCGTGAAAAACGTAGCCATTTTAAAACCGCCTGCTATGCCGTGAACAAATTCAAAGTGATAAACGTTTGCATAAACGGCACCGATCCACAAATAAATCACCATCATTAAATAAAATCGATAGTTTTTGTAACCAATACACTTCCCACCAAAGATGCAGTGATGGTCCCTTTTGAGGATGCATGTGTCGCAGATATGACAATGGAATGACCGAGGCGGCGAATTGAGCTGGCAAAATGGGCAGTAGATCCAACCGGGTTTTAAAACCGACGGCAAACTTGTGCTACCCGTCGTGGAATCAGTTGACATCATGTAATACAAGTTTGCAAAGACGTTTATGAAGGCAAAAAATCCGCAAAAGGTATGTATATACCACCAGGTTGAAAAAGGCGCATGATACAAAGGTAAGACTGTCACCAATTCGAAATTCATAACAACAAACAATGTTATAACCAAGAATACGAAGGCTGCACGATCACCAAACCTTTTTGGGAGGAAAGTATGCTTTGTATCCATTGTGTGCAACACAACAAAGAGAAAATATCCAAAACTGTTGCAATTTGTCGCTTTCTTTTGCTACCAAGCTAAACAAACCACGCCTAAGAGACCCGAGTACCGGTGGTCAGCGGAAAAAAATTTTAGTTCAAAATTACACCTAATATATTTCTTGTCAATAAATTACTAGCTTTGAAAACTAGATAACATGTTTTATTTTATTAACAATCAATCAATTTCATAGCTCAGATAAGACTGATCAAAAAAATAAGCGAAAAATTTAGTTTGTATTCAGCCTGTTTCAGAATTTATAGACAGATTATCGAACACTTCATGTAAGAGTTGTTAATGCATATTTTCCAATATGGCCGCCGGCAGTGATACCACCAATTCACCAGTTGTGCTCATTTTAAAGTCCAAAAACAAGGAAGATCGATATGAAACACTGTTAAATGAAAGCGGATACATACCAGTATTTGTTCCTGTTTTATCGTTTAAATTTATAAACCAGGACACGTTAACAGAGCGGCTTAAAAATCCACAAGAACACGGCGGACTTGTATTCACAAGTCAGAGGGCGGTTGACGCTGTTCACTTTTGTATCGAAGACTCGTCATTTAAAGAACAATGGAGCTCCTCAGTGAAAGAGAAGTGGTCTAACCTGCCCGTTTTTGTTACAGGCATGGCGACGGGTAGGCAAGCGAGGGAAAAGCTGGAATTTTCGTCCATTTTTGGAGAAGGGTCGGGGAGTGCAGAAGCGTTAGCCGAAATAATCTTGAGTACACTGCCGGGAGATTTAAACAAGAAGTTGCTCTTCCCTTGCGCAAACATTAAGAAAGAAACTTTGCCAAATATCTTGAAAGAAAAAGGTTACAGTGTTCGTTGTGTTACATCGTATTGTACCGAAGCTGATCCGAACCTTACCGATTCTCTCCAGAAACGCTTTGCAAACAGTCAAGACTCGACACCTTCGGGAGTTCAGGTACAGGTTTCGGAGAAAACGTCGGCACCATTTGGAGAGTCATCGGCCACGCTTCGACAGCCAGCTTGTATTGTATTCTTTAGTCCATCTGGGGTGAATTTTGCCCGTGATGCTTTGCGGCAAACAATGACGTCATTTGAAGATATAAAACTTGTTGCAATTGGTCATTCTACTGCGCAAGAGTTGCAAAAACACGGTCTAATTGTGTCCGGTGTCCCGGAAAAGCCCGACCCGCAATCATTGCTAAAAGTCATCAGATCAATCTTGGATTAGTGTCGAAGAATACCCTGATTATCAAGGAGACTACTGGTCGTGTAATGATACGATCAAACAGATATAATCAATAAACCTGATTACTGTGATCATTTCAATATGAATAAAAGTATACACTATAAAATAGTCATGCAATATAATCAATATTTAAAAGAGAACGGTTTAAATTTCAATAGTAAATAATATTTACAGACTAATTCTATGTGTTTAACGTTCCAAATATCTTTTTTGAAGGTCTTTTATGTCAAAATATACAGATCTTGATTCTAGTTTTATCTTGATAAAGTATTAGTAAATTTCGTGTTTTGCTTTCCAAAGGCTCCGGTGTTACCTTAAGGCATCTTTTAGCTGCAAAGCACAAGCGCCAACCTAAGAAATACCAGAGAATCGCATTGGTGAATGTCAGTTGGTAAAAGCGAGAGCATCGAATGTATTTACTCAAAAATTATGGTATAAAGCAACTAAAGTCAAACTCTTTCGAAAAATACTCCAAAAAGCAAGAGCTCAAGTCACTAGTTTAAATCCACCAAAGGAGAAAATCGCAGAAGTAAAGCAAACAAGCTTTAAAAGTGCGAGTTTCCTTTATTTCATAGCTGTAATGCAAGTTTACCTTTTGAGGATTTGATATCGACGCTAAAGGATTAACAAGATTTAAAAAGTCCAAAGTTTGAGCGTACTCCAGACTGTCTTGGTCTCCCCAGATCTAAAAGATGTAGAAACGTTAAGGACTCAGGCAAAAGGTATGATGAAATTAGTAAAATTCCAAAATTTGGTGCCGAGATGCTGAAAGTGTATTTCGCGTAGAAATTGTTGCTATTATTGAGCCGAAAATATAGTAACAATTTCCACACGCAATACAAACATCTGCAACACTTGCAAACTGTATAAGGCTATGTTTTTCACAGTCTAAGAGTATTCCACAACCAAACTTTGTATTTCCGATTTCAATATACACTTGAACCATTCTGTTGGTGGTTATGAAGTTTTCTTTTATACTTATCTCGTCATCTACCCGGAGATACCTATACCCCATCTGTTATTTTAATAAAACACAAAACAATAGACACTCCGTCTAATGGGAAACTCCGTCTGATGGTCTAGAATGGTAAACATTTTTTTCTTAACGTTTCGACTTTACATTTAAATGCATGATTCTTGCTTCTTTTCTGCATCACTTGAATGTAAAGTCGAAACGTCAAGAATAAAAATGTTTACCATTTTCGGAATGTCTATTGTTTTGTGTTTTATTAAAATACTCTATGGCAACCGGAAACATCTGTTATTCTTTTACGTATCTACATAAAACTCTTCTTAGAAGCTTTCACTCACCAAGGTTCCTAAAGCTACCATGGCACGAAATTTGGCTTCGTTTTCCACTAAATGGTTCATGACCTGATCAAAATAAACGGTAAAAAGTTATGAAATAAAAGCATTGAAATAATATCAGAGCTTCCAGTGGGTCGAGAAATCGAGGAACAATCATCATGAGGAGTAAATTAAATAGTACATAGCATATGTTGGCCTTATGTTTTGTATCATATCATATAAAAGGTGATACCCCGGTATCAGAAAGAAAATAGGTACCACCGTGTTTTGTGCATCCCTATACTCGTATCACTGGGATATGAGTATCCCCATCAGCAAATAAGTCATCAATGTGACAAGCCAAGAACGACTCAATGTTGATAGTTATTATGTTCCAATATACACTATGCTTTTTCCGACAAATCACTGTGACACCTGTTCTGATAAACGGGTACAGGTAGCGTCATTTTGGTTATGGTACTTGCATGAATGTCTGTACATTTAATTCTAATTGGTTTACGAGCTCTTTCGCAGAAGACCATAGTCTATCCCAACAAGCAGAAAAGACATGATCAAACCATTGAACTATAAGTAAACTGGAACGATAAGTCAGGGGGAAAATTGAAGCCAATTTGATTCAGTTTTTCTGAGTTTTGAGTTGAAATACTAAACATGACAAAACGGACTGTATATCAAATGAAAGCTATCAGAAAGTTGTATTTGGTGTAAAAATTTTGAGGCTTTAAGTGAAACACAAACACCTTAAACTTTGAAGGGAAATTTGCCGTATTTTTCAAAATTGCAGCTGTTTTAGTATTTTTTAGGCATTTCTTTTTTGTCTAAAGTCTTGAATTTTTTATGTTAAATGTAACTTTTTAATAGCTTCAATTTTATATACAGTCCGATCTTTGGCGTTAAGTATTTCGTCTCAAAACTCAGAAAAACTAACTTGGCTTCAGCCATTAACTGAACTTTTGTATTGAGTTACCGTTCCAGTTGTATTACAGTTCACTGGATCAAACATGCAGATGCCGGTGGAAAAATCATGAGCAAAATGAGGCCAGCCGTACCCATTTACCGCGGTTCAGCTCTTACCGATCGCAGCGTGCTAATCCAGGGTGCCTTTAATTCGAGATCGACTTTCTTTTGAAATTGTACTGCATAGCTACACAAGAAGATATGTGCGAAAGTCATTGCCTGTTTTTGTTACTTTTTTAGCGTGTGTTTCACTGTTAAATAGATATGGTAATATATTTCTTATTTGGCTTAACAACAAAAAACAAAGGCATGTTTAGGTTCTCAAATATTAGGCGTCCGCCATCTTGTTTTAAAATTAGGTCCATTTTAACAAGATATAGCTAAGTATGCTATCAATAATTTAACAACGGATATTATATATTACAGTACTTCGAAGTTGATCCTGTTAAACCAAGATAAAATTGCATTACCGGCTCCCCTTAACAAGGGACTCGACTTACTTGATCAAGACGGTACACAAAGCAATTTGTACAATTTTATTCGAGTTTCTGTAGTTGTCGTTTATGCATTGTTGGATCTACAAAGAAGCAAGTCATGTCAGCTCAGCTGATGAAGAATCAAACTTCCTGTAAGAAAAATTCGACTATTCCGCTACTCTGCATGCGGTACAAAAATGTCTTTGCTTTTACAACCGAATTGTTTTATACCTCTTCTCTTTGTTTCGACATTACCAGCCTTCCTTTCTCGTTAGAAAATAGATTTGAAAATATCCTGAAGACAATGCCTGTTGTTATATCATGGTTTTTGGTCTTCTCCGAACTGCAAAAATTACAATACAAAATGACTCTGAGAAGAGCAATGCACAATTCCCATAATCTAGAACAAATTTTCACCTAAGCAAGAAGAACAAAATCTATTGGCACAGCTAGAAAACTTGAGCACCTTAAAATGAGTAAAAGCTGCGAAATGTTGTAATGCATGGAAAATATAGCTCTGTGAAGTTTACAAATTTTGTATATATTTGCATCACACACGGAAAACTTACCAACTTTCCGCCAATTTCGGCCCAAATGTGGTTGGCTTGTCCGCGCGTGATACAAAAATTTACAAATTTTTCAAACTTCACAAGGCTATACTTTCTACATTTTAAAACATTTCGTAACTAAACTTTGCATTTCTGCTAATGTTAAGATGTTTTTTTTGGCTGTGCTGACAGATTTCATTATTTTCTACGACGTTTAAAATTAGCCGACAATGGATTTGTCCATTCCATGGTTCAACATTCCTCCATCCAATAGAGTCATATTAAACCTCATTTGCGACGTACATACACATACCCACCCGATAACTTTTAGCAAATATTGAATCAATTCGTCGCCATTGTTAACGAAATGCTGTGATATCTCGTAGTCTCGTATTAGCACCCTCAAAACATCAAGACCTGAAACAAACAAAACAGCAATAAGCTCATAGCTACTGTATAAAGAATTATGTGCATTCAATTGTTAATTTGATATCTGGCGGGTACTTAGATTAGTAAATCGAGAAATACTCATGCTAAAATACCTCCTTCATGTTTAAAAAAAAACTCAATCTTCCTTTAAAAAACGGCAGTAGACAATAAGTTTTTAAAAATTTTAGGCTCATGAACCCAGTATTACTTTCTAAATTAGGTTAATTTTATGCTATGTATGATTTTAAACAGTGTTTAGTTATTTTACTAGTCGAATGCTATAGATTTTAACACTGCAATTAGAGTAATTCCAAAAAAGTCAAGCATGTACGTTGTTTCGACGTCTTTCATTCTGAGGACAGCGAAATTACTTTTTCTCGACAACAATCGTAACCTAACCTGGATAGCAAACGTCTGTGGGCCAGCGGATTAATTTCGTTACAATTTCAACTTGTTTGTGTGATAAAGGACTTGATGTTTTTGTTTTATCTGTGGCTGAAGATAAGACGCCTACAGAAGAAAAGAAAACATTGCTATCAAAAGTAATAACACTGGGACGATCTAATGGATGCTGTTTCGTGAACTCCAAGTCTCGACCAGTCTGTTGACATCTTGCAAGGTTTGGAAATTGGCAAAATATAGAGGGAGTTAAAAATTTAAAACAAACAGTATTATGAAATGTAGTACTTTTTATTTCCGTGATATCTTCATTCAAAAGTTTCTGATCCTGTTAAAAGATCAAAAATTGACAGTTCTTAGATCGAAGGAAAATTCAAGTAAGTTTTATACTAAAACTGTGGCCATACTCAAGTATTAATTCGAGCGGAGACAGCTCATAGCCATATACTCAGTGAGCTCTATGTATTATAGGAATGAGAACTGCAAGTCATTTCAGGCTTTAGAAAAGTAAAGCCAAACATGGCGGAAATCGAAGGAACAAAAACACATCTTTGCTCAGTCAACATAGTCACATAGTCACAGTTAGCGCAGAGGTCTAAGGTTGACGTCTTATAGCTTCTTCAATTCTCGCCATCTTCAATTTCGGCTTACTAACTTACTACCTATAAAAACACCGGGCTATCACAGTATGCTAATATTTCATACCTCGTCCAGTTGATCATTAAATTCATTTAATCTTCCCATCAAACCGTCGATCTTCACTTGATCAAAACTTAGATATGATTTCTGAAACACATGGACAACACGTGAGAAATTGTGAGGCATTGCATATGCAGAAAAGTTAAACAGTTTCAGCATAATTTCTTCAGCAAATAATGGTTTTACTGCCAAGCATTCCGATTGGTTCCATCGGCAGTATCTCTGAGGCATAAATCACCCGTTTTCTTGGTATTTAACAAGTTTTTGCTAGGGTGTGCAGAACTTCCATAATTTTGTTATATTGTTGTAACACTAAGTACTAGATAGCCATAAATCGCGGGCGCAATAACATGTGCTTGGTTCCTTTCTCGTTTTGTGTGATATGAAAGGATTTTGAAATACATTGTTTATGTATTTTGAATCGTTTGGAATCGTGGATAATTCATTAGCAAATATTCGTTATTACAGAGGGAACTTTTTTTGGTCCAATGTACCTATACTGTATGTCTTTCAAATAAACCATAAATGAGTGTTCCCGAAAATGTGTTATAAAATAACATGTATATAACGCGTGCTATGATTGGCCGAAAGCCGTGTTTGGATCAGGCCATCCAAACACGGAAATCAGAACTGCTTTCGCGGGACTGATTTTTTAAAAACATGGCCGAATGTTGTTATTTTATAAAACAATTACTTTATGGTTTCCGTGTTTGGATGGCCTGATCCAAACACGCGGGAAAGTTGCGAGAGTTAGTTGTATATTCCTAGTCACTTTTGGCCCAATGGCCAACGGCCTAAAAGACATGAAACAGCGCACCTCTGGGAAATATGAAGTGACTTTGGTCTTGCTTTCTGTCGCAGACACCGTATTGTCTACGGTCTAAAAAGGAAACAAAAAATTTAATAGAAGTAAAACACCAGTTAGATCATAATAAATAAAATTCGACAACTCATTATCTGTGTTAATAAGCAAGTTATGCAAAAATCGGTAACAATCTCATCACGTGCCTATATCATCACCTGCCCATCTCATCACGTGCCCATCTCATTACGTGCCTATCTCATCACGTGCCGATCTCATCACGTGTCTATAGTATTTTTGCGTAAACAACCAATAGCTGAATGTTTGTCTCGGCTGGGCTGTTCATGCCCAACGTGAACAATTGCCCAAACTAGACATCGCTATTGGTTGACTCGAAGTAAATACAATACACACGTGACGAGAATGGACACATATTTTGCCACAGATAATCAAAGCAGTATTGTGTTTCAAAATAGCGTAAGGTTATTCGTCATGGGCGCCATGTTGTTAGCCAGTGCCCTAAATAGAAGTATTCCGCCCCCGGTATTAGTCTTTTTAAATGTTTGCGGGGGGGGGGGTGAGTTCCTATGTTTAGGGCACTAGCTAGGAACATGGCGGCCGTGCGCATTGCCACATGCGCAGTGACGAACAATGTACGGTATTTCTCATCTAACTGTCTCTATTTGTAGTCTCTACTCCTTGTCAGTATAGTCTCCAAACGATGCATTCTATCAGCTGCGCTAAGATGCAACTAATTTTCCTTGCGATCCATTGCTTACCATTGGTGCTGCATAACCTGGCCTGTAGCTTCCCTGACCTAAAAAATTAACAGTAGAAAGTAATCCGACAAGAATGATCCATTTGCCAACAGAAAATCGCAGAGGCAGAGAACTTTAAAAGTTAAAACTGGAGCAAGAAAATATAAAAGATGTTTTGTTATCTCTAAGGAAAGCCCCAAAGGTTGTTTGTACCATTCGTTCCATGTCTCATGACTGCTGCTCTTTATCGCACTGTCCCCTCTAAAAATCCACGCATGCTTTGCGTTCTGGATTAGGAAATGACTAACTACTGTATCATCCGAAGCCATAAACCTTTCCAGTGAGTACAGTAAACCAAATATGCATTTATGTATCTTGGTGTTATGTACTCAGGTGAAAATGATGTTTGTGGTGTTACCCTGTGTTTATATACACACCGGGCAAGCTGAAAAATATGCCTGACCACGAGGGAGGGGGGGGATCGAACCTACGAGCTTTGGAATGCTAGCCCAGCGCTCTGCCAACTGGGTGGTAGGAATATGTGATACTTCGGAACCTAGTCTAGTGCCTGAAGGTAATCTTAAATCTCATTTTTACCTAACTGCACCACAATATGTAAATCTCATGATCACATTAAAGATTAAATTGGTATCGAAGGAACTAGACTCAGTTCCGAAATATCACGTACTCGAAGCGACCTTACCGCGTAGCTCATTTGGCAGAGCATTGGGCTAGCATTCCAAAGGTCGTAACTTCGATTCCCACCGTGGTCAAGCATATTTTTCAGCTTGCCCGAAATCTCAAGAGTGCAACACCACAAACATCATGAACTGTGTACGATAACAAAATTCACTCAAAAACTTCATCTTTGGATAATTTTTATCTTAAAAAGATAAATTTACCAGTAAAGGGATCTGCTCCTCCTCTTACAACGTCAGATGTTTCGTTCGATGCTGATGAACTGGGAACATAGCGCGAGCCGCCTGTGAACGGGTCAGCGTACGAAGATTGGTTGGTCTGTGGACCAATAGTGAACGACTTAGTGTTGTCGATAATGAATTGAGCGACTTGGTCAAGGAATAGCTGACTGAGTTCGTTTTTCTCCAAGAACTGCTGGGCAGCAAACCAAGGATCGTCTGGAACAATATACAACAGGGGTCGGTTGCACAAAAAGTGAATAGCGCTATCAACCGGATAT
Source organism: Muricea muricata (assembly GCA_963855995.1). Lineage (NCBI taxonomy): Eukaryota > Metazoa > Cnidaria > Anthozoa > Malacalcyonacea > Plexauridae > Muricea > Muricea muricata. The sequence continues at coordinate 3,413,541 of OY979727.1, forward strand.
TGATCTACTGAACTTTCTAAACATATTCAGTAACGGGTAAAACCCATATTAAAGGCTCTGTCACACGGTGCAATTTTTCTTGCAACTTGCAATGCAATTCTACCCTTGGGAGATGTAAAATTGGCAAATACAAGTTTCCATCACAGTTTGCTAATATATTTTTCACATACCAAACATTTGAAACAAATTTACATCTCTTAAGAGTAGAATTGCGTCGCAAGTTGCAAGAAATATTGCACCGTGTGACAGGGCCTTAATGTTCAGCATTTTCGAGTCAAAGTCACTTTTTATCTCTTGCGAGTTCAATATCCCTGGTGTCATTGCTTTTTATGCCTAACTGCAGCAGCTGAAAAAACTCACTATCCGAAGAATAGGCCTATCCAGATTTCGTACAACCGACTTCAGAGGTTTACCACAGATTAGAACAACCAGCTGCTACACTGCCAAAAACGAACAACCTATTCTGGCCTGATGAAAAAAGCATTGAACAATGTTTTGCTGCGCACATTGTTCAAGGTTGTCAACAATATTGAACAAGTAGTTGAGCCTGAATTAGTCTGCAATCAGGTGTAACAATGTTGAACAATATTGTTGACAACCTTAAACAATGTGGGCAGCAAAACATTGTTCAATGCTGTTTTCATCAGGCCAGAAAACAGGTTGTTCGTTTTTTTTTGCTGTGTAGAGTGAAACTTGACGTCTTACCAGTTAGGTTATATGGTAGCTTTAATGTTGGCTTTCCTTCTTGAATATCCACATCAAAAACAAAATCGTACTCCTAGAACAAAAGTGTCAAGCGTAAGCCTTGATATTTGCAATTGGGTCAAATTTGAAGAACAGTCTCTGAATATACAGAATCAATTCAAACGAGAACCACTCTCACGAATTTTATAAGTACAGGACTATAGGAGAGCTAATGAGAATCGAAACGCATACCTTTCCTTCAAAGATTTTCTTTCCAGAGTTTTGTGATGTCCCGTCTGATCCGCCACCCGCGCCGACAACCTCACCAACCTTAAACATCACAAAATAAAGGCTCTGCGTCCATTATGAGTATTGAAAACGATTGATTCGAAATATTTTTAATTGTGTAAAGTCTCATTATGCAAATTTCATTCAGAATAACTTTGAGCTTATTATTCAGTACCTTGTCCCACTTCTGCTCAGCATCATTCCACTACACAAAAAAAAACACAGCAAATATATATATCCATACCCGCGAGCTGAAAAATATGTCAATGGCAAATGGTAAAAGTGGCAAATATGAACGAGGCAGAATTTTACATATTTAATGTATCACAAATATCAACCTGATAAACTTCGATAGTTCCTCCTCTTTTTACAAGAAGATTTTGTCCGCTTGTTTTCCCTAAAAACGACAAGTTTTGTTTTATCTTACTTGTAAAATACATTTAAACTTTATGGTTTCGAAAGTTCCGTTTCGTTTGAATGTTTTTTGTGTGTGAAAGATTTAATATGGTTCCTGCATCGCCCTTCAAATGTGCTTGAAGTCATGCCAATGTATATAGTACTTCGTGTCCCGTGTGTTGCTTGTGCTGATGGTTACAATGTCCTTACTCGACATGCACTTGTTCTGCAGTGGGTATTCTTGCTTGTTCCTGCAGTCAAATCTTGATTGCTACACACCAATTTACATTTCATGTTTTTGGGGTTTTGTTTTGATAAGTACCAAGCTACAGCCAAGGGCCAAGACTAATCCTACCCTGATCATAACTCAAATCATAACCCTAAACCATGTCTTGACCCTATCCCTAAATCTAATCTTAACCCAATCTTGGCCTTGACTCATACGATACCAGCACTGCAACTAACGTTACCTGGTCTTAGTAAGGCTTCTGGTCCAGGAAGGTCTTCGATTTTGATATCACCAAGCATTCCATCACTTTAGTAAATAATTGAATAATTTCAGATGATGTTTGTGGTGTTACTCTGAGTTTAATATCCACACCGAGCAAACTGAAAAATATGCCTGACCACGGTGGGAATCGTACCTACGACCCTTGAAATACTAGCCCAACACTCTGCCAAATTAGCATCAAGTATTTTCTTAATTAATCTCTCGATTCTTACTTAATGTTTATTTAAGGACGTATAAACAGAAATGCTTTTTCCAACCTGGAAACCTGAGCTGGTATTGCATGACTCGAAACCTCTTCTTGAAATTGCTGCGATAGAAGATAGTGGAGTAGATGAGTCTGAATTCCGAAGGCTGATATTTTCAGGGTACGTGTCCCTATTCGGGGATATCTCTTGTTTTATATACAGCTTAACCTCGTTTATTCGTCATATCCGGCTGATCTGACCGTGAGTAAAAGGCCTGGAATTAGCCATCAAATAGAAATCTATTTTGCTGTTTTTAAACATTCATATCTTTTATTCTCCTTTACGAAACTTGTTGAAACTTAGTAATTATGTTTGGTAAAGTACATTATAAGTTTACCAGGAATTTGGAACCAAAGTAAATTATACTTAATGAGAAATTTGCAAGTTTGGCTCGAAAAATAGATATCTATTTGACAACTAGTGCCAGTACTTTTCCGTGTTTTCAGATCACCTAGATTGAAGGAAACGAACCTTTAGAACATCTTCAGATGCCATTCGTTCAGGATCTGACGTGAATACACGGACCGTGCCATCGCTAAATGTCAAGTTAAACCACAGACAATCAAAGGAGCGGACTGAACACGCGAGCAAAAGCGCTAATGTTGCTGACGTGACACCCGTGATACGGCCTGATATGCTTTACTTTGGAACCCTGTAACTTCACTTTAAATATACCCCAGAACTTTGCATTTACATATTTTAACAGAAATTTTAATGGCACAATCGACTTTTAGAACTTCTTTTGGGTGTAAAAGGGCTAAATACAAAGGCTAAATGTGATTTAATTGTGCATGTGTTTCAATTGTGATTTCAGGCACTTCAAATTTGACAACTGAGGAAATACTAACTGGGAAGTAAGCCGGGGAAAAAACATCGAAGTGTCTTTGGTCGTTACTTTTACACCGACTGTCCTAAGTTACAGTACCTGGAACCAACAGCAAAGTCTCCATTATCCAAACATGTTGAACACCAAACTGACTGTGCTGGTAGTGTTATTGTCTGGATACAATCACCGTCTGAACGGAATAGGACAAAATAGTTCACTAACTTGTGAAAGCGATTTGGCAAAGTTAACTTGCGTAAATTAGCTCTAATTTGATGAAACTGAAGAAAGTTTTGCTCGATTAATCCGTCATACCCACTCAACTCACGTGTACTGATTGCACGTTTTAAACTGGGATACGAGAGTTGAGAGAACTGTGACATATACAAAATCCTGTTTCTAAACTTCTGTTTCTCAACTCTTTCCTGAACAGTATACCTTTCCAAATCCGGACGGTCCGATCTTCTGAAGTGGAAATAAAACTGTCGTTCTGATTTGGAAATGCTGCTAGACTAAAGAAATCGAGAATGACCTTGAAATATTGCCATTACTGACAGTACAGGAATATTGTTCAAAGAACAACGTATTGGGCAAAAGCATAAAAAAATGTCAACGCGGCTAACAGGCAGAAATGTACTTACAATGGCAACAAAAAGTTTTTTGCTCATTTGAAAGCGTTTTTGAAATACATGTAACTATCAAAACCTGTTGAAGCTTTTTCAAAACTTGCTTGATTCTTGAGATATTTCAACTCAAAGATATTAGGTGCCTCCACTTTTATTTTCAAGGATATGCATGTACATCACAAGTAGGATCAAGCGACATTTAATTATTGACAAGCAGTGATCAGAACGAATCGGAAACTCGTTTCTATACTTGTTATTTGATATCATGCGTGGAGTAAAAGCATTTTGGCTAACTATTTTTTGTTACCTACTTTATTGCGAGTAATTATTTGTCTTTGAGGCTTATCCTACTTCTTGAAGTTTTGTAACGAGCTAAGGAACTGGCGGACAAGTCACATGTTTGAATCCAAGTATCTCAAGAATCAAGCGTTATATGGCAAAGTTTTACTGATAGGACTCAACTTTAAAAGTTCTTTACAATGAATCAAATTTTTATTTTCAATGCCCTTTTAATTTGCAAATTAATATACCTGTATACAAAATTCGTGTGGCCTTCAAAAATTTGCACACATTCACCGCTTGTACTCCATTTTCGTATCGTACTAAAACGACACAAACAATTTTCTTTAGTATCGGATCGCAAGCCAACGTTTGCTCAAGAAAAACAACGCTGTCTTCATACTTATCGTTAGAACTCGAGATAAATTCGGTGGAAGTGAGAACAGCCAAACTGCGAACGCAATCTGTGTGTCCTGTGAAGGTCTTCGCACACGAACCGGCTTTCCACATTTTTATCGTTTTATCTGCAGAAGCTAAAAAAAAGGAACCATTCAGGGCTAAAAATAACGGTCAATTCATCGGACAATGACCGGCCGAACTTTCGATTTGACTGCTCAGGTTTGAATGGCCGAATTTTGTGGTCGGTTTTCTTGCGACCTCGAAAATGACGGATAAATGGAGCGTGTGAAAAGCTAATCACATTAATCAAATTATATGTCATTCAAGTGAAGTATGTTGCATGTATCAGTAACAGAGTTAATGGTGCCGAATGTGATAGAAGCGTTTTCTTTACAGTTGCGTCCTGCAGTGTGGTAGAATTTGACTGGTCAGGGATTGTGTTTGACTTGAGGAACTGACTGAGTGACTGGTCATCATGAACGCGGAACGTTATTTCGAGCCTTGACGTTAGGATTTCTCGACACCGTCTCTGGAAAATTTACCTATCTTGAAAAAAATAGATGCGTGCGCGTACAGATTTTTCTTAATTTAAAAAAATAGGCACTTTATGCGTACATGCCAATGGTACATGAACCGATTTTACATTAACTAAAACTAGGTACATGAAGCGTACAAATACATATAGAATTTACTAAGGGCGAAAAAGTAGGTGCACCAAGCGTACATGAACTGATTTTACATTACCCAAAAAGTAGGTACTTGAAGCGTACAAATACTTATAGAATTTACTAAGGGCGAAAAAGTAGGTGCACCATGCGTACATGAACTGATTTTACATTAACTAAAAAGTAGGTGTACTGTGCTTTTAAGCAGGTAAAATAAGTAGACCACAAGCTTCTGATGTTTTTAATACTGTGATACATGCCCCCTCTCCCCCCATGGGCAACCTTGGAGCCATTGCAACAAAAAGATCTAAAGTAAATTACTAATTGGGGGGTGGGGGTGATATTGGAGGGATTGCAAATTTACAGCAAGAATTGATGCACGCATTACTTGTTGATCATGAGAACAGTAAATTAATTTTGTAAGTGAAGGATGGAAGTGTCAGATTGATTTATTTGAACATTTTGACAGTATTTCACCCAGTTGCCTACCTGTCAACATCATTCCTTGTTCTGTAATCAAAGCCACAGACCAAACAGCTTGTTCATGGCCTTTCAATGTCATCACACAATTCCCATTCAGCCATACTTTAGCTGTCCTAGTAAATCCATTATGAAAAAAATCAATGCGAGAAACATATTCAGGTCATTTGTGTGATTGTTTTGAGTGATTTGGAGAGACCATGTGCAGTGACTAACATTTACACAGATAACATGGAAACCTAACAATCTTAGAAACTTTTTAGGCTTTGTTCTGAGCGATTGAGAATTATTTTAATGGAAGGAAACCTATATATTGTATGAAGTTTTACACTATTTTGAGATGTCATATGTCATGCTACCTAAATTCAAGTAAAATTCTTAAAATGTGTTTTGAGCAGCTAGATTTGGTCATTTTGGTGAAATTTTAAGTGATATGGAGACATCATGTCAAGTTAACACAGGAACCAAACATGAGATTGACTTCTGTAAACAACTCACTTGTCCCAAGATCCTGAAAGTATTGTTCCAAAATTGCCGGCAACGAGTGCACAAACAGCACCCTCATGCCCAGAGAGAGTTTGGATGGGTTCTAGAGAACATCATTTCATGGTTGTTTGTAGATAATTGCAGAGATACAATCATTCAATTACAATGAACAACATAGAAAAAGTAGAAAATCTACACCCTACCTAATGACTCAATGCTCCAAACAAGGATAAGATTATCATGTCCGCCAGTTATAATTAAGCCTGTGAACAGGGAGACAAAATATTTTGATTTGTATAACAAATTTTGGGATTTTCAGCTTGGACAAAATACACAAACTTGCTCATAACTGCAAAAATATGGATAATGGATAGAAGTCAACTGCTGACCTACACAAAAGATTAATTTTGGAAGCACAGGTGGCACAACTCACAAACAGTGTAATAGCGCATTGCGCATCTCATTGCAAGTCTAGTGTGTCATTCTGCATGTGATTTGTGATTGGTAGTTCTTGCTGTTGATCTCTCCTGTGCTTGAAGGTTTTTTCTTCAGGTACTCCAGTTTTCAAAAACAAAAAATAGCCAGGTACAACCTCAATGCACTAGTCAATTGAAATCACCACCCCCCCCCCCCCCCAGGCCTATGCAGAACTTTAACCAGTGACTAATTACAGCTTTAGGTCTCCTTATTGGTGAATTAGTTCATCAACAAAGCAAATGAATAATAATCCCTGCAAACAACTGTGGTCGGCATGTCGGGGGGGGGGGAGGTCGCCCGGGGGGGGGAGGTCGCCCGGTGGGGGGATTTCAATGTGTCAACATTGTGCATATTTTAATAATATTATATTATGTCAACATTTTGCCATACCATGCGGATGCTTATCACTCTCTGGCATGGTGCATACAGCTGCTACAAACCCTTGATGGCCAGAGAAACACTGCCCTTCGATAAACTGCTTCGAAAACTCGTCTTTTCTCCACAGTCGAATCGTCCTGTCTCTCGACACAGATATCAAACCTCCCTTTGGGGACACACTTCTGCAAACACTCCTGACGTCCATTTCATGTCCCCTGAGTACGTCACTTAACTTGTAAGCCATGATTTTCAGGTATTTTACCCAACTTTTTACTCGAAAAATTAATACCAAAAGAGAAATCTAAAAATGCCCAAACTGCTTGGGCTAGAGCGTTACGAACTTGCTGCGATGAACCGCTGTTCAATCTAAAGCCGTTGCTCGCTGGCTCGGGTGTAATTTTAATGGCTCTGATTATTAGGGTGCAAGGTTTAAATCTCGTCAAAAGTCGTTTTTCTTGCTGTAAACGCTATTTATTTCACGCAAGCCACTGGAAAAGGACTATCCAAGGCGCTGAACTCGCAAAATGTGGTAAGAATGTGCTGTTTGTTGATTTATAGTTTTGGTCAGTTTTTGATGCGATATTGTGACAATATTTTCACGTTTTACGCATGTGTATGTATGGTCATTTTTCTATGTAAAGTATTTGATGCAAAAATTGTATTATGTACTACACACTAGTCAATGGTTCCCCTAGGCAGGGGTATCTGGTAAACCTACGGAATCTGATAGCTACATTACAGAAATTGTAACAAAAATGTCAAGTCCCTTAGTCTCATGGATTTGCCCATCCCCCCCCCCCCTGGGCAAACCATTGATGGAGCATTATGCACTCCACCTTAACAAACTTCCTGAAATCAGTGATATGAGCACAGAGTGTTTATTAACCAGAAGATCCACTCTTGCTGAAACCTGTCCACTTTTCATAGTATGATGCAGTTCCCTACTTGTTCCCATCATTCAAACTGACATCATGCCAATTTTTCAAGCACAAGGATTGTTCAAAATTGACTCTAAATTGTCTCTAATCCTAATTGTAATTCTAACCCTACTAAATTGGGATGCCTGCATTTGAATTCTTGCCCAATTAAAAATTATGATTCAAATATATCATGAAATGTCATTGTGGTGGATGGAAAATAACAATACATTTATTTGGAGCACTGAAACAAGCGTGTCAAACTGTGTAGAGCGTGAATAGTAATTTATTGTTAAGTGAACCTTTAGGTTTATTTTGTCTTCTGTGATAATGACTTTTTATCCATTGTTCTCTAATATTTCTGTTTACAATGTCTGACACTCATCTGTTTGTCTGTATGTTTGTATACCACTAAAGAAGCTGATGAAACAATATATAAATTTGTCAGTTCTTGGTTTTGCTTACCAGCAGGTTGATTTTGGCAATTTTGTTTAAAACCATTGAAGGAAAGTCATTAAGCCTGTCAAGGGTTATACATTTCTGTTTTAGTGAACTTCAGTGCCTTGAAGTGGTCAAGACAAAACCAAACTGAATTACATCACAAGCACAGCAAGAAAACTTTGCATGCACCCAAGGCACAACATTGCAACAATGACGAGGCTAATATTTCTGAGAGTCTTGATGTATTGGAAGTGCTAAATAATGGTGGGGATTTAGAGTTGACATTTTCTGAGAATGGTGCAGCCAAAGCTGACGATCTCCCTGAACCGAAAAAGGGAGGGAGAAGTCGGAAAAGGAATGATAGTTTCGTTGATGAGGCTGCACGTCTTGCCGAGATCGATGCTCATCTTTTTTGTGGAAATGTAAGAGTTCTGAAGTAGCATGAAAATACCTTACCGGTACTTTAAACTGTCGCAGGTCTAGCAGCCAGTGTAGGTAGTGCAGTACTGCAGTTAATAGTGCATGAAAGTTGAAAGAAAACACCAGGGTGTTACTTATAGTTGCTATTATAAAGAAAATACTATGTCAGGACCTCTATTAAATACCCATCCTTAGGACAGTTGGATGGCCGCCTGGCCATCCTGTACCTTTTGTGTATTTATGTGGTATATATTTTACATATTGATGGTTTCCAGGTGGACAATGCAATACAAGTCTTCAACAGGTGCAGGCGGAAAGGACACAGGTTCAACATCATGACATTCAATGCAATCCTTCATGGTCTGGCAGCAAAAAAAAGAGTTCTTGATTTTCAAGTTTTTTACCACAATATGACTGCAGATCGTGTCATGCCAAATATTCAGACTTATGCTGCAGTGCTTGAACTATACGGTCAGCTGAACGATGCGAATGTGATAAAAGAGACTTGTGTGAAAATGGATACTCAGGTAGACAAGCCCATGAAATACGTTAAGTTCAGGTTTGGGACATATAGAAAAACAACCAGTCAGACATACAATCAATCGTCATGGTCAATCCAAACAAATATACCGTAAATTCATACATACAACCTTAGGTAACTTTTTGTGTCACTATATAAGGCCTGTCGTGACGAGGTTGTCACAAAGCTGACAACATAAATTGCATGTAATATTGTTGTATCATTACTGTGCCACAGTATAGGGAATGGACAGTAGGGCCACTCAGCAGTGCAACACGACGCCCTATCATTATGCAGTTTACTGGCTGCCACCAGCCAGTTCAGCGTTCTTTTTCGCCAGAAAATGCAATTGACTGGCTGACATGATGGTAATGAGATGCGTAATGCGATATGCGTGGACACACAAACTTCAATCGAGTGGACAAACTTTAACTGCCTATTCCCTGTAGTGTGACTGTGCCAGTCTTGTTGGAACAACCTTGCAACAATTCCATCAAACTTGTTACAAGTTGTTAACAGCTTGTTCCAAACTTGTTGCAACAAACTGGGAACAAGCAATGCGTACACGTCCTGTTGACAGCTATTGAACAGAATGTAACTATGTGTTTCTAGACCTGTAACATGATTTTCGTTTTTACCTCCACTCCTCCAAAATGAGAGAGTTTTTGCTCAATACTGTACATAGAATGAATTTTTCTCTTAATTCCCCCTTGAGGAATAAAATCGTTCATAATTATATTACATTAGATCCAATTTACAAACCTTAAACACAACATCATGTAAATATTCGACTTTCAAAACTGGGTACATGCGTCAAAACTTAAAAGTCGTTTTGCATGAAAATATTTTAACAGGGCTATGACATTAAACATATTTTCCAAAAAGCTGTATTAACAAAGGAACAGGCAACGCGCGTACTTGAAGCTATCCGACTAGTCTACCCGAATTACGAAGCCGAAATATGCGAGGAAAACCGTCCAGAGTACACGTCATCTTTGGTTCAACCGCTTTACACGGAGAACGAGACAAATATTAAAAACATTGCTGACGTACCCGACGCATTTGTACCAGATGCGATCGAAAGTTTTGAAGAACAGTTGAAACAAGAAAGAGTGGGATTTGGAACAATCGCGTCGGTTGAAAGGAAACGGGAAAAGGTGGAAAATAATGAGGATAATGATGCGAGCTTTTCAGAGATACAAGCCGGGTGGAAAGAAAGACTCACTCGCGCTATTGAACGAGAAATCGAGCTTGTCATAGCAGGAAATAAAGGTGACGGTTTGTCAATTTTAATCCTCATTTGAACAAGACATGATAGTTGAGAAAACTCTCATGCAAACTCCCGCTTCTCAACTCTCATCAACTCTCATCCTCGTTTGACCAGGACATGATAGTTGAGAAATATGTCATGCAAACTCTCGCTTCTCAACTCTCATTAACTCTCGTCCTCGTTTGACCAGGACATGATAGTTGAGAAAACTCCCATGCAAACTCTCGCTTCTCAACTCTCATCCTCGTTTGACCGGGACATGATAGTTGAGAAAACTCCCATGCAAACTTTCGCTTCTCAACTCTCATCAACTCTCATCACCTGTCCTCCTCGTTTGACCAGGACATGATAGTTGAGAAAACTCTCATGCAAACTCTCGCTTCTCAACTCTCATCAACTCTCATCCTCGTTTGACCAGGACATGATAGTTGAGAAAACTCTCATGCAAACTCTCGCTTTTCAACTCTCATCAACTTTCATCCTCGTTTGACCAGGACATGAGAGTTGAGAAAACTCTCATACAAACTCTCGCTTCTCAACTCTCATCCTCGTTTGACCAGGACATGATAGTTGAGAAAACTCTCATGCAAACTTTCGCTTCTCAACTCTCGTCAACTCTCATCCTCGTTTGACCAGGACATGATAGTTGAGAAAACTCTCATGCAAACTTTCGTTTCTCAACTCTCGTCAACTCTCATCCTCGTTTGACCAGGACATGATAGTAGAGAAAACTCTCATGCAAACTTTCGTTTCTCAACTCTCGTCAACTCTCATCCTCGTTTGACCAGGACATGATAGTAGAGAAAACTCTCATGCAAACTTTCGCTTCTCAACTCTCGTCAACTCTCATCCTCGTTTGACCAGGACATGATAGTTGAGAAAACGCTCCTGCTCATCGACCGTTTCTCAACTCTCATCCTTGAAGTTCAAACCACTTTTGTCATTTTCAAACTGATCTTTTTAGAGATTCAGAATCAGACCATTTGTCAATGTTACTACAAAAGAAGACCGGATTACCAGGAAAACCCCTAGACTTTGGTATACTGATATCACTGGTTCTTTTTATTTAGAAAACAAAAGGAGTAAAACTGGACCGTTTACAAGAATAATGGTACCGTGCGATGAATACGCTGATCTCGCAGTGGAAACGATAACTGGACCAGTGTGTAGCCAGTCGTACGGGTCGCCGCTCAACTACCTGTGCTGGCTTGTAGGAACACAAGTCTACAATAGATACGCCGTTCAACGTAAAGAAAAATCTGGTGTTGTAGATAAAGTATGCAAGTTACTATTAATGTATTACGGTAGCAGGGAGCTACATATCAGAATGGTTGGGAGTTAATGCGAGTTTTCACAGAAGATATTCTAAGCTTCACGGTGAAAAAAGTGAAAGAATGCGTGTTTTGAATGTGTTTTTGCCTCAGTAAAATACATGATTGTGTTAGGAAAGCGTCACGTACAGCAGCCAACCAAGTCGTTGGCGTAACTGCAGAGTTGCAAAAAGCCACGGGTATACGGGTATTACCCGTGAGGAAGGTTCGCAAAATGGGCAGTCAGTGAGGAAGGTTTCATGTCAACACACTACATAATGTATCCTAAACACTAAATAACAAAAAATTAACAGATGATGATCTATTCCAGAAATCATGCTTTCTTTCGGAAAAAAATTGTGATTCATTCTCAAGACTCATTCTAATCTTCAGTTTGGCAAGCCCAATTTTACAATATTTTGAGGAAGGTTTGCAAACTTTGAAAATTTTGCGCGGAGGAAGGTTCAAGGCTTTTGAAACTCTGCGTGACTGCCTACTCTCATCAGCTCTCGTCCTCGTTTAACCAAGCCTTCGCTGCTGAAATACACATTATCAAAACTTTAATCTCGACACTGTCTTTATCTTTTTCTGAAGACTCGTAGCATGTACGAACAGTTTGCTAAACTGGCTTATGGTCCTGAAGGAGGACGCAAAGCGACAAATCCTCGTGAAATGTGGTTACAGTTGGAAAAAACAATGCCTTACGAAGGTTCCATCTATTGCGATGTTCATCCCTGGCCCCCTTCTGTCAGAGTTTTGGTGAGTAAAGATATCCAAGTGTTATAAACATAACGATAGATGTATAAAAATGAGTATGAAGCGAGCGCTCGACACAATGACGCCTTGTGCTTCATGAAATTTGCATTATTTTTATAGGGGTAGCTTACAGTATACTTGTAAACTAATTAACAATTTCGTCGCCAAAGGCCAGGTGATTGCAAGCATATATATGTAAAGTAGCTGATCTGACCGAGCGTAAAAGGCCTGGTACTAGCTACTAAATAGAAATACATTTTTACTGTTGTTAATCACTTAATATATCTTTTGTTTTCCTTTGTGAAACTTGTTAAAACTTAGTAAGTGTCTTTAATAAAGAAAACTATAAGTCTGCGAGGAATTTAGAACTGCCAGAAAGTTTCAACAAGTTTCACAAAGGAAAACAAAAGATATAAGCGATTAACAACAGCAAAATGGATTTCTATTTGGTAGCTAGTTCCAGGCCTTTTACTCACGGTCAGATAAGCTAGTAACAATAGATAGCTTACATCACGTTCGACATAGTTTCCCTAATTCCCTGATTAATGAATTGTTTAAATCGTGTTAAGGTTGGCTGTACACTGATTGACATGTTGATAAAAGAGTGCAAGATAAACGCGAATATGTTCGACCACAAGCGAGAAAAAATCACGCCAGCGTTTTTTCACACCTACGAATATGAGCACACAACGATCTCAGGGTACATCAAGGCGCACCCCACTGTTGTCAAACTGTACCAGAAACATGTCAGCAACTGTGGCAATATCTCTTTGCCCGCCTCTAAACTGCCAATGTTAGTGCCCCCCAGGCCCTGGACCTCGATCACCGATGGTGGCCACTTGTTGTTCTCAGGTAATACCGCTGAACTTTGTTTACATGGACTGCTGATTCGCTTAATTATGCAGGGAAAAGAGAATGTTTATGAGTGAGATGATTTGAGAAGCGAGAGTTTGCATAAGAGTTTTCTGAATTATCATGTCCTGGTCAAACAAGGTCGAGAGTTGAGAAGCGAGAGTTTGAATGAGAGTTTTCTCAACTATCGCGTGTCCTGGTCAAATGAGGATGAGAGTTGATGAGAGTTGAGAAGCGAGAGTTTGCATGAGAGTTTTCTCAACTACCGTGTCCTGGTCAAACAAAGATGAGAGTTGATGAGAGTTTGCATGAGAGTTTTCTCAACTATCATGTCCTGGTCAAACAAAGATGAGAGTTGATGAGAGTTGAGAAGCGAGAGTTTGCATGAGAGTTTTCTCAACTATCGTGTCCTGGTCAAACAAAGATGAGAGTTGATGAGAGTTTGCATGCGAGTTTTCTCAACTATCGTGTCCTGGTCAAACGAGGATGAGAGTTGATGAGAGTTGAGAAGCAAGAGTTTGTATGAGAGTTTTCTCAACTATCATGTTCTGGTCAAATGAGGATAAGAGTTGAGAAGCGAGAGTTTGTATGAGAGTTTTCTTAACTCTCAAGTCCCTGTCATCAACCCCCACCTCCAACTCAACTCGTTTTATCAGCTCTTTCCAACTCTCACGCAATTCTTGCTCACTGTCCTTTTCTGTTTCAGTTCAGCTAGCAAGAGGTCAAGACAAGACGGCAGAAAATCTCTCCGCTTTGGAAGAAGCCTGCAAAGCATCGAAACTAAACGCCATATACGACTCCCTGAACTGTCTCGGCATGTGCGGGTGGATAGTGAACGGCAAAATACTGGACATTATGATCGATATATTTAATGACAAAGGAAGCGAACTGCTGGAGATTCCCAGTCCTGATTTACCAAAATTACCCGAGTTTAAACCCGAGTTAGTATCGATTCAATGTGGTGATCTTTGTTCAACAATACGAACAAACTGATCTGAGTAGTTTAGTAAACAAATTAGTGAGGGCTCAAAATAACTTCCCATGTTCAGCTCCTCCAGTGAGCAGTCAAGCACAATCCTTGACTGGTCAAATTTTACTACACTACAGGACGCAACTGTAAAAAACCCGCTTCTATCACATTTGACAGGATTAACTCTGTTACTGATACATGCAACATACTTCATTTGAATGACACATAATTGGATTTTGTTCATGTATACAGGTTTAGGGTGATTAACTTTTCACACGCTCGATTTATCCGCCATTTTCGGGTACTGCCTCTTCTTCGACTGCCCATGACGATACAATGCAATGTGTACACTCACATAATAGACAATGTTTCATCACATCAAGGTATTTAACTAGCAGTAAACAACAAAGGTAATTGGCTAATTTAATTCGAATGAAAGGTTTAATAGCAAGAAAACCAACCACAAAATGCGGCCATTATTGACAGTTGTCATTTAAACACGAGCGGTCAAATCGAACATTTCTTTACAGCCCTTTAAATTGTGAAGCTCGTTGCTGTTATGTACTCAGGTGAAAATGATGTTTGTGGTGTTGCTCTGAGTTTATATCCACACTGGGCAAGCTGAAAAATATGCCTGACCACGGCGGGAATCGAACCTACGACCTCTGGAATGCCAGCCGAAAGCTTTGCCAACTGAGCTACGCGGTCAGGTCTGTTCGAGTATGTGATATTTCGAAACTGAGTCTAGTACTTTCAATATCAGTGTCTGGTGTTAGATACTCGGGGGGAAATGATGTTTGTGATGTTACACTGGTTTTATATCAAAGGAACTAGACTCAGTTCCGAAATATCACATACTCGAACCGACCTGACCGCGTAGCTCGGTTGGGAGAGCATTGAGCTAGCATTCCAAAGGTCGTAGGTTCGATTCCACCGTGGTCAGGCATATTTTTCAGCCCGCCCGGTGTGGATATAAACTCAGAGTAACACCACAAACATCATTTTCACCTGAATGCATAACACCAGCACACATTAAAACCATAAACGGGAAAGATAGTAGTGACCAAAACTTTGACAGATCTCGGTGTTTACATGATAAAAACATGAGATTTTTTCACCAGGCTAATAGACCATCCGGAGTTGTACACGGCTTTCCTGAAAGAAAAGTCAAACGCCAAGAAAGAACTGCACGAGGCACACGCTTTGAGAATGGCCATGTTGTATCATCTCTCCGTCGCAAATCATTTTCGAGAGAGGACCTTCTGGATGCCGTGTAACTTAGACTTCAGAGGAAGGGCCTACCCTATACCTCCTTATGGTAGTCACGTTGGTAAGTAGTACCGTGCCTCCCCGTTTAGATTTCTAAGGCTGGCCCAACCCATTTACCCCTTCCTTGGTAGTCACGATAGAATGTAGTACTGCCCTCTCCCGCGTAGACTCCTGAGGAAGGCCTACCCCATACCTCCCTATGGTAGTCAGAAAGGTAGTTAGTACTGCCTCCCCCCTTTGCTTTGATTTCTGAGACCATCTTATGGTAGTTATGTACGTATAGTATCGCTCCCCCTGCTTAGATTCCTGAGGCAGCCCCAATCCCATACCTCCTTATGGTAGTCATGTAGGTAAGTAGTACTGCCCTCGCAGCCCCTTTTTGAATTTAGAGGTAGTCCCTACACCATACCTCCTTAAGGCAGTCATGTGGGTAAGTCATACTTTCCCCACCCCTGCTTAGATTTTTCAGGCAACCTCTACCCATACCTCCTTATGGTAGTCACGTTGGTAAGTGATGGGCTTTTCTGTATTTTCTAAAAATAGGCGATGACACAACACGAGGTGTCCTGCGCTTCGCTAGAGGAAAACCTCTGGGCCCGAAAGGCCTCGACTGGCTCAAAGTCCACTTGGTTAATTTGCACGGGCATTTAAAGAAAGCATCGTTGCAGGAGAGAGTCGAGTTTGCGGATAAACATTTAGAGGAAATTCACGACTCTGCTGATAACCCTCTCACGGTGTGTACTCTCACAAGTTGTAAAAGTAACATGTCACAAGCCTGCAAACAAATTGTAACAAGTCTGTTAACAAGCTGTTGACAAGTCATGGTCGCACTGTTTGTACCAGGCTGTTAGATGAAGTTTGGAACAAGCTGTTAACAACTTGTAGCAAGCTTGATAGGACTATCTAATATAGCAATATTGTTCCAACCTTGTGTTGTCAACTCTGTTCCAACCTCGTCAACTGAGGGTTAACAAGGTCTATCAGTAGTTTGAGAAGTTTGGAGAAGATCACTCTTGAATTTTCAGGAGATCGAACAAAGGTGCTCATTACAATTAATTTTGTGTTAGTAATGATTTTGTATCTCCTGCGAGTTTATGCAACTGAAATTTTTGTTTCAGCTTCCGAAAGTTTAAAAGTGATCTTCTCCCAACTTCCCAGAACACAGATAGACCTTGTTAACCCTCGGTTGACGACCTGGCTACGACAGATCTGTATGAGAGTTGTTAGGACAACCTTACAACAAGTCTGATATTTTCGTCAATTTTGTTGTTTCAACTTGTTCCAAACTTGTTGACAGCTTAGGGCAAGATCTGCGAACACAACTTGTTGAAAGACTTTCTACGACCTGTGAGGTTTTTAGGTGTGTAGATTTTAGACCATAAAGCATGTTTTTATGCAGTTCCAGACAGCTATGTCACTCGTAAGCTATTCTTATCACAAGCATAGCAAGCCAGGTCATTTCACCGTCGTTCAGTTTTACTACAGCAAACAGAAGAAAGACTCGTCCAAAAAACACGACCAGCCGACAATTTAAGAAAACATAAAAAGAAACAAATTCCGAAAAATAAAGTCATCTTGCCATTCAAGATATGAATATGAATTGCAAGATGACTTTATTTTTCGGAATTTGTTCTTTTTAAACAGAAGGAAGTCTAAAAATATATTATACTGGATAGTTTTCAATTACGACCAGAGAAAGGCCGTTGCATTGTTGTTCAGTTTTAAACCAACTAACAGGAAATTGTTGATGCAGTGCAGGAGAGGAAGTATCCACAAATAATTTTATTGCATACTGAACAGTTCCATCAATTAAAGACTCCTTCCCAGTCCAGTCACAAAGCTGAAAGTCACTATATTACCCTTGTTTGAAGTATCCCAAATAAAGCAAAGAGAGTGTTGTACCATATACGTATTTTTAGGGCAAGCTATGGTGGCAGACTGCAGATGAGAAGTGGCAAGTGCTGGCGACATGTATGGAGATCTCGAACGCAATTCGCTCTGGCGATCCGGAAAACTTCATTTCGCATCTGCCAGTTCACCAAGACGGCTCATGCAACGGCCTGCAACATTACGCTGCCCTGGGTCGAGACGAATACGGCGGGAAACAAGTGAACGTGCTTCCTTCTGATCGACCCGAGGATGTTTACTCCGAAGTGAGTTGAGCGAGGATGGAATCGAGTTGGAAGAATTAAGTTGAAATAAGTTAGAAGAATTATAAGAGCAGTTATAAGAATTAAGTGTCCATGAAACGAAATGTTGTCTAGCATTTCTCTTGACTGCATTGCAAATATCACTTGATATCATAATGCAAACACCGCACAAAAAGAAAGTTCCCCCCCTAATACATCAGAATAAATTCTAAACAAACGAATCGCTGTTAATCAAACCTAGAACTACTTGGACCTATGGTAGGTTGCTTAATGGTGTGGGAAGAATTGGGTCCCACATGCGTGCAATAATGAGTTATACCCGATTTCAAAATTAACATGCTGAATATGCTAGTGTGATCCGTCTCATTCACCATTCATTGGTAAACGCAAAATCGTAGTGGAATCGTGTAAAGCCGTTTAAATCATGCCCAGAATAGGTCCAATTAGTTCTAGGTTTGATTAACAGCGATTCATTTGTTTAGAATATATTCTGATGTATGTAGGAGGGGGAGGGGGACTTTCTTTTTGTGCGGTGTTTAGCTTCTTCGGCATAAATTTTGTAACTCTGTTCTTTGTCGAGATATTTAACTATATTAGATATGCAAACATTACAACGTGTGACATCAGACTGCATAATGACTTTCGAGAAATCTTCATTTACTTAAAAGTTGTGAAACTATATACATAAATGAGGTCTAGTGAGCACATGCAAGTACAGTTTAGTTATTTTCTATTGTTATATGCTTCAAAATAAGTAATATCATTATTTGCATAATGGAATAATGTTGAATATCTGCACAAGGAACGAATTTGCAAAAATTATACTAAAGAAGTTATATTGTGAATTCAAGTGATCTTTCCAATGCAATCAAGAAAGTACCGGCCAAAATTTTATCTCATATAGGCACTTCACAGCGTCATACTTGTGTTAAACAGTTAACTTTGAGAATCCAGTGTTCGTTGATAACCAGCCTTGCTCGAATCCTCTGAAATACTCGTTCTATTTCCAGGTTGCAAAATTGGTCGAGAAAATGTGCGAAAGAGACGCGGCAAACGGCGTCGAGATTGCGCAACAGTTGGTTGGCAAGGTGAGCCGAAAGGTTGTGAAACAGACAGTGATGACGTTGGTCTATGGCGTGACCTTCATTGGAGGACGAAGACAGATCAGTGGACAACTGGACGAACTCGGCCTATCACCCAGCGTGGTATGGCAAGGATCTTCGTATCTCACTAGAAATGTGTTTGCGAGTATCAGAGAGATGTTTCATGCCGCAAAAGACATCCAGGTACGAACTAGCCGTCTGCAGGTCTGCATATATAATATGGCGGACCGGAGGACCACTGGTCCCAGAAATGCTTTGAGCTTGGCAGTAGCGAAGCAGGATAGAAGTGTAAAGTCTCAAAGAAAAAAGCAACAGAAAGAATAAAAATATACGCCATTAAACAAATAGTTGAAGTTTACGATGGCGAGTAGTTGAATGATGGAGATAAGTCTGATGTATTTTTCATGCATCGTGTTTAGCAGTGATAGGATTTTTGAAAATTAACATTCTTAGGCGTTTCCTTGCAGAAAATATTTTTATTGACTTTGCAGTCCCGGAAAGCAAAATATTTATTTTATATGTAAAAGATTGTCATGTTTTTCTGCTTAGATTGTACGTTGTCAACAATATTGGTAAATATTGTTGAGCCTAATTCAGGCTCAACAATGTGTTGAACAGTTTTGTTGGCAACATTGAACAATGTGGGCAGAAAAACATTGTTCAATGCTGAACAAGTGATAATTTTTGAAAGTTTTGCAGTAACGGTGTGTTGGGAATTGGGATCCTAAACCCCTCCATGCCAGGGGGGACAAACTACTGACCGAAAAGCAACCTTCACTTGAATCCTTCAGGATTGGTTCACAAGCGCAGCAGTTCAAATCTCGTTGAGTGGTCATTGCGTGGACTGGATTACGCCTCTTAACCTGCCTGTGATGCAGGCCTACCAGAGGATGACGAAACGCGAAGTCACTACCCCGCTACAGCACATTAAGATCCGCGTGCCGGCCCGGGAAATGCTACCGAATCTCGTCAAGCAAAAAGGAGGATTTCCGCCGAACTTTATACACTCGCTGGACTCATGTCATATGATGCTGACCGCGCTATATTGTCAGAAACATGGATTGACGTTCACCTCAGTACATGACAGCTTTTGGACACACGCCTGTGACGTGGACGTGATGAATAAAGTAAGGTTTTATTAGCACATTTTGTGGCTGATTTTCTTGCCAGTGAGTTTTTCATTCAAAATAAATTTGTCAATTACTTTTGCTGATTGCTGCCAGTTAAATACCTTGATGTAAAACGTTGTTTATTACGTGATTGCACACTTTAATTGCATTGTATCGTCATGGGCAGTCCAAGAGACAGTAGCCGAAAGTGGCAGATAAATCGAGTTTCTGCATGAAAAGCTAATAATAACTTCAACACAATCCAATATGTGTTATTCAAGTAAAGTATGTTGCATGTGTCATTTGAGCGGTCAGGAATTGCGTTTGACGGCTAACTGGAGCAACTGACCGGTCATCATTACACTGAAAATTTTTTTCAGCCTCAGGATAACCTTCAGTTCTGGCAGTTTGATATTCCCATCCAGATTGCTACAAGTTGCCAGCAACTCGACATTATGGAAAAACGGCTACAAGTTCAAGCTCAAACAATGCTTATTTTAGGTCAGCCGAGCAGTCTTAAACGTGAAGTTTGTTCAAAAATTTTGATATTTTATGCTCATATTTTTGTAGATATGTCGAGAGCAGTTTGTGTCCCTTCATAGCCAGCCTATACTAGAAGATCTTCGCAATCATTTTGTGAAGAAATTTGGCAGGAAAAGGTAAATAGCGATTCATCAACCTTGCCGTCAAAGCAGTGATGACAGGAGTTTTGTATATGGGCCAATATAAGGGATCCACGTATATACTTGTATTATATAGCCAGAAACGCTAAATGCGATGCGAGTTGTGCATTTTACCGGCTTGATGCAAGTTTGTCGTCAATTTGCATCAAGTCTTTGAAAATCAGACTTGATTGAACCTAATATTTGCAAACTTGCTGCGAGTTGTTGAGACAACTTGCATACAGCTTAAGGATGAAAAGTCTTGAAATCAACTTGCGTCAAGCCTGTTGCCTGCAAGGCAGCAGACTTGTTATCATTAAGGCGGAGCAAGCGATGCAGCACATCTTGATACTGGCTTGATGACTGCAAGCATGACGTGTTGCGTTTGCGCGTTTATGGCTTTGTAGCACAGTAGCCCCTATTGCGTTTAAGATTACATTGGTACCAAAGGAACAAGACTCAGTTCCGAAATATCACATACTCGAACCGACCTGACCGCGTAGCTTAGTTGGCAGAGCGTTAAGCTAGCATTCCAAAGGGTCGTAGGTTCGATTCCCGCCGTGGTCAGGCATACTTTTTCAGGTTTGCCCCGTGTGGATATAAACTCAGAGTAACACCACAAACATCATTTCCACCTGAGCACTTAACACCAGTACACATTACCA
Organism: Muricea muricata; assembly: GCA_963855995.1. Classification (NCBI taxonomy): domain Eukaryota; kingdom Metazoa; phylum Cnidaria; class Anthozoa; order Malacalcyonacea; family Plexauridae; genus Muricea; species Muricea muricata. The sequence continues at coordinate 3,434,692 of OY979727.1, forward strand.
GCAAAAATAGTTCTTCGTATTTTTTTTACAGAATGCGTCGGCCATTACGAAATTCAACTCGCGAAGATGTTCATTTTGGTCCCCTCCCTGAACGAGGCTCGTTGGATTTGAACGAAGTGTTGCAATCAACCTATTTCTTCAGTTGAGATTTGCTAATACATGTTTCTCACTGAATTTCTGCGCATGAGCGTATAAATGAAATCTCTTCTTTTTCATTGGGGTACTCGGTGGTGTGTTATCTCACGCTTAAAGAAATCAAGCCGTCAACAAGTTGTGCTCAGACTGCTTCTCCCAAGTTGTCAACAAGTTTGGAACGACTTGTTGAACACTTGCAACAAGCTTGACGGGAATATCAAACTTGTTACAAGGATGTCCAACAGATAAAGACCTTGGGCGGTTGTACGAAAGGTGGATGACGTTATCCATCGGATAATGATTTTTAACTGCTGCGGAGAGGCATACAAAGCAATGACATCAGAGATATACAACTCACAAGAGATAAAAAAGTGATTTGACTCGAAAATGCCGAACTTTAATATGGGTTGTACCAGTTGCTGAACATGTTTATAGAAAGCTTGAAAAACTCACTATCCAGTTGTTCACCCTTCGTATAACTGACTTCTGTTGTAACATGATTGTCACAAAGAAGACAACATACAATGTTGTAACAATATTGTAACAAGTCTGATTGTCCCATCAAGCTTGTTACAAGTTGTTAACAGCTTGCTCCAAACTTGTTTCAATAACTTGGAACAAACGAGCACAAAACATGATCACCATTAATGGTAAAACGATTAATAAACGGAAATAGTATGATGTTCAAATATGCACTAAGCTTATATTTATACAATAAAAAAATAATAGCTACTGTTTGGTACAGTAAATTAGTTGGTTTTCAAATGATTTTAGCGGCTCCAATTTTTTTCATCAATGCTGTCAAGATTCGTGAAATAATTTTAATCGGTTGGTTCGTTCTTAATAACAGGCTTGACGGGAATATCAGAGTTGTACGCCGAGATTTTCTTGACAACAAGTTTGTCTTTCCTTGCAACAAAGGCACCCCCCCTCCCTCCTGCCAACAAAATAGCCTAAGGGTGGTGTATCACTGACTGATGAACATCATGATAATTCAGTAGGATTCAGAACCACACACAAATCATGACAGTTTACTGCTGATTTCTACCTCTTTCTGAGATACAATTTATGTTTAAAACCTTAACAACTGTTTTATCTGGCAGAAGCCATGTTAGAAAATGTGATAAGTTATTGAAATGACGGTGCATGAGGGAGTCCCCCCTATAGTTATTGTTTTATTGTATTGTTTGGTGCAATGCTACCTATGGCTGATTTAGTGCTCCCTATGGCTGATTTAGAGCTACCTATGGCTGATTTAGTGGTGTTTTTTACAGGCGACAGGGTGGTGATTGCGGGGCAGGGGTGTTCAGTGCATTCCTCAGTGAGCTGAGCATTGCCCAGGCCTTGTTCTTCACAGGTCTTGCCACCGTTTTGGGGTTCGGGATTTTTACATTCCCGCGTTCTTGTTCTCTGACCCGATCCACACGTCACACTACACACAGACCAAGGACTCCATTCACCGTAGTTGCCATTCACTTAAAACACACCATCAAAAAGATGGGTTAATTGACAGGTGAGATGGATGGGTGTGTTAAGGCTTCTAACTGAATAGGGGTGCCACCCTTTGCATCCTCTGCTCCTATTGCCCACCCATGTCAACTAACCTGGACATGGTTTTTCATTGCATGATTTTACTTCCTTAGCCTCTCCCTCACAATTCGCACCCTCATACTGCGGTGCGGGGTTGTCACATTTACGTTCCCGAGTCTGAACACCGACGCCGCATGTAACGCTACATGGTCCAAACCCGGTCCATTCACCAAACATACCATTAACTGTCAGGAGGAAAACAAACTAACTGTTAAGAAAATAGCTTTAATACATAACTTTTCTATGAACGGCAGGTGGAATTTGGAGAATACTGAACAAGACTTCTTTTTGTTTAAGTTGGTTGTGGTATTTTCTAGAATAAAGTCAGGGTTGAATGTTCAGGCCTTGTTCATTACGAATTTTGGTCCCTAGAAGTTAATTTTGGGTTATTCGTTTTGCTAGAATCTAGCTTAGATAATAAGTACAATAGTATATGCATGTCTGCATGAGACCTTAACAATCTGATACACTCTAGTAATGGTAAATATATATTATATGGTAAATAAAAGAATAGAATTTGCATTCTGCATTTGACAAATGTCACCTGTCATTCTACAAACTACAGAAATGCACAAGTTGCTGGACATATGTACTGCCTTGAGGTCATCAACCTGATGTCAGAGTGCATTCATGCTGCTTGCTCTAGCTCGGTGATAAACAAGTTGAAAGTCTGAAGTCTGGAAACAAGTTGCAAACAGGCTTGATGTGGTCGATTGTCAACACATTTGAGCCACAAGCTTCATGCAAGTTGTTTCACCAACTTGTTGCAAGTAACAAGTGGCATTAAGTGTGATGTTTAGAGACCTGATGAAACCAACAGGCTTGATGCAACTTGATTGCCAACAGACCTTGAACTTGATTGAAGTCAGCCTGGCCAGTAAACATGCATCAACCCAGTAAAACCCACATCTTGCATCAAACTGACTTTGTGACCCACAAGTTATTTTACAGAATATTATGTATTGCTACGCACAGTAATCAACACAAAAATCCTTACTTGGACATGGTTCTACATTACACGGGAGTGTTTCAACAGCTTCGCCAAGTGAGGAACAATTTTTACCAAGGAAGCTGGGTATCGGGTTTGTGCATGAACGCGTCCGTGCTTTTGTACCACCACCGCACGTTGCAGTGCAAGACATGTAAATAGACCATTCGCTATAGCCACCATCAACTGTGCAGAAAGATCAGTAAGTATAAATCAGATGTTTTAATAAACTAACAGGTTCTATCATATTTGGACCCAACTGCCAAAATGTCTATTGCAATACCAAGGAAACAAACTCTGATAATCTTATAGATCCAAGCTTTTAAACTGGGCATCATCACTTGGGGGTTTTTAAATTTCAGCAATTTTATATAAATGGACAGTTAAAAACAAGCTATGCTTGAAGTTCAACCGTTTTAGCCTGAGCATAACTTGGGCATTTGACACCAGGTGAAACCCATATATTATTTTAATCAGGGCCAAAGGTAGAATGTTAATTGGGGGTGTATATTCATGTTCTGCCCAATGAGTCTCTTTTCAAATTGATCAATTTGAATTTGACTTAAAAAGAAACTCATTGGGCGAAGCACAAATATATCAAAATACACCCCCCCACACACAAATAATGTTGTAGCTACAGCCCCGGTTTTGATCTCTAACCTTATAATTTTAATTGTCATCAAGGGGATGCCAAGAATTATATTAAAAAATACCTATTAAAACACTTCTCCCAACTGTATACACAACATACAGGACAGACACGACAATGAAAGACCAAGTCAATATGACACCAATTCCTCGTCTCTGCACACTAAGCATATTGGTATAAAGATCTAATAACACAGATTTATCAATGATTAAGTTCAGGCCTCCAATGCAAGATGCCTTACACATGATTAATGCCGTCATTCCCAGTATATATCAAAACTTTCATTTTTGAAGCAAGTAAACAAGGTCTTGTTTATTAGAGCTGGCATTAATGAAAATGACAGTGCTGTCTGCCAGTACTGATGAGTGTGAACCACAGAATAGAAAAAAACAGAAGGACCACTTGAGTTATAAATTTTGGAGGTTGCTGAGCTGCACATCTCACATTAAGCATTATATGCAGGTTCTGGCCAGTCAGTTGCCTTTTCTGGCCAATTCTTGACTTGCACCATTGACCATGTTGGTGCTGAGGCACGAAAGAATATTTTAATAATAATAATAATAATAGTTTATTCACAATTGATCACAATACAAAGAATAAATACATTATTACTCATATACGTATACAAACAAATACATGAAAAATTAAGAAAGGAGGTGGAAGAGGTTATCGCTTTCTAGTCCACCTCCCAAACACTAAGCTAATAGTGAAATATAAACAATAATATCTATAAAAACTATACACAATATATAATATAATCAATAAATTTAGAAAACATGTTTCTTTAGATACTTCTTAAAAGTTCCTAAATTATCTGCTTCTGCAATCTCTTTTGGTAAATTGTTCCACAAGTTTATAATACGTATAAAAAAAGAGTATTTATAGCTCTTTCTTATCAGTCCTATTGTGGGCACCAGCCAACGTGGTAAAGAAGCATTGCATGGTGTGTCCCGAGAGATTGGTTGCAAGTCAAGAATAGATACACTGAGCTAGCTGACTGGCCATTACTCAATTGCACAAAAATAGGAGGACATGATGTACTGCTGAGGGGGCCCAATGTTTATTCCCTATGTATATACTGTGGTGTAAATTGTGAACTAGTAAAGACAGTAAACTGGATTTAAACTTTTTTGTCTAATATTACAAAGATTTGATTTTCAGATTTACATAAGCATTGCAAGCTAACCTTCTGGAGTATTTAGCGTGCACAAAAAGGTGTAACAAAATGTACTCCAGATGCAGTATATAATATACACACATATATCATATTCACCTCGCAGTTATTGCTTTCTTATATATTACTCAAACTAAAATGATTTAACATTTCAATCTTACAACATACCTTGCGTGCACAGTTTCGAGGACCTTGTTGTTCTAAACAATTAGCCGATTAAATATTTCATTAATTCCAGCCACGTTGTCATTTTGCATCGCTGCATGTCAAGCGAAATGCCAAGCTTATCTTTAAATAAACTGATAAATGTAAATTTATGCGCGACCTAGTCGCGTAGTATAAAAGAATATTCATAAACATAAGGAAATCAACTCGGTACGCTGTCTAAGTATTTCTGCATGGAAAGAACACTAAAATACCACAACCTAGTTGTTAAAATTCATCCTTATTTTTTTCGTAGAATGGCGGGCTTGCGTTCGAACGCAGTTGATTGGATATTCATAAAATATTGCTACAATTAACACTTGATGTCAAATCCTAATCTGTGCCCTAATCCAATCCGTCACGGTATCAAGATCACCGTAGATCAATGGAAACCACGGTTCGCGATTGGATTATAGATTAGATTAAAAAGGACTGATTTTTCTTAAATCATTGATTACTCAGATTATTTTAATCCTGATCTCTAGCTACCGCTGAAGTAGCAACGTGGGCTCGCCTTATAGCGTGCTTTTGATATAATTCGAGAATAATTCGGGCACTTCTCTTTGCTGCTCCATTTTCTGGACAAGTTATGGCGTCTCAAAATTGCGAAAGTGAACCTGATTCTCTTCCGGTTAACGGCGCAGAACAACAGCAGGCAGATCTGTTTCAAAACATAGAGAAACTAATCGCTTCTGCAGTCTCAATATGCAGACTGGATGGCTCAGTACAATGTCAAATTGGCGGGTTGATAACAGTAATCGAAGAGCTGCAACGACTGCTTCGTCAAAGCTATGCAGGTTCGTTCGAGATAAATTGGTGTTTATCAGGGAAAACGATGTAGTAATAGTGCTAATGCCTTCGAGTTTTATCTCGAAAAATGCTTGAGGTTTCTTTGACATGTTGATCTTTTACTACAAAGTATTTTTGAAAACAAATAAAACAATGAGGTTTGCAATGTTGCAGCTGGGAAACTGAACTGCGTTTTATAAACTGGAGCAATGGTTAAAGTTAATAAGTGCAATAGACCCTATGCAGAAACTGTGGAAAGTATTTTTTCCTGGTTGTTTATTTGGTTAAACATGAATAGACTCTCAAGAGCAAAAGCTTTATGTTTTTAATCTATCCCATATTATTATTGTTATCATTATAGAATATTTATACAGGATAAGAATGCTTCAGTGACTATTCACTGTTAGTATAATTTCTTTAGTAAATAATGATTTTTAAGCATTTTGATTGATTGCCTGACCAGTAAATATGAGACATTATTTATTAGTTGACATTTTTACAAAATGGCCGATAATAAATTAAAAATTTTCCGAAGTAAACTGCATTCATAAGTGCATTTTATACATGTTTTACTAAAGAAATTATTGCTGCCGAGCGCCAGCGAGGCAGCACACTATTCTTGACAACGACTCGACCCAGTCTTTCGCCCCGATCTATGTATAGTCGAAATCTCGATTTGTGTCCGTCTGTCTGTCTGTCTGTTAAGATGTCGTATTTCCGGGGGGACGAATTTAGCTACGTTTGTGAAATCAAGGGGTTGGGAATCGAACAAATTTCGTTTGTAATGCGCACGCATTTCATTCCATGCGGTCTCCTGTGAAGGCTCAAGGGTCAAGCGAGAATTTACAAAACTTTTTGGAAGATATAAAAATCAGGTAAATATGGCTTTATTTCTTTGTGCTACTATGCACCAAGGTGATGAACGTTTTAGCGTTCAAACTAGGGGAAAGCAGTGTGCTTTTATGAGTTTAGCGGCAGTTATTACAGCCCAAAGTAACCCACTGATCGATTGGTCGACAACAATGTTTGATAATGTTTTATCACAAGGTGACCAAATGTACTTTAAAGCACTGAATAAAGGCTTAATTGTGTTAGAACAGGATGATGAGTTTTTGTCTATGGATAACTTGCCAAAAGTTGTTAGTGTTTCAGGCTGTTCGAGCATGTTTTCTTGAGGCACAAAATATAAACAATGATCTGCCCATTGAGGCACAAAATAACAGTGATCTACAAAATAACATTGTGGTGCGGCCATCTGAGGCACGAAACAATCCCTGTCATAATCTTGTATGTAATTGGCTATATACCTTTTAAGATATAATAATTTAATTTATAAAATAATAACTACTTTACTCATTGTTATCAAGTGCTGTATGGATAAAAATAATGATATGCAAGACAAGAAATCCCCCCCCCCCCCCCCTATTTCATTTATTTATGTTTCTAATTAAATATTATCAATCCAGATCCTTTGCAATCCAGATTGATCTGAAAGGTGCCATATGTTGCAAAACTGCTGGATAAAACATAAAAGATACCAAACTGCTGGATAAAATCAAACGGTTATTACAGACAGTCATATTATAATCTGGATATGTTTCACCATATGTAAAAATAGGATGGGAATTCTCAACAGAAATGTATTCCATTGAAAGAAAAATCCTGATTTTCAAGATTGTATGGAATAGTACATCATATGCAATGGATGGAATGTGTTATCCATGTATTCTCAAATTCCTGTACCCAACATTGCCTGTTTCAAATCCACGAAATGGATGGATTTTGGGTTCATCATAATTTATGCAATTGGATGGAATATGCCAAGCACAGTATTGTTAAATTATCATACTTATTTTCAAACTACAACATGCACATCTGGGACAAATTTGTATGCCAAGATTATATCCGTACATGCACAGTACCATAACAAGCTATCGATACTACATACTAACTAGTTAATCGATACTACATACATGCTAAATAAATTTGGAACATCTTCATATTGGGCAAAAAAACGTACTGTTGACTACTATCATTATTTAAATTACCTGGAAGTAAAATTGGAAGAAAGAAGGTGTGTATCACCATGAAAGACATATTTCCTTCTTGAAGTCTGGTATGAAGATATGTTGAATGGTAGTTCAAAATTATTATTGACACCGAGAATTGATAACAGTGCACAAATGTAATTCAAAGTGCACTTTATATTATATAGTAATTAATTTATAGCATATTGTAATTTCAAATATTGTAAACAAAATAAATTCATTCGTACAGTGTGGAAATGATGTTAATAAATTGGTATAGTCAAGGCATAGCTGCATAGGTGGTACGGCAGCACTTTCCTTGCGATAGTAACTTCTAGTACTAAAACAATTATTCACCTCCGGCACTTCTTGACTTCATCTCGGGGAATATTCACAGATAATCACTTCGCCTTCGGCGAATAATTGTTAATTATCAATGCATGTGCTGTTTTCCTAAAACTACATGAAGTATGTTATATAAAAAAACAATGGAAATACACTAAATTTATATATGTTACAATATAAAAATCTAATAACAGACAGAGTAGAAAGCTGTATAGTAAACTAAAGTACTCTAAGGCACCCTGTCCATCAAAATGCCAAAAAAACTGTTCATAATTTTCACAAAAAGCTATAGAACTTCCAACATAAGTGATAAGTATGGCTAATTCATTTCATTTTTAGAAATCAAAAGGTTAGGGAAAAATCTAGATGATCAAAAACGCGCCTCTAAAAGCTTGGAGAAGAATGTAGACGAGTTTAAGAAGACGTTTAGAAAGTTGGAAGGAAACCTTGATGATCAGAAACACATGTTTACGAACAACATTACCAATCTTCATTACCAAGTCAAAGAAGTGCAATCAAATGTAGAGACTTTGAAACTGTAAGATAAATAAAATACACGAAAGCTATAGGTTCTTTCACTACCTGAGACTATAAAGTGCAATTTGACGTTACAAGTAAAGTCATAACTTTGCTCAAAATGTCAAATTATACTCAATTGTTTCATGTAGTGAAAGAACCTATAGCTTTTCTGTACATTTAACTACACCACTAGACTTGCCACAAGAGTCTTCTTATTGTACACAGCCAAAAAACATGCTGGGGGAAAGGTCAGAATGACCAAGTTTTAAATCTTATTTGGTATTCTGGCACGAAAATCATGCAGACATTAACTATGTCAATCTTGCCCTTTTGAGCTGCTAGTTGGTTGTCAGTTACATAATTTAAGCTAATTTAAATGTTCAAATGCATCCTAGCCAAGGTCCTATATATAATTTTTCACAATGGCTTCAAGAATACAGAATAATAACTAGCTGAAGACAACATCACAGTAGCATTTTTGCCTTGGTGAATTTGCCATGCTTGCAAGTGACAAACGTCGCTCGCTCTCCTATTTCTAAAGTGCAATTTTTTCCATGAACAATGAATGAGTGACTTGTGGTTACATTAGTTCGAATGACATAACAAAATTACTTTCTCTCTTATAGCCAAATGGAAGAAGTTGAAAAGTTTAGAGAAACAACAAGCTTGCAAAACAATCTGAGTGAAACAGCTGATGGGCAAATACAAACGTTGCTGGTCGATGAAAGTCATGAAGATTGTAGTTATGGCGAAGAGGTGGATAGCAGTTCAATACCCAATGTTTTTGAAGGTATGCTGAGGTAGTCCGCAGTTGCCGTGGGAGTCACAAACACACTTTGTAGTTTTCAAAGAGTTTGCTGTAATTGTGATTCTTAAAGGAGTTGGAAAGTTGTGGCTAATGTGTCACACATTGTCACATGGGGAGGGGGCAAAACAGCAATGGTCACATCATATGGTGCATTCCAGATATAACTAGATGGGTTGGAACAGTGCAAGAAGAAGTCTCTGAGGCATGGGGGAACAGCATCATATATTCTGTATACTGCCCTAAACAAAACCCTGAGTCTAACAGGTCTTTATTCATTTTTTGGTGTGTTTCTACAGGAATGAGCCAGTACGACGAAGAAACAAAGGAAAAGGGAAAGGAAGATAGTATCGACATCAACAATGAAACTGCACATGTTCCAAATGATCAGCTACCATTGGTAAATCTGGATGGAGATGTTGCTATGCATGAAACCAGACCATCTCCGGATCTAGATGAAGACATTCCTGTTGACGAAACCAGACGAGCATCCAACCTGAAAATAGACATTCCTGTCGATGAGACCAGACCATCACCGCATCAGGACGGAGACATTGCCATGAACGACACCAATGCTGGAAGCGATCTGGTTCCGTCACCAGAGAAAGATATCGACATGTCGGAAGAGAGCCACAATACAAGTAAACAAGATTTGCCACCTAATGGTACTCCTCACATAAACCCATCAAACTCCGTGCCAAATGAAACAGCTACAAGCAGCAAAGAGGAACGAAACAGCGTGCTTCGAGTACTGCGAAGCCATTCGGATACCACCTTGGCAAAATCGGCTAGCTCGACTGAAGAGAAGTCCAACAAGAGGAATCATCACGTGAAAAGTACGAAACGGTTCGAAACTAACACCGCGGTTAATCGAACAAGTTTATCACCGAGAAAAACCCGCCACGTCACAAATTCACCCGAGAAGTCGACAAGTCCACCAAAGAGAGGAAGACCACCCAAAATAGTCGTTGAAAATCAAGTCTCAATCAGAAATGCGGCAAAAAGAACTTCGCCAATCAAGCAAGCGCAAAGTCCACAAAGAAAAATCACGCCAAGACGGACAGTGTCCTCTCCGAAAGTTCAGAAACCAACAGATAGTCGAACAAGACAACAGAAACAACTTCTTGGCAGAAGAAGTAGTCCGGCCAGGGCTAAAACAACACGAAAAAGTACGGGCAGTAACATTGTAAAGAACACACGAAATAGCATTACCAAGAATAAGCAATCGAGTGTTTCGCCCGACACGAAAGCGCACAAAGTTGTGTCCGGTCGGAAATCTAAAGGAGGAACTGGCGATGATAATCAAAGCTCGGCGAGGAAGGCCTCCCCGTTGTCGGAAAAAAATCCAATGGATAAATACATTAACCTGGACTTTCTCCTACACGCAAACCAACACATGAGCGAACTTGTGACGGATTCGAACAGGGAGGAAGGGACCCTAGATACTGCGTCCGAGGCGGAGAGACGACGCGTCGTTGCTTTAGCGAAGCTGTATGGACTGAGAGTGCGCATGGTTGGAAAAGAGGGGGAACTGCCCGTCGCGTTGATTAAAGGTCGCGAATCTTCCCTTCCAAAACCGGGACAAGTGGACAAACTGCTGTACAGTATGACGCGGGCGATGGTAATAAAAAGACAAGCCGCGGAATCCAGAGACTGGACAAAGAAGCACAAACTCAGTGGTGGCCGAAGAAACGCGGGCGGCCCTGCAAAGAAAAAGCGTGTTTGAACTGTTCCTAAAGTAGCTTGTCAGATAAACCTGCCATGTGAAAGAAAAATTTTATGCAAGGGAAGGCATGGTTGATTTCCAGTCTAGACTGTTCACCAATCGACTGGTCGATGACAATACGAGAACAAGTTTGAAATTTCTATTGTTTCCCAGACTTCAAATTTCTTGAAATTTAACCTAGCTGGTTAGAAATTAGCATAAAGCGCGAGCATTGTCTCGGACGTTTTTCTTTAACTTAACACGCACTTGGGTCAATGTAGACAGACGTTTTAGAGAGTTAGAGATAATGACAGTTTTATAAACGAGCATTTTATTATTTCAGATTTTGTACATTGTTTATATATAGAGAGTAAACATTTTGTTGCTGTAACATACAATAGTTGAGTTGGTCATCATCACGTCATGATTTTCTATTTGTTGTACGTAGTTGTGATAAAGAAATAAAGTATTCCTATTCAAACGGTACCACAATTGTAAGATCTGATTCCCACCTTAAAATCCAAATTGTTCCATCATCAAAGATATCTGAACATGAAATTCACCACCACCTTATAAGGTAATTCTTTAGTCATTGTTCTAGAAAAAATATCCAGAAGCTTTGAAAAACTAGATTCATGAATCTAGTTTTTCATATCTCCGAGGATGGTTCGGAAATTCTGAGGTTTGAATTCCATGATATACCGGTACACGCAGAAAAAAGGCATAGAAAGCGATGATGCCAAGGATTTGAACTCTTGCTAAATTTTACTACCAGGTTACATTACCAGGGGCTTTTTGAGGAAATCACCATCGGGTGGATAGCGCTAATCACCTGTCGTACAACCGACCCGGAAGAATACATAATCGATGTAGGTTGTTTTTTCTTTATTCTTAGACTTTCTTTACCTTTGCACTTCAGCTCGACCTCATATTTTATGCAATAAATTCTCGCTAAGATTTCTCTCCAGTAATCCCCAAACCATTTTGAGTCCCAAGTTAGCGTGTAACACGTTCCAATAAATGCACTGGCGAGCCATAGAGTAAAAAAAAACACTTTACCTTTGCACTTCAGCTCGGCTTCATAGTTTATGCAATAAATTGCTTTAAAGCTATGAGCAAAAAACGTTCGTGGGATTACCCATAGCAATAACCCTCAATCATCCATACTTACCCCCTAAAGGCTTTCGCGATGACCAAAAGTGTTCAATTCAAATTCCTAATATCACGGTGCAAAGTAGCGTTATTCGTTTACGTTACGAGTCACAAATGTTCCGTTCGAGTTCTACGATAAAGGTAACGATTCAGATGTGATAAAATTAATCTGATATATATTAATAATGTGGATTATTACATGAATTTATCTGCTTTTAAAACATTTCTCCTATAAACAGTGGATATAACAACGTAATTTCTGACGTTTCAATTCGGAGTTTTACCCAGTAGATATTTTTCTTTGAAGCGGCCACTGGACCTTAAAAACCCAAGCCCATTTCTTGTTTTAAGGCCAATATAAATATGGACACCCTACAATTCCTGTGGAATGTCTTAAATATAGTTCGAACCGTTTCATCCTTAGATATTTGTATTTTTGGATGTACATGACAACTCACGACATCGCCATTTTAAAACCAAAAGTCCACGTTTCTTGCGAGGCTTTGGTCACATTTTCCAAAAAATTGAATCCATGAAGGGAGGAGTTGATACTCCTTGGCTGGGATGCGGGTTGTGTAGATTTCATCCATATTAGAGAGGTTTTGAGTTGGCAGGGGAGTCCACCTTAGATCCTGCTAAGGTGGTATCCAATGGTACAATTCACCGACCATTTTATCCTCCATGATCAATACTGACCTCATACGCTCCCGCGACGACTATAAATGCCCCCTGTTATCATACACATATCCCTAAACCACCGTCGTATTATTGCTGATGCTAGAATTGCTGATGATGGTCGATCGACGCTTCTGCGCTTTACTAACGCGCCCGGAACTCGCCCTAGGCGGCCCTGTTTCATCGTCCATCAGAGTCTCCAGCAAAATATGATCGTCAGGATCCATTGGCATCACCGAGATATCCCTAACTGCACGGAAGTCACCACAATTGTTCAAGTGTTCGTTCTCCAGCCGAAAGAAATTCCACACAAACCGTCTGCAAAGGAGAGAAAATTAGTACACTGTTTCCCACCCAGCTGTGTTTCCAAGATGTTGACTAATAAGACGTTGTTCCCTACCAGAAAACATTGTTTCCTAGCCATGTTTCCAAAAGTTAGACAAACCTGGAAACATTGTTTCCTATCCATTCTTCTATGATGAACAAGCCAGGAAACAGTTTTTCCTAGCTATGTTTCCCGAAGGTGGACAAACCTGAAAACATTGTTCCCTAGCCATGTTTCCTGAAGGTGGACAAACCAGGAAACATTGTTTCCTATCCATGCTTCTATATGATGGACAAACCAAAACAACGCACGTCTCTGACAACGGCATAATTTTTTTTGGCAAAACACTTACCTAAATACTTCGCAAACAGCAAGAACCGTAATGATCAATTCTTGATGTACATCTCCAGAATATCCGACGGACACATTCAACGTCCAAACCAAACGAAATATGAAGTCTTCGATAATTGCGAAGTAGTAAATAGACTGTTAAAGAGAATAATTTAAGATACTTTCAATTTTAAGTTAGCCAAAAGCACACGGCGCTGCAATTACTAAACTGTGGCAATGGCAGCGACCCAAAGCCGCCCAGAGACATTGAGGAGGGAGTTATGTTAGGAGATACAGATCCCCTCTGGGAACATTTTGAAATCTCACTCACCCAAAAACAACAAGATCCTGCATTCTAGAGAAGCTGTTAGTTCATGTTTACATGTATTGTTAATCGATGTTACGCACATGCATTTTATTTTTTATGGGGGTGGGGGGCCCACGCCCCAAGACAAAATCCCCTTCCCCAGAGGGCATCCCTGCAAGATCTAGCGTCCTCACCTTATATGGGTAGACAATTTCTTCTCGTAGCAACGTGTTCTCGCTAAGATTTCTCTCCAGTAATCCCCAGTCCATTTTGAGATCCCACGTTAGCGTGTAACACGTTCCAATAAATGCACTAACGAGCCATAATATAAAAAATACTCCTCTATATGAAGGATTTGAGCCTACCAAAAGCAGGCGAAAGAAAGAAATTAGACTCGCGTGCAAAGCAAAATATTTTATGTATCATGATGTTATTGCATTTATGACACTTTATTTGGGTAACACAAGTTACTGGTTTCCCAGGAGTTTACATTGTTGCCCTAATTAGTTAATACTATATTGCAAAGGAAATATAAGCTATTAAAATGAAATTATTACTATAATTATTACCAAATGCTATTACATAATCTATGCAAAATATCTATGAAAATAATGTCCGATCCACACCGGGCAAGCTGAAAAAACATGCCTGACCATGGGGGAATCAAACCTACGACCTTTGGAATGCTAGCCCACTGCTCTGCCAACGTAGCTACGCGGTCAGGTCGGTTCGAGCATGTGATATTTCGTATAACTGATTCGAGTTCCTTCGATACCAATGTTATCTTTACTGTGATTGAGTGCATGACACAAAGATACATAAAATATAGATTACATTGATATTGAAGAAACTAGAAACATCACATACTCGAACCGACCTGACCGCGTAGCTCAGTTGGAAGAGCATTGAGCTAGCATTCCAAAGGTCGTAGGTTCGATTCCACCGTGGTCAGGCATATTTTTCAGCTTGTCCGGTGTGGATATAAACTCAGAGTAACACTACAATCAAGAAAATAAATTCTAACCAGACACAACCGTATTCCGAGCGCATACCTTTCTCCATCGTTGTAAGAGTTGAAAAAATAACTATGAAAAATGTCGTAGAATATTTGCCAGCGTTAACGAGATGCGGAAAGACGTGTTTGGTGTCGCGATATCTCCTCAGGCACTGCGCGAAACGAAACCACGCCGGTAGACAGAGAACGAGCGGTCTTATACCGTAGATATTAGAGGAACACGTATCTGGAATGCAAGATAGCAGAACTAATGCGCAGAGTACAAGTTGTCGAGATTTAACAGAAGTTGTGGATTTTACAGGCTTGATGCAAGTTTGTCATCACGATGCATCAAGCCTGTTGGCTTCATTAAAGAGAAACGGCAACAAAAATTTTTATGATCTCATTTGAACGAGACCCCAAAACAACAGATAGAAGTCTATTACAGAATTTTTATATCTGCCTTATTTCGTGAAATATTTTGATTTGAAATCTTCAAAGTTGTCCGCCATTTTGGATATTTGTAGATATGCATGATACGTCACAACTGGGGTCACGCAACTTTTTTTTTCTTACGACACAATAATATGCTTCCACAACCGCACATACGGTAAGTGTTTGAGATATCAGCACTGACTGAAAAGGTTTCAAACAATTCGAGCTTTTAATGGCTTATCCCTGTTGTGACATCACCAAAACATTGTTAATGAGGTTAAAAATTCATCCAAGATGGCGGGCAGTTCGTTGATTTACGTGATAATACTCCCGAAGTAAAACAGATGTAAAAATTTTGCAATACACTTCTATATGTTGTTTTAGAGTCTCTTTGAAATGAGACCGTAAAATTTTCTGTTGCCATTTCCCTTTAAATTGCCTCAAGTCTGTGAAAATCAGACTTAATGCAGTTACATAGTTTCAGACTTGTTACACGTTGTTGAAATAACATGCTTCAACCTTCTGGATAAAAAGTCTTGAGAATCAACGTGCAGCAGACTCGCTATCATAAAAAACTAGAATCATATTGATATCACGCTGCAGAGAACAACAGAGAACAACGAAAAATTCGTTGACTCGGGTGGAATATGAACTCGTATCGTCGGGTTTCTAGACCGCCGCTCTACCAATTGAGCAATCAAGCCAACTGGGATGGGTAGCGAGTCTTATCCAATTTAAGTGCACGAAATATTTTCGTGAGGACGGTTGCGCGAGCGATACGAATGCATCCTGATATTGGCTTCATGAATGCAAGGTAACAGGCTTGCCGTAGCTTGTGATTTTGTGGCGGTGTAAGGGCAAGTAGAGTAAAACCCCGCATAAAAGAACCAGTGGGTTAAGAACCACCAGCCTGAAATTTGGGCAAATAGGTACCAAAAAAAAGAACCACTTCAGGCTGACAAATCAAACTGGTTCTTAAAAATCCTTATTAAACTTTTAGCTGAAATACAGTAGGTGCTAGTCATGTACTAGGAAGAAAACAAAATACTGTGATCTTGCCAGCAGGAATTGTCTTTCAACCACATCCTGCATGCATATGTTTTATCAAAACAGCAATCAATTCACAATGTATTCAACGCATTTTATACAATAAGAGGTTTAAAGCTCTACACCAGGATGAATTGTTTTTGACTGGAAATAAGAACCAGTTAAGAACCACTTCAGCCTGATTTCTTTTCTAAGTACCTGTTATACTAGAAATACTTCAGCCTGAAGTCTAAATTAACTATATAGGTCTTTTATGCGGGGTTTTACTGTAATCAAATATCATCAACCATCACCGCAGCCAGATCAAGTTAACATAACAGAAGTTCTTCAGACTTACCCCCTGAGTAATACCAGCCGTATACAAGGTAACATAAACTATACTCAGTATCTAAGAACATCGTGTTCAGACTGTTCATTTGATCTGCAAGCCAGAAATCCGCGAAGCCAACAGAATGGAACGGAGACGTGAAAACACGATACTATTGACAAAAACACAGAACAGAGCTGAGATTAACGACGTTGGAAGATCGACGTGGGGAGATCTTTGTTAGCAAGTTTGTCAACAAGTTGTGTTCGTACTGCTTTTCTTAAGTCGTCAACAAGTTTGGAACAACTTGTCAAAAGCTTGACGTAATAAACATCAAACTTGTTGCAAGGTTGTCCCAGCAACTCTGATTCAGACCTGTCTGGAAAAGCATTGTCACATAGTTGACAACACAAGGTTGTATCAACAATATTGTTATATTATAAGACTGCATCAGTCTCGTTGGAGCAGCCTTGTAGTAACAAGGCTGAAACAAAACAGGGAAATCCGGTAAAGTGTGCGACATAAGAACCGAGGCAAGCACAAGCATAATACTACGCGCATAAGCTATGGTAGAACAGAAGCAAATCAAAATAAAATTCTTTCTCATCTGTTTTCGTAAACGTCTGAGAAAAAAGCTATCCTTTGTAGTCTTGCTTACGCTTATGTCTCTAGAGAACCAGACTTAGGTATAACAGTATAAAACCCACGAAGCGTCACTTTATTCTGATAGATTCAAAAGCTGATACGTACCACTACCTTTAATAGCCACCATCTGGCGCCGTGAAAGCCACATTTGAACGGATTAAAAGTGAAAACTATTATGAGAATTGCCATCACCAACGGAGGAGTGAACGGGTATATTCCAATATCGCTCCGATATATATAAGCAATTAGACTAAGGCACCATATCACTGATAAACAAGCTGATGCCTACAAAAAAGAAATCAGACTCCACCATTATTTCAGAGGCTAAATGAATGAACTTCTTCCTTCAAACATATACAGGGTGTATCGAAAAGGTCGAAAATATTCGCTACAAACTAACTAATAATAGTAATTTTACTAAGTTTCTTGCATGGTGAATATCAAATTAAAATATAATTTGTGGAAACACCACGAAGTTTATTATCGCATATAATTTGCGATAATAAACTTACTTGGTGTTTCCAAAAAATTATATTTTAAGTAATTTTACTCATGAACGAAACATGATTGTCTGCTTGTTTTATGCAGCTTTCTGACGGAATGCTTAGTTCGTTGTAAATTTTGAGCATACCTACCTCCAGGACCTGTTGATAAGTGAGATGGGTCCTCGGATTGAGCTCAAATATCAAGACATGATTAACACCCGCCGCTCTCCAACCACAGGTATTTATTGCGACCAAAAAAATCATCATAACCAACAGGAACACTCCACGGTACATCCGTAATATGGGCAGCCATTCATCTCCGTAGCCTTTCACTTCAACTACATAGAACACAAAAGGGATAACACTCGAAAGGGGTTTCGTGGGAATTCCCCCCCCCCCCTATTCGCGCGGGAATCTTCCCCTTCCCCGCCTGAATACCCTGTACTCGCCTGCTAATAATGAACCCTGGTGAAAATCAGAGCTTACAGTTTAAAAGATTTGTGATAATAAAACTAATCTAACAATATATAAAGTATTAGATAATAGTTCTAATCGAATCAATTCCAGTTCTAATCTACTATAATCTTTCTAATCTAATCTAATTTATTCTAATATAATCTAATTTATTCTAATCTAATCTAATTTATTCTAATCTAATCTAATCTAATCTAATTTATTCTAATCTAATTTATTCTAATCTAACTCACGCTGTTTCTCACTTACGTCCAACAATTACAATGACCAGTAACACAAGAAACATTCCGAAGAACAATCCACAACGGAAGATCACCCAGCTTCGTTTCTGAAAGAGACGCCAAACATGTATCAATTAATGGACCTTTAACCTTTTAGACAAAATTTTGAAAAAAAAATCGAAACAGGCAAAAATATTACCACATCTTGAAAGAGCATCCTAAACTAAGCATGTGAGGAGCCCATAAATACGAAATAATATTACACTGACCTCACGTTCGGTCAAAGGAGGAACGCGAAGCCTGTTCATAGCCTTGGATCGGTCTCCTTCTTCAAGTTCATTGATAAAGACATTCTAGGAAAGGCAGAGACATGACTTGTATTTAACCTCACATCGACTATCGTATACTCCAGCTGGTCTGGTATGATTATAGAGTGAATCGTGTTGCAGTTACCTCAGTTTCGCTGATGAGGGTGTCCACCCCTTTATTTATAAAAAATGGAGCTTTCTGAACCTTCTTCTTGAAGTTCAAGCCATTCTGGGTTTCAAAAAGCTACAAAGCAGAGCAGTAAAGGTACAATTAAAAATGTGCAAATAAGATTACCGATCTCAACACTACTCGAGTTTTATCTATGGAAATAGCATCACGCCTTCAGCTAGATGTCAGTAATTGTTAATGAGCAGCTGCGCAAAAATGACAAACTAACCTTATCGTGTTTCTTTAAAATTTTCCTAAAACCAGTGAAGTTCAATTGCTAGAAAAGGTGAAAAAAATCATAGTCAATGACGAAAGCGTACAAGCTAAAAATACGTCAGAACATTTTTCAGGAGATTTGCTTGATATATTGTCTATACACAGCCAAAAAGCGCAAGGTGCAACAACAAGTCGATATCAGGATGCGTTCGCATGGCTTGCGGCAGCTTGATGGCGTTGTCAAGGGTGTTAACAGACTTGTTGCCTGTGGATTGTCAAAACTTGTAATCCACAGGCTTGCTGCAAGTAGTTTCGACAAGGTATAACATGTCTGCAAGTAACAAGTACTTGCAACAATCCTGATTTTAACAGACCTACTGCAACTTAATAGAACTGCGCTACCTGTTAACAACGAGAAGTCTGTGACATTTTTTGCTGTGTATATCATTGAACTATAAGTAAACTGGAACGATAAGTCGGGGGGGGGGGAATTGAAGCCAATTTGATTCGGTTTTTCTGAGTTTTGAGTTGAAATACTAAACGTGACAAAATGGGCAGTATATCAAATGAAAGCTATTAGAAAGTTGTATTTGGTGTAAAAATTTTGAGGTTTTAGGTGAAAAACAAACACCTTAAACTTTGAAGGGAAATTTGCAGCATTTTTCAAAATTGCAGTTGTTTTCGTATTTTTTAGGCATTTCTTTTTTGTCTAAAGTCTTGAATTTTTTATATGAAATGTAACTTTTTAATAGCTTCAAATTGATATGCGGTCCGATCTTTGGTGTTAAGTATTTCGTCTCAAAGCTCAGAAAAACTAACTTGGCTTCAGCCATTAACTGAACTTTGGTATTGACTTAGCGTTCCAGTTGTATTACAGTTCACTGGTGCGTATATATAAAGCGCGTTTAACAGCAGCAAAACGAGTTCTGTGCCATTTGAAAGGGACACGAAATCTTGGCCTGAGAGTGATTAAAGTTTACCAGTCTACGCAGACGCAGGTTTGACAAGTGATCTGAACGATCAATATTCTACAAGTGGAAATGCATGTGTTACGGCAACTGGATGGGTAAGAAAGAACTGGTATAGTTGCATTGCACAGCCCGTGGTCTGGTTGGCATTAAGATATCAATTAGGTTGCTGTATCGAAGAAATATTTAAGGGTTTAGTATTTTCAAGTGAATAATATCTCTGCCGCAGAAGTGTGCTAAACACCACATTGATTACAAGCACTCTGACTGGACACAAGCGGAAGTCAAGTGCGGATGTTGGTTTTGATAGTCGTTAGT
Source organism: Muricea muricata (assembly GCA_963855995.1). NCBI lineage: Eukaryota > Metazoa > Cnidaria > Anthozoa > Malacalcyonacea > Plexauridae > Muricea > Muricea muricata. The sequence continues at coordinate 3,454,998 of OY979727.1, forward strand.
GTAGGTCAAAATTGGTATGCGCAAATTTTAAGTGTTTTTAGTTTACGAGAAATAATATGAAAAGCATTTAAAAGCGAAAGGATCTTTTCTCCGCAGATCAGATATTTTCTCACCGTTATTATCCACATGTTATCATGGAATGTACTTGATATTCTTGGCTTTCACTAGGACATTTTTACCCCAGCGAAATTTATGGCGTCACGTGAAACCCAAGAATAGTTTCTGCTTGAACAAATGAGATACTTCATGAAGCCCCTAATATAACTGTCTCATTTTCAAGATGTTTTTGGCCGCAATAAACAGTCTACATACTTCGACATAAGATAAAAACTCGTAAAGTAGCCAAGTAGTAAGGTATACGGCGATATACCACCGGTAGCCGCTATCTGTTGATGATAACCCTGATTCAGACGTGCTAACCATCCCTACAGCAGCAGTAGAGCACGTTGCTTTACGTTTCACCAAAACAGAAATTTTCCTCAGTCAATTACTTACAGATTTTGGTCAAACGCCAGGCGACGCGAATGTAGTCTGTGTAAACAATCAAGCAGCTATTTCTTTAGCTGAGAGCCCCGCGTGTCAAGCAAGCAGAAAGCACATCGATGCAAGCTGTCATTTTATTCGTGAAGAATTACAAAGTGATGTGATTGCCTTGAAGCATATTTCAACATTTAAGATGGTCGCTAACATTCTGACAAACATGTGCTATTACATCATTTAAGCGATGTTACAGTTTAATGTGTTTTTGACATTAGTTAACGTGCCATTACATGATGACAATGTAACTCCCGGTTGCCAATACAAGAGTCACGGGGTTGACGTAAAATACAAGTGAATACTCGAACTCAACAATCAATGTGCAATTTTAACCATTTAATTTGAACGAAATAGGAACAAGGGCCTTTGTAAAGTCACACAACGTATCGAGGTAGCGATATATATAAACAGGTATAGCATGATGTGGGACTTGTAGGTTAGGCTTAGATTAATATATTGATAGATTCGCGTAGACTTCTAGGTTCATAGATTTTGTCGATTTTGTCTATGGCAACAGAGTCGAACTCTTCTTTGTTGTCTTCGACCGTTTTACGCACTGCGAAATTTGCGCAACTGGACGACGACGCTCCACCAAACAGGTGTACTCTCATTTGAAATTCTTCTGGAGGTTGATCAATATTTCCATTTGGCCACCAAAGGAAACGAAACGCGTCACAGTCGCTTGGTCAAATTAGCACTTGATGGAACATCGATTCCACATCAGACATAAAGGCTACTCTTCGCGAAACCGGGTGAGAACTCCTACGAGCAAGTTGGTTAGATCCGGCCCTTGTAGAAGCTGGTCGTTCAAGGATGTTCCACGATATTTAGCCAAACAGTCGAACACCACTCTGGTTTTGTCAGGTTTCTTTGGGTGGAATACAGGATGGTGTGGGAGGTACCAGCGGGTATTAAGAGGGCCTAACGTGTTATCTTGCACGCGTTGAGCATAGCCTTTGCTTAAAAGATCCTCCATGAGCGCTGTGTATTTCGAGAACAGCGCTGGGTCGCGCTGTAATCGCTTCTTCAGAAGACTCGAGCGGTGCTCGGCGAGGCGTTTGTTGTTTTCTAGGCTTGGAGGATAGTTCTTCCACGGAAGTGCCATTTCATCGCGTGCCAATATAGTCTAGCACTTGGACTGCTCGTTTTGCTCTCAAATCAATTAAGTTTTCGAACGATCGTATAAAGTCGCAGTACTTGGTAGGGTCACCGTCGGTAGGGTCACCGTCGAAGAGGGGCAAATCATGTTGAGGGAGACTTAGGGCATTGATGTTGGCTTGTTGTCTTTCAAGGAGTTTATAACTTTGGCGGTCTTGCGATTCGAGCAACCTCTCGAACAAGTGTCCATCGTACCTGACAGGCTGCATGTCGTATCGGTTGTAGCCATACCACGGAATGTATTGAGGAAAGGAATTCTTTGCCATGGCGTGAGGTAATTCCTGATTAACGTCACGTCGTTCTTGTTTCTCGTTTTCGGTGGCGGAAATTCTTTCTCTCGTTTCGTGAGCTCGTAGGTTTCCCGCCTCCGACTGATCGCGATGATTTAGCTCTTCCATTAGAGGCATTAAATGCTCAACTTGGCTCTGATTCGGTTTTTGGTTGACTCGACCTTGGTCTGGTCCAGTTTCATCTAGGGTTTGAAACGTTTCTGACTCATCTCGTTCAGCATTTTCTTCTGCTTCAGCTTTGGCAAGGTTTATTTGCAGCTCCAGTTGTCTTTTTCTTTGTTGCAAGCGTAGTTCTTTCTCTTCGATGGTGCAAAGACGCTGAATTGCGGCAACTCCTGCTTCAATGATAGCTCGTTTCGCTCTAGCCCTTGCGGTGGCAGAACTACGGGTCGAGGATCTGGAACTAGCGCGCGAACGGAATGATAAACGTGAGTAATTTTCAGAACCAACGTTACTTACCGAGTCATTCGGTTGTACTTCACTGTTTTTTATTGTTTTGTCAATTGAATCACGCAATGTCTGTAAATCTTTTTTTAGCCATCATTGGTGATAATTAACAACGTCCGTATAATTGCGATGTGTTGAAAGATGATAACGAGATGCAATTAGCCTGGCGTTGAAGGGCTTTTCAATTTAATTACCCGCGCGTTGACATACGATGTACAATGTACGTTCACGCAATCTAATAACGCCTTACGCAACATATAAGGGTAAGCACATTCTTCGCATACCAACGTAGAATAAGGAATTTAGTTCTTCAAATTCAATAACATATTGTTCGTTGCAATCACCATCACGATATCAAAGAAACGCAAACAAATTTGAACTAATGTAACTCCCGGTTGCCAATACAAGAGTCACAGGGTTCACATAAAATACGAGTGAATACTCGAACTCAACAATCAATGTACAAATTTAACCCGAACGAAATAGGAACAAGGGCCTTTGTACAAGTCGATTTTTGTAGATTTTGTAGGTTCGAACTGAAATACGACGGTAATAAACTTCTTAACTAAATTACTTAAATCATGCTCTAACTAAGAATCTCATTAACAAAACTAACTAAATGATGAAAGCTATAAAGATTAACTGATAAACTGATAAAGATAAACTTACGTACTTTGGTTTACACTTGTACTCCAATACGCGTCGATAAAATAGTAGATATACATATAAGGTTGAACTTTAAGTTGCATAAGCTGCGTTAAGACGTCTTTAACATACGAGGATCAATTTCACATTAACGCGTGTGACCTGGTGTCACGCAAACAGCTAATAGGCGTTAACGCCTGAAGGCAAATTATGGAGAGAAAACAATACCACCCTGTTTCAAACTAGCAGACAATGGTATTGTATTTGGACAATTCAGGGCAATAAAACTTATTCAAATTTAACCACGAGTAGTCAAAAGTTTAAATTTGATTTCAGATATCTTTGCCAAGTTCAAAGCTTAATATGTTTAGTTAAATATTGGTCTACAAAGAAGTCACTGAAAAAACATGAGGGTTTTGTTTTAGGAAAGCTGGGCATAGCGCTATCCACCGGATAGTGATTTCTTCAACTGCCTCAGAAAGGCATAAAAAACAATCACACCAGGGATATTGGACTCGCAAGAGATAAAAAGTGACTTGAACTCCAAAACGCTGAACTTTAATATGGGTTTCACCAGAACATGTTTGGAAATTTCCAAAAAATCACTATCCGGTGGATAAGGCTATATAGTCACCTTTCGCACAACCGACTCTCATTTATAACTTATTGCAAGCCAAACCTGAAAATTCTGCAACAAAACCAAGCTGAGATAAAATTCGCTGAAGGCCAGTTTCAAGTTCTTTGCTTTCCGATGTGTTTTTGCTAACAGTTTCTTGACATTTGGGTCAAGAACTTGCCCGCCAACAGCATTACGTCGGATTTGATTTAAACTTGACTTCGCAGACAGATAGCCACCACATTCTGCTTCATTCTTCAATGTTGTGAACTTCCTCTGGGCCTCAGCGATTTTTTCTGGTGGCAAAAAAAGGGAGGTACAGTTTTAAGGGTTATGAGCTAATGGACGATTCCCTTTTAGACAAACTTTTGAATTAGGAATATTCACCAGCACATATGGAAAAAGCATCCTAAATCTAGTAAAATGGTGGAAAATATACCCCTCAGCCCTGTGAAGTAAATGTGGAAAATATTGCCCTCTCTGTGAAGTTTGCAAATTTTGTATACTTTTGTATTATGCGCGGAAAAGTGTAATCACATTTCGAAATCTGACTGCACTTTTCCGTGCATAATACAAAAGTATACAAAATTTGCAACATTCACAGGACTATATTTTCCACATCATTTTACAATGTTTTGCAACCAACCTTCACAATTTTACTAAATTTAGGATGCTCTTTTCAGCTGTGCTAATGAATATTACTAATTCAAAAGTTTGTCTAGAAGGGGAATCATCCATTATATGTTTCTGAATGTTATTGTAAAAGACAGATTAGTGTTAATATAACAATTAAATTTTCTATTTGACTAGTCAAGTTCGAATTTGACAGTGGTCAATTGATTGGTCTGATTTTCACTGGTTGATTTTCTGGCTAATAAACATGTCATTTGAATCAAACTTGTCAATTAATTTTGCTGATTGCTGCTAGGTACATACCTTGATGTGAAACATTGTCTGGTATGTGATTGTAAGCCTAATTGATTGCACTGCATTGTCACTTAGAAGAGGCAGTACCCAAAAATGGCACATAAACAGGTGACTGTGTAAAAGTTAATCACACCAAAATTGTATACATGAACAAAATCCAATCATGTGTCATTCAAGTGAAGTATACTGCATGTATCAGTAGCAGAGTTAATGCTGTCAAATGTGAGATGAGTGTTTTCTTGATGACAGTCGCATTCGGCAGTGTGGTAGAATTTGACCAGTTGGGAATATTATTGTGTTTGACTAGAGGAAGGGGAGAGGAGAGGGGAGAGAGGTCTTTGCCCTTAAAGTACGAGGGGGGGGGGTCTTTGCCCTTTGAGTATGAGGGGTAGGGGTCTTTGCCCTAAGAGTATGAACAACAAACCTGCAAAAAATGTATTGACTTTCTCTAATTCTTTATTACAAAACATAAAGAATTGTTCTTCAAACTGAGCAAAATATTGTTCCTTTATAGCTGGATCAGCTTCTATAAACATTCAATAACATTGTTACATCAAATTTATTCTGTCACATTACTGTATACAAAAAAGTACAGGCTAAAAGCATTAAAATTACAACCATTTTCAAGCTACTGTTGCCTTCAACAGTGTCACAAGAGAAATTGTTAATGTCTAATGTTAATCTCAGTCTATCAACGAAAATGAACAAGAAACCCCTTTTAGTTTCTCAATGTCTTGTCTTGTTGTCAAGTATTTATCTTTTAAAACAGAAAACTAAAGCTAATTTGTGATGATCATGTCATTTACTCACACATTCAAAATGAGATTTACTAAAAACATTACCATCCTTTTACTATAACGTTTGAAGACATTCTACTTCTTTGTTTCAAAAATATTTTTGGTTTGTTTAGTCTGCTTGAAACCTTTCTGTTTGCTCACAGATTGAAACCTTTGGTAACATTCGCAAACATTTTAAACATCCATTAGGTTACATTTTGTATATAATTGTAATAACATATCATTCTATTGTTTTCATCCCAAAGAAAAACACTGTAACATTCCAAAATTTTCATTTTGGAAAGAAAAATAGCCATATATTCATAGATATATGTGTAACCAGCAGGGGCGTAGCGAGAGGGAGGAGGGGGGTGCTGGACCCCTCCAATATTACCTTTGTTGGCACAAAGGAGAATTGCAATTGCTATAGAGTAATTGACTCTGAGACTTGTCAACATTATAACGACTTTAATGGTAAACTGTTATTGTGCACAACAACGTAGATACACCATGTAAACAAAGAAATCATATTATGTACACGTACACATTGTTAAATAACCTTGATTTAGTATAAAACAATATTAAGAAAGCCTTTGGTATACAGACATGGAGAAATACTTACCCTCATCTGATGGCATTTTTTCCAAGGCATCATACAAAATTTCTTTCATTTTCTAAAATATATACAACATAAAAATCGAGAAAAATTTTTTGAAAATGGTTGTCAAGGCACAAGCCGAGACCAACTCTCCCAACTTTCCCTGGTGCTTAAAGACAATTGATCAAAGCACTCTGTTTAGAACTCTGAGCTCGTTTCACACGCACAAAACAATTATTTACAAGTTTTATCGCTTTTGTGTCATTTGAAAGCCTAAACAAGCTTTTACTCCACAAAATTGGTATGTTTTATAATAAAAAATGATAAAACCTGCATCAAAACATGACATAACATGACATGTTATAAATAAAAAAAACCCAAAAATGTTTGCACTTAGTGATTAGATGTAAATTGTAGTAACTAACTTCCCATCAACCAGACTGCAGAGTATCATAGTTTATGATGAGATCTTGAGTGCAGAGAAGCCACAAATTGTAAATCTGGGTGTACAAAACAGTTACCAAGTGTTAAGATCGCGAGTCAGTCAGGGCACAAAAGTAACAATATGGGTAAAAAACAATGAAATTCAGAGCTTTGGGGCAAGATTGAAGTGCAAAAGGAAGATCCTTTGTTCACTATTTTTTCATCTAAAAATTCTCGGGGCCACTGTTGACAAACTTTGCAGGGCTATCAAAGGGCCGTTGCTTGAAACATTAAATTTATCTTTACTGCTAAATGTAGTAAAGAACCCTAGATCTTTCATGTATATAAAGAATGTTCCCATCCTTTTTCCCATAAAGTATCCTCAATGACTAAGGTATATTGCATACAAATACACGTTTGTCAGCAAATTTATGCTTCTCATATCGATATTAAAGGCTTTTGAAGCCTTTCAAGGCAATGTTAAAGCACTTTTATGAAGCTATTTTAATAACTATAATATAACACAAAACAGAATTTAATAAGAATCACTTTTCGCCAAAAAATGTTCAAAAATATAATTTTATGCGGAAATATGAAGGTCAGCCAAGGTCTATAAATGCTTGGAAGTTAATTCTTTTCACACTTCAAAAATACAAGTTGAAATATACAATCCTATTTCAGACAATCGCGAAATGAATGTTTAACTTGGTTTTGTTTTTGCTAAAGTAACAGGGCGTTACAAAGAAATTACGAAAACCTCATGACTACTAGAGAGACATTTAGTCTGAGAATTATTCGGGCACAATTATTCTGGCACAATTATTCTGAGACGATTATGCTGAGAGGCGAAAAGTCACGAGTCACTCACAGCTAGTTTGTGTAAATATAATGACCGGCTCTCACCTCATATTGGATATACTGAATACGCCATTCAGGTGTCAGATGCGACGTTAGATGCTCTTGGAACTTCATGGTCACGAGCCGCTATCAAAAGGTAAATATAAGCTGTTGTTGCTTTCAAAATAGTGGCTGGAAAACTCAAAAATCCAGGATTTTTCGGTCGGTTCGTCCGCCATCTTTAGCCAGCCATTGACCTAATAACACAAGCCCGTGCTGTGTTCTGGGACGGTTTGCATTCACTGAGCTCTATTTAATATTAATCGAGCTCAGTGTTTGCATTTAACGTCACGGCGGCCATTGAAATATGTTATTAGTTCCATTGTTGGTGAATTTAGTCTATTTAGACATCTAATATTGTTTGCCGCGTCCCGAGAAATTGATTGCAAACCAAGAATCACAAAGATCCGAGGAAATGTCCTGATTGGGCCAATAAACAATTAGAGCTTTTAGCCAATCACGAGCCGCTTGCACGTGAAAATTACGCATATTGATAGTGGGCATGTGGTGGGAGGGTTACTGGGAGCAAAAAAAGGCGAGTACTGGACACTCAATCATTTTATGCTATTTAGACTTGCACTATGTCTTCACATGATTGAACAGCTGTTAGAACAATGTATAATTATAGCAATTTTGTCATATTTACGGTTAAAAAGAAAGACAAGAAAATGGCCTGGATACATGAATGTCTAGTTTAGACTTTGAAATGCAGACACATGGTACCCGGCTCGCACGTTTTAATTTCAATCCAAACAAAGTTTACAAACACTTGATCTGGTAGCATTTGATCTCGTTGCAAGTCACGTTAGCATATCAGCCAGCATGTAACACTGTGTATAAGCAATGTAACAATTTGCCGTAGGCAATGTGCTATACATAAACCTTTATACTTATTAAACGTTTTATAAAATCACAGTTGCTCACCTTTAACACCAGAGCTTATTAAGGGTCTGAGACGTTGTAAAGTCGACGTCGCAGACAGAATTTCAACACAATAAATGCTAGATAATTTATGCTTTCAGGCAAATGTTTAGGTTTGTTTTCGGAAGCGTATAACTAAACTGCTGTGATCAAGCAGTTGCACAAGCTATCGAACGAAAAAGCCAAGGGGACTTATTAATAACCCTACCTTTGGTGGTCCTAAAATATGGTCGACACGATACTACGTTGTCCCCTGACAAAGCTCAAAAAGGCCAACTTCATTGCTCAATAATAGAAGTCTGGCCATCGCCACATACCCAGCGGGGCGTTGACAAAATTGTAAGAGAAAATTAGAAAGTCAAATGCCAAACACAGGACTTTTCAAGCGTAAATTAAAATACGAATATTTGTAGCAAAATACTGCATGTAAAATTTGAATACAACCATCGTACAAAATATGAAGATGGCTAGAACATTCATTTCCTAAATTCGATTTCTTTAAATGGCGTCAGAAATTACATAACCTGGGTGCAGTTTGCGTGTTTTTACCATATACGTAAACAGGAACGATAAGTTAGGGGGAAATTTGAAGCCAATTTGATTCAGTTTTTCTGAGTTTAAGTTGAAATACTAAATGTTTTCGTATATTTTTGGCATTTCCTTTTTTCCGAAGTCTTGAATTTTTTACATTAAATGTAACTTTTTCATAGCTTTAATTTGATTTACTGTCCAATCTTTGGCGTCAAGTATTTCGTCTCCAAACTCAGAAAAACTAACTTAGCTTCCATTAACTGAACACGTCATAGCTAGAGCGATTTGTGTATTTGGAGTACGCCGTTTTTGTTAAGGTATTTGTGAGCGTTACTATATCTTACTTCCTATGAAGCAGTAACATGAAAAATCCTCCATCCAAATTTGATCCCAGTCAAATCTCAGATCAAAATAAACCGTTTTTAGTTCCTCAAAACCTCTACTGCGTTCTCCAGATATTCACTGTTTTAAAGCATGCAAATAACTTGTGATGTCATATCCTCGTGCAAGCATACCACAAATGCCAGAAAATGAGAAACATTTTTTAAGCTAACAAACGGAAATTATTCAACAAGACAAGACAAAATACATATAAGAAAACTGAATACGTCTTTATGGATTATTTTCTATGGTTTTTTTCAAATGATATTTGATCGAAACCAAAAGTAGACCCAAAATGTTTTTAATGACACTTATTCAAACCGCGTATTGAGATGAACAATTCACCCAAGTTGCAATTTCAACGGGGGCATACAAACCTTAAATGAATCTTTCATATAACTTCTACATAAACTCCATATATGAAACGAGAATGATCGGCGACGAGTACTACTAATACCACAAACTGACCATTTTCATGTCAAAAAATCGCAAGCTGAATTGAAAGAAAGCACGGATACAATTGATGCGTGCAAACTATATGACGAACTAACGAAATTAGTTTTTTCACTCATCTCCAGGAAATCCGGGCAAATCGTGCCAACGTGCAAAAATGGTTCCAACTACCATCACGTGTCATTCGACTAACAGCCTACGTGAAATCCTATTGGTTGTTTGCAAAGAGCACCGCCTTCAACACATCCATGTTCCCATGGCCTCTAGTTACAGTCCCTAATTATAGAATTCTCCTTATAGGATTAGTGTAACTGACAAATGACGAAAACATTTCTGAGCATCATATCAATATTCGGGTTAGAACTAAAGCCTGTCCAGCCTCGTACCCAGGGTATTTCTCCCCGCTGAGAAATTTCTCTCCGTTAGAAAGACCCTGGGTACGAGGTTGAAGCCTGCTGCGCACGAGAATATCAGCTGAGCACAAATTACTCGTACCTGGTAGCTGAGCCGATAGCTCGCCCTGTGTGGATCGATTTTACTGAGTTTTATGTCTTATCGTCGATTTCAGGTCACTTTTCACTGTGATATTCCGAACTTCGTTGCGAAGTTCAAAAGTTCGTTTCAGAATTCACAAGCCGGTTTGTAAACTAAGCATTTGATTGGCTTCTTTGAGTTCAGGGGCTAAACACAGCCTTTGTTTATGTAGCGATTTTGTAAATAGATTAAATGACTTAGCATTATTTGCGCGTGGTCATGACGATGTAAATTGTGGTGAGCACCCTTTCCTATATGCGTTCTTCCTGTGCGTAGTTTATGTAAATAATGTAGAGTCAGAGTAAACGCCTATTTTACCAGTGTATAAATATAGAGAGATCATGACGAATAAAGTAGATTCTAACTGAAAGAGTTTATGTGTTATTGGGAATCTCGGTCCGTTACATTTACAAACCGGCTTGCAAATTCTGAAATGAACTTTGGAACTTTGCAACGAACATACGAACGTCGCAACGAAATTCGGAATATTATAGTGAAAAGTGACCTGAAATGGACGATAAGACTCACTCACACATACCGGACGCGATTTCGCAATGCGACGCGATCCTTCAATTGTAAAAGCAAATAAAACCATCAACGAAAAGAAATTTTGCAAGAAATGTACACCAAATAGCTCAAAGTGTTTAAGTTCTTCCGAGGATTGGAAAAAAATAGAACAGAATTGAGGCCATTGAAAATCGAAAATTCGCGTCGCGTTGCCACATCGCGTCCAGTCTCTGTGGGCCTTTACCATCGATGTCAATGCGAAAGGTAACCACTTCTCCGCAATTTTTTAAAGACCTTCAGTACAGGTCTCATGCACCAAGGCTTGAACCTTGGCCTCCCTGCTTGGAAGTCAAGAGTGGTGATCACAACATCACGCAAACTGCTCACACTATATAAGTTTATTCATCACTTTAGACCAAAAATATACTTTTCTATTTAAATATGCGTATTCTTTTCAGTCTATTATTTATTGTGCTACCTATCTTTATCTTTCTTTGGTACGTCCGTTTTCGAATTTAAACCAGTTCCTACACATTCGTCTTTTTTTCGAGCGTCCAAATTCCGATGGAAATTCATCAGCTCGGATTTGTCTCTATGCCTCTTCCGTGCGTCCAACTTTGAGTGTAAACTCATGACTTCAGATTCGAGTCGTTGATTGGCTCTTTTTATAGTTTGGTACTTTGATTCAACCGCCTGCAGACATGACGACAAAGGTAGACGTGTTATAACCAGTCACTGTTCACCAAAGTACTCTTTTACTAAAATTTTCCTACTTAAGTAAAATTAAACGTATTGCTTGAAAATTTTACTTCAGTGAAAGTAAACGTATTGCTTGAAAATTTTACTTCAGTAAAAGTAAAAGCATTGTTTGAAAATTTTACTTAATAAGTAAAGGTAAAAGTATTGTTTGAAAATTTTACTGAAGTAAAAGTATTCTTGAAAATTTTACTGAAGTAAAAGTAGTGTTGAAAATTTAGTTAAGTAAAAGCAAAAATTATTGCTTGAAAATTTTAGTTAAGTAAAATTAAAAGCATTGTTTGAGAATTATACTTAAGTAAAGGTAAAAGTATTGTTTGAAAATTTTACTAAAGTAAAAGTATTGTTTAAAATTCAACTTAAGTAAAAGTAAAAAAAAAGTATTGTTTGAAAATTTTAGTTAAGAAAAGTAATAGGAAAATATACTTAAGTACTACAGAAATAGAATTTGACAGAGCATTTAATTGGGCGATACAATACACTAGAAGTAACAGCCCTAAGCTATAATAGCCTGGCTGAGCCAAGAACATTCTCGCTAGTCTGGAAGAAAATGTATTCTACATTTTATACTTACATCTAGTTTGTCATTCCAGATTTTCTTGATACTTTCAATTGACTTTTTAAGATCTTTAATCTCGTGTTCCTAAAAATGCAAAGAAATATTTGAGCTTTCGAAATCCAACAGAAGAGATGTTTTTTGTAAAACATTCATCGGAATGGGAAATCTACTGTATATATTCTTACCTTTTGCACTATGGTAGTGTCAAGGTCGGAGACATTTAATCTGGAAAACATCAGTTCTGCTTTTTGTTCGCTGATTAAAGTCCGCGCATCTAAAATAGAGACAATGACATAAGATTAATATCTCCAGTTCACGTTTGGTATGGCATTCTAATTTTTAGTACATACCTTCTAATTCTCCTAATATCTCTTTTTTTTCTCACTGTATACCTTCTAAGTTTTCCAATATGCCTTCTATTTCTCACTACATACCTTCTAATCCTCCTAACATGCCTTCATTTCTCGCTACATACCTTCTAGTTCCCCAATATGTCTTCTACTTCTCACTACATACCTTCTAATTCTGCAAACATGCCTTCTTTTCACTACATACTTTCTAATTCTCGCAATATGTCTTCTATTTCTCACTACATACCTTCTGATTCTCCTAACATGCCTTCTATTTCTCACCACATACCTTCTAATTCTCGCAATATGTCTTCTATTTCTCACTACATACCTTCTGATTCTCCTAACATGCCTTCTGTTTCTCCCTAAAACCTTCTAATTCTCCCAATATGCCTTCTATCTCTCACTACATACCTTCTAATTCTCTTCTATAAACGTGTAACTGTGTTTCGTGTTGCGGATATTTTTCAACCGTCGTTCGTAAAACGTGAATCAAATCTTGAAGTTGTTGTTCTCTTTCTCCCATTATCAGCAAACTTTTTGCTTGACTGTCAACCTTGAAATTGTAGCAAACGTGAATTTTACAAAACATATAGAATTCTCAGATTTCTGTCAACTCCATGGATGTAAACTGGACTCATACGTACAGTGAACGACTGATTTGAATACAGCTAAAAAAGGATGTATCTAAACTATACCACATTTGTCCAAGATGCAAGATTCACAAGTAGATAACTATAGAAGAATAATGATTAGTTTCTGTTACAATTCCTAGCCGATACCTGTGACTTAAGAACAGCGTTCTCTTTTTCTAAACTTCTTTGAAATGATAGATCGTTTTCAAGTCGAAATATTTTTGCTTTTGACTCCTTTAGTTCCTGGAATATAAACACGTGTGAATCAAAATATACAATTATTTTTGAATTATTGGCAATTGCCGCAATTCTCAGTATTTTATTTAGCCTTTGGGGATTTGACATATTTGTGATATTTAGGACATTTTAGGAAACGTAAGTTTTATTCCTAGAGAAAAAAAGCCATCTTCATGGTCTTTTTGGCTCTTTAAGTTACCGGATCTGATGATGATTAAGTTGACTGAAACGAGCTTTCCATTGTTTCGTGCTTCAAAAATGACTTAAATGATGTCAGCTCCTCAACTTGAGATGACAAAAAAATAATGAAGGCGAAGTTTTTCTTTTAAACAATATATTGTATTCCATGTTAAAATGTACTTAATTTTACAAATATATTAAATCCCCAATGGCAGCATGTGCACTTTAAGTCAGCTACCTCCTTCGTTAAGTTGTTAAAAGTGTGTTGACAAACTAGCAAAAGGCTTCATAGACAGAGCATGTTTTATTTTGTTTTAAATCGCTTCGTCGCTGATATTTTTGCTATAGGTACACAAACAGAGAGTCGCCCCAATCAGACCTGTCTACCTTGACACCCTATATCTCATAGAGAAAAAACCCTAGAGTACCCGGATAAGGAGTACCCTTAGAAAAATCGTCGAAGCGCAGGAAAAATCTACTACGGGAACCCATGTGAAATAGCTACTACACCAGATTTGATTTCAGTGATTAGAGACACAACTGGATGACCGGTAGTGCCACCACCCGTCAGTGTGACCAGATCTGTTATATTTTTTCTACCAGACCCAGTTGGATGGACTTGGACATTCCCCCCTACTTTAAAGATTTGCAACATGTAGAACAGGAGGGGGTGGTCCCTTCAAATCTAAGCAGCTTTGGTGAAAAAATTGCATATCTGGTCACACTGCCACCCGTACTGACAAGGCATTTCAAACAAGTCTCATACTCACTTCTTGTAACTCTTCATTGTCTGCGCGAAACCGTTGAACCTCGCCTTCCAACTCAATCTTTTCGTTGCTCAACACTTCGTTCGTTTTGGACAGTGTGCTGTTTTAAGAAGAAAAATTACATGCATATTCTGCTTGATACTCTGGTTCTGTTTAAATGAATGCAAAGCCCGGTCTGATTGTATTCACGACCCAACGTTTCGACACTCCGGTCTAATGTCTTCATCAGAAGTTATCTGATGTTGCAAAGCTACTCCTTATTTAATTGAGGGATGAAGACAAGCATATTAATACGAGCCATCATGCTCTGAATAGAGATGACGTTAGCCATTGCTACAAGAATATTTTCACCTTCTAGACAAATAGTGGTACCCCTTTTCAGTAACCCTTCCCCCGATATAACAAAAGAAGATTTATCCCCCCCTTTCTTGTCTGTTTTTTGAAACGTTTATTCCCCCCCCCCCCAAGCAGGGATGTCGAACTATAAAGAAACAGTACGTCATATTACCACAGTGAATATTTATACTACCTTCAATTTTAGCAATACTTGAATGTATAGTGATGTTAACAGTCATGCTAATGAGGCCATTTGTTACTGTTACTAACTGCCCATTCTCAGAAATATGTGCATGAAAGTTTGGATTTTATCGAAATGTTTCATTTCTACCTGATCGTGTCTTGCTGTTGTGTGTTCCACAATTCCATCCTCTCCTTCAACTGTCTGTAAAATATCCCGAAATTTGTTGAAAAATCTTGTACCAAGCTTGGGGATAATAAGTCTTGACAATCAACTTGCATCAAGCCTGTTGTTAACTTGCAGCAGACTTGTTATCATCAAGCCGGCACAAGCGATGCGAACGCATCCTGATATCGGCTTGATGGCTGCAAGGTAACAAGCCTGCAGTAAACTTGCTGCAACTTGCGCGTTTTTTTTTTAGCTGTGTAGGTATTTAAATGGGCGACAAAAGGCAGTTGTTACTTAAGAAATATGCAACTTTAGTTACAATAATAGATGTCCTAGCGAATTCACCTGTTTTCCTTGACTTTCTCTTTGCACGATTGTTCCAAAGAGGAAATTTCCTTTTGTAAAGTGTTCAACTGCTCTTTCTATAGAAATTATTGACATCACATTAGCTTAGCGACCCAATTTTACGAGGGTGCTACATGGGTGGAAAATGTATCGGACCACGGGGACGATTGGATCCAGAAATTTTGGGATTCACAGAAAATATTTCAAGTTCACATCTATAAAATATTTTAGGTGAAACAAACTTTGATAGGAAATTGATTTGTATGTGGGTTTCCTGACAGTACTTTACATTGTACTGCACTATAGTTCCTGCATCAGTTGAAAGTAGGAAGTTTCCGGCAGAAAATTTCTGCCAATGCAATACAAAAGCAAAAAAGGTACATGTTGAAATGTGTACGGAAAACGTCAAGCAACATCATCTGAATATATTCTCAGCAGTGCCAGATTAATGTGAATTTAATTGCATAAGACAGGGTGATCATGAGAAACCGAGAGTTAATATTGTTAATACTACATAAAACATTTCTGAATGAAGGTAAAAAATTAATTGCATTTGGCTAAATAGCTGCTTGAAGTGATCATTGTTTTTTTTTGTATAAACAATTTCAGTTTGTAGAATTTTCGAGATATCGGATCTATGGTCCCGGAAAAGAAAATACTGTCCACCCCTACAAGAGGGTAACACCTGCCAGTATTATGGATACTGATAGCCCACTGGCCTTTGGGTGTCCTATATGCGTTGATTTTCGAAGCAAACTGAAGTAACCGGAGAAAAACCCTCGAAAAAGCACAAGAGAGATCAGCTCCGCGAACTCTCTCACGTGAGCCACTACACCAGACTTGGTTTAGGTCTTTCAACGGTGATTGGCACAACGCAAATCGAGAGAGTAAAATAGCCTTTAAGTAGAGTCCGTAGTCGTTCTTTACACAAAACAGGATATTTACCAGAGCAACGAGTTCTTCCCTTATAGCATTTGCCTGGAAAACCTTCCCTACCAGACGTCTGTTTCTCGTCGCATGAAGCTCGCATTTGTGTCTCTCAAAAAGCAACTGACTTTGCAGTAAGAGAAGTTCTTTACGGAGTAGCTTCATTTCATCTTTGGGAGGTGATCCTATGCGAGATATACCATAACAATAGATTTCTACAGGTTTTGAGGAATTTGAAACGTTCTATATTGGAAAGTGATTAAGTGATTGTGCATGAACTGTGGTGAATGATTTTTGGCCCGGATTAAGTTCGATCCAATCTGAGGATTAAACCTAATCTGCCCTACAACGAACCTATTATCACCAGATCCTAAGATTTTAAGTACGTACCTCCAAAATGTGTCCAATCTGTGCCCTCCTGACCAGTTAATGGTATGCTAGAAAAGTTGAATAAATAAATTTTGTAATAGTGCTTGTTACCCTGATGTATGGCGATTGTAGACGATGGGTGACCTACCTATTTAGTTTCTCTTTCTGTAAACTCTGTCCAAACATCAAATAATGATCAAGCAATTGCGCCGGCGACAATTGACTTTCCCAATCTGCAGTTTTTCCTCCGGATTCTCCTAGTCCCAAACATTTCCTGCAAATATTAGTTGTAAACGGCTGTAATGTTTCCACTACTTCCCACAAAAATTTCGAAAGCACGCATTTTTCCGCTGGCGGCGTTCTTATAAAAATCTCCGACTTTTGTTCGCTCGACAAGTCTTGTGTTGCATCGTCCATTTCCAAGTCGTGATTCATATGTCCTTTTTTGTAATCTTTCCTCGCGTACGTCGAGGTGTTCCCTTTCGCTTTGTGAGGAGGGGTGTTTCGAGAGCTGAGCACTATCGGAGGGGTACTTCGGCCGCAAGTCGACGAATCGTCGATAACTGCAAAACTGTTAGCAGTGTGATGGTTCAGGCTCGATCTCCTCGACTGGTCCAGGGGGGTTGGGGTGTGTAAAGTTAACCTCGGGTCACCCCCCTCCTGGTGGAACGAGTTGAGATGGACGGGCGTAGTGTGGCCTATCGACACGTCAAGCACACTCCCGGAGGGAGAGGTATTCTTCGAGGAAGGGGGTGTGGAGAGACTGCACAATGTGGTGGGACTGTTCACCATAGCCGAAGAGGCCACTAGCGGAGTGCTGTTGCACACGTCGGCCCCGCTGTCGAGCGAGGAGCCCCTCTGTTCGTACGTGGCGTTTTGCAACGAGCGTCCAGTCTGGGTTGCTGTATTCTGCCTTTCGTCCTCGCTGGAGGTTGGCTGCACGCTGTTGTCGGAGTTGCTCGAGATTCCCGAGCTCTCGCCTAGCGTGACGTCGGACGAGCTTTGCCTGGACATACACCCGGAGGACAGAGTGTCGCTCTCTTGAAGTTGGCAAGAACTCGGCTCCAGCGACATCTTTTCGCAATCAATCAGCACATCGTGTGGCTCCTTACTTCGCCACCTATATTTACAAGAGTGGAGTAGAGTGACCGTAGTTCGGAAAGGGGTTTGATTCCTCCTTGCTAAATTATCCCCCCCCCCTCCTTTTATCAATATCACCCCTTTTTAAAAACTTTTTATCCCCCCAGCCTTTTGGAGATTTTTTTCGTTAAATTAATCAGTCAAAATGACGCACCAAACAATTACATCCAACTAAAATTAATTTTATCTTCATTCTCTTGTATCTTGTATTATGTGTGAGAGCATTGCCACTCATCCCCACCCCCTTTTTAATTGAACCCACCCCTTTTTAGTAACCCCCCATTTTTAAAGAGCAATATTTACCCCCCCCTTCTTCCATTCTTTCGGAAAGTTTATCCCCCTCTATGTACAGGGAGTTTGAGCATTTTGAACTTACATATTTTAAACAACAGCAACGTCCATGAGACTATCGACTTTGAAACCTTTTTTCCATGGGTAAACAGGCTGAAAGTCGCCATTGAATGTTTCCGTAAACGTTTTTAGCAACATCAGTGGCAATATTTCTCGGCATCAAAATAGAAGGCAAACATTCAGCTTTTTTACACCCAAAAAGTTTCAAAAGTGATGTTCTTGTTTGAAATAGGTAGATACAAAGTCCTGAAATAGGTTTAAAGTGAAGTTACAGGGTTCAAAGGAAAGCGTAAGAGGCCCTAACACAGGTGTCGCATCAGCAACAATATACAGTAGCACTTTAGCTCTCGTTTCCAGTCAATTCCTTTTACTGTCTGTAGTTGGCTCAACAGTGGATTTATCAGAAATTTAAAGAAAATCTCCCATGCAAGAGCTTTTTTACAATATGTTGCTGAATACTACAGAATTTTGAAAACACAGCAGCTGGTTTTGTACAGGGACGGTATGCAAACGCTGAGAATGTTCTTGCATTAAATTGGTTACCAGTTAAAGAAAGAATTGAGTTTAACATTGCCAAACTCACTTATAAAGCCATCTACTTTAAGAACTGGCCATCGTACTTGTCGGTCAGAGAAGTACGACAAGTTAGAGTGCTACGCAGCAATAATGATGGCAAGAAATTAGAAATTCCGAAGATAAACAATACGTTCCAACATTCAGCGGCTTTAATATTTAATAGTTTTCCACAAGATATTCGGGACTGTACAACCTATCATGAGTATGTTAAAAAAACGAGGACAGTGCTTATGGAAAGAGCACAAGCTCGTATACTTACTACAACTATGTATTTCTAGTTTAATCTCTTTTTGTAAATATATGTATATAGAATATTTACTATATTTTCTACTTACTATAATTGTAATTCAGGATGAAGAGCCATGCACTAGCATGGAAATGCCATAATAACCATTATTATTATTATTATTATTATTATTATTATTATATGTTAGTTTTGGTTTGCGAAATACAAAAGAGTGCTCAATGACATACAGACAGAGAGAAATGTATAATCGTGCAAAATACCTCAAAAACTTTCCACTATAGTCTGTTTCATCCAGAAGGAATCCTCAGGTGGTATTCGCTGGAGGTTATCGTTTACCACCTGAAGATTCCTTCTGGATGAAACAAACTGTAGTGGTAAGTTTTTCAGGTAGGATGACTAAAATATTACCTGCTTCGCCCAATTTCAGTTTGCTCTGTCTCCATAACTAGCCAAGGATGGAATTTTACCCACCTACAGAGGAACTACAAAAATAAAAAAAAATACTGTACTTCAACAGACAATAAAATTCAGTTTTGTCATTTCATTATGTTCTATTGGTGGGAAAATAGTGCAGTTTTAGGAATTGTTTCGGGAATTTAGGAGAATCTGGATTGAGTTTCAAACCTGAACGACACTTCAAATTTAATCCATTTTTACAGTACTGTACATGAGAGATTTAGGGGAGGCATTCACCTACTTGCCTTGGCAATTTTAGCACTTATACATATAGCTGGTGAATGAAACTTCTATTTTGCAACACAATTTTGGGCATAACAAATGTCAAATTTGTTCCAAGTCTTATTCCAGAGTGAAATCTTGATCCATGATCCTAGGAAATTTTCTAGGAAATATGGCCAGGGGGGGATTTTTTTGGGGAGGGGGATTTTTTTTTGGGGAGGGAATTTTTTTTGGGGGGGGGGCATATTTCCAGTTACACTGGAGTGAGTTATAACTCAATCTGGATTCATGTATTAAATGAATCAGGGTGTTAGCTAGAAGTAAAAAAATCTGTGTTCAACTGATATTGGAAATTCAGTCTGGACGCTTCATAGTTCCACACTTCTGGGTTTGGAGTGACGCCCCCTTCGGATTCTTTTACATGTTTGTGTCTTTGTATATGCTAAGTACAGTAATTGGGAAAACCGTGTTTTGACTGGTATTTTTTACACTGTAGCTAACACCCTGCAAAAAACACTCAATTGCCTATGGCTGAACAAAAACTGAATGAGTGTAAACAACCCTAAGACAAAAAAATACAAATTAATGTCATATCCACTTAATGGTTAACACAATTGATCAAAATACCTCCATAGCCCTGTGGACATCTTTGCCGTGATTTGATTCATAAAAAGACTTGAGAAATGCAACGGTGTTGTTGGGATACATAGCATACAAACGGTGGAAAAATACATACACAGCAACTTTCAAATGAAGCAGGTGCGTATCTGGTGTGATGCCTGTAATAAAAAAATGGAATGATCGTAATTATGACTATTCTTTGTATTTTGGTGTTACATGCTCAGGTGAAGATGAAGTCGCGAAATTATGACTATTCTTTGTATTTTGATGTTACATGCTCAGGTGAAAATGAAGTCGTGGTGTTACTCTGACTCTGCATATACAGGGTGTCAGCTAGCCCATATAGTGTCCGTTTGATGGACTCTTCCCAATTGAAATAACTAAGGAACTTTCCCAATCAGAAGTGGGAAGTTTCTATTTTATAAGATGAATGTAACTGTGTATATCTTTGTTTACTTTTATCGTTATCTATATTATAAAGAAAATACTGTAAATAAAAACAACATTTTCCCAATTTACCAAAAACAGACTTAACTTTGGTTTTCCAGCTAACACCCTGATATATCAACAGCCAGCAGAAAAAATATGCCTGACCATGGGGAATCAAACCTACGACCTTTGGAATGCTAGCCCAATGCTCAAATACACTCTGTAAGGTTACATTATTACATTGATCAAACAGACCAACATGACCGTGTGGCTCAGTTAGCAGTGCATAATGGGCCAGCATTCAAAGGTCTTAGCATGACGTAAATATGTCCAACCTCTTTTCCTTGCTGTGAACAAGAAAATTCTTTCGAAAATATCATAGAAATCAACCAGTAACGAGCCAACAAGAGAAGGAACAGATGGTAGTAATGACGTGATGATGAGTATACCAGTTGTTAGTATAACAACATCATTATCAACCTAAATTAAAAGTAAGTTAACAAGCACTAATTAAAGATTACAATTAAGATTGGTACAAAAACCTATGGGCTGACTTCTGTGAAGTCATTTCCATGACATTCATCAAGTTAACAAAACTCACCCCAGACACCATAATGCCAGAAGTGACTATGGTTAGAATGTGTTTGGAATGGCTAAAAATGTTTTCCAAGAAACTGATGACCTATTCGGTCATCTGTGTGATATTTGCTGTGATTTCCAGACATCACGTCAAGTTACTAAAATTGATCCCAGCCACCATAATACAAATTGAAAATTATTTTTGTCATGAAAAAGAACTTATAAATATTTATTTTTATTCGTTATTTTTGCAAAATTTTATGTTGTTCCAACACATTGTGTTAAAAGTGAACAAAATTGACCTAGGTATGGCTACCATATATAGGAATTATAAAATTCTCATCACCAAAATAATGGCCCTAAGCAAATATCATAGGGAAAATTTTGTGCTCAAAACCAATTCTATTAATCAGAGGAGATTTATTCAGTCAGTTGTGCAAAATTTTAAACATTCAATTTCATGACAATTTACAACTTTCAAAAATTGGCCCACACCTATATGGTAAAAAGGATAGAAGCACAGGTGAAGTCAGCTTGAAAACTCTTTAAAATGTGTATCCTGAGTTGCCAAGCTAAGTTCAATACTAATATGTTATTGCAGCCTGAAATGTCATCAAAAGATTGAGTTTCACAAAGTTTCATTCAATCGTCTTACCTTTAAACATTTGATAAATAAATTGAAAAATGCTGTGGAGATTATGGTGTGAAGCCATGATGGCTGCAAAAAAGCACATTGTATATATTATTTTGAGAACATTGCCATCAATTTTTGCACAGTTTTATACTTTAAAGCTTTATGTACCTGTCTTTGGATAATATTCCACAGTAGCATCAGGGTAGGATACTTCTTTTCCGGATGTTTTAAACTTTCAGTCATTTTCTCTAAGAGAACCTAGCAGGAAAGGTAAATATATGTCTCAATTTGAGTGGAAATCTTACACATGCCAAAATTCAAGCCAGGAGCATTACAGGAAAATTGGTCAATTTTGAAAACTGATTTTATTGTTTAATATGGCAATGTCAAATTGTTTTAATACTGTCTGATTACAGTCACCAACAAAAAATCACACAAATAAATAAAGACTTTACTACGTCATTATGATATGTACACTCAAATACGGACCTTGCATGAGAAAACACATGTCCCATATAACCCTGGATGGGAAATTTAATCTGATATAATCATAGTAAATATGATATATAAATTAAATTGCAACATAATTGCAATATTATATATGGTACAAACACTTTAATCGAATGATTATTGACTCATTTTATCAACATGATTATATCTGCAGCATGCAAAAGGCGTCAGTCTTAATATAACCGCCGTACAATCTACCGCATGCTTTCGATAAAGATTACTATATAATTAACACAATACATACGTTCACATGACTTTGTTGACTCTGGTCCAACAGAATTTCACCCGCCACCGAGCAATTATTCATAACGTACTGGTTAAACAAATCTCCTAGTATTACATGACACTGTCTTGAACCGGACAAAAGCAACTGATTAATCTGTTCCTTCGCCTTCGCTGTTTCCTGGATGACAGCCGAGTTGAGTTTGGCCAACGGTATTTTCCAATCCGACTTCGTCTCATCCGAATTGTCGCTAAATTGACTCAGCGAGCTAGCCATGTCTTGCAAGTACCCCTGTTCGCTAATCTAGGCTAGTGTTTTAAGATTAACTGCCAGACAATGCTTTTTCAAATTCGTCCTCGTTTACCGCAAATATATATGTCTCGTTATGACAGAACGCACGATGACTAGACATTAACATCTTCAGCCATTGTGTAAACTATTGAAACGAATCAAGGAACCTGCGAAAATTGAGAAATTCATGAAACGTGTGTGTTTCCACCCTGCCTGAATAGAGCTTCTTTAAAATAATCGGGGGGGGGGGGGGGGGGAGAATAGGGAAGTATATTTTCCTCCAGGGGGGATGAGGGAGGCATGACCCATGACAGGGCTGCAGGGATAAATTACTTCCCAACCCCTCCCCCTCCCCCATAAATACAGTATTGTCAGTACAGCTGCATCCATAGCTATACCTTCTTAGAAAAAGTCAGGCTTGTTTTAGAGAGCTCATTGCACTTTCATTTTCTGCCAGTCTTGTCAAACATATATGTTTCGATTCATCAACTTCTTGTGTCAACACAGTGTTTGTTGGTGGGATTAAAAGTGAAAGCTGTTCATAACATTTCATTGCTTTGTCAAATTTTCGTTGAGCGTAGTAGTAATCAGCTTTACATTTCAACTGTTGTATTACCCTGGTACTATCTGCATTGCTGTTCTCTGACAAGAACCACTACAAAGAATAAGCCAAAGTGTCAGCATACAATGAAGGTGGCTATAACAAGAAATTGTGTCCACTGTATTTTTTATTGAACTGCAAAGATCGCTTATTAAATTAATAAAATCATAAAAAAATTTCTTTGGCGAAATTTTTCAACTGTGTTCTTTGTCAACGTATTCAAGTTTATGCAAATAATAAAATGTGTGATATCAGAGTTACAAAAATTCTACAAAGATCAAAAAGCACTTAAATTCACAATATAACTTCTTTGCCAAAGAAGTTATATTGTGAATTTAAGTGCTTTTTGCAATGTAATCAATATAATACTGGATAAAATTGCATGTCACAGAAACCTTAACAGTTAAATTGTTGAGACATTATAAACTCTAAAACAACTGTTACATTCAAATGGACAACAATAGGGAAAAAGTGAATGCTGCATCTGTTTGAGAGTTAGCAAATTAAGAATTCGAGCATAAAAACAATTAATTTTCTTGTGTTTTATACTTTTTACACTTACCCTAGATTCTTGTAGTTTTACAGAATAAGGACATTGTTCTTTCTTTTCCTTTTTAGTAGCAGAATCGTCCTCTTCAAAAAGGCTGTCGTCAAAATTCATTTTAATTAAAAAAATCTATGAAAAAATCTCAAAATTAAATTCACCCGCGTGCATCAAAAATAAATATTTGCGCGTAATACTTCATGTAACTTCGCATGTACACGACTAATTTTACTGTACCAGATTTTATACATTTCCCCGAATTCTTCCAGAATCATAAGTAGCAATCTAATCCAAAATCCGCTGGTAAGAATCTGGAATCCACTAGAGGATTGTATGTCAATCCTTGTCTCATACACACCAGTCATGTGGGGGTAGCCATGCCCTACACATGGGGGTATTGGGTACACCCATTGGATTTGACATCTACATTAGGGGAATTGTCGAAGAACTGTACCAAATTGTCAAATCCCTTGGGTATGCCCGATACCCCCACACCAGAGGCTAACCATTGCCTGGTGCATTATAACAGTCAAACAATAGTGTTTTTTTGTGTCCACATCATTAGTTTACTTGAGTATCTATGAAACAATGTTTTGTTTTGTTTTCCAAATTTAATTTACTATATATTACAGCTTATAAAAAAGAGTGAAGATATAGATTCGTTCACTACTTGAAATGAGTCTATAA
Organism: Muricea muricata; assembly: GCA_963855995.1. Classification (NCBI taxonomy): domain Eukaryota; kingdom Metazoa; phylum Cnidaria; class Anthozoa; order Malacalcyonacea; family Plexauridae; genus Muricea; species Muricea muricata. The sequence goes on from OY979727.1 coordinate 3,479,560, forward strand.
AGGAGAATTCAATGTTTTGAGCAAAGGTTCTTCACTTGAAATGTTAAATTTTGTTTTTATGACAAGTAGTGAAATAACATATCTTTTGTGTACTTTTGACTGCACTACCTACACTGGCAACCAGTGTTGCAAAGAGTTGAGTCATTGATTGAGTTGAATTAAGTCCAAAAAACATAGTGACTCGAGTCAAGTCAAATCAAGCCAATGACTCGACTTGTGGGTGACCTGCTACAACACTGCTGGCAACATCGGTATAAAGAGAAACATTGTACATGCAGTCATATGATGTACTTAGCCATCCAGTCCTATACATTAGTGTTGCCACTTTGATGTGCTCCTTTTATCGTATGAAAACTCTGTAAACTTGCCAATGAAGTTCACTTGAAGTGTTTGTCAAAATTGCCACATCATTTAGTAACTGACTAAATTCTGAGTAGTGTCACAGTATGAAATCATGCAGTTATCCCTCCCTGCACTATTTTTTGCTTCCTCCAAAACCTGAGAATCCCATCATTGCTGCCATTTCTGGATCAATATTGCCATCGCTGTCTGGTTCCATTTTTCTTTTCTTCTGTTTTCTTGCTTCCTTTCTCTTTTCCCTTTGACGTTCTTCCTACATAATGCATATTCACAAACAATCCTGTTGACCACTCAGCAAACAAGTTGTAACAAGTTTGCAAGTTTTGACATTTTTACATGTCTCCTTCTGCTTGGAGGTCTGATACAGAGGTCTCATGTGGCTAAGCATTCCTAATGGTTGATTCTTCATGTTCCTATAAGTTGTTATATTAGTTTGCCCTGATAACATTTTTCGAAATTATTTTGTTACTGGTTGAGATACCAATGGGCCAATATAATACCAAACATCATAGGGGAGTGGGAGGGGGGGGGGAATAGGACAAAAATTGACATTTATTTTGTGAATGACCCCTTCAGCAAAATTCTATACCAAAGAAATGTTAGATTTATAGCAAAGCATGAATAGTGTGTTACATGACGTACAAACCAAACCAAACCAAACCAAATGAATGCATGAGTGATGGGTTTATTGAGTTAGTCATGTCCCTGGATCCTGCATGAATAGGCTTGTACAAATGTCATAACCCACCTCTTCTTTTAACTCAGCCATTCTCGCTTCAAAATCATAATCCTTCTTCTTCTTCTCTTCCTCCTGTTTTCTTTTATTCATTTCAAATCTTTTTTTCACTTGATCCAAAGAAGATCTTTCCACTCTCATGCTCATACCCAAATTTCTCTGATGTTTCTTTCCGTTAATGTGATCCAAAAAGTTGATCGAATCCTTGACGATGCAGTCGCACACATTGCAAAAGTAGCCGCCTTGTTGTGAGGTCGGCGTGCTCTTTGTGATGACAACAGATTTGCCCAAACTCGAATCTAAATCAACTTCGTGTTCGCGTGGTTTTAAAAGTTCGCGTTTGACAGGCACGTTAGATCTTTTTGCCGCCGGTTCTTTGTCCTCGTTTTCAAGCCTTTCTTTAGCTAGCTTTTCGTATTCTTCGCTGTCCCATGTTCGTCTGAAATTATCCGCTTTTCCTTGTGGTTTTGCTGCCATTTTGCTCTTTCTTTTCCAAAATGGTTCTTTTAAAAAATGTAACTACTTCATGTCATCGAGCTATAATGGACTGGTTGCAAATGACGTCCATGACAAATATATATCTTCAAATAATTTATATTATCATTCTCTTCATATCTTAATTTCGATTGGTTAATTTACCTGCAAATAACTGCGTACAAATAACACTCTGAGCATGCGCATTTGCTAAATACATGACCAAGCTACAAATAACAATCTGAGCATGCGCATTGCTTTCAAAAGTTGTAGACAATAGCTGCTCGCTTTGGTTTGGTGAACATTCAAAAAGTTTGTGTGAAAAGCCTGTTGTTCCTAGTTATAAAGTCACATAATAAACTATGTAAAGAATGATAAAACAATAATTGAACTCGGATTTCGCAAAATATCGTGATTTGTCGGTGCCATGTCCTCAGTGTTATTAGTGTTTTTGCCGTTCTTAGTGTTCTTCACGTTCTTAGTGTTTTGTAGACACGGGTCTACTACTTTTGAAATTCTTCCCTTGTTTTTGCGTTTTGGAGCAAGAGAACAGTATTTTGCATTATATCTTTCACAAACAAATTACTCATTATTTTCACAAACAAATTAAAAATAAGAACCTTTTCTAAAGTGTTCTTGTCGTTCTTAGTGTTTTTAGTGTTTTTAGTGTTTCTGGCGTTGTTAGTGTTCTTGGCGTTCTTAGTGTTCTTGACGTTCTTAGTGTTCTTGACGTTCTTAGTGTTCTTGGCGTTCTTAGTGTTTTTAGTGTTCTTATCTTGTCGTTCTTAGTGTTCGTGGTGTTCTTTGCGTTCCTTTCGTTCTTAGATTTTTTGGCCTTCTTAGTGTTCTTAGTGTACTTTGCGTTCTTAGTGTTCTTGACGTTCTTAGTGTTCTTGTCGTTCCTAGTGTACCTGGCGTTCTTGTGTTTTTATTGTTCCTGGCGTTCTTAGTGTTTTTAGTGTTCCTGGCTGGCGTTCTTAGTGTTCCTGGCGTTCTTAGTGTTTTTAGTGTTCCTGGCTGGCGTTCTTAGTGATTTTGTTGTTTCTGGCGTTATTAGTGTTCTTGGCGTTCTTATTGTTCTTAGCGTTCTTAACTTGACGTTCTTAGTGTTCCTGACGTTCTTTGTGTTCCTTTCGTTCTTAGTTTTTTTGGCCTTCTTAGTGTTCTGAGCGTTCTTAGTGTTCTGGGCGTTTGGCGTAATTTAACGGAAAATATGAATGTTCAGTCTGTCTGCTTGAATTTAACCGAGGGAATGAATGTTCAGTAGGTTTTTTTTGCAGTAATGTAACCGTAACGGCGGAAATGAATATTCATTCTGCTTCTGTAAATTTAACGGAGTTTTTTTTTATGAATGTTCATCTGCTTGCGGGAAATTAACGGAGGGAATGAGTAATCACTCTGTTTGCTTGCATTTAACGGAGGGAATGAATGCTCAGTTCGTTTGCGGGAATTTAACGGAAAAATGGATGTTCATTCTGGTTTCCTGGAGTCTAACGGAGGGAATCAATGAATGTCTGTTTGTTTGCGGCAATTTAACGAAAAAATGGATGTTCATTCTAGTTTCCTTGACTTTAACGGAGAGAATGATTGTTGATTCTGCTTGCGTGAATTTACACAGGCAGAATGAACTCAAAGTAAATGCCTCAAACGTGTTTAAGAACGAAGAATATGTCATAGTAAAAAAATGTAGAGCAGACCAGATGGACTAGACTAGAACCACAGAATTTATGCGCACGACACAGACCGCAATTTATATAAGATTTATAAGAATAGGAATAATAATAATAACTTATTAAAGTGTCAATGTGTTTTTAGCTGACACAACTAATGAGGACACTAAATTAACGGCAGTCACGGCACTAAACGTTGTCATTGCACCCTCACCTTGTCAACTTCTCCCAAAATGTAATTAGGTTCAGTCAAAATCTAAGGGTTTCGTTTTAGTGGGGTTATGGTTAAAGGGTTATGGTCAAGCTTAGCTCTTGCTAATTGCGCAATCTTATTAGCTTACTTCTTACCAGAAATTTGTTGTTGTTTCCTTGTTGCTAGGACGCCATATACCAGCGTCTTCTGCTGTAAGCGGAAGTACGGGCTATAAGGAGAATTCAAAACGATCATTAAGAAGGGTACATTTATACGTGTTTCGGGGCAAAAAAAGAACATATGTTGTATGTTTTTTGTGGGGTTTTTTCATAAATTAGGGCATATAGTAGTGGCATTGTGAAAATAGGTTAACAATTTCTTGTATATTTTAAGAGACTTGTATTTTTGCTTTCAGTGCGCAATTAAATTCTCATCACCTCGACAGCGCTTATGTTCACTGTCCCAAAAGCGCATTCTTTTAATATGAAAATTGCTAATTAAACAACGAATTTTTTAAATAGAAGGTTGCTGTCCTGTATTGGAATTTGAGGAGTTTAAAAGAAAAACAGAGGTTTATTTCAAGTTGTAACTGATGGTTTGACTTTATAAGAGTTTATAGCGCCAAGGAGACATTGTTTTCAAACAAGATACCGAGATGAATTCTTGTGTTCTGTGCGTTGTAATGACACTGATTTTTATTTCAAGTTCCATCTTTCACGTCGCGAATTCAAACGATTGTACGAAAGAGTCCTGTTTCCCTCCGACTGAGCATTTAGAAACTGTCCATGGGGCTTCTATAACAGCAAATTCTACGTGTGGCGGGAACGGGAACGAAGAATTTTGTGTGAAAGGAAATTGTCTACATCAATGCAATAATGCAGACCCTTCGAGCTCGAATTATCACGGGGTAAACCTTACTATAGACTCAGTAGACGACGATACCTACTGGAAATCGAAAAACCTGGACGAGAATGTAGTGCTGGAGTTGAACTTAGGACACTCCTATTTCTTTGTATCGATTACGGCTACGTTTGCTGTAGGGTACCCAGCTGCCATGTACTTTTCAAAGTCTGACGACCATGGAGCCACTTGGCAAATATTGGCCTACTTTTCATCGGATTGTAATAAGTATTTTGGCATGTCTACTGTGCAAGAAAATGACCGTGATGGTTTTATTGTGCAATGTTTTAGACTTGATTCAGCTAATATCGAACTTAAGGTTTGTTTAAAACACAGAATCTTTGACAGAATTATTACAGAATTACTGTATCTTGGGTGGGGGGGGGGATGTATGAACCCTGGACACACTGTATAGTTATAATAGTTGATAAAAAGCTTGGTGCCTAGCATTCTGTTGTAAATTGATACCGATTAAGCCACAGATCTGTTTTTGTTGTGCAGGCGTCCTACCAGCCTTGGAGGGACCAAGATTTTGCTGCAAACATCCACAGAAATTACACGCTACAGCAGGAATTTCTGGCTACCGATTTTCGGATGCATTTGGTCAAATTCGAGGCACCACCGCAATTTGATCCGAGCAACTCTGATGCGCGAAATTTCTACTTTGCTGTTCAAGACTGGAACATCCTTGGAAGTTGTTACTGCCATGGTCAGTCAGCAGAGTGTAACACTAAGGTAGTAATTTATTAAATATTAATAAGTTTATTATTCGAGGGGACACTGCTGGTTTACAGTAACAAGCTTTGTCTTGTTTGTGGAAGTAAATTTTACTCTTACCGTATAAGGTATCAGCAAGCATGTTAATTCACAAAGAGATGATAAAATGAAAATTTGTTATGTAACTGCAATTTGGTTGAGTGACTACTGGTGTTATAGACAAGGTGAAATTATAGCAAAAAAAGGTTTCTTGATGTCAAATTTTTCTATGAATTCGTTGTCTGATCTTCAGTGCTGACAGGATGCACAAGGAATGTATTTGCAACATATTTTCTACCTTACCTAGGAAACCTGGAAATGTAACTGTTTGAAAAACACAACAGGCGAGAATTGTCAAGAATGTCTGCCACTGTTCAACAACAGGAAGTATGAATCAGGGAAAGTTTGTACTGGTATGAACTTATTTCTTAAATTTGCCTTCACTTTAATTTGCCAATCTGCAAATGATGATCAGATAATTTCCAATATGAGTTTGTCTGGTATTTTACACACTTGCTGTTCATTTATTATAAATAAGTGTTCAATTAATTACATGCATCTTCCATCACCCTTTCCCTTGTGTCCCCACTTCTTAGATAATTATGGCTCTTACAAATCATTTTTGGTCTTTTTCACATTATCACCTTTACCTGATATGACATGCTCAAGTCCCCTATGGTGCCCCGCCCCTTTTACCAACTTACTATTCACATCTACCTATCACCCAATTGATTTGCTTAATAACCATCAATTGACTTACCTCTTAAGACATTCCACCCAGTTCCCTTTAAATCTTATCAAGTATTTCGCATCTACAACAATTAGCACCCACCTTCTAAAGAGAAACCATTCAACCCATATCTATCACCCCTTCCCCCAATACCTCTAAATTTATGAATCATTACTCATCTATATCTACTGTGATTTGCATCCACCTTCCATGTCAATCCCCCTATACCCTTAATTACCACCCGATATACCCATTTATCATCATTCTGCCTCATTTGTGATTTTCAGAATGTGAGTGCAACAATCATTCATTGCGATGTGAATATGACGAGACAAAGGGTCATGGTGTTTGCCAGAATTGTACCGGTTTTACCACTGGTGACACATGTGACCAATGTCTGCCTTACCACTATGAAGCACTGTTGCCTATTGACCATCCAGATAGATGTCAAGGTCAGTTGTGGAATGTGGATTTTTATCGTGTTGCGTTTGTGTGGTGTTGTGTGGCGGTGTGTGGTGTGGTATTGCTACACTGACGTAGTCTTACCTGTGTTTCGTTTCTAATCTGGCCAACAATCTTGATTTTTTCAGCATGTGACTGTGATTTATCTGGTATAACGGGAGAACCCGGCAGTGACCGATGTAACCAAACCACAGGTCTATGCAATTGTAAACTAAACGTTACTGGTAGAACCTGTGGAGAATGTAAAGATAAATCCTGGAACCTGACCAAAGATAACCCTTATGGTTGCCAAGGTGAGTGAATGTGTTGCAGAGACCAAGTTCGTTTGTGCCTTTTTTGGGTTTGTTCCTTAATTACAAATTATCAAATGAGTATTTCTCAAGCACTTCATTCTGACAAGTTGTTAGCAGTTTCATGAGTACGGGTTGTGCAAGCGGGTAATGCGTTGTGCCTGTCACCATTGAAACCTAGTCTTGTGTGGTACTGGTATTTCATGTCAGTAGTGTTCCCACAGCTCATCTCTCTTGTGTTTTGAGGGTTTTTCTCCGGGTACTCTGGGTTTTTCTTCCTCTCTAAGATGATTGAGAACATATAGGATCGTAACATTAAGGTTTAGATTGGGCTACGCTATCTGTCCACTGTCTATTCAAGGAATTTCAGCGACAAAGTGATTAAAACAAAACAAAGGAACAAGGTTACAACTTGGTCACCAAAGCTATATTAGGTTCTTTCACTATCTAAAACGATGAAACAGAATTCGATCGTTTCAGGTAGTGAGAGAGCCTAAACCTTTCGTGTAATTTTAACTGCACTACCTACACTGGCAACGTTAGTGAAGTTAGTATTCAGGCAGTGAAAGAACCTTTATTTTTCGTGTAATTTTAACTGCACTACCTACACTGGCAACGTTAGTGAAGTTAGTATTCAGGTAGTGAAAGAACCTATACCTTTCGTGTACTATTAACGGCACTACCTACACTGGCAATGTTAGTGAAGTTAGTATTCAGGTAGTGAAAGAACCTATACCTTTCGTGTACTATTAACTGCACTACCTACACTGGCAACGTTAGTGAAGTTAGTATTCAGGTAGTGAAAGAACCTATACCTTTCGTGTACTATTAACTGCACTACCTACACTGGCAACGTTAGTGAAGTTAGTATTCAGGTAGTGAAAGAACCTATACCTTTCGTGTACTATTAACTGCACTACCTACACTGGCAACGTTAGTGAAGTTAGTATTCAGGTAGTGAAAGAACCTATACCTTTCGTGTACTATTAACTACACTACCTACACTGGCAACGATAGTGAAGATAGTATTCAGGCAGTGAAAGAACCTATACCTTTCGTGTACAGTACTATTAACTGCACTACCTACACTGGCAACGTTAGTGAAGTTAGTATTCAGGTAGTGAAAGAACGTTTATCTTTCGTGTAATTTTAACTGCACTACCTACACTGGCAACGTTAGCTCGAGATATTATGTGTTCGAGATATTCTCTGTTGTTTGCATCATTTCATCGACTGAACTACTATTTCAACCTGTTATTCGCGATAGTTTATGGTTTTGTTGTGAAGAACGATACAAGATGATAACATGTAGTAATAAGCATACAAAATGACACAGTTGCCTGCATGTAAGAGAGGGACTAACATATTTGACTGTCGCTATCTTACAGAGTGCATATGCGAGCCCGCTGGCACTGTGGGAGGGTCCAAAGTATGCGACAAGAAAACAGGGCAATGTCCCTGTCGCGAACATTTAGTTGGCCTATCGTGTACTGAATGTGAGGTATGGTTAAACGAACGAAATATCCGTACAGTAATATATAATGTCAAACGTTTTTTAAGGTGCTATTGCAAGCATATCAGAGCATTGGCAATCAAAAGAATTGACTGGAAACATGAACTAAGAAGTATCATCATATGCAACATTAGAGATTTAGCTCGCGTTTCAAGTCCATTTCTTTGGTTGTCTATGATCAGAGACACTTAGACACCGTTTGTGTTTAGCGGTCTACCGTAGTCTTCAATCCTCAGTGTCTTGTGCATGTACTATATTGACAAAGGACTCTCTATATGATGGACAACTCTACTAGGAAACAGGAGCGTACCCGAACCTAAACAACTGGGGTGGGGGTTCAATCATCCGGTAGACGCAGGTGTCCTGCTTAGAAAGATGGCTTCACCGTTTATTTCATGGGTTTTAGGCAGCTTGTTATGAACTTAAAAATACAACTAATGTTGTATGTGTATGTCTCAAGAAACACCTTGTTGATCACGATGATGAAAAAAAATCAGAGAAACTTGACCCATTAGTTTGATTTGTGCGCCGTACCACCCCCTTACACATTACAAATCTGTTTCTGATTAAAAGTGGGGGTCCTCCCCTTATTTCCCCATCACCCCCTCCCCTCCCCCCCCCCACACACACAAACTTCGTGGCTTTGCTCTTGCTAGGAAATCAAAGTCATATGGCAAGGAAAGGTGTTTTCTGTCTTTCAAGAGCAGTTCATTATTTTTTATTATTCTTTCCAGCACGGTTTTTACGGTTTAACTTACGACAACCCGAGCCCCTGCAAGGACTGCTCCTGTTCCGCCGTCGGCTCCGTTAACATCACGTGTGATCAGACCAGCGGCCGTTGTTTCTGTCGAGATAGATTCTCTGGTCCAAACTGCACCGTCCTCGAAGCCGGATTCTACATTCCAGGAGTGCCTGAAGTGACTTACGAGGCAGAACGGGTGAGAATAGCACTGTTCTTTCCACTCTTAGTCTGAGAACATGTCATTGAGACCCTGTTTACACTAGAGCAAAAGTTTCCGGAGTCCTTGGCTGTCAGGTCTACGGCGTTTACACTGCACAGTCTCACACAATGATTGTCAATACCTGAAGCACAACCGTGATTCTACCAATCTTATTTTGTGGTTTTTGAACGATTTCGACAGTTGAAATTAATGGCAATACATTTGAAAACCATACGAGGGAGCAAGTTCACTCAAATTCTTTTACGGAAAGAGTTCGCAACAGAAGTTTTGTCGGATTCAAACTTTCTCGGATACAAAGATCCTACAAACTTTTCCGGATTCGAAAGTTCCGCATTCATAATCTATCTGTGATAATTTTGTATCGGATTCATGTTCCTTAGTGTAAACGGTAAAACGAATCCGATGTCAAAACATTCCGGATTAGCGGCGAATCCGGAATCATTTGCCCTAGTGTAAACGGGGTCTGAATGAATAGCTTTGTTTGATCAAAGGAATGGACTGAGAAAGCGAGTAAAATCATTTTACTGGATCTATTTGTGTTTTGTTAGACCGGCCCCAGCGCTGAATATCATGATGCAAGCTCTGGAATCACTGGTATCCTCATCGATGGTACTTCAGATGCTCGTTCTATTGTCTTCAGCATTGACATTCCAAGTACCTCAGTGTATACCTTAGTGGTGAGATATCAGGTTGGTATATGGCCATGCTTGGTTTTAAGAGCATGATTGCCTGCTTCGTGATGTTACCGCATGTCAATTTTATACAGTAACTACATTTATCTGAAAACAATTTAATCTGCGTTATAGCAAGCAATTGAGCAGGTATTGTGTTGCCCTTCCTCGCTCCCCCCATCCAAATACCCACCAAGAAATGGTTTCCCCAATTGGACCCAGAAACAACAGTTTACATCACAATTGAGTAAACCACAAAGTTAATACCAAGGGACTTCAAAGCGAGTGAGGAGTTGATGATTTCGAACTCCGGGCCCCTTCCACCATATATCTCTGTTTTTCAGCTTTTATACGAAAATATTAAAAACAGAAAAATATCAATATTACCGCTATTATTATTTTTTAGCCAGCCCTTGTTGCGAAAAAAAAATTATAAAAAATAAGTAATAAAATATATTTTTATGACAATTTTGTTTCAGACTTCGGTAGAATGGAAAGACGTTAGAATCACAGTGATGTCAATGCTGTCACCATTCTTGTCATACTCCTGCAACGACAACCCGCCAATAACTAACCAATCTTTCGTCCTAACAGCAACGGTCTCACCTTCCTCAACCGCCGTGAGCTTCGGGGATAGTTGTCTAGTCAAAGGACCGTATAGCATTACTTTAGAATTTCCGTCGTCGACAAGCGCAAGGAGTAGGGCGGGGTCATCTACTGAGGCTCTTATAGATTCTGTAAGTAGTACCCAACTACGTAACTAACTTTATTGAAGGTAACACTAGGGAGCAAATTTCAACCAGACCTAACTAGTCACCCCATCTGCCAACTGTACTTTCCCATAGCTCTTTCTATTGGAAGTAAACCCTATTTTGAGTCAGAAGATTCGGTCGCTTTAAAGCTATTTCAACTGAACTTAAGTTTCAAGTACTGAATGTATAGTTGCATACCTGTGCATTAATTTTCTGTCCAAGTTGAAATATTCTAATTTATCTGCTCAATGACTACGTAGAGTTTCTTGTTATTTTGCACTTATCCATCGTTTGAACTAAACGGGTTTTGCATGACCAGTCCCAGTTAGGATTTTTTACGGATCATTGCCATTAGTTATTAAAATTTTGCCCAGAGGTCGGTTGCACGAAAGATGAATAGCTCAATCCGGTGATTTTTTCAAACCTTCTAAACTTCTGGTCTGTGGCAAATGCTTAATACACCCATTGTTCGTTTTGTACCTATTTTGTTCAACTCCAGCCACTGTAGTCCATATAGTTAACAGTCAATAGTCTTCAAAAAGGTATCCACCGAATAGGATAGAAATTCAGACATAAAAACGACGTCTAAGATGAAAAAAGTAGTGTAATACACAACTTCATGTTGCCAAGTGATGTCAGTGGCACCACGAAGAATTACAAATTGCTGCTTCAATATCGACATTGTATGCATTAAATAACGTACGTATTTCGCTTAAATCGAAATGGGTGTAACTTTGAAGATGTTTTCTCCCGATAAGCTTAATAAACCATGTATTAATTGTGGTAGAGTCGAAAAATATTATAAATAGACACAAGTGTTACACGTTCGCTTAGTCGTTCATGTTTCTTTGTCGATTTCAGAATTCGTAAAATTGACCAATCACAGCGAAGCACAAAAGTTCTAAACATTTGCCGCAGACAAGAAACTTGTTCAGTAACACTTTTCATCTTTTGCGAGTTCAATATCTCTGTGTGATTGTTTTTTGATTTGAAAAAATCACTATCCGGTGGATAGCGCTGTCTACCTTTCGTACGACCGACGTCTGGTAGACAAATATTTAGGCATATTTTTTTCAATCGCTTTGTCTTGCATTTTTGCCTTTTTATTCAGCTGGTAACCCTACCAAGCGTGAGAAACGTCACCTATCCCAAAGCAGATAACATAACATTGCTGCGTTACGAACAAGCCTTCTCTTTGAGCACTTGGTCACAGAATCAAGACGAAATACAGGCATCCTTGGCGCCTTACTTTTCATCAGTCTTTGAGGGCGGGAAAACATGTTCATGTAATGATACCGGGTCCAACAGCAGTTCCTGTGAGGAAAATGGCGGGCAGTGTAGCTGTAAGCCGAATGTCGATGGTCTAAGCTGTGACAGATGTAAACCAGGTTTCTATGACTTTACAGAGACGGGCTGTAAAGGTTAGTATGAAGAATTTGATGCGGGTTGATTAAAATGTGTTCACTAGAGTCAAGTCAATGTCTTCATTAGAGTCAAGTCAATGTCTTCACCAGAGTCGAGTTAATGTCTTCACTACACGGCCAGAAATATCACAGACCTGCTGCAAGCTGTTGATTTTACCGACCTGGCGCAGGCTGTTAACATAAAGTAGCAGGCCTGTTCATTTCGTCAGGCTGTAACAGACCTGTTGAAACAGGCCTGTCGCATATTGCCGCTTGCAGGCCTGCAGCAAGCTGATCAAACGACCCTGATCAATCCTGTTGAAAACAGGGAATAACAGATCTGTTATAACAGCTTGCAGCAAATCCGATGAAATCATCAGAGCTGTTCCGACTGTTCAAACAGACTAGCTTTGAGCGGTTGTCAAAAAGCTCGGAAAAAGCTGATGACCATCTGCAACAGATCTGTTGCTGTCAGTCGAAACGCGACTTGTTTCATATCGCGTTAAGCTGGCGATATATCTCTAGTAAAAATCTCACATCTTGTTGACAACATGTTCGCTTGACAAGATTGTAGCAAATTGTGTACAAGTTGTAGCAAGCTTGTTCTTTTGTAAATTGTAGCAAGCTTGTTGACAACAAGCTTGTTTTTACTACTTGGCTTGTACTTACTATTTTATAGTAAGATGTTTGAGCAAATTGGTAAAGGCTTATTGAAACAAACCACATCATGCTTGCTAGAACAAGTTGTTTAAAAATTGATGTCGTTGGAGTTGTTATGTAAGCAAATCCGTTCGAACAAACTTTGTAGCGTGTCTGGGTTGACAAATTTGCAGCACTTTGTGATCGTCTATGGTGCGGTGACTAATAGATGTATCAACAGGATTGTCAACGGCAAGAGTTTTCATACGACGATTTAATCTGTTTAAAGTGGACGAAATCTCATACAATTGGTTGTTGCTATGTGTTAAAATGCAAACGGGCTGGCTATCACGACAGCAAGACAAACGGAACAACGGGACAAACATTTTATATTTTGAAATGCGGTTCTCTTTCGAAGTTTTGAAGAGGAAAGTTTTGAAAAAAAACATGGTAAGTTTCCCTTTTGCCACTAATTAGGTTAGCTTAAAATGATACCCTTTGTGGATATTGCAAAATTATCGTGTAAAACAACGCTTCTGTTGTTTTCGAGACGAAAACATGCTTAAACGGTGGATAAGTCAAATCTGAAAATTTTAGGTTTTGTGGAATAAATATTTGGTTTAATATATGATTGTTCTTCCCGGGTAAAAATATTTAGCTTGTTGGTTTTTGCAAAGTAAAAACTTGACCGATATTTCCGACTTATCAACCGCTTAAGCTAAACGTTTTTAATACGACCGGCCGCAGTTCAAATTATACTTTTGAAGTAAAATGTTGTTGAAAAATAACACCAAATTATGGCCTAGCCTAGTCAACTGTAGTTTTATTTATATTATACTTTTCTATGAATAAGTTATGAAAACCAGGCATCATTGAAATGCATGGTTTGGCCCTAAAACACTGTAAATCTTAATATGTGTGTATGATTTCAAGTCTGTATAACTCTACAGGAATATTTGTGGTATCCTTCACATCCTTGATCTCACTGGAATTGTGTATTGGCAAAATTACAGCCGTTATATATCACCACAAGACAAAAGAAGCAAAGAATCAAGGCAATTAGCTTAAACGCTGGATGCGAAAGCACTTCGTGTTAATATACGTGTACAAAGAAGCATTGACTCTATAATAAGTGCAGTTATTACCTGTAATATATAGCTAAAACCATTGTAAGTTTTGATACAAAAAGATTAATTAAAATTCTGACCAAACGGTCTAACGAGTGTTCTTTGTAAATTAATAATGAGTAATTCGTGTAAAAAGGAAACTGCAAATCGCAGCATGCGGCAGGTCTGTTATGCACAGAGCTGTTACGACTTGTTCACTACAGCCTGGCGCAATTCTGTTTCCAACAGCACTGTTGCAGCTCTGTCACACCAGTTTGTAGCAGATCTGTTCCCAACAGCACTGCTGCAGTTCTGTCAGAACAGTTTTGTAGCAGATCTGACGACAGACTGTAGCAGCCATGTGACGACAGGCCGCAACATGCCGCGCGAACGCATCTGAGATGCGGCCTGTTGACGACATTCTGCGACAGGCTGACGACAGACCTGCTGCAACTTGTGCGTTTCTGGCCGTGTAGAATCTTGTTTTTTACAGGGTGCGGCTGTGACCCCGTGGGGTCAAACAGTACACTATGTGATCCAATGACTGGACAGTGTCAATGTAAAGAAGGCGTGATAGGACTTCAATGCAATCAATGTAAACAAAATTTTTACGGCTTCGATAGTGGTACTGGATGTTTGCCATGTCTATGTGATCAACAATATTCAAAAATTCTTCAATGTAATAATGACGGAGTGTGTCCTTGCAAACCCGGTGTAAAGTTCCCGAAATGTCGTGGCTGTAACGATACTTCATATAACCTCACTTCACAAGGTAACACGCGCAGAATATGCTAATACTTTTTTGCAGTAGATTTTATACCTTATCACAGCAGAAGAAAAATTTGTAGAACCCAAAAATTTTGACCACAAAGAGACAAGGATCAATAGTATTTGCATTATTACTCTTACTGTGTTTTTTAATTACGCTGACTGTTTTTAAATGGCCTTTTAAATATTTCGATCCATGTCGCTCATATATAGCTATCACTTCAGAGACAGTGAATCTTGACCAATCAGAGTGCAAGAAAATCAATAATTACCTGGAAATTTATACAATTAGTCACCTCTGGCTCGATGATTACAAGCCTGTATAGGCTTGTAATCACCTCGGTTTCGACGACTAATAGTCAAGTAGTCACTTTTCGTAAGGTGTTTGGGTTTAATTGTTTCTCAAGTGACATGTTTTTCATAAGTAGTGCACCACTGTAAGTTGTGTAAACGATCAAATTTATAGATGTTGAAGACCGGTAAAACGACAAAGCTTCCACCGTTTTATTTGTTTTAGTCGACAGTGCTTGCTACACAAACTTTTTACTTTTAAGGCTGTGATGCTTGTAACTGTGATATCGATGGTAGCGAATCTCTAACCTGCGATAAACAGACCGGAAAGTGTCCTTGTAAAACGTTGGCTGTTGGAACAACGTGTGATTCTTGTGTGAGAGGATTCTATTACGGTCTCGATGAGCACCATCCCACTGGCTGTCTGAAATGCCAATGTTCTGGCAAAACCGTCAACTGCACCAGCAAATCTAATATGTATGAATCTGACGTGAGAACTGGAAGATTCGATCTAAACATGGCTCCTGATAATATTAACTGGACTGCTACAAGAGGAATTGCTTATACTGTGTTCGGATTCATTGAAGGCGTATACCTTGATCCTGTGTAAGTTAGAAAACGCGTCATGCTTGGCTTGTGCCGTATCGCACGCTCGATGTTGTGTGATATTCAATCAGGTTTTGGATCTGACGACTAGTTTTCACTTTGTTTATAATTCAAGACTTAGAGTTCGCCGAATGTAAAATATATGCTATGATAACCGAAAGGTTTATGCGTGTTTACCAACCACACCAGCGATTCAGATTTATCCGACATAAGTTCAGAGCCCTAATGGGCCAAGTGTAGACAGCCGAAAACGAACTGAAACCTATCCAAGATCGATCTAAACTCCAAAGGGGACCTCAGATCGGTTCAAATTTTAGGTGGATCAAGTTCCTTGCTGAGCACGTCATTGCCAGTTAAATCGGCTAACTCAAGTTTTTTTCTACAAATGTGGAAAACGCCATTTTTAAGCAAAACGTATTTCCTCGCAATTTTTAAGCAAACGGCCTTGGATCATTTCCAGATCGATTAAATTAGTGCCAATGACTCGTAGCTTAAAGAATGCGATCTTTTTAAGCAAGGTCATCAATTTAGTCTCACTGTGGACGATGTTTTGTTTCAGTTATGTCATTGAACTGACTTCAAATACAGATGAAGTTCCCTATTTCAAAGCACCACCAAAGTTTTTGGGTGATAAACGTACAGCATATCAACATCAGCTGTCGTTCTACTTAAAGCAAACAGACGCAGATAATCCTTTAGACACTGTCCAAGGTGATGTCATATTGAAAGGAAGATGGTTTGCGGAAGACTTGGTTTATAAATTTGACAACATGAGACCTGGCGAAGATTATTCTCTTTTTTCTGTGAGTATATACTGCATGTCATGTCCTCTCTATACTAATCCATCGGGTGGTATAACGTTTGAAACAGTTGTTAAAAACTTGTAACAAGCTTGCTACAAGGTTGCTAAAAAAACTGGGGGTGCTAGAAAGCCCCTCTGCCTCCTGTCTCAAAGCATATAAAATTGCTACCCAGACTGCTACCACTGAGCGTTGTTTTTTCTCATGGTATCATTTCCTCAGGTTTATCTTCGTGAAGAGAATTGGAAAATTGGTAATGCCAGTGGCAGGAATGTCTCCTCTTATGAGATGGTTATGGTTCTGAGTGAACTGACAGAGCTGTGGATCAGAGCTAAATGGTCAAATGTAAGTTCACGTACAGTATTAGCTTTTCGTGACAGACACTGGGGGAGAGAAAAGTGTGACTAACTTAAACATTTTTCAGTCATAGCTGAAAACAATGTTAATAAACTAATACCCGTCCCCCTATCATTTCTCACCTTCCCCTTTCAAGTAAAGATCATTTCTGGATTTTGTTCAAAAGTAGGTTAGCTTGTTCCTCGGTTAACTCGAAATTCAAAGCAAATTTTGACAAGAGCTTGTTGGTAAGCTTGGAAATATTTTTTCATAAATTTTGTCTGGATCAATTAAAGTTTCCTTTTTCAAATTCTAAAAGAAAGGGATACATAAAGTAAAACAGTAGGTTAAATTTGAACCCACAATCCTGGACAAAACTATTGACTACACTCTAATTATTTGCTCGACATGTGCGTACCTAATGAAAAAACATCAAACTAGGCCCCTCAATTTACGCCTTCGCCCCCAAAACAATGTTGAATCTGTAAGAAATGAAAACAAGATTGATCGGTGGGGGAATGCGGGAGGTTTATTCTATGTAATAATAATGAGCTAAGAAAATGACGATATTAGGAAAAGTGTCGTCAATGTTTTGTCCAGGATTGCAGGTTTAACGCTGAACCAGCTTTGAGAAACTGGTGCAAGCGGTTGTTTAGTTTAGTTAAGATAGAAGTATTTTTATTTTTGTGTTATTTCCAGACAACTGGATCAACAACAACAATCGCCTTCATTACGATGCGTCTGAGCAAAGAATTCCTCAATAGCTCCCGGGTACCTTCTGGCGCGCGAAGGACGAAATCGGTTGAGCTGTGTGACTGCCCTCGTGAATTCACTGGAGATTCGTGTCAGCAATGTGCCGAGGGTTATACCCGCCTAGTACCAAATTCCGGTCCATATACGACATGCGTACCCTGTAGTTGTAATGGTAACAGTGATCGATGTGATTCGAATACCGGCGTTTGTTTGGACTGCAAATATAATACTACAGGTTAGGATCTTGATTATTGTTTTGTTAAGTTCCGTCAATGCAACAGTGTTGGGTTGATATCGGACTTAAGTCTTGTTAAATCAAATCAAAATACTTTATACCAAGGGTAAAAACATCATTACTGGTTTCCCAGTAGTTTTCATGATGGCAATCAGCTATACATATATGATAAATAATTCTATTAAAATCTAGATAAACACGAAATCTAATTAATACATAATCTAATAAGTCTTGTCTATAACAAAGTGTTCAATTGAACGATATTTCTCTTGAAAGCTGACAAATATTGCTTTCCTAAAAGTATTATACGAAGCGGCGTTCCTTGTGGACAAGTCCATCTATATAGTCTCCATTCAGTCGTAAGTGTTCTCGCCAGGGTGTTAGCTGGAAAACCAAAGTTAAGTCCGTTTTTGATAAGTAGGGAAAATGTTGTTTTTATTTACAGTATTTTCTTTATAATGTAGGTAACGATAAAAGTAAACAAAAATATACGCAGTCACATCCATCTTATAAAATAGAAACTTCCAACTTCTGATTGGGAAAGTTCCTTAGTTATCTCAATTGGGAAGAGTCCGTCAAACTGACTCTATATGGGCTAGCTAACACCCTGCGTGAATATATCAAAGTGGCCGATGTGATAGAGTATGTAAGCCGATCTACACTTAATGTGACTAATTTGAATACAGCCCACAATACAGCCCACAATATCACATCGTCGAGAGTGACTTTGCTACGACAGTGACTATCAAATGGAAACTCAGATTTTAGGCGCCTTACTACTGTCCATCGTGTTTAAGGGGTTTGTGTCAAGACTCCTCTGAAAATCCCTGTGTGAAATGGAGCCTCCCGAGCTTTCGATGGTATACTATCAAACTTCCCAGCTATCTTTACAATCCTGGCGAAGTGACTGCCAAGAATATAAGAATTATCTTGTCTATTCACCTTTATGGAATCACATCGTATTTCTTTTCCCAAAAAAAATACCCCATGGTACATGATTGGTGGTGTCCTGATGTGCAGGACTTCGATATCCTTGACCATCCTGCACATGGAAAGCACCGGAATCTAGCTACACGCGTAAAAAATACGAGTTGTTGAAGGTTGTCGAAAACAAGATTGAACAATGTTGTGCTGCCCACATTGTTCAGTGTTGTCAACAATCCTGAACAAGTTGTTGAGCATGAATCCAGCCCGCAATGTAACAATGCTGAACAATATTGTTGACAACATTGAACAATATGGCCAGCACATCATTGTTCAATCCTGTTTTCAACAACTCGTGATTTTCTGCCGTGTGCTCATCATTCTTCATCGTCGTTCTTTTAGGTGACCATTGCGAAAGATGCGAAACTGGTTACTATGGTAATGCCACGTCAGGTTCTCCTGATGCGTGCAAGGCGTGTTCATGCTACGGTGGCCATAATTCGTGTGATCTTACCATCCACGGTTCGTTCGTCTGTAACTGTGGTGTTGGTTATGAAGGTGATCAATGCCAGAGCTGTGCTGATGGTTATTTTGGAGTGCCAACCGAGGTAATGTAAATGAAATATTCCAAGCCATTACGAGTTCTTAGCGACATACTGGTTGGTGCGTCTTCCATTCATGATTGCTTTCTGCAAAGATTAGGTTATCTGATTGTATGAATATCGTGTACTGACCTTGATTGAAGATGGTAATCCATAAGTTGACCTGAACTTGACCAATCCTATAATACTCTATAATGAATAGTTTAGCCTTAGGAGTTTACCTGTTCTGTTGCAACAATTATTAAGTAAGCGATGGTCCTTCCTATAGCTAGATTATTGAAACTGATGAATAAAGCTAGTTTGCATTAAAACTTGATTAATAAGTGGTGATTTTTAATTGAACTCTACATGACTAGCAAGAACAATGTAGAACCGATTGAGCAGTCTAGGCAAATAAATAAAGATAGCATAGTTTAGGTTTCCTTGTATTTTAGCACTGAATCATTAAGAGTTGGTCCTTACTGGATCTCTGGAAGGAACAGTTTAGAATTGATAGAGCTGCCCAATATAAATAAAGTTTAATTTAGGTTTTCTCCAGTAGTAGTAATACTGGATTCTTGTTGCACCTTTAGGAAGAACAGTTTAGAACAGATAGATCTATCCAGTGTAAATAAAGTTAGTTTAGTTTAGGCTTCCTCCTGTTAGTAACACTGGATCAATAAAGGATGATCCTTACTGGACCTTTAGGAATAACAGTTTAGAACTGATAGAGCTATCCAGTATAAATAAAGTTAGTTTAGTTAAGGTTTCCTCTTGTAGCATGACTGAATCAATAAGAGGTGCAACTGGCAACAGTGGCAGTTTTCATTTAAAATCTCAAGTGATCATAATTTCCCTTCTAGCCCAATGGAAGATGTTCATCTTGTGCGTGTAATCAGAACTCCCGAACGTGTAACCGAACCACAGGAGATTGTTCAGAGTATTGTAAGAATAATTCCACTGGTTTTAACTGTGAGATTTGTAAACCACAGTTCTTTGGGGACGCAACGACACAAAATTGTCAAGGTAACGACAAAGTATTATTGATTTTATTGTGCTTTTGGGTTATATGCAAGAACAGTTTAAAATGTAAGAACAGCTTTGAAACGGTAGAACTATAAATAAAGTTAGTTTAGTTTAGGTTTCCTCGTGTAGTAATTCTGGATCAGTGAGAGATGATCCTTACTTCACCTCTAGGACGAGCAGTTTAGAACTGATAGAGTTATCCAGTATGAATAAAGTTAGGTATCCTCCTGTAGTAACCATGGATCGATAATAAATGACCTTACTAAACCTCCAGGAAAAACAATTCAGAACTGATAAAGCTATCCAGTATAAATAAAGTTTATGTGGTACTGTTTGTTATGTGGTGATGTGTGTCTTGGTGTTCTCTGATTCTTTTTCCACACCGGGCAAGCTAAAAAGTATGCCTGACCACGGTGGGAATCGAACCTACGACCTTTGGAATACTAGCCCAATCGGTTGAAGTATGTGGTATTTCAAACCTGAGAGAAAATATAATCTTTTTCAGGTTGTAACTGCTTGGTAACAGGAAGTCATAATAATACATGTGACAGAGACACCGGAAGTTGCCCTTGTTTTTCAAACGTTGTCGGGCGCACTTGCTCTCAATGTAAGCCAAATGCTTGGGGTTATGGCAACGAAACTGGATGCAAAGAATGCAACTGTGATGACGCGGGCTCGACTACTTTGCAGTGTGACCTGGTGAGTTAAGCCCTCGGTACACTAGGAAACATTGTTGCGGAAACATTATGTTTCCTATGATGTTTTCTAGTTTGTCCAGCTCGGGAAGCATTGTTGCGGAAACAAAACTTTGCTTCCCGGGGAGCAAAAATGTTTGCAAACAAATTTAGAAACATTTTTGTTCCTGAAACAATGTTTCCTAGCTGTAGTTTGCCCAGACTGAGAAACATGGAGAAACAGTGGCAGGAAAAATGTCTGCGCAACAATGTTTCCTAGTTTGTCTAGGGCTTTATTCAGTATAGGAATATATCAGATGCTTGAATAACTGTTTCTCTGATCACAACAGCAATTTTGCATGCTGAAATTCTAAGTTTTAAATAACTTGTAATAAATCTTTGAGAAACCTGGCTAAGCTTCTATCACCCAAAAATATGGTACAGTCACTACTGACTTCCCAACGGAGGGGCTTTTGGCCATAACGACGGATTCTGTTAGCGTTAACCCAACTCTGAAAACTGGTCTGGGAAATTTTTCTGGGTTAAAACTTAATTGCAAATAGTGCGCATGATCGTGGCTTTGATTGTATTTGGTTGAATGTTTTTAGTTCACCGGCCGATGTGATTGTAAAGTCAACGTTACCGGCATGCAGTGTGACAGATGTATCGATGGACGGTATGGCGTCAGCTTGGGTTGTGTAGGTATGTTGAAATTAGCATATACTGCGCAAAACTGTTCCCTTATGTAGCGTTGCTTTATATCCGTTACGTCGTGCCACAGAATAGAAAATAAACAGAGGGGCCACATACAGGCGCGTTGCGCATTGTGCCTCACGCCAGGGAAGAAACTAAAACCAAGTTTGGTATGTTGCTTTTTCATGTGAGTTGAGTTCCCGTGGTTGATCTCTTCTGTGCTTCGAAGGTTTTTCTTTTGGTACTCCAATTCCCCTCCTCTCTAAAATCGATACATAAAGGACATATTTTCGCCCACCATATACATGAGCCTCTGGCTCGGATGATTGTACTATGACTTTAAGCAAATTATAAGGGACCGACACGAACCTATACTAACAGGCATTGAGAGTATTTGTGAAACCTTTTCAGTGCTTGCTGAAACCCGAAACACTTACCTTGTGTGTGGTTATCGGAGAAGATTAATCATTGTGTCGTAATTGTGTCGTATCGTGCATATCTACAAATATCCAAGATGGTGGACAACTAAAGATTTCAAGTCAAAATATCTAATCAAATAAGGCAGATATAAAAATTCTGTAATAGACTTCTATATATTGTTTTGGAGCCTCTTTCAAACAAGACGATGAAAAATTTTGTTGCGGGCGCCATTTCCCTTTAAACAACGAACAATGCAAACAACTACGGCTGAGTGGAACATTTGAGTAACTAATGTCACCTCACCCATCATGTTTCAGAACCATCCTCAAAGATAGGAAAAACTGGATTCATATTAATCTGACACTGCAGAGAACAACGAAAAATTCGTTGTCTCGTCGCAAAAATATTTCGTGCACTTAAATTGGATAAGACTCGCTACCAATCCCAGTTGACTCGATAGCTCAATTGGTATAGCGGCGGTCTAGAAACCAGAAGATGCGAGTTCGAATCCCGCTCGAGACAACGAATTTTTCGTTGTTCTCTGTAGTGTGAGAGTAATATGAATCCAGTTTTTCACCCATCATAAGTCAAGCTAAACTGGTTATATTTCACAAGAAAAATATTGCTGCAAGGACTAGTCCTGCGTTTATATACCATCGAGAGACATCTATTACATGAGTTCAAATTGTGATAAATCTCGTTTTTTTACAGAATGTGATTGTAATGCCACATACTCCAACCATTCAGTATGTGACCCGAGAAACGGTCAGTGTCAGTGTAAACAGAGCGAGGCAGGGGGATTTTATGGTGGAAGACAATGCACGGAATGCCGCTGGGATGCCGTAGGTGAGGCGCCATATATAATACTGGAGTATCAAGATTCAGCATGGGCACCTCATTTGGGTACAGTACTGTGCAAAACTTATAAGCACCTTTTAGGGAGAGCGTCTGTATTTTGTCGAGGTTCTCCACAATTTTTTAATGGATGACACTGGAAGTCACGTTTCTATATACCGCTATCATGATAAGCGTTGGTTGTGTTAGTTATTACATGTCTATGCTTCATCACAAACCTTGTCAAAACCGATTTGTCGCATAAGTTTCAAATTAAGATTTGTACCAGCATGCGTATAACCTTTGCATATACTGTACCACCATCAAAACCTTATTATGATGTTTCCCTTTCTACTCTGGCAGGGTCGGGGTTTTTCAGGGAGCGAAAAATGAACTGTAAATCTTGAATTAAGTTTTGAAACTCAATCTACTCACCAACGCATTCGGTACGGCTAAACAGAATGCTCTTTGAGTTAAATTCGTCACGGATGCTATAGAAATAATTTTTCAATTGAAAACCGGAGAATTAAGAAAAGATATCGGGAAATCATTTCACAACGCAAGAAAAACTGCGCATTATTGTAATTGTACAATGAACAGACCTTGTTCATCTCATTTCATTTCAAATAACACCCCCTTCTCAACTACTTTTCGGGTTGGGTGGGGGGGGGGAACTGTCACCTCAAACCCCTAGCAGTTCACCAAGACTTGATTTTCTCGATCAAAAACGGACCCGAGGAAAACCCCTGAAAGAAAGCCTGTTTGGTTATGTGTAAGCGAACTGAATCGCATTCACGATCAAATATGTCGACACTCCGGCATAGTGTCTTCATCAGGGCTGATCTGTTTACAGGATTTTCGGCTTAGCGTAAGTATATCCTTAATGTACACAATCACAGCTGTGAAATTCAAAGAGACTGTTCCCCCAAGGACATTTAACGTAAGATGAAATTCCGTATAGACAACCGCAATCAAATATGATTTCTTACCGTGTAGGAGCATTCCCAATCTGTGCTCAATGTAATGAAACGTGTTACGAGAACTGGTATAAACTCATAGCTGACGAAAGAGCTAAAGTAGTCGAACTGTCAGAAAACGTCTCGCGTGTTTTGCAGACATTTAATGGTTCATCTGTCGAAGTCATCAATCAAACTTTAGCCGAGCTTAACACGAAGCTTGCTGAAGCTGAAAAGATTTTTAACGGATCACGTTTTGACACTAAGACGAAAGAGGAAAAATATAAAGCGGTAAGAAAAACAAAAGATTTTCTAAATTTTCGTGCCTGCAGCAACAGGCAGATTACAGGCATATCAACGGTGCTTTGCTGCATATTGTTCATACATAGTTGCCCAGAATACTAAACAATAATGTTGAGGCGGAATCAGGCTTACAATGGGTCTACTATAAGTGGGGCCACGTAGACAACACCAACCAATCACAATGAAGAACGAAAATGAAATATCGCCCAAAATGGCACGTTAACTAATCAACGTAGCGCAAAACCAATGTCAATTTCACAATAAGAATACTAGTAATAAGCGTAAAATTTTTAAGAGTCAACGAATTAACTATTATCGTAAACTGTAACAGTCATACACTGATACACAGCCTGTTTTCACCCCAGTAGCAGTGCTGGAGGGGGGAGGGGCAAGGAGGCATTTGCCGCCTCCCCCTCCATTTGTCTCCTGGCCCCACGTTGCCCCCCCCCCCCCGTTCGTTACAATGTTTCGCAATTTCTCTGAGTTCCATTAAAATTATAGCCTATCTGTTGACTATCATTAGTATCTCAAACAATCTTGCCCCCCAAAAAAAACATTCCTTTGCCCTCCACTTGCCCCCCTTTCAGTTTAGCCTGAAGCCGCCACTGAATCAGCCTTTACACAGCATGCTTCCATATCTAAACCTCCCTACCGACAATAGCAGTGGATTATCCGCGAGTTTTGTCGAAGTGGCCCCGCTTACTGTAGAGGCACTGTAATAATGCTGGACAATATTCTTGACGACATTGAACAATGTAGGCAGCGCAACATTGTGCAATACTGTTTTCATCAACATAATAAAAAGTTGAGGATTGATAAGAATGATTCTGCTGACTCAAGACTACTTTGTTTGGTTAATGTGTGATCAATGTACCGATTGTAGAAGGAAGGGAGGTTGTTTGACTTAGATAACTTTTCCTCCAGAGAACACATGAATGCATTAGCCATGTTTTTATGTGTTCTCTGGAAGAAAAGTTATCTAAGTCAAACAACCTCCCTTCCTTCTACAATCGGCACATTGATGACACACTAACCAAACAAAGTAGTCTTGAGTCAGCAGAATCATTCTTATCAATCCTCAACAACTGTCATCCGTCTTTAAATTATAAAAAGTTGTTTTCTTTTTCATGACGTGCAATAATAGTCATTTACTGTGCTTATTTAGATAAACGAGTCGTTAGTCCAGCTCAAACAAGATTTAGACGAAGCAAACGAAACCTTGACAGAAATCATGTCTTATCTTGTCAATGTAATCACGCCTTTTGATGGAACGGTCACCGTCAGTTCAACGGCACCTCCTGTCGAAGCGAACTACAGCACCATTCGAAAATGGGCCGAGCAAATTTTGGGTGAAGTTGAAGCAAATAATAGGACCGCTTACCAGAATTATCGACGAATAATGTCCCTCTATGAGCAGGTAAGTTGATATCTGAAAATGTTGAAGTTAAAGTAGTTTTTGATAAAATACAAAACAATAGATACTCCGAAGATCGATAACATATTGAAAATTTATTTCGACGTTTCGTCTAAACTATAGTCATCATCAGGAAATGAATGATCATCTTCTACAGTTCAGAGGCTAGTTTTGGGAATTACTCTAAGCTAGAGTTGCTAGCACTTTTTTGAATGGCAAATACATTTCTAGATTTCAGAGCTTTGACTTTGTATTTGCGGTCATTTTGTATTAAAAATGCAATCGCTTGCTTTAAAAATGCCGTCGCTTACAACAAGGCCAGGATGATTTTTAACACTAACATATATTCCACGAATTTCTTGACAGATTGAGGCTTACAATTCTACCGGTACGGAGGCTATCGAGCAGGTGAAAGAGTCCGTGAAACGTCTGAATAGCATCACAGAAGAGATAAACGAGACGAGGTCCATATTAAGTGAAGAGTTTTACGACAATGTCCAGGATAACGACCAAAAGCTTGAAGAGCTCACCAAGGTAACACGGATTGTTACCAGCAGGAACGTACAATGTTTACGCTAGCCTGCGGTGACACCGTAAATTGTCATGAGAATGCATGTAAGCTATGTAACCGCCAGTTCAACGGTACATCTTCGAAGCGAAGAAATGTTTCATGGATGGAAAAAAAGCATGAATAATTTACTTACATGAATCTGGCTCTGAATAGTCTTTAAAAAATAGCCAATTTTTGTAACTTCCGTGGAGAAGTATGAAAAGTTCGTACTACCATGAAAATAATTTGGGTACGTAAGGAACCAAAGTATGGTGACATTTTAGTTTGGCTTTGCAAAAGTGTACATTTTTGAGCCGAGCATGGTATAACTATTTCCGCACGTAATACAAACATCTAGATACAAAATTTACAAACTGTGCACGACTGGATTTTCCACATTTTACAAGATTTTTCCATTAAGCCCTGTGATTTTTCTAATTTCATTCTTTCCGGCTGTAGTGATTGATTTTTTAGTTTAATTAAATATATTAAACTTCAGTTTAACATGCAAATTGTCTATTAATGACTTTTGGGACGTTCTCTGGTTTGAAGTATTTATTCTTTGCGAGCTTTCGACTGCCAGTCCAAGAGCACCATAGCCCTTCGTAACACTATAGCAGTAGTACTGGCTGTCGAAAGCTCGCAAAGAATAAATATTTCAAACCAGGGAAGGTCCCAAAAGTCATCATGTATAATCCTGCAGGGTTCGCCTCGAACATTTTTAAACAAATTTTGTATTATTGTCCAGGATTCTCAAGACATCAGTCGCTTAGTGAACGAATCCTCGGTAATGTCGGCTGCTGCGAGGACGATGCTAGACCATGCGAGAGGCAACATCTCCGAAGCACGAAGTCAAGCGGACAGTAACTTGAATGAAAGTCGTGCTGTATTTAATAAGAGTGTCGAAGCACAGAGTAAGGCGTACGAAGCAATGAACGTCTCTTCTCAATTTAAGGTTAGCTGTGTTATTGTCTTCTCTTATGCTCAGTCAGAATGGGACTCAGGGGGGACGAAGACTAGTTCTTGAGGACATTCCAGTGGATAGAGGTGGATGCCTGTTGATTGATGATGAACATAGAAGGATATAGAGTTTTGTCTAAGTGCATCGTTCAATGATCGTTCTATTTGCTGTGAGACACCAAGACTAGAGACAATCGACAGAGGAAAAGGAAATATTCTTTCACTACCTAAACGGTTAAACCAAAATTCGACGTTTCGAGGGAAATGTTTTTTCGTGGCAAAGTTAACGTTGAAAACCAGTCTTGAAGGGATATGGCAATACATATATAATGTTCGGCTTGTGGAAAAGAACCCGAAATCACTGCACTGTCCGTTCTTAAATTTTTGATAACATATGCTTTATTTCTGAAACATTGAATGACAAAAAAAGGAAAAAGACACCAGTCATCCACCATTTGATAACATATGCTTTATTTCTGAAACATTGAATGACAAAAAAAGGAAAAAGACACCAGTCATCCACCATCTTAATTCTTAACTGGATATTCAAAACAAACATGTTTAATGTTAAAGTCCATCTGGATTTGTATGTTTCAGTGCACAAGAAAATTTCATCGAGGTTTAACTAATTGAAAATATTTTTTATACCATTAAACTGCACGTAATTATCGAACAAGATGGCGGACGCATAGTGGCCATAGTGTCGTTTGCCCTTCGATATTTCAGAAGCAAAGCTTGTCCCCCAAATTTTAACAACGAATAGTATTTTTTATGACGTGACATTCCTTTATATTCACCAACAGGTGAATATAACAGTAAAAACAAGTTTACAAAATGGCGACTAGCCGCCGTTTTGTACAAATTAGGGACAAAGAAGTAAACAAAATTAAAATAACTTGTGTAAAAATGCTAAAACAATTATTCGCCTCAGGCTCGGTGATTTTTTGAAGTATTCACCTCGACTTTGTCTCGGTGAATATTCCCCGATAATCACCTCGTCTTCGGCGAATAATTGTTAAATATTACAATCGCTTCTAAGGTTCTTATCGATAAGCCAAAAAGAAAACGTATTTTCATATCCCTTTAAAACAGATGGAACTGAAATATAGAGTTTAATAGTTTTGTTGATCTTGTTTTCGTTACATTTCCAGGCCAACTCCAGCGATTTGTTGTCTCAAGTTGAAGACGCCATTGCGGAAGTAAAGCAGGGCATTGACAACATGGCGCATGCTCGGGCCAATCTCGGCAATGCTACGGCGATTGCCGACGAAGTGCTCGGGATGACGATCTCTGTCAAAGAGCAAACAATCCACGAGATATCGCAAGACATATTGAGCAATGAGGTCGATCAAGCTTTGGTGAATGAAACCCTGAAGAACGCAACCGCTGGCCTGAAGATTGCAGAGCAGGCTCAGAGATTGGCGGAGAGAGCAATGTATGTTAAGGCGACTGAGCTGCACAATATTACCTGGATGGAATACTCTGTGGCTTGTCTTTCTGCTGAGGGGGGGGGGGGGGGGCTTGTTCAAAGCTGGTTTAGCATTAACCCTGGTTTAAAATTTAACCGACTGTTTTAGTTTGTATTTAATGCACCTCATTCTTTTAAAACTTGAGGAAAAAAACTTTAATCGATCCAGACAAGATTTATGAAGAAATATTTTCAACTTTACAAACAAGTTCGTGGAAAATTCGCTCCGAATCTTCAGTTAAACCAGGGTTAAGCTAACCTGCTTTCGACCAACCGGCCCCAGCGTTATAAGACTATTTGGATCCATGTAAACACCTTAACAGGCGAGAAAATAAGCCCCAGACAAACAAGTCTAAAACCAAATGTGATATTCTGGCCGATTGTAGCTGCGTTTTTAATCCCCTTAAGTGTCTATTGGGATCCATTGTCGTTCATTGACGTTCAGATCTCACGCTAAACGAATGTTTTCTGATATTCGTGACAGGACTGTTTCGAACATAACTCTCGAGCAAGTGGGTGAAATTGAAAGGAGAATCAAGGAAGCTCATGAACGTCGCGAGGAAGCACGGAGATTGCAAAGCTCCACCGATCAAATGGTGGAGGCAATAAGGAATATAACTGATGAGGTAATTGAGGTCATTTGTCTTGAACCACATTAAAGCTTCGACGTACATGCAGAGTTTTGTCACAATTTTGACCAGAAAAACTTGAAAAGCTGTTTGCAAACATCTTCTCAAGATACGAATACAATCCAACTCAATTCTCGGTCTACAATGATCATTCTTACTACCACACAAAGTTTTTGCATGTGTTATTGATTGTTTTTGTGTTTACAGATATTCTTTTTCAGTTTTGTGCAAAATTTGCAAGTGTAGAAATCGCTCAAAATGGCCATGAGATATTGTCCCTTTAAACCCTTCCATGGTATATCTGTTCTTCCTGGTCATGCACAAGAGACAAACATATTTTTTAATGAGAAATTAAACGATTTTTCCAAGGTGGAAGAGGAGTACTCAGAAGCTAAGAGTATCGGCGATGACACGCTGGTATTACTAAACGCCACCATACAAGACATTGACAGAAGTCTGAAATGCTTCAACGAGTCCAAACAGCTGGCAGTGGATGCTAACGGAGTTGCTAATCTTGCCTACAGACAAGCCATGAATGCTTCTAAGGTAAGGCCGACCTTAAGTTACACCGAGCAAGCTAAAAAAAACATGCCTGTCCGCGGCTAAGAATAACTAAACTTGTGCTTGAAAGAATTACAACTTTCATTGAATTCAAAAGTAGCGTGATTTGTTTTACTGAAAAGAAGAAATAAGAGCACGCATTCAATATATCTCTTATTTACATGACTGGCTACGAAACGCGAGCGAGACATGCAGCTTTCATTTTTTGTCTTCCTATCTACGTAAACTAACAAATCGGCAACATGGCGACGTGTCTAGACCATTTGCCTCCCACTTCTAAAGCTTGCAGCTTCGATTATCAGTGAGAACAGGGGTCAAAATTCCCGCTATTCCGAATATAGCAAACTTCCTGAGGGAATACTACACTTGTCCAAAAACCATTTCGAGCAGACAATTTAATAAAATATATGTATATGTAGATACGGGGATACGGGACACACTCGCGCGAGACGTGAAACACATGTTTTTGACCAGAACAAAAATATAGAGTTTAGAGTTCAGAAAAAAAGCATTGTATTATTCAGTTTTGTGTATTTTTGTCGTTTTATTCATTACAAACATTTCAAGTACCGAGTACAGTTTCTATTCTACAACAGTATAAGAAAAAACACACTCCGAAAAACAACATCTTGTAAACTCAAGATTCGAGCTTTTGAAACAAGACAATAATTTTGATATTTCGGTCGTATTTCGACTCTATTTCAAAGTCATTTTGTGAAACCAGAATGAAGTATTTACAAGCTTGCTGGTTTGACAATGACTATATGAAATAGAGTCGAAACATCACTCCAAAATTGTTGTTTTGTTTTGAAAGCTCGAATCTTACGTTTACAAGATGTTGTTTTTCGGAGTGTGTTTTTTCTTATGATACTACACTTCATGAGCATACATGGTATTTTGTTTGTATGGTCGGAAAAATTCTGGTATGTGCTTCTTGTATGATATTAATTTGTATACCAGACTTTTTTGCACCGAAAAAACAGTATTAACTAGCGTTTAGTTTTTTACGTTTTAAAATGTGTCTGTATCTATAACAGCTGAATTATTCACTGAATGAAAGACGTTTTCTTTTTGTGTCAGTAATTTCTTCATCACTGTACAGGGCAATGCATTTATGTTGATTTTTGTTATTCACTTATTCAGTTCACTTTAAAAGTCGCAACGATAACTTCACGAGAACAAAACATTAGCGAGTACCCCTTCATGAACAGGGTCTCAAAAACAGTACATTTAGGATTAGCGGATCTTCAGACCGAATACCGTATTTCAAAATCTACTATTCTTGCTGTATAGTACAAAAAAATTAAATTTCCTCGTGGGTACTATATACGGTTTTCTCCCACAGGGAAATTTGACAGTGTCGGTTAGGTGGTGAGCGCCCAAAGTAATTGGCTCACGCTGTTGTGTTGACCATCTCTTGTGGTGACCATGTCCTTGTGTGGATCATGCTCTTGTAAGGCAATAGAACAAGAATAACATAAAGAAACTGATAAAAAATGTCATTCTGTTTTTGTCAGATCCATAACGAAAGCGAAACAATACTGCGTGATATTGAGTTCAGGCTGAACGCTTCTTACAACACCGCCATGGCGTCTTATCGTAGTATCGTGGAGACATATCGAAATGCAAGCAGCCTCTACGAGGAAGTAAAAGAAGCCGAAGGTAAGATGTTAATACTGTATTTTAGAATAATTACAGTACGATAAGCTATCGATTAAGAGTTAAAAAACACACGAAGGAAATCAGAATCGTATAATATAGAGCTGAGGTTGTAGACGCTACAAAGATCAACTTTGATTTAAGGTAACTCGTAATCTTGGTGGTTTATAGAATCTAAAAGCTATTTTAATCTGATTGAAACGTTTTGTATCTGATAAAGCACTCCTGCTTGTGTTTTACAAAGTACATAAGGTCATGTTAGTTAGGTTTCCTGCGGTGGGTAAGGACAAGCGGCAACCTGTATTCCACATGAACGCGTGAGAATTACGAGTAGTTGAAGGTTGTGATTGAAAACAGGATTGAACATGCAATGTTGTGCTGCCCACATGTTGTGCTGCGTAGACGGCAAAAAGTGAGAAACATCCACAATTCCTCTTACTAAATGTTATGAAGACAACAATAAACAAGTTTGTTCTGCCTACATTATTCGTGGTTGTTCGACATTGTTCAGGTGTAACTGTGCTGAACAAGATTTCTGGCAACTGCATGTCGTTGTTGGCAACAGAACATTGTTTTCGCCTGTTATTAATCGCAGATTCAGAAACAAAAATGGCTTGTAAAAATAAGTGTCGTTAAAGTATCGTCAAAATGCATGTCATTTGAAAAAACCCATCAAATCACAGTCAGTTTCCTTCGTGATATCTTGTCTTCATTTTCGAGATCTTCATTTTTTAAAACATGTAAATTAAGACTCGTTTGCATTGATGTCATCTGCTTATTCAAAACAATAGTTACCAAACAAAGAGTATCTCTGGAAAACGCAATCACGCCTCAGGCAATTTTTACACAAATATACACCTGTACGACATCACTATATTCTTGCAAAGTTTGAATGGTTTCTGCTAGTCAGTTTGAAAGATTGTTCTAATTTTCTGGCATTTAGTATGCGTGACAACATGACATCACAAGCTATTTGCATGTTTACAAACAGTGAACATTTGGAGAACGAAAAAAAGTTATCAAGAAACTAAAAAGCCTTGACGGTTTATTTTGATAAAATAAGATCAAGATTGGATCACGATTTGTTGATGACACTTGCATGCCCAGTGCATACCCCAATAGGAAAACTCGATGTAGGGAATACACACATTCAGCTAATTCTTTTCCTTTACAGATCTTCTCAAGAGTTATATAAGCCAACGAGATGAGATGAACGCACTCAAGACAGCGGTGGCGCGGCTGGAAACCCAACTGGACTCACTAAATGATGATCTGGAAAGAAAATTGCTAGAATACGAGTCATGTAATGGCGGTGGATAGAATTTGATTTTTTTTTAACTTTGTCATATTGACTAGATGAGCCAATACAGGATCTAATAGTTCCTGGCAGATATCACGAGAGCAGGTTCGCATTGCTCGAGAGATCTTGGTAATATTTATGTATCTGTTTTCTATTATAAATTTATTTTAAGATGTATCATATATTATTCATACTATTTTGAGTGACATGAAAAACAGGATGAATTAGAAACTGTAGTGAACTATACATATCCAAGTATATCAAACGGACAGTAGGGCCACTCAGCAATGCAACGTGTCGCCCTATTTTTATGAAGTGTACTGGCGGCGACCAACCAGCTCGGTATTCGCATTGGTCAGAGAATACGATTGATCGGCTGGAATAACGGTAACGAAATACGCGGACACACAAACTTCAGTTGAGTGGCCCTACTGTCCATTCCCTAAACTGTGGCATAACTTTATATTTTTACACCAAAAAAGACTTCGCTGTTTATTCAAGTTTGCACCTTGTTTTCTATGTTAGTTTACTTTGGGATAAAATTCACAAAAGGTCTACAACTCATTTCGTCATCAGGATTGGCTCAACCTGCTGGCAGCATTTTTAGTTTTCAAAACATTGCTCCAATCTGTGTAAATAATTATGCTCTTGCAAACTGGAAGCCAAATTACTGTAAAAATCGAATTTGTATAGTCTTTAACAATAACGATCAGAGGCCATGAGTTTAACCCCGAGTAGCTTAAAATTCAAAGGAAATTTTCCGACAGCTAGTTTAATAAGCTGCGAAATATTTCTTCAGAAATCTTATCTGAGCTTATCGTAGTTTTGGTGTCTGAAGGTCTGAAACACGCGGGGGTGAAAAAATACAGAAACTTGCTAAACCTCTCGCAAGGGTATTACTTTTGTCAGCTTTTTTGTAACTCTGATGCAACAGGAAGAGCTTCGTGCAAGAATATGCTTCTATTTGATCACGTGCCCAGTCATACATGTCATCGGGACGGATGTATTAATTCATGTGTACATAACTAAATTTTGGTATTTCAATGATATCTCTCTGATAACGTGACTAGTTTTGGCAATGCCGTCACATGTACACGCACATGTACATAGGTTCTTTCACAAGTCATCCTGTTACGACTAAGCTGTTTTATCGTCTCTGGTAGTAGTGAAGTCTATAACATTCCAGTTTCCTTGAATTTTTGATGGACGAAAGTGCAATAGAAAGTCTAAATATAGTTTAGAATCGCAATTATGACATTTTTATATCAATTTTAACTTATTAGAATTTTCTATCTATTTGTATAGCATTAAAGTTGTAAATCGTACGCCTTTGCTGCAAAAATTTGCGGAATAATTAAAGCCAGAATTAAAATTGTGCCTATTTTTCAAATCCTATAAATGCAGTTCTAACCTAGTATATGAGTCCTAATCTTACCCAATTTCAAACTAAATCGAAACACTAATCCAACGACCAATATTGCAATTCTTAACAATCGTCTAACCCTTGCTTTTGCAATTTAAAACTGATAATACCTTTCGAAAATCACCAAAATATGAGTAAAATTTTGGGGAATCGTATCCGAATAGCATAATATGCACCTTATTATTCATCCTGTGACGTCATTTGACCCAGTTCCCTTCATTTCCGCTCTGGCTCGATCATTCTTTATATGAAAAGTACTCAAGTCTGTCAGTTTCTTTCGTCGTAGTTTTGCTGTTTTTCTACCAACCACGCCAATTTCTACTCCTTTTTTATGCTCCTTGAAATATTTGGAATCTAGTTTTGTATGTGCCACGATTTTCCGGCGTTTTGAACGAGTTTTACGTCGCAAAATCCGAGCCGAGTTTATTTACATTGGTTCATGGAGGGAGTGCAATTTATATGAACTATGAAGCCATGATGCAAAATAATCGCGGTGTTTGTCGTTTGTTTTCTGCGTGATCGTCTTTCTTAGGCACAATGGACCAAGATGGAGTTCTTTTGGTGAGTGTTGGCATTTTGATTAGTTCAATTCATTGGGTTAGAGCGGTGTTATCAATAATCGATCAAAGTTGTGTGAATGTTTTCAAATTTGAATACGTTTGTGTTTCTAGAACGACTATCAGCGAAGAGGGAGCCGAGATGCTCGTTCAATGCAGCGAGTTCTTTCGGATTCTAACATGAAATTCAACGATGTGGACGACTTAAAAACTGAAATAAGACGACAGCTTAAGATCAAAGAGGGGGCAGAGAATTTTAAGAAAGCAACCACGGATAAAAAGAGCCTGACACAATGCAACACTATTCTGAAAGAAGCGAACTCAAGATTACAAGAGTTGCACCATCAACTGCAGGACTTAAACGCTGGCATAACAGACAATCCTTCAGGTATTACGTACGTAGTTTTGGACAGGAAAATATCTGTCTTTAAAAGCCGTTCGACCGCAAAATTTCCTCCTAATATAACCCCGCTGCTTGGAGTAAATCTTGCCTCGAGAAACGCGTTAATTTCATTACATTTTCAAATGTTAAATGGGCTTCGTATTTGTTTATGCCACGTTTCATGAAGGACGTGTTTACACGTTCTGTGACATCTGAAGATAAGCTCTAAATGCAGACTTATTTTAGCCGTACATAATTAATTTTAAACGCGATATCAGCCCATGTTTGTTGTTATTAAACGTGCAAACTTTGTCGTGTAGAAATATGCATTAAATATGTTTTTGTCCGCATTTAAATTCAATGTTGTTTAATTTTGAGTGTTCTTTAATCGTCAGTATCTTATCTGTCTATGATGAAACAGTGATACGTTCAATATCCGAAAAAGGATGGAAGGAACTATTTACAGAGAATATATATATTTATACAAGCGTACTGAACATATAGGCCTCGTTGTATAAATTTGTTGTCGTTTAATATATTGTGCTATTAATCCCTCTGAAATTGCAACCTTGTATATAAATGAGATTCTGCCTGATTGTTTAAATTTATGACTGCTATTAAACGCGCGAAATGCCATTAAGAAATTGCTTGTGAAGTTTTTTTCAATTTGTGGCAAAAATCTCAGTTTGCTTGCATTGTTTATGTTGTAACTCTCTGGAATTTATGTCATTCAAACTTCGCTTACAAAACATGAATTCTTCAATCACCCAGGACTGTCTACAATAGCTTACAAGAAAGGTTTTGTAACACTAGATTAGTGTGCACATTTAGAGATAATCCACTTAAAATTTGGGAAGCAATAACTTTGGTTATAAATTAACCAACATCGCTTATGCAATGCTACGAATGCTCCCGCAAACCACTTGTGTCTCATAGTTCTTTCCATACATGGTTTAGAGATTGTTATCATTTGGCCACTGTTATTTTCAAAAGCATATAATTGCTCCCACCAAATTCAAACACAAACACACCGTTTGTAAATTCACCTCAGATTGGACAATTGCAGGCAATTTGATGTATTTGTCACTGAATTATTCAAGAACAAATATGTGGGTGTTCTGATATTTCGTTGTCATGCAAAACATAATTAGGCATTTGCCAATTGGGATTATGTCCACAGCCACACTTTCTTGGGCACTTTGATCTGTTCTTTACTAAGCAATGAAGTTAGTTAAATTTCCATATTTAAGATTGTATTGGAACCTGTTTGGTTAGTTTTGGTGTTAAATTACCAAACAGACCCCTAATGTAGTCTCTTGTCGGCTGAACAATGAGCTGAATTATTTTCTGGCTCCCTGGGGGCTAAATAGTTGTTATATAATTGCATGAGCTGACAATTAATTATGGAATTAATATCCCTGTGAGTAATGAATTTGTGTATTTTTATGTTCCAAATAGCATATACATGCCCATCTTGAGAAGTTGTGCTATTTATAGCCACACAAACGTGCAGAAAATATCAGTTTTTTTTATCTCTACTGCATACCTTTACCCTGTTGCTCAAAATTCTCTCTGTGCCCAAAAATATTTGTTGCCTTTGAAGGTTTTTAATACCTTTTAATACCCTAACACCATTATTGCAGCGGCATCTTTTATTCCTACGCCTTTCAGCAAATTTTAATCATTCTAAATCATGAGGTAAATAGCTTTTTGTTAACTTTTAGCTTTGAGGGGTTTGGCAATGATGTAAATTAACTATTTTACTATTTGCCATCAAGGCAACGTTAGCCATGGGATTTGCTTGCCCTAAATTAAAATTTACTTGACATTAGACCTGAGATCTTAATGACTCCAAACAAACATTAATAACATAAAGTTTCCAAAGTGTGTCCTTTCATGTGAATGCAATTATTTTATTAATTCTTCAGTGTGAGGTAAGTTCTAAAGGATCGAAATCATGCAATTCAAGTACCACAAAATCAATTTTGATTGTTAAAATTCAAGTACCACAAAATGCTTAATGTTGAAATTCAAGTACCACAAAATCATATTTGAATCACCCTCAACCTTTTCACAGGCATTACCACCCTAAACACACATAAATTATGCTTGCTCTTGTCAGCTCAGTCTGTAATTTCAGACCTGGTTGTTTGAGGCACACGCCTACACATGCATCTTGACTTGTCCAGTTCAATCCTGGTAGTATTAAATCATGTGCCTAAAAAGCAAGATGAAATAGCCTCCTCCATAAGAGACTCAAATGGCAACTATTTTGGTGTTAAAAATATCTATATCTTTTCCATATTTTACTCAGTGCCAAAGAATAGAAAGTAAAAAGAAGGAGTCATTTGAGTTTGTGCCCTCGCGACCTGTGCCTCATGCATGTCATTATGCAGGTTCTAATCAGTCGTTTCCTATTCTGCCATTTTTCTTGTCAGTAAACTGTTTAAAAGATGGGGTGGGGGCATGTTGCTCTGCTAAGTGACCCTACTGTCCATTTGTTATACTATGTTGATGTTAATAATTAGGAGGAAATACATGCAGCTGTGGTGGAAGTTGTCTTTTTGGTAAATCTTTCTGTACTTTCCCAAGTGGACAACAAAAAACTCACTTATAGCATAGTTGTTTGATAGAGGACTGGTGCCATAGAGTATTTGTCATGTCCTCATATTTTATCTTGTTTTGTTGCCAATTTCTTACAGAGCAAGATGATGCTTTTTCACCTGAGAAAATCCAACATGACCTTGGACTAGTCGACAAACATTTAACAACACTGCACAAACAAATGGCGATTGAGCAGAAGGTTCGTCAGGGTGCTGAGAACATGATCCAGATGTATAGTGCATCAAAGGACAAGAAAATGCTTGCAGAGGCCCAGCAAATGTTGGACGATTCAAAAGTGAAGATAGACTTCTTGAAAATGGCAATACTCAGAGAGCAGCAGCAACACAATGCAATGGAATGTGACGAGAGTCATGCCAGCAAGCCTGTTGTGCCTAAACTATCAAGATTGGAGCAAAGAATTGAGGAAATACGCCATCACATCGAGGTTGAATCTCGTGTGATCGAAGGTTTAAATAATATGAAGAAGTTTTTCACAGAGAAGCAAGATAAAAAGCAAATGCAAGAGGTAGTATGTGATTGGTGTATCTAAGATGTGAAAGTTAAATTTTGTTTCAAAATTTAAAGATGGTATAGAGTCTGTTCTTCACATTAGTTATTTTAGTTCGACTTATAACCAAGGGAGACTCTCGATTATGAAGATTCCCCAATATTTTAATTTTTAGAACATTTACTGAATTGAAACTCCTGGTTTGTATTCATTTATAACCATTGCAAATAAAATGTTAAATATTCAGTTATTATATCGTACAAATCATGAAGTTTAAAATGTAAACAAAGTGTTCGTTTACCTAATGGGCTGTGAACTACCTTTAAAGCTCTAGTGACCTAGTCAAGTATATTATACAGGTGCTTATATTGGCACAACCAGTGGCTTGCTGGTATGTCTAGGTCACTCTATGCATGTATGAGGAATTTCTTTACAATAGATCTTATCGTTTATGATGTTTTACCCAATGGCTTCATTTTCACGTAAAACCTCTACACAAGTTCTATATGCACTAGGACTAAATACTGCTTTGTTATTGAATCTAGGATTATCAAGAAATAACTTTGTCTAGGAAAGCATCACAATATAATGTTCATTTGCACTACACATGCTTGAATAAATTAACATGGAATTGAAGCTATTGGGTAAAAAAAATCGGTAAGGTCTATTCTGTCAGTTTACTGACCAACTGACCAAATTACAAACTATGTCCAATCTTGATCTTTCTCAATCTTTGTTTTTTCTACATAATCTTGATCCTACTATCTTGTATTTTTCTGCATAATCTCTTTTCTACCTTTCTATTTCGAGTTTCTGCTTGATAAATAATATTGGTGTGTCATTACAGATGCTCATTTAATACACCCTTGGTGACAAGTGTATGATTTTTC
This sequence comes from Muricea muricata, assembly GCA_963855995.1. NCBI lineage: Eukaryota > Metazoa > Cnidaria > Anthozoa > Malacalcyonacea > Plexauridae > Muricea > Muricea muricata. Next base: position 3,518,282 of record OY979727.1, read on the forward strand.
AAAATTGATATTTTCCACAATGTCGATAAATTAAAAGTTTAGTTTGACCTATGTATGGCATTTTCAATCTTTCCATGTGCAGAGTGAAAGAAAAATATACGAATCAAGACAGAAACTAGATCTTCTTCAATGTTCTCTCGAGAGACGCATGGGTCAGATGTCGCCGAAGCAAGCAGCTGTTGGCATCTACCAAGATAATTATGGACCAAAGAGTTCAACTGGGTCTTCTGGTGGTGACAGTTCCTACACACCTCTGCCAAAACCTGCTGCCTTGACTGGCAAGTTAATTGTAAGTGATTGTGAATACTTAAGGATTAGTTGAGTCTAGTATAGTTTAGTTTAGTTGAGATAGATTGAGTTTACTTTGAAACGCCACAGAGCAGAGAACACCAAAGGCTTAATTGTCTTAAGTAGGATTCAAACATGTATTCAGATTTCTAGCTCACTGCACTAACCACTCTGCTATCAAGCCAATAGCGATTGGTAGCAAGTCTTATTCAGTTTAAAGGTAAACAATATTTTCAAGAATGTAATTTTGAATCCTGCTCAAGATAACAATTTTTTATTTGTCTTTCCATTGTCAGGTTAACATGGAATTTGTTTTTCATGTCTTTGGGGAGGGTTCTGAAATAGAGTTAGAGTTTTGGTTTGGTTTGAGATAGTTTAGTCATAGCAGAGTTAAGCTTGGTTAAGATTCTTGAAATATGATATTTTTTGTTGTAGGTTATGCTACAGGGTGTTGACAATTTACTGGAGTTGGTGCCAAACAGAGATCCCAGAAGAGGATCAGCTTACTCAGTTTTTAGTCCAGAAAATAAATTCAGGATGAGTAAGAAGGCTGGCCCTACAGCTACAGATAATCAGTCGAGTACGTTAGAATGTGAACTTTGTAGGGCTTTTTATGTTTGTAATGGTGATAGTAGTTGTAGTTGTGATTGGGTGGTGGTTGTTATGGTGTGGTGTGGGTTGATGGTCTTGTGGTTGTGACAGGTGTTATAATGTGTTATATGTGGTATGCTGGTGGAAATGTGTAGCATGTAGGTTCTGGTGATGTGGTGGGGCGTGGTGTTATGGAGGTTAATGGTCATGGTGATTGTGATGTGTGGTATGCTGGTTATATGTGGTATAGTGATAGTGGAGATGTGTAGTATGGTGGTATGGTGTGGTGTAGTGGAGGTTGATGGTGATTGTGGTGGTGGTGATATGTGCTATGCTAGCAACAGTGGAGATGTGTAGTATGGTGGTGTGGTATGGTATTATGTGGTGTAGTGGAGGTTGGTGGTGGTGGTGATATGTGCTATGCTAGTGATAGTAGAATTGTATGGCATGGTTGTGGCAATGATGATGATGTGGGTGGTATGTTGTGATGGAAGTTAATGGTGGTATGCTAGTTATATGGTGTGTGCTAGTTATATGTGGTGTGATAATGGAGATGTGGGGCTTGGTTGTAATGTTCATAGTTATGTGGTGTGGTGGAGATTGATGGTTTTGGTGGTAACGTTTGGTGTGCTAGTTATATATGTTATCCTACTAAGAGTGGAGTTATTTTGCATGGTGTTGTGATAGTGATGTGGTGTGTTGTAATGTAGTTTAATGGTGGCTGTGGTGGTGGGGATGTGATGGTGATAGTCAAAATGTGTGGTGTAGTAGTGGTGATAATGATGTGTTGGTGGTTGATAGTTGTTACAGCAGTGGTGGTGGTGATATGTTGTAGGATAGTGATGGTGAAGATATGTTGTATGGTCGCAGTGATGATGTGTTGTGTGGTGATGTGACTGTTGAGATAGTGTTGATGCGGTTGTGATACTGGTGATGGTGGTATTGATGCTGATGATTATACTGATCTGTGGTAGATCTGTGATAGTTATAGTTATGCTATTTATCAACTTTATTTTCAGATGAGATATGTGCGGTGTTAAAGTTAGATAGTATTTATACGAATCAGACCAACTGGAGACCGGTCGCCAAAGATGCTTGGCAACAAGAATTCAGAATAGAACTAGAAAGAGTAAGTGATTCTATCGTTTGTTAAGCTTTCATGCGAGTTTTTTTATTTGTTTTTTACTTATAGCGGCTTATGCCAAACATACATGATATTGAAAACACGCACAAATTAAAGCACGCACTTAAAAAGACACACACAATACAAATAGTATGGACAAATCCAGCAGACTTAGAGATAACAAAAGACAAGTAAACATAACTAATATAACAGGAATTGCAATATAGGAACGGAGTGAAACGATACGTAGCAATCATGTAACCTTGAACTTTACGAGAAAAACTGGAATTACTCGATAAGTTCATATCATTAAAACCATTGAGAATGTAAAATATCTTTATTTGGTCATTGCTCTCCAAACAAGCAAGGTCACATATCGGGCAATTAAAGACTTACGTTAAGCAGCTCATCTAGGACAGTACAAAGGCCCTGGTGCAATTTTTCTTGCAACTTGCAACGCATTTCTACTCTTAAGAGATGTTAATTTGTGACAAATGTTTGGTATGTTAAAAATATATTAGCAAACTGTGATGGAAACATGTATTTGCGAATTTTACATCTCCCGAGAGTAGAATTGCCTTGCAAGTTGCAAGAAAAATTGCACCGTGTGGCAGGGCCTTAAGAGAAAATAATAATAATTATAATAATAATATGATAATAATAAAAATGTTTCATTAGTCTCAACAGTTTCAATAATAATGAAAATGCTCAACAGTTTCATTATCTGAAAACGTTGATCATTATATTGATGATTTATATTGATATTGTTGCAGATAATGAACACGTTGTTAACATGCTTTTATTTCACTTTAGTCCCGCGAGCTGGAGATTACGGTATACTGGCGAGATTATCGAGCTATGTGTGGCGTGTTGTGTTTGCGACTGGAGGAGTTCCTCGACAACAAAACTCATAGCATCTCTGTGCCATTGGAGCCACAAGGAGAAATAGTTGGCGCTGTAAGTTGAAATACTTCATCTTAGTCCTCACAGCATGCGTCTACATCACAGGCCTTGAAATGACAGTCCATTTCTGTCGATCCAATAAAACTCTAACCGAGCTTACTAATGGCAGTAGCAACCCTGTGGTCGTTAAAATATGAACTTGCTGTTGCATGCACATCGGTCCAGGACGTGCAACTTTGTTTGAAAATCAAAAGTAATGACATAAGTGTGACTGCCTTTTTTGTCGTTCATCCAAAAAAAGAACTTTTCGCGCGAATGAGTACTTTTTGTTCTTAAGGCCTGTCACACGGTGCAATTTTTCTTGCAACTTGCAGCGTAATTATACTCTTGAGAGATGTAAATTTCTGGCAAATGTTTGGTATGTTAAAAATATACATGTAAGCGTGTTTTTGAATCATCTTGCTGAGCAGTCTTGCTTCGTGGACGACCATAAATCATACTTTTGGTTAAAAATATCCAACTTTGTCTTAATCGAGGAGGGGAGGGGGTTCTTCTTTTGACGTATGTGAAAGAGTAGCAAACAAACCAAAGTATTAGACGAATGTTAGATAAGTACATGCTTATGCATGGCATTCACTCAACCACATCGGTCAGAAGATGCTAGCTTTTTTACGACAATTGTGAAGCAGGACTGATGTTCTTATTCCAGATAGGCATACGAAGCTCAGTGACTATAGGTTGCATCTGGTCTGATACGAGAGTCTCTCCTTGAGAAATATTGCGAACCTCGGTGACGTAGCCCGTGAAGTAATCTCTTTCCTTGGTTACGTTATCTTAAAACGAGCCGATTTCAAAACAATTTCTGCATCAAATAATGTTCAATTATGTTATTAACGATCACGAGTCATGGCCTCTTTGTCTGTTCAGAAATTCTTTCAGGGCAATCACATTCTATTATAATTTTGATATTTTTGTCATGCAAATTTTCTTCCTTCGAGATGAACGCACTGGCTTGGATTGAATAAAGAACACAAACATATGAATATCGAAACGTCACAATCGTTGAGAGAATATTTTAATAATGATATATAAAGTTGAACAAGTTAGTCCACATTGTATCACAATTCTATTTGAAACGCGATTTATCCATCATTTACCCGTTCTTTGCAAAATATAGCGGCTGTATATTGTTTATCTCCGAAAGCTCAAATATTTGGAGCAAAATATATAAAATCATGGGACATGGCTTGATATCAATTCACAAAACAATTAAAGATAAATTAAATATTTGCCATGCAATTACACATGCATGTTTGACATTTTTTGTTTAAAACATTACGTTTTTGAGATTATTTTCATATATGTTGGTATTTTACTTTGGGCGTACTAAAATATATTCATGCCCTATATAAGCAGATTAAAATCATTACATCACTATTCGCTTTTAATTTCTCCGATATTGTAGCTACGAGTTATAATCGTAGCTTTATCTTGCCCCGATATTTTATCGTTGTAAGTTTCAAAAGCCTTATTTAAATATCCAGCCTACATATTGCATGCAAAGTGTTAGGAATTTTTTTAAGTGTCTGTAAGATATCTCTTTGCAGCTTGTGTATAAATATATATATATATATATAGCTGACATCAAAATTCGCGGCTATAGCTTAAGAAATCAATTTATTATTTAAACATTCAAAGTGTCCTATGGCTATAATATTAACACCAACTCGGCTAAAGTATTTCGTAAACCAACAATACCTCGAGCATGTTTGGAGTATATTTGGTGTCTAGCTTCAAGTTTGTGATATTCTGTGTTGGGTTTTTCGAAATACCCGCGTTACAGGTGGTATGTTCATGAAGATTAAAAGATGAGACAGTTGACATTAATTATTTAAAACGATTGTATTTTTTGAGTCTTTGTGTTGAGCGGCGTGCAAATCTGTCAGAGAGTTTAGCCGTACAAAATTTCGCTTAAAACTTGGGTATTCGTGTTTCGAGTGTGGTCGGATTCCAGATTCTACTTTGCCTTGTTTGCACGGGCTATTGTTGCCATATAAGCGGAATACGAGATTGTATGGACATTGGGACATTGAGTGATTGTTAATGTTTGTACGAAGTACAAATCTGTTATGTCTGTGGATTCATTGATCTGTACCGTTATGAGTCCGCGTTGTTGGATTGATATTTGCAAGCCTGTTACCTTACAAACTTGGCAATGTTGAGAGGAATCGTGGACGAGACTTCTTTTGTGACTTTGAAATGGAAAAACGTTCGAAAAAAAGCATGAAATCTGACGACGGCTTTGGACTTGCGTCTTTGACAAGCGAGGACAGTAACACAATTGAAAACGGTGAAGCTGGAAAAACATTGGCAAGACCAAAAGTTAAACCCAGTGAAGACGGTGATGTGAAGAAGAGTTGTAAAAAAACTACCTCAAAAGGGAATGGTAAACAAAGCAGCGGCACAACACTTCAAAACAAACAGACTCGGTCGGATTTGGGGAGAGAACTGCTTCTCTCACGAGAGATCCGTGGGAGAACGAAATTGCCTCCATTTCGCGGGGGCCGATACATCCCTTCTGACGGATATTTATACAGTTCGTGGAATTCTGATACTACGGATGAAAAAAGTAATAAAAATGGGGCAGATAAGGCTGAGAGGGAGAGAGCAAAAACCCAAGAGGAAACGAAACAATCCAGAATTCAGTCGGCAAGCTTTCATGGCCTCGAGGCAAAACGAACTCGTCCTAAGTTAAGAACGCGATGCAGAAGCACCGACTGCGGTCGAGTAACTGGGCGAGATGGAATTAGGCTGAATCAGAAAATGTCTCATTATGGTTGTGCGAGGGAGTTTGGTCACGAGAAGAAGCCGCGATGTCGAAGCGCTGATCTTAGTCAGTTTTCTGTTCAGGATGTGTTTAATGTTCGGAGCAACAGGAGTTTACCATTGCAATGGAAAGATGTGGAGAACTCTAGCATAAATCAATGCGCATGTGAGCACTCATCAACCATACCAGAATCGCATCAACAGCTTTTTGTGAATGAAAACCCTGACAATGAACTTGCCAAGCAAACACTGACAGCTGTTGATGAAACTGCTAGCTCTGCTAAGCCTGATGCCAAAGCCTCCTTAGATATGCGCAATAGAAAAACCTCGCCATCCAAAGAAAAGATTGCTTTGCCAGAAGAGTTTACCGAAAATTCGCCAACTAGAAGAAAGGGCAAAGTCAACGACATCCCGCCAGGATTTGGTTCCAAAGATAGAACTTTGGAAAAAGATAAGCCTGGCACAAAGTCATCACCAAAACGATCTTCAAAAAACCTTGACACGACTGTCTTTAAAATGGATGCTTTGCAGAAGGGTAGACGAGGAGCAGAGGGAACATCTTCGAGTGAAATTAAGCGTAATAACAGAAAAAGTCTTACAGATAAGTTGGATAAATCTAATTTGGAAAATTCTTCTGCAAAAGATGTCAGTGTGTCTCCAAGCAGAAAAAGACAAAATAGTCCCGGTAAGATTTCTGCAGGAAAAACTAGGTCGACGTCCAATCCATTGCGTCAGAGAATCAGTAAGTTAGAAGGGAGTTGTAATGAGAGTCATTTCATTGCTAAATGCAAGCAAAAAAGCGTCGGCGCAGCTTTTCGAACCGACAATATCTCTGCTGAGGAATTTGCCTCTGCAGAGAAAAAGGGCGATGGAAATTTTAGCGGGATGTATGCAGACATAAACGGAAAAGATTCTGCTCAGACTAAAGGAGAAATGAATTTAGCCCGTAATACGAGTACTACAGACTGTAAAACCCAAGGGAATCAAAATCCAGTTGAAAATAAAACCAATCGTGTCGAAGTGACTACGGAGGTTGGAAGTGGGGTGGACAAGACAATTGGTGATATTGGTACATCTGAAGGTACAAATTTTGAAGCGAATTGTTCACATGGTGCTGGAAATAACGTATCTGCTAAACGGGCTGGTGGAGGTCTCAGGACAGAGATTTCAGGTAAAAACTGTAAAATGTCTGACCAATTGACCATCAGCGATGATACCAAAAACACTGGTACAGACAAACCCCGGGGAAGTGTAAAATTACAAAGAAATTACAAAACTAAAGTGACGAAAAGACCGAGCAACGAAAACAAGACGTTAGAAAAGGATCAAGGTTCTCACATGAACAAAAGCCCTTCGGAGAGAAATAAACATTCTGAACCGAAGAAAAACCCCTCAGATAAAGAAGTAACGAGCTTGAATAAAGATGTTGAAGGGAAGAAAACCTCCGGAGGTAATATGAAATATCCATACGAGAAGAAAGCCATGGATTATAAAGGAAAGGGGCAGAGCACAGAATCAAGTAGAAAGCTTGCTTACGAGAGGCGGGAATGTTATTCCAAGCAACTTCGTGAGAAGAATATGAGGAATGCTTTGCTTAAGAAGAGGATGGGACAGTTGGTTAACAAACGGAACGGTGTAAGGTTACAAGAGAACTCCGCCATTACCGTGAAAATAAAGCACGTGAAGTCGAGGCGATTGCTCAGACGAAATGTTGCTTACGTAAAGCGAGAACAGAAGGAGCATTTCTCGCAAGAACACGATCACGACAGTTGGGTTCTGTTTACGGTGACTTTAGGTTCCTCTCTCGAGGCTCCTGTGATGCCTAAGGCTGGTTTAGACACGCCTGATGGAAGGAACTGCTGCAAATCAAACAAAACATTCATCGGCTGTGTGTTGCCAAGATATGGAAATGTCATTCCAAAAGTGAAGGTTGCTTTGGTTGGAAGTCCGAAGTCCAGTCTTAAAAGGCTTTCGTTGCTGCCTGCCAAGAAGCTGCGATGGTCCTTGTTTGATGGCATGGTAATGTACTTGGTATTGTAACTGGGTGGTTTTTAGTTAGTTGGTTTGTTATGTCTAACTTTGGGGGTCCATTGTAGGTAGCACTCTGCAATAAGCTGCCTTGGTTTATCTGAACCACCTGGAAAAAGATATCTCGAACGTGGTGGTCCAGTGTAGGTAGTGTTCTACAAAAAGCATTCGGAGTTTGTTTCTGAATCACCTGAAAAGGATATCTTGAACGTGGTGGTCCAGTGTACTGAGTGTAGGTAGTGTTCTACAATAAGCGTTCGTGGTTTGTTTCTGAACCACCTGGAAAAGATATCTCAAATGTCGTTGTCCAGTGTAGGTAGTATTCTTTATTAAGCAGTGATGGTTTGCGTTTGAACTATCTGAAATATATATCTCAAATGTGATGATCAGGTGTAGATAGTATTCTTTAAGTTGTTGCAATTTGTTTTAACTACTCCAGCAAACATCTCAAGCTTAAGTGGGGGCGTATAGTTTTTTCCGTTTTCCGTAATTGAGTTCTCTGAAGGTCCTAAAAAGCGTTTGAATTAAACCTAAAATTCAGAAAGAAACCCTGAACTTGTAAGAGTTGCGTAATTGTTTCCTTAAGAGTGCTGAGTTCGCTGACAAATCTTAGCAATATGTCTTCATATCGGCATTAAACACAGTCTATATAGGAGCTAGGCATAATCTGTGAGAGTGTTTGTATAATTGAAATAAGCTTTTTACCGCAAAATTAATCAATCTATACGCCAACAGGTGCACATGTGGCCTAATGAAATATTAATGTCAAAACAAGATGCGTTGTTCATTTGCTACAATGTTCATAAAATCTTAGATATCATGTAACAAGGTCGTAGTTATTTACGAACGTCAGGATTGTGAAAGGATGCGAGAGAGCTTCGTGATGTTCTTGTTTCCATTCCCGTGCTTAGAACAGGTTAGACATTACGGAACACGTTAAATGTATATCCATCGATTGGGCGGTCGTCAGAGATGTCTTTGATCTCGAAGATACTAAAAGCTTAGTTTTTATTGGGTTTTGCTTCGATACAACACAGACATTTTAAGCCTGATTTTTACTTGATGTGCCAAAGTCATCTTCGATCTATTGTACATCTCTTCTTCTCCAAACCAATTTCGAATCGGTTTGTTTAATTTAGTTTGTATCTGTGTTTATACTTCTTCTAACCGCTCACCTCGATATGTTCGCTAAATGGAAACCAGGCTATAAGATTTGTGTATGTTAAATAACGCCCGCTGTTGCTAGGAGCTTTGGCGTAAATATTTAAACTTGTAGCCACTGGAAGTTCAAGGTTTGCCGTGTCATTTCTCCCCTGGTCAAACGAGAACGAGTAGTGATGAAAGTTGGAAAACAAGCGTTTGCATGATGGTTTTCGTAGCTAGCTCAAGCCCCGTACAGACGAGCAAGTTTTCCTTGCCAAGTTTTATTTGCTCGTGTGTACGCGAAAAAATTGACAATTTCTCCTTGACAAGGAGCCTGGTTTAAAACCTAGTTGTACCAGCTTTTCAACAAGAAAAATTGCTTGCGTCTACGTGCAACAAGGAGCACTAGACAAGGAAATTGTTTGTTTACGAACTTAATTCATGCGGCCTCGTAAAAGTTGCCATAAAAAATATTGTCAAATTTCTCTAACACACGAACAAATAAAGCCTGTCAATGAAATCTTGTCAAGGAAAACTTGTTCGTCGCACAGACGCGTTAGTGAACCGTTTAGAAACTTGTCAGGAAAAACTTGCTCGTCTATACGGGGCTTCAATCAAACCAGACCGAGAGCTCGTTGAAAAGAGTTAACTAAATATTTACACAAAAGTAGTCAAATTCCGAAGAATAGAGTTGTCTTGTGATTTAGAATATGAATAAAAACAAGACAAGAGTTGAGACTGTAAATTTTCGACATTATTTCAAAGTCATCATCTGTCTTTACAGTCTTGACTGCCTGTCTTGTATTTATTTACATTTTGAATTGCAAGATGACTCTATTTTTCGGAATTTGCCTCTTTTTATGTTTTCTTGAATCGTCGGCTGGCCGTGGTCGCACAACAGTTTATTCTTTCACACCGTTTTACCAGGATAAAGTTGATTAAAGTGTAGAAAGACTAACAGCAAAAATAAGTACATAAGATCTCTCGCTGCCTGAAACTAAAAAGCAGAATTCGACGTTTGGACCAAAGGTAGTAGTGACCAATAACTTCCCAACAATGAGCCTTCGATCGAAACGTCGAATTCTGTTTATGTCGTTTTAGGTGGAGAACGATCCTATGTTTTTGTGACTACCGATACCGACAACGTTAGCAACTTATTGAAAGATATCTTTTTTCTCTCTTTGAATTAGGTCACATTCGTTAATCCGATGGTGAGTAGAAAACCTAAGCTGCAAAGACAGAGAAAAATCTTCAAGATAAATCGAGGTATGTTCTTGTTGTATGTACATACGTTGTTCTGGTCTTGTATTTGCCAATTTTACATCTCCCAAGGGTAGAATTGCATTGCAAGTTGCAAGAAAAATTGCATCGTATGACAGGGCCAAAACTCACGTTATTTTTTTGTGTTTACTTTTCCAGGGAAAAATTTCCTGCGGGCAGGACAAATGAACACAAATGTTGCTACATGGGCCAGATTATTGAAGAGGGCGACACCACAGAACTGTCAGACAACCACGACGACGCTGAGTCCTGGTACAACTGGAACATACTCGGTCATATCCAAGTAGGTGAAAGTAATATGACAAGTATAGCGCGTTTCCGTGGCTAGTATCGACTCTTCGATGATTAACTGCCGTTCAGAACTGTCTAAACTGTGTAAAAAATACTGAAAATATTTATCGTCTTGAGAGAATAGTTTTGAGTGCAGCATTTGAGAAGGAAGAGTTTGCATGACAGTTTTCACAACTACAAAGTCCTAGTCAAACGCGGATGAGATTTGGTGAGAGTTGAGATGAGAACTGAGATGAGAGTTGATCGTGTCCTGGTCAAACGAGGAAATCAATCACAAAATATGACTGGCCATAACAATCCGCTATTTTGAGCCCTCTTGGTTTTGTGTGTTGATACATACATACTTAACAGCGCACACAATGCGTTTGTTTTCAGCGCACACCCCACATCCATGTCATCACCAAAGTCCACCGATGATCTCTACAACCATCGCAGCAAGTCACCGTCGCCGCCCGATGAATTCAAGGAAAGATCAAAAACCATGCCTCACAAAAAAACACCTGTAGCGACGCCGAGGAAAACCGCTGAACAGGTCGGTAATATTTTCTGAACTGAACTAAGTTCGGTTATAAATCATCGCTCACTGAAACCTTTTGAAGTTCGCCGAGTTTCAAGACCATCTCTCGATTGACTGTGATAGTGCAAACCTTTGACAAGTCACCTAAACAGTAGACCATTCCCCAATTAGACAAACTTTTAAATTCGAAAACAATTTTAGCACAGTTGGAACGAGCTTCCTAAATTTAGTGAAATTGTGAAGTTTGGTTGTAAAACATTGTAAAATGTTGAAAATATAGTAATGTAAAGTTTGCGAATTTTGTATAATTTTGTATTACGCGGGAAAAGCGTTACCACATTTCCACATAGTGGTAACGCTTTTCCGTTCCTAATAAAAATTCGCTAACTTTACAGGACTATACTTTCCACATTTTACAATATTTTGCAACCAAACTTTACAATTGTTTGGAATTTAGGATGCTCTTTCCAGCTGCATGTGCTAATTGATTTTCCGAATTTAAAAGTTTGTTGAATAGGGGAATGGTCCATTGAGCTGATATGTATTTTATTAGGACGCTCTCTCGGCGTTTGGCTTCTTGGATAATCAGTCTAATTATCGTGGCACACCTGAATCGCCTACAATATTACCCCGAAGACCTGAAAGGTAAGTCGTGTTTCTGTGGCTGCTTTAATTTAGGCTGTCTCTATAATTATGCGTTTGAATCCAAGTTGAAGGGGATCCATTGATAACCAGGAGCCACAAAAATCGCCCATTTTCAAACGCTGTCTTCAACCCTAGAGAAGAACATTTTTAAACATTTAGCTCTTTTAAGTCGAGCATCCTCTAGACTTGATTTAAACTTGATTTAAATAGTTTAAAGGGTGCTATTTTAGGGTTGAAATCAGGGTTACAAGGGCTGCATTGAAGAAGAATAAACACTAAGCCCAGTGCTAACGTGACTACGTCTGTAATTTGCAGTAAGAATGGCGAAGATAATCGTCCTTCGGCAGAAATAATCACTAACATCAATCCACGAGTATTCCCTTCTGTTCCTGAAGAACGGAGGTAAATTAACACGAGCTGCTCTTTGTCGACTCTTTGATTAATGGACCTTTAACAGTTTAACCTTTTAGACGAAATTTTGAAAAAATTCGAAACAGGCAAAAATATTACCACATCTTGAAAGAACATCCCAAACTTAGTAAAATTGCAAAGTTTGGTCGTGAAATGTTCTAAAATATGGAAAATATAGCCTTGCGAATTTGGCAAATTTTGTATGGATTTGTATTACGGGTGGAAAATGATACCATTGAGTATTCATTTCTCACGGATAATACAAAACAACAGAAAATTTACCAACCTCCCATGGCTATATTTTCTGTAGTTTACAACATTTTACAACCAAACTTTGCAATATTACTAAGTTTAGGTTGCTCTTTCAAACTGTGGTAATATTTTTTCCTATTTCGATTTTTTTTTTAATTTCGTCTAAAAGGTCCGTTCCGAACTTAATTCCTGATAACCATAACTTTTCAACTCCTCTCCATATTAATTACCTAACTTAATTCCGGATTACGTTAATTTTCAACTCCTAATCATATTAATTACTGAACTCATCAACTATTACATTAATTATGAGAGTCTTTAAGTCCTGAACTCACCTATTCCTGATCACATTCATTCACAATAACATTAATACCTGCCCTCTGATGCCTTACTAACTCTTCTAACAGTGTCAACAACACAAATGATGAAGGTTATCACAGATCAGTCTCAATGCCTGCATCCTCTGCCCAGTTAATCAGGTAGAATACTAATGTTTAAGTTGTGTACTAATCTTTAAAGCAGGGCATTCGCCTGGGTTAACCCCCCCCCCCCCCTAAGTAGTGGCGGGGAGCATATCCACCCCTGTCGCTAAGTTTTATCGGTATACTGTAAACGCTGGTCAACCTGAATGGCGTTGAAAAGAGCATTGAGCTCGAACTTCGAATGGTAATAATTCCGTGTTCTCATATAAATCTTAATCTAAGTCCTCACCCAAACCCTAATCCTAACCAGCGTTTTATTTGTCATGTTTTAACTTTGATGGATTGAAGACTTGATTAGATTTAGGGCTTGGATTAATATTTAATTTCGCGTACTGAGAACACGGAATTATTACCCTTCGAAGTTCCTACTCAGTTCCGAATTATATAATACCTCATTAAATTCTGGTCGTTTGATTGGTTGATTATGGTCCGTTTAAATAAAAAGTTCCATTTTCCAAGAGTGTAATGGAAAACGTTCCATTGCACTCCTAGGAGTGCAATAGTTTTTTCCATTGCACTCTCACAATTCCCATCCGTCGAAAAGCTCTTCGTACGATCTTCGTAGTTTACTTTAGGCTGGTTTTGGTCTTGAGATGAATGCGAAATAATCCAAATACTAAAATACGATTCAAATGCGTGTTGTTTTAAATGTCGAATAAATTAGATTTGAAAAACAATAGTCTGGTATTATATAAAACAAATAATGAATGTTTTTATTCGTGCAATAGTAACAATATTTTCACGAGGTGAAAGATTGATTGTTCCATTCAACGAGGCGATAGCCGGGATACCATTGCACTCATAAACATTCATTATTTGTATAATATCACATGCTCGAACCGACCTGACCGCGTAGCCCAGTTGGCAGAACGTTAAGCTAGCATTCCAAAGGTCGTAGGTTCGCTTCCTACCCTGGTCAGGCATATTTTTCTCCTTGCCCTTATAGTGGCAAAAATCCTTATCCTCTGAGAAAAAAAAACAAGGAAATTTCCTTTCTTCAGACCCGCGCGAAGACCATCGCCTGTGTCTTCCACTATGAGCATGAAGAACTTCCGAACTATCAGCGTCTTGGGAAGGGGACATTTTGGAAAGGTGAGCTTGGGAAATCGTCTTGATTCAGTCGATAAGATTTTTTAAGAAATCCCGTACCTACCCGAGACGATCTTGTAACAAACTCGGTGGGACTATCAGACTTGTTACAAAGTTGTTCTAACAAGACTGGTACAGTCATGACGTAAGAGTATTGCCACAGTCTGCTGTAGCCAACTTTGGCGATAATCTTGTTGTATCAAAGTTTTTAAAACAAACTTGTGACAAGTCTGATATTCCTGCCAACTTGTTAGATATGTTCTCAACAAGGTTTTCTCAACAACTTGTTGATAACTTGGGACAAGCAGTGCATGCGAAATTGCGAACACAGCTGATTCACGGCTTATAGCACATGATTTTGTGGAAATACCACGTAAATTTGCAATTTCCACAAAATTATAGAAACATTTATATAACAAGGAACTTATTATTCACGGCTTGTTGACAAATTTGTTACATGTTGTGAGATTTTTGCGTGTCTAAAAAGCCTAGTGTTGACTCTCTATGCACAAATCTGAATTTCACCCTCTTGTGTTTATAGGTCATCTTAGCAGAGTACAAGAACACTCGAGAATTATTCGCAATAAAAGCCTTAAAGAAATCTGATATCATATCAAGAGACGAAGTGGAAAGGTCGGTCATGTTTATTCTTCCCTTCTTACTCTTGGCACTTCTTCTTATTTGCAACTTACACACTGAAAAATAAAACTGTCAAGTTGAGTTCCATGGTCTTGTCTGACTGTTTTTCTTTTCATTTTTAGTTTACAATCGGAAAAAAGAATATTCCTGGCTGCAAATAAGACAAGGCATCCATTTCTGGTGAACTTGTTTGCTTGCTTCCAAACCAAGGTAAACTGTGCATTGTAGACCTTCAGTATGTATTCGTAAAACTTGTACAATTGACCAAGACCCTGACTGCACCAGGATGCTTGATTAAATCGGGCCTTGGGAATAAGGAGAGGTTTAGAGTTAGGATTAATATTAAGGTTGGGATTGGGGTTTGGGAAGGTTTGGGGTTGGGATTAAGTCAGGTAAGGTTTGGGATTGGGATTAAGTCCAGCAATATAAAGATACATTTGTGATCATCTCTTGCACAGGGTCATGTATGTTTTGTGATGGAGTATGCTTCTGGCGGAGACTTGATGATGCATATCCATAACGAGGTCTTCTCCGAACCCAGAGCTGTGTAAGATTTTAATGTGAATATTTTATAACTCTCGTTCCCTGAATAACCTTGAAGATCTTTTACTGAGTTCAGACATTAATTCTGGCCATTTTGTATAGGTTTTATACGTCGTGTGTTGTCCTTGGATTGCAGTATCTCCACGATCATGAAATAGTCTACAGGTCAGTGTGCTTGCTTTTAGATTCGATAATGGACTTCCGAATAGCAACTACATTTACAATCCAATACAACTACATTTAAAATCCATATTAAAGTTCAGCATTTTCGAGTTGAAATCACTTTCCATCTCTTATTATGAGTCCAATACCCTTCGTGTCGTTGTCGTACAATTGGTTGTTCAAAATTGGGTTAGGACTCATTCTGGTTTAAAGTTTGACCAACTATTTTTAATTTCTGTATTTCTGCTCCTTCGTTTCGTTCAAAATTTTAGAAACGAAAACTACTATTAGTCCAGACGCAATTTCCGAAGAAACGTTCCCAAGCTTCTAAATAAGCTGTTGGCAAATTAATTCTTTTGAATCTTACGCTAACACTTATGAATGGACCGATTGCATTATGGACAGAATTTTGAAAAAAGTTGAAGTGGGAAAATTCATAACTACAACATTGAAGAGCATCCTAATATTAGTAAAATTGCATAGTTTGGTCGCGAAATGTTGTAAAATGAGGAAAATATAGCCCTGCAAAGTTTGCGAATTTTGTACACTTTTGTATTACGCACTGAAAATTGATACCGTTTTCTCGATGTTGGTATCAATTTTCCGTGCGTAATACAAAAATATACAAAATTTGCAATCTTCACAGGCTTACATTTTCCACATTTTACAACGTTCCGCAACCAAACTTTTTATTTTAGAATGCTCTAATTTTAGAATGCTCTTCAATGCTGTGGTAATAAATTTTCCTATTTCAACTTTTTTCAAAATTTTGCCCATAGTGCAATCGGTCCATTAACCCTGCATGTGTTAACCTGAAGAAACGTTCGCAAGCTTCTAAATAAGCTGTCGGCAAATTTCGAGTCAAACTTTGACCCAAGGTTGGTGCTGACTCAATTTCGGACCAAAGGATCTTTCACTACCTAAGTTAGTAGTGGAGGTTAATGGTGGAGTCATCCACAATGTCAGTAAAATTATGAATATATGCCGTGATGTTATTTTGTGTCTTTAACTTGACAGAGATCTAAAACTGGACAATCTATTACTGGATGCTGAAGGTTACGTGAAGATAGCAGACTTCGGGTTATGTAAAGAGGGGATGGGTTATGGCGAAAGAACGGGAACTTTCTGTGGGACACCTGAGTTCTTAGCACCCGAGGTGAGTATTTTATAGATGATGGGCACTGAAAGAGTGCCCTTCTAGGAAGTTCAAAGCTAGAATTCACAGTTTGCTTCAAGGTATAGGTTAGGGTTTGGTTTTAGTGTTGGGGTTAGACTATGATTAGAGTAAGCTTTGAGATCAGAAGTAGCAATCCTTCGCTGTAAATTTATCCCAAATTTGAGTTTTAAAAATCTTAGACAAATTGAGTATATGTGTTGCTATCCATCTCCTTTACAAAACCATTTCTGGATCTCTAAAATGAATGTTAAAAGCCTTGCTGTTCGTGGGGATTTGTGATAAATGAGTTGATGTTTTATTGTCAGGTTCTCACAGAAACATCGTACACTCGTTCTGTTGATTGGTGGGGCTTGGGTGTCTTAATATTTGAAATGTTGGTGGGAGAGGTAAGCCTGACGATTCAATTATACTGCTTGGGGTGCGAGGGTGAAGTTCATGCTGAATTGAAGCGATTACGAATCAATGAGTTTTTCTTCCCGTGGTAACGATTTTGCAATGCACTGGTGCTTATATTATACGATGTTATGTTCTACTCTTTAGTTCACATGCGCACTTTTTACATATAAATTTTGACCTTTAGGCTCTGGTACAATTGCATGAGTTGTTTATGAAACTGTTTCAGCTCTTATGTGCTTTCACATTTCACTTTCGACTAATCTAAAGAACACCAGTCCAGAAACCATCCTGGATTTAACTTACTTCGGTTCAAAAATTCCTCCACGCCCCCACTCCCCCACTAGGCACAACGTAAAAATCCATGTATGTCTCATTCCTCGGTTTGAATATTCATTTTGTTTTCCTAGTCACCATTCCCTGGGGATGACGAGGAAGAGGTGTTCGATTCCATCGTTAATGACGAAGTGCGGTATCCTAAGTTTTTGTCGACAGAAGCTGTGACAATAATGAGAAGGGTAAGAACTTTCTGGGAATGAGAGAAGATTTTGTTTAAACTAAAATTGACAAACAAGAATTTGTACAGAATTACAAAAGGGCGTTTAGCATTCCTCCGAGCAAAGTTTGCAAACCTTTCTCAAAATGTTGTAAAGTTGGGCTTTCCGAATTGAAGATGGAAATGAAGCTTCATCGCTAATTTCCACCAGAAAGGAGGCGTGATTTCTGAAATAGCCAATTATCTATTTAATATTTTCCCTTGTGTTAGTACAGTACATTATGTGGTGTGTTGACATGAAACCTTCCCGCCCATTTTTGAAACTTTTCTCACCGGCAATCCTCCCATACCCGTGGCTATTTGTTTTGAGGGTTTTTTTAATTCCTGTGCTCGGGGAGGAGACGAGACAATCAGTTTAATGAGCATTGATGAGAGCTGTACAAAACGTTTTAAGTCGGCGCAACATGCAGGATTGAAAAATGTTTGCAGCCCACATTGTTCATAGTTTCAGCAATATCGAGTAACATTGTTGAGCCTGAATCCTGTATAACAATGCTGAACAATACTGTAGACAACTGTGAACAATTTGAACAGCGAAACATTGCTTAATCCTGTTCTCGTCCCCCATTGCAACAAGTTGTTTATTTTTACTGTGTGCAACCTGACTTGGTTGTTTTGTGCCGTTTTGTAGTTGCTGCGGCGGAATCCCGAAAGAAGACTGGGTGCTGGTGAAAATGACGCAGAAGACGTAAAGAAACATCCCTTCTTCAGGGTAAGTAAGCTCACATGTAAAGAAATGACGAACATTGGATTTTATGAGGTTGGAACATAAGACAGCATGAGCAGTCAAGCAATGGAATATGTTTGGACGAGCAGGCATTCAAATAGTGATCTTTAAGCCTGTGAACTGAACTCATTTCATCACCAAGTTACTATTCGTAGGGTAGTAATCAATAAATAGAATTTTTTATTTATACACGCTAATCCCGTCAACCGAAGCTGATTTTCACTGGGGCGTGTGCTGAAAATAAATATATAAAGTTTACAGGTGCAAGAAAGTGATATTAGAACTAACAACTACAAACATATTAGTGAAAGAAAGTGGTAGACAATTTACATTATTTACAATAATTTACATCTAAATTAATTACAATAATTTACATTTACATTATTTACAATAATTTACATTAATTACAATAATTACATTGACATTATTTAGAATAATTTACATTACATTAGTTGCAATAATTTACATTTACATTAGTTACAATAATTACAGTTACATTAATTAAAATAATTACATTTACATTATTTACAATAATTTACATCTATATTAATTACAATAATTTACATTAATTACAATAATTTACATTTATATTAATTACATTATTCACAGTTACATTATTTACTGTTACATTATTATTTACAATAAATATTCAGTGCTGTGGAATAATTCTAGTGTTCTTAATTTCTCTGACAGGACGTGAGGTGGAAAGAGTTGTTATCTCGCAAAGTCAAGCCGCCATTTGTACCAACTTTGGTAAGTATCTACTTCTATTTCTGGTCCTGGCACATACACGCGCCTAATATCTATTAGCAATGATGTCGTTTATCTCCTTGACAGAAACATGCCGAAGACGTGAGTAATTTCGATGAAGAATTCACGTCGGAAGATCCAGTGTTGACACCGCCTAAAGAACCCAGACCACTTGGTGTCGAAGATCAGGTAAAGACACTACCATACTAAACTTTTGCATCGGACAATCAACTTGTATCAAGCCTGTTGACAACTTGCAGCAGACTTGTTATCATCAAGCCGGACCTTGACTGCCAGGTAACAAGCCAGCAGAAGACTTGCTGCAACTTGCGTGTTTCTGCTCTCTTAATTTAAACGATTGAAAATTCAATCTAATGGATTGAAAATTTTCAGTCTTTGGGATTGTTTTTAGGGATCCTACGTTTTCTATTGAAAAGTAATCTAATCGAGTGACATATTTCAATCGATTGGGACACTGAAAGAGTATCCCTCGATTTATATTCAATCTGTTAAGTTGAAAAATTGTTCAAACTTTTGAAAGATTGAAATCCCTCAAACCAATCTTTTCAATTAAGAGAGTGCTTGTGTAACTAGCACTATACTCAACTTAAGGGGGTTTCAACACACATATACTCGTGTTCTGCTTTGCCAATTTCTTTTCAAGTCGATCTTTTTTTAGGTCTTTGAGCACGAATATATTATTATTCACACACCATCCCCCCCGAATTATCGATATTAGCGACGTGGATGTATGGAAGTTAGCAAGCGAGAATTTGTGGGAGAGTTTTCCCAGCTCTCGTATCCTTGTCTAACAACAAACGACTCGACGGTAATCCTCAAACTCCTTTCTTTCAGGCCATGTTTTTTGACTTCGACTACATAGCTGATTGGTGCTGACACCACTATAACAAGACTCCTGTATAGCAAGGCTCCAATCTGCGGGTCTCTGTAAGAACAGAACACGGTCATCCGACGATGTAGGCCCACAACGACGAGTAGAGGCAGGACACCTGATCTAAATATGTTGATTAGGGTTGGTTTCATCAAGCTTTATCGTACGACAAATTGTGGTGCATGGTGAATCTGTAAATATAGTGATATCCATGCAACCTACCCCAAGTATTTTTGCCCCTCCCCAGAAACAGTAGCACTAGTACCCCCCCTCGCTTATCCCCCCCCCTCAAAAAACCCTCCAACTTGTTGAAAAGCTGTCGTAACACAAGGTGCTGTTGTCTTGTTTAAGATACTGTATTGTCTCGTCTTGTTGCAAAATTTGTTGCGAGGCTGTTGATCAGTTGTGAGATAGATTTTTCTGCTCCAATGAGCCTTAAAAAATTGCCCTAACCATCATTCACCTGACCACATCTGTCGTTGGACAAAGCTGAGGACGGAATAATGTGAAAAGCGAGAGGACGATTTGCACGTTAGACTATTTTTTATGTTGACAACGAAAGGAATCGCTGGTAGGAACATGATGAAATTAGTAAAATTGCAAATTTTTTTCCGAAATGATAAAAAGTGTGAGAAATGTAGCCTTGGAAAGTTTACAGATTTTGTGGAGAATTGTATTATGCGCGGAAATTGCCATCCTTTTTGAGTGGTAATTAACAGTTTTCTTGGGTTATGCAAACTATTCAAAGCTATATTTTGCAAAGCTATATTTTTCACTAATTTTACTGTTTTTTCAAGCTGTGGTGCTTGATTTATTTTTCATTCCATATATATATTCATGCTTAGTTTAACGTGCAAATTTTCCATCGCTGCAACTCGAGGACAAAATATTTTTCTTGAACGTTGGTTAGAATATGTCTCTTCATGCAGCAATGTTCTGCAAAACCAACCAGGACTTCGGATCTAATCCGATGACGAATTATTGCCGATGGACTTCTAGCGGGAAGATATAGTAGACAATGCCTCCGGGCAGTACTTTACTAGCATGTAAATGTAGTCATTGTGGCCCATTTAGCTACTGTAGCTTTAGAGATGCAATTTTTGTGGTGCTGTATTCCCAAGTCAGAAAATTCAGACGAACAACTTTTAAAGTTGTCATTAACCGTTGTGCAATCAACTACAGTGGGATATATTTTACACTTTCAGTCAAATTCTCTGGCGAATTTAGAAAGTAGTTAATTCATTTGCTGTTAATAATGGCCTGCATTGGTCTGTTAAGTTTGCCATTTGAAAACTGCGGAAATCGGCAATAGAAAAAAGGCCCAGTTTGCATCTGTGGCATATCGCGAAATTTATTGCATTATGTTGAAAGAACTTCTTACAACCCTAATACAAGTTATTTTATACTTTCGCAAGTCATTTATCCTCCAAATCGCCTCTTTGAAAAAAACAACTTTATAATCCGCTTTATTGTGATAATTCGTTCTGAAAACCAGGACTTTATTAGTAGACAAGACAAGATTCAAACTGAAATATCTCATCGAAAAATGGTTGGAGCACAAAAGTAGAAAATATTTTCTATTGCAGTTTTAAGCTTCTTCCACGTAATTCTAAAAATTTTCGTTTGACAGGCACTTACAGTTTGTTTGGCTTATTAATTGTCATTTTGTACAATTATACTATACAACTTTTTCAGACTTGTTAACAGCGAACCTGCCTTTTTTACGCACATCACACACCGGTCATATACTGATGTGCTTACCGTTGCAACTACAAATTGGAAACGAAGGTTCGAAACAAGTCTGTACTATAGAGAAGGGGCTACAAAGTTGAACATATTTCTGGTTTTATTTACTTGTAAAACTTGTGTGTATGCTTGTAATCAAATTGTTTGAAATGAGGAAAGAGATTTTGATCTTTTGTAAAAATTATTGTAATTTTATAATTTGTATCTTGGCTCATTAATTAACGGGCAAGTTTGGGCAGGTATTTGAATTGGAGGAAAAAGGCCTCGGTCGAGCAATACAAAACATCGAAACACGAGGTTGAGATTTTGGTGTAATAAGGTTTTTTTTGAAACTTTTAATTGTTGAATTTTACTATGTAAGAAGAAGGATGTGTGGTCGAACTGCTTGGTAAGTATTTTATTGAATGTATTTTACTTGCTTCAATTTATATGACAACGAAGTCTGTTTCCAGCAAAATTTTTATTTAAGCTGAATTTTCTGCGTAAATATATTCAATGGTTCCAACAAGAAGATTATTTTGCAACGTTTCTTCTAGGATAATGTTCACTTTAAACTAAACTCTGCTTCCTTAATGTTCGTGTGTCGTTTTGTCATCACTGAAACTAGCAAGTACTAAACATTGTTTAGTACATTTAGTACAGTATAACTCATATTCTCTATAAAGTACTCTAGATCCTGATCTTCTGCCCAAAGCATGCCAATACAAGGATAGAAAAGGCAACAAAAGACAACCAAAGTGGAAAAACAATGATTCCAGTAAATATCATCCGTCGTATAACATCAGTCCACAGTCATACACGTAAGTGAAGTTTGCCATTAACTGGTTAGGTGCCACGGTATAGGGAATAATGGGCAGTATGGCTACTTAAATTTTTACCTGTCATGTTAAGCCTTCAGCATATGAGAGCACAGGCAACCCAGCAAATGTTGGTGGCGCATATATGTCACATACGTACACATCATTATTAGTGATGTACATGCGCCACCAACAGCATTTGCTGGGTTGCCTGTGGTGAGAGCTATCGGCTGAGCTAAATGTTACTCTTGGCTGTTGCTTACCAAGAGCATTTTATGCCTCATGAAAACTTTGCTCACATATCAAGCATCTTTGCAGACTAGCAAAGTCTGGATTAGGTGTAAAATTCAGCCGCACATGCTAGCTATTTGCTGAGCTAAGAGCCGTGAGTAATACTAATTAGTTCGGCTGATAGTTCTTTTGTGCACCAGGCTTTAATTATGCTTGCATTTTGTGTGGGCATGATGTTTGTGTTGTTACTAGAGTCTATATCCACACTAGGGAAGCTGAAAAATATGCTTGACCTCAGGCACAGCAGTAATCAAACGTATGACCTTTGTAAAGCTTAAGGCTGTTTTCCACTTCACCCCGGCCATAGCAAAAGGTAGCATACTATTGTGTCCAAATCATTAGTTCTACCTGAGTGTTCACAAGACAATGAAATACGCTATGTTTCGCTACAGCAGGGGTGAAGTGGAAAACGACCTTTGAGCCCAATGCTCTAGCTACCAACTGAGCTGTGAGGTTAAGTCAGTTTGGCTATGAGTATGTGATATTTCAAAACTAGTCTACCTCCTTTGAAATCAATGCATTCTTCATGGAGGCATTTAGTGTTTCAACTTTATAGATAAGTAACAATTTTCTAACCAAGAAGGGTGTATTTCAGGCCTGTTTTAGTATCATGCAAATCTAGTTCTCAAAGTACAAAGGAAGGAATGCCAGATGATGAGAGGGAACTGCAGGCAATGAAATGGGGTTTGGTGCCCTCCTGGTATAGAGGAGATCCAAGCTCATTCGGTTATAAGATGAACAATGCAAGAATTGAGTCGATTACTGAAAAGAAATCTTTTAAAGGTGCTTTAGAAAAGGGAAGAAGATGTGTTGTGCTTGCTGAAGGGTTAGTTGTTGTTTTTCAATGGGAGCATAATAAAATGAGATTCTTGTATTGTGTTGTGTGAATTTGTAAAATAACTTTCATTGATCAATAGACTAAAATGTTTATGATCAGTTGATAACAGCAAAATTTTGCTGAAGTTCTTATCCTGTTTTAAATATTTGCTAATAATACTACTACTAATAATAATAATAGTTTGGACTGTATGATGTTTATGAGTAATAGCTTACAAATGACTCAATAATGCAGTGAAAGAATAAGAGTAGAAACTATGCTATAATTACAACTCTGTTAACACCCATTTTTGCAAAGCATTTTTTATATTTGTATGCTTTATATTGCCCCGAAACACAATCTAGCATTCTTATTACCATTATTTTACTTCAACTTGGCTCTAGTGCCGGAACTCTAGCAGGTCTCCAGCCCTCTGTTGCACAATCCTAACATAGTTGCATATACAACAATTTCAAGTGATTTGCAACTACCTAATTTAAAATGCTTCACAGCAATAGCTGTTTTTTGGCATTTGAGCATGGTTGCTAATTGTATAACATCATTTTGCTTTAGGTGGTTGCTATAATTACGGTATTTGATACGGAACTGAATGCACTAATCAGTTGGAATGCATTGGTCAAATGCTTTTTTTCCTCATTTTATAGTTTCTATGAATGGCAAGAAGTGAAGGGTGATGGCCCAAAACAGCCATATTTTATCTACTTTAAAGAAAAAATTAAAGATGAAGAAAATAATGAAGTTAATGAGAGCAAAGAAAAACCTCCTCTGTTGACCATTGCTGGAATCTTTGACGTTTGGAAGTCACCCTCGGTATAGTGAGTCACTCATTAGATAGTCCAATCAGATGTCTCGCTCTGCAAAATTCATGTCTCCTCCACAATATAAGCAATATATACCCACTGATGTGATCAATTAATGTACATGATTTATTTGTTAAAAATTATACCTTGCTATTAAATCGTTTCCTGACAGTACTTCCGTGTTTATATACAATTTGATTTTGAAAATGATTTACATAATTATAAACAAAAAAAAACAGTAGCACAGAAAAGACAAGCGCTGATGCAACCATGGCAGGTACCATCATGCGTACAACTCATGCTTTGATGTGTTAGCAACACATGCCACATTTGCAACTTGCCGTATTGCATATGACGCAAATCATGGACGCAAAACACATACGAACTGATCAACAGTGAGTGAGACAACTGGTTTATCATTCGTAGTATAGCAGCTCTTCATTTGTGTCTGTTCATCCAAACAAGAATAATAACGGACTACAGTCACTTGTTAAGTATCAATTGCTTGTGTTATTTTGTAGGAAGAAGAACCCTTGTATAGTTATTCTGTGATCACATTGGAGGCTAGGGCTCCATTTAGGAATATCCATCACAGAGTTCCAGTAAGTTTATGTAATAAACCACCAGGAATCCTTTTTCGAATGGTTAAAGTTCCAGACCTTTTTTAGGCAATTTTAAAGGATGATGAAACAGTGCAACGATGGCTTGATAATGATGGAACAAATTATGAGCAGGTTGTTTTGTTTGTATGGAATTATCTTACTGTAAATTACTTGCAGACAGAGGGAAGCTTACTGTGCATGCAGTATATGTTAATTATCATATGAAGAGCATAGAGATATATTTTTTTGTCAAGTTTAAAAAAGTTCTAAGAATTTAAGACACTTTTGTAGCTCTGTAAATGTCGTACCAAAATTGGATCAAATACTGAATTATTTGCAATATATTGGATGTATAGCTAAATTAATTCTATCTAAAAACAACATTTCCATGATTAACACAACTTCACTTCAACTTATTCTGTAGGCATTAAATCTTCTTGCACCTGATGACTGCTTGGCCTGGCATCCTGTCTCAAAGTCGGTTAATAACTCCAGATATAAAGAACCAGACTGTATAAAGGAAGTTGACCTGTAAGTAAAGCTCTTAGGTTTTTTTATGTATAATGTATGTCTGGCCATCTTTGTTAATTGCATCATGAACACAAGACAGTTCTGGCAATGAAACTAAGCTCATTTTTTAAATTTTCAGATCCCTTGCTATTAAAAAGGCAGAGAGAAGTAAAATAACCAACTGGTTTCAAAAATCACCCAAGAAAAGAGAAGCAATATCATCACCAGGCAACCATGAACCAGCGTTAAAGAAGGAAAAATTGGATAAGCCATAAGATAAGTGCTATATCTTAGGAACAATGGAGTCTTAAAAGACTGCAGATCTACTGTTTAAAAAGTTGTGTTGAAAGTTGATAAGAAAAATATACACATGCAGTTGAAGACAGCAGAACATAGTACATGAGTTTCAAATAGTTATAGTTCCATTTATTTCTGCACTATAACATACAGAATATAAAAATATTTACACTTCAAGAATACTGCTAGATGTAACTGGGTGTTAATGAAAGTACTTTGGATAAGAAAAATGTTTTGTTCACACAACTATATATATACTCTCTCTATGCAATCACCATGTATGTTATGTTTTGGCTGTTTCATAAAGACCATGACCAAACACTCCTTTCCTTGATGTACTGTCTGATTCGTGGTGCTTGAATGCTTGCGTTTTTGCATCTGTTGTTCGGAAACTTTCTAGTTTTGGTGAAATCTAAATGAGCAAAGAAAGTGATCAATTAGGAAAGGAAAATATAACCAAAACAGAATGTCATGAGTATGTAGTTCATGTTGCTGATTTCAAACAGGTTTGAGTGGTTGTAGTGTGAGGATTACCTTTTCAAATTTTTTCATATGCCATAGAGGTGTTTCATCAACCTGTGGTTGGTGTTTACGTAGAAGTGATGCTCTCGTTTCGTATATGTCTCGTCCAACACGCTTCTGTAATGACAATTTGTGTTCAACTATTAGTAGTAGTACAGTTATTAAACAGGGTAACATTGTGCTGAACTTTATTTTTTTGTACAGTTATAAACATATCCATTTACCTTTTGGTCCTGTTTAGCTCGCATTGCTTCTTCTGCCTTTCTTCTCTCTTCAATCCACTTATCCTGGTATTTGTGTGCCAGCAGTTCAAACACAGGTGTGGAAGGCCTGGAAAAGTGAGAAAATCGAGTTTTAGCAAGTTGCTTTGCATACAATGTAAGGGAGCAGGCTCATTGATCTCATTGATCTAAAAATAGATAACCTGGATAGAGTTCCTATGCCTGCAAAAATTGTGATCAATTTTGATGTTGACCATCAGATTCTTGGGACCACTTATGCCCCAAAGTGATGACCCCAAATCAATAAATACTGACAAAATATCCACTGTTCTACATGTTTACTACTTAAATTTGAATGTTAATCAGCTCAAACAGTGCAATTGCATGCCATTATGTCAAATCAAGATTTTAAGGTGTGGTAACTAAGCATGTACTGTACTACATATTAGAAGCTGTACAACATATTACTCTGTTGTCTTACCTTGTTGGAACACCAAAAACCATGGATGGAGGTATTTTCTTTAGCTTATTCAATGATCTTTCTTTTGATGCAGAGGATACTTTTACATCATGCGTAGCCCTGAATTGATATTGTTCAGGTGCTGACGTCAAGCCTGCTTGAACAGCCATCTTGTTTAATTTGATGAAATCACGTTCCTCTGGTTGATTTGCTATGACTTTTGGTTTCACAACATTCCATGAACAAAGAGCTACAAGGGAAATATAATTTGTAATCATTTAGACAATCACCTAAGTGGATGGTGAAAAAATTACACGAGCATGATCAAGTATCAAATTCAAGTCACCGTTAATAGCATGTGACAAGTTTACACTAGGAACTTAAAATTTGAAGTAACAACATATAAGTGACAAAATTGACAATATGAAAAGTACAAATAAAGGTAGGGGCTGGCCATTAAGATAATTTACTCAAAAGTCATCATTGTTTGTGATTCATTCTTTAGAAAACCAATTTCTATAGGTTATTGTCTTTCATTGTTACAACCAACCACTTACAAAGCATGTTAGTGTAGGTCAGTGGATGAAGAAGTTGACAAAGTTGGCAAGAAGTGTGCAAACTATTTATTAACTTTATTAAATACCTTGTGCTGCACCATTTCCTGTGTACAGGTTTGGTCTACCATACGTAAATCCATCCGGTGGCAGAGTAAAACAACGTTTAAGTGGTCTTCCTAATTCGCTCTAAAAAGTAAGCATTCTGCAATTATTTCACTAGGAACTGGAACATTGAACTACTCATGAGAAGTGGAGAACTGATTGAACTGGTTTCTAACATTGCTGCATACCTTCTGAAGTAGTGGATTATTCAATAAAGATTCTCGTTGTATACCAAGTGTTGTCATTTTCCGATGAGTTTTTAATTCGATATCTAAATATAAAGACAAAGAAAGCTAAGTGAAACATGATCCTTTTAATTCGTATTTCAACATTTTAAAATGCCATACCAAATTTGAATATTTCACAAAAAACGCTCTATAAAATACGCTAAGTTTTCGCTAAAAAACATGTATTTCACTGACTTCAGAAAGAGAAGGGAAAAAAGTACTACGCATAAGTCGGTCGATTTTAAAAGTATCAAATTACCAAATGATTCGAAGAATTTGAAATTTCCCCTACTTTTAAAATTTAATCCCTTTATATAATTCTTGTAATATTTTGCAAACTTTGCCAGGCTTTACCTTACCTTTGCTTTGTTCAGCTTTAGTTCCTTCGGCTTAAGTTTACATTAAAACAAGCAAGCCTTTTCAGCAACAACAACTTTTAGCGTGCAGTACCTGCTATGTTTATTTGGGGCTTTAAAGTTGCCACGGCAACTAGGATGATGACGAGAGCAGGGAAAAAAGCTGGGCACGAGTTCTAGGATTTTAAAAACCTCGAAAACTGGCACAATTGCACAAAATTCATTGTTTTTAAAACAGTTTCAGTATATACGGTGTATTAATTTTCAATTTTACCATTAAAATCCTATACGAATTTTACCAAAATGAGTATTTTTTCAATAATTGTTTGGGAGTTGAAAATAGCGGGAAAGCCCGCCAACTGTTGCCATGAAAGGTTGCTATGACAACCTGACGCTATGTTCTGCCAGAACGCTGGCTCAGGTGTATGTTTGGTTGCTAACTTTCAAAATTTTGTGCAAAATTTATATTTTTGTCCATCATGGATGCGACCAAAAAGCCACTTCTAATTCCGCCAGAGTTTTCTAACTACGCTGAGAAACATGAAATATTCCAGACTGTTGAGGTAAGGACTCCGTTTTCCTTTTGTATCATTGGATTTTATGATATGGCAGTCCAAAGATGACTTCGATAAGAAGACCATTTAAGTTGTTGGACCAAGTCAGTTATGTATCCTTTGCTGATAGTTAGTGAATGTCTTGACAGTCTTGAAAGCATGCATTGGAAAGACGTCCCTATCCCCAAACCCACACATACACCAAGGTGCATGCAAGGCATTGGCTGTCGGGACATTTCATTTGCTTTTTCCTATACATTTTCAGCATCTTATAAAGCAACTTGTTATCAACCAGCCAGACGATCCTTTACAATTTCTGGTTGACATTCTTGAACAAGATGAGAAAGGTATAGAAGACCACTCCAAATTAGACTTTAGTTTCCCGTCCTCCGCCCACGTCTGCTGAAACTGGCCGCATGATTTTCCATCGCTATATTGTTTCCATTATTTGACCTTTTTGTACAAAGAATCACAAAAGTCCACAATTTTTGACCACTGAGCTCCAAGAATTGTGCAAAGAGGCGCACGTTTATATTAAAATTTTGAATATGAAAATGGATAAAAACCCTTCAAAAACGGATAATGGAAATGGCCACCCACCTGTATGTAATTAAAAAAAAATGTCCGAATGGGAAACTAAAGTCTTCTTTGGAATGGCCTAAAAGTTGTATTGTAGTGTAGTGTAGTGCTGTGAGGTTGAATGTAATCAATGCGCTTGTTTCTCGTTAAGGGGATCAATGTTATGCACTTTTAAAAGTTCAGCCCCAGTGGAGGGGGGAGGGATATCATAATAGGGATCTATAAATGACACAATAATGTAAGATGTCAAATCTCCCAGGGTATGAAGCCCCCTTCCTCTAGGGCTAAATTGAGAGACCCAGCTTTGACAATATATATAAGTTAGACATTATCCCCCATTCTCCCTGGATGGCAGAAATTTCTTCCATGGGTGGGGCATAGATCTTTTCTTGCTGGAATATGACCCATTTTTGATGATAAATTTGAAAAATTTATGGACATAGCCCTTAGAGAAGTTTCTGAAAGGAGAGATGAACAACTTTCCTGTCAAAAAGCTTTCCTTTTTTGTTGTAATTGAGAAAATAAGTTTGCAAAAAATCAGTCATAATATTATAATTAAATATATTATATTCTCTATTTTTCTAGTTCCATGTATTGTTGTTCAGGGACCTCCAGCATCTGGGAAGGAAACTATGGTATTAACAAGAAATACTGAATTAGTTATAGCTCAACTGATTTTATAAAAGTAGTACAAATATGAAGACATATGTGGCAACAATACCCTTAATTTTCCTTGATTTTCAGTGTAGGACAATATGCAGGAACCTGGGATGTATTCACTTGAGTCTGGAATATCTTTTATTGGACCTAGAGTCCCCTGAAGCCAAACAGGTAGATAAAAGAATTGCAGTAAAACATCTGCAAAAGAGTTTTAAAAAAGTATGTGTGGTGGGTTGTATTGAACTTTTTATGTACTTTATTAATTTTTTTTTAATTTTTGATAGGCAAAAATGTGTGTAGCATCAAAAAAGGTACTGTTAGAAGAGGTATTTTTGTGTGTACCATGTTTATCAGTTAGTAATTGTAATTTCAAAAGAAATTATTTCAGGAAGTACCAACAGATCTGTGGATATCAATGCTTCATGAAAGACTTAAGAAAAGTGATTGTATTAAGAGTGTAAGTGTGCTCAGGGCTTAAAGGTCAATTTGTGCTTAAATATAGTTGATTGTGGTAGTATACTTTGTGCTATACTAGTATTGGTAGTACTTTGACTCATTGTTCTGGATTTGATATTTTACAGGGCTGGGTTCTTGAAGGATTTCCATCAAACCGAGCACAGGTAGGAAGCAAGTCATGGTACCTAGCCTTTTAGGCTTACAGGATAATTTTGTTATACCTTACAGTAAAATTATTATACTTAACTATACTATTGATTTAACAGACTTGCTTCACATGAAATGTATCAATTGTGATTATATATAGCTGTTTTAAGGGGCTTATTCCAAGTACAGACTTTTTTATTTACTAAGTGATTTACCATCTTGTTAATTCTGTTGCAATTCCATTTACTGACCATGTCAATTCTATTGAAAATTTACTGTAAATTTCCAATCAGTTAATTATAAAAAAAAACAACTGAAAAAAGATGCCTAGACAAACACCCAGGGACATAAAACTTTAACAAAGCAAAGAAAATAACCTCCTCTTTTACGCTTGCCCTCAACAGACGTCAAATTTCTTTTTGAAACAAGTTCTGACCGCCATCGGTGATCTTTTTCGTCACGGTCAATTTACTGACAAGTCTATTTTCTCTCACATAAACTCTGTTTTTACCAAAAGGGTTTACAAAAGTGAGGGTCAGTCACCCCCCCCCCCCCCCCCCCCCACCCTCTCTGCCCAGAATCCCCATGACCTTATTAAAAATCAAATGTGCTTTCCCTAAACAGGTCTTAAAAGTCTATTAATTGTAATGTTTCATTCTGCAGGCTTTGGCCTTGCAAGTTGCAGGCATTATTCCAAGACATTTTGGTGAGCTTTTAAACCATTTTAATATTCAAGCAATACTTATTGGTGAAAATTATTGGGCAAAATAGAACGATGATGTCTATTTTTTAGTTCTACTGGACGCTCCAGACACGGTGCTGATTGAAAGAGCAGTGGGAAAACGCATTGATCCACAAACTGGAGGTACTGATAAACCACTGATTGCTCAGTATTACTGAAGGGTTGTGTGAGCTGTGGCATTTAATTAGTATACCAAATGAACAGGCCTATTCTAGTTTGATTTTAAGGACATTATATATGTCACAGACATTACGGTTGTTTTTTTTTTCAGATATTTATCATGCAACGTTCGACCCAGCTACTGAGGTCGAGGTGGCAATGAGACTGGTACCAGATTCAAATTCAGCTGAACCTGTTATGATTCAAAGACTGAGTGAATACCACAGGTGAGCTTCATGAATCGTGAGCAAAAGGTCTGGCACTAATTAGTTGAAGTCCATATTCCGCAGAGTTCAGTAGCGTTTGCGGTGCACAAAATTGATTATACCTATCATGGAAATTTTGTTTATAGTTGTACTAATACAATGGACAATTTGCATAATAAACTAAAGGTCGAACTAGGCATGGGAGAGGATGTTAATGTTAGTAGAACTGCAAAGTTTGAAGGCGAAATGTTGTAAAATACGGGAATTAATATAGCCTTGCATAGTTCTAAATTTTGTAATATATAATTTGAGCTGAAAGTGCTGCGAAAATGGTAACATTTTCCTCGCGTAATACCAATTTATACAATATTTGTAAACGTCGCAGTGCTATATTTAACAATTAGATTACGAGTTCGAGATTTCAATGCGGTGATAGTTGATGAAGGCGAAGCCCAAATCAACTATTACCGCATAGAAATCGAGAGCGACTAATCTAATTGTTTTAGTTGAATCAGAGGTCAAACATGGAATATTCAACAAAAAATTTGATTTTTAAGCAATTTTTTTAAAAGAAATCTCTATAGGAAGATGATTGTTTCGCTACTCGCTATCTATCGAGGAATAGATAGCGAGTTGATTAACCAATCAAATTACAGCATTTGCAATAGTATACTAGTATGATTCTACTAATTTCCGTAGTAAATAAAACATTTTGCCACTAAACTTTGCGACTCTACTAATCTTGGGATCCTTTTTCTAGCTGCAGTAAAAGATTCCATTCTTCTTGTCTAGATTGAAGGTTACTCCATTTTGCAAATTGCCCATTCCTGACTGTTTGTTTCTAGGAATATTGATGGCGTCTTATCGTGTTACAAGAAGATTGTGAAGAAAATTAATGCAGATCAGCCTAAGGCAGACGTCTTCTCCCAAGGTATGACAGTTTTACTGAAGAACAACCACGCAGAATCATGTCAAGCTGAATATAAACACGTTGTATTTTGGCCTGTTCCTTTCTAGTCCACTCCTACCTGTGCAGTAACCAGCACACCTTGGCTCCGCACACGCCACGGGTCCTGTTGCTGGGGGCAACTGGAAGCGGAAAAAGCGTTCAAGCATCACTTATTGCTCGGAAGTACAACCTGGTTAACGGTAAGCGGTCAATCTTTAAACAGAGTTCGTACAGAATTTGAATGTCCTTAAATGTCTTTGAATTTGAAAACAAGTATTCAACGCCTTGAAAGTCCTTGAATATATAAGAAAGTGCTTAAAAGTCCTTGAATTCGTCCTACTTTAGTTTAAAATCAAATTGTGGTAGTTCATGACCTAAATAGTGTGTTTCTAATTCGTTTAAACGGCAGTTACAGCATTATTTAACAAGTCATTTTAGTCGTTGATTTCCTGATATGTGGTTTTAAAAGTCCTTTAAACGTCCTTGAATGTTACTCTTATTTACATGCACGAACCCTGTTTAAACACTTCAGTTTACGCTGTCCTAGTTTCTGTTATTAAAGCGTGCTCTAAAACCAAGCGCACTTTTTTTCCCGAGGAGCGGTGACTTCAGCTAAGGAGTAACCACAAACGGTTGAATTTAACTGTGTTTGAAGGTACAATACGTTGTGTGTTAACTTCAATTTTAATGTCTGTTTCGCTATTTCGTATAGTAAACTGCGATGTGCTTGTGAAACAGTCGCTTGCTGAAGATTCCAAAGTTGGAGAAGCGATCAAATCATTTATGGACAAAAGAATGGATGGTAGGACACCAGTTAGCCTTCGCGAAACCCGTTGTCGAACTCGACCTCAATTTCTATGAGTTGATCCAGGTTTCGCCCTTGTCGACTATTGTCTCATAGAATTATCGAGCTCGTAATCTGACTTATTGTTTCTTTATTACATATTTTTTCTCTGTACCATGTAGTACCCGATGATTTAATCCTGCAGCTGCTACGGAACAGGCTGAGTCAACTTGATTGTGTCACTCGAGGCTGGGTGCTGCACGCCTTTCCAACGACGAGAAGGCAGGCTGAAGGATTGAATAATCTAGGCTTTGAACCCAACAGGTATTGAAATAACATTTATAAAAGAGTTGCTTTTCGTTAAGGTTAAGTGAGGATTTTGCTCAATTGTTGCTTGTGATTCAGTGATAG
Organism: Muricea muricata; assembly: GCA_963855995.1. Classification (NCBI taxonomy): domain Eukaryota; kingdom Metazoa; phylum Cnidaria; class Anthozoa; order Malacalcyonacea; family Plexauridae; genus Muricea; species Muricea muricata. Next base: position 3,551,964 of record OY979727.1, read on the forward strand.
TGACCATGACTAGAGTACGAGTGTCTCTTGCATCATTTGCATGTACAGTGTCCAAGTATTATGTTTGTTATTGCTTTTGCCCTTTGCATGTATGATCATGCATTTATCGTGCAAAAATTACTCCCGTATTTTGAAGCGTGGGTGACACCCATGACTAAGACTAACACAAAGAGAAACTAATAATGGCTTGTTTTCACTTGCAATTACATTATTTCTTCCACTTTCTTCTTCTGATCGATGTGAACGAGTGAACAGTTCGAAACATTCAGACGAGAAGTGATACACTCGAATACTTATTACTGATCAACTCTTTCACATCTATCAGAAGGAGATGTGAGATTTCATTATCAACGAATCTCAGCAAGAAATTGCAAGAATAAACACCTTGATAAATTCTTGAACAGATCTAGTCTGTCTTCTGAACAATGTCCTTACAATGTCCATATGTCATTCTGTACTCTATGATCTATATTACTCTTTATTGTTATGGATGTTTTATCATAAACTAAAACACTGGTATTTTCCATATTTTCACTAGTGAAGATATGAGAAAATATGTAACGCATGAAAAACGCGTGTGTTTTCCCGCTGGATTTCTTAGTGCTGTGCACCGGAGCCGGAGGGCCGGAGCCGGAGCCGGAGTTTTGACCTATTTTGCCGGAGCCGGAGCTGGAGCCGGAGTTTGTTCACCTCCGGCAAAACTCCGGCAGCACTTATTTGTGCTGCAAACTTCTATCATAGATCAACGAAAAAACTAACTCCATCGACGAAAAAGTAAATACAACCTAACACGGCTTGCCACAAACATACAAAAAAATGTTAATGCGAAGAATGCGAAGTGTTAAATAAAAAACAAAGATGGTGTTTCCACTTTAAACTGTAAAAATTTCCAATTTTGACAAATTTGCACCGCAAGCTTAAATTTTCTGCCGGAGCCGGAGTTTTTTCCCGGAGCCGGAGTTTTTTTTGCCGGAGCCGGAGCCGGAGCCGGAGCCGGAGGTGGAAAACCCGGAGTTTGCACAGCACTAGGATTTCTATGTTCTCTGTTCGCTTTTTCCGACTTCTGACCATATAATAAAAAGAACTGCGCTTGGTCCTAAAATATTGTTTTCACCACTCGAAAATAATACTCATATCTTCGCACCACCGTGTAATAGCCTCTATATATACAAACAATTAATCATGTTTTGTGTTTTGCTTAATGAATCAGGGTGCTTCTTCTCGATGTTCCAAAAGACACCATCTTGGAACGTTTAACTTTACGAAGTACAGACCCGCAGACGGGCGAAAGGTTGGAAACCTTATAAAATGTGACAATTTTGGAACATTGGTTTCCTCAAATCGTTTTTTGCAAGGATTAAGTATTTACTAAAGTTTGGTTTTGGTGCTTTTCAGGTATCATCTTTTGTACAATCCGCCTCGTACAGCAGAAGTTAAGCAAAGATTGCAAACAGTATGTGGGTTTAAAGCCAGCCAAAGCTATTTATACTGGATAGCTCTATCAGTTAGTTCTAAACCACTAAAGATCATCTCTTATTGGTCCAGTGTTACTACAGGAACAGATCCATATTGATCCAGTGTTACTACAGTAGGAAACCTATAAACTAAACTAACGTTGTCCATATACAAGAAAAATTGATTTTAAAACTGTTGTTCTTGTTGGTCCAGTAAGGATCATCTCTTACTTTCAGTGTTACTGTGGGAAGAAACCCAATCCAAACTAACTGTATTCATACTGGATAACTCTATCATTTCTAAACTGTTCTTCGTAGAGGTCCAGTAAGGATTGTTATTGATCCAGTGTTACTACAGGAGGAAGCTTAAACCAAACAAGCTTTATTTATGTTGGAAATATTGATCAATTTCACAGTCTTCTTCTCAGAGGTTCAATATAAGGATCATCCCTCGTTAATCCAGTGTTACCACAGAAGAAAATCTAAACTAAACTAACTTTATGAGTACTACGGATAGTTCCATCAGTTCTAAACTGTTTGTCTTGAAGGTCTAGTAAAAATCATCTTCTATTAATCCACACACCAACCTAATTATTCACACACCAACCTAATTATCCGCACACCAAACTAATTATCCACACACCAACCTAAATGTCCATCGATCTAAACGTTTCAGTAAAGAATGGATTTGGGTCCACTCGAGTCCAAAGTTTGTAAAAACCTTTTCCCCCTTACTCAATTTAGCACCCGGAAGATCAAGAAGAAAGGGTGACTGAACGTTTCTTGACCTATCAAGAACACGTCGAAGATATTATCGACTACTACGAACATTTATCGCAACACGTCAATGCAGACCAAGATCCCCACACTGTGTTCGAGTATATCGAAAGCATGATAGTAAATCCATTACCTCAGAAAGACTAACGCAGCACTTAAAATTATCTCATTTTTATTGCTCAAATTCGACTATATTATGGTAGTTGTACTATTTCCTTTTACTTTAGGATATGTTATGTAAAAAGTCTGTAAAATTCTAGTCAAATTACTTCATATTACTTTCTATTGACGGATTATGCATGTATGTAAGTTTGTAAACTAAAGATATTATAATGACAACAAGTGGTTGTATCTCTTTTGGCCTTTTGCTTTGTCAAATTTTTTTCATTCTTAACGCTTGTTAAAAACTTATCCAATCTGATCCCTGGTTGTTCGTAGCCTGTTAGCTGAAACCGCAGATAATTACTAATTTGACTTGTATTCCCAATTGTATTCCCATGAGTGAAAATTAATTTTAAACACCAACTATGTAGTCGTCTACATTAGTGTTCATTTCAGACGAAAATGTTTTTGTTTAATTTCTAAATAAATACATAAATTTGCTTGATATTTAGGACCGTTCAAGCCAAACAGGCTTCGAACAACTGGCCTCAGGACTTAATCAAAACTTAAGACTTTTTAAACATGCCCAGCAACTGGTCAAAACCATATGAAAGTTCAGCATTTTCAAGTTAAAGTCACTTTTTATCTCTTGCGAGTCCAATATCCCTGGTGCCACTGCTTTTTATGCCTTTCTGCGGCAGTTGACAAAATCACTATCCAGTGGATAGCGGTATCCACCTTTCGTACAACCGCCCCTGGGATTTGGTCAAGGGTCCGGGGGGGGGGGTAAAATGGGAGCTGGGAATTGCCTATTTTTTGTTGAAAAATGGGAATGAGAGCCACTAAGACTATGAGATTTAGGCTGGAAAATGGGAATAGGCCCGCCTCCCCCCTCGCTTCAGGACCTTGTCCAGACATTGTCTGGGGTGACTTGGTCAAATCTTCAACGGTGGGGGGGGGGGGGCATTAATTTTTTTCATTAGGGCGGATATAAAGGGCCTGGCTCTAGCACGTTTTTAAATCCAATATGGCGTCCTTTGCTGACCTTTGCGTTCCGTTTCAAAACGATCCTCGCGTTTTGATGAAGTTCATCGCGAATCTCGTAGACTTTGGCTACGAAACCATTGCTGTGAACAGAACCATTTCGCCGGACAAGCAAGGCAAAGGCGGACAGGACAAAATACCAGGGCCGCCAAATTTAACGAGCCTGCCAGGACTTGAAGATTTGAAGAAAACTTGCCCGAAACTGAGGTTGCTTACGAGGGTAACTGTCGTCATCGAAGACCAACAGCAAGTACGTTTCATTCACGGAGAAACTGTACAAAGTTACGATATTGTAAGTGTACAACCAATGACTGAAAAACTATTCCAGCAAGTCTCCCTAGCTATTGAATGTGACGTCATTACTTTTGATATGACGTCACGCATGCTATTTTATATCAGACATCCACAAGTGAAGTTGGCTGTCGATCGAGGCATCAGTTTTGAGATACTCTATGCTCCGGCCATTCGAAATGATGGCTTACGAAAGCATACAATCACGAATGCTTTGGAATTGACCCGCGTTTGCAAGGGTCGAAATGTCGTTATCTCAAGCGGTGCAGAACGAACGATGGAGTTAAGAGGCCCGTATGATATCATCAACCTCGGACTATTATTTGGCATTAAGCCCGAGCAGGGTAAAGGGGCAATTTCGAAAAATGTTCGTAGTGTCATCTATCATGCTGAGGCTCGTAATAAAACTGTCAAAGGAGTCGTTAGTTTGGAAAAGATTCCGGTGCCACCAAGTGGTGTGAAGAGAGCCCATGAAAATGTTGGACAAAGCAAAGAAACTGATGTCACTGTGAAGAAATTCAAGGTATGAGATCTGATCTGATCATGTAACCTGTAACGTTGATTATGTCAGTGTTTGTAACCTGACATCTCACCAACTTCATTCTTTGTCTGATCACTAATTCTTTGATCCCAGTCCTTCTTGATCTAAAGGGTGATTAGACAAGCAAAAGAAGTTGCTGAGTTGGCAAGTCAACAATACCTCACCATCTCAAACTAACATAGTGCCAGTGTAGGTGTAGTGCAATTAATAGTACATGATGGGTATAGGTTCTTTCTCTATCTGAAACAATAAAGTGAAATCTATGTTAAGTTAGGGAAATTTTAAACCTTTTGTACATTCAACTTGTTTTGGCAACTTGTTTCTGTTAAATTATAGCATAATATTGCCAATATTTGGTGTCTTGTTTTTGTTTGTTTTCTTTGACAGTCGCGGCTATGGAAGCATTACGAAAATATTTGCTCAAGTTTGGCAGCTCCTCTGATCAATTCGTCTGTGACCCCACAAATTTTGAAAAGTTTGTTAAAATGTTCACAACTTCCTGTTTATTGACCATATTGACCAATCAGGATGGTCAAAAATAAGATATGGCATTCTGATTGTAAATCTTTTAATACTCCTAAACTTGAGCAAATAATATGGCCAAATATTTTTGGAATGCTTCTATTGCAGCTACTGTTACTAAAATCTTGACAGTAATTAAAATACATCTATATATTCAAACTAAATATTTTATCAAACGAGCTTTCGACTTCCTAACTGTAGCCCTTGATGGGTTAAGCCATCTTGCTTTGAACTGTAAAAGGCTACTGGCTTGTTTAATGAATTATTTAGTCCGAGAACTTTTATTTTAAATTTGTCTCAACACTATCCCAGTATAATCTATTTTATTTCATATTATAGCTTATAGCTTTATAATGTCTGACTGAATGCTAATGTACAATTACTTACTTTATGGTAATTTCCATGTTTGGATGGCCTGCTCCAAACATGCGGGAAAGTTGCGAGAGTTAGGAAAAGCGTGCGAGTGATTTTTCGCACTTTTCTTTACTGAGTAACTTTCCCAAGTGTTTGGATCAGGCCATCCAAACAGGAAACCATAAAGTAATTGTTTTATAAAGTAACAACATCCGGCCATGTTTTTAAAAAATTCTCGCAGAGCATGTGTTATATACATGTTATTTTATAATAGGAATTCCTTGACTCACAAAAAGTGTTTTAGAAAAACAGAGTCACAATTGGTAGGAATAAAATCACAAGTAATACATTACAGGAACAAGATTTATGTAATAACTATAAGTTTTTGATATATTGTTGAGCCATGAAAACATTGAGAACTGGACCAAAAGAGCTATGTAGATTTTCAAACAAGCAATCACGGGATGAAAAATCAGATTTGCAATACATTTTCAATCCAGTGCCAAAGTGCAATGCCATGAAGGCAACAAATTTGCTATAGCGCAAATTTTTGTGCAAATTTGATCAGTCAAAAACACATGTTTTAGACAGATATCGCTTCAAAAATTTGCCACACATTTGAATGATTTGTGCACATTTGATGCATGTGTGGCATTTGCATTTTAACACCCAGGTGCAAATTTAGTGCAAATCTGATGTGTTTTCAAAAGATCAAATTTGCGCACAAATTTGCACTGCAGAAAATTTGTTGCCTTCACGGCATTTGTATTTTGGCACTGGATGTAAAATGTATGGCAAATCTGATTTTTCATCCTGTGAATATATGTTATGAATTCGGCAGGAAAGAAAATATTGCATATCAGCAAGTACATCATTCCGCCATAGCATTTAAGAATTTTGAATTTTAATCTGGCCTAAAAATAAACAGGGAAGTAGGAAAAGTTTGGTAACAAAAATAATTTCCCCTGAGTACAGGGAAAATTTCAGCTAATTGTATATACTGTGACCATCCTCAGATATATGAAAACTGGATTCATATTAATCTGGCAGTGCAGAGAACAACGAGAAATTCGTTGTCTCGAGTGAGATTCGAACTCGCATCTTCGGGTTACTAGACCGCCGCTCTGCAATTGAGCTATGAAGCCAACTGGGATTGGTAGCGAGTCTTATCAAATTTATAAAGCAAACGAAATATTTTCTTGACGACTTAAAACGCTTGCCTTTGTGGACGCGAAGTGTTTCAATTCTATTTCGAACCATCCTCAAGAGATGTGAAAAGCTAGATTGATATACTGTGTCAAATGACAAACTGTTTCTTGTATCAAGACGAAACTATTCTGTGGCTGCCATGCACATACTTATTTATCAAACCAATTATTTAATTTATAACCATTAGTTGTTTGTGTTAAACTGATGTGGTTTAATAGCAACATTGAGGAAAATAATAATGTTACATCAAAATGTCATGTTAAATATGCTAAACCAATTGGTTGGTTCAATTAAAGATTGGGCAAGACAAAACTTGTATAATTACTAATTTCGTTTGTCGCCATTTTTAAGATCATTTTTAGCGCTGCCTAAACCCTTCATAATTAGGCTACGTACACGCGGTGTCGTTTCCGAGCGCTTTCAATTTGAAATGTTTCAAAAAGCGCCCAATTTCGTGGCATGTTTCAACGAAAACAAGCACAAGCTTCGTATGCGGACAAAAACTGATGACCTAATGCCATGCGAATGTTTATAAAAAACGCTCGGAAAAACGCGGGCTAAACGAGCGAAAACTTTTACATCAGATGCAAAAGTTCTCGATGTTCAAATTTTTTACCACCCTCTCATCACAACTGTGATATTTTTATGAAACATTCCTGTGTGCTGGAGCGTTGCAAACATCGGTACCACGTTACTAAATTTAGCTCATGACGTACGAAGTGCGAAGAAACACATCACAACTGGTTATTGAGCGATTGTTCTGATTGGCCAAAAAAGGTCGCAATTATCTATTGTTAGCTCTCGTGCGCTGGAACGAATATGTCGCATCTGTGACGGTGACTCATAGAGCATTATAAAGCTCGCGTTGGCAGAGAGCCTGTCATTCGTGTTTACAGATTCAAAGAGAACGCTTAAGACTCCTCGCAGTGGATTTATCCGTTTTTAAATCACACGCACGATGTTACCAGCTTTACCAGGAATTCAAGACTTAATTCAAGTTATGAGAAGTGATCTGACTGGTCGTATGCATCCGGATTTCGCAGCATCGATGGACGACCCGCGCGAGAATGCTTTGAATAATCTCACCAACGTGTTCATACCGAATGGTGTGGTACAAGCGTGTAATGCCCACGCCGGCGAGACATGTGGTACACCTGGTGAGGCTGACCTCCCCGACGTAGTGCGAGGTAGCATCTTTTATCCCGCGAAAACAAAACCCGACATCGTAAGATCTGGATTACACCAAGTACCGTCTTCCACCGTGAATTTAGCGCCTGCGATACAACCACCAATGCCTACGTACACTGTGCTAATTCCCAAAAACAACTTCGGTTTTCGTAATGACGATCTTCATCCTGAGTTGAAACCCAATCCAAAGATGGAATTGACAAGTCCTTCAGAGCCTCCAAAGATATCGCCAGAACGCACCTACACTGTCGTAGCGCCGAACAACATATTTCCACTATCGGGTCCTGATCTTACAAACACTCCTACTCCCATAGATACCCGGCGAAGCAATCCTTCAAAACCACCCGCGAATCAACCTGCCTTGATGCACTCAAGATTTCAGAAGATTCTACCAAATCCTTTGTCCAGCTTGCAGCAAGTTTCACACGTCAGCACCAATTCGTCCCCTACGAGCTTCAAACCTAATCCTACCACGCCGATATTCTATCAAGTACTATCCCCGAACCCTCCTACCACCTTCGCTGAGTCCATCCCCCCTACACTCCAGCAAACATTACCAAACGCTATTCACTTAGTACCAGCTACACTTAAACCTCACATTGAATATTCCCTGTCGCGTCAGCTTCTTGAACCGAATGTCAATTCGAACGCCTGTGAAGTTATGACCTCAGAAATGGCAGTGTTAGCCAAACCTATTTCGTCTTCGATCCCGCAAGTTTCAAAGACCAGTTGTGTTACCACAAAGACAGACAGCACTCGACCCACGATATTCCAAGCGACCTTACTAAATTCGGGATTAAGTATTCCTCGAAACACGAACCACGCTAACACAAATCGCTCGCAGCCTCAACAAAAGTTACATTCAATCGTTTCCAATACCAAACTCCCACTAAACAGCTCCCGTAGCGATCTTGAGCGCAGCACGTCTGCGACAAACGCAAGCAGGATGGCCAGAAAATGTAAATCGAGAACAGAGCAAGGAAGTTGTACGCCGGAGTCGAGATGCGATGGCGGTCTGGGCGACGTGAAAATCGAGCTAGCAAGAGAAGAGCTGTGGAAGTCGTTACACGACCAGGGCAATGAAATGATTGTGGTCAAACAAGGAAGGTATGATCGTGTCTATGTTGTTTTCCACCATTAATAGACCATTCCTGTATTGGGGAAACTTTTGAATTGGGAAAATATACTAGCACAGCTGGAAAGAGCATGCTAAATGTAGTAAAATTGTGGAGTTTGGTCGCGAAATCTTATTAAATGTGGAAAATGTAGGCCAGTGAAATTTGCAAATTTTGTATACTTTTCTATTACGCGCTGAAAAGGCTTATCATTATGTTGCAATGTGGTCTGCATTTGTCGGGCGTGAAACAGAAGTATACAAAATTCGCCAACTTCACGGGACTGTATTTCCTTGTTTTACTGTATTTTCCAACCAAACTTCACAATTTTACTGAATTAAGGATGCTTTTTTCAACTGTATTAGTATTTCAAAAGTTTGTCTAATAGGGGAATGGTCTATTGTGATACTAATCTTTAAGATAGCCCTGGTTTATGTATACTTCTATTTGTCAGCCGTGTCCCTAGTATGCAGTGATGTTTGTAAGGCACAGCAGCTTGGATCCTTGTTTAAATTGCCAATATCATGAAAAATCGTTCGCCTTTTGTTCAACTTAGTGAAACATAATACCAAATTAAGCGAACAAGGTGTTTTTAGTTTTTCAATAAATTGCCTCGTTTTTCAGATACCCGTTGTTTTAAAACATGCAAATAACTTTTCATGCCATCTCACGCATACCAAATAACAGATCACACAAAACCAGAAATGTCTGAGAAACTAACAAGCAGAATGTATTCAAGCTTTACAAAAGTACAGTAATGTCCTAGATGCGTATGGGAAAAAGTTGAGTAAATTTTGCCGACTTTTTTGGACAAATATTCTTTGTTTAGTAATTCTCATTTTGAATGCGCGAGAAGCCGACTTCAATTTACTGCCGTTGTAGACGAATATCTTGAATACTTCCACGCAATATTTACCAAATTCAAGAAAATCATGTCACTGTCTAAATTGATGCTTGTGTTATTTCCAGGCAAATGTTTCCAACCATGGATTTTATTGCATCGGGACTTCGCGCGGAGGAAATGTACAGTATCGCTGTGAGATTCGTTCTCGTCGACAAATACCGGTACAATTTCAGCACCGCTCTTGAAGAGTGGCAGGCAGTGTGCGAAGACAGACATCAACCCGGGCCCTCGAGGTGCGTCGAACATCCTGCGTCGCCTGCGAGCGGGCAGAATTGGAATGAGAAGTTTGTGTCGTTCAATGAACTGCGGCTAACCAATCGAGCGACGAAATCTAAAAATTTGGTGAGTGTTCTTAATTTATGGATTTCTGAATCAATTCCCAGAGGTCCAGTAAGGTTTGCGTTTTATCGTTCTAGTGTGACTACAGAAGAGAACCTAAACTGAACTAATTTTATCTTTACTGGATAGCTCTATACGTTTTTCTTCATAGAGGTTAAATAAGAATCGTCTACTATAATTGACTCACAAACTTTATTTACACTGCATATCAGTTCTAAACTGTTTTCGTAGAGATCCATTCAGGATCATCTTTTATAACAACAAGAGGAAACCTGAACTAAACTAACTTTATTTATATTGGATAGCTCTATTAGTTCTAAACTGTTGTTCCTAGAGGTCTAGTAAGGATAATCTCTTATTGATCTAGTGATGCTGTAGGAGGAGACCTAAACTAAACTAACTTTATTTATACTGGACAGCTCTATCAGTTCTAAACTGTTTTCCTAGAGATCCGGTAAGGATCGTCTAGCATTGATCCAACTCCTGCAGAAGGAGACCTAAACTGAACTAACTTTATCCATACTCATCGTATAGGTCTGTCGGTTCTGAACTATTCTTCAAATCCAGTTAACTGGTTGAAACAAGGCCAGTTGCGGCCCCAGGCTGAACTGAATTGGGAAAGGGCAAAGCAATGTTGTTGTTCTTTTGGCGGGGGGGGGGGGGGCAAGATTGTTTCGATGCTAATGCTAGTCAATAAATAGGTCATGATTTTAATGAAACTCGGAGAAATTGCGAAGCATTGTAGCGATCTTGGAGCGGGAGTTGGGGGGGGGCACAAACTGGAGGGGCAGGACACAAATTGGGGGGGTGGTACGCCCCCTCTGGCGCCGCCGCTGACCAAAAAATAACTTCAAGTTGTTTTTTTGTTCACTCTAGGTGTATACACCAACGATGAGAAAGCATCGTGTTCAGTTAGTAGTCACCATGCCCAGATGCCCGAGCTGTCATTGTGAGCACACACGTCATATCGACATACCGCTGACCGAGTTCATAGCAGTCTCAAGTTACTACAGTTTGAAAATCAAGCAGTTGAAGATCACCCATTACCCCTCGGTTAAGACAAGGTGCTTGAATGCTCAACTCAAACGAAAGAATCGCGGGTAAGAAAGCTGATTTAGTAAGGTTTCACATTTGACTCGTGGTTACTATAATTCTCGCCTAACAGTAATCGAAGTTAAACCCAGGGCTCCATGTTCACAGTACAACGTACATTTTTAAACTGTCTCATGTACAATTAATGTTTCTATTTTCTAGGACCAGTTCTTTAAGGCTGGTTTAGCTTTTACCTCGGAGTAAAGTTTAACCGACTGTTTTAGTTTATGTATTTCAATGCATGCCTTTCTTTTAAAACGTGGGAAAAAAACTTCAATTGATCCAGACAAGATTTATAAGAATAGTATTTTCAAGTTTACAAATAAGTTCTTGGAAATTTTTTTTTGAGTTTTGAGTTATCCAAGGATAAGCCAAGATGATTTTGAATGATCCACATGACCCACCCCCCTGATATCTTTTGTGTTTTTTTTTTCAGTCCCGATGAAGTGACAACATCCCAAACAAAAAAACAAAAGTGCACTGAGGAACCTGTTTATAGTTCTGCAATCTCTGAAGAAAATCCTTCACAGTTGACTTTATTGTCTCGGCCAATCAACTCATCAGAATCAACCCACGTGATCATGGCAAACAACGAGTACCCATCAACGACCACAAATACTCAGCCATCGATTGTACCGGATTTGCACACCTCAATTACCCCTCGAAGTACATCAAATTCCCAGCTTACAACCATCCCACCAAGTGTATTCCAAAGTACCTCAAGTTCCACAAGTATCCTGCAAAGTACATCCTCATTACCTCTCGCAATAAATCAAGTCGAAATCTCGTCCAGATCGTGCACCAAGCCAGCCAGACCCTTCCTATCCACGTCTACTACTACATGCTCACAACTATCCGGGACTGACTCACAGATACTCAGTTCTCGAAATAACCGGACTACCAAAGATCCTTGTAACACGGTATACACATGTCAGACGACGAGACCAAGTGCGCATGTACAGACTGATGAAGACATACTCGACTACATCAAGATTTACCTCTCGCCTTTTCTAACCTCGGAGAAGAGCGAAGCATTTGATTCGTCCGTTTTTGATGAACTATTTAATGTCAATTATATTTCCGATAAGCGGGACAGCTTTGAAAACATTGTATATTAGTTAACGTTATGTGAACCTGTCAATTATTTTTAGAATATATTCTTAGCATTGAATAAAGATTAACGAATTTTTAACGAGTGTTGGCCCAGTATATGCATGCATATACTGCATGAGTTCGTGCAAAACTTGTATGTCCTTAAATGTCCTTGAATGTGGGGACGGAAATTCAACGCCTTGAAAGTCCTCGAATTTGTAAAGAAGTGCTTGAAAGTTCTTGAATTCGTCTGGTTTCTCAACATTGGAATTTAAATGTTCATCACCTCTAAATCTGTTTCAAATTCACTTAGTTTACAGTTAGAGCATTATGTAACAGTTCTTTATATAGTTATGGAATTTCCTGATATATGGCCATAAAACGTCGCTTGAAACGCCCGTGAAATTTACTGTCATTGATCTCTACGAACCATAAAAGAATCGTTTGTCTACTTTTAATTTTAGTCGAAGATAATTTTAAAAATACCCCTTTAGAACGCTGTTACTAGTGTTAGTTTCATAACTATCTTGTGTTGTTCTCGAGAAATTCGTTTTTAACGCCAGTGAATTAAAGCTAGTTCATGCTACTGATAAAACTACTGATGTCATCATCTCATGCATTCAAAATATGAGATTTACTAAACGAAGAAAATCTCTAAAAAAGCCGGCGGAATTTACCAGACCTTTTCCCATTTATGCACCTACAACATTGATATACACTTTTGTAAAGTTTGAATATCAATTCTACTTGTGATAAGTTTCTAGGTTATTTCTGGTTTTGTATGATCTATCAAGTATTTGATATGCGCGCGAAGAAATGCAACATCACAAGCTATTTGCATGCTTTAAATGCTTAAAAAAAACAGTGAATGTCTGGAGAACGAGACAATTTAATGAAAAACTCAAAACATCTTGTTCGTTTATTTTGATATTATTAGAAACTTTCAGTTGATTTTCACAATTGATTTACCCTGAAAAAATAGCTAAAAATCTAAACTGTCTTCAGGTTTTGATCATTCATTTAACTCGCATTTTTTCTTTTGATATTATAGAGTTGATCCTAACTCTACAAATCAAGAATGATACTAACTCGGCCACGATATGAATACGTGATTTTGTCACCGGCGACTGCTGTGACGGACAGGTTTGCTGGAAAAGTAAGACTCTGCTTTGGGCTATATTGACACTTGCAATTTACACACATTCCGCATTGGGATTTTTTATGCAATTTTTTCCTAAGAGATGTGAATGAGTGGTTTACCTTATCCGACCATTGGTTCGCTCGTTACATCTTTCTAAAGACGAAAATTTCAATAGAAATTACAAGTGCATGTTAACAAGCTTCGATAGTCAACGACTGACTAGTATTGTTGCCACAATAATAGTGGAATTGCTCTCAAGTCTCATATTTTTTTTCACAACCTGGCACGAATGCCAGTCAATAAGTATAGACGAAACAAGCACTCTGCGCTGTATATATACGTCATTGGCTTAAACCACACAACATTAAGTATAAGTAAACACTCTACACATGAAAACCCACAACCTTTGTGTTCAGAGTTGATGAAAACAGCATTGAACAATAAGTTTCTTGTATGATTGCATGGTGAATATCAAACTGAAATATAATTTTGTGGGAACACCACGTAAGTTTATCATCGCAGAGCTTTCGATCCGTAAGCTCAGATCTTCATCAGTGCTACAAATCACGACATTTTACCAATTTAAGGGACGTGTGAATTTAAATTAGTCGCATTATTATTAGCACTGTTGAACATCCGAGCTTACGGATCGAAAGCTCTGCCATAGTAAAATTACGTGGTGTTTCCACAAAATTATATTTTGGCATTGAACAATGTTTTACTGCCATCATTGTTCAATGTTGTCAACAATATTTTTCAGGATTGTTATACCTGATTGCGAGACAATTCAGGCTCAACATAGTTCAGCGATATTGCTGACAACCTTGAACAATGTGGGCAGCAAAACATTGTTCAATGCTGTTTCATCAACTCTGAACAGGTTGTTTGTTTTTTGCTGTGTTGGTAGAGTGAATGTAAGTTTGTTGTTATCTTGGGATCAAAATCTACTTGATGTGTGTATATTGATATTTTTCCATTTTAACAACGGTATACTTGTAGTTTTAAACAGCGATACAACATTATATAATCACAAATTGTTGTATCGATTTATCAAAAGCTTTTTATAGCTATATAATTCGGTTTTGTGAAAATCTTTTCAAGAAAATTTTCCGCTCATTAAACAAACATCTATTTGAGGAATTTGTTTAGAAATCAACTATTGTTGCTGAAACCATTAATCGCGTCCTTGTTCCAAATTCCGTGACTTCCACAACAGACACTGGGTTTTTGGGAAAATAATTTTTTTCCTAGAATAACAGCTTATAATATAGAACGAATAATTTTCTGTATGTAAAATGGGCAGATTTGTGTGAAATATAACACCTAAAACCTTTGAGAAAAACTAGGAAACATTGTTGCAGAAACATTGTTTGATTAATATTATCAATGTTTTGTTTATATTTCAAAGTGTGGACAAACTAGGAAACATTTTGGCGAGAACCAATTAGCTCACACGAATTTTAAAGTATACATCTTGAACACTGTTTCTCCTGCTAAACATTGTGTCCGCAACAAAAATGTTTCTGGATTTGTTTGGAAACACTTTTGCTTTTTGATAAGCAAATTTTGTTTCCGCATCAATGTTTCCCGAGGTGGACAAACAAAGAAAAATAGGAAACATAATGTTTCCGCAATAATGTTTCTTGAGGTGGGAAAACAGAGAAACATTGACAGGAAACATAATATTTCCGCAACAAATAGTGTTTCCCAAGGCGGGCAATTGTAGCGGAAACAATTGACACCCACAAATTATTCGCTGTTAGGGAAATCAATTTAATTTACGTTTAGTTTAATACAGTATAACAAAGTTTACATTTCTTGTAACACTATAATAAAGCCTTCATTATCTAACTTTGAAGATCCTTATCAATTTACTTTTCTATACATTCCACAAACGCTTAATCCACCTTCCGAGCAACCACACATTGTTAACACCAATCAGTTTATCAAGCACGGTTAAGCAAACCACACTGAAGTTATACCATACTATATCTTAAAGGGAAATTCTAATATAAGTAGCATTTTTCAACGAACTATTTTAGGAAATATTTTTTCTCGGCAGTTTAATAAATTAAAACCACCATGAATAGCCTTTTACCACCCTCCCATATATGGTATGCCTTGGTATTTTTATCGGCTTAATTGCGTTCTGTATGCAAATCGCTTTTTACTACGGCTTTTGTCTGTTGTTTTGATCGATGTGTTTTGAACATACCAAAGTATGACTCATAGCGGTGTAGTTGCTTACAAAGACACGCAAAGGAGGTCATCTCTATTCAGTATCGCATTGACTAACGGAGGAAAGCAAGTCCCAAGTTACGAACAAGTCGGATCAGTTTTAAATCAAGTACCACTGCACCATGTCTGAATCCTTGAAGGAACGCACTAATAACTCGACAGTGTTACCGAGTAGAGGCCTTCCTAGCGCCAAGGATCAAGTTTCCTGCCAAGGCAACGCTCCGAAGATGATGTACAAGGAACCCAAGATTGTCTCTCCCACCGGCAAGAATTCCTCGCGATGTGTAATGAAACATCTCGCTGATCTTGAGGTGGAACTGGCCAATAAAAATCTGTGGAAGGTATTCCACGCGGAGGAACATGAAATGAAGATCTCTAACGATGGACGGTATGTAATGTTTTTTCCTATATTTTCCAATACCCTTCGCACGAAATAGTTAGTATATTTAGGTAATTAGTTTTTATGGTCTAGTTGTGTCCAACCATAGACAATCAAATCTGGAAGCGCGTGCCAAAGCGCTAATGATATCCGTGATACGGCCTAATAGGCTTTACTTTGGAACTCTGTAACTTCACTTTAAATATATTCCCGGATTTGTGTTTACATATCATAAACAAGAACAGTAATGCCTGTGGAACTATCGTCTTTTAAAACTTCTTTTGGGTGTAGAAAAGCTAAAAACCAATGCTGGATGTTTGCCTTCCTTTTGATGCCGAGAAATATCACCACTTACGTTGTTAAAACATTCAATAGTTATTTTCAGTCTATCAGTGCCCTACAAAAAAAGCCTTAAAGTCAATATTTCCATCTTGTTTAAAAGATGTAAATACAATGTCCTGGAATATATTTAAAGCGAAGTCTCAGGGATTAGTGCTCGCGTTTTCAATTCATTCTTTTGCTTGTCTGTAGTTGGGAAAGTTTACATGAGACGGGGCAGGCAGCCTGGTTAACCGAGGGCTGACCTTTTTTTATACCTTATAGGAGACTTACTTGTTTTTTCAAATAAATTTGAAAGATATATTCAGTTTATATTACTTGTAAACTTGCCTTAATTGGGTAATTGAAAATCTTTCTCAATGGAGAGGAATTTTCATGACACAGCAGTGAACTCTAAATTGGCCGCCATCTTTGAAGCCAAATTGGTTATCACTAGGTTATCAAGTTCAGTCCTTTTCTATTCTTTCTCTCGGCGCGGTTGACACCATTCTTCTGGGAATGTATCGATATTTGATGTTTTTATTTTGATTTAAGACGTAATTTTATGGTTTATGAACTTATAATCTAGTTTGCGATACAGTCATTTTTAAAAATAGCAAATACCTCGGGAAAATAGTACTAAGACTGTTTACGACATTTGTAGTTGTTGCCGCCATCTTGGCTTCACCCAAACGTAGGGTTTTTATCTGGAGTTATTGTTCCAGTATTTATAGAGTTCACTGTGACACAGTTAACCCTGCCGTGCTCGTCTCGTATGCACAGTCCCTTATATAGCTTTTGTATGGTAAACTCGCTGTCGTTATTCCCATCTTTGTTTGCTTGTTCTAACCTTGGAATACGGGATTAAATACAAATAAAATTGGTCATCTACCCTTGTGAAAGGGTTTTAGCAGTTACACTGTATAAAAACAATTTGAAATGTAACTTCTTGGTCTAAAAACTCGCAATTTACAGTCTCAAACTTAAGAGGGGCAGAATGGGGGGGGGGGGGGGCAGCCATATGTTGACTTTTTGGTCGAATTTTGTTCTTTAGTTTTCTAGTTGTAAATTTGTCGTGTTTCTAAACACATGTACATTTTTTCAAATGTAGGGCTTTGTTTCCAGTCCTATCCCTGAAACTGTCAGGTCTCTTGCCCTTTGAAAAATACAGCCTGACTCTCAACTTTGTCAATGTCGACTCGGCGAAGTATCGCTACACTCCGATTACGAACCGATGGCTGCAGTGGTCCTCGGCATCGCCCGACGAGGTTGCGAACATGGGACGAAGATTGTACGAGCACCCCAGCTCGCCTGCCACCGGTGCATACTGGTCGTCTATGGAGGTGACGTTTGATAAATTACGAGTGACGAATAACTTTAACAAGAGCGAAAAACACATGGTAAGTGGCTATTACTTGTAATTTTGCATGAACGACTTTTCATTCGTAACGAAGTCCGATTTTTGTTTAATTTTGTTTCCTTCGTGACCTCTGTTACACTGTGGCGAAGTAAAAAAGTTATTCTCAAGTCAGCGGTGAGCAGACTAGTGGGAATGCGCTTGGCTCAGCCAGGCTATGGCTCAGGGCTGTTACCTCTAGTGTACTGTACGGCCCAATTAAACGTTCTATTAAATTCTATTTCTTTAGTACTTTTACTTAAGTATATTTTCCCCTTACTTTTCTGTTACTTTAAGTGAAATATTTAAACAATACTTTTACGTGAGAAAAATTTTCAAACAATTCTTGACATTATAAAGTAACGTGTATATAATTCTGATTGGCCGAAAGCCGTGTTTGGATCAGGCCATCCAAACACGGAAATCAAAACTGCTTTCGCGGAATTTTTTTAAAAACATGGCCGAATGTTGTTATTTTATAAAACAATTACTTCACGGTTTCCGTGTTTGAATGGCCTGATCCAAACACTTGGAAAACTGGTTGCTCGAGTTAAAAAAGCGCTTTTCCGGCGATTTGCATGTTAGACTAACTTTGAATCTAGTCAAGACGAACAAAATCTTTTACTACAGTTAAAAAGAGCATCCTAAAATTAGTAGAATTGCCAAGTTTGGTGGCGAAATGTTGCAAAACATGGAAAATATGGCCTCGCAAAGTTTGCAAATTTGTATACATTTGTATTACGCGAGGAAAACGTTACCACTTTTGATACAATTTTAGCTGAAATGTGGTAACTTTTTCCTCGCGTAATACAAATGTAAACAAATTTGCAAACTTTGCGACGCCATATTTTCCATACTTTACAACATTTCGCCACCAAACTTGGCAATTCTGCTAATTTTAGGATGCTCTTTTTAACTGTGGTAAAAGATTTTGTTTGTCTTGGCTAGACTGAAAGTTAGTCCAACATGCAAATTGTCCAATGTATAGTACTACAGCCAGAAGGCTACTTTGATTGTCTAAAATGCACTTACACCCATTTATTCAGATACAAGTATCAAGCCTACGGAAATACCGCATCCAAGTGATCGTTACCAAACTGCAGTGCTCACATTGTCATCAACCTCACGTGCGCATGGTGGAACTACCGCTGACCGAGTTTCTCGCTGTCACCGGCTACAGAAATGACAAAATTACGCAATTGAAAATCGAGTACAACCCTTCCTCGGCGGCATTTCGGGAAGAGTACAAAGCCGCCAGAGATTCGCGTAAGAGGTAAATATTCGTGTTGGTGAATGGATAGTTTGCATAATAGACTAAAGGTCGAACTAGGCAGGGAGAACGAAATCGTTTGCTACAGTTAGAAAGAGCATTTTAAATTAGTAGAATTGCTAACTTTGGTGGCGAAATAGTGTAAAATACGGCCCTGAAAAGTTTGCGAACTTTGTATGTATTTTAATTATGCGCGGAAAAATTTACCTTTTTAAGCTGAAATTGCCGGAAAATGGTAACTTTTCCTCACGTAATACTCAAACCATTGCGAAACAATGTCGTGCGATTTTGTTGTGTTCATCACTTTGTTGCATAATGTTGTAATTAGGATTTGATAAAATTTTCGTTCTTCGTTTATTCGTGTTTTGACCGTTTGGCAGTGAGCATTTCATGTTGGACCAATAAGGTTGTGTTCGTTCTTATATTAACCAACTAAGCTGCGTGATGTTGCAAAGACGCCTTGCAACGGTTTGACCCAGGCTTTAAAAAGTTTTAAACATATAGTTTTGTATTACATGGAAGTGTTTTTGCCATTCTCCTATGTAATCTCTTTAATACCTCTGAATACTGTTCACGGATACTGAAATTGTTCTCCAAACTTTTCTAGAAAACAAGAACTACACAACACCAAACATGCTTTTAAAATAATGAAGAAAGAAGAGGTCAGCCCAAAGCCTGTCCCGGCCCACAACTTCTCGTGGGACGAACCGACCAGAACCTCCTGTTGCAAGCAGTCATCAGACACTTTAACAAAGTCCGCGTCATCCATCGACCTTGACCATCACGTATCTACGTTCCTGAAGAATGACGTCATCCATTACTCAGAATTCTACCAATCACCTTACTCGTGCCAGGCAGCTCTCAATCAGTTCCCCGTCGATATTTCGCCGTTTCATATACCGGAGATAAGTACCCAATATCCGAGATTAAACCTCCCGGGCTGTCAGGAACGGGATGGTTTTGATTTCGACGATCAATCATTTTGCTACAAATACGATGACTTTGCGAGTCCCGTCTTGTATACCGAATGGGACACCTTATATTATTAACCAAATCGAAGATAAGCAGCACAACCAACTTGACCAGATGTTGCCTCCTTGTAAATACAGTCGATGTACTATAATTGTGTGTGTTTATAAAATAAACTATGTTTTCGTTGTAGAGGATTGTTCGTGTGGCTCGTCACTCCCAGTTTGTGCTTATTTGCCAGAAATGAAAGTCATAAAGGTTGGCGTTGGTTATGAACGCTGTACAACCTGTTCAAGGTTAATGAAACCACATTGTTCAATGTTGTCAACAATATTGAACAGTATTTGTTGACTTGTAGTTCGTGTCAGGAAGCATTGATATTTCATTAGCTCGGTGATCTGAAAACACGGAAAAGTATTGGCACTAGTTGTCAAATAGAAATCCATTTTTCGAGCTAAACTTGCAAATTTCTCATTAAAGGGAAATGGCAACAAAATTTTTTATTGTCTCATTTGAAAGAGACTCTAAAAGTAATATATAAACGTCTTTTACAAAACTTTTATATCTGTTTTACTTTGGGAGATATTGTCACCTGAATAATCGAACTGTCCGCCATCTTGGATTAATTTTTAACCTCATTAACAATGTTTTGGTGACGTCACAACAGGGATAAGCCATTCAAAGCTTCTCCTAAATATCTACCAACAATCAAATATTGTTTAAAATCTTTTCATACCGTGCTGAAATCCGAAACACTTACCATGTGTGTGGTTATTGGAGAAAATTAATCATTGTGTCGTAAGAAAAAAAAATTGCGTGACCCCAGTTGTGACGTATCATGCATATCTACAAATATCCAAGATGGCGGACAACTAAAGATTTCAAGTCAAAATATCTCACCAAATAGGGCAGATATAAAAATTCTGTAATAGACTTCTATATATTGTTTTCGAGTCTCTTTCAAATAAGCCGATAAAAATTTTTGTTGCCATTTCCCTTTAAGTATCATTTACTTCGCTTCCAAATTTCTGGTGGACTTATAATTATAATTTTTTTTACTGAACATGATTTCAAAGTTTGGACAAGTTTCATATAGGAAAATTAAAGTTATTGCTCATTAAAAACAGCAAAATGGATTTTTATTCGGTAGCTAGTTCCAGACCTTTTACTCACGGTCAGATCAGCTGGTTGCATCTTCGTCACAAGCATACCAGGAATCACTCTGAGAAACGGACCCACGACCTCAGAGGGCGAGTGGTTTAAAAGGACAGTATCAGGGCATTTTTAGCTTATTCCTACACTCGCAAATTTTGCACAAAACTGAAAAAAGAATGATTGTAAGAAACATAATAAGCCAATAACAAATACAAAAACTTTGTGTGGAAGTTCGGATGGTCGCGATTTATAACTGAAGATTGAGTTGGATTGGATTGTGATTTTGAATTTTTCGTCGGCAATTAAAAAACTCAGGTTTTGGGAAACTCTGTCTAGGACTTCGTCTCCGCATGTAGGTTGAAGCTTTAAATTGTGAATCTCAAAGTTTGCTCCAGGGTTGCCAGATTTCTTGAATAATTAAGCCAAACCATCATTAGTGCTGTCGCAAAAACAAAGAAAACAAAAGGCAAATACAATGAAAAACAAAGAGCATTGTTAAAAGTTTGGCTAATTTATGCATGCAGTCTGGCAACCCTGGTTTACTAACCTTCGCGTGTACTCGCTTTGTTATTCAAATTGTTTAACTGAAACTGGCCAACCAGAATTAAGATTTCGAAAAATACACACGGGAATTACCATAAATCGTGCACTAAGTGAGTAAACTCTTTTGTTTATTTTGTAGACTTGGGAGCCATGTATATTTCTGTACTTGCATATTCTAACTGAATGCATTTACAATGTAGACTTTGCAAACTTTCAGTCCAGTTTTTTAATTAGTTTTTAAGACATTTTTTGGTAAAAAAATAGTTCAGTGATGCTGGCCCTTTAACTTGCAAATGATCTTGTGTCAACGATGATTGTCGAACGCTTTTAATATTTGTTTGAAATCAGAGTTTATAATGCGCAAAAAATGTCGCATTTATAAATATACCAGCTATGTACACAAGGATATACACAAGGACATTATTCGAACTCAATGAAAAAGTCAAAAAACACAATGCTTTTTGCAATGCGCAAACATAATTTTGCGATAGATTTTTTCGTCTGGGATGCTAAATTGTCTCTTTTTTAAATTTCCATTTTTGCCCCATCTTATATTGGCCTGTTTGGACTTGGCCGTGTTTTCAGGTATTTGAAATATGATATGTACATTTTTACTTTAATTTGCAAATTAATCCTTCCAACGTCATATGTATATCAAAAGCTATCACGAGCGACAACGTCTTGGCCTTGGCTATCACAAGATTGCAATAAGGTATCGAGCGCTCAAAACGGAATATTTATCAAGTTGTGTCTGGTCTTCGTGGCATTTCAGTCAATTCAGTGTACGGAAAAAAATCTTATATATCTATACAGGTTGGTATCATCAATACTTGAGTAATAATGCCTTGTTGTCACAGGCGACTTGGGCAATAATGCCATTTTCTCGTGTGAGAACGAAATTCAGCCGTAGCAATATATAAGCATGAGAAACAGAGAAAGCTGAAAGGACTTATATGGACTTCGAATGTAGACGCACTTATAAAAGGCGCCGGCCGATATCCATTTATGAGTTCGTGTTCAGATTTCCTTGTTATTTGACCATATTAAAGATCAAAACAGTAACAGGAATGTCACTGTCTTGGTTAAAATTTATAGATACATTCGCTGTCACTCATTTTAGACTGTGTTGTATTGGGCGAAACGGCGTGTGAAATGTCTGTATGACTTTTAAGAGTTCAGGTGGCTTTCCCGTCCTTATCTATCGAAGATGTCTCTGTGCTTACAGCCATTTGCTTCGGTTATCAGAACCACGGCGCAGAATTGAGATGATCCGTTTTATATATTTGAAGATGTTAATTTTGTTTGGAATATTAGGCATTCATTTTTTACCAGGGGCAGTTACGTAAAAAGTCGCGGAGGAGTCGAACAAGTGGCCCTGCGATCGCCAAAATATCTTCTATATATATATATATATACATTTACTCACGCTTGGAATCGTACTTATCAAACGCTATTAAAGATCAATATAGCCGCTGGTCGTGTATTGCGAAATTACAGCTGTGGCCTGTGTGCAATAAACACAATTCTCTTCGACCGTCACGCCAGCTAAGACTTAATCTTTAGCGACGTTTCTGCTACGAGAAGTGCTGAAAATCTTTAGGCTGTTTTCTAACGTATAAATGCGTTAAACTTTGCTCCGAATATAGCTTAGTATATAATTTGGTTGCACTGATAATACTACCATCATATTATCACAGAGTTTTGTCGGCAAATTTTATTCCTTCGTCACAGGCTTTATAAAGCATTATCAGTCGACAACGTTCAAGTTCAAGCACATCGCTTGAAGCTTAGGGTATATCTTGCGCTGGCTCGCGTCTTTTTTAATCCTAATATATGGCCGGTATCATATTTTTGGCGCAAAACAAGCAGACGCGCGTGTTGCGCGCTATTTATTGAGGAAGCATGCTTTTATGTCAAATCCAAGTAGTTCTTGTACACATGCGTGCATGTACAACAAAATATCCTCGGTGCGTAAGATTTCATCTAAAGTAACATGTACATAGACATAGCGCAAAATTCAGTATTTAAGAAAATCATGTTGTGTAGTTGTTTGTTCAAATTCAGTGAGCCTAAAACATACATGAAAACTTTGTAGACTTTCATTATAAGTTTTTTCTTTAAATATAGCGCATTGTCTGGGTTTTCGTCCAGTTTTATTTCAAAATAGAATTCTTGATAGTCGTTTAATAAGAGAATCATATTATTTTAAAGTTGTTAGGTCAAGTTCAGTGACCTGAAAAGAAATGAACTTAAGTCATAATAAACACGTTTTAAAATTTCAGGCTTCCATTATATAAGATAAAACATGCTCTAGGTTTTGGTTTAAGTTTATTACCAAATACAGTTCTTGATGGTAGTTTAAGAGGGTCATATTATTTTGCAGTTGTTAGGTCAAGTTCAGTGACCTGAAAAGAAATGAACATAAGTCATAATAAACACTTTTTAGAGTTTCAGGATTCCATTATATAAGATAACCTATGCTCTAGGCTTTCGTTTGCTTTATTTGAAGACATAATTCTTGGTCGTATGTGTATATTTTGCCTAGTATAACAGCGTTCTCGGGACTGTTTTAGTAGATTTCTAACAATAGCCTTGTCCAACTGGCAAGGATCCATAAAACGAACCACGCATTTGGCGAGCATCACTCGAGAATGCCACTCAGTTAAGTTGATCTGGCTTATTTTCTGTCGAAGTTCAGTCCAAATAAATAAGTGTGCTGTTTTTTCATTCAATAATATCTCACTCGAAGCCAATGTCGAAGTTATTTTAACTACATTGTTGCAAGTACTCTAAAAGAAGGTGCAATGTTATAATTTAGGGGGGGGGGCATGTTAGTCCGTACATGACATTCGGGGCGAGATTTACCCTGACATGAAATCTGGAGCATAGCCATAGAATAAGTCGTGGCCGTGGGATGTTTAGAATTAGTACACTTAAATATCAATCAAGAATTTTGATTATCAATCGTTAGGTAGTACAGTATACCCACTTTTGCATTATCTTTCCCTAAGGTGGTTAGCCCTGTTCACGACACGGGATAGTGATTTTTCGTATGTCATAGAAAGGCATAAAAAGCAATGACACCAGGTGTATTTAACTTTTAAGAGATAAAAGTGACTTTAACAAGAAAACGCTGAACTTTGATATAGGTTGTTTTACCTTACCAGTTACTAAACATGTTTAGAAATTAAGAAAATTATCCTTCGGCACCATGTTTACCTTTCAAAAAAGTTAAAATTTTTGAGCTGGAATTGTCGCGAAAATGGTAACTTTTCCCTGCCTAATTCAAATACATATAAAGTTTGCAAACTTCGCAAGACTTTATTTTCCGAATTTTACAACATTTCGCCACTAAACTTTGCAATTCTTCTAATTTTAATCTTAGAATCCCCTTTCTAGCTGTTGTAAAAGATTTCGTTCTTGTTTAGATCGAAGGTTAGGTTAGGTTGGTCTGAAATCTGCCCCTTTCAACTCTTTTTCTGTACCGATCGAATAACCTCCTTGCTGTGCACGTTCTCTGTGCAAACAATGGTCACGTTTTGCGAGTCCGTTACAAGGCGCGCTTACAAAAGAACTGAATTGTGTTTTCAAGGACAGTAAGAAATCAATAAACTATATAACTGCGGGAGACATTATAGTCACGTTTGCTCTGTCTGTTTAATTAACTCGCATGTGTCATGGGCTAGGACAATGCGCGAGGGCATAGTACAAAACATGGACTGGGCCCTGGACTGGACCCAAAATTGGACTCAAAATTGGACTAAAAAAATAATTAAAATATACAATTTTCCTGATAAAAACAACCACGAGAAGACAGCAAGGAGAACTTGCGCCGTGAATGCGGAATGATCTGAATGACCTAAAATATATCCGTATCCATGCATGAATATATCCGTATAAACGATAAGCAAAATAGATATTCTCTATCAGAACCACTTTATATTCCATATCGGCGCAGAAATATACATTTCAACGTGCTTACAAACTTTGTTTTGCTGAACATATTTATAAATAAAACTATATATATTTTGATATAGTTGTGTGGTATAGTGTTAGATAGTTTTTGAAATATAGATGAATAGTTGAAAAGTGACCAACGACCTTATTACTCACGACCCATGCCGGACGACACACGACACAAAGTAAGACGTGTTAAATCATTGTTTAAAAATAAAGGCGATGCCATTACAAACGGAATTACAATCTGGTGCGCTTTTGTCTGACAAACCACACAACTATATTAAAATGTATATAGTTTAATAAAAATGTTTAGCAAAACAAAGTTTGTAACTAAGCACATTGAAATGTATATTTCTGCGCCGATATGGAATATAAAGAGGCTCTGATAGAGAATATCTATTTTGCTTATCGGTTATACGGATATATCCATGCATGGATACGGATATATTTTAGGTCACTCAGATCATTCCGCATTCACGGCGCAAGTTCTCCTTGCTGTGTTGCGAGTTGTTTAACGAGCATTTGTCCGTTTTCTTGGACATGGTTAATATAAAACATAATATTGAACTTTAGACGGTATTACATATGGTATTAAGCAGATAGGTCAAGGAAAGGTGAGGTTTTTTGCCTGCAAAATGAAACGCGCTAATTAGATATTCTCGTGGTAGTTTTTATCAGGGGAAATATATATATTTTTTAGTCCAATTTTGAGTCCAATTTTGAGTCCAATTTTGGGTCCAGTCTAGGGTCCAGCCCATGTTTTGTACTATGCCCAGGGAGGACAACACCGTCATAAGATGTTGTGTTTGGCACGCGGATGTCAGTCAATAATTTGTTTCTTTGAAGAGCGCTTTATTCGAAGTTGTACTTGACTTTGTAATTGACAGTATGAATTACTAGCCGTACTGCCAGTTTACAAAAGAAATGAGCTACTGCAGATATTTTGACAATTGACAATTCATAATCACGTTTGCTCAGTCTGTTCAGCATGTGCCATGCGCCAGGGAGGACATCCGTCATGAGATGTTGAGTTTGGTACGCGGGTGTCAGTCAATAATTTGTTTATTCGAAGAGCGCTTAACTCGAAGCTGTGTTAAAGAAATTGTTAGGTATGTGTTGCGTACTCAGGTACAAAACTGAAAATGATGTTGTTATGTTATTCTGAGTATATATCCACACCGAGTCATTGGTTCGTTCTCAGTCCTGGTCAGGCAAATTTTTTAGCTTGTCCAGTGTGGATATAAGCTCAGATTAACACTACAAACATGACTGTATGAAATTTGTATAGCTCAGAGGCGGAAAGCGAAATAACTTAACGAAACAGCAAAATAATGAATCAAAACAGGAAAACGAAATAACGAACAGAAGAAATTTCTTCGACTTCGTGGTTTCGTTTCGTTTTGTCGGTGTATCGTTTTCGTTTTAGAAATTCACCAAATAGGCATCAAAGAATTACTCACTTCTGACGATGTTCAATGAACAAATAATTTCACGTCAGTTTGGTCGATGAAAGCTGCACAGACATATAATGCGCAAGTTACAGCTAGGGTTCTTGCCTTACAGTTACACATGTCAAGCCGATATAAGACTTGCTCCAGCTTGATAATCCTGTCGACTGGCTTGATACAAGTTGATTGTGAAGACTTTTGTCCACAAGTTTGATGCAAGTTGTCTCAACAATTTGAAGGAAGCCTGCAACTATCGAGTAGCATCAAATCTGATTTTCACAGACTTGACTTGATGCAACTTGATTACATTTTTTTCTGAATATGCAGCAGTACTAGCCCCAGGTTGTTCAGAGCTGGGTTAGCGCGCTATCCCATTTCTACCCACTGTTTGAGCTTTTATACTTCTACACCTTTCCACACTCTTACATTTTCAAAACTTTACAAAGCAAAACTACCATTGATCCATACAAGGTTTCTGAAGAAATATTCAAAAACTTCTAAACAAGCTGATTTAGTTTGTCTGAGTTTTCAACCCAAGGTTAAACTATAACTATAGCTTCCCACATCATCTTACGGATGACAGATCTTTTTACAATTGGCTTATAGCCATTATCGGTAATGCCATCAAAAGTACACAAAAACATACGATCTTTCACTTCTTATAAGCTGAATTCGACAATGCCCTTCGTCGAGAAGCTAATAATTGTTTTTTATACCAACACAAAATATGTTCAGTGTAAAGTTTGTACGCCATTCTCGGGTGCGACAGCTTGGGCCTTGGGGATTCTTTAATTTTTGCTCGCTCAAAATCTGAGAACGCAATGTGGTCGAGAATCACGTTCAGGCACATACCCACACACCATTTAGCTCGGCCGCAGTTGGCAAGAGAACATGCTACGTAATTTGGCAGGTTGTGGTTGACAACTGGGAGATAATTTGATAGACTGGCGTAACTCGCTTAAACTTCCTTACTAAAGAATGCGGAAAAGATTGGCGCTTTTCATTGAGCGACCTCGTACTTTTTTTATTCGAGATATTTGCATTGAATCAAGACAGACGACATCAGTAACACTGTCAGTGCAACAGCCATACTTGGTATTGTCATCACGCTCAACCTCTTCTCAAACGCGCACGAGGAATTTTTCTCATTTTGTCTCTTCACAAACCTAGGTTTATACACGGTATTGAGCGAGAGTGACGGTGCGAAAAATGAAACCATGCTTGCTATCACGTGCTCGACACCCGGAAACGGCTGAAATCGCATTTTTGCACGATACCACACGATACTGCCTTCGTACTTTACGACCAATTTAGGGTAACGAAGCTAATACCAAATATTGTTTATCGCACTTAATTTTCCGTCGTTATTTTCAACCTTTTTGTGAATCATTCTGCGCTAATACCCTATCGAAAACGGATATCCTTTTCGCTTTTTCACTGCATTTTTAATATCTCATTTACGTGTTTAATAATGTCTGCATGATTTATTCGCGTTGGTTTGCGTAGCAATACTTCAAACAACACTATCATTGTTATTTATTCGAATGTCAAAGTACTTTGCCGTTTTGGTAAGTGCTCTTATCTATACGTCACTTGCTCTTATAAAAGATACGCTGTATAGGTTGTGTGTTTAATGTGGCTGAGAAAATTCCGGAACAGAGTTTGAAGTGTTTATGTGGGAAGAAAGATTATCATTGTGACTTCTCATGCTCAGATATCTAGGAGAGTTTATGAGGAGTATATTGTTATTAACAGTGGTTTTTGAACTCGTTGTAGATTGATGGTTTGGGAATATTAATGTCGCTGCGAATATCGCACGAATTATGACAGTATTCGAACGTCAAACCTTTCAAGAACAAAAATGCCTTTTAGCTTCATGAATCGCCATTCATTGAATTTGGAACATTTGCGACGACAGCAATGGCGAGAGAGTTCAGAAAATATTACGGTAACGTAAATAACTCATACATATATGTTATATCAAGCTGTTTACCCCTAGCCCGGCTAAGAGACCAATATATCTTCATTATTTCATTACATATACTTGGTTTTTTAACTTGATTTACAACGAATGTTCTAGGATTATAATTGATTAAATGCCATTTCTTTATGCGATTGTAAGAACCATTCATAACATGCGCTGGGTGATACGAGACAATGTTATTATTGAACGTTAATACAGTTTATGGTTAGCCGCAAACAAGACACTGTCAAAAATGTTTATCAACTTCGAAGGGGGTCAAAGCTATTACTTGTTCCTAGTTACTGAGCAGTTATTATATTAGGGATATTAAATACAATCACAAACGAATCAAACCTGATCAAAACTCATTCAAAAAAAGCTCATACTTCTTTGAAATTTCAAACATTGAAACGAATATCAAATAGCACTTAATTCCTATTATTTTTGTACCATATGTGTTTCAATCGTGTCTAGTCGCGAATTATCAATGTTATTGATTTACTGGTTAGAAGTTTTCGCCACAATCGGGTTAAATTTCTAGTCGCATAAATTTCGAATAAATGTAATAATCCTATTTCTATTGTTTGCAATCAAGGTTATAATTATCTGCAAGCTGACGTAAAAGCGTGATTAATAGAAATCTCTCGAAGTATCAAAGTGATATTAAAGATCAAATGATCGATATATTAATTAAATTCCATGTGAAAGAATTATGATTACATCACATCGTTTGTAGATCACAGTCACAACAGAAACCGAGACACGCAGCTATAATCGATTATGGGAGCTTTTGAACTCATTTACTTGCACGTTTTTGCAGCTTTGCAAGTTTGTCTGGGTTTGTAAGGAGGTTTCAGGCCCAAGATCATTACAGTATCGTTACATAACCCAGCAAACCCACACATTTCTGACCAAGTGTTTCTTGCTAAAACGAAGAATCGTTTTGCCGTTTTTATACAGCTGAGCCAAATAGCGAGGCCTCTTGTAAATGGCGAAGCAGTGATGTTGACCTCACCGAATCCAGAACGCCAGGTCAGTGGACAAAATAACACAAGGAAATAGTCTCGGGTATTTTTAGTGAAAGGAATCGTGTCAAGTGTCGACGATTCTTGCTTTAATATAAATACCCCGAATTTTATCATCTTCGAAATCTCATTATTGTTTTCTGGCCTAAATTCTTCGAAAGAATTTAAAAAATTGGCCGGCTGTCTCAGGTCACTGTTATCAATTGTTTTGTTAGGAGATACGTGTACCTAGTTTAAGATGTTATTAATATCGTTTATCTTCAAATTGTTGAAAAAAATCGCTTCCTCAAATGCAAAACGAAATATGATTATCACCTTGTTTGTTCATGCAACAAGTAATATGGTTGTATGGTGCAAGTACTCCCTAGTATCACCAGTACATGATGCAACACAGTGTTGATGGACTTATTATATTACATAAACATGAAATTTGATGGAAGGAAGCTTATAGCAGAACAGCTATTTACTTGTAGCCGATGCTATTTGAGTATTTCCTCATATTCTAATTGTATGTACTTGATGAATTAATTAATGGTTGTTTGAAGCCACAGAATTTGAAATACTAGTTTATTATTAAGTCCTTTGGCAAATAATTTTTGATTGTGTAAATTAGGTATTTTTGAAAAATTTGTTAAAATTTCCTACTTTGCACTGTCAAAAAGCAGGGTTTAAATGTTGCTTTAAAATAGTCACAATGCAAACCTTTCTAAATTTGCATCTCTAGCTGGAATGTAGAGAGTATTCTACAATAAGCCACAGTAGCATAGCCAGCCTGTCAATTTAGTCCCGCCAGGCAAATTCCAGATCATTATAGTCAGTCATTTCTTTAGAAATTGTTGTTTTCGCAGCCAATGAAAACAAAAATATTTGCTTTACGGGCTAAATTGCCGAGCTGGTTATTCTACTGATAAGCTACCATGGCTTGTGTTCGAACTACATTGAAGTGATACCTCAAACATAGTGGTCCAGTGTAGGTATAATTTCACAATAAGCCATTGTGGATTGTGTCTGAATTACCTGAAAAAAGATCTGTAATATGAACAAATAGTGCAGATAGAATGCTAATGTCCAAAATGCAATACAGATGCAGCAATAGAAGCGTGGATCTGAGCTTTCGGCTCGTAATTACAACAGTTAAAACATATGCGCGATATGTAAACGTCATTTGATTTAAATGCAATGTTCAAATGAGTGTGTGCTAATAAATTTAATGTTAATACTAAGAATAAATTATCTAATTACTATAAAACAACTAGTCAAATAGACATGTCCAGGTGTTGTGCAGAGGTTTGCCATCTTTCGGGATTGTTTTGGGTTTTTTCTTGCGGGATTTTTTTGGGGTTTTTTTTGTTTTGTTTTTATTCTGATTGGTCAGTATGGTCAAGAAATACATGTTGTAAACTCAACACTTGAGTTAAAAACAAGAAACGTTTGAAACTGCAATATTTCAGTTTTATTTCAAAACCATCATCAGACAGACAGAATGAAGATGATTTTAAAATAAAACCAAAATATTACAGGTTCAAACAGTTCTTGTTTTCAACTCAAGTATTGTGAACACAAGATGTATTTCTTTCGAATATGTTTTATTTTGTACATAACATAGTGGTCCAGTGTAGGTAGTATTCTATAATAGACTAAAAGTTTGTGTCTAAACTACTTGGAGAAGATCCTAAAACACAGTGGTCAAGCATAGGTAGTATTTATACAATAAGCTGTTATGGTTTGTGTTTAAACTACCTGAAAAAGATAGGGTGTGTAGTATTGTACTGTACTACCTTAAAGACATAAGGTTAGGACTTCAAGCATTAACATGGATTTTACTTTTCCCCACCAGATCAGAGACTGGGGTGAAGAGAAAGAAGATGGTGCGATATACCATGTTGTTTTAAAGAAAGTTCGCTACCACACAACAAACAAACTACCATTCAGTGATGAATTTGTTTCACATCTGGAATGGGAGACCCAGAAACGAAGAACAATCAAAGCAGGAACTCTGGCAAAGTTGGTCGAACATTTGGCCCCTTCAAACGACCACATAGATGATATTGATACTGGTTTTCTGACTGTATTCCTTACCATGTATCAAACATTCTCATCACCTGAAGAAGTTGTAGCACTGTTAATTGATAGGTAGTCATTAGTATTGACAATGTAATTATGATATAATCTTTACAATCAATAAATCCATTTTGAATCAATAATTGCCATAACTTTTATCATTTGATGATGTTTAATACCGGTACAACCAACATTGATCTTACCATTCAATATATGGTAATAAATTTTGTTGACAAAATTAATTTTTGGAATCTTTTTCAGGTTCAAAAAAGTGAGAAAAAAGAGCTTATCCACAGATTTTGAAAACTTTGTGAGGTAGGTTGAATACAAAAACCTATCTGATATTTTGAGCTGGTTTGTGTTTGCTTGACAAGAGTTGAGGTTTTGATAGCAAAGCTTGTTTAAAATGATAAGGCCACAGTATCTCTAGGGCAAAGACATAGATTAAAGATACATACCAATTACTTGACATAGGGATATTTCTTGTCTTGCATTTCTTTGCATGCACAGGAAGTATCAAATAAACAACAATTTAAGGAAACCTTCCACAAATGATGGTGAAACACAGGTATGAACACGATGGTTTCAGCATGATCTGGGGGTGGGCTCTGCCATGCAAATGATGCAAGAGATAGTGACAATAGTTTGGTGCTCTTGTCATAGTCATAATCACTGAATCACAAGTGCCTAAAGTCTCTAGTAAACAAATTTATGTTAATCTATATGTAGGGTGAGTTTAATTTTGAACACCCCAATTGTCTTTGTTATTTTTAGAGTGACAGTCAATGTTTTGCTCGTGTGGATGGAAAATTTTCCAAGAGATTTTAAACGGGATTTCAATGGTAAATTATTGAAGCAGCTTCAGACATTTGCAAAGAGTGAGCTGAAGGGAAAACACGGAGAGGAAGTGTCGAGGAAAGCACAACAATTGCTGGATAAATCTTGTACTTCTCATGGTAATTTTGCATGATTTTGACCAGCTGATGACCTGTCTGATATCAAGTCCAAACAAATTCTACTGACATAATAAATACACTTAGGTGTGGAAGTAATGTGTGAAATTTGAGTAGCATTGCTTTATCACATATCGACAAGACTTGCAGCCAAATGTTTCATATCTGATAATGCATGAACAGCTTGCAAGCATTTTGAATAAATAATGATCAGTTTAGTACCCATCTTGTCAGTCTTTTTCACAAAGCAATTTTCAATATAGATGTTGTTAAAGCTGTGAAAATCAAAGGAAAAGTTTTGTGTAAATAAACATGGATCTTTATTACCTATCAAGACTATATATACCATTTTTGTGTTTTCCTTGTGAATTATTTAAAATGTGTTTTTAGACAAGATGAAAACGGCTAATGTAGACAAAGGTGATGGGGAGAGTGGCGAGAGTATCTCTTTTGCAGAAAGTTGGGGACTAACTGATTATACCCCCGTTGAAATTGCAGAACAATTAACATTAATCGATGCGGTATGTGTTAACTTTTGTTCCATTTTCATGGCTAGATTTAAGATTTTTTATACATGCTGTAAGTTGGTAGTCCTATATGATACATTATTTACTAATTTCGTGGTGAATACTAATTCACTACCAAACCCTTAGAAAGGACAAGGATTGAAATAAAAGTTTTGCAAATTATCCATATCTTCCACTGCAGTCAAAACATATGTAAAAGATTGTGAAATTTGACCTTTAATGTAAATTATTTTGCAAAAAAAAATAGATGGTTTAATTTGCACTTGCAAAAAATAATTTAAATTTGCAAATTGCAAATAACCAACTGCAATTCAAACTCTGTTTGTTTGTCTGTCCATGTAGTTATAAAGCTTTGTATTGATGTAATTTTTTGTTTCATTTCAAGGATCTGTTCAAGGCGGTCATACCTCGGGACTGTGTGGGATGTGTGTGGTCAAGGCGTGATAAGAATGAAAACAAGCCCCAAGCAGTGAGCGTTAAAGCCACGGTCAACCAATTCAACGCTGTTTCGCGACGTGTTTTAACAACCATCTTGTTTGGAGAATTTCGAGGTAGTCCAAGTATAATGCGGAGAGCAAAACGTCTTGAGGCCTGGATTGAAATAGCGCAGGTATGGCAAAACAACAGTTTTGAATGTCCTTCAAGGTGCCATTATGTAGTAAATCTGTGTGTCTGATGCTTATGCAGTACAGTACATAGCCAAAAACACACTTGTCATTTGGCAGGACTTCATCAAGCTGCATGTTTTAGCATCGCCCTGCCCGAGCTTGATCATGACAAGTCTGTTGCAAGTTGTCAACTGGCTTGATACAAGTTGATTCTTGAGGCTTTTTATTCACAAGCTTAATGCAGCAAATCTGCAGATGGCAAGTTGTCTGATTTTCACAGACTTGATGCAACTTGATGAAACCAACAGGCTTAATGCAACGTAGTAACAAACTTGCATCAAGCCACTAAAATCCACATCTTGTCGCATTTCCATGCAGCTGTGTATTGAAGTGAGCAAATGATGTGAAATTGCATGTTAGGCCGAGAAAAAATACCTGTGTTTATGGTTTGGTTGGCTGATCCTTATTTTTTTTAAGTTTGCAAAAATCTTTGAATAATTTTTTGTACCCAATTAGCCAGTTTGTGGTGTGGTGTGGTGTGTAGGCAGTGCAGTTAATGTCACATGAAAGGCACTGGTTCTTCCACTTAAAAAGGGACAAGTAACTTCTCAGCAAAGTGCATTCGCTCAAATGTCTTTTTTCACTTTATTATTTCAGGTAGTGAAAGAAGCTATACTTTTCATGTTCTTAAGGAAATACAAAATAAAACAAATTCCGAAAATAGACATCTTGTATTCCTGATATTCAAGAAAGAACAAGAAAACAATGGAGTCGGTGATATTTCGTTTTTATTCCAAAGACATTTTCCTATTGGTTTGACAATGTCTTTGGAATAAAGACGAAATATCACCGACTCCGTCGTTTTCTTGTTCTTTCTTGAATATCAGGAATACAAGATGTCTATTTTCGGAATTTGTTTTATTTTGTATTTTCATGTTCTAGTTAACAATATGCTATGTTTATACCATCTCACTGTTCTTTCATTTTCATTTAGGGATGTAGAGATTTAAAAAACTTTTCTTCGCTGAAAGCAATTGTGTCTGCTCTTCAATCTGCCCCAATTCATCGTCTGAAGAAAACCTGGGCTGTAATATCGAGGTATAAAAGTTTATTTCTATTGGCTAGGTTCTTTTGTTTAATTAAAACTAGCCTGCATGTAGGTTTAGTAAGCTTGATAAACTATTTTTTTCTTCTCATAAATGCAGGCATCATCATAGCTCTTTTGAAGATCTTGCTACGCTAGTGTCTGAAGACAGCAACCAACAAATTGTCAGAGAACTTTTGAAAAAGGTTTGTGCGTTTATTTGCTGTTGTATTTACTGGTTCATTTATCCATAGACAATCAAAGGAATGGACTGCTTTTGCTTCATTCGTGATACAGCCTGATATGCATTGCTTTGGCATCCTGTAACTCCACTTTTAATATATTGCAGAAATAATTTTGCCTGAGCATCTCTGTTTCTTTGCAAAGTCCACACCATTATTGAGTATTTGTGTATGTATGTTGCTTTTTCAGGAAGGTACAGCTAAAACAGTTGTTGAATTGAAAAAGAAATCTTCACTAACCCGAAAAGGAATGCCACAAAGAATACCAAATAATGTATGTCCTTCAGTGTAAAATTAAGTCTGGCTAATTTCAATTAGATTATTAGAACAGTAAATAATAAATTAGAACAGTGGATTTTCAATTCAAATTTTCAGCAAATTTTTAATTAGAACAGTGACTGTGTCATAGCTTATGATCATAGTCTTATGCCTGTGCTTGTACTTCTGTTGTTGTTTTAATTAACATCTTGCACAGTTTAGTGGATTTCTTAGTTGTGTCTTTTGTTTTGCCCATAATGTTGGTAGTAAAAACCAGTCATTGTAGGAATACTTTGTAAAAATTGTTATGCTAGCTTAGGTAGTGTTTGCTGTGTATAACATTGTGGCAGATTTATAATATTTTTTCCTTCAGGGTCACATCAGTGGAACTGTTCCATATTTGGGAACATTTCTTACAGATCTCATGATGTTGGATACAGCTTACCCTGATATAATTGATGTAAGTTTTACTTTAACAATCAGCATTGTTATCTAAATGAAATCTTAAACTGTCATTTGTCAGTGCCAGTAGTTCAGTTTAAAGTACCCAAAAATATAAGCATGATAGGATCGGGCTCAAAATAGAACAGTGATGATCACCGGTTGGTTCCTCCATCAACCAGTCAAATGTAATCTTTCCCCTGACCATTCAAAACTCTACCACATTGAAGAATGCGACTATAAAAATGCTTATATCATATTCCGTGCCACTACCTCTGTTTCTGATATATGCAGTGTACTTCACTTAAATGATACATGGATTTTGTGCATGGTTACTAGTGTGGCCTCATTAGCTTTTCACATGCCCAGTATATCCGCCATTTTCAGGTACGGCATCTTCTCCGACTGCCAATGGTGATACAATGTAATCCAATCACATAATAGACACTGTTTCACCCCAATTTATTCAACTAACAGCAATCAGCAAAAGTAATTGACAACTTTAATTCAAATGGAAGGTTCAACAACAAGAAAATCAACCACAAAATGTGACCAGTCTACTGTCATTCAAACGTGACTGGTCAAATTTGACTTGTCAAATTTGACTGGTCATTGATTGAGCTCACTGTTCAAAACCAAAACAATACAAGCATGCAGAAATATGGATGTTTGGCTTATATCTTTTAGGTGACAAACTTCAAAACCATTTAGAGAAATGTTGCTAATTTTATATAACCATTCTTGTATTTATTTCTAGGGCAATCTGATAAACTTTGAAAAACGACAAAAGGTTTGTTAAAAAAATCTGTCTAGCGTACATCTAGAAGTGAACCGTAAATATCAAAATGCCACCCAACATTTCCCCACTCCATGTGACAATGCGTGATCCATGGTCAATGACCTCCCTCCCCCCCCCCCACTTGCTCAAGTGTCTCTATGTCTGGTATGGCTTTATTGAAATTGGAAAATCTTTCAGCACAACTTTTGTACCAAATGTATTTTTTTCTAATTCTTAGGAGTTCGAGGTAATCGCCCAAATCAGACTGTTTCAAGAAGCAGCGAAGAATTACTATATCTTGCCAAACGATAGTTTTCGAATATGGTTTGATTCTCTGGAAACATTGACGGAGAACGAATAGTAAGCGAGGATATACTATTAACCATTTTGTATTTGATGAAAGTTGACAAATCTCATTAAAGATGATGTAAGTGTACTGTAGTTAAAACATGTTTTATTTACCTCATTTTTTCAGCTTCACTCTCTCATGCAGCTTGGAGTCTGGATCTCTTCCAAAACGCCAAGGTTCTCTTTTTAGATCGAGGTAATGATAGTGGTCATTCTGTGTCTTCCTGTTCAAGAAGTCTTAATCTAATCCTAAATTCAATCCCTAGCCCTAATCCCAATTCTAATCTAATCACCAACTGTAATCTTAACTTTAAATATGAACTTCAGGATTAGGGATTGGATTTGTACTGTTGATATGAATGAGTATGTTGTATTCATTCTGTTTATCTTAGAAAAATGAAAAGTGAAAATGATCTTGTAAAAGTTAGTTCATTCCGAGAAGACGATGTGGATGGAGGGCGTGACATAAGCCACAGACGACAGAATTCTGGTTCCTCGGTTAATTCTGAAGGGTGTACAAGAACGTTTGGGTGCGGTCATATCATTCGAGTGTCCATGCAAGGCGAGGATAGCTGCAATCTTTATAAGAGTGTGTGGGTGAGTGTATACCTTATTACAATACCATACCATACCACACTGTAGCCTACCGTACACCACCACCATATCATATCAACATACCACAATACAACACTTTACCAAGTCAATACACTACCTACAATACTACACTATATCATACATAGCACACTATATATATATACCATACATAGCACACTATACCATACCATACTGTACTATACCACACCACACTGTACCACACCACACTGTACCACACTTTAATTATTTTTATTCTAAAATATCTGTCATTTTAAACCCTTTCTTTTACAATTAGGTTGCAGAAGGAGATCGAACACCAGCAATAATCAAAACCTGCTTAATGAAACATCATATCGACGAAGCCCAATCCAGTGACTACACACTGGTTCAAATATTGCCCAACAGAAGTAAGTCAACAAAACCACTAAACAGCTTGTGGAATTTTAATCGGACAAGTGCACATTACATTACAGGAGTTTTGAACCTTGGTTACAGAGATAAAAGCTCAAATATATTTGTGATTTGCATCTCAAAATTTTGTTATTTTATTTTCAGATGAAGTTATTATTCCTAGAGATGCAAATGTCTATTATGCTATGGTGACGAGCAACAAAGACCAAGGATTACACTTTGTTCTTCGGAAAGATCCAACATAGCCTATTATAGGACAGGTAAAAATGTGATAGAACGACTTGCCAAAATGTGACAAGATTGGTAATATTGTTATGAACAATCGATTTTATCTCGGTCTTGAAGTAAATTATTGTAAATATTATCAACGACAATGCATTGACATGCACTTATTTTATGCAAATTGTATTTTTTATGTATATATCACCTGTACATAATATTAGATATGGGATTAATTTAATCAGTGATTTAAAACAATGTACATCGACTTATTTTATACGGCCAAATTATGGAAAGGATTATGACACCCAAATGCAACTCATTGGAATATATGATGTTAATATCTTTAATAATAATTCAAACTAACTTTGCTGGTGTTGGTATTGAAGTCAAAAGCACACAAATACATAGGATCTTTCACTACATCAAACAACATAAACAGAACATGACATTTTAAGCAATTAAGGCCGTTCCTAATTTTCCAACAACTAGTTCCTTATGAAGGGGCTTTCACTTGAAATGTCAAATTCTGCTTATAATTAAGATCCTATGTTTTTAATATCTTTTTATATCTTACAAATTTTGGGTAAATATTAGAGAACTCTTCTACCTTACATTTAACCACATAGATAAATTGAGCAGTTAAATCAGTACATATTGCGATTGGAATGAACTGTTCCAATGGCATGTAGAAATTCTTACTCTAGGATGCTGCTTACCTATTTTTTATGTTCTTTATAAACCCTGAAGGCATGTGATCATGTGTTTATCAAAAACAAATTATATTCTTAACTTTTCTCACTTTGAAAAATCTGGAAACTTTGTTGTTTATCTTTTATTGGAACATATAACACAAAAGTAAGTCACACCATATGCATAGTAAGTAGATTATTGGTAATGTGAATATTTTCCAAAAACAAAAAAATCACAGCAATTGTTCACTTGGTTGCTCCACTTTGAATTGGTGAGTCAGTTGTTCTGATGTAACTTTTGCCAGAAGGCACCTGCGCAATTTCAACACCATTTGGGAATAGTTTCTTTAAATCGTCGGACTTGACCGAAGGAACAACCATTACCTTGTCCTTTTGCTGAAATAACAAAAACCATTAGAAATTAAAAAATTATAAACAGGTTCAATGTGTTTTGGTTAAATTTACCAACCTTCCAGTCAGCAGGTGTGGCAACTTTGTATTTTGCTGTCAATTGAAGCGAGTCAATCACACGAAGGATTTCACTAAAGAGAATATATATGTTGTTGTAATACACATACAGCTAATTCAGTAAAGGTTGTCCTTCCAAAAGCGTAAATTGTAAACTACAAGCACGCAAGGGATGATGGATTATTGCTTATTTTCACCTCTGAACATGGAATCATTTTTTGAAAGAGCTTGAGGGCACATAGGAAACTTATAATGGCAAAATCATCACATATCACCAGACATCGCATATTTTCTTGGCTGGTTTTCTGCTTCATTCTCTTGTAACCCAGTTGATTTTACTAATTCAGAACCGACAGGTATGTACATATTTTAATTAAAAAAATCCTACACCTACTCAAAGTTTCGTCCAGTTGTAGCTGGGTAAAGCAGTGACAACTTCAGCTTCTTGTCTGGTCCAATAATAAAGACCTAATAAAAGAACTTGTTTTCAATTATTGGCTGTGGGTTTTGTGGTTGATTTCCAGGTGTATTACGTGGTGTTTAATTTTCAAACGTGCAAGATTCAACTATGTAGTTTTAAATTAAAGTTCACTCACAGCTCGGCAGGTCAAGACAAGTCCTTGTGCATTAACCTCGTCCGGATCAAGCATACCAAATTTTACGGCAAGTTCTCTTTTGTCATCAGCAATAATTGGGAAGGGAAATTTTCCGGAAAGTGAGCAATAACTTTGAATATCTTTGATCCAACCATTGTGCGACTCTGGGGAATCGATCGAGAGAGCAATCATTTTGACACCTCGTTTTTCAAAGTCGGGTGCAAGACTGGCAACACGCCCAAGCTCGGTGGTGCATACTGGGGTGTAATCAGCAGGGTGAGAGAACAAAATTCCCCAGCTAGAAAGGAAAATATAAGGAATTTTAATTTAGTACCACTCTTTTATAACTGCCACAAATCTGCCTTAAAATTGTGCCATAAAAAGATGTGGGCTGTGTGAAATTGAATTGAAACCATTTGAATTGTATTGCAGTGGTGGTTGGACTGACGGAGATTCTATTTTACTGGGCATCCCCTTGTATTGAAGGAAACATAATAAAAAATCCAGTATTCACCTTGTTTTTTTTTGCCACAGATTGACGTTTCTAGGGTGGGTGGGTGGGTATGGAAAAAAACGTCAAATTGACGTTTTTCGTGGCAAGAGGAGTATGGATGCTTCCCCTAACCTAAACTCAAAGTATTAATTGGATATTCTCTGCATATTTTCATGTTTGCAATCTTTGCATAAATCAAGCTAATCATGTTGAAATGTCAAGTTTTAATCTTGAGACAACACTAAGCCCGCATTTTATTTGAGGAAATGGCCCATGAGACTGACACGTCGATGGAATCACTAGCTGTGACCGACGCATGCAGGTAAACATGGAAGTGATTCCAACCTTACAAGGTTATATACGGTATATATTAATTAACCACTGAGCAAAGTGGTCGGAAATCATATAAAACAAGTAATAAATATTCTCTAACTCCGCATGAGTATACAACGGTATAATTGTAACTTATTGTAACTTTGTATAACTTTGTATAACTTTCTAAGCTACTTTAAAGCCACTTTCTCTTTGCAACTTCGCATATTCTATAAAAATATGTACATTACATACCTGTCGCCCAAGAATTCGTAAAATTTTATTTTGCCTTGGTTTGTCTGTGCTTCGAAATCGGGAAAAACGTCTCCTAAATTGACCATGGTGCCCTTGAGGTATGTTTTTGCGAAAATAGAGGGCAAATTAAGCTGTACTGATAAGCGATCGCCGTCAATTCATAAACAGAAAGGAACGTTATGTGACAATTTTCTGAGCACGTGATCAGTTTCACGTGTTAGTCCTTTTGTAAGAGGTTGTTCTGTGGTACGATGTCCACCTTTATTGACCTTTACTCAGTTGGATTAGATTAGGAGTTGAAGATTAAGTAAGATTAATTTCTGAGTTAGAGGGATTTGGGTAGCGATTAAGTCAAGGATTAATTATGATAAGTTGGTAATAATTCCGTGTTCTCATATAAATCTTAATCCAAGATCTAACCCAAACCCTAATCCTAACCAGTGTTTTATTTGTCATGTTTTAACTTTGATGGATTGAAGATTTGGTTAGATTTAGGGCTTGGATCAAAATTTAATTTTGCGTATTGAGAACACGGAATTATTACTGTACTGTTTGAAAA
The DNA here is from genome assembly GCA_963855995.1 of Muricea muricata. NCBI lineage: Eukaryota > Metazoa > Cnidaria > Anthozoa > Malacalcyonacea > Plexauridae > Muricea > Muricea muricata. Next base: position 3,593,692 of record OY979727.1, read on the forward strand.
GATAAACTTTACAGGTTCCAAGTCTGTTTGCTTGTTTGTATTGGAGGATATCAGCTTTTTAGCCTGAAAGTTTCATTCAAGACAAATTTTCAGACAACTTCTTTGGAAATGTCTTATTAGAAATTTTGAATTTCTTTCTATATTATTGCAACAGAAATTCCTTTGCTGAAATCTTGAAATCAATCGTTGTACCGACATGCCAAAACTAGTCTCGTGCTACGTGATTTAAAAACACACCTCTGGGGGACCACACCCCTGACCCGAAATGCATTTGCTACAACGAGTTCAGTCAATTTGCTCTCACCAAAAAAGTAAAACCAGTGCATGCAACATAAATAGCACCACATTTATTCTACTTTGCTGTGGTGACCAGTGAATTTCAGATCATGTGATTTAAGATGGCTTATTTTTATGGTTCAGTCAAAACAATCATCATGTAATCCGAAATGGGTTAATTTACATTTCCTCTTTCGAAGATTTGAAGATATTTCAAGTAATCCTGCCTTTGTTTTATTTTCTAACAGTACTTACAGTAGTTGTAGACGAGTATCTCGATATCCGAGTAATCCGACATAGACAGATTTTGGTAACTAAGGATTTGAACTAGATAACTAAGGATAACTAGGAATAACCAGATAACTAAGAATAACTAGATAAATAAACTAGATAACTAAGGATAACTAGATAACTAAGAATACTAGATAACTAAGGATAACTAGATAACTAGGAATAACTAGGAGAGGTTTCTATGGTTTTGCATTTTTTTTTCAGCTAAATAATTCTTTTTATCGACATTTTTTGTTGACTTTTAGTATGACCAATGAATAAAACTAAAATTAAAGAAAACGAAGTATCAAATTCTACGTTTTCGAGCCGGATTATGTATGAATTTGTTCAGTCACGTAAAGTAAATTGTTTATATTAATTTGGAATTTCGTTTTGTGCAGTAACACGCTAAACTACTTTGAAAGGAAAAGAAACGTGTTTAATAAATGATCATTTGACATTGGGTTGGATTTTATGTGTATCTTTGTTGGTATAAAGTACATCTTCTAAATTAGTATTTTTAGACGTGAACCATTCACATTAATGACGAGGTTGTATTCCACTTATTCTGTCGCTTTGACATGAAGTCCGAGACGATTTGTTGTGTGTGTCAGCATAAATAGTCTTATTTTAATCAGTAGTACTATTAAAAACGAAATATTCAATTATTGTAATATTTCATAGCGGATTTTCCTTAACGGACTAGTGATAAAATATCTACAGAGTGTGCAGTGATTTACCGCAAATTCAACGCGAAATAATTTGAGATCTTTTATTGCGTATGGAAATTGTATAAACTATAAAGCTCCCAATCAACGTTATAGTACAGTCAAGTTTTAGAAGCACCATTTTTATTTCGGGCAACTTTCGAGCAACATTTATGCGTTTTTTGAGCTTTTTTTGGACGTTTTTGGATTTTACAAGCACAACGGGACATGCCTAATAATGACAAGTCTATCTTCTCGGACATGTTTTGGTGTTGTAAATGTAATTGACCTATTAGAGGGTTAGGGGTATTAGAGGCTTATCACCGTGACATATGTATTTAAGGTGGTGTTGAGGTTTTTCAGTTGTTCCTGTTCCCTATTTCACAACTACACGATATATTTTGCTCAGGATTAGTGGACAACTGAAATTACAGTTATTGATCAGATTAGATTAGGATTAAATATTGGAAGCGGATTGCAGAGTTTTTACCGGATTACTGGATTAGAGTCCAATATATAGATATAAAGAATAAATATAAAGATAATCCATTATCTTTAGGGTCACTGACTACGATATTTAAGATAATCGGTGAATATTTTTACGTCTCGATAAGTGTGCGAAGCGGGTGACTCATTTGCCGGAAGTGCACAAACTTTCGATTTGTGATTCAGTGAGAGTGAAATCATACATGGTATTCTTCCAAAACAAAACATGAGTTTATATTTGCTTTAAATATATTTTAAAACCTAATTCAGAGATGTTTTTCAGTCCAGACGATGATGATGACTTCTCGAATTCGTTTGGCTCCGGGTAAGACGGTCTGAATTCTGTAAAATAATATTTTTGTGTAGTCTTTAATACTAGCATAAACATTGTAAATTTTCGGGGAGTAAATTTTGACTATTGAAAGCTGGTAGATATTTGAAACTTGTAGAGACAATAACCAATGTTATATACTATCATATACTCTCAAAGATACTCTTGTGTATTTTTGCATTTTGGTCCTGCATATTGTACGTTACTTTGTATTAGATAATGTGCTAGTAATGTCACGTGCGCTATGACAAGGAAATGAACAAATCCTTTTTTGTATAGTAAATCAAATTTGTCATCCGTGTTTGGGGCAGATCAGGCTGCATTCAATTCATCCCGCAACGAGTCATTGACATACACAGCACCAAAGCAACCTAAAAAGCAGGCTGGTAGGTATACTAGAAATGTTATAAGTAATAAAACTACACCATCATATGGCGAGAAAGAAAGTGATAATTTACAGCAATTTGCATCCAATCACTAATCACAAACATTTTCACATGCTTGTTTGCATTTGTAACATGACATTTGAAGGGCGACGTTTGCCGTTATAATTGTTACTATTTAAAATGATCAAAACTGAGTTTGTTTCATGAGTAAGAAACGATCATCTACAAGTGTTATTGTTATTGTTTAATTTGAAATCCTATACCAGCTTCTACTTCACGAAACTGGTTTGTTTTGTAATAAAAATTGATAAAACATGCATGAAAACATGACGTAACATGACAGTTGCAGACAGACATAATTATCACAAAATGTTTGTACTGAACCATATATTACATTTGTTAAATTGCCTAGTCTGAATATTATAATACAATAGTGAAATTAACTAATTACATTCTGCCTTTGTCTGGTCTGTAATAAGTGGGAAAACAATCATTATATAATTATACTGTTGTTACCACATTGTTTTAAAAAAATTCATAGCCTACCCATGGATAGCCTGTGTGCAGACCCATGGAGGAAATGGAATAATATAGAATACCTGGCCAGTTTATGACCATGAAATAAACTCTGGCCTAAACCCTAAACCTTTGTGGCTAGGCACTCTATAATTGTACTGAGAATTTCTAAATGTGTATAGGATAACTAGAGGGAGGAGGTTATTGTTAAATTCCTCCGTGGGAGGGTGGACGAATCTTTTTCTCTCAGAAATGAGTAGCTTTTCTCACAAGATTTTCTCACAATTTTCTCAGGACTAAGTAGCTTAATATCTGCATCCTTGATCTAAATCCATCCAATAAAATTTGTCATGTTGGAATGCATTGCCAATGAAAGGCCTATGAATACAGTCTTTCACTTCTAAGTTTGCAGGTTCAATTCTTAGTTCTAAATTCTCATTGCGGCTCTAATCCAGTTTTCAACGCTCTGCCGATTGTTGTGGGTTTTCATCACAAGGGCTTCACAAGTTTCAAAGTTGCAGTGTAGTTAGGTACCATATATTTATACTGCCCTTGAGAGAAAGTCAACATTTCATATTTAAGCTTGTTTATTTCACATACATTTACTTCTAATAATGTAAGGATTTTTGTAGAGCAATGGCTGTTTGTACTGAAATTCAAAATAGCTGCGTTTGTTTATCTTCAGCAACAACAGGTCAAGAAACCCCTCCTGCTGTGATACATGCTGCTGTTGCCCAAACCTTTAAGTTGTGAGTTTTTGAAGATTTAATTGATTGTTAGATTTACTAAGAATGCTGCTGTTAATAATGTTGAAATATTTGATTCTGTTATTTTTGCCCAATGAAGTGTGAATGGCCAATATGCTAGTCAGGGAAAGCTTGGCGTTGCTGTATTGGGAAGCCACGTCAAGAAAGAAGTAATTAATATTAAGTCATTCTTATTAACTGTTTGTTCAGCTTTCACTGTTTGTCCAGTTACAATTGTAAATAACTTCTGTTATTTTTAGTATCGTGTGCTAGTTTATGCAAGTAAGAAACAACAAGTGACAAATGCAAAAATAACCGGCAGTTTTTCATTTGTGGTAAGTTTCTAGAAGCTTTCCATACCAATGTTAGTTAATAACATATTTATTTGATAGCTCTGCTATAATAAACGTACGGCGTGTTTTTTTCTGCTAGTTATGGTTATTAAAATTAAATAGATAAGGAAAAATATTTTATGGTTTGGCAACTTTGTGTGTGAAACATTTGAATGGTTTTATGTTTAAGGTTCAAGCAAACAACTATGCGTCATTTTATGATGATGCAAGGCAGTCATGGTCATTGAGATTTGACACAGAACAAGCTGTGATTGACTTTGCAAAACAGGTACTAGTTTCTTACATCTGAAATTCTTACATTTCTGACTAGATTGCTATAGACTCCGTAAAGTTTACTCTATACTTCAGTAAATTAAGGAGTTCCTAAACATAGTAAACTTTACTATATAGTGCTATAGGTAAAGTTTACTCAGTCAATAGCTATCTAGTTGGAAATTTTCAGTAAAGGAGTTTCTGAACTTCAGATTAAGTTTGCCTATGTTTTAAATAAGTTAGAACTTTGAGGCATGTTTACTAGGTGGTTCATCACCCTCACAACTACTATAGGTTCGGTCGAGGGTAGAATGATGGGGGGGGGCTAACTTAATGGGATCCCAACTTAATGGGGACTCCTTGGTAATAATGCTATAAGGCAAAAATGAATCATCAGTGGGGCTACAAATCTAATGATGGTTTTGGTAAGTCAGAATACCATAAAGTTTTCTTTCTTCTTGCTATAACAGCACTTGCAACAGGGTGCTTCTGCAAATTCTGACCCAGGGGTCCCTGTTATGCCACTAACCAATATGAATCTCAGCAGTGGCAGATGCAGGAGGAGTTTTGAAAGGGAGTGCAAATTTAGCTGTACACCCCCCCCCCCCCCCCCCCCCGCTAAAAACCTTGCTAGATCCAGTAACAAAACAAGCAAAATATCAACACAACATACAGGTTCTTTCACGAGCAGGAACAATAAAGTTCCCTTTGTCGGGAAGTTAGTGCTAATAAATTCCACTACTAATTTCCTGACAAAGGACCTTCACTTGAAATCTTGATTTTTACTTTATTGTCTCAAGGAGTGAAAGCACAGCATGTCTTTTGTGTACTATCAACTGCACTAGCTATCGTGCACTGGCAGCATTAGTTCAAAATATAAACTACAATTATGATGTTCTCTTAGATTGGTTTGGCAAGGTATAATTCTGCTCCAGGCAATTTGGTAAAGCAAGACTTACAACCAGGAGATGGGCAGGTATGGTTTCACACAACATGCAAGTTAAATATTAACAAACTTCATGACAAAATTATACTTTAATTTGTTCTTGTTTCATACGCACTAGGCTATTGAAAATGGTGATGCTATTGAAGTCAAATACACTGGATCTTTGTGGACAAATAATGCATTTGGCAAGGTATTTCTCCTTTGGATTGGCTTAGTTTATGTTTCACCATTTCACAAACAGCAAGCAAAATGTTTGTTGTACGAAAACCGAGAAACAATATTATTTTCTAATAAATCACTTATTGTATATTGTATACCAACATCTAAGTAAGTCTTCAACCCATGATACATCTAAGTACATAAATTTTGAAAATTGAATGTGACATGCATGCTTATTTGAAGATGGACCATTTCAGACTAAGTGATTAAATATTGTTTTTGTATTAAAAGGTTTTTGATTCAAATGCAACTGCAGATAAATTTTTTAAACTTCGCCCAGGAAAAGGGAAGGTCATCAAGGTATGCTCATAAGTTATCTAAAATCATGTTAAGTAACATTTATTAAAATTGCTTAACTTTGCGACAAAGCCATGATTTTATTATTAACTGTGCTCCCTTCATCGCAGGGCTGGGAAGATGGAGTGATTGGCATGAAAAAAGGCAGCAAACGCTTGCTGGTAATCCCACCTCCACTGGCATATGGAGACAAGGTTGTTTTATGGCAGTTGCAATACTTCAAAGTTGTTGCCAGCTTTAGTTTGCCTTGCTGGTCCTTACTTTACAATTCTCAAGCACGTGCTTTCAGTTACTTCAAGCTACAATCCATGCTATAACTGACATACTTCTTGTCTTTTTCTGACAGGGAGTTCCTTCTCGTGTGCCACCAAAATCAACACTTCTCTTTGAAGTAGAAATCTCAAGGGTAAGTGATATAAAAGACAAAGCGAGGTATCTACTTCGCAAACCCAGAACGTGTATCAATGTTAGAAAAAGTTAGACCTTACCTTGAAATCTAAAGTTGAATTAAACCAGTATTACAAAACTTTAGTACTGTAGTTGAAAAGTTCAGTTTGGTATGTCTATTACAAATTTGAGGCAAATAAAAAAACGTGTATTACTAATCGTTTTTTACACACTTTTTAAAGGAGTAGAGTCAGGCTATTTTAAGTAATTCTTAGGACTGCAAATTTTTCATAAAACTCCGAAATAATCACTGTAATGCCCATTGATGACTGTCTGATTATTATTATTCATGTATTGCTGCAAAATAAATTGGAATAAATTTCACATCAGTTTTTTGAATACAGAACACTTTCAGAAAAAAGTAATCTGACCTGCCCCTTTAAGTTAAACTCATTTATTGGCGTTCTTTATTGTGTTATCAACTGTGTTTTAACATTAAATTAACGAGTTTGAAAATGAAAACATCTGGAACATTTTTTTGACATTTCTCTGGTGTAGGTGAAATTCGCAAAAGAAAAAAGCGATGCTGTCTCTAGCGACACATCAACCCCACCACCAGTATCGGAGCAGAACCATAGCAATGATGTCAACTCCTCAACGAGTTCTGGTCATTCAAGGTACTTAATGATATAAAATTTCACTTCTGAATAGTTTACATTAACGGAAACTTCGACTTTTTGAGCGAAGGAACTTTGTTACAAAGCTAGTACAGCGTGCATATTTCCAAGCACTTTTGTCTGCCACCATGTTTTTTGGAAAAGATTCAGTTTTTCAAGGAAAGAAATATAATTTTGGTCCGCATTTTGGCACGGAGTATCCCTGGATTCAACAATGAGAATTGTAAATGTGTTAAATGCATGTATATTGTTGTGGCTAGTCATTACCGATTACATTGTCGTTTCATGAAGTACCGCAGCGCTGGGAATATTTTTCGAGAGGTGATGCTTCTCTCAATGTGCTGCAGTGTTTTTGCACAATGGTTGTGTACTGTGCTCGCTTACATTTAACTTTAAAAATAGAAGAATAAAGTGTTATCTAGATTTTACACGAAAATATTTGCCACAATTTCGTGTCAGTATATTGTGGAAAAATTACGGAGGAAGATCGAGTTTAAAAACTCAATTGAAAATTGAGCTTTCGCTACCGTTTACCGGTAGTGGAAAGGTGCTTGAAAATATTACTGTACAGTTAGTAGTGTTGTTGTTATCTTACCTACGAAGTCCATGTTTTGTTTGTTTTACCTAATATACAGGCCCTTGTTCAAGGTGGATGAAAACAGGATTGAACAGTGTTTTGTTGCCGATTGTTCATGGTTGTCAACAATATCAAACACTCTTGCCAAGCATGAATCAGATGTAATAAAGCTGAACAATATTGTTGGCAATGCAGCAAAACATTGTTTAATGCAGCGGTTTTATCAGCCTTCAAAAAGTATTTATAATCTGTGCTTTGCGTTTGTTGGTAATACAAAATGTTTATTGTTTACAGCAACAGTGTAATATGTGTATTCTATTTATCTCTTATAGAGAAGATGAAGATCTCCGTGAGAGAACTGTTTCTTTGAACAAGGAATTATCATCGGTATTCTTGACTTAACTTTGCTACGCATAGCTCTTTAAGTTTCTTCTTTTAAAAGAGTGAACTTGTTAGAAATGTTCCGGTGAGGTTTGATACGAGCTCGCTCACATATAGGCTGTGTCCCGTCTTTTTTCGTTTCCTCTCTTAGTCTCCTGAAAAAGGTTCGGAGAAAGCGAAACTCCTTGCACGCATGTCGAAAATGGGTAAAAACGTTCTCAAAATTCCCGGTGCTGTGGCTGCTGACCCAGACGAAGACGAACCTGGGCCTGCTGAAACGGCAAAGGCTCACAAATCGGAGGTGAGTGTTCTGGCGTACCGAACATTCTTAAAGAGCTTTTCCACAGTTTCCACAATTTATCTTTTATTTATTTATTTGTTTATCTATTTTGTTTCTTGAAAATTGAAAACTATCAGACCCTCATTGCAGAATTAGAATCCTTTTGACTTTAACCAAAGTGGTTTATTTAGTTTGCTAAGGTTTTCGTTTCGATACAGAATGTTGAAGGCCAGACTAGTGCCAGGACACAAGCAGAGCCTATTCCAGAACGATCACGTGCCCATTCTCAGGAACACCAGGAGCCGGTCGGTAACCCTCATCCCCATTCCCCAGCAAAACCACGAATTGCCCCACGGTCTGCCCACGTGACGCGAATGGCGCATGCAGCACCTGCTCATGCGCCAAGTCATGTGCCTCAAACGCAGTCACCTCAAACCCAGCCCCCTCAAACCCAGCCCCCTCAACAATATCACACGGAGTTTCAAAATCCTCAACCCACACAAACACAAATTCCTCCACAACAGCAGATGCTGGCTTTATACCAGGTTAGAGGCATGATCTTTCCGGCCGGTCATTGGTTTCGTTTAGTTTAATTTGGTATAATATGGTTTAAACAGCAATTATTCATCAACACTACTGCAAGTTGTTCCTTTTTTTGCAGTTGATTTTAGCTCAGGATAAGTTGAGTTGGATTAATTAGCTTAGGTTGTTTAGTTTTTTTCAGTTCAGGTTTAGTTTGTGGATTAGCTTAGGTTGGGTTATTTTTGTTTGGTTCTGTTTATTTCAAGAGAGATTGGGTTAGTTAGAATAGTGTGGTCCAGGTTATGGTAGGTTGGATTGGTTAGGGTAGGTAAGGTAAGGTATGTTAGGTTAAGTTAGGTTTGAGTTAGGCTAGTTTTAAGTTAGGTTAGGTTTAAGTTAGGTTAGGTTTAAGTTAGGTTAGGTTTAAGTTAGGTTAGGGTAGGTTTAAGTTAGGTTAGGTTAGGTTAGGTTTTAGTTAGGTTAGGTTAGATTAGGTTTAGGTTAGGTTTAGGTTAGGTTAGGTTTAAGTTACATTAGTTTTATTTACAGGTATTTCAGTTTAGTTCAGTTTGGTTGGTTGGTTGGTTGGTTGGTTGGTTGGTTGGTTGGTTGGTTGGTTGGTTGGTTGGTTGGTTGGTTGGTTAGTGTAGTTCAGGTTAAGCTAGGTTGGGCTACGTTGGGTTGGGTTGGGTTGGGTTGGGTTAAGATGGTTTGGTTTGGTTAGGTTAAGATGGTTTGGTTAGGTTAGGTTAGGTTAGGTTAGGTTAGGTTAGGTTAGGTTAGGTTAGGTTAGGTTAGGTTAGGTTAGGTTAGGTTAGGTTAGGTTAGGTTAGGTTAGGTTAGGTTAGGTTAGGTTAGGTTAGGTTAGGTTAGGTTAGGTTAGGCTAGGCTAGGCTAGGCTAGGCTAGGCTAGGCTAGGCTAGGCTAGGCTAGGCTAGGCTAGGCTAGGCTAGGCTAGGCTAGGCTAGGCTAGGCTAGGCTAGGCTAGGCTAGGCTAGGCTAGGCTAGGCTTGCTTGGTTCTGTTTAAGTTAGGTTACTTTCATTTTATACTTATAAGTATACTGTACCATTCGTCTTGGAGTAACCCTGACTTATATAATAATAAAAGCATTCAAATATTTATCTTTCCAGTCTCCACTTCAGCAAACACCACCCGTATACCAACAACCCGCGCAATTCTCCTTCCCGCAAGCACAACCTCCATTTCAGCCCGTTTACCAACAACCTGCCCAGCCTGTTTTTCAACCTGCTCCCGTAGTACAACCTGCACCCACGGTACCACCTACGCCATCGTCCAGCGGGGGAACTAGTGACGTCATGATGCCAATGTTGATGACTGAAAGCCGGCAGCATCAAACTGAAGTGAGACAAGCTATCACTAAAGTAACGGAGAAAATCGACGGTTTGGAGCACAAGGTTTGTGCCAGGCGAATTTGAAACATTGCGTGGATTTCATGTGTGGTAGTTTACCAGCTGATTAACTGGACGGACTATTCTCAATTGAGATGATAAGTGACTTTCCAAATCAGGGGTGGTTTGTATGAAATGTAAATAGTGCTATCCGCCTGGTAGTGATTTTTAAAGCGTTTTAAACTTGTTTATTGTCTGATAAAACTTAAGCATTTCGAGTTAAAGTCACTTTATTTCTTGTGGGTCTAGTATCAACAACATCAAAACTATCCTTAGTGTCATTCCATTTTATGCTTTTCCGCAGCAAAAATCCACTATTCCGTGGATAGCGGTATCACTTTCGTACAACCGAAAGTGGGAACAGAAAATGATATAAAAATAGAGGATGATGGGTATAAAAAATACTGGAAATCTTAATACATCGTCTCCTTAGCCCTGGGGCTGGTTGCTCATAAGACGTCAGTAACGGCTGTTAATAAATACTACCATTTACGTTCAAGCATGATGCATGAACTATTTCACGCGTTTGTTCACGTTTGAAACGAAACGTTTTGATCATTAAATCAAACACTTTTCCCGGTCAAATCGTCATGTTTGAAGTGTAATATGTAAACGATTATGATGTCGAAGAAATTTTTTTTCTATTTTTTCGGCATGTTTACTGGCTTTATTCTGCATGTTTTTCTTATTACTCAGAAACACTTAACGACAGAGAATCATACAAGTGCAAATTCGAATTGGCAAAACTCGCAGAGCATTGTTAACACATCAGCCCAGTAAATACCAACAACTAGCAGAAGTTATCAACTGAAGCGAAAACAAACATGTTATTAATTTCACCAGGGAGATTGTTTGATATAATGATGAAACGTTACATTTCAAATGTGAACAAACGTGTGAAATAATTCATGCATCATGTTTGAACGTAAATGGCAGTAGTAACATACATGAGTTGTTTATTCAGATTGATCTTCTCAAACAAACAAATGATGACACTGCTCTACGCCCTGCTGTTGCTGGTGTCTCAAATGAAAATATTATGGAAGCATCAGTATTGATGAATAGTATTGTAAAACTTGTCCAGGTACTAAATTGATTCTAATGAAAATATCATGGAAACATCAGTATTCATCAATAGTATTGTAAGACTTGTCCAGGTACTAAATTGATTCTAATGAAATTATTATGGAAGCATCAGTATTGATGAATACTCATATTGAATAGTATTGTAAAACTTGTCTAGGTACTAAATTGGTTCAAACCTTATGTATATCAGGCAACTCTGACAGTTCTAAACTGTTCTCCCTCTGTTTAAAGGGCATATAAGACGAAAGAAACATTTTTTGCAGAATCTAGTATTCTTTATGCGGTGGTTATTCTTCAATGACAGCAAGCAAGCTTGCAGGCACTTACATTTTGTGTTAATTATAAAATAATGTTGTAGGAAAACGAAAGAATGAAAAGAGAAAATGTGGAGAAAACGGCGAAAGTTGAAGGTTTAAACGAGAAGATTTCTGAACTGCTGCACAGAAGTCAAAGGTAAAGAAAAGCAGTTTTGTTTTCTCTTCTTTACAGGGTCCAGCGAGCGTAACTTGAAATGGGGAGGCTAAGGTTGAACTGCGGATGCATCCAATCCATCTAGAGTTTTTCTGGGAAGAAAATTTTGGGCATCTTATCCGTCTGCATTTTACTAATTTTGCAGGATTTGTTAACCCTGTGGTCTTGGAGCACCGTAGGAGTCTTCATGTACGGTGAAAGGGGGGGGGGGGGGGAGAGGTGGAGTCCCACCCTCTCCGCGGTCCCTGCTTTATGACTTGTTCACGCGAGGACTCTTGTATTTCAGATACGTTGAGCAAAGCAATATTTTCCTGGAACAGCGAAACGAAAGCTTACAACAAACCACGTCGTATTCGCAGTCGAAACTGGTTGAATTGGAACGAGAGAAGGTGAGCTTTTGTGATTTTTCAATCGGTTTTAAGGCCGCCGTTTTCGATTATTGCCTCTTATTGATTATTATTATTAACAATATTTGATGCTCAGTTTAGCAAAGCTGGTTTACATGGGGCTCTGTATTAAAAGTACAATTTACAAATTACATTGAATACGAAAGACAATTATAAATTACTGTTAAAAGACATTACGAGTAATACAAAAGGACAAATAGAAATAACAATGAACATACATAGAAGGCTTAATGTTGAAAAAAGATTTAAGAGCCTTTCTAAATGGCAGAAAAGCTGAGGTATTGCGTACTTTAGTACTTAACGAATTCCTAGTTTTAGCTCCGTTGTATCAGAAAGAAGACTCTCGAAAGCGTTGCTGCGCCGGTACTGCATGACCGGCGTTCGGAGGTACATAGCAAAAGACACACAAGCGCAGCATGTCTGCTGCAGGCTTGTTAGCCGGCAGTCATCAAGCCGATATCTGGTGCCGGTTGTATCAAAGGCGTTTAGCTTAAACGGTGGATAAGTGAAATTCAAAAATCACTTTTACACCTAGTACAGAACCGAAATTATGAGTTTAATAGAATAAATATTTAGTTTTATACATAATTGTTCTTCTCAGGTCAGATAACTTTAGCTGGTTTGTTTATACAACATGCAAATTTGTTTTATATTTTTCACTTATCCACCGTTTAAGCTATAAACGCCTTTGATACAACCGGCCCCAGGATGCGTTCGCGTCTCTTGCTCTGCTGCAAGTTGTCAACAGGCTTGATTCGAAGCTTCTAAAAAAAGTTGTTGGAAAATCTCTTTTGAATTTTATGTTAACCCAAGGTTAAGCTAACCGGGTTTGAACAACCAGCCTCAAAATGAATACATCCCATCATTTCACAGGCAACGTTGTCTACAGAGCTTGGCACGTACAAACAAAACTACACGACCTTGGAAACCGAGCTGGAAATATTGAGAAAACAAGATGCGGAAAATCGTGAATTACTAAAGAGAACTTCGTCGCAGCTACAGAAGAATAACTCGGAGTTAGGAACAACGCAGGAAACATTAGCTGGTGAGAAATATGCTAAATACATTTCAAAATACATTCTCAATACATGTCCGCAACAATTCATGAGAAAAACACAAGGAAGTCATGGCTGTGAAGATGTTTTTATCTGTGTCAGAGATCCATATTGATTGACACAAAGTTTTTGCCTTTATTTTCATTAAACAACATCCATATTAAAACTTTTTTCTTTGAAAAACACACATAATGGGTGTAAAATTGGTCGTTATTGAAGCGACTTGAAATGCTCACAGTTCTTGCTTTATCATATATAAAACGCTTGGCGTTTGTGGAAGTGTGAGTTGTTGCAAACTCTGCTGAAGATGAATCTGATTTGATTCGAAATATACAGTTTAATTCAAACTTATGTATGATTAATATGCACTCCTTATTCGGAATTACATTCATTTTATATGTGAGTTGTTGATTTGTTCACAAATATTTTCTTTATTACAGAAAAGGAAGAAGAAGTTCAGAAACTGTCGTCTTCTGTGAAGAATCTCAAGCAAGAACGGAAAAAGTTAGAAGGCAACTTGACTTCGTTTGAAGAGACTGTGAGTGATTTAAAACAAGAGAAAGAATCTTTAGAAAAGGTGAGTTGTTGGCCTGCTAGAATAAAAGTTTGAAGAAAGATTATATTTATATTACACTGTCTATTATATGCTGCTGTTCTTTGTGCTTGACTACGTGAAAAAGACAAACGAAGTCCTCCTGGCGTGCCACGATAAACTGTCTTTTGTGGTTTCTTTATAAGCTATCAGAAAACGATATCTCAAGCGTGTTGTGTTGTTGCAGTTTGTGTCTGAACGACACGGGAACCAGCACTGGTCTAGTGTCGTTGTGTTCTTCAATTTTGAATCTTCCATGTAACTTTCATTTGCCTGAAACTTGATTTCATAGAGTTTGGCAGATCGCAAAAGGAAACACGCGGAAGTTAAGAAACGAATGGATGAGGAGATCGAGGAATTAAAATCTGGTCACGAGGTAGTATTAGTACTGTACAAAATTGATATAGTATCACCGAACTCGTTTTTAATCCCACACAATTTTTGCCGACTATTTTTGACACTAATTCCATGTACTATGTAGGAAGAATTGAACAGCTTGAAGGAAAGGCACCGCCGAGAGTTGACTTCAAGTAGCTCGTCGCTTTCGCTTCAGGTATGTGTGTGGTAGTGTCACACGCAGGGAATGGTCAGTAAGACCACTCCACGCTCCAGTGAAGTTTGTATATCCGTAAAGCGCATATCCTTATCATTATCATTATCATTATCATTATCATTATCCGAGCCAATCAATAGACAATTTCCCTATTAGACAAGCCTTTGAATTGGGAAAATTTATCAGCACAGCAGGAAAGAGCATCTTAAATTTCATACAACTGTCAATTTTGGTTGCGAAATACTGAAAAATATAGTCAAATTTTCTGTACTTTTGTATTATGCGCGGAAAAGGCTTACCACTATGTTGCAATGTGATAAGCGTTTTTTGCGCTAATACAACAGTATACAAAATTCGCAAACTTCACGAGACTATATTTTCCACATTTTAATATATTTTGAAACTAAACTTTACGATTTTACTAAATTAAGGACGCCCTTTCCAACTCTACTAATAAATTTTCCGATTTCAAAAGTCTGTTTAATAGTGGAATGGTCCATAAGGACGAAGAAGAACACTCCGTAAAGTGAGTTACATAATTCAAATATTACGTAAATTTTAAGATTTCGCAACTGGAGTCAGAGGTGGAAGAAAAATGGCAAGAAAAATCCAAACAGATGGTGAATCAATGCGAGAAGAAATGGGAGAGAAAATATGGCGATCTTGTTGAGGAGAGCGAAAGTTTGAAAAGAAAATTAGCTGAAAATGAAGAGAAGGTTTGTGGAATTACATATAAGATTTAAGTTGTGTTGTTTTTCTTTAGCTGAGGCTGATTCATGCTGTATGTAACCGCTATCCAAAATTACATTTTCCTTTAGTATTCCACGATGAAGAAATCCCAAAACAAGCACTTGCAAGAAATCGAAGACCTTCAAGAAAAGTTGAAGGACTTGGATGAAACACAGAATAACGTATGTTACACAAATAATACACAACCAGAAATGCCACAGACTTGATGCAACGTGATATTTGTCGGTTTTCTACAAGCTTGTTGATAAAAAGGCTTTACAATTAACATGCCCAATTGATAATTGACTTACAAGGCTAGAAATCAACAGGATGGAACAATTTTGTAGAGCCAATGTTGTTCCATGTTGTCAACAGTACTGTTCGGCATTGTTACAGCTGATTGCAGGTTCATTCAGGCTCAAGAATATTCTTCAATACTGTTGACAACCAGTAACATTGTTGCATCCTGGTTTTCAAGAAGCTGGAACAATTTGTAATTTTTGACAGTGTGACATATTAAATAAACTCAGTGCAACCCAGTTATGTATTGAAGGCTCGTGATCCTAGATTTGCGATCGATTCTTCTTCTATAGTACGCCCGTGTGAAGAAGTTGCAGAGTGAGCAACAGCGAGAAATTAAGGAACTACGAGAAAGCCTTAAAGAAATGGAAAATACCCAAAAGAAAGTAAGTCACAGTCGTGGCAATCGAAGCGTTCCGAAAATGTTTGACCAATTCATTTCCTCAAGTTTAGGAGTTCCTCTGATCAATAGGCAATTTGCATGTTAGACTAACTTTCAATCTAGCCAAGACAAACAAAATCTTTTACTACAGTTAAAAAGAGCATCCCAAAATTAGAAGAACTGCCAAGTTTGGTGGCGAAATGTTGTAAAACATGGAAAGTATAGCCTTGCAAAGTTTGCAAATTTGTATATATTTGTATCACGCGACGAAAAAGTTACCACTTTTGCGACAATTTCAGCTGAAAAATGGTAACTTTTTCCTCGCGTAATACAAATATATACAAATTTGCAAACTTTCCGAGGCTATATTTTCCATGTTTTACAACATTTCGCCACCAAACGTGGCAATTCTACTAATTTTAGGATGCTCTTTTTAACTGTAGTAAAATATTTTGTTCGTCTTGGCTAGATTGAAAGTTAGTCTAACATGCAAAATCCTCAAATCTTGAAAGTTCGTTAAAATGTTCACAACTTCCTGTTTATTGACCAATCAGAATGCTATAATCTTATTCGTGAGCATTCTGATTGGTTAATATGGTCAATAAACAGGAAGTTGTGAACATTTTAACGAACTTTCAAGATTTGAAGATTTGAAGAATCACGAGAGGAATTGATCAGAGGGACTGCTAAACTTGAGCAAATGAATTGGTCAAATATTTTCGGAACGCTTCTATTGCCGCAACTGTGAGTAGGTGTTTCACATGGGAAAGTTTCACGTCTCTTCTGTAAGTATGTTCCCATCTCGACTGATAATATTTTGTTTTGCGTAGTATCAAGACTTAAGAATGAAGAGCATTGAGATGAAGGAAAAATATGAACAAAGAATACATGAGCTGATTGAGGTAGCTTTGGGGATTTGGGGAATGGACCTTTAACCTTTTAGACGAAATTTTGAAAAAAATCGAAATAGGGAAAAATATTGCCACAGCTTGAAAGAGCATCCTAAACTTAGTAAAATTGCAAAGTTTGGTTGTAAAATGCTGTAAACTATAGAAAATATAGCCTTGCGAAGTTGGCAAATTTTCTGTAGTTTTGTATTATCCGTGAGAAATGAATTCCCAAGGGTATCAACTGGGTATTATTTTCCACCCGTAATACAAATGTACACAAAATTTGCCAAATTTGCAAGGCTATATTTTCTATAGTTTGCAACATTTTACAACCAAACTTTGCAATTTTACTAAGTTTAGGATGCTCTTTCAACATGTGGTAATATTTTTGCCTGCTTCAATGTTTCGACATTCGGTGTAGTATCTTTATCAGGATTGATCTGATGTTGAACGCTGATCCTCGCATACTCGTGTTAGATGTCGTTTGCTACTGACCGACTGTATACGGAGCGGCGTTCAATATCGGATTACCCCTGGTGAAGACACTGATTCGGAAGGTAATGCCAGTGAACTCTAAATTAGACTGGCAGTGGCGGATCCAGCGTAAGTCAAAATAAATTACCACAGCTCATTCTAGGATATATTTACATTTTAGAATACCTTCAAAGCAACTCCATTGGTTAGATTTTATTCTTTTGAAATTCATAACCAATGACATTGTTATAAAGTTATTTTGAATTTAAAATTAAGCTGCTATAATTTATTTTGACTTACCCTGGATCCGCCACTGTAGACTGGAATGATAACTTGGCCGCCATCTTTGAAGCCAAATTGGTTATCAATAGGTTATCAAGTTCAGTCCTTTTCTATTGTTTCTCTCGGCGCAGTTGACACCAAATTTTCTGGGAATGTACCGATATTTGATGTTTTTATTTTGATTTAAGAGGTAATTTTATGGTTTATGAACTTATAACGTAGTTTGCGATAAAAATAGCAAATGTGTAAAATAGCAAGACTGTTTACGATGTTTGTAGTTGTTGCCGCCATGCCGCCATCTTGGCTTCATTCAAACGTAGGGTTTTTATCTGGAGTTATCGTTCCAGTATTTGTAGAGTTCACTGAGTAATGCTAAAAAGGATGGACGAGAGGTAGGCTTTCAAGATGGCGGCTGATTTTCAAGATAGCACTCCTAAATTGAGATTAGGTTCAGGGTAAGGATTAGGGCGTGGTTTAGGAATGTTATAAATGTCCGGTTGTTGATTCGTTCTCGTTTTAAGAATTTTGAAAAACAGCCGCCATCTTGAAAACCTATCTCCCATTGTTCATTTCCTCCAAACTATGCAATTTATTGGCTGTGGTTAACCGGTCTTACCATGTGAATGGTTAAGCACCCTAAAAAAACATGAAAATCAAAACAAAATTCTGTCATTACTCAACACCTATCCACATTCGATCTAGGAAAATGAAATCGCTGTAAAAGAAGCAAAGCGAAAGATCTCAGAAGAAAAACAACAAGCTACCATGCAACAAGAAGCGCCTGAACCGTCGAGAGACAAAATCGTCAACGAAGTTAAGCAAATTATGAACAAAGTGTTCTTCAAAATCCGGGAAGAATTTGTCGTAGGCGATACTTATAAAGGCTCGTCAATTATTTCGATTGTTTTGAATGTTATTAAAGTAAGTGTGGTTATATTTCTAAAACCTAAACACTATAGTGAAATGTTTTTTTTTGTCTCGCTAAATATTTTCTTGTTTGTTTGCTCACAGACGATGACATTGAAGCTGACGAGTGGAGCAGACGAAAGCGGAGAAGAAAGTGAAGATGAGAGTGATGATGAAGGAAGTGAAGATGAGGAAAGTGGAAGTGAAGAAGGTGAAATAAGTGAAAAGGAGGAAGAAGGAGAAATAAGTGGAAAAGAGGAAGAAGGAGAAATAAGTGGAAAAGAGGAAGAAGGAGAGGAAAAGAAAAGCGAAGAAATTGGAAGTGGAAAAGTGGAAAGTGAACAAAGTGAAGAAGATGAAAGTGAACCTCAAGATAAAAATAAAAGTATAGAAATTCAAAGTGGAAAAGAGGAGAGTGGGGTTACTGAAAGTAGAAAGGAGGAAGTTAAGGACAATGAAGAAGTTCAAAGTGGAAGTGATGAAGAAGATGAAAGTGAAAAAGGGGATGTAAGTAGAGAAGAGGTAAAAGAAGAGGAAAACGGGAAAGAAATACAAAATGAAGAATATGATGGCAGAAGAGATCCTGAGAAAGGAGAAGATGAGATGAAAGTGGAAGAAAGTGTTAAAGCAGAAGATAATGGAAGTAAAACGGAGAAAGGCATGGTAATGGATAGTGATGGCAGAGAGGAAGTAATGAAGAACACAGAGGAAGCTTCAGAGGTACCTGAGGATATTGTTGAATCTCCATTACTCAAGTATGGTGCTGGCGAGGAAGAGGATGAAGACGAGGCTGAAGATCTGTTAGTACCACCTGAAGATACTGGTGATGATTTAGGGACACCTGAAGGGGACACTGATCATTTAGGCGTAATGGTAGCTCGAAATACTGCGAGTTCAGAAGAAGATCTTGATAATATATCGAACCGACCTGTTCTTGGTTCGGAACATACAAGCATTTCATCTGACGAGGAGAATGAGAGGAACAATGAGGATAGAAATGATCAAGATAATGATAGCCAGGAACATCTGGTGCCTAATTTGCCTAACATCGGTGAACTATCGAGTACAAATAAGGATATGGGAGCGAGTGAGGGTGAAACAAAAGCCGATGGTAATGTTGAAAATACGAATGAAAATGATCAAGTTGAAAATAGCGAAAAGGAAGCAGAGAAAAATGAAGTTGTGCCAGACGAAAAAAACAAAGAGGAAAAAAAAGTTCAAAGTTTGGCAGAGTAAGAATTATAAACTAAGCTAACTTTATTTTTACTGGATAGCTCTACCAGTTCTAAACTGTTCTTCATAGGTGTTAAGTAAGGATCATTTCTTATTGATCCAGTGTTACTACATGTGGAAACGTAAACTGAACTAACTTTATCTATACCGGATAGCTCTGTCAGTTCTAAACTGTTCTTCTCGCATGTACTAAATAATCAGTATAGGTAACCATGCGATTTTGCTCCCACAATTTGGGATGAATTGTACTTGTGATGTTTCGAAATTTTACCAAAAATCACCGCCGGGGCGAGTCCAGTTTAGGTCTGCAATGAATACCAAATTGAGCAACAGTATGAGCAACATCGCATTGTTTATTATTACCGTCAGTAAATTACTCACCTCAAAGGCTCAACGTTTAAAAAGATTTTGAAGCGCTTTACCCAACTCTTGTGGAAGACAGTTCTCAATGTCATCACTGTATTTTCTCTTTCAACTAAAATTTTGGGGCTTTTCATCGTATTTCATCCAGTACGTTTGCTTTATTTTCTCTGGAGTTCTGTTTTTTGAAAAACCTTATACGGCCATATTTTGTTTATTTTCAAAATCATTAATTGTTCAGCTGTGCAATTGATAAAAAATGAACGCCTCCCAACCAATCAGCATCTAGTACTTTTGTTATGACAATAATAGTAAAACTAATTAGGGAGCTGGATTTTAAGCGGGATATTAGGCTCAAAAACAGTCCTTTATTTGAGAAAAACAGTCCATCTCTCAAATAATGGACTGTTTTTTTGGCTTATATTCCATACTTACTAAAAGAAAAAACCTAAACTAACTTCATTTATCCTGGATAGATCTCTTATTGATACACAGTGTTTTTCTTGAGTCTGAGCTCTGGTACCACATAAAAACAAGGCCATCTGGTGATACAATGCAATAAACAATCAGCTGTGTTGTGTCTGGCGATGTAATATGGATTTTGTAGTTGTCTGATTGTTCTCTTATCTCATTCTTAACACCCAACGTTTTCTGCAAGAAACAACTACAAGTAATTAATGGACCTGCAGCTCAAAATAACAAAAAGATTTCTTTCCTTTCAGTTTCTTAAGTGACGATGAAGACGACGTCGAAGGATTATTCGATGCTCCTGCACCAAAAATTAAGTCAACGCCTGCAAAGAAAGAAGAGGTACAGCATTTATAAACTTCCAATCATTTTAAACGAGACTATCTTTATTTATGCTGGATAGTATTTATACTGGATCCGTTCTAAACTGTTCGTCCTAGAGGTCCAGTAAGGATCATCTCTTATTGATCCAGTGTTACTATAGAAGGATTCCTAAACTAAACTAAATGTATTTATGCTGGATAGCTCTATCAGTTCTAAACTGTTCTTCCTATAGGTGAAGTAAGGATCATCTGTTATTGACCCAGTGTTACTATAGGAGTATACCTAAACTAAACTAAATTTATTTATACTGGATAGCTCTATCAGTTCTAAACTGTTCTTCCTAGAGGTGAAGTAAGGATCATCTCTTATTGATCCAGTGTTACAACAGAAGAAAACCTAAACTAAACTAACTGTATTTATACTGGATAGCTTTATAAGTTCTCAACTCTTCCTAGAGGTCCAGTAAGAATCATCTCTTATTGATCCAGTATTACTATAGGAGGATACCTAAACTAAACTAAATTTATTTATACTGGATAGCTCCATCAGTTCTAAACTGTTCTTCCTAGAGGTCCAGTAAGGATAATTTCTTATTGATCCAATGTTACTGCAGGAGGAAACCTAAACTGAACTAACTTTATTTTCAGGGCCCACCTCTGAAAGGAATACCCCCTCCACTCTTCGACGATGACGACGACGATGACTTGGATTGGTTCTCGTGACAATTTCTCAGATTTTAGTAAAATTTTAAATTGGACGACCAAGGAGCGATTTGATTTTTTTTCCCTTTTAGTATAAAGAATAGTATCGATGATTGTGAATTGATGAACGTTGAGCATAAAAATTAGAATGGCAATAATAGAATCTGAACATGATGCACCCTTTGAAATTGTTTCAAATTCGAGTTGGCCAACGCTATTGAATTGGGCAGTTCTGAACGCTTCGAATTAATGATTTGCAAAAGCACATTGTCTTCTATGCACAAGAAGATTTATGTTCAAGCATTCGGGTCTGTGAGATTATTGCAATACACGCGTGGACTCGCACAAGTTGTAACAAACCTGCAAACTGGTTGTGACAATTCTGTTCGCAAGTTCTTGACAAGTTGTGTTCGCTCGACTTGTTCCTAAATTGTTGTGATAAGCTTGCAACGAACTGTTGACAACTTGAAACGGACAATCAGACTTTTTACAAAATTGATGCATGCAGTTGAGTTGTTAACAGCTTATTCCAAACTTGTTGACAACTTGGGAAAAACTGAGTGAACACAACTTATAATGAGGGCTTGTTTTGCAGACTTGCTACAAGTTGTAAAATTTTTACGTGTGTTTCGCTGAGGCTAATTCGAATTTCTATACTTTTTATAAACCCTGCGTGGTGTAATGTTTTATAATTTTGTGTTTCATTGTTATGATCTCTAGGCGAGTTTTGTTTCGCTCTCTGTTCCAACGAGAGTATATTTTGACCGTCAACTGTCACAAACATAAATCTAAAATATACAAATCATTTTCCACGAGATATGTATTTTCACTGAATAGTTTCTGTGATATATACAGTATGGTAATTATAAATAAGAATTAACTTTTTATTTATGTTTAATGTCAAATCATCATTCCCTGGCGCCAGTTGTATCAAAGACGTTTAGCTTAAACGGTGGATAAGTGAAATTTGAAGATCAATTTTACACCTAGTACGGAGCCGAAATTATGAGTTTAATAGAATAAATATTTAGTTTAATATATAATCGTTCTTGTCAGGTTAAATAACTTTAGCTGGTTTGTTCCTGCAACATGCAAACTTGTTTTATATTTTCGACTTATCCACCGTTTAAGCTGAACGCCTTCGATACAACCGGCCCCTGATCAGCAAATGAATTTCAACTATATGTGCAAACATTCTATATGTGATAAATTTCTATAGTTATAAAAAGCCAAAACAAAACTTTACGAGTTTTGCTGTTAAAACATAATGTCAATGTGTGTGAATGTGTGTCAATGTTTCTACTTATTTCTACTTAAATCATAGGCGTACGAGGCGGGGGGGGGGGGGGCGCCCCCCCCCCCAATTTTTCGTGATCAAGGAAAGTCGGGCAATTTGTGCTTGAAAAGTCGGGCAATTTAGGTCGGGCATGCTGCCCTCAAATGGGCTCAATTACAAAAATAGCCTACGGAGTGCGAGTACGGACAAAACAATAATTGTTGAAACCTGTTTCACATTCAGCCAAACCAACTTTGAATCGAATTTATAATGCAATATTAGTTAATCAAAAAAGTTGTTGGATGTGTGTTAATATAGATATAGTGTTGCATCATGCAACGATTAAACGGTATTTTGATTCATTTTTGACCCGTTGGGCAACTTCAGGATGCGTCGGGCAAAAATGTGTCCGCCCCCCCCCCTCCCCCAATTTTTTTTTACCGGTATGCTATGACT
The DNA here is from genome assembly GCA_963855995.1 of Muricea muricata. Lineage (NCBI taxonomy): Eukaryota > Metazoa > Cnidaria > Anthozoa > Malacalcyonacea > Plexauridae > Muricea > Muricea muricata. The sequence goes on from OY979727.1 coordinate 3,616,657, forward strand.
TAAATATCCTAATCAACTAATGCAAATGGCTCTAGCAGTCCTCTAGGAAACAGGTGTATATTAATTTAAACAATGCTTGAACGTTTGAGGCTGCCCCAAATGTGAAAGCCGGAAAATTTACAAGTAGGATAGAGCAACGGACAGGAGTTGTACAACTATAAATAATCCGCCAACTGATGTAAAAACATGGCTGCCATCCCTAGCAGATCCCAACGATTCCTCCGGTAAAAATGTCCATGAATTACGGAGGCATTCAATATCTTGGCACACTGTTATCGCTGCGATACTATAGACATCCTTGCCCCTGTTCACTGTAAAGCTTAGATCGTTTCTGCGAACTGCCTTGGCGAAAGTCGATATTGTATCGTTGAGATTTATTGGAGGTTTTGAGCGCAATTTCTGGCTCATTGTATGTTCCTGTTTGTCGGCAATGTAGAACACAAAATCCTTTGTATGGTTTGAAAAAGATTTGTCTAAGTCATTGTACCCGAACCAGGCAATGCCTTTTTTATCAAGACTAAATTGTTCGGCAATTTTTCTACCCAGTTCATTACAAGGGAATCTTCCTGATTTAATCTTGACGTGGAACACAAGCTTTCTCACTATTCCTTGACGTAAGTTCTGTTTTCGAAATTCGTGACAGCTCTGGATGAGTTTCAGCAATGTCCACAGGCTTTCCCGTACGTTTTCGTTCGTCGAGGTTCGACCGCGAAGGTGCCAAAAAATTCGCCACAAATCTGCCAAAGGTAGCTTGCAAATCGTTGGTATCGTAGCAGGGAATGGCGAATAAAAACAGCCGCCGAATGAAGACATGGCTTGCTTCGTCAACTTTTTGCAATCGTATCCACCTCCACTCGTACCGTGCCATTTCCTCAACAAGGGCACCAGGTTGACTTGCAGACACTTTCTCACTCCGTTTACCCACATTCTACCGCTCTTAGACAAGTGAGAATAAGGATTTAAACTCAACGCGCAAAGCTCTTCGCCAAACTTCACAACTTCGCCTTTGAATTTCCCCTTGCACGAATATCGCTGGCTTATGCACGTTTTGAACCAGCTACAATCTGCTCCTGTTGGACTGAAACACCAAGAAGGTAGTACTGCAGTAGGTTTCAAAGCTTTTCCCGCCTCTGCCTTCAACTCTTCGCTCGCAGAACACGCGCAAGGGCTCGAGACTGTTCCCGAAGTCTCGCCGCGGATTTCTAGCATGCATTGGTATATGCAAATTACTTGACCTTTCGGGCATCCGTGCCGACCCTTCGATTTCTGTCTTATATACAGGTCCGTCACGCACGTCGACCACTGTTCTCCGATGTAGCGAGATATACTGACACAAGCCGAATTTCCGAGCGAGGTGTTGTTGCAGCCGTATGTTTGACGTGTCGTGAACAATATAACAAACCACGCTAAGAAACGATGACGACGCGTTTGGGAAGAAACTGGCAGCGATTCGCTATATTTTGCCATATTTTTGAAAGAAAATCTCGAATATAAGTTTTTCGGTATAAGAGTTGGGCTTAGTGTGGCGAGATGTCCCTTGATGAAGATATATATGCTTTTGCCACAGCTGCTGTCACGGGTTTACATTACTGGAAATGACTAATACCGCATTATTTATATACGCCACAAGTTGTTTTCAAAGTAAACGGTTAAAACGAAATCGATTTATTTAGAAATACGAAGTCCAGGAATTTTTAACCTCGGTTTCCGGGAACTTGACTACTGTTAATAGTATACTACGCTTTTCTTAGAAACTTATAGAAATTGGATATGCAAATATGTTACAGTTGTGTACGTGTTTGAAATATTGTCAGTTTCGTTCGCTTCGATTCTTTTAGCCATTCCGTTCGGACGTTTACGGTTAACCATGCCCTTTTAAAACTTTTACTTTCTTATTCGATATTAAAATGTGTATTGGGCTGCTTTTTGCGGCGTTTAAGCAAGGTAGAACTGTCAAGGGAGTGACATTGCAGCAAGTTCGCGCATAGACTCAACAGTAATAACCCGAGACCTGTCGAATGGGGCAACACATAAAGCCAGGAACAGATATATTTATATATTATATATTTTTGATTTTTTAGCAACATCAAGGTCGTGAATTCGATTCGCACCGCGGTTACTGAAGTATTTTTCACTTTCCCGGTTGAGATGCATTCACTTGAGAGCACTTTTTCCTATTATATATATATATATATATATATATATATATATATATATATATATATATATATATATATATATATATATATATATATATATATATATATATATATATATATATATATTACGCTCCTTATAATCATTGACATAGGCACAAGTATTGGTTAGGGCAAGAATAAGTTATTACAAAGGAATTGAAGAAGGACATTCTCTTCGCTCCGTCTTCGTAAACTTCAGAGGAAATTTTATCCTGTGTTACCTATATGTTACCTATACTGTCGCTATGACTATGTTGGGGATGCCTAATAACCCTAAATGTGCACAAGCCAAAATTGTAACTTATTTGCTTCTTTAACTACACTTAAATACATGGTTGTCCTCAGTTCACAACTGTGGTATTGAGTAGAAAATAAATCAGTTATTATTCAATGAATCAAGCGACTGTTTAATCTTACTTCGACAATACGTGATTAAATTTCATTATAAACCCGGTTAATATTAGCTAACACTCTTGAAAAATACTGGGAATTCTTTTTTACTGGAAATATCCAGCTGCTGTATTGATGAGTTCTGGTTGTCTTACAGCCAAGAAGCAGAATACTTGGAGGACAGATACGTTCATACGTTTCTTCATGGAATGAAATCAATCCTACCTGTTACATGTTATTCATGCATGGATTCATGAAATACATAATATGAGCCATTATAACCCCTGGGGTTTTCCCCTGATTTTGGAGGATAAACATGCAAAAGAGAGATTTTGGCCGAGCTCGCTGCTATAAGAAATGCGCAAGTCCTAGCTCTGCAAGTCAAAGGTTAGTTTTAAGAAACTGAAAATCTGGCTATCTTAGTCATAAGGGCGTAATGGATAGCGATAGAACAACTGGCTACATCTAGCTACGAAGACGATTTATTCGTCTAAGTGTGCGACGAAACGACTGGGAAGAGGCGTTCTGTCGTACAAAACATGAGGTTTCACTTTTATTAGCATTTACCTTGACGAATTTTTCGTCTCCGGCTGTCAAATACTGGTAAGCTGGCTCCTATTTAGGTTAATTTGTAAGTTGTACTGAATTTGCGGTAAACTTTACATAACACGCAAAACTACCCATCAACGACTCCTTGAAATGACCGAATTGAGCTAAAATACGGCATTCTAGTTGCAAAGTTAACTTCTGATTCGGCTTCGCTTCCTAGTTTTCACGCTTCCTTGTATGTGATGCCGCAATTCCTTGAACGAATAACTTGTATAAAATGCCACTGCATTAAAAATGACTTGTCACTAAAGCGTCCCAGGTGCAAGGTGCCCCTACTAAGGTGCTTAGTATATCATACACGATTTAGATATTTGAGCATGGGTACGAGCCGAGGTTGGACATTTACCTAACAACATAGGATTCCAAGTTAAAACCATGTAATTGTTTTCAAAGAAAAATTTCGAGACCAATGAGACCAATTTCGCTACATTATTTTTGCAAGACATTTGAAAAGTCATCCTTTGTTATGTTGCTTTATATGCTCATGTCGCTAGTGAATATCAGACTTTAAAGATTATCAATGTACGCTCGTTGCAACGTTTGCTCAATGCCATTCTTAATTAATCCATGTGTAATTTAATTAATAGTTCCTCGGAGAGGAATTCATGGTAGCCATTGGCTGTTGCCTTACAATACATGGCTAATTTGCAACACCATAAAGTACAATACAAATAAAATTAATTACACATATATTGTGTTTAGTCATCGTCCTCACTTAATCGCCAAGGAAACTTTGAAAACAATTTGGCGAGAAGACACAGCCCAGTAACTATGTGCACAATTTTAGGACGTAGAAAGAAACAAAATCGCTTTATGGTACAGTTTCGGTCGTTATAGCAGAACAGCAAATGGGTTCGGCTTGTGTTAAAACAAAAATAGGAAGGGGTAAGTGTTTACATTGGTTATTTTAGAATGCATGTCTAATTTCGGCAACACACATCAACGTAGTTTAACCCTGGAATGCAACCTGAATGTGCTAAAATTATCAAATTACCGTGTAAGTAAATTTTGTTGTGAGTGTACCAAATATGACAGCTGGTGGGGCACGTGCTTATTGCGTGTTGTTTCAGTACTTTTCGGTAAATCCAGGTAAATGATGCATATAGTTTGCTTCGGAAAACTACCTGTTCCAAGTCTCGTGGTTGCCGGGAAATGTTTTAAAAAGAAGAATTTTACCAAGAATTCGATATTCTGTGCCAGAATGCAGAGTACGGAAAGAGTTGGTCTTTTAAGTGAACCCTTAAGCCAGAAAACACGTGAGCTAATGCAAAATTTTGGTTGTAAAACCCTGAACTAGATTAATTAAAAGCACATTTGGTACAAGGTATGAAATGAATATGGATTTTACAATTTGGCCACTTTTATACCTATAAACTTTGAACCGTTGTGCGAAAAGTATCTAAAATCTTATGCAAGGTCAAACACACAAGAAATCTCGACTCACTTGATGCAATGATAATGCTACCCTAAATATATCACACTAGTCTTTATAAGGAAGCAAGGTTTACTTGGATTTTACAGTGGATTCCATTTTACCGCTTGATGAAAGTTTAATTTGTCATCAAGTCAGTTATCAGGGCTGTTGGCTCCAACGAGACTCGTGCATCAAGTCTGTAAAAATCAGACTTGATGCAACTTGATATTTAGACTTTTGGAACCCCTTTCCCTTTGTTAATCAGGCAGGACTACATTCCTAATTACCTAATCGCCATCTGTGTTTTCTTAAACTAGTACAACCCCTGCCGATTCGCATGGACGTGGGTGGCCGGAACGAGGCAGCGAGGAGAAGGCGATCAATTGCTTTGGAAAAGCAACGAACGTTTAGTACGGTTGAAAATCACATAAAGAAAGTCAAAAATTCCAAAGACAACAAGGAAGCGGGCGCAAAAAGCAAAGGGCTTGGGGGAAATGACGTCATAACAGAAGAACAGGCCATGTGGATTGTTGATGTTGAAGACGAGTAGATGTGATAAACTTGAACACGCCTAGCGACGAATTTTCTGGTCAATCTGTCCATGTGATATGGACAACGATGCTGAAACCGATTCCATGAGCGGTCCATTCATTCGCCCTCGACCTTCCAAGTTCTAGCAATAACCATGTCGTGCTGGTTTGCGCCCCCCCCTTCCCCCACTCCGGCCAAGTTTACATATATATGCCGGAAAAGCATTTCCTTATTAGGTGCAAAAATGAGAACTTCTATAAGATATTTGCAGGGACACGTCACAAATTAGCACTGTAGTAATAGCAGCCATAAGCTTTTGCAGACAACCAAACTATTGTAAAGTATATATCTTGTGTGTATGTTACGTTGTGTATTGTAATTTAATACCGGAAAAAAGCGAGTAAATAGATAAACAAAGAAATAAACAAACATAAAATGTCTAAATGATGTGTCCCGCAGACCCGCGTGATATTTGCGTGAAGGACACGTATTCCAATATGGCCGCCACAGACGAAGTGGAATATTATAAACTTTACAAAAATCGACCGCTTTATTTTCATTTTTATATAGCGCCTTTTGTATTAATATATCTAGTATGGCTTTATGCATGGTTTATGGTCTACGGGGTGTCGGATTATTTTGAAATAGGCGCTATTATTGGAGTTATTATATTACTTTGTCAAATTCTTTTTTGGCTGTTTAGCATGTGGTCTGTTCATATACGCTGTTTTTTAACCTGTAATAAGGTAAGCTCAAATTTTTGCTCCAGGTTTTACGAATTTGAAAGCGATAACTTAGAATTTGGTACTATTGTTTGCATCTTTGTCAATGTACAATGTATTTAATATTAATTAATTAATGCAAAATTGTTCTATATTTGTAATTTGTTATAGAATTTATGTACAATGTATTAAATAGTATTATGGCAATACAACATTTTTGTAAAGTTGGCATGTTGCACAACATATTAATTTTCTTCTCCAGGAAGCTTGAAAAACAGGAAAACACCAGCTCTCGAAAACGAGGTCAGCATTTGGCAATGCTAAATGCCGACTTCTCAACCCTCTAGGGTGGCAAAAAATTGCTGACCTTAATCTAGCTTGAAAGACACGATAATGCTTAGTTTAAGGTTGTATTAAGAATGACAATGCCGTTGTGAATACAAATTATTCACAGTTTTTGTCATGCACGACAAATTTATTTGTTTTGAACGCGTATCGTTGAGCCTGCCACATCAATATAAATTCTCCAATGTTTTGTGTTACGTGATTCCATTTGTGCTACTACTGGTACGCGATAAAGCTTGACTAGTTTCTAGCTGGAGTTAACCTTCAAGCTATATTCCGATTTGATTGCTTTGTAAATAATGATCATTAGTGCTCCAACATGTAGAACAGGTTTTAAAACATGCCGACCTAGGTTGAATTTCGATGGTTTTCAAGAGATGAAACACACAAGCCAACTTGAGGGTCTCCATATCACCAAAACCAGAAACGGCCAGAACAACTGTGAAACAGGAAATTCCCAGCTAGTGTCACAAATGAAATTGGCACTTTTAGATAGGAATTTTTGGTTTCAGTCATTTCCAATTTAGGTCGTTTCCTGTTACACTTGTTTCGGTTTCCATTCTTTACCCAACTGAAAGTCAATGGGCTGTCCAGGACCGTCGCTAGAACGTTAATTGGGGGGTGCCTATTCATATATTCATGTTTTGCCCGACAGATTTCTTTTCAAATTGAGAAATTTGAATTTGATTTGAAAAGAAACTCGTCGAGCAGAACATGAATACATGAATATGCACCCCCCCAATTAACGTTTTAGCGACGGCCCTGGGGCTGTCCAAAAAAAGATCCATAACCCAACCCACAGTGGAAATTTGCCATCCAGAGAGGGGTGAGGGAATCTTCTGAAGAATGTCTTGAATTTGTACAGGGAAGATATTGTTAATTTCCTCCATGGGGGATGAATCTTTTCAAGAACAACCCAATGCAGTAATTGACAACTTGTTCTAAAGGAGTCTAAATTTATTGGTTGTTTAAAACTAGCACACCAGACTAATGTTAATGTTGTCTTGATGTGAGATCATGCATGCAGGCAGAAAATGATGAGATCTGCATCTATTGCAGTAGTAGTCATGCTCAATATTACCACTCATGTTCAGGGTGCTTATGTTCAGAAACATGTCTCTTGGGATATATCTCTGATAGCTGATCCCAAGGACATAGCTCTGGTAATCTCTCCTAATGGTCTTCAAAACTTGGCATCACTATGCCAACATATCATAGTCTAACAAGTGCAAAAATTTACATAGATGCAATTTTCCAATGTGTACATTCCACCATCCGACTGGGAATGAGCATTTTACTTCAGGAATTGTCCTTTCAAACCAGCTTTAGAACATGAAAACTTAAATATTCGTAAATTTTATAATTTTTATATTTCAAGAAGGCAAGAAGCTATAAACAACTTTCCGAACAGCCTGTATGATGATCCCAACCAACGTGACATATCAGACATTGAATTAAAATAGGTGACTGTTTTATCAAGCAAATTTAGGCATTTCTGTATGGGCACATTTTATTCACCATTTTAAATTGTGGATCTGTTTTCATGTCAGCAAATTTTTGCCGACCTAATTTTTTCCTAAATTGAGAGCCAAAGCCTAATCAAAGACACCCGCCCGTTTCGGTCAATTTTGGTCATGAAAATTATGTTTGGCCACTCAATACACATTTTAAAAGGGTTTAAAAATTACCTATGGTATATCACCATTGGGTCAGTTTTGGAGTCAATTTATTACCTAGACCCAATTTTGGTAACTTGACACGATGTCTTGGAATCACTTTGCACAACTCAGTGATAGTTGTTACATAAAGTTGTTTCCTTGTTGGAAAGGTCATTCTGACTGTATCTATTTTGTGTCTTCATTTTTAAGGCTGATGATCCAAAAAAAGCCGATGCAGTTAAAGTCGTACCAACTCCAAACAATGGCTCTCCAGAACTTGTTAGATTGCATCATTCTAAGGTACAGTACATGGAAATAGTACATTGAGTTGTATGGAGAATTGATACCATAGGTTCCATATTAAAAATCTTGCACTTCACTACAAGAGATGTCTTGCGCAAACATTCTTGACAAAAAGTTTCAAATTGTGAGGTGCGGGTTTTGAAAATGGCGTCAGTACGATAATTAAAGCAAAGACGGCTTGAACAGTCACTAATCATGTTTTTCCAATTTGTTTTTAATTTTTATTTATTCACAAGCTTTGTCATATCGGTGATCCATACAGAGTTCATTGCTCCATTAACAGGGTACCTAAATTTAAGTACGAACAACATTTACAAGATTGTGGTTATTCGTTGTCCTCAGAAAGATAATCGGATAAATGTTCACGTCTCCAAGGGCTTACATACATTTCAGACTTTTTTAAAATACGGACTTCGTGTTATAACCTTAGAAATGCTGGCCTGAATCTTAAACGGGCTCGGTATAATACTTTATATCTGCACATGAGTTACCTAATTACATAAAAAATTCGGATTCGTTATCCAAGTTTTATAGGCTTATATCAAATATAGATAGTACAGACAGACCGAATATCGGCTGTCATTGCGCAAGATGTGTTTAATAATGATGTATTGTAATCATATACAGTGGCCATATTTTATCATTAATTATTGTAAATAGCTTTTAAACGGTTTAAATACTTGTTTATATAGATGTAAATAGTCGAGCATTTTCAACATGAGCCTCTGGCTCGGGAGAGTGCAATCACTCCTTATGCGGCTGACTTTAAATAAATTGATTGATTGAAGAAAAAAAAAATGCTGAAACTGATAAAAACCAAGTTGTTCCAACAAGACTGATACAGTCATGATATAGCAATACTCTTACAGCCTTGTGTTGTCAACTTTGTTACAATCTCGTCTGTTTAGAGATGGAGTTCAACGCGATTTTAAAGCAATTGCCGTGTAAGATATAAAGAAGAACAAAAATAAAAGATTACGAACCAGTAATCGTGTAAAAAGAGCGCTAAAATCAATTGGCCCATTCTTCAAGTGATCATGATTTTATGTACCTTGTACTTCACATTGGTACCGAACGAACTAGACTAATCAGTTCCGAAATATCATCACACACACGAACCGACCTGACCGCGTAGCTCAGTTGGAAGAGCATTAGGCTAGCATTCCAAAGGTCGCAGGTTCGATTCCCGCCGTGGTCAGGCATACTTTTCAGCTTGCCCGGTGTGGAGATGAACACAAAGTTTCTGTTCTTGCAGACTTCTGACACGGGTGAAGAGGTGATTTGGTTTAAGTTTCAAAAATTGAAGTATATTTACGATGCGGAGGAAAAGAAAGTGTTTCTTCCTGTGGACTTTCCTGTCAACCACAGCATAGCGTATTACAAGGCGGCAAAGGGATATCAAGAAGAATCTGAGATAACGAAATTTTCTACGAAATATGGGAAGAACAAGTAATGTATTCCAGAAATAATTACCATTTAGCACTAATCCTGGGTTAAAGTTTAAGCCACTTTTTTAGTTTCTTTATTTCTATACCTCCATTCCTTTCCAAACTTTAGGAAGCAAAACTACCATTGATCTAGACATGATTTCTTAGGAAATATTTTCAAGCTTATGAACAAGCTGCCGGAATGTTCGGAAAGAAATTGTACGTTAACCCAGGGTTAAGCTAACCGGCTTTTGAACAACTGGGCTTTTGAAAATTAATCGCGCTTGCATCCCCTGAAATTCAATTTTTTTGACCGCGGCAAAAAACTGCCGTCCTGAATCCGTCTTTTCTCTTTCACGACGGCAATATCGGAATTCACGGCGGCATTATTTTGAAGATTACTTTTATTTTGCAAAAAAGCCCGATGGTATACTGCTCGATTATAATATTTCATTTTTTCATCCTTCTCGCAGCAAAATACAGCGGCATTTTCAATTATAAAATTTGTTTAAAAATTCTACTCAATACTCGCCTTTTTATGGCAAAAAAACGTTCGTGATCAGCGGTCCGGATTGCAGACTGACAAAGAGACGAAAATTCTTCATCAAACTTGTTTTACAGTGAATAATAACAGTGAAAAAAGGTTTGCGTCTATAACACCGTACATCGTCAAAAATATGACAATGGCCAAAAATATATCTCTTGCCGATCAAGATGATAAGCAATCTTGCTTCTCCGTCGATAATAAACAATTCCTTGCCGATATCGCAAAATTTATTCACGTAGGCAAAAAAGTGGCGTCGTGATATGCTATTTTGAAGTATTTTCACTATTCACGTCGGCAATTACGACGGCAATTGCCGAATGCCGCCGCGAATTTCAAGGGCTGCGCTTGTAAATATATAACGCCATATCTTGCAAACTCTGCCGAAGATAAATCTGATTTGAATCGAAATATACAGTTTAATCCAAACTTGTGTATAATTAATATGCACTCCTTATTCGGAATTACATTCATTTTATATTTGCTGAAATTATCAGCCAGAAAAGGATTTTGAACAACTGGCCACTGCAGTTTATTCTGTGGTCTAACAAAGTAGAATAGGTGAATTGAACGGACTTGACTTCGTCATCGATAGTGTTGTTGTATTTTTGACAGGCTAGAGATGAATATTCCGGAGTTTATGGAATTGTTTACTGAGCGTGCGACGGCCCCGTTCTTCGTTTTTCAAGTCTTCTGTGTTGCCCTGTGGTGCTTGGATGAATATTGGTATTACAGCGTGTTTACCCTGTTCATGTTAGTGGCTTTCGAAGCCACTCTTGTTCAACAGGTACACTTTTCTTGCTTCTGTATGAGATGGTAGACTGTAAGAGACGGAAAATACACAGGGAGATACTTTCTATATCTTCACTGGTGAAGATATCGATCACGCGATGATTTCCCGCCTAAAAATTGTATTTTCAAAACGTTGTCGATGCACAATTATTCTTTGAATTTGAATAATATGATACAAATAGTCCACGTTTTTTGCATTATTAATCTAAAATTTGCTTTCACCACTCGAAGATAAAATTCATTTCTTTGCACCGCCTCGTAATATCCTTTATATATTACAGAAACTGTCAATATGTGTAGCCTTAATATACCATCAACGAACTTACAAGGCATTATATATTTTGTAGCAAATGCGAAATATGAAGGAGATAAGAAATATGGGCAGCAAACCATATCAAATTCAGGTATTACACGAACTGTTTTGATTTCGACAAACTATGCAAGCAGATATGTTGTATTGAGCATATTTTATAGTGTAATTTGTGACTTAGGCGTACAGGAATCGTAAATGGCGTCCAATTATGAGTGAAGAGCTATTACCAGGAGACATTTGTTCCATAGGTTTGTGCTGTAAATTTTGTCTGTCACTTGACTAAGGTTTAGGTTTGTAATGATATAAAAGTCCCGACTCTTGTGGAGGGGATGTATTTTTTAGATTAATAAAAACCAGTGCGGCTTCGCGGCCGCTCCTCACTTGGTGATACATAGTAACTGTTCGAATCGTATGGCCTTCTCTGTTCGTGCCGGCGATGTTTCATTCAAATTTCTGCCCTATCAACTGTCGATGGTAAGGTAGTAGCTTACCATGGTTGCAACGGGTGACGGAGAATTAGGGTTCGATTCCGGAGAGGGAGCATCCAAGGAAGGCAGCAGGCGCGCAAATTACCCTTACCTAAACCACAATTTGCATCAAGTCTGTTGCATTTCTGGTAAAGTTGGGTGGTATTAAAATTTCAACACCGGTTACAGTGCTCTAAAAATATTTCGGTATATCGATATACGGTTAAAGTCTTGTAAGGAAATGTATGACCAACAGTAAATACAGTTTACATCCGAGCACACAAAAATCCCGAGTAAGGCTCGGTATTGCGGAAAATACACATTATATCTCTCAAGCTAATTGATATTCCATGGAACACCACGTTGATTCCGCGTATTTTCTAAACGTTGTTACAGCCGTCTTAATTTGCAATATTCAGGTCGGTGTCAAAATCAAGACATACTAGTTCCATGTGATCTCCTGCTGTTGCGTGGATCATGCATAGTCGACGAAGCCATGCTGACGGGAGAATCTGTTCCACAAATGAAGGTAGTTAATATACCAGGGGCCGGTTGTATCAAAGGCGTTTAGCTTAAACGGTGGATAAGTCAAAAATAGAAAACAAGTTTGCATGTTGTACAAACAAACCAGCTAAAGTTATTTGACCTGAGAAGAACAATTATTCATAAAACTAATATTTATTCTATTAAATTCATAATTTCGTTTCCGTACTAGGTGTAAAAGTGATTTTTAAATTTCACTTATCCACCGTTTAAGCTAAACGCCTTTGATACAACCGGCCCCAGAAGTATTTACGTGTTCAGAAACATGCTGGTAAGAGACTGGCCATTATTTATAGCAGGGGTCGCACCGATTACCGAAGTGAAAGTGGTTGGGTAAACAAAACTATGCGTGAGTAAAAAGCTGGGCAAATAAGAAATGAAACACCCCAAGACGTGGGTAAACAAAAATTTATCGTCATTTCGAATGCATGACTTCATACAAACCCGTTGAGAATTTAAATCAGTGTCAACAGTCGTTGTCTGATTTGTGTATTATGCGCGGAGTAATACAAAAGTAGCTATACAAAATTTACTGGACTATATTTTCCATATTTTATGATATTTTGCAACTAAACGTCACCATTTTACTAAATTTAGCGTGCTCTTTTCAGCTGTGCTAATGAATATTCGTAACTTTTGTCTAAAAGAGTAATCGTCCATTTGACTGGTCAGGAATTGTGTTTGACGCGGGGTTCATTGAAAAAACTGACCGCTCATCATCATCATCGTCTTAACGTGGAGCGTTATGTTAAGGCCTTGGAAATAAAACGTTTATTTTTACCGCAGGAAGCGATCGAAGATGTCGACGATAATGAAACCCTAGACCTGGAACAACGTAGTAAACTGCATCTTCTTTCTGGCGGAACAAAAGTCGTACAACATTCCTCGCCTCCAAAAATATCGTCTGGACTTAAAGGTACCACTAGAATATCTACCGTAGAATACTGCTAGCTCTCTTACACAAACGAACGTGAAATCTACAAATGCAAAATCCACACAAATGTTGCGAGTTTTCGAATTAGGTTTTGCCCTGGAGTCATGCATAAATATTGATTTACCTTCTTTGTCTTGAAGACGGGAAGAAATTTTAAAATGCATCTATACACAGAAGAAAATATTTAAACAACTTGTTGCCACGTTGATGAAAACAGCACTGAATCAGGGTTGCAAAAAAGCCACGGGTATGCGGGTATTACCCGTGAGGAAGGTTTGAAAAATGGGCAGTCGGTGAGGAAGGTTTCATGTCAACACACTACATAATGTATTCTAGACAGTAACATAACAAAAATGATGATCTATCGCAGAAAATCATGCCTTTTTTGTGAAAAAAATAGTGATTCATTCTCAAGATTCATTCAGATCTTCTGTTTGGAAAGCCCAACTTTACAACATTTTGAGTAAGGTTTGCAAACTTTGAAAACTTTGCCCAGAGAAAAGTTGATCGCTTTTTGCAACTCTGCATTGAATACCGTTTTTCTGTCCACATTGTTCACAGTTGTCAACTATATTGTTCAGCATTATTATACCGGGTTCAGGCTCGACAATACTGTTCACTATTGTTGACGATGTGGACAGCAAAACATTGTTTAATACTGTTATAATGCAGGCTGATTTTTTGCTGTGTATAGTGGAAAGCCCGCTATCGACAGAGCGATGACTTCACAGCCAGAAATTATGAGTTGTTGCTTGTTAGATGGGGTGAGGAGAGCTTAAGATAAGGGTGGCTTCATTTTGTTCATGATATATCCACCGATATCTGCATTCTTGACTGTATGTGTTCTGCTTGTTGGGATAGACTATGGTCTTCTGCGAAAGAGCACACACAGTAATTAGAAGTAAATACACAGAAATTCCATAGACAAAATAACGCTACCCGTACCTGTTTACGGAAACCTGGCCATCTTGACCTCTCTACAGACAATCCCATGCACTTGCAGCCTCAAAGCTGGGCGAGCTGGGCGATATAATTACCCTAGCCTGCGAAGCAGGCGCTCTCGTGCTTAAGGGGGAAATTGAAAGAGCGCCTGCCGCCACCCCCCTCCCCCGTATTTTTTTCGTTCGAAGGCTACGAAATAATCCCATTGGCGGGTTGAGACGATTTTAGTTAATTAACAATGGGTATTATTTTTGTAACACAATGGGTATTATTTTTGTAACACAATGGGTATTATTTTTGTAACACAATGGGTATTATTTTTGTAACACAATGGGTATTATTTTTGTAACACAATGGGTATTATTTTTGTAACACAATGGGTATTATTTTTGTAACACAATGAGTATTGCTATTGTAACACAATGGGTATTATTTTTGTAACACAATGGGTATTATTTTTGTAACACAATGGGTAAAATTTTTGTAACACAATGGGTATTACTTTTGTGAACACGTTTTCCCACGAAATGTATAATTATCTCGCCGGCCTAAAAATAGAATGCGCTGTGATTGGTCAGTCGTTGAAAGGTTAGACATCATTAATAAATGGACGTGTTTCAAATTACGCGGGATGGCGGCAGGTACTCTTTCAATTTCCCCCTTAAGCCCGAGAGCGCCTGCTTCGCAGACTATAATTACCCATTTGATACAATCCAACCTTCAATGCAACCTTCGTCAATTTATTCTGACCTATTTTAGAGCTTGGATAATGGCTTGCTCAGTTCCATGGTGCGCTGAATGATCAATTTCCAACTCACTCTTTGCCTTATTTTAGCTCCGGACAACGGCTGCGTGGCGTACGTCCTGAGAACTGGATTCAACACTTCGCAAGGACGGCTGTTGAGGACCATCTTGTTTGGCGTCAAACGCATCACGGCCAACAATTTAGAGACGTTTTTATTCATCCTGTTTCTTCTGGTGTTCGCCATTGCTGCCTCCTCGTACGTGTGGATTCACGGTACGAGCAAGATGGATTCTATTTAACAATTAGATTACGAGCTCGAGATTTCTATGCGGTGATAGTTGATGACGGCGAAGCCCGACTCAACTATCAACACATAGAAATTAAGAGCGAGTAATCTAATTGTTTTAGTAGAATCTGAGATAAATGATTGACTCATAAGCCATTTTGTTAAAAATAATGCTACATATTGTCTTTTAATTGAAAAAATACGCCAGGAAAATTGTTGTTTTGCTACTCGCAATCTATCGAGGAATAGATAGCGAATAGAGTAGCCAATCAAATTACAGCATTCGCATTAGTATGCTAGTATGATTCTACTAATTAATATTAGATACAGAATGCCTACTCGGCATTGGACTATAAATAAACTGGAACGATAAGTCAGCTAGTCTAACTGAGCTACGCAGTCAGGTCGGTTCGAGTATGTGATATTTCAGAACTGAGTCTAGTTCCTTTGCTATAAGTGTAGCCTGCGTAGAGACTTCTTAGCGTGTAGGTTCCATTCCCACCGTGGTCAGGCGTATGTTTCAGCTTGCCCGGTGTGGATATAAACTCAGAGGAACACCACAAACATCATTTTCGCCTGAATGCATGACACCAAACATAAAACTGTCTAATGATTCGTCGCTCAGTAAGTGCCCTAAACTGAAACAGTCACCCCCCTGGAAATATATCGTTTTCCAAGATTTCCAGGGTGGTGAATGCTCAGGGTGTTCAAATCTGTCCGTCCAAAATATGTTTTTGGGTGTGTTTAGGGCACTTGCTCAGTGACAAATCATGACGAACAGTACTTGCGTGCCAATCACTAAAGATGACCTTCTGTATGATATGTTCTGTGCTAACAGTCACAATTTTGTTTTAGGCACAGCGGATCCAAGACGCAATCGCTACAAGTTGTTTTTAGAGTGTACTTTAATTCTCACGTCTGTGGTTCCTCCAGAATTACCAATAGAACTTTCTCTCGCTGTCAATTCCTCTTTACTGGCACTTTCAAAATTAGGTTAGTACTCCTTGCTTTTTGTCTCGAAAATAGTGTCTACGAATTATTGCACATTTGGTAAGTTGAGTGCAGTGAACTCAATGAATACAGGAACGATAACTCCAGGTAAAAGGGTTATGGCTAAAGAGGATGGATAAGAGGTAGGTCTTCAAGAAGGCGGGAAAAAAACGAGAGCGAATCAACAGCCAGACGTTAAAAACATTTGTAAACCTCACCGTAAAAATTTAGGATTGTTACAAGTGTCTCTGGTTTTTGATTCGTTCTTGTTTTAAGAATCTTGAAAAACAACCGCCATCTTGAAAACCAACCTCTCGTCCATCCCCTTTAGCCATCGACCAGGTAAAGTTGCCATGTTTGGGCACAGAAGAGAAAACAAACAGACAGGCCACTCGAGTCGAAAACTATAAAGTTTGTGTAACCGCGCATGTAGCATCACGCATGTTCATTATTCAGGTTCTGGCCAGTCAATTGCCTTTTCTGGCCAATAGAAACGCTGAACTGGCGGATCCGCCATTATTCTGGCCAGTTAATGGCATAAAAATAGGGGGACATGTTGCACTGCTGAGTGGCGCTACTGTTTATACCGTATACCTCTCCTAGACGGGGGGGGGGGGGGGGGGCGTAAACTCGATTATGAAGGAATTCGAGGGTTTTGTTTTTCTCCATGTTTCAGGAGTGTTTTGTACGGAGCCATTCCGTATTCCATTTGCTGGCAAGGTCGATATCTGTTGCTTCGATAAAACGGGAACATTGACCAGCGACAATCTTGTGGTTGAAGGCGTTGCAGGGATAAGGTTGGTCAGCCATTTCTGAATGCAAATATATGAAATATTTGCAAATATACACAAATATTATGTAGATATATCCATATACATAGTCAGAGATACATGCAAATCTATGCCAGACATACTTTCGGGATGGGGTGGGGAGGGGGTGCGTACAGGGGGATGCACCCGCTAAATATCAGTTGTAACCTTCGCATATATTTTGGAGGGGGGGCGTGAGAGAGATTGTAGCTCTGGAGCAGAAAACAAAGCACGGGCTCGCCCTCCCCCCTCTAAAAGTTATGGCACCACCCCAGTAAAAAGTATGGCAATCTGTCTTTGATCAATGAAAATTCAACATATTATCAAAATCGTCTTTTTCCATGCAAGTGGTGAATCTGGGGATAAATGCTGTGATCTGTCAGAAGTTCCCAACGAAACTCTTCAAGTTCTCGCCTCTTGTCATTCTTTGGCTTATGTTGATACTAACCTGGTCGGAGACCCGTTGGAAATTGCTTGCCTGTCCGCCATTGACTGGACACTCACGAAAGGTATTGAATTTAATCTAAAGGGAAATGGCAACAAAAATTTTTATCGTCTTATTGGAAAGAGACTTCAAAACAATGTATAGAAGTCAATTACAGAATTTTTATATCTGCCTTATTTGGTGAGATATTTTGACTTGAAATCTTTAGTTGTCCGCCATCTTGGATATTTGTGGATATGCACGATACGTCACAACTGGGGTCACGCGGGTTTTTTTTCTCACGACACAATGATTAATATGCTCCCATAACCGCACGTACGGTAAGTGTTTCGGATTTCAGCATGGACTGAGAAGATTCAAACAATATTTGATTGTTGGTAGGTATTTAGGAGCGGTTGGTAGGTATTTAAATGCCTATCCCTGTTGTGACGTCACCAAAACATTGTTAATGAGGTTAAAAATTAATCCAAGATGGCGGACATTTCGTTGATTTAAATAAGAATATCTCCCGAAGTGAAACAGATATAAAAATTTTGTAATAGACTTCTATGTATTGTTTTAGAGTCTCTTTCAGATAAGACAAAATGTTTTGTTGCTATTTCCCTTTAACAACTTTGTTGCATAACTACAACCCCAACAGCGAGATTGCGAACAGAACGCTAAGTCGTACGCATATCCCTAGCAGTTAAGCAGATTAATTTTGTGTTATTTCAGGTGATATCGTGATGCCAAAAAGGGGCAAAAAACAATCCTTACGGATCGTACACAGACATCATTTTGCCAGTTCATTGAAGCGCATGTCTGCTGTCGTGTCCGTACAAACGCCTGGATCTTCCACTTCGTTCTACATGGCCGCTGTTAAAGGAGCCCCGGAGACTCTGCGCACAATGGTAGGACCCCACCCTCAACTGTAGCGTCTGATGTTTTAGAAATGTCATGAATATTAAGGCCCTGTCACACGGTGCAATTTTTCTCGCAACTTGCAATGCAATTCTGCTCTTAAGAGATGTAAATTTGTGACAAATGTTTGGTATGTTAAAAATATATTAGCAAACTGTGATGGAAACTTGTATTTGCCAATTTTACATCTCCCAAGAGTAGAATTGCATTGCAAGTTGCAAGAAAAGTTGCACCGTGTGACAGGGCCTTTAGCACGATGTCGTTTGTATTGTTTAGTACACAAATATTCCTGACAACTACGATGCTGTGTATCAAAAAATGACATGGCAAGGTGCCCGCGTACTCGCACTTGGCTACAAGAACCTCGGAGAGCTTCAGGCTAAAGATGTAAGTATACAGTTACTTCTCAAAAGTTTGAATACAAGTGTGAAATGTAGTTTCATGTATTGCTAAAGTAGTGATACCATAGCTTTTTTTTTGGTTAGTCATTCTTTCATTGTTAAAAATTCTGACTTGCATCTTCTAAGGTCTTTGCACACTTGCAATTAAAACAGTACTAGTAGAACATGCATATAACCTCAAAATCAAGGAAATGGATTGACATAGTTGACCAAGCCGATCAGCAGGGGTATTCAAACTTTTGAGCAGTAACTGTATGTATTGTGTATGCACTAAATACAATAATGTTTCGTGTGTAGTATACGCGGCAATTCAGTAGGGTTTTTTACTGCTTGAAACGATTATAAACCAAAATTTGTTTCGAGGGAAGGCTCTTCTTGGGGAAGTTGAACACTGAATAAAAAAGCTACCAAAACTAACACGTCGTTTGTGCAATAATCCAACAAGCAGTAAAATAACCTAAATTTTGACTGCGGTACCAACACTGGCAAAGTTAGTTTATATGCAATACCTTGGCAGAGCTTAACATCTTTTTTAAAAATCTTTTAAAATTCCTTGGGTGCTGTCAGTGTCTTCCAATGTGCGGGTTCCAATGTGCAATACCAATAGACCGTTCCCCAATTAGACAAACTTTTAAATTCGTTGACAGTTTTACCACAGTTGGAAAGAGCTTCCTGAATTTAGTGAAATTGTGAAGTTTGGTTGCAAAATATTGTAAACTGTGGAAAATACAGTCCTGTAAAGTTTGCGAATTTTGTATACTTTTGTATTACGCGGGAAAAAGCGTTACCACATTTCCACATAGTGGTAACGCCTTTCCGTTCGTAGTACAAAAGTATACAAAATTCGCAAACTTTACATTACTATATTTTCCACAGTTTACAATATTTCGCAAGCAAACGTGACAATTGTATGAAATTCAGGATGCTCTTTCCAGCTGTGCTAATTGATTTTCCGAATTCAAAAGTTTGTTGAATAGGGGAATGGTCCATTACCAATTGGATGGTGATGTTATAACTCAATTGTGTTTTAATATGAGCGGAATGCAAATCAAGATCTTGTGTTTTTAGGTTCGAGAACTGAAACGTGGTGATGTTGAATGTGATTTAACTTTCGCCGGTTTTGTCATAATTTCTTGTCCCTTAAAATCAACGTCGAAACATGCCATCAAAGAAATTCAACATGCTTCTCATCATGTAAGTATTCAAGAGGGGGGGGGGAGGGGGGACATGAGGTTTCAACACTCCTCCCGTTAAATCTGATGCCTGTTTTTATATGTGTTAAACGAGCCAATGAGCAAAAGGAGTTAAAATAAGTTTTCTGCGTGAGGGCACTTAGACTAACAGATTACGTTATATCAAATAAATTTTCTCGTTTTTCATACCAAAATTAAACAAATTGATAAAAATCTTTCCTAGTTTGCCCACACTAGGAAACATGGAGAACCATTGGCAGGCAGTGAACTCAAATAAGATTGGAACGCTACGTGGAGCTGAAATTTTGAAGCCAAGATGGCGGAAATTGAAGCTCGTCTTGTAGGTATGATCCAGGCCCCTGCGCGGAAATATTACTGAATTCCGTATGAAAAATCGGCATCATCTCATGTGAAAATTTCATATTTTCGACCGACTATTTTTTTTAGTACGGCTTTCCCATGTCTCTAGAAATTATAGCAAGTGGTCTTTCAGAATAACCATATTTTAGAAGCAGTTCATCATAAAAAGCAAAGTTGTTAGGCGAATGAAATTCAAGTTCACAAAAAAACCCGTGGAGAAACACAAGCAAACTTTTGTTTTTTTCGACCACCTATGAGGGATTTGAACAAAACACAGAATAATATGGACTGCAGTTGGATTAATCTTACCTTTTCGTTTGGTTTTTAGCTTTTAGGTAGGGTATTTACCGTTAAAATCAGCATTTAGGTGCAAAAATTGAAAAACATCGATCGGAAAACTTTCGTCATTTTTCAGCTCCCGCGAAGCTCACGCAGAAAACACGCGTGTTTTATACCTACAAGACGGCCTTCAATTTCCGCCATCTTGGCTTCACCCAAAGCTCAGGCTATTTACCTGAAGGTATCGTTCCAGTCTTATTTGAGTTCACTGTTGGCGGGTAACAATGTTTCCGCAACAATGTTTCCACCCTGGGCTTTATATAGACCCATTCAAACTTTAATTTTCTCAAATTTTCCCATTTGTTGTCCTTATATTTGCCATGTATTAGAGCAAATATCGTCATCCTTGCAACCAAACAATCAAGCAGTGTTTATTATTGTTTTGCAGACTGTTATGATCACAGGAGACAATCCTCTTACTGCTTGTCACGTTGCTCAAGAACTCGAGCTAACGAAAAAACAGACTTTAGTGTTGACTTCATCTGGGCAGAACTCAGCTGGTAGGTTGTTTTCCACACTTCTAACAGAGTGAGTATCATGCCAATGATCGATCCTCTGTAGTTAAAATGTAAATTAAACCAGAATCTGTGATAAAAACTGCGTACTGGTTTTGAAGTTGGTTTTAAAACATAAAATTCGAAAACTATTTGAAGAATATATAGAGAAACAAGCGAGTATAATTCCTATGTAAATGACTTTTATTTTTAATGTAAAAATTGAACTAAAATCTGCATTAATAAGTGGGTACTAGCTTAAAAATGGATGTTTGGCAACATATAACTCGAAAAATATTGAAGGAATAAAAAAGCTGAGTATAATTTTGCGGAAACGGCACGTAAATTTACAATCGTAATAAATTTCTTTTTTGATGCTAATAATAATAATGATAAATTTATTTTCAAGGAACTCAGTTAAAAAACTGTTGAAGAGTCTTGTATATGTATTTTTTTTTGCTCTTTCTGATGATTTCAGTCGTTGAATACGAAATTTCAGATTTTTTGTCGTGAATTTAATAGGATATAATCACAAATCATGCATCCGTTTTTTTGTTATCTGGCAAGTTTTTTGCTTGGGAATTTTTTCTGGTGGTAATATCTTTCAAATAAGCCACAAATCAGGTGTTCCCCAGATGGATGCCA
The DNA here is from genome assembly GCA_963855995.1 of Muricea muricata. Taxonomy (NCBI): domain Eukaryota; kingdom Metazoa; phylum Cnidaria; class Anthozoa; order Malacalcyonacea; family Plexauridae; genus Muricea; species Muricea muricata. The sequence continues at coordinate 3,638,396 of OY979727.1, forward strand.
CGAAAATGTATTTTTAGCTACTTGTTGACTTAATGGCTCACAGCCTAAGGAGACTAACGTTTCTTTATTTAAGAGAATACAACACATATTTTCGTCTTCTTAGAGGAACGGTCGTGGTGTTGGCAATCTTTAGATAAATCTGTTTCTCTTCCTTTAATACCGGAGAAAGGAGTTAAAGAATTGAGAAAAAACTTTGATTTATGTGTCACGGGCGAGGTAAGATCACTATCAGCATATGCCTACAGTAATAGTCGTTAGAAGTCCTTAGGTCACGCTAGAAATAAACAATAAATTGCAGTGCAATGTGGGAAACATGTGGGAAAAATTACCTTATATTTATATGCATTGAAAACCGCGTGACGTAAGCACTTCTTTGGTCTATCGACATATATATGTTGTTATGGTGAAAGTAAGTGCATAATTGTCATCTTAGTACACAGGGTATGATTGCATATAAGATTACATTGATATCGAAGAAATATCAATTCTGAAATATCGCATGCTCGAACCGACTCAGTTGGCAGAACATTAACCTAGCATTCCAAAGGTCGTAGGTTCGATTCCCGACCTGGTCAGGCATATTTTTCAGCTTACCCGGTGTGGATACAGAGTCAGCGTAACACCACAAACATAATTATAAAAGTAATCTCAATTTAAAGCTTGCGTTCTTTGCGGTGAAAACGTATCTTTTGGGGCAGTGTTCCCGCTTTCCTTTAAAACTAGAACACTCTCTTGTTTTAGGCATTCCCGTTGTTGCAAAGTAATGGCTCACTAAGCAAAACATTGTCCTCACTTTGGCCTGCTGTCAAAGTCTATGCTAGAGTCGCCCCGAAGCAAAAGGTTTGTCAGTTTAACCACTTTATCCCTGACGTACCAACAACAGATGGACAGGCAGACAGACAGAGCATAGCCTTCAGTCGAACCTACCTCTACTTTAATGTCCTCTGCATGTTTAATGTACTATTTGTATACCATGACTTCAAATGCGCCGCATTGTAATGCTAATTAAGGTACAGCGATATAGAAAGAATAGTAATGCGCATGCGTGATACTTTCTCAGGTTTTAAGCTAATCTGCGATCAAGCCTTTATTTCGACAAAAGCCTGATACAAATGCTATCAAACGTCTGTGCCATTACAACCGGATTTCGGTTGTAACTATTATCGGCTTATCTCTAGCAAGAGTATCTTTGATTGGTCAATGTTAATTACATCAGATTTAGCCACTGTAACTATAGTTAATAGTATACTAATGCAAATGCTAGCATACTAATGCAAATGCTGTAATTTGATTGGTTACACTTCTCGCTATCTATTGCTCGATAGATAGCGAGTAGCAAAACAATAATTTTCCAGGTGTATTTTTTTATTCAAAGACAATTTGTAATAGTTTTTTTTTTGGAAAAATGACTTAAAAATCAACTATTTATCTCAGATTTCACTAAAACAATTAGATTACTCCCCCTTAATTTCTATGCGTTGATAGTTGATTCGTCGTCATCAACTACCACCGCATAGAAATCTCGAGCTCGTAATCTAATTGTTAATTGTGTGGGCGGAACGCTACCGGATTAAGGATTGGATCAGGCTTTTCTACATGTATAGAGAGAATGGTCGCAGGTTAGTTTTAAGCCATATCACACGACCTATTATGGTTGTCATAGTTCGCCATTAATCTTACGAACTATTAATATTCGAAGTAATGTGTTACAAATGAGTGGTCGTCTTTTTCGCTGTGTAAACATAGTAGTGCTGTGACACGTTCAATAAAATTAAATTTAAAATTGAAATGTTAGAAGTTTAGAAAATTTCCATTAAAATTTTTGCTAATCAGGACGATTCTTTATCAGTATTTGAAGATACTGACTAAGCATCTATATTTTTAAGTTTTCCTCGTGAATTATTAATGATGTTTGAAGTTATATAGAATGTTTTTATTATTAGCTGTGACGTGCGTGGTGTTATCTCTTTGTAGGAGTCAGTGATAACGAAATTGAAAAGTCTGGGTTATGTCACCTTGATGTGTGGTGATGGCACAAACGACGTTGGAGCTCTTAAACATGCTGACGTTGGTGAGTCGGACACGTAATCACGAAGAGAGCGACGGGTTTAAGCCACTGACCTCATAGTAGACTGGATATAGCTTCTATAGATAAGAAAAGTGAAGCCTAATTATATATGCAAAATTCCCCTCCCGGGACCACGGAGTGAAACAAACGTGTATAGATATGTATGGCGGACAACACGCACAAGCGCACAATTTCGAAAATTTAAGCCACTTTTGGAGATTGTACTAACCTCATCGCTCCACCATAGATACAAAACGTTCTATACAAGTTTGTTTCACTCCGTGGTCCCCGGAAGTGAATTTTGCATATATAATTAGGCGTCACTTTTCTTATCTATAGAAGCTATATCCAGTCTACTATGAGATCAGTGGTATAGGCTCTAAGTGGTGAAATATAGTTCCAAATATTGATAAGTTATCGTCACGGCTTGTTTTTCTCCTTCTGAGAGATGCGAACGAGTGGATTAATAACGAATCTTCTGCATGTATGATTCCTCACCTGAACGTTCTAAGCTGATTCACTCGTTCACATTCCTCAAAAGGCGAAAATCGCAGTGAAAGTCGCAGGAAAAGCAAGTGGAAACAAACGTTTCCAGATTTTCAACTCTTCACGTTTTGTTGTAGGCGTGGCATTATTGAGTGGAACACCCGAAGAAGATGCCAAGACGAGAAAACAAAAGAAAGTTACAAACGTATGTACACTAGAGCACAAACAAAGTCGTGGGTTTAGAATAGATGTTTTATCCATGTGGAATTCGGGCAAGTCAATTTGGCTTCAAATATGGCGACAAGTTATTGTTTCAGTCTAACATGAAGCTCACTGGTTATGAGCGATATTTTGAGTGACGTGCGGTCTGTTCATAGGGGGAGAATTTATCTCGGTTAACGAGAAGACATTTCAATGAGATTAGTACCGAGATTTGGCCTTGTTATAAAAAACTGCAGTTACATTGTGCTCATATTGGACGAAAAGTTTGCCCGATACCGAGATCTCGATTGCCGACGGGCGAGATCTCGGTGACCGAGATTATTTTTGTCCCATATGAACACAACTTTCCTGCTTGGCGGGAAAACTTTCTGTTTTCACTTTACAAGATCTACGCCACAGCGAGATTCTTTACCCGGCAAGAGAGATACTTTACCCGGTAAGAGAGATACTTTACCCGGTAAGAGAGATACTTTACCCGGTAAGAGAGATACTTCACCCGTTAAGCGGGATAACATTATGCCATATGAACAGAACAAAATTCTTTGACTGGCCGAAATGTTTTCTCGCCAACCGTGATAACTTCTGCCCATATGAACAGGCCCTTAGAAAACATTTTTGCTTTCTTTGTTGTTTGCATCAGGACGAAATCTACAATGAACTGACTGTCGTACCGAGGAAGAAGACTGCCAACAGCTTGACGACACAGCAACCGCCAGCACCCCCCGGAAAATCTAAAGCTGCTAAAATGCGTGCTGTTGCACGTGGTGAGAATACCGCTGGCAGCGCAAAGTCTGAACAAGAGGTACTGTGCGCGGGCGCAAGCCGTTGTCTTCTCACGTGCATGATTCAAATTGACAGTATCATGAAAAATCGTTTGTCTTGTCTTGATCTCAATCAAAACATAATGTCAACAAAAAAAACGAATTAGGCATTTTTAGTTTTTCAATAAACTGCGCCGTTCTTCAGATATTCACGGTGTTAAAACCATTGATATGTATTAAGACTGGATAGTGCATCGTAATACAAAATACAAGTAAAACTGAAGCCGGAAATACGTCATATTTCGAGATCGGCAGCCATGTTGAATGGCCCTGCTCAAGGATTGAATCAACGTAGTTTCTTTTAGAAAACTGATTTTTAGGAAGTTTTTGCCTTAAAACGTGAAACTTTTGTTTCCAAAAGAAAGCAAAACATCTTGTAGTAGAAATCTATAGCATTCAATGCTCAAATGGGGCCATCCAACATGGCCGCAAGTCTAATAATGTGACGTACTTACGGCTTCAAAACCCAACAATAGATGCACTATCCAGCTTTGATACATATCAATGGTTAAGACATGTAGGTACCTTGTGATGCCATCTTCTCATGCTTACTATGAATACCAGTTATATCATACAAAACCAGAAATATCTTAGAAACTAACAACCAGAATGTATTCAAACTTTACAAAAGTATAGTGATGTTCTAGGTGCATAAATGTGAAAAAGTTGAGTAAATCCTTCCGGCTTTTTTAGAGATGTACTTTGTTCCTTAAATCTCATTGTGAATGCGTTGAAAGATGACAATGCAAATTAGCTTCAATTCACTGCCGTTAAAACATGAATATCTCGAGTACAACACGAGATATTATGAAACTGAAAGCGTCTTGAAGGTACATTTTCAAATGATGCAATTTAAAGTAGCCAGACTATTTTCTTCCATGATACTGTCCCTTTAAACAGGTAGTGGCATCTCTTTCGCACATAACAGAAAAAGTTCCGAAATTGTCAGAAATTGCTCGGTCTCCATTATGTGTCATACTTTAGGCATATAGCACAGCGATTAGTTGAGTCGTTTTGGTAGAGCTCAACATGGTATATAAGTGGTAAAAACGGGCATTGTATGTGCATAATTTTGCATGTTTTTTGTTCTTTCTGCATTGTATCCCAGAAAAAAGGCTACCATTTGAAATCAAGCATTCGCGCTGGACGTTCGGATTTGAATGTTTTAATTCCCTAAGGAGGCCCTTTCTGTGTTATTTTGACAGAACAAATTCGAATAATTTGCAAAGTAAGCATAAAAAATCTCGGTGTAGCCACAGTATAGGGTATAAACAGTAGGGCCACTCAGCAGTGCAACATGTCCCCCTATTTTTATGCAGTTATATGGCCAGAATAATGGCGGAACGGCCAGTTCAGCGTTCCTATTGGCCAGAAAAGGCAATTGACTGGCCAGAACCTGCATAATGAACATGCGTAATGAGACATGCGTGGAGACACAAACTTCAAAGGTTCCGACTCGAGTGGCCTTTCTGTTTATTTCTATTCTGTGGTGTAGCAGAGAACTACGCATTCTTGGGCTCATTAGGGAGTTGAAACAATCAAATTCGGAAGTTTGACAATGGCGCTTGACTACAAAGGGAAGCCTTTTTTGTGGGACACACTGTATGTGTCAAATATTTCAATAGATAGGTAAAATGGTTTATCTCCACTTTTTCCTTTTCGCCAGATTGCGGCGTTTACAGCCGTGCATCATGCCTTGGTCTTGCACCATCTTGTGTGAGCAAACTTGAAAAACTGCATGCTGTAGTTTCTCAAATTTGCAATGAACAAAACAGACGCGCTCTTTTAAGTAACATATGTTGATATATGGACATCAATATGTATAAATAGGGACAAGTGTTGACATTAGGTTATATAAAGTAACAAGTTACGTAATGCTATAAGCGGACACGTGATCGAACGTTCATTGTACGTTGTTGTTTATATACGAAGGGTACGTTCAATTATATTCTCCAATCAACACGCATAATCCATTAAAGTTAACAAAATAGACATTACTGAAGTGTTTACAATGCATCGTTTTAGAAAAAGCTTCAGGAAATGTTAAAAGCTTTGGATGAGATGGAGGAATCAAAGGTGGTTCGGCTTGGAGATGCTTCGATTGCGTCACCATTTACGTCAAAACATTCCTCTATAAATAGCGGTGAGTACGCGCGCGTTTTTGTAAGCTGGTTGAGCTGCTTGAATTGCGCCTCCTCGCACATGTCACGTGTTCATTATTCAGGTTTTGTCCAGTCGATTGCATTTCCTGGCCGACAAAACGGCCATTCCGCTATTATTCTGGCCAGACTATACAGCATAGAGCATTGCTCTTCTGGGGCTCTGGTTCCACTGGAAGTGGTTTTTTAAAACTTTCTAAACATGTTCAGTAACTGGTAAAACCCAAATATTAAAGTTCAGGGGTCACTTGTACGAAAGGTGAATTGCGTTATCCACCGGATAGTGATTTTTTTTTACTTTTTAAACATTTTCAGTAACTTGTAAAAGTTATATTAAAGTTCATCATTTTCAAGTTGAAGTGACTTTCTATCTCTTGTGAGGTCAATATTCTTAGTATCACTGCCTTTTATGCCCTTTTGCGGCAGTTGAAAAAATTCACTATCCAGCTTTCGTACAACCGACCCCAGCATTTTCGAGTCAAAGTCACTTTTTATCTCGTGCGAGTTTAATATTCCTAGTGTCATTGCTTTTTATGCCTTTCTGCGGCAGTTGAAAAAAGTTGCTATCCGGTGGATAACGCTATCTACCTTTCGTACAACCGGCCCCTGATGACTTACCAACTTGTTACCGAAGTTACACAACAATTCATAACTACCTCAGATGAGTGGCCTGTGTGTGAAACATTTTCCAAATTTATATGTATAAATGTATTATCACAAAGCTTTCGATTCGTACGCTCGAATCTTCTTCAGCACTAAAGCCTAATGTCGGGGATGACTTCTTCTGGCCGATGTGATTAAGTGAATTGTATACAAGTATATGTACCACAAAATACCTCGGTACCACAGAATACCAGTCGTATTTATTTTCAGTATAAAATTTGGAAGAAACGTGAAAAATACTTTATTCTCGTAAATATATATTAATTTTGGTGTTAATTGACACATAAATAAGAAAACTGAATATTTTAATAAAAATTCTTAAAAATAACGAGGATAAAGTTTAGATATAATTCGTTGTTTTTGATACCTCTTTTTTGCTAAATGCTCGTAAAATCAGGACGTTTGAAAATAAGTTTGCAAACCAACATAAATTATGTTCATAGACATTTCTACTCAGCGATAAAACATTCCTGCCATTCAAGAATAACAGGGAGCAATCAAATTTGCTATAAAAGAACACGATCTTTCAACATTATTGATAAACCTGATATATTGTAGTATATACCATGGGTATTATGTAGTGACTTTAGTATTAACCTTCCACTAAATTAGATAGCAATATGTATACAGTATTACCATACAGCATCAAAGGCTTAATAATGCCAGTAATGTGAACATTGCTAGCATTAATACTAGAAAGCTTTGCAACAATGAATTTACGCGGTGTTTCCACAACATAAAAGTGATGTTCATATTCTCCATGCAAACATACAAAGAACTTAGTTTTCAATTTTTTTGCAGTTTGTCACATCATAAAACAAGGGAGATGTACATTGGTAACGACGTTACAGATGTTCAAGATCCTCGCATTAAATGCTCTCATATTAGCCTACAGTCAAAGTGCTCTCTACTTGGATGGAATAAAGTTCAGTGACGGGTAAGTTTGATGTAGCGAATGTTGCAAATGATATGATAGATCTATAGGCGCGATCATTTTTAAAGTACGTCTTATATAAGACGGGAAAATGCATTAAAGTTCATGCGAAGCGATGCGAATTACTAATGAGTTTCACAAATATACAATCGCGTCGTACTCATTTTTGATCAGCTTTGAATTCGCGTTAGCGTGAAACTCCTAGTAGCAATTTGTAAATATTATTAAGATATTGAATGAATATATATATATATATATATATATATATATATATATATATATATATATATATATATATATATATATATATATATATATATATATATATATATATATATATATATATATATATATATATATATATATATATATATATATATATATATAGGTTATCATATGAGAGGCGAGGTGATATCAGTTTTATCGCTCGAGAGACGATATCATGTTTTGTCACGAGTGAGCGCAGCGAACGAGGGACAAAATATGATATCGTAACGAGAGCGATAAAACTGATATTACCGAGTCTCGAATGTGATAACCTATTTATCACATACTTGTGCCTTTATCTAGAGCAAAAACCATCTTTGTTTTGAGCGGGACAAAAAACGATATCACGGGACATATCGTTTTTATGTCACCGTGTTATAGCCCGAATAAAGGCACAAGTATGTGATAAATATATATATATATATATATTTGTATATTGGTAATAATGTTTAGATAAAATGCTCTCAAGTGAATGCGTCTCAACCGGGAAAGTGGAAAATACTTTAACCGCGGTAAAAATCGAACTCACGACCTTGATATTGCTAGCGTCACGCTCTACCATCTAAGCTACGCGGTCAAGTCCGAGTAGTGCGAGAAAAAATCTTGTTGTCTAGATAGTTTGTTCTGCCAAGAACAATTTTCTTCTATTGAGAAAAAAATTGTATGGGACAAGCAAATTTTCTTCAAGAAAATGTTTTCATTTTCAGAAGAACCTGGCTTGTCTCGCATGTAAGTTTCTTGTTGATGTCAGAAAATTATTCTCGCATGGCTGGACAAAATTGTCTTAGAGTTCCTCTCTTATTTAAGACATTTTTTCTTAAAACAAGGCAAAAAGTCTTGAAATGAGAAAAATATTCTCAGAATATGTAGAATATTTTTCCGAGCTTAGATTTTTTGCAGTGTAGGGATAAGACTAGGATTACTTGTTCATTGCATTGAGATTGATCCGAAATGATCAATGTATGCCCTTGATAGCTGAAGATACCTGGCCAGGTAGAAGATATTTTCGTTTCTTCTTCTCTACTGGCTCTTTTGGTGATTAGTGTTGATCGATATTTGGCAACACATTATCCAATTAATTTTCATCGAACATCCGTGACGAATGGAAAACTCTTTTTACCGTCTTATTTTTTATTCCAAAAACTGTAGTGACAATATCTAAAAACAACTTGATCATCTCTTATCAAGTTGGACTTCTTTTATTTGGTATTCTGGTCATTCCTTCCATGTTTATCAACTACAAATTGTTTACAGTCGCCAGGAAAAGTCGTAGAAACATTAGAAAATCACCCGAGATGAAGAAATTTTTTTCTTTAAAGAACATATCAGGTTGCTTGCTTGTAGTCGCTTGTCTACTTGTTATATTCATTCCAAATATATATTTTATACTAAGATTAACTTCCAAAAAGAGAGAAAAAACCCTGGATAATGCTGAACTTGTAGCACTATGGGCGACAACTCAATGAACTCAACATTCGACTGTTTAATTTTTTACTGGAAAAACAAGATACTACGAACCGAGGGGATGAAAGTTATTAAAAGCATGCAAATATCTCGAAGAAGCCAATCCTGTCCTGCCCAACCTGAGAAATCAGAGAACAATTGGATATAAAGATAAGGAGAAAGATGTTTATCTTTGAGGAATGAAAGGAAACAAATGCAATTAAACTAATATACTATAACTGTCTGTTATGGGATTCTAAAAGACTGTGAAGTTTGAAGTAATGAATTGTTCATATAAATTTATCGTCGTAAATATAATTTTCAACATTTGATAACAGCAATACATTGTATATATCTAGAGTTGCCTGAGTCTAATTTTAGATACTAGATGCCTAATGCAGATGACAGCTACCTAATACTAGACAATTATGTTATTGTAAACAAAATTAATCATATTGCAAAGTGATTCTCTATGCATAGAAACTGTTCATGCAGAACTGATCGACTTATGAATGTAAAACATTAAGTTTAGTTTTTCAGAATAATTTTCAGCTTAGCACACAATCTTGTAATGCACATTTAACTCTGTGGTAAGACGAAACATGCTTAGCGTTTGTGCATCTGTTCTTTGTAATGTACAGTTGATTGATGATTGAATGATTAACAAACTGTTATCTATAATTTCCTTCTTTTTAATTCGCGATAGTCAACCTATATATTGGAGTCTGACTCTAGAAATTAGATGCCTAAAGCAGATGACAGCTGACTAATAGTTGACAACTGCGTGTGTTATTCTAAATAAAATTAAAAAACAGCTTGCTAGTAATTAACTTCATTTAGTTTAGACCTCTAATAAGTTTTCCACACTTGGTTCTCTATAGAAACTGCTCATGCGGAACTGGTCGACCGATGAGAGTTGGAAATAAAGTTTAGTTTTTCAGAATTATTTTAGTCTAGCACAAGATCTTCTAATATACATTTGACTCTGTGGTAAGACTAAACTTGTTTAGCGCTTGTGCATCTGTTCTTTGTTATGTAAAGTTGAAATAAACAGGGAAAATGACTGACAAACTGTCATCTATAATGTCCTTATCTTCAATTCATAATCGCTAATTTCATTCCCAGGCTCTTTTTCCGCTCGACGTGTGATCCTAGGTACGAGTTTGTCTGTTTAAAAGTTTGTCTTCTTTGCGAAGAATGAAATGGTAGCTTCGACTTACGTTTTGCGGGCAAAAATACGAGAAATTGAAGGAAATTCGTACATACTAAATCATCTAAATGTTTCTTTTGTAGCATTCCTGGTACATATAATTTTTTGAAACAAGATGTCAACTGGATAAATTTAGCCACGATTATTGTGTACTTTATGATTAGGCTTAAGATTAAGTTTAGAATCGACGTCTACGATTCATCTTAAGATTGGGATATATAAAAGGTTGGGATTTTATGTTGACTAAGACCTAAAGTTCCATATAAAAAAAACTGCAGCTATCCAGTTAAGAACAACAACGCTTCAACGCTTAGAAAACGTAAGTTGACGTGTTTAATAAAACATTGCTGAAAGTGTTTTGATTTTAATGGACTATTCATATTGTTATATCATATTATAACATAAACATACACTATTGAACAATACAATGTTATGAGCTGTCTATATTTTGTGACGGTTTTTACCATAGTTAACTAATCATCCATTAACACAGGGCTAAGTAGCACCAAATGCTATAGCACCATGCATCTGCTGTCTATATTTGTTTTACAACAGAACAATTTAGTTACGCGATGGATTTCATTTACTTCGTCAACCTAATATTCATATTTGTTGTGAACATATTGTTCTTTTTCTCAGGAATATGTTTAAATTCCTTGGTCATAGTCAGTTTTTGGAGATCTGTGCAACTTCGAAAGAAGTTGTGTTATTTCATGATAATGATTTTGTCCTGTTGCGATTTGCTTGTCGTTTTAACTTCTCATCCATTAACGGGTCTTGCTGCAATGTTATGGTTGACGGGAAAGATCAATGTGTACCCTGGGTGGCTGGTGATTTCTTTACGGTTAGCAGATTTCTTCGTTGGTTCCTCTCTACTCACTCTGTTGGCGATGAGTGTTGATCGATATTTGGGAACACATTATCCACTTTTTCATCGAACATCCATGACGAAGGGGAAACTTTTAACTCTTTTTGCCTTCTTATTTTTTATTCCAATAACTCTGACAATCATGTCTATAAACAACTCGGTCATCCCTTGTCAATTTGGTCTTCTTATATTTGGTATTTTGGTCATTCCTCTCTTGTTATTTATCAATTACAAACTGTTTACAGTCGCCAGGAAAAGTCGCAGAAACAATGGAGTGTTACGTTCGATGAAGAAATCTTTCTTTTTGAAGAATGTATCCGGTTGCTTGCTTGTAGTTGCTTGTCTTATTGTATTATACATTCCAGTATCGGTTCATATTGGACAAAAGCTAACTTCGAAAAAGACAGAATTTATTCTGGATAATGCCGAAATTGCAGGACTCTGGGCGAAAACTATGGGCTCAATGAACTCAACATTCAACTGCTGGATTTTTTTCTGGAAAAACAGGACACTAGGCGCCGAGGGGATGAAAGTTATTAAAGACATTAAAAGCATGAAAATATCTCGAAAAAGCCAATCCCGTCGTGTCCGACCTGAGCAACCAGACAACAATGGGACATAAAGAAAAGGATTAAGATGTTTAACTTTGGAAAATGAAAGAAAACGAATAAAACTACATTTGTACAACATCTGACAACAGTAATATATTACTGTTAATATCATTTTACATAATGTTTAGTTTTTTGGAATAGATTAATTTTTAGTCTAGCATATGCATGCGAAATCTTCTGATACACATTTGACTCTGTGGTAAGACAAAACGTGTTTAGCCCTCGTGCATCTGCTCTTTGTAATGTATAGTTGAAAGTTGAAATGAACAGTTAAAATGATCGAGAAACTGTCATCTAAAATTTCTTCTCAATTCACAATTGTTATAACCTAGTCCTCAGGCTCTTTCGGCCTACGATCCTGGGGACGAGGTATTATACAGCTGCGTATTATATAGGCGACAACTAAAAAAGTTTAAAATAGAAGTATTCGAGCACAAAGTTCATTCAGCTGAGGTTTTCCATGGCATCCATGCAAGTAATATTAGACAAGGTACGTGGCTCGTCTGGATTTTGACAGAAAGTAATTTAAGACTGCAATGGACTTTACCCCTTGTAAATATAACACTATTAGCCTAGAGATATATTCAAATTTTGTATGTAATATTATCCACTTGTCTGAAGACGTTTTAAGTTAAGACAAAACGTCACATGATAAATATTTTCTATTTTAAATCTTGCTTTTATGGCTTTACTCAAAGCATTATGTTGAGCATTGATCTTTATTATAAGAATGCGTTTTCCGCCAGCCACGTCTCTGGCTACAGTGCTCAATGGAAAGATTAAATATAGCGTGTTAGTGTTTAATAAAAATTTACTTGAAAACCTTTAATTCTGATGTTGTAAATTTTTGCATATCTATAGTTCGTGAATATCGTTTTCAACGTCTATCAAATAGTGCATAATAACTGGCTGGAAGCCTGGAATTGCCTGACGTTCTTCTCCAGTAATTAAATGCTTATGCAGATAACAATAACTGCCTAATGTTTGAGAGCTAAACTATTGACTAGAAAATTCAATTAAATGGGCTATACGATATGGGGGAAGACACAAACTTCAAAGGGTACGCCTCAAGTGGCCTTACTTGTTATTGTTTTCGTTAAAAAACTAATGAGTGGGCATCTATTGTATTCATCGCCTTGCCTGCCGTCCTTCCTGAAGACCGACTGCTTGCAGGCTGCAACAGGCACTGAAACATACAAAGTTTACGGAAACATGTAGCTCATAAATTTACACGCTTGAAAAGCACCACGTTAAGAAGCTACATTTTTAGTGTTTACAATTAATATGTGACAACTGTCGTTGGATTCAGTAAAAACTACAGGCTTAGTGCTGACGACAGCTACCTATGTTACGAGACGAATAAAAACATGTAAAGTAGAAGTGATAATCCAGCACAAAGTTAATGTAGTTTAATTTGTACATGTGTAGGTAACTTTACACAAGAAATTGAGCTTGTTCGAAAAAATTTCAGATAGGAACTAGATACAGCTGGATATAGTTTAGACCGCTAATAAGTGATCCATTTTCTTGACTCTCTGTGGAAACTGTTCGTGTTTATGAATTTAGTTGGACTTAAAGTTTAGTTTTTCGGGATAATTTTTAGTCTAGCACAAGATCTTGTAGCATACATTTGACGATATTTCTTGTCATACATAGTTTTTCAGCCATTCACTCCTCTCGACACATAGTTATTCTTCAATACTCAAAAAATTGCTATATGTCCAATACTTTTGCGTATCGCTGTATACTTAGCGCTTGTGCATCTGTTCTTTGTAATGTATAGTCGAAATAAACAGCGAAAATGATTAACAAACGCCGTCGTGTGGAGGCGAATCTAGCGCTTTAATTGGAGGTGAATATTCATTATATATTTGTCTTCTGCTCAACTAATTTCGTTTTAAATCAACCTCACTTCAAAAGATATTGGTCGGGTAGGGCATTAATACATGAAAATTAATATCCCCTCCCTCCCTAATTCAGACGCTAGCTTGTACAATGCATTGATAGCCCTGAATCACGTTTTGCAGGCAAAAATGCCAGAAATTAAAGGAAGTTCGGTGTAAATAATTTAAGTGTTTTTTATAGCATTCTTTGCGTTAAGTACAATGTTTATGGAAACAAGATATCGACTGGCCAAATTTTATTAGTAAGTTTTTAAGATTAGGATGTAAAATATGTTAAAAGTGTATGTTGAGAATCTAAAATTTACACACTTTAAAAGCAGCAACTAACCACTTTGATGTAACGTGTCAACGCGTTGAAAACGTAGCTTAATGTGTTTAAAGTTTTAGAGTCAATTGAGTATTCGTATTGTTATGCAGAAAGTGTTGTAAATATACACTACAGGACAACACAATACCATCAGCTGTCTGCGCTTGTTCAGTTCAGTTCTTAAAAACAGATCGATTCAGAAGCCACGCGATGGAGTTCATTTATTTCGTAAATCTAATGTTCATTTGTGCTGTAAACATATTGTTCTTTTTCTCAGGAATATGTTTAAATTCCTTGGTCATAGTCAGTTTCTGGAGATCTGTGCAACTTCGAAAGAAGTTGTGTTATTTTATGATAATGATTTTGTCCTGCTGCGATTTGCTTGTCGCTTTAACTTCTCATCCAACGACGACTCTTATTGCGATGTTATGGTTAACTGAAATGTTCCATGTTTACCCTGGGTGGCTGGTGATTCTACTCGACCTATCAAATATATCCATTTTATTTTCTCTACTCGCTCTTTTGGTGATGAGTGTTGATCGATATTTGGCAACACATTACCCAATTTTTCATCGAACATCCGTGACGAAGGGGAAACTTTTAACTTTTTTTGCCTTCTTACTTTTTATCCAAATAACTGTAGCGACAATATCTGTAAACGACTTGGTCATTTCTTATCAAGTTGGTTTGCTTATATTTGGTATTTTGTACATTCCTCCCATGTTATTAATCAACTATAAATTGTTTACAGTCGTCAGAAAAAATCGTGGAAATAAAGACATATTACCCGAGATGAAGAAATCTTTCTCTTTTAAGAATATATCAGGTTGCTTGCTTGTAGTCGCTTGTCTACTTGTATTATACATTCCAAATGTGGTCTATATTGTACTAAGACTAACTTCCAAAGAGAGAGAAAATACTCTGGATAATGCCGCACTTGCAGGATTTTGGTCTGCAACAACGGCTGCAATGAACTCAACATTCAACTGTTTAATTTTTTTCTGGAAAAACAAGACTCTGCGCGCCGAGGGGATGAAAGTTATTAAAAGCATAAAAATATATCGAAGAAGCCAATCCTGTCCTGGCCACCCTTAGCAATCAGAGAACAATGGGAGATGAAGAAAAGAAGAACCTGTTTGACTTTCAAGAATAAAAGGAAACGAATCAGACTATATCTCATTACATCTCAACAGTATAGTATAACTGCCTGTCATGAAATTCTATAAGTCGGCTTAGTGAAGGCAGCTGGCTATAATACGAGACAGCTAAAAAACTGTGATGCTAAAGTAATGAATTGTTCATACAAATAGCATCTTCAATACCTGTATTTGATAACAGTAATAGATTTTATATAACTAGAACTGTCTGTGTCTGACTCTAGATACTAGATGCCTAATGCAGATGAGAGCTGCCTAATACTAGACAACTATATCATTCTTAGTTTATTTAGTTTAGACACTATAAGTGATCCATACTTGACTCTTTGTAGAAACTGTTCATGCAGAACTGGTCGACTTATGAAAGTGGGACATAAAGTTTAGTTTTTCAGAATAATTTTTAGTCTAGGACACGATCTTGTAATGTACATTTGACTCTGTGGTAAGACGAAACGTGTTTAGAGCTTGTGCATCTGTTCTTTGTAATGTAAAGTTGAAATGGACAGTGAAAATGATTAACAAACTGTCATCTATAATTTCCTTCTTCTCAATTCACAATTGTTAGCCTCATCCCCAGGCTCTTTTGTTTGGTTTTTTTGTTCATGACCGAAGATACTGGGTACCAGTTTGCTACAACTGTTGGCTATCATTGAGCTGTAATACAACTGGAACGCTAACTCAGTACAAAAGTTCAGTTAATTTGTGAAGCCAAGTTAGTTTTTCTGGGTTTTGAGACGAAATAGTTAACTTTAAAGATCGGATCAAACTGAAGCTATTAAAAAGTCACATTTAATATAGAAAATTCAAGACTTTAGACGAAAAAGAAATGCCTGGAAAATAGGAAAAACACTGCAATTTTGTAAAATACAGCAAATTTCCCTTCAAAGTTTAAGTTGTTTTTCTTTTGCCTGATATCTCAAAATTTTATACCAAAAATAACTTTTTAATAGCTTTTATTTGATATGCGACCCAATTTTTGACGTTAATTTTTCGACTCAAAACTCAGAAAAAACTTATTCAAAGAAAAAACGTACAGTGATACGCCAAAGTATTGGACACATAGCCATTTTTTTGTGTATTGAAAAGTTCAAGTGTTTTTTTTTTAAATTTTATTTGTTATTTGGATGTACTAACTGCAATAAAATTTTGCCTATAGCAAGATACTGAGGAAATGTATTTTATAAAATATTTTATTGAAAGATATTTAAAGAGACACAGCCCAAAAGTATTGGACACATTGCTAAAAGCCTACATGACGTAGAGAAAGAACTTTAATTTGCATACAACCAGTCAGTCAACCAATGAGATCTCGCCACATCAAGTTTCATACAACCAATGAGATCTCGCCACATCAAGTTTCGTGTAACCAATCAGATCTCGCCACGCAATCCTAGCAATGGTATATAACATGCATGATGCACGTTAAGTTGTCATTCCAGATTTGACAGAGTTGTAGCAAATCACGCCATGGGGAAGACAAAGGAGCTACCACAACGGATGCGTAGGTTGGTAGTCGAGCAAGTACAACATCCATGTTAGTACAATCAGAGCCATCATTCAAAGGTGGGAGAGGTATGGCGTCGTTACCAATCTACCGAGAAAAGGACGTCCTCGGAAGCTAGACGAACGCGCAGAGCGGCTGACTACGCGAAAAGTGATGCGAAAGCCATTTACAACGTGAGCAGAACTTCAAAGGGATTTGCAAGCAGCTAACGTCCTCGTTAGCCAAAATGGAATTGGTCGGGCACTTCATCGAGTTGGAACATATTTTCGTTTTCCGCGGAAGACCCTCTCCTGAAGACCAGGCACGTCATTGCTCGTCTAAAATTTGCCCGCGAACATCTCGAGAGGCCAGCTCACTTCTAGGATAAGGTATTGTGGTCTGACGAGACAAAACTGGAGCTCTTCGGTGGAAACAGCTCACGGCATGTTTGGAGAAAGAAAGGCACGTCATATGATCCAAAAAACACAATACCAACCATTAAGCATGGTGGAGGCAGCATATTGCTTTGGGTTTGTTTTCATTTGGTGGTACAGGCAAACTTCATGTACTTGAAGGGAAAAAGAACAGCCCAATGTATCAAGAAGTCCTACAAAAAATATGCTTCTGAAATTTCCACGAGGATGGATGTTTCAGCAAGACAATGACCCGAAGCACGCTGCTGTGAGAACAAAAGAATGGTTCCAAAGGAAGAAAGTGAAGGCTTTGGAGTGGCCGAGTCAGTGGCCCGATCTTAACCCAATTGAAAACCTTTGGAAAGAATTGAAAATTGAAGTCCACAAGAGAAATCCACAAAATCTGTGCGAACTTAAGACAATCTGTCAACAAGAGTGGGAAAAAAATGGATAGTGACTTCTGCAAGAAGCTTACTTCAAACTATTGCAAACGGTTAACTGCCGTTATAGCAAACAATGGACATGCAACTAAATATTTAACATTGTCCTTTATTGTACGACCAATACTTTTGAGTGATGGTTTTGTAATTTTTTATCATTGTAAACGTAGTCGAAAATCTACGAGATTTCTTGTTATACATAGTTTTTTAGCCATTTACTCCTCTCGACACATAGTTATACTAAAAAACAACAACTGAAGTCTTCAATACTCAAAAAATTGCTATATGTCCAATACTTTTTCGCATCACTGTATACTCAGAGCTTGTGTATCTGTTCTTTGTCATGCACAGTCGAATTAAACAGCGAAAATGATTAACAAATGCAATCGCCTAGAGGCGAATCTAGCGCTTTAACTGGAGTGAATATTCATATATTTGTCTTCTGCGTAACTAATTTCGTTTTAAATCAACCTCACTTCAAAAGATATTGGTCGGGTAGAGCATTAATATATGAATATTAACACCCTCCCCCCTCCCTCCATGATTAAGACGCTAGTTTGTGCAATGCGATGACAGCCCTGAATTACATTTGGCAAAAAACGCCAGAAATTGAAGGAAGTTCGGTGTAAATAATTTAAGTGTTTTTATAACATTCTTAGCGTTAAATACAATGTCTATGTTTATGGAAACAAGATATCGACTGACCAAATTTTATAATTAAGTTTTTAAGATTAGAGTATAAAATATGTTAAAGGTTTATGTTGAGAATCTAAAATTTACACTTTAAAAGCAGCAACTGGCCACTTTGATGCAACGCGTCAACGCGTAGAAAACGTAGCTTAATGTGTTTAAAGTTTTAGAGTCAATTGAGTATTAATTCGTATTGCTATGCAGACAGTGTTCTAAATATACACTACAGGACAACACAATATCATCAGCTGTCTGTGCTTGTTAAGTTCAGTTCTTCAGAACAGATCCATTCACAAGTCAGGCGATGGAGTTGGTTTATTTCGTTAACCTAATGTTCATATTTGTTGTGAACATATTGTTCTTTTTCTCCGGAATATGTCTAAACTCCTTGGTCATAGTCAGTTTCTGGAGATCTGTGCAACTTCGAAAGAAGTTGTGTTATTTCATGATAATTATTTTGTCCTGTTACGATTTGCTATTTGCTTTAACTTCTCATCCAACGATGACTCTTACTGCGATCTTATGGTTGACTGAAATGTTCAGTTTAAGCCCTGGCTGGCTGGAGATTTTACTCGGTCTATCAAATATACTCATTTTTGCCTCTCTACTCGCTCTTTTGGTGATGAGTGTTGATCGATATTTGGCAACACATTATCCATTGTTTCATCGAGCATCCGTGACGAAGGGGAAACTTTTAACTCTTTTTACCTTCTTATTTTTTATTCAATCAACTGTGATGACAATATCTATAAACAGCTTGGTCATTTCTTATCAAGTTGGTCTTCTTATGCTTGGTATATTGTACATTCCTTGCATGTTATTAATCAACTACGAATTGTTTACAGTTGCCATGAAAAATCGTAGACGTAGAAACAAAGGAATATTACCCGAGAGGAAGAAGTCTTTCTCTTTTAAGAATATATCAGGTTGCTTGCTTGTAGTCGCTTGTCTACTTGTATTATACATTCCAAGTGTGGTCTATATTGTACTAAGACTAACCTCCAAAGAGGGAGAAAATACTCTGGATAAAGCCGGACTCGTAGGAATTTGGTGTGCAACAACGGCTGCAATGAACTCAACATTCAACTGTTTAATTTTTTACTGGAAAAACAAGACACTACGAACCGAGGGAATGAAAATTATTAAAAGCATGAAAATATTTCGAAGAAGCCAATCCTGTCTTGGCCACTTTGAGCAATCAAACAACAATGACACGTGAACAAAAGGAGAAAGGTTTTTAACTTTGTAGAATGAAAGGAAAGAAATAAAACTGTAGTTTACCAACATCTGTCCACAGTAGTATAACTGTCTGTCGTGGGATTCTGTAAACTACAGTGCTTGGTGTTTAAGGCAGCTGGCTATGATATGAGACAACTAAAAAACTGTGAAGTTTGAAGTAATGAATTGTCCACATATATTTATCGTAGTAAATGTCATTTTCAACATTTGATAACAGTAATACATTGTATATATCTAGAACTGCCTGAGTCTGACTCTAGATACTAGATGCCTAATGCAGATGACAGCTACCTAATAGTTGACAACTGTATTATTTTCAACAAAATTATTGAAAAAACTGCAAATTAAATTGATTTAGTCTATTTTTGTTTAGACACACTAGTAAGTGATCCATACTTGACTCTGTAGAGACTGTCCATGCAGAACTGGTTGACTTATGAAAGTAGGACATGAAATTTAGTTTTTCAGAACAATTTTTAGTCTCCCACACGATCTTGTAATATACGTTTCACTCTGTGGTAAGACGAAACGTGCTTAGCGCTTGTGCATCTGTTCTTTGTAATGTAAAGTTGGAATAAACACTGAAAATAATTGACAAACTGTCATCTATAATTTCCTTCTTCTCAATTCACAATTGTTATAACCTCGTCTCCAGGCTCTTTCGACCTACGATCCTGGGGACGAGGCTGTAACATAAGTCTGGAAAAACTGCCCATGATGCAAACAACTGGTCTCGGTATCCCACTGGAATGATAGACCTGACATACGTTTTGCAGGCGAAAATGTCACGAAATTCGGTGTAAATAATATGAATTTTTTATCGCATTGTTCGTATAAATTACAATGTTTATTGAAACAAGATATCAATTGGCCAAATTTTATCTACGATTATTGTGTATTTTATGATTAGGTTTAACATTAAATTTAAAATCGACGTGTAGGATTCATATTATGATCAGGATGTAAAATATGTTAAAATTTTATGTTGATAATTGAGCGAGACAACCACATGTCATAAATCTACAAAATAGCAGATAGCCACCTTAACACAATGCGGCAACGTGCAATGTTCTTAATGAAAATTTTCATGAAAGTTTTTCAAGTTAATGGAGTATTCACATTGTTATGCAAGAAGTATCCTAAATGTACACTATAGGACAATATAATATCAGCTGTTTATTCATGTTCAGTATTCATGTTAATGTTATGCAGGAAGTGTTCTAAATATACACTACAGGACAACTCAATACCACCAGCTGTCTGTGCTTGTTAAGTTCAGTTCTTCAGAACAGAACAATTTAGAAGTGACGCAATGGAGTTCATTTATTTCGTAAACTTAATGTTCATTTGTGCTGTAAACATATTGTTCTTTTTCTCAGGAATATGTTTAAATTCCTTAGTCATAGTCAGTTTCTGGAGATCTGTACAACTTCGAAAGAAGTTGTGTTATTTCATGATAATGATTTTGTCCTGTTGCGATTTTCTTGTCGCTTTAACTTCTCATCCAACGCGGCTCTTACTGCGATGTTATGGTTAACTGAAATGGTCAATGTATACCCTGGGTGGCTAACGATTCTACTCGATCTATCAAGTATATTTATCTTTTCTTCTGTACTTGCTCTTTTGGTGATGAAACAAGATATCAATGTGTTGATCGATATTTGGCAACACATTATTCATTCTTTCATCAAACATCCGTGACGATGGGGAAACTTTGTACTCTTTTGCTTTCTTATTTTAGTCGTGTCTATAAACGACTCGGTCATCCCTTATCAAGTTGGTCTGCTTCTATTTGGTATCCTCCCATGTTGTTCATCAATTACAAATTGTTTACAGTCGCCAGGAAAAGCCGTGGAAACAATGGAATATTACCCCAGATGAAGAAATCTTTTTCTTCAAAGAACATATCAGGTTGCTTGCTAGTAGTCGCTTTTCTGCTTGTGTTACACATTCCAGTGTCGGTCCATCTTACACTAAGACTAGCAACAAAATTATTAAAAGCGTGAAAATATGTCGAAAAAGCCAATCTTGTCCTGTCCAACCTGGACATTTTAGGAAACGCATAAAACTACATTTTACAATATGAGACAGCAGTATTGGCCATAGTTGTGTTATAACTAACTGTCTGTAGTGAGGCATATATATAGGGCTTATGGCAGCTAATAGACGAGCTAATCGAAAGTTCATTTAGTTGAGAGTCGTTGCATCCATGCACGTAATATTAGACAAGGAACCTGGCTTGTCTGGATTTTGACAGAGAGTAATTTAAGATTGCAATGGACTTTATAGAAAAATTTGTGTGTATAGTATTATCCACTTGTCTGAAGATGTCTTAAGTTAAGACGAAACGTCACATAATAAATATTTTCTATTTTAAGTCTTGCTTTTATGGCTTTACTAAAAGCATTATATTGGGGTTGATCTTTATTATAAGAATACGTTTTCCACCTGGCACGTCTCTGGCTACAGTATGCAAAGGAAAGATTAAATATAGTGTGTTAGCGTTTAATAAAAATTTACTTGAAAATTCTTAATTCTGATGTTATAAATTTTTGCATATCTATAGTTCGTAAATATCATTTTCAACGTCTGTCAAATAGTACATAATAACTGGCTGGAAGCCTGGAACTGCCTGACGTTCTTCTCCAGTAACTAAATGCTTGTGCAGATAACAATAACTGTCTAATGTTGGAGAGCTAAACTATTGACTAGAAAATGCAATTAAATGAGTTATACGATTTGGGGGAAGACACAAACTTCAAAGTGTACGCCTCAAGTAGTCTTCCTTGTTATTCTTTCCATTAGGAATACTAATGAGTGGGCATCTATTGTATTCATCGCCTTGCCTGCCGCCCTTCGCGAAGGCCGACTGCTTGCAGGCTGTAACAGGCACTGAAACATACAAAGTTTACGGAAACATCTAGATCATAAATTTACACGCTTGAAAAGCACCACGTTAAGAAACTACATTTTTAGTGCTTACAATTAATATGTGACAACTGTCGTTGGATTCAATAAAAACTACAGGCTTAGTGCTGACGACAGCTGCCTATGTTACGAGACGAATAAAAACATGTAAAGTAGAAGTGATAATCCAGCACAAAGTTAATGTAGTTTAATTTGTATATGTGTGAGTAACTTTACACAAGAAATAGAGCTTGTTCGGAAAAAATTTCAGATAGGAACTAGATACAGCTGGATATAGTTTAGACCGCTAATAAGTGATCCATATAGTTGACTCTCTGTGGAAACTGTTCGTGTTTATGAAACTAGTTGGACTTAAAGTTTAGTTTTTCTGAATAATTTTTAGTCTAGCACACGATCTTGTAATATACATTTGACTCTGTGTTAAGACGAAACGTGTTTAGCACTTGTGCATCTGTTCTTTGTAATGTACACTTGAAATAAACACCGAAAATGAATGACAAACTGTCATCTATAATTTCCTTCTTCTCAATTCACAATTGTTAACCTCATCCCCAGGCTCTTTCGTTTGTTTTTTTGTTCATGACCGAAGATACTGGGTACCAGTTTGCTACAACTGTTGGCTGTCGTTGAGCTGTAATAGAACTGGAACGCTAACTGTAATACAAAAGTTCAGTTAATTTGTGAAGCCAAGTTAGTCTTTCTGAGTTTTGAGACGAAATAATTAACGTTAAAGATCGGACCCTTTATCAAACTGAACCTATTAAAAAGTCACATTTGATATAGAAAATTCAAGACTTTAGACGAAAAAGAAATTCCTGCAAAATACGAAAACCACCGCAATTTTGCAAAATACAGAAAATTTCCCTTTAAAGTTTAAGTTTTTTCTTTTGCCTGATATCTCAAAATTTTTGTGCCAAAAATAACTTTTTAATAGCTTTTATTTGATATGCGACCCAATTTTTGACGTTAAGTATTTCAACTCAAAACTCAGAAAAACTTATTCAAAGAAAAAACGTACAGTGATACGCCAAAGTATTGGACACATAGCAATTTTTTGTGTCTTGAAAAGTTCAAGTGGTTTTTTTTTTAATTTTATTTGTTATTTGGATATAGTAACTGCAATAAAATTTTGCTTATAGCAAGATACTGAGGAAATGTGTTTTATAAAATATTTTATTGAAAGATATCCAAAGAGATACCGCTCAAAAGTATTGGACACATTGGTAAAAGCCTACATGACGCAGAGAAAGAACTTTAATTTGCATACAACCAGTCAGTCAACCAATGAGATCTCGCCACATCAAGTTTCATGCAACCAATCAGATCTCGCCACGCAATCCTAGCAATGGTATATAACATGCACGATGCACGTTAAGTTCTCATTCCAGATTTGACAGAGTTGTAGCAAATCACGCCATGGGGAAGACAAAGGAGCTACCACAACGGATGCGTAGGCTGATAGTCGAGCAAGTATAACATCCATGTTAGTACAATCAGAACCGTCATTTAAAGATGGAAGAGGTATGGCGTCGTTACCAATCTACCGAGAAAAGGACGTCCTCGGGAGCTAGACGAACGCGAAGAGCGGCTGACTACGCGAAAAGTGATGCAAAAGCCATTTACAACGTGAGCAGATCTTCAAAGGGATTTGCAAGCAGCTAACGTCCACGTCAGCCAAGATACAATTGGTCGGGCACTTCATCGAGTAGGAACATATTCTCGTTTTCCGCGGAAGACCCCTCTCCTGAAGACCAGGCACGTCATTGCTCGTCTAAAATTTGCCCGCGAACATCTCGAGAAGCCAGCTCACTTCTGGGGTAAGATATTGTGGTCTGACGAGACAAAACTGGAGCTCTTCGGTGGAAACAGCTCACGGCATGTCTGGAGAAAGAAAGGCACGTCATATGATCCAAAAAACACGATACCAACCATTAAGCATGGTGGAGGCAGCATATTGCTTTGGGTTTGTTTTTCATCTGGTGGTACAGGCAAACTTCATGTACTTCAAGGGAAAAGAACAGCCCAATGTATCAGGAAATTCTACAAAAAATATGCTTCTGAAATTGCCACGAGGATGGATGTTTCAGCAAGACAATGACCCGAAGCACACTGCTGTGAGAACAAAAGAATGGTTCCAAAGGAAGAAAGTGAAGGCTTTGGAGTGGCCGAGTCAGTCGCCTGATCTTAACCCAATTGAAAACCTTTGGAAAGAAGTGAAAATTAAAGTCCACAAGAGAGGAAAAAAATAGATAGTGACTTCTGCAACAAGCTTTCTTCAAACTATTGCAAACGGTTAACTGCCGTTATAGCAAACAATGGACATGCCACTAAGTATTTAACATTGTCCTTTATTGTGCGACCAATGCTTTTGAGTGACGGTTTTTGTAATTTTGTATCATTGTAAGCGTAGTCGAAAATCTACGAGATTTCTTGTTATACATAGTTTTTTAGCCATTTACTCCTCTCGAGACATAGTTATACTGAAAAACAACAATTGAAGTCTTCAATGCTCAAAAAATTGCTATGTCCAATACTTTTGCGTATCACTGTATACTCAGCGCTTGTGCATCTGTTGTTTGTAATGCACAGTCGAAATAAACAGCGAAAGTGATTAACAAGCGCCATTGTCTAGAGGCGAATGTAACGCTTTAACTGGAGTGAATATTCATAATTGTCTTCTGCCCAACTAATTTCGTTTTAAATCAACCTCACTTCAAAAGATATTGGTCGGGCAGAGCATTAATACATGAATATTGACACCCTCCCCCTCCCTCCCTAAGTAAGACTAGCTAGTTTGAACAATGCGATGACAGCCCTGGATCACGTTTTGCCGGCAAAAAATGCCAGAAATTAAAGGAGGTTCGGTGCAAATAATTTAAGTGTTTTTATAACATTCTTAGCGTTAATTACAATGTTTATGGAAACAAGATATCGACTGGCTAAATTTTATGATTAAGTTTTTAAGATAAGGATATAAAATATGTTAAAAGTTTATGTTGAGAATCTAAAATTTACACACTTTAAAAGCAGCAACTAGCCACTTTGATGTAACCTGTCAACGCGTAGAAAACGTGGCTTAATGTGTCAATGTGTTTAAAGTTTTCAAGGTTTTCAATTGAGTATTCATATTGTTATGCAAAAAGTGTTCGAAATTTCCGCTAAAGGACAACACAATACCATCAGCTGTCTGTGCTTGTTAAGTGCAGTTCTTCAGAACAGAACAATTCAGAAGCCACGCGATGGAGTTCGTTTATTTCGTAAACCTAATGTTCATTTGTGTTGTAAACATATTGTTCTTTTTCTCAGGAATATGTTTAAATTCCTTGGTCATAGTCAGTTTCTGGAGATCTGTGCAACTTCGAAAGAAGCTGTGTTATTTTATGATAATGATTTTATCTTGTTGCGATTTTCTTGTCGCTTTAACTTCACATCCAACGACGACTCTTACTGCGATGTTATGGTTGACTGAAATGTTCAATGTATACCCTGGGTGGCTGGTGATTCTACTCGACCTATCAAATATATGCATTTTATTTTCTCTACTCGCTCTTTTGGTGATGAGTGTTGATCGATATTTGGCAACACATTATCCATTGTTTCACCGAACATCCGTGACGAAGGGGAAACTTTTAACTTTTTTTGCTTTCTTATTTTTTATCCAAATAACTGTAGCGACAATATCTGTAAACGACTTGGTCATTTCTTATCAAGTTGGTCTTCTTATATTTGGTATTTTGGTCATTCCTCCCATGTTATTAATCAACTACAAATTGTTTACAGTCGCCAGGAAAAATCGTAGAAACAAAGACATACCACCCGAGATGAAGAAATCTTTTTCTTTTAAGAACATATCAGGTTGCTTGCTTGTAGTCGCTTCTCTACTTGTATTATACATTCCAAATGTGGTCCATATTGTACTAAGACTAACTTCCAAAGAAAGAATAAATACTCTGGATAAAGCCACACTCGCAGGATTTTGGTCTGCAACAACGGCCGCAATGAACTCAACATTCAACTGTTTAATTTTTTACTGGAAAGACAAGACACTACGTACCGAGGGGATGAAAGTTATTAAAAGCATAAAAATATGTCGAAGAAGCCAATCCTGTCCTGGCCACTCTGAGCAATCACACAACAATGGCACGTGAACAAAAGGCGAAAGGTTTTTAACTTTGTAGAATGAAAGGAAAGAAATAAAACTGTAGTTTACCAACATCTGTCAACATTAGTATAACTGTCTGTCGTGTAATTCTATAAACTACAGTGCTTAGTGTTGAAGGCAGCTGGCTATGATATAAGACAACTAAAAAACTGTGAAGTTTGAAGTAATGAATTGTTCATATATATTTATCGTAGTAAATGTCATTTTCAACATTTGATAACAGTAATACATTGTATATAACTAGAACTACCTGAGTCTGACTCTAGATACTAGATGCCTAATGCAGATGACAGCTGCCTGATACTAGACAACTATATTATTTTCAACAAAATTATTGGAAAATTGCAAATTAAATTGATTTAGTCTAGACACACTAGTAAGTGATCCATACTTGACTCTGTAGAAAAAATTCTTGGAGAACTGGTCGACTTATGAAAGTGGGACATAAAGATTAGTTTTTCAGAACAATTTTTAGTCTCCCACACGATCTTGTCATATACACTTGACTCTGTGGCAAGACGAAACGTGTTTAGCGCTTGTGCATCTGTTCTCTGTAATGTAAAGTTGAAATAAACACTGAAAATGATTGGCAAACTTTTATCCATAATTTCTTTTTTTCTCAATTCACAATTGTTATAACCTCGTCCTCAGGCTCTTTCGACCTACGATCTCGAGGACGAGGCTGTTACATAAGTCTGGAAAAACTGCCCATGATGCAAGCAACTGGTCTCTATAGCACACGGGAATGATAGACCTGACATACGTTTTGCAGGCGAAAATGTCACGAAATTGGGTGTAAATAATCTGAATTTTTTACCGCATTGTTCGTATAAATTACAATGTTTATTGAAACAAGATATCAATTGGCCAAATTTTATCCACAATTATTGTGTATTTTATGATTAGGTTTAAGATTAAACTTAGAATCGACGTGTAGGATTAAAATTATGATCAGGATGTAAAATATGTTAAAATTTTATGTTGATAATTGAGCGAGACAACCACATGTGATGAATCTACAAAATAACAGGTAACCACCTTAACACGACATTGCGCGTGAACGCGCAATGTGTCTAATAAAAATTTTCATGCAAGTTGTTTTCATGAAAAAAATTTTCATGGAGTATTGGCACTGTTATGCAAGAAGTGTGCTAAATATACACTATAGGACAATATAATACCATCAGCTGTCTATACTTAAACAGACCAATTCATTAGTCATGCGATGGAGTTCATTTATTTTGTCAACCTAATAATCATATTTGTAGTGAACATATTGTTCTTTTTCTCAGGAGTATGTTTAAATTCCTTGGTCATAGTCAGTTTGTGGAGATCTGTGCAACTTCGAAAGAAGTTGTGTTATTTCATGATCATGATTTTGTCCTGTTGCGATTTGCTTGTCGCTTTAACTTCTCATCCAACGATGACTCTTATTGCGATGTTATGGTTGACTGAAATGTTCAATGTATACCCTGGGTGGCTAACGATTCTACTCGACCTATCAAATATATCCATTTTATTTTCCCTACTCGCTCTTTTGGTGATGAGTGTTGATCGATATTTGGCAACACATTATCCAATTTTTCATCGAACATCCGTGACGAAAGGGAAACTTTTAACTTTTTTTGCCTTCTTACTTTTTATCCAAATAACTGTAGCGACAATATCTGTAAACGACTTGGTCATTTCTTATCAAGTTGGTCTGCTTATATTTGGTATTTTGTACATTCCTCCCATGTTATTAATCAACTACAAATTGTTTACAGTCGCCAGGAAAAATCGTAGAAATAAAGGAATATCACCCGAGATGAAGAAATCTTTCTCTTTGAAGAATATATCAGGTTGCCTGCTTGTAATCGCTTCTCTACTTGTATTATACATTCCAAATGTGGTCCATATTGTACTAAGACTAACTTCCAAAGAGAGAGAAAATACTCTGGATAATGCCGCACTCGCACGATTTTGGTCTGCAACAACGGCTGCAATGAACTCAACATTCAATTGTTTAATTTTTTACTGGAAAAACAAGACACTACGTACCGAGGGAATGAAAGTTATTAAAAGCATAAAAATATGTCGAAGTAGCCAATCCTATCCTGGCCACTCTTAGCAATCACACAACAATGGCACAATGGTTTTTAACTTTGTAGAATGAAAGGAAAGAAATAAAACTGTAGTTTACCAATATTTGTCAACAGTAGTATAACTGTCTGTCGTGGGATTCTACAAACTAGAGTGCTTAGTGTTAAAGGCGGCTGGCTATGATATGAGACAACTAAAAAACTGTGAAGTTTGAAGTAATGAATTGTTCACATAAATTTATCGTAATAAATGTCATTTTCAGCATTTGATAACTAGTAAGTGATCCATACTTGACTCTGCAGAAACTGTTCATGCAGAACTGGTCGACTGATGAAAGTGGGACATAAAGTTTAGTTATTCAGAACAATTTTTAGTCTAGCACACGATCTTGTAATATACATTTGACTCTGTGGTAAGACGAAACGTGTTTAGCGCTTGTGCATCTGTTCTTTGTAATGTAAAGTTGGAACAAACACTGAAAATGACTGGCAAACTTTTATCCATAATTTCTTTTTTCCCAATTCACAATTGTTATAACCTCGTCCTCGGGCTCTTTCGACCTACGATCCTGGGGACGAGGCTGTTGCACTCGTCTGGAAAATTCTAAATATACACTACAGGACAACACAGTACCATCAGCTGTCTGTGCTTGTTAAGTGTAGTTCTTCAGAACAGAACAATTTAGAAGCCACGCAATTGAGTTCATTTATTTCGTAAACCTAATGTGCATTTGTGCTGTAAACATATTGTTCTTTTTCTCAGGAATATGTTTAAATTCCTTGGTCATAGTCAGTTTCTGGAGATCTGTTTCAACTTCGAAAGAAGTTGTGTTATTTTATGATAACGATTTTGTCCTCTTGTGATTTGCTTGCCGCTTTAACTTCTCATCCAACGCGGCTCTTACTTCGATCTTATGCTGACTGAAATGGTCAATGTATACCCTGGGTTGCTTATTATTCTACTCGATCTATCAAGTATATTTATCTTTTCTTCTGTACTTGCTCTTTTGGTGATGAAACAAGATGTCAATGTGTTAATCAATATTTGGCAACGCATTATCCATTTTTTCCTCAAACATCCGTGGCGATGGGGAAACTTTGTACTCTTTTTGCCTTCCCATTCATGTCTATAAACAACTCGGTCATCCCTTATCAAGTTAGTCCTCTTCTATTTGGTATCCTCCCATGTTGTTCATCAATTACAAAATGTTTACAGTCGCCAGGAAAAGCCGTGGAAACAATGGTATATTACCTCAGATGAAGAAATCTTTTTCTTCAAAGAACATATCAGGTTGCTTGCTGGTAGTCGATTTTCTGCTTGTGTTACACATTCCAGTGTCGGTCCATCTTACACTATAAGGCTAGCAACAAAATTATTAAAAGCGTGAAAATATGTCGAAAAAGCCAATCTTGTCCTGTCCAACCTGAACATTAGGAAACGCATAAAACTACATTTTACAATATGAGATAGCAGTATTGGTCATAGTTGTGTAATAACTAACTGTCTGTAGTGGGACATATATAGGGGTTATGGCAGCTGCGTGTGATTTAGGCGACAACTAAAAAACTTTAAAATAGAAGTAATCGAGCACAAAGTTTATTTTGTTGAGATTTTCCATTGCATCCATGCAAGTAATATTAAACAAGGAACCTTGCTTGTCTGGATTTTGACAGAAAGTAATTTAAGACTGCAATGGACTTTGTAGAAAATTTGTGTGTAGTATTATCCACTTGTCTGAAGATGTCTTAAGTTAAGACGAAACGTCACATAATAAATATTTTCTATTTTAAATCTTGCTTTTATGGCTTTACTCAAAGCATTATGTTGGGCATTGATATTTATTATAGGAATGCGTTTTCCACCTGGCACGTTTCTGGCTACAGTATGCAATGGAGAGATTAAATATAGTGTGTTAGTGTTTGATAAAAATTTGCTTGAAAACCTTTAATTCTGATGTTATAAATTTTTGCATATCTATAGTTCGTAAATATCATTTTCAACGTCTGTCAAATAGTACATAATAACTGGCTGGAAGCCTGGAACTGCCTGACGTTCTTCTCCAGTAACTAAATGCTTGTGCAGATAACAATAACTGTCTAATGTTTGAGAGCTAAACTATTGACTAGAAAATGCAATTAAATGAGTTATACGATTTGGGGGAAGACACAAACTTCAAAGGGTACGCCTCAAGTAGTCTTACTTCTTATTCTTTCCATTAGGAATACTAATGAGTGGGCATCTATTCTATTCATCGCCTTGCCTGCCGCCCTTCGCGAAGACCGACTGCTTGCAGGCTGCAACAGGCACTGAAACATACAAAGTTTACGGAAACATCTAGCTCATAAATTTACACGCTTGAAAAGCACCACGTTAAGAAACTACATTTTTAGTGCTTACAATTAATATGTGACAACTGTCGTTGGATTCAATAAAAACTAACAGCTGCCTATGTTACGAGACGGATAAAAACATGTAAAGTAGAAGTGATAATCCAGCACAAAGTTAATGTAGTTTAATTTGTACATGTGTAGGTAACTTTAGACAAGAAATAGAGCTTAATTGTTCGAAAAAAATACAGCTGGATATAGTTTAGACCGCTAATAAGTGATCCATTTTCTTGACTCTCTGTGGAAACTGTTCGCGTTTATGAAAGTAATTAGTTGAACTTAAAGTTAAGTTTTTCGGAATAATTTTTAGTCTAGCACAAGATCTTGTAATGTACATTTGACTCTGTGGTAAGACGAAACGTGTTTAGTGCTTTTGCATCTGTTCCTTGTAATGTAACTCAATAGAAAGGTTCAGTTAATTTGTGAAGCCCAGTTGGTTTTTCTGAGTTTTGAGACGAAATACTTAACGCCACAGATTGATTCAAAGACGAAACGTGTTTAGTGCTTGTGAATCTGTTTCTTGTAATGTACACTTGAAATAAACAGCGAAAATGATTAACCAACGTCATCGTTTACAGGCGAACCTAGCGTTTTAATTGGAGGTGAATTTTCATATATTTGTCTTCTGCCCAACTAATTTCTCTTTAAATCAACCTCTTGTCAAAAGATATTGGTCGGGCAAGAGCATTAATACATGAATATTAACATCCCCGCCATCCCTAATTAAGTCGCTAGCTTGTACAATGCAATGATAGCCTTGGATTACATTTGGCAAAAATGCCAGAAATTGAAGGTTCGGTGTAAAAAATTAAGTGTTTTTTATAGCATTCCAAGCACAAATTGCAATGTTTATGGAAACAAAATATCGACTGACCAACTTTTACTCGCGCGATTATTGTGTATTTTATGATTACGTTCACGATTAAGTCTACAATCAATCAACGTCTGGGATTCATGTTAGGATTGAGATGTAAAATTGTTAAAATTTTATGTTGAGGATTCACAGATACATGTTAAGTCATAAATTTCCACATTCAAAAACAGCAGCTAGCCACTTTAACGTCACACACCAACGCATCAGCTACTGAGCTGTACAATTATTGGGAATAATGTAGCTCAGTAGTGTAAACATGTATACGACAATGTCAGTTTTAAGTGTTTAATGTGCAAATTATTTATATTCGTATGTAATTATATGTCATCCATGTATAGTATTTCAGACCTATAATATCATCTGCTGTCTATATCAAATGCTTGTTCCGTTCTTCAAAATAGATCAACTCACAAGTCACGCGATGGAGTTGGTTTATTTTGTCAACCTAATATTCATATTTGTTGTGAACATACTGTTCTTTTTCTCAGGAATATGTTTAAATTCCTTGGTCATAGTCAGTTTCTGGAGATCTGTGCAACTTCGAAAGAAGTTGTGCTATTTTACGATAATGATTTTGTCCTGTTGCGATTTGCTTGTGGTTTTAACTTCTCATCCATCAACGGCTCTTACTGCGATGTTATGGTTGACTGAAATGTTCAGTGTATACCCTGGGTGGTTGGTGATTCTACTCGATCTATCAAATATATGTATTTTTTCTTCTCTACTCGCTCTTTTGGTGATGAGTGTTGATCGATATTTGGCAACACATTATCCACTTTTTCATCGAACATCCGTGACGAAGGGGAAACTTTTGAATGTTTTTAGTTTCTTATTTTTTATTACAATAACTGTGATGGCAATATCTAAAAATGACTTGGTCGTCCCTTATCAAGTTGGTCTTCTTATATTTGGTATTTTGGTCATTCCTCCCATGTTATTTATCAACTACAAATTGTTAACAGTCGCCAGGAAAAATCGTAGAGACAAAGACATATCACCCGAGATGAAGAAATCTTTTTCTTTAAAGAATATATCAGGTTGCCTGCTTGTGGTCGCTTGTTTACTTGTATTATCAATCCCAAATGTGGTCTATATTGTACTAAGACTAACTTCCAAAGACAGAAAAAATACTCTGAATAATGCCGGACTCGCAGGATTTTGGTCTGCAACAACGGCTGCAATGAACTCAACATTCAACTGTTTAATTTTTTACTGGAAAAACAAGACTCTGCGCGCCGAGGGGATGAAAGTTATTAAAAGCATAAAAATATGTCGAAGAAGCCAATCCTGTCCTGGCCACCCTGAGCAATCAGAGAACAATGGGAGATGAAGAAAAGAAGAACATGTTTGGCTTTCAAGAATAAAAGGAAACGAATCAGACTACATCAAATTACATCTCGTAATAGTGTAGTATAACTACCTGTCATGAGATTCTTTAGTGTGCTTAGTGAAGGCAGCTGGCTATAATACGAGACAGCTAAAAAACTGTGAAGTTTAAAGTAGTGAATTGTTCATACAAAAATAGCATCTTCAATACCTGTATTTGATAACAGTAATAGATTTTATATAACTAGAACTACCTGAGTCTGACTCTAGATACTAGATGCCTAATGCAGATGAGAGCTGCGTAATACTAGACAACTATATCATTCTTAGTTTATTTAGTTTAGACACTATAAGTGATCCATACTTGACTCTTTGTAGAAACTGTTCATGCAGAACTGGTCGACTTATGAAAGTGGGACATAAAGTTTAGTTTTTTAGTCTAGCACACGATCTTGTAATATAGATTTGACTCTGTGGTAGGCGTGTTTAGCGCTTGTGCATCTGTTCTTTGTAATGTAAAGTTGAAATGGACAGTGAAATGATTAAAAAACTGTCATCTATAATTTCCTTCTTCTCAATTCACAATTGTTAACCTCATCCCCAGGCTCTTTCGTTTGGTTTTTTTGTTCATGACCGAAGATACTGGGTACCAGTTTGCTACAACTGTTGGCTATCATTGAGCTGTAATACAACTGGAACGCTAACTCAATACAAAAGTTCAGTTAATTTGTGAAGCCAAGTTAGTTTTTCTGGGTTTTGAGACGAAATAGTTAACGTTAAAGATCGGATCAAACTGAAGCTATTAAAAAGTCACATTTAATATAGAAAATTCAAGACTTTAGACGAAAAAGAAATGCCTGGAAAATAGGAAAAACACTGCAATTTTGTAAAATACAGCAAATTTCCCTTCAAAGTTTAAGTTGTTTTTCTTTTGCCTGATATCTCAAAATTTTATACCAAAAATAACTTTTTAATAGCTTTTATTTGATATGCGACCCAATTTTTGACGTTAATTTTTCGACTCAAAACTCAGAAAAAACTTACTCAAAGAAAAAACGCACAGTGATACGCCAAAGTATTGGACACATAGCCATTTTTTTGTTTATTGAAAAGTTCAAGTGTTTTTTTTTAATTTTTTTTGTTATTTGGATGTAGTAACTGCAATAAAATTTTGCCTATAGCAAGATACTGAGGAAATGTATTTTATAAAATATTTTATTGAAAGATATTTAAAGAGACACCGCCCAAAAGTATTGGACACATTGCTAAAAGCCTACATGACGTAGAGAAAGAACTTTAATTTGCATACAACCAGTCAGTCAACCAATGAGATCTCGCCTCATCAAGTTTCATACAACCAATGAGATCTCGCCACGTCAAGTTTCATGCAACCAATCAGATCTCGCCACGCAATCCTAGCAATGGTATATAACATGCATGATGCACGTTAAGTTGTCATTCCAGATTTGACAGAGTTGTAGCAAATCACGCCATGGGGAAGACAAAGGAGCTACCACAACGGATGCGTAGGCTGATAGTCGAGCAAGTACAACATCCATGTTAGTACAATCAGAGCCATCATTCAAAGGTGGGAGAGGTATGGCGTCGTTACCAATCTACCGAGAAAAGGACGTCCTGGGAAGCTGGACGAACGCGCAGAGCGGCTGATCACTCGAAAAGTGATGCGAAAGCCATTTACAACGTGAGCAGAACTTCAAAGGGATTTGCAAGCAGCTAACGTCCACGTTAGCCAAGATACAATTGGTCAGGCACTTCGTCGAGTAGGAACATATTCTCGTTTTCCGCGGAAGACCCCTCTCCTGAAGACCAGGCACGTCATTGCTCGGCTAAAATTTGCCCGTGAGCATCTCGAGAAGCCAGCTCGCTCTGGGATAAGATATTAGACGGTTTTAGGAAAAAGAACGCGGACGTCAAGAGGATGTCAGATGACCGGTAAAAACTGGGGCGAGGACGCCGCTGTGTTTACATAAAAGTTGGATTTTAGAAATTGATCTGCGACGCCGAAAGGACGTCGACGCTGTCCTTCTACTTTTTGTACTCTAGAACTTTACTTGAGGAATGTTGAACTCTCTCTGAGGAAGTATTAAGTACACGAAACGTTGGAAGCATTAATAAGGGGACAGACTTAAAAGATCTTGATCTGTCTCGATATTCCGAAGGAAAGCCATTGATCATTGCTCGGACCTTGTACCAGTAATAATAATGTCGTTCAAACGAGAGAAAACATGGACAAATAATTGTAATTATTGATTTTTCATACGTTTTTTAGCCGACTCAATTGACTATTTCAGACAATTTAGTATTAATTTTATAAGAAGGTATATTCAAAGTAAACTCGTATATAATCTATAAAAATCAGTGGCAAAAACCGTTGATCAGTGTCAATTTAAAAATGTTTGAAATAAATGATTTGCATCTAACTTGCGTGATACTGTCGTATGCTTTTTACTGTTTTATTTACCCGTTTTGAAGATTCAACGCTTTGATATGATTGTATGAACTGGTCTTAGTTTACAAAATGTTCGTAATGCTAACGAGGCCAAACTGGAGCACTTCGGTGGAAACAGCTCACGGCATGTTTGGAGAAAGAAAGGTACTGCATATGACCCAAAAGACACAATGCCAACCATTAAGCATGGTGGAGGCAGCATATTGCTTTGTGGTTGTTTTTCATCTGGTGGCACTGGCAAACTTCATGTACTTGAAGGGAAAAGAACAGCCCAATGTATCAGGAAATTCTACAAAAAATATGCTTCTTAAATTACCACGAGGATGGATGTTTCAGCAAGACAATGACCCGAAGCACACTGCTGTGAGAACAAAAGAATGGTTCCAAAGGAAGAAAGTGAAGGCTTTGGAGTGGCCGAGTCAGTCACCTGATCTTAACCCAATTGAAAACCTTTAGAAAGAATATAAACTTAAAGTCCACAAGAGAAATCGACAAAACCTGTGCGAACTTAAGACAATCTGTCAACAAGAGTGGGAAAAAAGTGGATAGTGACTTCTGCAAGAAGCTTACTTTCAAACTATTGCAAACGGTTAACTGCCGTTATAGCAAACAATGGACATGCAACTAAATATTTAACATTATCCTTTATTGTGCAACAAATACTTTTGAGTGATGGTTTTTGTAATTTTTTGTTATTGTAAACGTAGTCGAAAATCTACGAGATTCTTGTTATACACAGTTTTTTGGCCATTTACTGCTCTCGATACATAGTTATTACACAACAATTGAACTTTTCAATGCTCAAAAAATTGCTATATGTCCAATACTTTTGCGTATCACTGTATACTTAGCGCTTGTGCATCTGCTCTTTGTAATGCACAGTCGAAATAAACAGCGAAAATGATTAACAAGCGCCATCGCCTAGAGGCGAATCTAGCGCTTTAATTGGGGGTGAATATTCATATATTTGTCTTCTGCCCAACTAATTTCTTTTTAAATCAACCTCACTTCAAAAGATTTGGGTCGGGCAGAGCATTAATACATGAATATTAACATCCCTTTCCTCCCTCCCTAATTAAGACGCCAGCTTGTACAATGCATTGATAGCCCTGGATGACGTTTTGCGGGCAAAAATGCCAGAAATTAAAGGAAGTTCGGTGTAAATAATTTAAGTGTTTTTATAACATTCTTAGCGTTAATTACAATGTTTATGGAAACAAGATATCGACTGGCCAAATTTTATGATTAAGTTTTTAAAATTAGGATGTAAAATATGCTAAAAGTTTATGTTGAGAATTGTACTGGGATGCCAGTAAATAGACCGGAAGAACATGCTTCAACGCACTATATTGTCTTAATTTAAATCAAACTTTTATTAAAATTATCGCTCTAAGAAATACATGTTTTATGTGATAAAACACTGTTCCTCCATGCACAGTTTTTGTTACTGCGCATGACCCATAAATTAAAATGTTTTATAAATTTCATCGTTCATATGGCGATCGCACGAACTCTCATACATACAATGTCTATCCAATACACCGGGAGGACCGGGGTCGATGCGATCGCATTTAACTGACAAATTAACAACAAATACAATGTCAACATCTATGGCATATAAAACGCTTCGTTCCGATCAGACTGTTCGTTCAGCTCATTCTTTTGTCTCCTGTGCGGGCTCTTCATCCACTGGGACCAATAACGATAATCTTTGTGTGCTTCGAGTAACGACGATGGCTTGACTGTCTCCCTTGTATTCAAGCTTGTCTCCATTCTGGAAATTCTTGTACATAACTGACACACGACGGACCTTCTTGTCTCGGCTGGGAAAAACTTCTCTAACTAGACCTAACCGATACTCTCCCCGCATGGTGTACTTGTCGGCGATAATGACTACGTCTCCTGGTCGTAGATTTCGAGTAGTTGTGTTCCACTGACGTCGAATCACTAAAGCTGGTGCATACAGTTCGGTCCATTTTCTCCAAAACTCATCTATCACTCTCTGGACTAAGTAATAACGATTTCTAGGATTATTTCCTTGAGGCTGCCAGCCGCCAGGATTCTTTGCTGTAGCTCTACCCAATAGCAGACTGTTAGGAGTGAGGATGTTGAGCTCGGAATCAGCGCCTGGGAGAGTTCCAATGGGTCTTTCATTCAGGAGATTAGAGACTTCGCTGCATACAGTTAGGAATTCCGAGGCAGACAAACGTTGATTATTCACTGCGAACTTTATGGCTCGTTTCGCCCCTTTTACCATTGATTCTACCGCTCCTTGGTACCAAGGAGCGTCAGCAGGGCCAAACACCCAGGTCAAACCGTTATCAGCTCCCTTCTTGTGCAAAGACTGGCGAACGACGCTCTTCCATGCTTCTTTCAGTTCTCTTTCGGCTCCGACCAACTGGGATCCAGGATCGCTATAAATGACTTCGGGCCACCCTCGAACGCTGACGAATCTACTCAATGCTAACAGGAATGCTTCAGTGTCATATCCAAACACAGCTTCAATATGTACCGCTCTCATAGCCAAGTCAGTGAAGATCACTCCATAAGCCTTGCCGTTAGTTCTTTTTTGCACTTCTCCCCGCACCGTGTAAGGTCCAAAAAGGTCCAACATCACTTTGTTGAAAGCAGGGGCGGGTTTCAGTCTTGCTTCTGGCAACTTTCCCATTAATTGGGTCTGGAACTTTGCTTCTCGTAGTTTACACATTTGGCATTTGCTCTTGACTGACTGGGCCAATTTACTGCCTTGTGGTACCCAATATCGCTGACGGAATCGGGCAAGGGTCGCATCACGTCCTCTATGTCCAGAAGAATGAGCTCGTTGCATTAGAAGGCTGGATACTGGGTGATGGTAGGGCAACAACTTCTGCAAGCTTGAATCGGCTGTCATTGGATTGTTACTGGTCAGGCGCTGTCCCACGACCCAATTACCAGCTTCGTCTTGGACCGGGGTTAAACTTGAATAACGACCTCCCTTTCTTCCATTTCGGTCGACTTTCATCATTTCATGGGCGAGTGACCTCTGTGCATCTTTCACGATAAAATTTTCAGCTTTTCTTAAGAGTTCCGCGGAGATTGATAGGGTGTTCCCATGCTTGAAACTCTTATTCTTTGCAATACTCAAGACTCTAGCGACCACCCATATCAACTTGTTGACGTCACTGAATCTTTTGTAGTCGATTAACTGAACATCTGCGCTGGCTGTCACTGTACCGTGGGTTGCCGTGTCGGCTTGTGCTGTATTAACTACTTTCACTGTGATCTTTCCTGGTACTTTTTTCTCTCCAGGCAGCATCTCTTCGTTCTTTGGTTTGAATTTCAACCCCCACTCTTCAATAGGTTTGTATAGAATTGGAGGACCGTTCCACCAGTCGGAATCCTTGTCCAACTCCTCGGGCGTTCGACCACGTGTTAACCAATCAGCCGTATTGTGCTCGCCTGATATCCAAGCCCAACACGACATGTCACCATCGGTTGCTGCTTGAATCTCCCCGATTCGTACGCCTTCGTATATCTTGAACCGTGTACTTGTCTTGTTTAGCATACACAGCACTGTCTCTGAATCTACGATCTGCAGAACTTTCTCAAACGTGAATCTCATTTCTTTCCCTATGACTTTCCGTCCTCTTTTAGACAGAACTGCGGCGTTTAACTCCATCTGAGGGGTCGAAAGCTTGTTTATCGGTGCAATACGACACTTTGCCATGATTAATCTACACCAGAACCGTCCATTTTCCAATTTCCATCGAATGTAAGCGGCGAATCCATAAGCAAGATCGCTACCATCGCTTAAAATAATCAACCACGGCTGGCCAATTGCTTCAACGGGCTTTAGACATCGCTTTAGACACAAACGCTGTAACTTGAATAATGCAGTGAAGAAGTTGGACCATCTCTGGCAAATATCAGCAGGAAGCGGGTCATCCCAGCCAAGCTTGCGGGACCACGTTTCTCTCAGATATATTTTTGCCAATAGGGTGAACGGCGAAATTAAGCCCAGAGGATCATAAATTTTCATTACTTGTTCCAACACGACTCTTCTTGTCAGAACATTTGGTAGTGCTTTTGGTAGATCCGCTTCAACCAGATCTGGACCACTCCGAACACCGCGTTTCTTGCTGCTGAAATTTAAAGTGACTTCGAAGATAATGCTGTCGTTTTCTGGATTCCACCCAAGGCCAAGAACACGCAAGTGCTCATCAGTCTCTTTCAACATTACAACTCGTTGTTTTGGTCGTTCCGTGTTGTTGTCAGATACTTCTGGGTTAATCAATTCTTCATAAACGCGCGGCTTCGACTCATCACTAAATTGCCAACATTTGACGGAAAACCCTCCTTTTGCGAGCATTTCTTCGGTTTCTTTGGCAATCTTCAAAGCTTCAAGTTTACTTGGCTTCGAATCGATCAGATCATCTACGTAACTCGAATTCTTCAAGAGGTCAGCAGCTTGTGGGCTGTCTTCACGAAATAACTCCGCTGTCTTATAAACTGCTTCAGTGCTGATAGCAGGAGCGGGTTTGTCTCCCATATTGACTCGCTGAATAACATAAATGTCCGGTGGGCGATGCTGTTGTAAGTCCCTCCACAGAAAACGGTGGCAATGTTGTTCCAAGGCTTTTAGATGCACGGCATTAAACATCTTTCGGATATCACCAATCATTGCAACTCTTTCTTCCCGCCAACGTAGGAGAATCCCCACAAGGTTATTCATATAGGAATCTGGCCCCTTTGCCAAGCAAGAATTCAACGAGACTCCTTCGTGTGTTTGACTGGAATTGAATACAATCCGAACGGGCGTCGAATTGGATCGAGGATTAACTACTGCGAGATGAGAAATGTAGAATACAGGGCTTGTCCAATTCTTTAGCTCTTGAGGTGACAGTTTCCGTGCTACTCCACGTTCTACCATGTCATGAATCTGCTCTCGGTATGTGTCAGCCCATTTATCATCTCTACTTAATGTTTTTTCTGTTTTCTGTAGTGTGGCATATGCAGTCTGGTAGTTGTTGGGTAAGGTATGCGGGTCGATTAGCCAGGGATAACTTGTTATCCAACACTGATTACCGTTGTCATACGTCAAATTCTCTTCGATCATTTTCAATTCTTGCTCTTCTTTGAAAGAGTAAGTGTGACCGACAGTAGGACACTTGTTACAGCGACATCCTCCACATTTCGGAACAACTTCAGTTCCAAGCTCTTCACCTTGTATGAAATTTTCTACTTGATCTACTTCTCTTTGGCTTCCAAAAGACTTGGATGTTTTCACTGAATGCTGCCATTTTCTATTCGTGAGCAGGTAAGTCAAGCTAGTATTTGCATTCCCAGCTGCATAGAATTCAGGATGTGAATCCACACGAATCTTATAGGTTTCAACTTTGACGTTTACATCATGTATCTTTTTCGCAAGGTTGGCGTCGTACTTAGTTCCTTCAGCTAGATCAGGATGAGCTCCTTGCAAGCAGATTCCGAGCGAGCC
Source organism: Muricea muricata (assembly GCA_963855995.1). NCBI lineage: Eukaryota > Metazoa > Cnidaria > Anthozoa > Malacalcyonacea > Plexauridae > Muricea > Muricea muricata. The sequence continues at coordinate 3,679,486 of OY979727.1, forward strand.
ACTCATGATGCTCAAGTTATCACCACTTCTTGCCTCTTCTCGCTTTGGGTGGAGACCAAAGTAGTCACAACCGAGAAGTACATCTACGTGGGACGATTTTCTTTGCAGCGATTCGGGGTCGTAATCGGGGAATAACTTGACCAATACTTTGGGATCTAACTTACTTACAGGACCCGTTATGCGTTCCATTCCAAAGGCTGTAATGCTGATCCTTTTTCCCGCGTTTGTGTTAATTGCAAACTCATATTGCCACGTGTTATACGTTTTCTCCACGTTGCCCATCGTCGTAACATCTAGCGAAAGTTTTTTCACCTTCTTAGCATTGATTCTTTCTGCGGCACGATGGGTTATATAGCTAGCATTAGAGCCACCATCACAGAAGACAGATACCTTCTTATTGCCGTCACTCACGTTTGCTTGGTAGATGGGATACAACGCCACTGCTTCACTTCCTGCGGCATAAGAAGCGGTTTCCCGATTCTCTTTGCTTGCGCCGTCGGGTGGGGGCTTGATACCTTCGTCCTCATGTCCTGGGGGACTTGGCTTTCGAACACACAGCAGAGGGTGATGCTGATTGCTTCCACAAGAAGGGCATGGGACCTTTTTAGAACAGTTTTGCTTCTTGTGATTCCCAAAACACTTGAAGCAAGCATCCACTTGTTTCAGCAATTCATACTTTCCTTCTTTGCCACTGATGGGTAACTTGTTAAATTCTTTACACTGTTCAGTGGTGTGCTTTATAGTGTCTTTTCTGTGAGTGGGAAAAGCACACTTGTAATAACCCCTTTGGGATTTATTACACCCTTCAACATGATTGGAATAACCAGACCATCGCTCTCTCTTCTTTGGTTGTTGATTCTCTGCTAGGCGCGCAACGACTGAACGCTCTCTTTCCAAGAATGTCATAAAGAATTTGAACGGTTGAAGTTTGTCATCTGGTGACAAATCACGATACTTTCTCCTCCAGTCAACTTTCAGGTGGGTTGGCAACAATTCACTTATAAAGTCTACATCTCGCATGGTTAGGGTACTTAATCTCTTTAGCTCGTCCAGCTGTGAATAGGCAGATTCGATTTCATCCACTAGCTCGACTAGACCTTTGTAATCTTCTTCTTTCACTGGTTTTAACTTCCGTAGGCCTTCTAATGCTGCTTGGACGCTGGCACTAGTGTCCTCATAATAGAGTTCCAATTTTTCCCACATGATATCATATGCTTCTGGTTTGGTGATAAAAACTGACTTTATACGGAGCTTAGCTTCTCCTTTAACTGACCTTTTAAGTTCATGAGCTAGAGCAGTTTTGTTGTAACTTGATGTCTCTGCTATAGATTTCCATACTGCCTTGAATTCTGGCCAATCTCTCCTAAGGCCTGAGAAGGTTGGCAAACTCATTCTTTTTAAGGAGATAGTGGAATCCTTATTTGGGAAGTTCGAGTTAACATAACTCTGAGTTGACACAACAGGTTGCTGTCCAATGACCCGAGTGTACGTTGGGTATGTAGACGGGCTGTTAGCAGACTGCAAAGAACTATTGCAAGGATAAAAGCATACAGTTGGAGGGTGTGAAGGTGCAGCTGTCAAAGGGTTAACTTGAATACTAGTGGGGTTGCATTCTGAACCATTTGTAAAGATTTGACTTTGTTGAAACAGATTTGAGTGCTCAAAGGAGCTTGCGACAATGGGACTTTGAGAGCAAGGTATAAAACTGTTAGCTGCTGAATTCAATGAGCTGGTACCAAAAGTATGGGGTGGGTTTGGTAGACTATAAATGACTTTGGGGCTAGTACTTTGGACCTGGGGCTGGAAATCACCAATGTCAATGGTAACATGAGATGTTGCATTGAGGGGAAGGGTAGTAGTTGCCATGGTTGATGGTGGCATCATGGTGACTTGTGGGATACTATGGTGCATAGTAGATGGTGGGGACATGGTAACTTGAGGGAGGTTAGGGTGCATAGTTGATGTTGGGCACAAGGTAACTTGAGGGATGCTATGGTGCATAGTTGATGGTGGGGACATGGTGACTTGAGGGATACTATGGTGCATAGTAGATGGTGGGGACATGGTAACTTGAGGGAGGTTAGGGTGCATAGTAGATGGTGGGGACATGGTAACTTGAGGGATGCTATGGTGCATAGTTGATGGTGGGGACATGGTGACTTGAGGGATACTATGGTGCATAGTTGATGGTGGGGACATGGTAACTTGAGGGATGCTATGGTGCATAGTTGATGGTGGGGACATGGTAACTTGAGGGAGGTTAGGGTGCACAGTTGATATTGGGGTAGCATCACCTGTGTCAGAATTGGTTACTTGCACTAAGCTAGTCTCTTTAATAGACATGTCAGAGTCTACAGATTTAAGAAGGGATTTTTGCTCATGCAAATATAAATTAATCTTTCTAGTACGGTTGTAAACATCACTTACGATCTCATCAATATCCTTTTGAATTGGTAAATCTTCATCTTGGGATTCAATGGAATACAGTTTGTTTACATTTTCGCATATAACATTCAGCATCGACTGCAATTCAGCCTTATCCAGTAACAGTACATCTGCATTTATGTTTTCTAGTTCTAAGTTGTTGTCAATAACAGTTATAAGTTCATGAATTCTACAAATATCACTCTTCAAAGCAACTTTAACTGGTTCAGCGGTTCGTTTTCTTATATTCTCCTCATTCTCTCTTTTCGCATAAACATATAATTTCCTTGCATCTTGATAAGTATTGTAAACGCCGTCCCTGTAGGTTTTTATGTCTTCGCCATTTACTAAACGATGTTCGGCGTATTTTTCTTCACACACGATTATTTCAAATTCCTCATTCACATTACAAAAGTCATCATATGCCTTTTCCAAATCGATCATTAAGTTCTTTAAAATGTCGTACTCACTTTCTCTGTTCACAGCTCCAATGAGGCGTCTTGATGCTACTGTTACGGCCATCTTGGCCTTGCTTCTTTCTATCTTTTTGTCTTCGACACTCATGACTAAGTTTGGCCGGTTCTGAGATTGTCTTCAAGCAATACTCGAGCTTTGGGTTGCAAAACCCCTTCGTATTTTGGCTTCTTTACAACTCTAGAACGCCGTTTTCACTCAGTGTTTTACTGTACTGGGATGCCAGTAAATAGACCGGAAGAACATGCTTCAACGCACTATATTGTCTTAATTTAAATCAAACTTTTATTAAAATTATCGCTCTAAGAAATACATGTTTTATGTGATAAAACACTGTTCCTCCATGCACAGTTTTTGTTACTGCGCATGACCCATAAATTAAAATGTTTTATAAATTTCATCGTTCATATGGCGATCGCACGAACTCTCATACATACAATGTCTATCCAATACAAGAATCTAAAATTTACACAATTTAAAAGCAGCACCTAGCCACTTTGATGTAACGAGTCAACACGTAGAAAACGTAGCTTAATGTGTTTTCGTATTGTTATGCAGAAAGTGTTCTAAATATACACTACAGGACAACGCAATACCATCAGCTGTCTATGCTTGTTAAGCTCAGTTCTTCAGAACAGAACAATTTAGAAGTCACGCGATGGAGTTCGTTTATTTCGTAAACCTAATGTTCATTTGTGCTGTAAACATATTGTTCTTTTTCTCAGGAATGTGTTTAAATTCCTTGGTCATAGTCAGTTTCTGGAGATCTGTGCAACTTCGAAAGAAGTTGTGTTATTTCATGATAATGATTTTGTCTTGTTGCGATTTGCTTGTCGCTTTAACTTCACATCCAACAAGGACTCTTGGTGCGATATTATGGTTAACTGAAATGTTCCATGTATATCCTAGGTGGCTGGAGATTCTATTCGATCTATCAAATATATGCATTTTATTTTCTCTACTCGCTCTTTTGGTGATGAGTGTTGATCGATATTTGGCAACACATTATCCAATTTTTCATCGAGCATCCGTGACGAAGGGGAAACTTTTCACTCTTTTCGCCGTCTTATTTTTTATTTCAATAACTGTAATCGTACAATCTGTAAGAAGTTTGGTCATCCCTTATCAAGTTGGTCATCTTATATTTGATATTTTATTCGTTCCTCCCATGTTATTTATCAACTACAAATTGTTTAAAGTCGCCAGGAAAAATCGTAGAAACAAAGGCATATCACCCGAGATGAAGAAATCTTTTTCTTTGAAGAATATATCAGGTTGCCTGCTTGTAGTCGCTTCTCTACTTGTATTATCAATACCACATGTGATCTATAGTGTACTTAGACTAACCTCCAAAGAGAGAGAAAATACTCTGGATAATGCCGCACTCGCAGGATTTTGGTCTGCAACAACGGCTGCAATGAACTCAACATTCAACTGTTTAATTTTTTACTGGAAAAACAAGACTCTGCGCGCCGAGGGGATGAAAGTTATTAAAAGCATAAAAATATGTCGAAGAAGCCAATCCCGTCTTGCCCAACCTGAGCAATCACACAACAATGGCACGTGAACAAAAAAAGAAAGGTTTTTAACTTTGTAGAATGAAAGGAATAAAACTGTAGTTTACCAACATCTGTCAACAGTAGTATAACTGTCTGTCGTGGGATTCTATAAACTACTGTGTTTAGTGTTGATGGCAGCTGGCTATGATATGAGACAACTAAAAAACTGTGAAGTTTGAAGTAATGAATTGTTCATATATATGTATCGTAGTAAATATCATTTTCAACATTTGATAACAGCAATACATTGTATATAACTAGAACTACCTGAGTCTAACTCTAGATACTAGATGCCTAATGCAGATGACAGCTGCCTCATAGTTAACAACTATATTATTAGAAACAAAATTAAAAAACCGTTGCAAAGTTAATTTAGTTTACTTAGTTTAGACCACTAATACGTGATCCATACTTGACTCTCTATGGAAACTGTTAATGCAGAACTGATCGACTGATGAGAGGACATAAAGTTTAGTTTTTCAGAATATTTTTAGTCTAGCATATGCTCGATCTTCTAATATACACTTGACTGTAATGTACAATTGAAATAAACAGTGAAAATGATTGACAAACTGTCATCTATGATTCCTTTTTCTCGTTTCTCAACTGTCAAACTCGTCCCCAGCCTCTTTCTTCCTCTCGACTTAAGATCCTAGGTACAAGCTTGTCTGTTTAAAACGGTTTGTTTTCTTTGGGCGGAAAAAAAGCAGCATAAGCTCCTCATGTGAATTTACTATATCACTAAATTCTTAAACGCCTCTGAATTTACTAATATAATAAATTCGCGAGAAGCCTAACCCTAATCCTAACCCTGAACCTAATCCTGAAGGCGAAAATGCCACGAAATTCGGTGTAAATAATCTGAATTTTTGATCGCATTGTTCGTATAAATTACAATGTTTATTGAAACAAGATATCAATTGGCCAAATTTTATCCACGATTATTGTGTATTTTATGATCAGGTTTAAGATTAAACTTTGAATCGACGTGTAGGATTAATATTATGATCAGGATGTAAAATATGTTAAAATTTTATGTTGATAATTGAGCGAGACAACCACATGTCATGAATCTACAAAATAACAGGTAACCACCTTAACACGCGCGTGAACGCACAATGTGTCTAATAAAAATTTTCATGAAAGTTATTTTCATGAAAAAAATTTTCATGGAGTATTGGCATTGTTATGCAAGAAGTGTTCTGAATATACACTACAGGACAATATAATACCATCAGCTGTCTATATACTTGTTATGTTCAGTTCTTCAAAACAGACCAATTCATTAGTCATGCGATGGAGTTCATTTATTTTGTCAACCTAATACTCATATTTGTAGTGAACATATTGTTCTTTTTCTCAGGAGTATGTTTAAATTCCTTGGTCATAGTCAGTTTCTGAAGATCTGATTCTGAGGTCTTATTTTACGATTTTGTCCTGTTGTGATTTTCTTGTCACTTTAACTTCTCATCCAAGCGACTCTTACTGCGATGTTATGGTTGATTGAAATGCTCAATGTATACCCTGGGTGGCTGGCGATTCTACTCGACCTATCAAATATATGCATTTTTTCTTGTCTGCTCGCTTTTTTGGTGATGAATGTTGATCGATATTTGGCAACACATTATCCACTCTTTCATCGAACATCCATGACGAAGGGGAAACTTTTAACTCTTTTGCTTTCTTATTTTAGTTGTGTCTATAAACAACTCGGTCATCCCTGATCAAGTTAGTCTTCTTCTATTCGGTCATTCCTCCCATGTTATTCATCAAGTACAAATTATTTACAGTCGCCAGGAAAAGTCGCAGAAACAATGGAATATTACCCCAAGATGAAGAAATTTTTTTCTTTAAAGGACATATCAGGCTGCTTGCTTGTAGTCGCTTGTCTACTTGTGATATTCATTTCAGTGTCGGTCCATATAACATATTACATTAAGACTAACATCTAAGTTATTAAAAGCGTGAAAATATGTCGAAGAAGCCAATCCTGTCCTGTCAAACCTGAACATTAGGAAACGCATAAAACTACATTTTACGATATGAGACAGCATGTATATATAGGTGATAGTTGTGTTATAACTAACTGTCTGTAGTGGGGCATATATAGGGCTTATGCCAGCTAATAGAAGTAATCGAGCACGAAGTTCATTTAGTTGAGATTTTTCATTGCATCCATGCAAGTAATATTATAGACAAAGAACCTGGCTTGTCTGGATTTTGACAGAAAGTAATTTAAGACGGCAATGGACTTTATAGAAAATTTGTGTGTAGTATTATCCACTTGTCTGACGATGTCTTAAGTTAAGACGAAACGTCACATAATAAATATTTTCTATTTTAAATCTTGCTTTTATTGCTTTACTCAAAGCATTATGTTATAGGCATTGATATTTATTATAAGAATGCGTTTTCCGCCTGTCACGTCTCTGGCTCAAGTATGCAATGGAAAGATTAAATATAGCGTGTTAGCATTTAATAAAAAATTACTTGAAAGCCTTTAATTCTGATGTTATAAATTTTTGCATATCTATAGTTCGTAAATATCATTTTCAACGTTTGTCAAAAAGTACATAATAACTGGCTGGAAGCCTGGAATTGCCTGACGTTCTTCTCCAGTAACTAAATGCTTATGCAGATAACAATAACTGTCTAATGTTTGAGAGCTAAACTATTCACTAGAAAATGCAATTAAATGGGCTACACGATATGCGGGAAGACACGAACTTCGAAGGGTACGCCTCAAGTAGTCTTACTTGTTATTCTTTCCACTAGGAATACTAATGAGTGGGCATCTATTGTATTCATAGCCTTGCCTGCCGCCCTTCCCGAAGACCGACTGCTTGCAGGCTGCAACAGGCACTGAAACATACAAAGTTTACGGAAACATTTAGCTCATACATTTACACGCTTGAAAAGCACCACGTTAAGAAACTACATTTTTAGTGCTTACAATTAATATGTGACAACTGTCGTTGGATTCAATAAAAACTACAGGCTTAGTGCTGACGACAGGTGCCTATGTTGCGAGACGGATAAAACATCTAAAGTAGAAGTGATAATCCAGCACAAAGTTAATGTAGCCTAGTTTAATTTGTATATGTGTGGGTAACTTTACACAAGAAATACAGCTTGTTCGAAAAAATTTCAGATAGGAACTAGATACAGCTGGATATAGTTTAGACCGCTAATAAGTGATCCATATACTTGACTCTCTGTGGAAACTGTTCGCGTTTATGAAAGTAATTAGTTGGACTTAAAGTTACGTTTTTCAGAATAATTTTTAGTCTAGCACAAGATCTTGTAACATACATTTGTCTCTGTGGTAAGACGAAACGTGTTTAGTGCTTTTGCATCTGTTCCTTGTAATGTACACTTGAAATAAACAGTGCCAAATGATTGACAAACTGTCATCTATAATTTCCTTCTTCGCAATTCGCAATTGTTAACCTCATCCCCAGGCTCTTTCGTTCGGTTTTTTTTTTCATGACCGAAGATAGTGGGTACCAGTTTGCTACAATTGTTTGCTACCATTGAGCTGTAATACAACTGGAACGCTAACTCAATAGAAAAGTTCAGTTAATGTATCTGATATTGATTTGACCGCTACGACAACAAAACAGACAAACAAGTAATTGTGTGGGAGAGATGGGTCGTTGAGGGTGAAGTACTCCGGCAGTAAAAAATTAATTACATAGCATTGTTAGTGTTATCATAGACTCATAAATATGCAAGCTTGTATAACCTAGCGGGGTGTATATATGCCCGCTAGGCGACTGGATGCCTTGGGGTTACAATCCCCATCAGGCAATGTTAGAGGGGTTACAATCCCCCATAACATTAACCTGTCCAAGGGGTTACAATCCCCTTGGACAGTTCCTAGAACTTGCATGGAATATATATTTACAATAAATAATGTGAGTCTATGGGCCAGAAAGTGATCATTAGGAGCACTTCAACCCCAAGACCAAAATTTTATTCATATTGAAGTAAAACCAAATCCAAACAACAAATCCCTCATAATTTCAGATAGACTACTATATTATATTACATTGTCTGTGTGCATCTTCCAATGTCCATTTCCGATTGTTCCTCTCCGTTGTTAATCCCGATGAGATGGATTACCTAGCGGGGTGTATATATGCCCGCTAGGTGACTGGAGCCCTTGGGGTTACAATCCCCGTCAGGCAATGTTAGAGGGGCTACAATTCCCCATAACATTAACCTGTCCAAGAGGTTACAATCCCCTTGGACAGTTCCTAGAACTTGCATGGATTATATTTACAATAAATAATGCGATGTCTGTGTGCATATTCCAATGTCCATATTCAGATTGTTCCTGTCCGTTGTTAGCCTTGATGAGGTGGGTGGGTGGGGAAACAATTTCGTGCTCCCTATCGTATCTCTCTCAAGTTTAGAACAAATTGATACCTAATAAATGCGCCTCATCCGTTTATATCCTACGGAAACTATTTCTATTGGTTGATCAATGTCAACAAAGACAATATTGTCTGTCTATTAGTTGTTGGATTGCATTTGACATGATGCGCACATGTTTGCATCGTGCACAGCGTGTGATGGCTGATGCATTAGGTTAATGACTGACAATTGCGCCCGACGTGAAATTCCGCGCACTTGGACAATCTCCAACAAATGTAAGAACTTTGAACAATGTTAACAGCATTTCTCCATTAACTTTAATTTATAATATGGATATTATAAATTGGCTTTAATTTGTGAAGCCAAGTTAGTTTTTCTGAGTTTTAAGACGAAATACTTAACGCCAAAGACTGATTCAAAGACGAAACGTGTTTAGTGCTTGTGCGTCTGTTCCTTGTAATGTACACTTGAAATAAACAGCGAAAATGATTAACAAGCGCCATCGTTTAGAGGCGAACCTAGCGTTTTAATTGGAGGTGAATGTTCATATATTTGTCTTCTGCCCGACTAATTTCTTTTTAAATCAACCTCATGTCAAAAGATATTGGTCGGGCAGGGCATTAATACATGAATATTAATATCCCCTCCCTCCCTAATCAAGTCGCTACCTTGTAGAATGCAATGATAGCCTTGGATTACATTCGGCAAAAATGCCAGAAATTGAAGGTTCGGTGTAAATAATTTAAGTGTTTTTTTATAGCATTCCAAGCACAAATTACAATGTTTATGGAAACAAAATATCCACTGACCAACTTTTAATCGCGCGATTATTGTGTATTTTATGATTACGTTCACGATTAAGTCTACAATCAATCGACGTCTGGGATTCATGTTAGGATTGAGATGTAAAATTGTTAAAATTTTATGTTCAGGATTCACAGATACATGTTAAGTCATAAATTTCCACATTTAAAAACAGCAGCTAGCCACTTTAACGTCTCACACCAACGTATCAGCTACTGAGCTGTACAATATTGGGAATAATGTAGTTCAGTAGTGTAAACATGCATACGACAATGTCAGTTTTAAGTGTTTAATGTGCAAATTATTATATTCGTATGTAGTTATATGTCATCCATGTATAATATTTCAGACCTGTAATATCATCTGCTGTCTATATTAAATACTTGCTCTGTTCCGTTCTTCAGAACAGATCAATTCACAAGTCACGCGATGGAGTTGGTTTATTTTGTAAACCTAATATTCATTTGTGCTGTAAACATATTGTTCTTTTTCTCGGGAATATATTTAAATACCTTGGTCATAGTCAGTTTCTGGAGATCAGTGCAACTTCGAAAGAAGCTGTGTTATTTTATGATAATGATTTTGTCCTGTTGCGATTTGCTTGTCGCTTTAACTTCTCATCCAACGACGACTCTTATTGCGATGTTATGGTTGACTGAAATGTTCAATTTATACCCTGGGTGGCTGGTGATTTTACTCGACCTATCAAATATATCCATTTTATTTTCTCTACTCGCTCTCTTGGTGATGAGTGTTGATCGATATTTGGCAACACATTATCCTCTTTTTCATCGAACATCCGTGACGAAGGGGAAACTTTTAACTTTTTTTGCCTTCTTACTTTTTATCCAAATAACTGTAGCGACAATATCTGTAAACGACTTGGTCATTTCTTATCAAGTTGGTTTGCTTATATTTGGTATTTTGTACATTCCTCCCATGTTATTAATCAACTATAAATTGTTTACAGTCGTCAGAAAAAATCGTGGAAATAAAGACATATTACCCGAGATGAAGAAATCTTTCTCTTTTAAGAATATATCAGGTTGCTTGCTTGTAGTCGCTTGTCTACTTGTATTATACATTCCAAATGTGGTCTATATTGTACTAAGACTAACTTCCAAAGAGAGAGAAAATACTCTGGATAATGCCGCACTTGCAGGATTTTGGTCTGCAACAACGGCTGCAATGAACTCAACATTCAACTGTTTAATTTTTTTCTGGAAAAACAAGACTCTGCGCGCCGAGGGGATGAAAGTTATTAAAAGCATAAAAATATATCGAAGAAGCCAATCCTGTCCTGGCCACCCTTAGCAATCAGAGAACAATGGGAGATGAAGAAAAGAAGAACCTGTTTGACTTTCAAGAATAAAAGGAAACGAATCAGACTATATCTCATTACATCTCATAACAGTATAGTATAACTGCCTATCATGAAATTCTATAAGTCTGCTTAGTGAAGGCAGCTAGCTATGATACGAGACAACTAAAAAACTGTGATGCTGAAGTAATGAATTGTTCATACAAATAGCATCTTCAATACCCGTATTTGATAACAGTAATAAATTTTATATAACTAGAACTGTCTGTGTCTGACTCTAGATACTAGATGCCTAATGCAGATGAGAGCTGCGTAATACTAGACAACTATATCATTCTTAGTTTATTTAGTTTAGACACTATAAGTGATCCATACTTGACTCTTTGTAGAAACTGTTCATACAGAACTGGTCGACTTATGAAAGTGGGACATAAAGTTTAGTTTTTCAGAATAATTTTTAGTCTAGCACACGATCTTGTAATATACATTTGACTCTGTGGTAAGACGAAACGTGTTTAGCGCTTGTGCATCTGTTCTTCGTAATGTAAAGTTGAAATGGACAGTGAAAATGATTAACAAACTGTCATCTATAATTTCCTTCTTCTCAATTCACAATTGTTAACCTCATCCCCAGGCTCTTTCGTTTGATTTTTTTGTTCATGACCGAAGATACTGGGTGCCAGTTTGCTACAACTGTTGGCTATCATTGAGCTGTAATACAACTGAAACGCTAACTCAATACAAAAGTTCAGTTAATTTGTGAAGCCAAGTTAGTTTTTCTGGGTTTTGAGACGAAATAGTTAACGTTAAAGATCGGATCAAACTGAAGCTATTAAAAAGTCACATTTAATATAGAAAATTCAAGACTTTAGACGAAAAAGAAATGCCTGCAAAATACGAAAACCACTGCAATTTTGTAAAATACAGCAAATTTCCCTTCAAAGTTTAAGTTGTTTTTCTTTTGCCTGATATCTCAAAATTTTATACCAAAAATAACTTTTTAATAGCTTTTATTTGATATGCGACCCAATTTTTGACGTTAATTTTTCGACTCAAAACTCAGAAAAAACTTATTCAAAGAAAAAACGTACAGTGATACGCCAAAGTATTGGACACATAGCCATTTTTTGTGTATTGAAAAGTTCAAGTTTGCCTATAGTAAGATACTGAGGAAATGTATTTTATAAAATATTTTATTGAAAGATATCCAAAGAGACACCGCTCAAAAGTATTGGACACATTGCTAAAAGCCTACATGACGCAGAGAAAGAACTTAATTTGCATACAACTAGTCAGTCAACCAATAAGATCTCGCCTCATCAAGTTTCATACAACCAATGAGATCTCGCCACATCAAGTTTTATGCAACCAATCAGATCTCGCCACGCAATCCTAGCAATGGTATATAACATGCATGATACACGTTAAGTTCTCATTCCAGATTTGACAGAGTTGTAGCAAATCACGCCATGGGGAAGACAAAGGAGCTACCACAACGGATGCGTAGGCTGATAGTCGAGCAAGTACAACATCCATGTTAGTACAATCAGAGCCATCATTCAAAGGTGGGAGAGGTATGGCGTCGTTACCAATCTACCGAGAAAAGGACGTCCTCGGAAGCTAGACGAACGCGCAGAGCGGCTGACTACGCGAAAAGTGATGCGAAAGCCATTTACAACGTGAGCAGAACTTCAAAGGGATTTGCAAGCAGCTAACGTCCTCGTTAGCCCAAATGGAATTGGTCGGGCACTTCATCGAGTAGGAACTATCTGTAAGAAATTTGGTTATCCCTTATCAAGTTGGTCATCTTATGCTTGGTATATTGTACATTCCTTGCATGTTATTTATCAACTACAAATTGTTTACAGTCGCCAGGAAAAGTCGTAAAAACAAAGGAATATCACCCGAGGTGAAGAAATCTTTCTCTTTAAAGAATGTATCAGGCTGCTTGCTTGTTGTCGGTTGTCTACTTGTATTATACATTCCAAGTGTGATCTATAGTGTACTTAGACTAACCTCCAAAGAAAGAGAAAATACTCTGGATAATGCCGCACTCGCAGGATTTTGGTCTGCAACAACGGCTGCAATGAACTCAACATTCAACTGTTTAATTTTTTACTGGAAAAACAAGACACTACGAACCGAGGGAATGAAAGTTATTAAAAGCATGAAAATATGTCGAAGAAGCCAATCCCGTCCTGCCCAACCGGAGCAATCAAAGAACAATGGCACATGAACAAAAGGAGAAAGGTTTTTAACTTTGCAGAATGAAAGGAAAGGAATAAAACTGTAGTTTACCAACATCTGTCAACATTAGTATAAATGTCTGTCGTGGGATTCTACAAACTAGAGTGCTTAGTGTTAAAGGCAGCTGGCTATGATATGAGACAACTAAAAAACTGTGAAGTTTGAAGTAATGAATTGTTCATATATATTTATCGTCGTAAATATAATTTTCAATATTCGATAACAGTAATTCATTGTGTATATCTGGAGCTGCCTGAGTCTGACTCTAGATACTAAATGCCTAATGCAGATGACAGCGGCCTAATAGTTGACAACTATATTATTCGAAACAAAATTAAAAAACAATTGCACAGTCAATTTAATTTATTTAGCTTAGACCACTAATAAGTGATCCATAATTGACTCTCTATGGAAACTGTTCATGCAAAACTGATCGACTGATGAGAAAACATAAAGTGTAGTTTTTCAGAATATTTTTTGTTTAGCATATGCACGATCTTGTAACATACACTTGACTGTAATGTACAATTGAAATAAACATTGAAAATGATTGACAAACTGTCATCTATGATTCCTTCTTCTCGTTTCTCAACTGTCAAACTCGTCACCAGACTCTTTCTTCCGCTCGACCTAAGATCCTAGGTACAAGCTTGTCTGTTTAAAACGGTTTGTTTTCTTTAGGCGAAAAAAAAGCTATAATGAAACAAGTGTTCTCTATATCACACTGGAACGATAGCCTTGCCTTAAATATAAAATGACATCCTACCACATATCTGTTAGGCATGATTCAAATGGACCGAGATTGCATTATGGGCAAAATTTTGAAAAAAGTTGAAATAGGAAAATTTATCACGACAGCATTAAAGAGCATCCTAAAATTAGTAAAATTGCAAAGTTTGGTTGTGAAACGGTTTAAAATGTGGAAAATGTAAGCCTGTGAAGATTGCAAATTTTGTATATTTTTGTAATACGCACGGAAAATTGATACCAACATCGAGAAAACGGTATCAATTTTCCGTGCGTAATACAAAAGTGTACAAAATTCCCAAACTATGCAGAGCTATATTTTCCTCACTTTACAACATTTCGCGACCAAACTTTGCAATTTTACTAATTTTAGGATGCTCTTCAATGCTGTGGTAATAAATTTTCCTATTTCAACTTTTTTCAAAATTTTGCCCATAATGCAATCGGTCCATTTAACTGAGTGTTATTGCTGTAACACCTTCTATATTATGCTTCACGCAATAGTATTTGCTATACTGCTAGTTCGACTGGTTCCTGTAGTGACGTCACATGCATAAATTTCGCCCCAGTCTTTTTTTTGGTGGTCTTTTTCCTCAAATTTCACTGTTTAAACGCTAATAGCTTTGAACAATTAGTCTGATTTCTATTCCGTTCTATACAACTGCTACGCTTACTTTCATCACAAATTTAAAAAATGCAAAGTGTCTTTTTCTGACATGGGCACTCTAATTGCAGGCAAAATTGCTCGTAATTGATGGAAATTCGGTGTAAATAAATAATGTAAATGTTCCTTTAGGGCATTCCTAGTATTAATTGCAATGTTAATTGAAACAAGATATCAACTGAACAAATTTTACCTACGATTATTGCATATTGTAACGCTAACGTAAGTGTACAGACCCATGCACAAACCGGGCGCGATTAGCCAACGTGACGCTTCGATTTTTAAAAGCAAATAAAACCATCAACGAAAAGTAAACTGGCTAGATATGTGCACCAAATAGCTTAAATTGCCCAAGTCCTTCCGAAGATTGGAGAAAAATAGAAAAGGATTAAAGTTAAAGGACGTTGAAAATTGAAAATTCGCGTCGTGCTGTCAAATCTCGGCCTTACGTGTTTAAAAGCTGATTTCCTCTGTTGCGTTTTTCCAACGTGCGTGTACGCACGGAAATGCTAAAATCTTTCTAAACTCTATCCAAGTAATAATTAATTTTACGAATGCATATCAAAACATTGTTGTATGCATCAATACAAAGTTGTATGTTGTCCTTCTATTTAATCAATTATTTCGTAGGACAAAATTAAAAGGATATGAACATTTACGTGCACGCATGCATGTGGGAAAACGTTGGGAATCAGCCTTAAAAAATTTTTCAAGGACGTTTCTAAGTAAACGGAGTATTCATATTGTTATGCAAAATGTGTTTTAAATGTATGCTGTAGTACATTGCAAAATCGTCTGCTCTCTGTACTTGTTATATTCAGTTCTTCAAAGCAGATGGATGCACAAGTCGCGCGATGGAGTTTGTTTATTTTGTCAACCTAATATTCATATTTGTTCTGAACATATTGTTCTTTTTCTCAGGAATATGTTTAAATTCCTTGGTCATAGTCAGTTTCTGGAGTTCTTTGCAACTTCGAAAGAAGTTGTGTTATTTTACGATCATGGTTTTGTCCTGTTGCGATTTGCTTGTGGTTTTGACTTGCCATCCATTAACGGCTCTCGCTGCGATGTTATGGTGACTGAAAAGATCAATGTATACCCTGGGTTGTTGGTGATTGCTAAAATCCTATCAAGTGCCTTCTTTGGGTTTTCTCTACTCGCCCTGTTCATGATGAGTGTTGATCGATATTTGGCAACTCATTATCCACTTTTTCGTCGAGCATCCGTGACGAAGGGGAAACTTTTAACTCTTTTTATTTTCTTGTCTTTTATTCAAATATCGGTCATAGCGATGTCTATAAACGACTTAGTCATCGCTTTTCTATTTTGTCGTCCTATATTTAGTCTTCTTTTCATTCTTCCCATCTTATTTATCAACTACAAATTGCTTACAGTCACCAGGAAAAGTCGTACAGACCTTGGAATATCACCTGCTGAGATGAAGAAATCCTTTTCTTTAAAAAAATATCAGGTTGCTTGCTTGTAGTCGCATGTCTTATAGTGTTAATTGTCTATTCCAGCATTGGTCTATATTTGCTTAGACTAAATTCTAAAGAGACAGAAAATACTTTAGATAGTGCAGAACCCGCCGAACTGTGGGCGAGGACTGCAGCCTCAATGAACTCAACATTCAACTGTTTAATTTTTTACCGGAAAAACAAGACACTAAGAACAGAGGGGATGAAAGTTATTCAAAGCATAAAAATTGTTATATCTAAAAAGCCAATCCTGACTCTGGATACGAAGTGCTCAATGCACACGGCAATAGCTGTCTAATGTTAGAGAATTAAATTATTGGTGACGTGTAGTGAGAAATAGTAGGCTCGTAGTAAAATAACTACTTTAAAGTAAGAGAGCGTTTTTCAAGTTGAGTAAACAAAATTAGCTATTGACCATAAAATGCGATTGAATCGATAATGCTAATGACTTGGATAATACGATATGTGGGAAGACATGAACTTCCGACTTGAGTGGCCTTACTTATCATTATTTCCATAAAGAATACTAATGAGTGGGCATCTATTGTGTTCGTCACCTCACCGGCAGCCCCTGAGACCAACTTATTTTTGTTGGCAAACATACTGGGAATTAAAGGAAATTCGGTGTAAATAACAACTGGTTTCTATTTCACACAGGAGTGATAGGCCTGACATACGTTTTTACGATTATCCTGTATTTTACAATCTGGTTTTAAGGTTAAGTTTATAATCGATGTCAAGCACTCATAGCTAAGACTGGGATGTAAAATATGACAAACAACTAAGTCATAAATTTGCACACTTTAAAAGAACCAGGTAGCCATTTCGACACAACGCGCTAAGACGTAGCAGAAAACGTATGTTAATGTGTTTAATAAACTTTCCCTGAAAGTTTTTCAAGTAAATGGAGTATTCATATTGTTATGCAAGAAGTCTTTTAAATATGTACTACTACATTATCATCTGCTGTCTATACTTGTTATGTTCTGTTTTTCAGAACGGATAAATTCAAAAGTCGCGCGACGAGGCTCGTCTCTTCGTTAACCTAATATTCATATTAGTTGTTAACATATTATCCTTTTTCTCTGGAATGTGTTTAAATTTCTTGGTCATAGTCAGTTTCTGCAGATCTTTGCAACTTCGAAAGAAGTTGTGTTATTTCACGGTAATGATTTTGTCCTGTTGCGATTAGCGATCTCGCTGAAGCTCTCACTATTGCAGGAATACTGTCTAGATCCCCACAGTGTTATCACAAAGAAATTGCTTCAATCTATATCCGAGAACCCAAGATAATAAGATCTATCATGTGTTCCCAAAAGCTAAAATCAATTCCAACTACAATCTCAGGAAACATAGGAAATATTCGAGATTCGCTAATTCTTTCATCATGCATAGTTCTACCAACACACTTCTTGTAAAAGTTACGCAATTCAGTGTAAAAATGCCAAGTGACTTATTAAATAATCTATTTACTGTCTTTCCCGAAGTGGCTGGTCGCAGAAAGTAAGCTGCAAAACAATAGGATACCATGTTTAACTGCTATACATGCTTCTCTCCGCGGTCCATCCCCTATACTGTGATATAAATTATACCTTTTAAGAAGCCATCGATATTATAATGTTAATTAATAGCATGTTATAATGTTAAGACATTAATTGTGTTTTAAATGCATCCTGGAGCAACGCAACGCCATTTCCTGTCTATATTTTGTTATTTTCACTTCTTCAGAAGACCTAATTATGTTAAAATTATATGTTGAGAATTGTCCAAACATCTAAGTCAAACTTTAAAAACTGCAGCTGGTCACTTTAGCACAACGCGCTAACGCGTAGAAAACATGCGTTTTCATGTTTAAAAAAACATTTTCATAAAAGTTTTTCAAGCAAATGGAGTATTCACATTGTTATGCAAACTATATAGGACTATAGTACAATACAACATCATCTGCTTTTTATATTTGTTATCTTCAAGTGTTCAGAACAGATAGATGCAGGCGTCACGCGATGGAGTTCATTTATTTTGTCAAAAACCTATCAGGTACCTTCGTTTGTTTTTCTCTTCTCGTGATGAGTGTTGCTCGATTTTTGACGGCACATCGAACATCCGTGACGAAGGGGAAAGTTTTAATTCTTTTTGCATTCTTTTCTTTTATTCGAATAACGGTCATAGCGATTTCTATAAACGACCTGGTCATCCCTTATATACCTGGTCGTCTTATATTTAGTCTTATTTTCATTCTTCCCATCTTGTGTATCAACTACAAATTGCTTAAGGTCGCCAGGAAAGTCGTAGAAACAACAAAACATCAGCCGAGATGAAAAAATCTTTCTCTTTAAAGAGTATATGAGGTTGCTTGCTCGTAATCGCGTGTCTGCTTGTGATTCCATTCCAGCATCAGTCTATCTTGTGCTTAGACGAACTTCCAAAGAGACAGAAATACAGGAAGTAATGCAGAACCCCCAGAACTCTGAGCGAAGACTGCATGCTTAGATCATAAATTTACACAATTGAAAAGCAAAACGTTAAGAAACTACATTTTTTGGAACTTGCACCATATATGCGACGACTGTCGTTGGATTCATTAAAAACCAGAGGCCTAGTGCTGTTGGCAAGCAGCTTCCTATGTTATTACGAGAGAACAATGGAAGTACCGAATATTGATCTACAACAAAGTTCATTTCGTTGAAATTGTATCTGTACAGATAACTTTACACAGGAATTAGGACCTGTTTGAAAATAGTTCAAGTCTGCAGACGCAATGGGATAATTAGATACAAAATTTATCGGCGTTTGCTAAAAAATTTCGTGAAAGTCTATAATTCTTATCTCATGTCTACATATTTATGTCGCAAGTATCATTATGAACATTTGATAAGAGTAGTACATAGTATATAACTAGAACTGTCTCTCGTCTGAGACACAACCAATACTCTATTGTAAAGTTTATGTAGGTTATAATTTGTGTTAAAATTTGTGTACTGTGTTTAAATTAGACCATTATAATGGTCTTCACTTGACCACGTGTGGAAAACAGTGGAACTGATCGAAGTTAAATTAAGGCCACTGGAGTGAATAGGGCCTCTCCAGTGGAACCCTTTGAAGTTTCTGTCCTGAACTGGCTGGTTGCAGCAAGAAAGCTACATAACAATAGGAGACCACGTTTGCCTACTGTACATGTGTGTGAACGCAATCGACGATTGCACACAACCTCTTTTGATATTGAAATTTAGTGTAATAAATAAAATACAAACAGTTTCTCACAAACAAAGTCACATTTCTCGCTCACGCTCTCAAACACGTTGTCTGTCTGTCTGTCTGTCTGTCTGTCTGTCTGTCTGTCTGTCTGTCTGTCTGTCTGTCTGTCTGTCTGTCTGTCTGTCTGTCTGTCTGTCTGTCTGTCTGTCTGTCTGTCTGTCTGTCTGTCTGTCTGTCTGTCTGTCTGTCTGTCTGTCTGTCTGTCTGTCTGTCTGTCTGTCTGTCTGTCTGTCTGTCTGTCTGTCTGTCTGTCTGTCTGTCTGTCTGTCTGTCTGTCTGTCTGTCTGTCTGTCTGTCTGTCTGTCTGTCTGTCTGTCTGTCTGTCTGTCTGTCTGTCTGTCTGTCTGTCTGTCTGTCTGTCTGTCTGTCTGTCTGTCTGTCTGTCTGTCTGTCTGTCTGTCTGTCTGTCTGTCTGTCTGTCTGTCTGTCTGTCTGTCTGTCTGTCTGTCTGTCTGTCTGTCTGTCTGTCTGTCTGTCTGTCTGTCTGTCTGTCTGTCTGTCTGTCTGTCTGTCTGTCTGTCTGTCTGTCTGTCTGTCTGTCTGTCTGTCCTTGCATAAATTAACACATATTACCGCGGGCGGAGCGCCTGCAATTTGCCCGGTCGTCTCACATGCCCCCCCCCCCTTGTCCAACCCCTATACTCTGATATAAATAATGGTTTAGTATGCTTTCTGCAAAGCTTTTTAAGATATAAATGTTAATTGATTTCGCTGATATTGTTACGGCATATAATCATGTTTTAAATACATGCTAATGCAACGCAATGCCATCTGCTGTCTATACTTGTTACCTCCACGTCTTCAGAAAATACCAATTCATACGTTACGCGATGGAGTTGGTTTATTTTGTCAACCTAATATTCGTATTTGTTCTGAACATATTGTTCTTTTTCTCAGGAATATGTTTAAATTCCTTGGTCATAGTCAGTTTCTGGAGATCTGTGCAACTTCGAAAGAAGTTGTGTCATTTCACGATCATGATTTTGTCCTGCTGCGATTTGCTTGTGGTTTTAACTGCTCATCCATCGACGGCTCTTGGTGTAATGTTACAGTTGACTGAAGAGATCAAAGCAAACCCTGAGTGGTTAGACATTTTCTATAGGTCATCAAATACATTCGTGTATTCTTCTCTACTTGCGCTCTTGGTGATAAGTGTTGATCAATATTTGGCGACACATTATCCGCTCTTTCATCGAACGTTCGTGACGAAGAGGAAACTTTTAACTCTTTTTGCTGTATTATGTTTTATTCAAATAACTGTGATGGCAATATCTGTAAGCAACTTGGTCGTCTCTTATCAAGTTGGTTTTCTTATATTTGGTATTTTGTTTATTCCTCCCATGTTATTTATCAACTACAAATTGTTTACAGTTGCCAGGAAAAATCGTAGAAACAAAGGCATACCACCCGAGATAAAGAAATCTTTCTCTTTGAAGAATGTATCAGGTTGCTTGCTTGTAGTCGCTTGTCTACTTGTATCATCAATCCCAAATGTGGTCTATATTGTACTAAGACTAACTTCCAAAGAGAGTGAAGGTACTCTGGATAATGCCGCACTCGCAGGACTTTGGTCTGCAACAACGGCTGCAATGAACTCAACATGCAACTCTTTAATTTTTTACTGGAAAAACAAGACACTACGAACAGAGGGAATGAAAGTTATTAAAAGCATGAAAATGTGTCGAAGAGGCCAGTCCCGTCCTGCCCAACCCGAGCAATCAAACAACAATGGCACATGAAGGGAAAAGACCTTTAACATTGACGAATGAAGGAACACGAAAAGGATTGTACATTTTTACAATACGAGACAGCAGCATATAGACCATATAAATGCTGTTTATACCTAACTGTCTGTTGTGGGATTTCTTAAACCACGCGTTTTTAAGGCTGATGTCTGCTGCGTATGATACGAGATAACTAAAACCTTTGAAGCAGAAGTAACTGAGAACAAAGTTAATTCATTGAAATTTTCCATTGCATACGTGCAAGTATATAACATTGGCTTGTTAATCAGATCTTGACAGAGAATAATTTAAGACTACAAATATATGTCATGATTTTTTATGTATATATATTTAGTACGAACAAATCATTTTCAACATTGACGTTTTATATGTAAATGCAGATGATGCCAGCTGTCTAATCTTGCACAAATAAATTATTGGAAATACTGCCATGAGTAGTAGGCGTTATAGTTTCATAACCGAAAGCTCGTATTAAAATAAATATTTTAAAGTCAGAAAGTGTTTTTCAACATGACTTAACTAACTTATTGAGTAGAAAATGCAATTGAATTAATAATGGTAACGAGTTGCGTAATACAATACACTCTAAATTTCTGAGTGTTGTGCAAACACCAAAAAAAGTGTAAATTAAGACGCCTCTGTAGAAACACCAAAAAAGGTGTGTATTTACGCATTGGTGGTTTTTTTACACCAAAAAGGCGTAAATTTAGGTGCCTTTTTGGTGTAAAAAAAGGATATTGATAAAAAGTGACTTCAACTCAAAAATGCTGAGCTTTGATAGGGGTTTTACCAGTTACTGAACATGTTTAGAAAGTTTACACATGGGATCGGGCTTGTTCGAAAATGATTTAAGGCAGTAGATACAATTGAAGGCTAAACATCATCAAAATTATAACCAGCAAACAATTTAATAGAATGTAAGAAAAAGAATAATATAAGACGAAACAGACTCCGAAAATCATCATCTTGTAAACTCAAGATTTGAGTTATTTAAATAAACAAGACACAAAATTCTGGTGATATTTCGACTTTATTACAAAGTCATTGTCAAACCTAACTGAATATTTACAAACTGTGCTAAGATCTTATAAGGTGAGACACAGGAAGATGACGTAGGCGTTTCAGGAAGATGAAGTCGTCACAGAAAGATGACGTACGTCACAGGAAGATGACGTAGGCGTTTCGCATTTCATGTCAGACGCCTACGTCATCTTCCTGTGTCTCACCTTATAAGATCTTAGCACAGCTTGTAAATATTCAGTTAGGTTTGACAATGACTTTGTAGTAAAGTCGAAATATCACCAGAATTTTGTGTCTTGTTTATTTAAATAACTCAAATCTTGAGTTTACAAGATGATGATTTTCGGAGTCTGTTTCGTCTTATATATGTAAGAAAAAGAGATCAGCATCTTCTAAAGTGAAGACTCGAGCTTTTTAACACAAGGCAAAAATTTTGCGGTGTCAGTATTTCGACTGTATGTTTTTAAAAAGCTGGAATCTTCGGCTGACAAGATGTTGTTGTTATAAATATAAGAATGTATTAGTGTTCGATGAAAAACTACTTAAAAATCAGTAATTCTCATGTTATGAATGTTTACATTTTATGTTTCAAATGTCATTTCCATTCTGTGATAACAATAGTACATTGCATGTAACTAGAACTGTTTAACGTCTTACCGTGGAAACTACAGCAAGTATCAAGTCCCTCTGAAGTAGCCGCAAATTTAAACTGGCCGCATCTGCTTTATTGATTTGTCAGCTCGAAATGCTTTGAACTGATGATTTGAAAAGCGGCGCAAGATCTTACGCACGTATGAATTTTAGGACGTTGTTATTGGTTTCCCATGTGTACCAAACCTTGTGTTTTTCATTCGAAGCGTTCAGAGCTACCAAGTGTACCATTGCCCTTTTAGACAAACTTTTGAATTAGGAATATTCATTAGCACAGGTGGAAAAAGCATCCTAAATTTAGTAAAATGGTGAAGTTTAGTTGCAAAATATTGTAAAATGTGATGTAATTACACTTTTCCGCGCGTAATACAAAAGTATATACAAAATTTGCAAACTTCACAGGACTATATTTTCCACGTTTTACAATATTTTGCAACGACACTTCACCATTTTAGTAAATTTAGGATGCCTAGTTTTTATTGATGCACCATGTGTGAATGCTTAAATGGAGATGGCAACACCTGCTGTCTAATATTGCACAACTGAATTAATCTAAAATCAAACTAAAAATATTAAACAACTCCGATTTTTTGTTTTCAGCCAAGCAACATTACAAGGTATCCTGCTGGCTGGCTGCTTTCTGTTCATCTCAAGATCAAAGGTATGCACTTCGTAATATATTTTATTCAGGTGGCCTCCTGTTGCGCTATACACAATATCATCATCGGATTGCTTTCGGAGCGCGGGACAGCCTTAAAAACCGCTGTTTCGAAATTGATTTCAATTGAAATTAGTGAAGTCTTGATGTTGGAATAATGTGTCTATTTATGTACATTACAGGTGTTCCATGTCCAGGGGGGTTAGATATTTGCCAATTACTATTGCTCGGGGGATGTAAATTTCCAATGTCCCAGTGTGTTCCGGGGGGATGTCACTGTAGATACTGACTCTTTCATTATGAGTTCAAAATGAGGATTAGACTGCGACGACCTTCGAAGTGTTTTTTTTTTCATCTTGCATTTCAAGTAAGTATTTTTCTATTTCTAGCCCTTGAAGACTCTCTCCAAGGAAAGACCCTTGCCCAACATATTCAACTTCTACACAATCTTGACAGTTATCTGTCAATTTGGCGTTCATTTCTACTCGCTTTACTTCTTAACGAAACAAGCAAAGCGCTGGACTCCAGGAAGGTTCGTTGAAATAATGAATTCAGGATTCAATTTTTTTTTAAAGATGATAAAGCCGCGGCGCTTGCGGAACAAACAACCGTGTACGGAAGGTGAATAGCGCTGGATAATGTGGGTTTTTTTACAAACTTTCTAAACTTGTTCAGTAACTGATAAAACCCAAGCTAAAGTTTAGCATTTTTGAGTTGAAGTCACTTTTTATCTCTTGCGAGTTCAATATGCTTGGCGTCATTGCTTTTTATGCCTTTCTGAGGCAGTTGAAAAAATCACTTCCCGTGAATAGCGCTATCGACCTCTCGTACAACCGAACTCTGAGTGTATAAAAGTGGATCCTTTGAAATTCCAGCTTGCTGTATCCTGCATTTATGTTAATTTGACAACTGTGACTGTTTTTGGCTTAATGATACACACAATGGAAGATCAATGGACAACAGACCTCCTCAGCTTGCATTTCACGTCACGTGATTGTTGAGTGACCAATGAAAGGAAGCCATTTCAAGTCACATGATCTGAAATGGGTTAATATACATAAGAGCTGGGAGGGTCTTTTTGAATGTTAAACTGTGTTAAACATACTTCACAGTTTACGCTTTTGGAAAGACAGCCTTAATTGAATTAACTGCATAGTGGAATTAGTAACATTCAAAGTCGAACATGCGACACGGGCGCTTAACTTAAAACCAGCTGATCCGACCGTGAGTAAAAGGCCTGGAACTAGCTATCAAATAGAAATCCATTTTGGTGTTTTTAATCACTCATAACTTTTATTTTCTCTTATGAAACTTGTTGAAACTTTGTAATCATGTTCAGTAAAGTAAATTATAAGTCTACCGCAAGTTTGGAACCGAAGTAAATTATGCTTAATGAAAAATTTGCTAGTTTGGCTTGAAATGTGGATTTCTATTTGACAACTAGTGCCAGTACTTCTCCGTGTTTTCAGATCTCCTAAAAGTGCGGCCTTATTGAGCAGAACACTTATGTATATTTGCACTCATGGGCCCAAAATCCTTTATGCAAAGGCTTATTATGCCTTATTAAAGGCTAAAGCACAGCGTAGATTTCTTTGGCGAGGTTACATTATTTAATGCACACCCTGTAAACAATCTGAAGTACATTTTATTTACCACAGCTGCACGGCCGCAAGCATTGAAAAATTTCTTGTTTTTCTCCTAGGACAGAAAATTACGTTGATCTTGATTCGAAATTCGAGGCGAGTATAATAAACAGCACAGTGTATCTCATTTCAATGGCAATGCAGCTGTCGACATTTGCAGTTAACTACAAGGTACGTTCACATGGACTGTCCTCTCGAATTTTTGCAAATTGCCATGATAGTCTTCTTCGGGGACGTAGGCAGGGGGGGTTGTCGAGGGACCCCCCCCTGTGTCGATAGAGATGCTCAGCGGAGACGATAAAGAACTGAAGCTGTTCGACGGCGACGCGACGTCTACGGTAAAAGCAAACTGACTCAAGTGATTGAAAAAAAGCTCGTCGTTTGTTATAGATGGTATGAATTGAATGTCGCTTGGGATGATAAAATCCGGTGTTTCTTGTTCAGAAAAGATTTAATTTAGTTATTAGCCAGTTTACTCAGTCAACCATTCTCGCGGCCTGAAATGCTGACGAGTTGTAGACACGACGTAAAAGTATATGTTTTGGCGTTCAGAATTTTAAGTTCATTGTATTACCAGACGTTGTCATCGCGTTGCCATCCCCTCAGCTTAATCGCGGATGCGACGCCAAAGTCGACGTAAGAACGACGTGGAAATGTTGTGGGCACACCCATTGATGGATGCTCAAGCCATTTTTCATTGAGACCGATATGGACATACGGCAATAACGAATCCAGGATCCTCTGCTATAATTTTTATTAGTTTCCACAGCCCCCCTCTTGTGGATATTCTAGTACTTCTCTTGTCTTCTTTCTTACTGACGTCGAACAAAGGCCGGGGAGGGGGGAGGGGGAGGGGGAGGGGGGAGGGGAAAGGGGAAAGGGGAAGGGGAAGGGGAGGGGGAGGGGCTGCTTGAAGACGCCTTTTGTTCATTAATACAAGTGTGGTGTGATTGCCGGCTTTTTCCGCTATTTTCTGGCACTAGAGAGGTTCAGATTCGACTTCCTCTACTACTACCGCTACCTTTTCATGATTTTTAAACAATTTGATTGGTTAATCGGATAGGTACGACACATCTGATTGGCTGAAAGATAGATTAAGGTAGCGGTAGAGATATTGGAAGCCAATCCTGAACCTCTCTGCTGCTTCTTCTTCGACTGTCCATGACAACATGTTACTTTTAAGCGTATAATCACGTAATTGACAATATTTTACATCAAGCTATTTTACTGGCAACAATCAACAAAAGTAATTGACAACATTAATTCGAATGAATGGTTTAATGGCATGAAAATAAACAGCAACAATTATCCGATTTGACTCACAAAGATATCAAAATATCATGTGTTTAAGTTGTTTGTAGTTCTGCAAGGTAAACAACAATATAAGTTTACTTTTGTGGTAACACCATGCACGTAAATTCAATCTTTTCGATCTCCAAGCTCGGATATTCATCATTGCGAAAATTGAGCGTTTTTAAAAAATTGTATTTTTAGCGCTATGTAATAATCCAAAATTATACATTCGCCAACTGGCATTCTGAAGCCAGCGAAGTAACGTTTACCTCGTTCGTTCACGTAGGGTCACCCGTTTATGGAAAGCTTGCTAGAAAACAAAGCTTTGTTGTACAGTCTAACCGCTTCTGCTGGAGCTATAATGATGCTGACCACCGGCGTGTCTTCTGACTTCTGTCATCAGTTTGAAATTGTACCGATGCCAGACAAGGTGGGTCTAAAGACTACTTTCAATTTGGTCATGCATGTCGTGAATATGTCAGAGTGACCGATGCGATAGAGTATCTACGCCAATCCGCACCTTACTGCGACTTTTAGCACGTCAACGATGACATATTGCAGTGAACTGGGGATAGCAGTCTTTGTCATTTGTCTTTGTATGGCGGAAAATTTAAATTGAGTAGAGTTCATTGCCAGTTGGAATGCTAAACTTGACGAGTAAACAACACTCTCGCGAGATAAAATTTCAAGTAAGCTTTATCAGACTTACTGGAACGTTATAAATTTAAAACGAGAGTACAAACTTCGTTCTACTAGGACGAACTTTCACAAAATCTTCGTTGCCAACGAAAGGGCAACGCAACGACGACGTTTTAGGAACAAAGTGAACCAAAACTTAATGATCAGAAGTAGGTGTGGAATCCACTGCACTCGTAAAAACGCACAAGTTCTGATAAACCTGAAAAAATTATACCAAGTCTTTTCACAGGTTGTTGACAAGCTTGATGGGACTGTCACACTTGTTATACAAGGTTGTTTCAACAATACTGGTCACTGGTACAGTTATGATGTAACAACATTCTTACAATCTTGTGTTGTCAACTTTGTAGCAATCTTGTTACAACATGTCTGTATATCAGAGTTGTTAGGACAACCTTGTGACAAGTCTGATGTTTTAGTCAAGCTTGTTGCAAGTTGTTCCTAACATGTTAACATCTTAAGACAAGCAGTGCGAACATTTTGAGTTGGTTACGAAAGTTACATCTAATGAAGTTATTATTATTATTATTTGATCTTCTTTAAAAACAACGGTAGCTGTTCAGCAGAAGTAGAGGCTGTTTTCCAAGGGGCCGTTGCACAATACATATTTACAAAGAAAACAATTTAAGTAATTACAATTTGTGTATACTTACAAGTTACAAAATACACATTACATATACTCAGTTCAACTCATAATATGTTTAGACCTAATTAAGTATTATTTGATCGAGTCTGTCCCGAAGCAAGGTTTTAAATGCGTTTAATGACAAACAATTGCTTTTTAGTTCTATACTGGTAACTCATTCCAAGTTTTTGCACCTGAATAGCTGATGCTTGTTTTAAAAAAGTTTGTTTTAGGCTTTTCAAGTGTATAATCGATATTATTATTGCGTAAATTATAATTATAATTATCTTTATTTTTTACGACAAGCAGGTTAGATATATTTTCTAAGTAACCACCGTTCGTAACTTTATGCATAATTATCGCCTTATTATTAGCTCATCTTTCCATCAATGGCTGCCAGCATAATTCTTTCAATATATCCCCAGATCTGTCATCATATGGTTTACCGGTTATGACTCTTGCAGCCCTGTTTTGCAGTTTTTGAGGTCTTTCAAGCGATTATACATTCCCTACATAAGCGAATATACATTCTATATATATATTTGTACGTTATTTAGCACCGGGCCACAATTCTTCAAGTAATGAGCGTCAATTTTGTTAGCTGTTGGTTCATTGATAGACTGCTGCAATTCATTCTTGGAAACGCTAAGATGAAATCAACCTGATACAACTTCTCAGAAAAAACAACACCAAGGTATTTCAGTTCATACTTGAAGCTGCTGCATGATCGAGCTAGCTGATCGTATGAAAAATTGAAAACTATAGAATACAACTCATGGGATAATGACTTGGCGGTGCAAATAAGGCGAAGTATTACGAGCAACTAGCAACAAAACCAAATTCAATGCATGTTAGCACCATAGATATCTCATATACACTAGATAGCGCAACTGTATATAAAAAGTGAAGCCAAAAATCTGAGCGGTATTCCCTCATAACAATAGGTGTCGGCCATATTGGTCGATCCCACTCATCAAAAAATCCTACAGAAAACACTATACTTTTCTCCATTTGTGTATTAAACGATCTGGCTTCAATTTTCGCCTGCCCACAGTGTGGGATGCACCATCTAGTGTATATGAGATATCTATGGTTAACACAAACATCCAGTAATATTGCATCTAAATTGTAAACAATATCTGCAATCACTTGCGCTTAACATTGCTTGAAATCCGATTTTGTTGCCCCGTAATACTTTATCCATACCAAATAGGTAACATTTGTACTTATATTTTGAACTCGTCTTTGAGACTCGACTCGATTACATACATGCTGTTTAAATCCACGTAGCAGAATTAAGTAGGAATAAAAGAAGGAAGGAATCATTATTTAATGTGAAGTAAATAAATAAATGCCCTCCATCTACAGAGCCAAAAACACGCAAGTTGCGGCAAGTCTGTTGACATCTTGCAACGGGATTGTTATCAAGCTGATATATCAGGATGCGTTTGCAGGGCATGCAACTTGTTTGCAACCGGCCTGTTGCAATTCAACAACAGACTTGTCGCAAGTTGATAGACACAATCGGCTAACGTATTAACGTATGTTACACCGTTGTAACCCAATTCCCATATTCGCATTACTCACAGGTTGGATACCATTGTACTGGTTTGCGCAAGAGTATTTCAGGGCAAAAGTAATCAGGCATACAAATGATGAATACGAGTTATTCACTCATGTCCATACTTCTTAATGCGTAGTTACGTTTGTTCTTCGTCACGCTGCCGCAAGCTGATATGATAGCAACTGGGCATGTGAGTGATCTTAAAATGTGAATTGGGTATAAACAAACGTTTTCCGATTTTGTCTATCTGTATAACATATATCCAGAGGCTTGTTACAAGTTGCAACAATCCTGATTTTAACAGATTTTTTGCAACTTGATGAAATTGATGAGTTTGTCTGCAAGTTGTTGACAAGTTGCAACAAGTCTGTGGCGTTAAAGCCCCGTACAGACGAGCAAGTTTTCCTTGACAAGTTTCTGGACGAGTTGCCTTACGCATCTGTACGACGAACAAGTTTTCCTTGACGGGCTTTATTTGTTCGTGAGTACGCGAAGTTTGACAATATTTTTTCTAGACAACTTTTACGAGGCCGCATGAATTAAGTACGTAAACAAACAATTCCCTTGTCTAGTGTTCCTTGTTGCACGTACACACGAGCAAGTTTCCTTGTTGAAAAGCTGGTACGACTAGCTTTTAAACTAGGCTCCTTGTCAAGGAAAAATTGTCATTTTTTTTGCGTACAGACAAGCAAATAAAACTTGTCAAGGAAAACTTGCTTGTCTGTATGGGGCTTAACACTGCAGGATGATCAAAGTCAATCGTTCAATGTGGTGCAATTTTCACCGGGTATGGGACATTGTCCACATGATCAAAATAATAACAATGTGATTGTTTTTTTTTGCTCATGAATTGAGTTAAAGAGACACACTGTTTTTGAAAGGTATGAAACGTGACAAATTAATTTCTGGGAATGAAACATGTTTCCTTTCAATGGCTTTATCGCCCAGCCTCGATTGCGAGCTGTTGTGTCTTCTCACTGGAGAAGTGCTTATTAGTTTCTCGTTTTAGTGTTTCTCGACCGTCAAATTTAAACAACATATAACGAGAAAGCGTTTTCTGCCACTTAAAGGGAAATGGCAACAAAGATTTTTATCGTCTTATTTGAAAGAGACTCCAAAACAATATATAGAAGTCTATCACATCATTTTTATATCTGCCTTATTTGGTAAGATATTTTCACTTGAAATCTTTAGTTGTCCGCCATCTTGGATATTTGTAGATATGCATGTTACGTCACTACTGGGGTCACGCCATTTTTTTTCTTACGCCACAATGATTAATCTTCTCCAATAACAACATACATGGTAAGTGTTTCGGATTTCAGCATGGACTGAAATCGTTTCCGAAATATTTCATTAGTGGTAGGTATTTAAGAGAAGCTTGGAATGGTCTATCCGTGTTGTGACGTCAACAAAACATTGTTAATGAGGTTAAGAATCAATCCAAGATGGCAGACAGTTCGATTATTTAGGTGACGATATCTCCTGAAGTAAAACAGATATAAAAATTTTGTAATAGACTTCTATATATTGTTTTAAGGTCTTTCAAATGAGACGATAAAAAATTTTGTTGCCATTTCCCTTTAATGAAATTAGTAACAAAGCTTGTTACATCTTTTTCACATCCAGCTCGATGTTTAAGACTGAAACATGTTAGCTGTCCGCCATCTTGGATAAATGTTTTTAGCTCATTGCATGAGGTCACAAGTGGAATAAGCCTTGAAGAATAATACTCGTAATAAATTAAGTAACAAACAATAGTTGGCCAAAATGTTTTTACTCAACGCGTGACATCAAATAACAAGTATAGAAACAAGTTGCTGGTTCATTCTGATCACTGCTTGTCAATAATTAAATGTCACGTGATCCCACCTGTGACGTAAACATGCTTATCCTTGAAAATCCAAGATGGCGGACAACTCGAGAAATACGAACAGCCGAAATATCTCAAGAATCGAGCCTCAAAGATATAAAAAAGCTGTAACAGCCTTTGCTAGTTCTTTCAAAAGCTCTTTCAAATGAGCAAAGAGTTTTTTTTTGTTTCCAATACCCTTCGATTGTAGAAAAGCTGGAAACGCGCGCAGGATGGAGGTATCAGGTGCAATTGAAGAAGAGGGTAAGATTGTAGAAAAGCGAGAAGCTATAATTGCAGACACGCGCACGGGAAGCAGCAATTGTAGCAAAGCGCAAGATTTGAGTATGTGACGACCAAATACACTAAATAAGTCTACTTTCCAGCACAACACGCGCCCACCTTTGTGCAGTTTGCTGGCCAGAAAAATGGCGAAACTGCCGGTTCGTCGTTTCTGTTCGTCAAAAAATGCTGCAAGCGAGTGGGTAGCGAACGTTTATAATGCGACATGCGTGGGACACAAACTTTAAGTGTTCCATCCATCGCAAGCAGTCCTTTCGTGTATTTCCTATTCTGTTGCGGAGGAACTGCAATTGTGGAATTGCGAGCGGACGGGGGAAAAGTTGTGCATATATGTGTGCAGACGTGCGCTTCAAATCACACTGTAGTTTGTGCTGATCATATTTTTATTCCAATTTACATTTTGCATGTTAAATCAATTAAACCGTTTACGTGCAATTACTGTTTTTTAATCATGAACATTTTAATTAACATCACTTGAAATAAGAATCCCTATTAAGCATAAGTTAGGTTCAATAACAATATGGGACAAATTTACCCTAAATTATCAATCATGTGCAATCCCGTTAAAATCACGATGTATCTGAAAAAAAGTAGAATATCGAGCATGAGCAAATATTATCCTTGTGGCACTTGAAAAAATTTAAATGTTTGTTGGGTTTCAGCGCGCAATGGACGACGGGTTATTGCTTATTTTCACCTCTAACCAGTGAACTCTATAAATACTGGAACGATAACTCCGGATAAAAACCCTACGTTTGGGTGAAGCCAAGATGGCGGCAACAACTGCAAATGTCGTAAACAGTACTATTTTCCCGAGGTATTTGTTATTTTTAAAAAAGGCTGTATCTCAAACTAGGTTATAAGTTCATAAACCATAAAATTACCTCTTAAAATATCGGTACATTCCCGGAAAAATGGTGTCAACCGCGCTGAGAGAAACAATAGAAAAGGACTGAACTTGATAACCTATTGATAACCAATTTGGCTTCAAAGATGGCGGCCAAGTTATCGTTCCAGTCTAATTTAGAGTTCACTGCCTCTAACTGACTCGGAATTATTTCTTTGAAACAACATTGAAGACACATAGGAAACTTACGACGGCAAATTTTCTTGCTATATATATAGTTCGCAGTTTACGCTTTTGAGTAGACATCCTTAAATGAAATAGCTGTATAAATGATTTTAAAACAGCAAAATGATGGATTTCTATTTTTCTGCTAAACCTACTGTTACTCTGCTGCCGTGGATTATTTATGTTTACCTGAAAGACGAGTATGAAGGCTATTGTTTGAGCTGGTAAATGTAGTACGAGTTTTTTCCTCCGCTGCAGACGGACGGCGACTGGCACGTTGTTCTTGTTCGGTTCAATGCGATGCGATAACACTTGTCACTTTTTCCATGATTTGCATACGACTCTGTATCGACAACACCGCTGTAGCACTCGCCTTTACAGAAATGTGGGAAAGTACTGAGTATTTTGATGAATTTTGATAACGTTTTGAAAATGTATTTCAAAAAAGAATTAATAATGCAAGTAATTAATTAGTAATTATTAGTAATTCTAATTAGAATAGTGACCATAAATTTATTATAATTATTATAATTATAATTAATAATAATTATATTTACTTTTCATAATAATATAATAATAATTAACATTATTCACTAATGTCCACTTTCCCCACTGCCCAGGTTCGCATTTTACTAGTGTTGATCAAAGTACTCCATTTAGTAATAAAGTTTCCATTATTTTCAAAATACGAGTAAGAGTATTACTTCCAAAAAATTTTTCTTAGATCGCTAGAGATGGCACTTTCAGAGTCCTCTTAGTCATTATATAAGGCATTCCTACACTTTTGCCCGACTAGTTGTCGATATTTGCCCGAAATTTGTAAACTCGGCGGAAGGGGGGGGGGGGAGGGTGGGGCAAACACCCCAAGTATTTATGCCCCTGATAATAGGAATCGTCTCTTACCTCCATTGGTTATTCCAAAATATTCCCAGTTTTCCTCCTTCACCTTTCTGGCACAACGACATACCATTCTTTTCATATATTTCTCCCAGTTATCAAAGAAAGATGGATAGATAGCAGTGAAATCGCCTTTATCCCGTGGGTCAACGTCATTCACGAGCCTTCTAGAAAACACTCGTTCGTCTTCTTGTTCTTTGAAACAGCCAACTGGTTCGTAGTCAAGCTCGCAAGTATCTGTAGAACAAATTGTCTTCATGATCACAACACTATCTAGCAATTGAGTTTTTCAACAATAGCGACGCCATCTTGAATTTTGAACATATCGCGGTGCATTGTGGTCTATCCAGGGTAATTTAACTGTTTTAAACCGCCATAAATAAAATATATGGGAGAGAACCGTTATTTTTATTATTGTAAACAACAGACAAATGTTCAGAGAAACTTATAGAACAAGGGAAACCCTAGGAAGATAAATAAATCCGAATGAAATTTATTACTTAAAATCCATTACCTCATATGTGCACACTGATGGCATAAAGTGCTTAGAATATTGATTGACATATCGCTATTGCAATTAAGAAAACATTCATCGCAATACTTTTCCTGTGCGGCGTATTCCTCTAACGATAGCGGCATTTACATGGTGGTTTTTACCCTGGATAGACCACAATGCATCACGATTCAAGATGGCGTCGCTATTGATAAACAGATTAATTACATTGCGAGCTCAAGATTTCTATCCGCTGTTAATGTTTTGGCATAGTATAGGGATGAACAGAAGGCCGCTCAGCAGTTCAGAATAATGGCAGAACAGCCAGTTCAGCGTTTCTATTGGCCAGAAAAAGCAAACGACTGGCCAAGACCTGCACAATGAACGTGCGTAATGCGACATGCGCGGTTACGCAAACTTTAGAGTTTCCGACTCAAGTGGCCCCTTCTGTTTGTTTTCTATTCTGTGGTTTTGCTGCCCTGTACGAATTGAGGACTTTTTTCTCCTTTGTTACTTTTGGGACGAGCTCCCTCCCTGGAAAGTCGTGGGGGCGATGCCCTCCCTCACCCCCCTCACCCGTTGTTACACTCGATTCAAAACATTGTTCAAGACTGCGTACCTGTTACTATGCGATGAGCAAAATTGGTGTGTCCCATTCCAGTGCAAGCCCCCCCCCCCCTTCCCCCGTTGTCACACTCGATTTAAAACATTGTTCAAGACCGCGTACCTGTTACTATGCGATGAACAAAATTGGTGTGTCCCATTCCAGTACAAGTGCCATCCTCGCTCGTACAATCGTGCCAACATTCGTTTGTACAGGTCGTCACTGGGCCATCTCGATTATATGAAATATCTTTTCCGTCTGCGCCAGACCAACACTCCCCTGAAAGTCGTACCGTGTGCATGGCATGTTATTAATTTAGTACAAGTAAACTGGGGCCAGGCGGGTGAATTATAATTATATATGCTCGGGAGACCGGCACCGTTTTATATATATGCGACTTTGACATCAGGATTGGAATTGGGGCAGGCAAAAATGCCAAAAACTTAAAGCCTATTTTTAACAATAAGATTACCAGCTCGATAGTTCTATGCGGAAATAGTTGATGAGGTCGAATCCCACAGAAATTTAGGGCGAGTAATCTGATTGTTTTGGTAGAATCTGAGATAAAAATGATTTTTCAGTACTTGAAGTATCAGGACCAACCTAATATGAACACGTTTTGTGATTGCCTTTCTGAAACAGCAGTGGTCAGTGTTGCTTGTGAGGACCAACCTCACCTGAACATACAAACTTACCATAATACTGAATGCCGAATGTACTATAACCCTTTTCCAATGCTTTTTTGGCACATTTGCAAGTAAACCTCGGAAGGTACACGTCATAATGTCTCCAGTCTATCTCACCCCCGGTTGAAATTGCGAGATTCTTCTGGCGTTCCGTGAGGATGTACTTGGGAAGGGGACGGGGATTCTGGTGCCTATCGTAGTAGCAACCCAGACGATCGTACTCTACGTCGCACAGTTCTAGAAAGTAAGAAGTCAGTTGCCGTATCAAGGTAGAAGAAGTCATGACTGTCGTCGAAGAAGAGGCGCAGAGGACCCCTGCCAGTCGACACCAGGATGCGATCGCGTCACTTTCTCCGGCTTGACGACAACAAGTCTGGTGCATGTTGTAAATACGCTTGATGCAAGTTGATTCTCAAGACTTCGTATTTGCGCAGGTTTGTTTCGACAACTTGCAGCAAGTCTACAAATATCAAGTTGCATCAAGTCTGATTTTAGCAGATTTGATGGAGCTTCATGAAGCTAACAGGCTTCATGCAACTTGATGAAGCCAACAGACCTGATGTAACTTGATGAAGCCAACAGACCTGATGTAACTGGATGAAGCCAACAGACCTGATGTAACTGGATGAAGCCAACAGGCTTCATGCAACTTGTTGAAGCCAACAGGCTTCATGCAACTTGATGAAGCCAACAGACTTGATGCAGCCAACAGGCTTGATGCATCTTAATGACAAACTAGCATGAAGCTAGTAAAACCCACAACTTGCATCAAGTCTGAGGCGTTCTCGCTGCATAGTGCATGAATATACAGTTCGCTTGAACCGTTATAAACTCACCAAGTTTGTAGATAAAGTTATAATTACTGTCCCCAACACAGTTGTCATGTGCTTCGGTATCGCGTCTGCATTTTTTAAAAGATTGATCGTAACATTCTTCATCGCCAGAACCATGTCTTTCAAAAAACTTCGTGCCTTCTCGTGCTTCCGATACGCCACCCCAGCACTCTCCTTTAAGACGAATGTTGAAATCATTGAACTTTTTATCAGTAACTATTGTTTTTAAGCATTCTGGTTGGTTCCATTCTCAGTAACTGGTTGACCAGTACCTATTGCTTTTTTTTTCAAAATAGCTGCCAATCAAAGTGGTTTTTAAGTTTTATACTTCAGCAAGAACAGCAATGTCTATGAACCTGCCAACTTTTAAAACTTTTTTGGGTGTAAAAAAGTGAAAAACCAACGCTGAATATTTTCCTTCTTTTTGAGTGCCGAGACGTATCGCCACTGATGTTGCTGAAAACACACGCGTTTTTCACGTGTTACATATTTTTTCATATCTTCACCAGTGAAAGTATGGAAAATACGCGTGTTTTAGTTTACGGTAAAACACCCATAACCATATAATATACATACACGAAATTCATGTGCTAGTTTTAGTTTGCGAAATACAAAAGAGCGCTCAATGCCATATAGACAAAGCGAAATGTATAATCGGCAAAATACATCAAAAACATACCAGTGCAGTTTATTTCATCCAGAAGGAATCTTCAGGTGGTAGAAGATTACTGAAGATTCCTTCTGGATGAAACAGACTGTAGTAGTAAGTTTTTGAGGTATCTCGCACGATTATACATGAAATTCCATTTTTCCCAGCCAAAAATGTAGGCAATTCCCATTTTACCCCTTCAGGACCCTCACAACTTACCCCAAAATTGAAGTCCAAAGTACTCATAACCGTTCTTCTTGGCGGCCTGAGCACAGCGGCAGGTGAACTCGGGTAGATATTTATCAAAGTTGTGCCAGTCAATTTTCATGTAGTTGTGATAGGGGCTGTGCACATCTCGTTCGTTTATCATCATCTGTGGGAGGGTGCGGTCACGGCGTATGTCTCTTCTGCAGCCAACTGCCATGTACCGCACAGGACAGCCACACGAGGTCGAGTCGACTATTTCAAGCAATTATATATATGAAAATTTTATTTGTGTTTGTCAAAAAGCGCCTAGCTTAAACCTGGGTTAAGTACAAAGCTACTAGTCCCTTAAGGAAAAAGTTTTCTACTTTGAGAAACGTGTCGCTAACAAAATAAGCAAGACGTCACTTTTGTTTGAAATGCAGTTAATGTCTGAAATGTGGCCTGTGAATATCGGCTACTTTCGTTTAGAAACGACAGAAAAATATAAAGGCTTGTATTTATGCCTCAAAAATGCTTGAATCCCAAGACGAGCAAAATGAAATGCTTTTGCATAAACTCCGCATGTCAAATACTCCATTACACTTAAAATGGAGCCATTTTGTTACGTACCAACATGGTTTGTGTTCAGTTCACTACTTAAAATGGTGCACATGTTGAATGAGGATTAAATATTGATTTTCGTTTTGGTTGCTGCATTTCAATGAAGTTGAGAAAAATGCTAGTCAACATAAAAAAATACCATAGAATCATTCTATTTGAGTTTTCGTTCGAGTGACATTTTTTTTTGAGACACAATGTATACGAACATTTTATTTCCGTTCGTCGAAAGTCGCCTGGCTTAAACCTGAATTAAATTCAAAGCTAAAAGACTGCAAGCGTGTTTTTACTAAAGAATCTTGGTTTCTAGTATTACGCATCTGATTTAAGTGACAGATACACCGATTTCGATCAAGGGAAATTTTGCGTTTTGTGGGCGGTGTTATCTGTAGCCCCTACTTTCATCAAGCCCTTTCCTTTACAGACTGCTTACCGTCTATACAAAATAAGTCATTTTAGAAATCTTAGATTTCACATCGAAATATAACAGCGAAATTCATTTCAATTTTCTAGCCTGTAACAGCAATTCACCAAAAAATAACTGAATGCGTTTGAAAACGTAAGTGTAAAAGCAAAGTATTCTATAGTCTAGCTTTTACAGAAATCCTAGCAATAAAATTAGTAAAATCATATAAAATAGAGTGAGGCCATATACATGCATCCTGTTGTATGAGCGGTCGTCGAAGACGAGATTGCGTGCATGTATGTGTATGATACAACACGAACGCGAATGTTGTTAATGGCTTTTGAAACTATCTAATTTTATAGATCTACTTGGCAAAGTAATTTTGAGAATATATCTTATATAACACAAGAAAGTCAACGTTAAAGTTCATGCAAATCAAGGGAAATCTGTATCATATACAGACTCCTTCACGCTCATGCATTTTTTAATTCTTTTGCGGTGTTTTCTTCATGGGTTATTAATGAGTTTCACAACTGACTTTACAAACCTGGGACGGCGACTGCAGCCAGGAGAATGAAACAAGACAGCACAGTGTGTCTCATCTTTAGGAATCACCACAGTTTTCTGCAATATCTAAAACAATCGAGCGAATATGAGCGAAGTGTGATTATTTTCTCCTTTTCCAATGAGTCTATTGCGCGCATTCTTCGTACAAAGGTCTCCTGATCCACATATTTGTTCAGAAAGAAAATGTGAAAAAAATCTATAATCAGTAACGGCTTTTTGGTGCTAAAACAAAAATAATCATTTAAAAACTATAACTAATTAACGCAAAATCATTTAGCATTTTTAGCATTTTAATTTAATTCTCTACCTTAGACTGACATGAAACTATAAAATTCTATTTTACGCGAATATGAATTTTTCATGCAGTATTAAATACGGTGCATTACCAACGTTTTTAAAACACAGACAATGATGTTTAATTCTGTTTCTTCTCTGCTTATCACATACGTTGTTTTTGGATGGTATTTCTGTGCAATAAATGTGTAGAGAAGGACCTTTACCGTATAGCCTAGAGTTAATTTACCCACGCCCTGTCTATTGCTTTAAAGCAAAATGAAATGAAATATAGAAAAAGAATTTGTAGAGAACTTACCAATCGAATATTATCTTCAGTCCTTGAAGCAACCTTGTGATCGAATGATCAAAACCTCTGTGACGATTTCTTTTATAGCAAATTTGCCAAGGCAGCAGCTGTCTTTGCTCTGAATATCTAAGCAGGAAATTAAATCTTTTTTGCTTTCTAATTTTTTGTATTATATTCGCGTCTTTGTATAAGCTAGCTGAAGCTGTTTGACAGCATTGTATCACGATTACAATTAAAAACTAATTGTTATTAATTGAAAAGTATGATTGGAGAGCAGAACAAGAATATTTGTTGGGTTCGAGAAGCGTTCAGTGACGAGATTGGTTTCACTGCTGGTGTTTGCATTATGTCTGCATTATTAAATGTTGGACAGATGTAACACATAAATATATATATAATTTGTCATTCTGGAGCATTTAATGTAATAAAATTTTCAAACTTGCAGAATATCATGAATAATATAGCGAGTAAAACTTCGCGATACAGACATACTACCTATTCGCACTCTACATACATACTCTAATTTATTTTCACCTATTATTACTTTGTCATGCTGTGAGGCTCGAAATAGCATCCCATAATAAAGGATGAATAAACGTATTAAAACATTTCTCGTCCAGATTTAAAAAGTAGAATTTCACAAAGTAGAATTTCCACTTTATTTTATTCGCTTTTATTTTCCTATATTTTCTCTTGTGTTGCCTTTTGGAAAGAAAATGTTTCTGCAATGGTGTTAATTTTTTCACATGCCAGTTGCATAATGTGTGTGAGCCATCTTTCCTAAAGCTCTGTAGGCTACTGTCAATGTTCATAGATGTGGGATGTCATGTTTTAAATCGATTTTTTCAGAGTATACATACGCGTGCTGTGTAATTTAGGTCGATGTATAATAAGTAAATTAGCATGTTAAGAAGAAAACAGACGATTGTTTTTAAGGTTTTCTTTGTGGTTGGCCAATTTCTAGCTGGGGACCAGGTGAATTTTGATAATAAGTTATAAATTTAATTTTATGATATATATCTACCGTCTAGCTTAAGTTTATTTCCACTGTAAAAATGACACCTAACTCGCGTTAAATAATGGAAATAGTCGATGTACAATGCGTCCTTAGTAACCTGGCGCCCAAATGTGAGAACAATTTGACGTTAAAAGTCCTCCATATTGGATTTGACAAGGAGTGCGAAAAAAACCCCGTTTGAGTAACATTAATACAGGAGGAACACCGGTTTTGTTGAAATAATAAACAAATATTTAGGAAGGGGGATCTATTAAGCTTGAAAATTCACATACGGACATAGGGAAAGACAAAGATCCTATTAAATATGTGTTTCCCTTATATTTTAAATCCGCCATTTTGAACTCAAAAGATTAGTGTTACAAATCCGTTCGCCAGCTGTCGAAACGTTCTACAGTCACATGAATTGTACTACTTGTTATAACAAATTAGCTGTTAACAACTTGTAACAAAATTGATGACATTTATATCAGAGCTGGTTACAAAGTCATTTTAAGTCGTATGCAATCATGACATATAATAAGAATGTTGTTTACAAAGTTGACAACACAAGGTTGTGGAAGTATTGCTATATCATGACTGGAACAAATTTGCAACACGTTTACAACAGTGTTAACGTGGTCCAACAATTAAGCCTGATGAGTGATTCCTCAACAAGTTTAGAATAAGCTGCTAACTACCTGTGTCGTGGGCAAGTTGTTGTGTAAAAGCTTATTCCAAACTTGTTGAGATCTTAGGGGGCTTGTCACAAGGTGTTTGCGTTCTCACGGCCAGCATTTACAAAACCATTGTGATTTTTATAGCATAAATCGGCAGATTAGTTTCTCAGGATATAATTTATTCTTTTAGATTTGAATACACTTTTTTATAATCGTTTTAAGACTAGGGAGCTCCAATGTCGATGTAATTTAAGCAAAACAAGACGGAGTTATGAGTCGAAAATTAATAATTTCCTGTCTTCAATTGGTTTATAATCAAATTAAATCATTCATTTACAATGATCCATACGTGATTTCTTGTTTATGTTCGCATACAACTAATTGGCCGGCTTTTTGAGTAATTGTTTAATCATTAAATTGCGCCATTAACAAATCAGAATATATGGTAATATGAGATATCTTTCTTCCCCGGATGATGCCAGCAATAGCAGCTAGACAATTTATCCCTGTCATAGAAATTGTAAGTCATTATTATTATTCCTGTCTGGCGGTAATTGTAGTATACCAAGAAATACTATACTACTTTACTCAATTTGTTCGTTGGTATCTTTGAAACATGAGGTCCGTTCATATGGGAAAACATTTCGACAAGATTACTAGCAAGATCTCGCATTGATATGAAATAATATAAATGTTACATTGCGTTC
This sequence comes from Muricea muricata, assembly GCA_963855995.1. NCBI lineage: Eukaryota > Metazoa > Cnidaria > Anthozoa > Malacalcyonacea > Plexauridae > Muricea > Muricea muricata. The sequence goes on from OY979727.1 coordinate 3,720,867, forward strand.
ATATGAAACGAAAAGTTTTCTAGGTACCGAAATCTCGGTGACCGAAATTATTTTTGTCCCACATGAACACAACTTTCCCGCTTACACTTTACAAAATCTACGTCACGGGAAACTTTACCATATAGCATTTCTCCATATAAACAGAACCAAATTATTTGACTTGTCGTTATGTTTTCTCGGTGACTGTGATAACTTCTGGCCGCATGTACAAGCCGAACTACAACCTGTCGCACTCAAATTACTGCAAAGCATTGTGTTCTATTCGAATTGATCACCCGCAAAAACACAAGGTTTTGTACACATGGGAAACAAATAATGACGGCGCAAATGGAAACGGCCTTACATCGTCGTTGATTGGACGCATCGTTAAATCGAAGCACTCAGAGTTGTCAAAGTAATACAATTAGCCAATACCTAATCGAGACCGCAAAGCATGTATGGATTCTTTCGAGGAACAGTGTGGTAGAGAGCGTCAGTCATCACTATCGGGTGGATATCCACCTTTCGTACTACCGGCCCTAGACAGTGTTCATCTCAAACTTTCTAAACATGTTTAGTAAGATGTGGAGGGATATGCATTCTCTAACTTGTTGGTCAGTGTTCCTGTTCAGTAAGATTTGACCTTTACAACCTTTGTTATTTTTTATATTTTCTGTCATTGTCATGTTAGTCTAGCTTTCTAATTTTGTTAATGGCCCTGGTCAGGCGTTGTTTCATTCAAACGTAAAAATACAAAGGGCACATTTTTCCCAAACGATATGAAACTCTGTTGCAATAGCTCTCGCTAAGAAACTCTCGCTATACGAACTCTAACTATACGAACTCTTGCTATATACGAACTCTGGCTATATACGAACTTTGGCTATATACGAGCTTTCGCTAAATACGAACTCTCGCTATATACGAACTCTCGCTATATACGATCTCTCCCTATACGAACTCTTGCTATATACGAACTCTCGCTGTATACGAACTCTGGCTATATACAAACTCTAGCTATATACGAACTCTCGCTATATACGAACTCGGACACTTTATACGGTCAGCAGCAACGGTACAACGGACACCCTTCTCTCTAAATGCAACATCAAAGTAGTTGGCTTTTTCCGTACTACACAGTTTCTATTCACTAGTATCGACTATCTTCTTATCTTGTACTTTGCACTTATTTATCACAAAAACCTCAGCTAGAAGTTGGAATAAACTCGACATTTTTGGTCAAAAAACACCACTGACTGAATTCGGGAATTTTTTGTTGAAGTAGCGAGAGGTATGTCAACAGGCTGCAACGAAATTTCGCCCCAAAGTATGGTGTCAGTTTAAAGATCATGCAAATTAAGTTGTTAACTTCTTTTTCAGAATTTCACCACCTTGCTTTTTTCTTGAGACATTTCACTTTGAATAATATACAAGTATTATACTTCACAGTGAAACACGAGGTTTTACTGCTGCACAGTTTTCTCTCACAGCATTTACGATAAATTTCTAAAAATTGGAATACAATGAATGCAGCAGATGAATATGTAAGTTGGGCATACAGCATTTGTGTTTTCTATTCGCCATTCTTCCAAGGGAAAAACTGTTGTTCCAAAACATCGCTCTAAGATACCCACAAAAATACTCTCGCTATTACGGAAACTATACATCACGGTCCTTGAGTGTCTGCTACAACGAGTGTAGACTCTACAACTGAAAAAGACCAAATGAAACATTTTTCAATCAAATATAAAGACATGAACAATTTTCGTAAAATGGTAAATATTGATAATCATTTTATCAAGTTTTAAAATAAATTTTTATTTAGTTATTATTAAGTTTCTACTTAACACTTCGCATCAATATAGCATGTATGAAAAATAGTCCACTGCAAAATACGACAGTCCTGATCAACTGCCCTAAAACAAACTGCCTATATCTTGGCTTGTAATGCTAGCTTAATCATCGTAAAAAATCTGAAAGTATGCACTTTGCTGCCAATTTGGTCTGTAACTCTGTAGCGTATTGTACCGAAGGCGCAAAGTTGTCAAGTTGCCTTAGAGTTTTAAATTATCTTCTTTTGTGCTGGAATTAAATGCATGATATTGTATTGAGATGGTTGCTGCGAGCTCTGACATGCACCGTCGATATGCAAGTGAGGAATCCAATATAGGTATAAAACTTACGGGTAAGTAAAAACAGTTTAAACGAACGTAGGTGGGTGGATAGACTAATTTTGCCAACGGCAACGAAAATAAGAGATAACAAACTCGTAATCTGTATACACGTATGTATATAGAGGAAATACATTTATGTGAATCCTACTAAACTTAAATCATACACCAAACTCAACAAACAACTAAATACCGAAAGAAGTGATACCGTCCAGATGTATTGAATTCCTAGAAGCTCAGATCCTTATACTTTGAATACTTTGGTCAATTCCATTCTTCGCCCGTAGACGTTGTCCTTTACTCTTAGGATATACCTCATTACCGAGCCTAACTGGGGGTTATACAGCATGCTATAACCAAGCACAAATGCAATTAATTGAAATCATTCTAGGTTCCTGTGGTACTTGTAAGATAAATATAAAACACAAGTTTCCTCTGATATACACTGCTGTCGTTAACAATGTAAAAACAGAAAAGCAGTTCTAGACCTGCAGTTTGTTTATATGATCCCACCCAGCAGCCGATCGGACGTGATGGTACGTGGGATGGAACATCTCAATATCTTTTAACTAAAACGTGTTGAAGCAGCAACGGTAATCTAATACAACAACGTGAACGCCCAGCCACCTTTTTGTTCCTTTAATCGTGATTTCAACTTTCGTTTAAATTGTGCCGTTGCTACGAAACTCCACTCCCAATGTTTACTGATCTTCGTGCAAAGATAGCGTAAAATGGATTATTAATTTCTTTTGTCGAGTTTCATTAACTTTGTTATTTTTTAGTTATTCCACTGTGAACAGTATACAAATATCATACTGGTGACATCTTGCACAACAGATATTTTGAAACAGCAGTTTTTACCTTGGAAGAATAATGAACAAAACTACATCTACTCCAACATACATAATCATTTCCTGTATATGTTAGTCCAATTTTCAGAAATATATCGTAGATATTGTAAGAGATAGCTATGCAGAATTAAAACCTCATTACTTACTTTGATGTCATAGGTATATATTACTGGCATAATATTCAAAGTAAAGTATGTCAAGATAAAGGGCAAAATGGTATAAGATTTAAAAAAATCGACAACCTGATTTACATTTTGTTTACACTGACACCATAATATACTTTGGGCATGAAATTCCGTTGCAAAGACACTTTAAGCTTTGAACACGTCAAAATCATCACGGGTGGTCGTATAACCAAACCCCTAAAGACTTGCTTCTCATGTCATGCATCTTTATCCCATAGGGGGTGGGGGTCGTATAAACAGAGTCTTGCAAACTTGTCTCTCATGCACTCCTCTTAATTCGTCGGCGATGATCGTTTTGTCGATGCATCATAACTAATGGAAAAATGCATATCTGTCCGCATGTATTTTTCGACATCGCGGCCACGTGCACTTGCCAGTGATAAATGGTCACTGACACTCTTACCGTACATACTTGAAAAAATTAACTGTATATTAACCAAAATGCCAACAGTCTCTGAACAATCTCAAACTAACATGTCAATCTCAAACCCACAGTCTTTCAGGTAAATGTTGACACAAAAGTGTCATGATTGTAAAGTGATGTGGAACCTGCGATCTGAGAGGTGAAATAAAGCTAATATATTTGCTGGTACCATGGCATCACTGACAAAGCTTAAAATCACACGCCTGAATTACTGGCCTCGTACGTGACCACCAGTTGATTGACAAGCATAAAAATATTAAAACACATGAAGTCAGGAATCTTAATTGGAGATTACATTTAAGCTTGGATTTAAAACAGACCAAACAAAAATTAATTAACAAAAAATTTGTCAGTTGGGTTCAACAAAAGAACGTTTCGATATTAAAACACAGTCAGGAATGTTAATTGGAGATTACTTTTATTAAGCTTGGATTTAAAACAGACCAAACAAAAACTATTTGACAAAAAAATTTTCAGTTCGATTCAACGAAAAAACGTTTCGATATTCTTGATGATGGTTTTTAGCACTTCAACTGTAGCAATTAGCTAATCTTTGGCAAGTTTGTAGGGTTATTCCTTGCTAATTGCCATTTAATAATGTCGCCCTTTCGAAACTCTATTCTTTGTCTGCCGTTATGTACCGACTTGTACATGTAATTATACATATCAGGAATTACAGCTTTGTCAATTAGTGGAGGTTTGATAAGTTCTTTATAGATTTGCACTGCGAACAGCAATTATCAGTTTTGTGGAAACATCACATGAATTTATAATTGCAAAGCTTTCGATCCGTAAAATCAGATTTTCATCAGCGCTAGTAAGCTTGGATCAAGATCCATTAACTGACCGTAATATACAATTTGGTAAACTTAGCTTCCTCATCTTAGTTTTATCTTAGAACAAATATTCCATTCCAAAGTTCTAGTCCTATATACAAATACCAATTACCATGCATTACCATCTGAAATTCTAGCATTGTACATTTCTTATTGAAATATATAACTGAAATCGATTAACAACATGTAATTTTAAAAGCAATTTTACTTTTTTTTAATTGTAGTAACATAGCTATGCGATTTATCGGATGAACTGCACCAAATGCCATACGATATGTTTACCCAATCCTCGCAGACTAACGAAAACAATACAGTGAACCATACCTTTCCTTGGTAACTTTTTCCAGACAAAGTACAACGGGTACGTGGTTACATGAACGTCTTCACCGTGTTCAAGCCAAAACAAATTAATGACAATGGCGTATCCAACGTCTTAATACATAAATTTGGGGAGGGGACAATTTATCAATATTGATATTTGTGTTTTGGGCCATTAACTTTTTTGAAAGCAATTGTTTGAAATGTCGGATCGAACAAGAGCTCGTATCATACGCCTCCAACGCATGTATCAGTCGCCTCCAACGCACTTCAAATAATAGAAAATAAATTAAGCCATCTCATCTATTTTTTGAATTGCATTCGACGCGACAGAAATGCACCGAAGGTACAACCCAGGCCCTAGTCCTATGCATGCTGCTCACGTTATTTGATAATGAATTTCTTGAAATTTGATCAACTAAATTGTTGGAACTGTCATGGTTTTCTAGCCTTGTTGTGTTATCAATACAATAAGATAGAAATAATATTGTTAATACGTAGTTTATGAAGTTATATTAACTTGGGTTTCTTGTACGAAAGCTGGACATAGCGCTATCCAACGGACGAACTTATTAAAACTATTCTCACTCACTGGGACTGTATCTACTTCACCAAATTTAGCTAAAGCGCGAGCCCGAAGGGCGAGTAAGGCCCAATAATTTTTTAACCATGCAGTAATATTGCTTCGTTCTTAAGCTGGCCCTGAAATTTACAATCATTAATTAAAGGACGATGTACAACTTGCAATTATTATTAATTGTAGGGAAGAGAACATGCTGTTATTTTTCTTTATGAAACTCGTTGAAACTGTGTAATCATGCTCATTAAAGAAAATTATAAGTGCACCAGAAATGTGGAACCGAAGTAAATTATACTTAATGAGAAATTTGCTAGTTTGCTCGACTAAATGGATTTCTATTTGACAACTAGTTCCAGTACTTTCCGGTGATCACCTTGATGTTTAAAGTTTTTGCATATGTTTGAGAATAATCTTAAAACAACCATGGGAATAAAATGGAGAACAATAGAATTATTTGTGATCAATTCCATGCTATTATTTGCTTAGGGGAAAATCGTGGTTTTACCCTGAGATATTATAGCATAAGCAATACAGCCAATACTTCGCAGTATTTGGTATATTTTTTGTTCAAAATCACACACATATTGTCAAGACTACTCTAAAAGCTTCATTTTTTTTCCTTTTTAAAAAATAGACTTTTTTAATAGATTTGGGGGACTACGAAAGTTCGAAAACATCACTATGCGATGGATAACGGTATTCACCTTTCAGACAACCGACCCCCGTATAATAAAAAGTAATTGTATCGCCAAGATGAAAACTAGGCTTTGTATTTAACATTTCTCAAGCCACAAAGACTTGCATATCGGAAACGAAGCAAAAAATGACTTATGTTGGGCAACGAAAGGCCAAAAAATGGCTCAGAATGTGAAAAAAAGTACGAAAGCTATTTTTGTTTTTGAAGCAATGATTTTTAAGAAGTTAAAACGAAGTACTTCTGAAAATTTGAAATGTTAACTAAATACGTAAAGAAGTAAAAAAGTTAACTTTTTTTTTAAAATTTTCAGACTTGCCAACTAAAGTGCAGAGCCCTGAGTGGAAGTTTCTATTTCTAACTCCCAGTGTCCAAGTACACAAAACCCATGGCTCTACTGACTGGATTGCGGAAATCTTCATCCCATTCCGATTGTTTTTTCGCCAATGAATCCTTGCAGTTCCCATTTTAGCCCTTCGGGATCCTTGGGTCAATGATAATCATAACCAAAATATTGAGAGTATTTTGAGCCCATTTTCTGTTTTGAAATAGCGAGTTTTTGAAAAGTTTTCAAATACTGAATAATCAAGAGATAGATGGACCACGAGGAAGAACGGTGTTATACCTTTCCAAAGCTATTTCGGGGGGGGGGGGGGGGACGAGAAGGGCGCGCTGAAGGTCTGAGAACGAATTGATCGTAGAAAAAAATAAACTTTGGAATTGCTTTGGTTTTTGTGGTTTTCGCCGATAAATCGCTGGATTTTTTTTGGAAAAGCTTTAAAAGAGACACATGCGTTCTGTGGAGAAGTGCAAGTAACTATACCGATGCATTTTTGTGCCCGTTTCTTGCAACAGATCAGACATGTTGCACCAAGGCAGACCAACAGTGCTCGTGGATTGCAAATGTTCCTGTCAAATGTAAACAAATGTTCCAAACTTTCGGCCGCTGCATTATCGCAAGCGGCTTTGAAAAAGGTATGTGATATATGAAATACGTAACTTTCCTTTGAGAGAATGGGACTATAAATCTATTATTATTCATTGTTTTCCTCGCTTGGTGTAAGTTTTACAGAATAATTTTCCACATTTATGTATAAACACGTACAGTTAATTAATAATGCCTGTCAATAATAAAGCCTACAGAGTAAGGATCTTTAAGCGCCTTTTGCACAACCAAATTTTCGTTAACAAATTTCACATGCCATGTTTTGTCACTGTGTGATGCAGTGAAGATGTACTTGAGAGAGTGTGCTACTGTTGAGCATTTGGTTTGAACTTCTCCCACTTGTAACAAAATTGTTTGAGACTGACAAATTCACAAATTTGTTGGACATATGCCTAATTTGCCAAAAACACTTGTCACATATTTTTCCTGCAAAGGGGACCTTAGTTGGATTTAATACACATCTATGTCAGACCAACCCAAAGCTGGTGGCTTAGACGTACCATGAACTGTGTACATTTGCTCTGAAGTTTTGGTTGATTTCTGACCTGATCACACTCTGATACCCATCAGTTCAAGATATCTGATCATAAGATATGCAATGAATCACAACTACATTGTATTCAGATAATAAAACATTTTATGACAACTCTAGTACAGAAACAATATTGGCATGCCTGGGTCTTTCAAATGTGAAGTCCCTGATTGCCAGATTGGAAAGTTTGTAAAATGTGCGGGCGAGATTGACGAAATTTAATACAAAATATATATAAGACATCAAAACTTTCTATAAACTTTCCAATCTGGCCTGATTGTACATTACATAATTTGCTGTTTAATATTTTTAGCCATGTGATAATAATGCAGATGTTACAGAACGAATAGAAGTTTCATTGATCAAAACGTTGCTTGCTGGAAACAAACATGAACAAGGAAAAGACTTGGGGCTCAAAAACAATGTTGGCAGAAGTAGTGCATCAGTCAAGAAAAGACCTTGTGCCTCGGTGGAAGGGCAATGCAACTACAGGAATCAGTTGGTTTGGCAGGACATATTACTGGGATCAAAAAATGTTCAAAAACAAGATGTGGTTATGAAAGAGTGTTCAAATTTGATTGGAGTTAGTGAAGAAATGTGGTATTGCATGAACACAGACGAGGCATGTCCAAAGAAACACTTAAAAGATGGTATCGTCCATTTTGGTCAAATGCACATAATTAAGTGTAGTACTTTGAGGGATACTGATAGTTCAGCCTCTGGACAAAGGGCAAAAAGTGGACCGTCTTCAGAACAACTTTCTCGAGTATTATTGAAACTTCGAGAAGAGGTTAGTATTAACTAAAAAAACATAGCGTCGAGCAGATTGTGAGATTGTATGGATTATGCTGCTCAAAAATTTACTGTCTAATAGTGAATTAAATTTTGTTAATCTCCAGCACAGATTTTTCAACTCTTCCACACAGGTCAGCCGGTCAGGTGTTGCATCTTAGGATAAATTAAAATATACATATGGCTGACAAACAGCATTGATCATAATGCACTACAATTGGATATTTGATAAACAAAAACAATAAATGACTGATTATTTTATTCTGGATGTACGTTCTGACCGATCATTTGGAATAAGTGAATAGAGGAATGTACGGGATTATTACAACAAAATAGAATCCTCACCTAACTGGTGTAATATTTTTTACTTTCCACTTTCAGCTTCCAAATTTCTTTGAATCACATCAATGCTATTCTATATACCGTAAAGATATCCTTTTTGTCAACAAGTTAACAAGAACAACAACCAGGTATTATGGTTCCTTTTTATTAAAAAACACAAAAGCTATAATTGAATGTTTTTATTGTATATGTTTTCAACGTGTATTATGTGCAATACAAGATTCAACATTGCTTGTATATTATGTCAAAACATATAGAATGAAGATTTTGTTTATGTTTTAAAATAACCAGGTAAAAAAGTTCTTTGCAACCAGTAACTGATAGACTTAGGACAGGGTGTGGCTTTAAAAGGGGACCCATTAAGAAGTTAATTATTCCTTGCAAATCTTTTGATATGTTGAAAAGAATATGCAAGTAATATTACCAGCTGATCTGGTCATGAGTAAAAGGTCTGGAACTAGGTACCGAATAAAAATCCATTTTGCTGTTTTTAATCACTTATATGTATCTTTTATTTTCCTGTATGAAACTTGTTGAAACTTTGTAATCATGTTTAGTAAAGAAAATTATGAGTCCACCAGAAATTTGGAACCGAAGTATATTATACTTAATAAGAAATTTGCTAGTTTGGCTTAGAAAATTAATTTGTATTTGTTACAACTAGTGCCAGTACTTTTCCATGTTTTCAGGTCACCTAGTAATATAGCAATGATCTGAGGTATTTGACCCCTATAGAACTTCATCAACTACTATTTAAATTTGTACTGTTGTTTTTTTTTTCAGAACCCTGACATCATACAAACACATCATGAATGTAATGGCATCTGCTGGTAGACTGTTCTGGACAAGGGCATCGCTTGACATAATCCGTATTACAAAGCATCATGAAGATAACACAATCAAAGTTCGCTGGACAGCCAAAGGAATCCCGTGGTATCAATTGCCATTCTTTCTTCTAACAGGAAAACAGCAGTCTTTGTTTTATAGGTAAGGCTTACTTAGGTTAACTGGGAAGGGAAGGGCGGAGATAAATCCAAACACAATTGGTGTGCGAGCTTTTACTGTGGGTACAGTATTGGTGATACAGTCTGATACACTTTACTTTGGAACCATGTAACTTCATTTCAAATGTACTACAGGACTTGGTATGTGATTTCCAGCCTGTTTACTGCTCATAAAAACGTCAATAGTTCCACAAACATTGCTGCTCTTGTTTAAAACATGCAATTACAGTACAAAGTCCTGGGGCCGGTTGTATAAAAAGTGATTAAAGTTAACTGTGATTAGTGGAAACGTCAACCAATCAGAACGATATATTTTGTACTTAATCACTATTTAACTACAAAACAGTGATTAAAAAAGTGATTAATAGTTTTATACAACCGGCCCCTGGAGTATATTAGTAGTGAAGTTACAAGGTTCCAAAGTAAAGCGTATCAGTACCATGTCACGAGTGTCGCATCTGTAAGCAAGATTAAGGCTTCAGCTCTCGTTTCCAGTCCATTCCTTTGACTTTCTATAAAATAAAAGAGAAAAAGATGCTAATTCTCTTGGAACAGGGCGTGCATATTTTATCTTTAAGGGAAATGGCAACAAAAATTTAATTCGCCTCACTTGAAAAACATTCAAAAACAACATATAGAAGTCGATTACAAATTTTTATACCTGTTTTACTTCGAGAGATATTCGCCCCTAAATCAACGAACTGTCCGTCATCTTGGATTAATTTTTACCTTCATTAACTATGTTTGGTGACGTCACAACAGGGATAAGCCATTTAAAGCCACTTCTAAATACCTACCAACAATCAAATATTGTTTAAAGCCTTTTCACTCTGTGTTTTAATCGAGAACACTTACCGTACGTGTGGTCATGGGCGCATATTAATCATTGTTTTTAGTAAGAAAATAAAATTGCGTGACCCCAGTTGTGACGTATTATGCATATCAACAAATATCCAAGATGGCGAACAACTTAAAATTTCTAGTCAAAATATCTCACCAAAAAAGGCAGGTATAAAAATTCAGTAATAGACTTCTACAGATTGTTTTGGAGACTCTTTCAAATGAGACGATAAAAAATTTTGTTGCTATTTCCCTTTAAAGGCCGGTTTCCACTAGGAATGGATAGGAAAATTTCTTCTGTCATCTTGACATTATTTTCGCTCTGTTTACCAAATTACAATGCTTTTTAGGGTTACCAATGGTTACCCAATTACATTACTTTGGCTCTGGTTACCTAATAAACTTTCCTGTCCGTTCCTTTCCGTAGAAAAATTATCCTGAGCGGAAACCAGTCTTAAGTCTAGTTTACTAAATTTAGCAATCGAACTATCTACAAACACAGATGACGTACTTTACTTTCAAAGCCAAAAATAAAGAAACTGAATGTTTCGTGTAGATACGTAGATGGCTTTTCAATATTTGAAGTTGGCCGGGATGGACTAGTACATTGTCACCGCTTGGATAAGGTAAGATTTTTTTATCATCGACTGCACTTTCTACTCTTGTGGTTTATCTTAGTTGAGAAATGATTTCCGGTCATTTTTTTCTTAAATCTCGGGTTTTCCAATAGCACTTATGCGGTTTTCCCTAAAGCTATTGTCCTCACCACCAAGTCTCATTTTCATGTAAAGAGAACGTATGCGTCAATACGAGGCTTGGTGGTGAGGACAATAACCTCAGGGAAAACCCGCATAAGTGCTATTAAAAATAATTTCTATCCGTGACGAATTTAACCCAAACAACTTCATTTGAACTGAACTAAACATTTTGGTGAGAAGATTGAGTTTCAATACTCAATTGAAGATTCAGTTTTGGGGGAAAATTTCCTGAAGAAAAAAAACAAAACTTGACAGGGGCTCTTTAGTCCACTCTCCTAGAGGTTGAGTAAAGTTTGGCCAACCAATGTTGAAACTTTTCAATATGGAGGGTAAGGAATATAATTAGCATTGAAGTGTAATATTAGAAATCCAAGGCCATCTTGTCGACAAAATTTGACAAGGTTTTCTTACGGCATGTTTTTACAGCTTTTAAATACTAGTATACAGCAGGGCCATTATGTTTGCAAACGGAAGCAACAGTGTAAGATGTACGTAAGTTAAAGAGCCGTCAAAGAAGGCCAATACATACTCCTATTGTATGGGAGTGTCCGCAGGTCATATTAGCCGTCCAGGTTAGACAGCACGCTCAGTCAGGCTAGTTAAGAAAATTGCGCAGCCAAATACAAACAACCTGTTCTGGCCTGATGAAAACAGCATTGAACAATGTTTTGCTGCCCACGTTGTTCAAGGTTGTCAGCAATGTTGGTCAACATTTTTACACCTGATTGCAGGCTAATTCAGGTTCAACAATGCTGAACAATATAGTTGGCAACATTGAACAATGTGGGCAGCAAAACATTGTTCAAGCTTGTTTTCGTCAACTCTGAACAGTTTGTTCATTTTTGGCTGTCTACTGCTTGTTGTCTGTACGTCAAATGCCAACGCGTAAATATTGGCTCCCATAAAGTTTTTGTACTCAGGTTCTTTGTGTTTGAGTTGAGAACTGACTTTCAGCTGCATGTCTGGAATAAAAAGTTGAATATAGCCGAGCAGAAGACGAGAAATTGCAACACAACAGGACCACCCATGTTATGTTAACAACACATAAAGTCAAAACTTCCGACTGTAAGAGTTTATTTCCCAATCAAAAAAATGGTAATAATTTTTGCTTAGAATAATCACTCGTCATATGCTTTTCTTTCACGTTCGTTGCTGAACAGACTGGCGCAAATAGCTGAGAATGCCTACAAATCGAGTATGACTCGAAACTGAATCAATTCAATGATTATTATTTCAGGTAATGCCCACATCTACTCCGGAGCGGCAAAAATGGAGCATTCGAATGCAAATCTTAGCTCTGTTAGGCCTGGCAGAAATTACACACGAACCTTGCGAAGCATTCCAAGTAAAAAGTCAAGAAATGTTAAAGTAGATGAATTATTTTATTTTCACCAAGTAAAAGTTTACATACAGTGTATCTCAAAAATTTCAATTTTTGTACAAAGATAGTTCCGAGTGCTTGGAAACCAGATTTATTTCGAGTGTTGAATACCATGTTCAACACGAGAAATAAATCTGGCATTTCCGCGCACCCATGTATTCTCTACTCGGTCGTAACTGTCGCAGCAAAATCATTCTCGACGATGTGATATAGTCCAGACCTCTTTTCTTTTGTGGGCTGTATTCAAATTAGTATATTAAGTGTAGATCGACGCACATACTCTAGCACATCGGTCACTTTGATATATTGACGACATTCTCGACTGAATGGAATCGAAAGCTTTGTCACACGCTGCAATTTTTCTAGCAACTTGCAACGCAAATCTATTCTTGAGAGATGTAAAATTGGCAAATCCACTTCTTCATTACATTATGCTAATGTCTTCTTCACATATCAAACATTCTTCACTGACTAATATCTCTTAAGGGTAGAAGAAAAATTGCCGCTGTGAGAAAGAAATGAAAACTAGACTTAATTTACGCGTAATTGGACTCGGTTTTCTGGAAACCCTGCGGTATATATGACTATTTATCAGAGTGTTATAGTGAATATAGGATGTGTTTTGTTGAACTAATGGATCAGCTGTACCAGTGCTGTTTTGAATTTTACAGCTTAAGTTGATTTTTACCCAGTAAAGATTTGATCTTTGCGAACCTAAATTAGTTTTAATAGTAAGATGCTTGTCTTGTCAATTAGTAGTAATTGTAGTAGATAATACCTAAAAAGTGTCACACGAAAAATCTGATGCTTAAATTTTGATGGAATGTAGATACTATGTACCTAAAGTATTAGGTAATATATAGACTTGTCAGACTTATTGTATATAATAATTATATAATAGATAGGCAGTCGCGTGCGTGCCACTGCGTGCGAGCATAGTTGGGCGACTATGGATTAATCTATTTATCAATAGCGACGCCATCTTGAATCGTGATGCATTGTGGTCTATCCAGGGTAAAAACCACCATGTAAATGCCGCTATCGTTAGAGGAATACGCCGTACAGGAAAAGTATTGCGATGAATGTTTTCTTAGTTACAATGGGGATATGTCAATCAATATTCGAAGCACTTTATGCTATCAGTGTGCACATATGGGGTAATGGATTTTAAGTAATAAATTTCATTCGGATTTATTTATCTTCCTAGGGTTTCCTTTGTTCTATAAGTTTCCCTGAACATTTGTTTGTTATTTACAATAATAAAAATAACGGTTCTCTCCCATATATTTTATTTATGACGGTTTAAAACAGTTAAATTACCCTGGATAGACCACAATGCACCGCGTTATGTTCAAAATTCAAGATGGCGTCGCTATTGTTGAAAAACTCAATTATTAGGATTATGAGGATACCCAATACCCAGAATAACAGTCTGGATAGGGTACAAACGATAAAATACACAGAACACCGGGATACCCAAAATCCGGGACTGAAACTGGTAGTCTGCTCTAAGCGAAAATGAAATTTCACTAATTTTGGCTACGTATTAAAGAGTTAGAAAAAATGAAAAGTAATTTGAAGTCTGCCCAAGGCTGCAAATTTGAAGTCTGCCCAACATGCAAAAACAAATAGAATTGTCTCCCGATAAGGTGAGGATTCATTCATTTTCGTTATCCATTCATTGGGCAGAACATGAATATAGTCAATATATGAATGTACCACTACTGAGCTCAGTGGCATATACACCCCCCTCCCCTCCCTCAATTAACGCTCTAGTAAAGAAGACATTTATGCAACCTTGCTCGGAATCTGTCGACAGCAAGTCGTAGGTTTCGGTATCCTTCGGTAGGCGCGAAGCAGCGCTTCCACTTTGAAGGAAATTTCCTTTTGAAAGGAAATTTTTTGCAAGATGAAGGAAATTTGAAGGAAATAAATTTTGAGGGAAATATGAAGGAAATTCCAGAAGAACAAAGGAAATTTGAAGGAAAAAGCAAAATATCACCCAAATCGTTAATATTTAATATATATTCTGAAAATAAAGCGTAAAATAATCCTCAATCTGACTTTATTTAACCGAAGGTAGAAAAATGATCTAATGAATTATGAAATATGAATTATGATTATGAACCTACTTAAAATACTTGATTTACAGAAACGAATCATTCGAGAAAACGAACACGATCAACACATGTTGAAAAGTTGATATGTCACCAACCTACACTCACGCGCAAAAATAATGAGACATACGTGTTTTATACATAACCTTTTCATTTTGACACATCCATTCATGTATACGTCGACTTTATATAAACAAGCCCTCCTTCCCTCCTCCTTTGCCATTTTTTCGGACATCTTTTCAGCAAACTGTGTGGCTGGTATCGATACAACAACATTGTTTTGGGGAGGAAGCGGGAGCGAATAGAAAGTCTCAAATATTTTTGCTCGTGATTGTAGCTGCACGTTAATTTCATATTTTTCAAGGCAAGCACTAAAACGTTTTAGCTATGATCATATTGTAATTGCTACAACTTTATTCTTACAAAAATAAGTGCCTGATGAAGTGCAGAAAAAATATCACAATTTCTGACAATCGATGTAGATAATCGGTGTAGCCACAGGTGTAGCTAATGATCATTCAGTTTTGTCACCCTGAATGACGTCATTCTGTTTATAATTTTTTGGGTAATGTTACTTATCTGTACAGAAATGAAGTCATATAATTGTGTTTAGACTTTAGATTAATCATAAAGTTGAACATCAGCATGATTGTTTAGTTGAGAAAAGGCCATTTTTGTCGTTTTGGAGAATATAGTTAACGTAATTTGATTAAATTACTTAAAGGAAATTTGAAGGAAATTTCACAATTTTTTGAAGGAAATTTTGATCAAAATAAGGAGGAAAAAAATTTTTTTTGGTTTTTGAAAGTGGAAGCACTGGCGCGAAGATTTTCCGGAGTTTTTGAAACAAGGCAAAGCCCAGTGTTGCCAAGTCCGGGATTTTATCCCGAGATCTCGGGATTTTTTACATCAGTTGGGATGTTTTTGGGATTCTTATTTTAAAAATTCAAACTCGGGATTTTTTTGGGATTTTTCAGAATTCGAGTTCTAAATTTAGTAATCAAGTTTTTGGTGAAATTAGCTAGTTAACAAACTATTTTGTTAAATAGACAATTTATGCTGTCATATTTACAGCCGTGGCAATTGAAGTGTTCCTAAAATATTGCATCAATTCATCTGCTCACTAGAACAAATTGATTTGACAGTTGGTGGAACTGTTTACAAACTTCACAAATCTGACCATCTCTGGTCACTTCCTGCTCTGTTGTGATTGGCCGCTTGTGCCAAAGCCAATGGTGATTGGAGCATTCAACAGGAAGTTGATCAATTATTTAGGAAATTGTAAAATCTTCAAATGTTTTATCAAATGAATTCGTTCATGTTGTCAAATGAATTGATACAATATTTTAGGAACACTTCAATTGCCACGGCTGTAAGCTCTATTGACCTGCGTATTTAACAAAATTTTGTTTTGGAAGACTCTCAAAAGCAAAATAAAGAGGCAAAGAACACACAATAGGTGGCCTGAGGCCTAAATTGCGCAGAGACTGGGAGAATGAAATGAATGAGAATGAAAGTAAGAATTTCGGGATTTTCAAAGAAATTTCGGGATATTTAGGGAGCTTACTTGGGATTTGTGCAAAATTACAGCTGGCAACGCTGGCAAAGCCAAAAGATAAGCGGCAATGTTGGTTTGAAATTTTCATCGATCCCAACTTTGTTTTAAGGTAATATGCTTTATTTTTTATCAGTATTTGTAGTAAACTACTTAGATTGTTCGTAGAGATCGATTTTTGAGAAATCCGACTGGAATTAAGTACAGTAGTTTATAGATTTCGAGTATCCAGTTTGTTGTTTGCAAGCTTTGCTATAAATTAATGGTCGTTTCTGGAACTAAAGGTTGCGGTTTTTGGTTGAAGTTAGATGACAATAATAACGTGTAAAATCCGATACAAACATTGAGTGTGATCTTAAATTGTTAAAATCGTCGAAAAAGTATGCTCAGACAGTAATTCTATAGCTTTGGATGTTCGAAAGTTTAAAGATCTTTATAAGATCCACCCCAGGGTGCCAGACTGCAGAGTATGGCTCTTTTCGACGAGATCTCGGGTGCACAAAAGCAAAACATTGAGGTGCAGGTGCGCAAAAATACTTGTAGGTGTGCTTGAAAAGCCAGCCAAAGAAAGAAAAGTGGTAAAAACCTCGCAAAATACAGTGCAAATACAACGTTTTGGACCAAAATAGGGTGTAAAATTTGCTATAAACTGCGCTCGGGTGCGCCGTTGACAAACTCTGCAGTCTGGCCAGGGTGCGTTCTGTGCACAAAAATTTGGGGGCACATCCCTAGTTGAAGAGAGGGTACAGGGCATTATCTAGTATGACAGGAGCACATACAAGCCCTTCTCCTTGAAGACTGGCGATTTGACAGACAAATTATTTCATACAATTTTCACACCATTGCTTACTTTTTGACCTTCTACAGTTTACCATTTCAGTTATTGATGTGGTCTCCTCAATAGTATTCTTTGAAATTTGTTCTTAAATGAACAAAGTGTTCACATCCTCTTGATCAAACAACTGATAGATTATAAAAAATAAAATTGTAAGATGTATTTTGTCATTCTTCTTCTTTTTACCTTTAAGGAGGTCCTGTTAGGGTCTTAGGACTTTTGATTATTTGGGTATTTTACAAAGGATTACAGATTATTTGATGAAAAAGATATATTGATTATTTGGACCAGATTTTAGGATTCAAGGATATTGATTATCATGGTTTGAAATAACCAAAAATAATGAAATATAGAGCATACATTTGTTACTTTGGACAATTATGGATTAATTAGAACCCCCTACCAGGGCCTCTTTAATTTATAATTAATCCAGTAACATGGTTCAAGAAACATTGTCAACATTCAGTTGTTAATATTTTTTAGATATATGTTGCAAGTCCCAAGAATGCTTCATTTGAATTATTGACTGTCTTCACCAAAACATGAACACTGTGAATGGAAAGTATACAAAAAGGTCTTGATATGTTGTTGTCTTGTTCAACTACCCAATGATTTGAACATTATAGGCTTGCTTGTGATCAGTGACTGTGTGACACAATGGTGAAGCTTTCAAATATGCCAATTAATTGCTGTAGGAAATGTTATATATCAGTCAGGCTGCAAAAGAAAAATGAAATTCTGAAAAGAACATTTACCTTGTCACAGATCACGACAAGCATATAATTTCCAAAGCATTTTAATAATATATACAGAGCAAACAATTGTGGTCTAATAATCTATTAAATATTTAAAATGAGCCTTGGTGCATTGCAGAGTGGAACTGGTTTGAATACAATTGAACTGAACTGAAGGACCAAAACTATTTTCCACTAAAAGTGATTTTTATATATGAAGAAAACCACAACGAGACAAAAATGTCAGATCTTTTGTAATAAGACTAAAGGAAACAATTTAATGAATTTTTCAGTAAAAAATATGTTGTGCACATGCATGTAGCTTTTCTGAAATTCATACTCGATAAAAGGATTAGAAACAAGCAATCAGTAGAGTAAAATTTTGATGATAGCTGGACTAAAACTGAAGTTAACAGGATTACTTTTGAGTTTGTTTTCATGGTGTTTTGAAAAATTTATTTCTATAAAACGATTAAGTTTTTAAATTAAATTTTTGGCAATTCAGTTGTTTATTTCTCTTAATCATTCTAAATCATTCTGTTCAGATATAAGCCATAGTTCAAGCATTTTGAAAAATAAATTGTTCCTAAATTCAAGTCTAATATTTTTTTATATTTTATTCAATGAGTTTTTGAATCATATTTAATGTGGCAATTACAAGATATTTTTGGCCTATTTTTTCTGGGGTTTTTTGCTTGTTGTGGCTGTTTGGTAATTGCAAATTTGTTTCATTTCCTTGAGTTCAGTTTAAATTTAAATTCAAATAGTTACACTTTGTGATTGAAGTAATAATAGCAACAATACAAGAAAGCAGGTTTACATGGCTTTTGAAACTTGGTCTTTTCAACAAGTAAGTTAAAATAAGTTTATACTTCATAGAGATCTGTTTTTTAACCTGACAAGAACGTCACCAAAATTCAGCATTTTGCTTTACCCACAAATGTTTTATGCATTCAGTGTTGCACCGAATTTATTGGTGTTTGCAATTTGTTTATGGTTAATACTTCAAGTTTTAGTTTGTAAAATTCAGAAAATTGAAAGGAAATTCTAAGAAATTTGTTAAAATTGGTAGCTTAGGTGTTGCACACTGTGTGTATATTAAATGGGTTAAATTTCCTAACTCTTGAGTAATTTTTGCTCTGATAGAAAAAGTTCGAAATAAAAAGATAGCTGCCTGAGTTGTTGACAGATCCAGAGTTTTGACATTAGAATTGTGGAACGTTTTCTTCCCAACGCGTGCAACAAAATTTTTCCAAGCAATACAAGTAAACTGAAATCGTGTTCAAAAATACATAGACTTTGATTTAAGTTTATTAATTAAATATAGAGAGGATATTGAAACATTTTTGTTCGGTAAGAAAAAAGATGTAAAAAAAACCATTCTAATTTTTTGTTAAATTGCATTCGAAATGATTTTCAAACTGTGAATTATGAACTTGGCATTATTTCAAATAAATTGCGCCTTGTCAGGTTGAAAAAGTAGCAAGAGATATATATGGCTTATAAGATGACAATGATTTCATGAAACTATAGACAAAACAGGGATGCATGATTTTTTTATACTTTGTAACACAAAATATTATCACGTTTTAACACAAAATATTATCACGTTTTATAATGTATGCTGCAGAAAACGTTAGCAAAATTTCTAATTCATCTCAAAAGACTTATGGTATATGTACATTCTTGTTTTTCAACAAGTCCATTTTCTCGTTGCTTTCAATACTTGAGCAACAATTTCAGTCAATTTTATGAAATAGTTTGTGTTTAAAAGACCTTTATTTTTTGAATAAATGTAATCAAAAACAAACATGCTTGCGTTTTTTTCCATGCAAAGCCAAAAAAATCACAACTAAAGAAGAGCCACTTATATTTAGTTTACATCTTTGAGCCATATGTTTCTTAGTCATGATAAAACAACTTGGAGTTGTATTAATGTATTTCTCTCTCAAATTCGAAAAATTAATCCACTCCTAGTTGTTTTGTAATTATTTCTCTAATTGGAGTATAAACCTTAAGTTGAAAAAACCAACTTCCTCTTAACATCGTCGTTGCACTTGTGTTTATTCACTTGTTTTAAGTGCAGTGTTAATTATATTTTGCCAGTCTCTGTTTTCTTCTATTGTTATTTGAATTGGTACAAGTTTGTGGTAGTTAATCTCTTTTTATTGTTATTTAAATTGTAATCTGTACAAATTCTTTTCAATAAATTGTTTACAAAATTTACATGTGACCCCTTTTAATTAAAAATTCAATTCCCATGGGAATTGAGAAATTGAATAAAAAAAATCCCCCTACCCCGGCCAGCTCCCCAAGTGCTACTTCCACCTAAGTAGAAGTACTTATACATGTAGTACAAGTACTTCTACTTATGGATGGAAGTAGCACTCGGAGAGCTGGCCGGGGTAGCCGGCGAAGAGAAGACCAACCTTGCAAGTGCTAATGCAAATTGCAAAGTTGATCTTCTCTAGAGAGCAGCCGCGCATACCTAGCAAACTAAAACAACAAATGTTAGTGACCTAACCACTTAGCATGCAAATTTGAATCCCAAAGCCAAAATGTCAAGTGCCCCCCGCTGATCCTACCAACTGCCTACCTGCCTCAGTTCTAAGCTGTCTTCCTCGGTCCTAAGCTCCTGCATTCCATTCGTTACCCTCACTTTCCTCACCATCGCACAGTCACTCACAGCTGATAAACCCGCATGCACCACCACCACCCCGGCTGCCACCCAAATCCAAATTGAAAGAATTAAAATTTCGGTAAGTATGCGTAGTGAATTTATTTATTCGAATGTTTTAGACCAAATGTAAACAGAAAAGGTCGAACGTAAAACTTCAAAAGGTCGTATGTAAAAACAGGTGAGCTGAATTTGTACTGAAATTTTTTTTCAAAACACAAAACTTAAACCGCATATCTTACTTGACCCTAATATCTTACCACGTATAAGAGTCTAAATAATGTTAGACCAGTTTAGTTAATTTTGAGAACTTTCTCTTAACTGCTTTGTTTGAAGTGAAGGTTGATTTTGGTTTTCAAGCATACTTTCAAACATTTTAACTCTTTTAATAAGCCTAACCCCCATGCAACTTACACACGACTCGCACCCTCGCAGTCCATACATTTAGCTAATAAATTACGTTATAAAAAAAACAAAATAAAAAATATAAATTACGTTATCTCTAGCTACTTAAACCCACTTAAGCTGAGTACTTCATTGATTTTTGAAACGTAAAACCTTAGCTGAAAGGGCATGGGCGTTTCATTATGTTAACTGATTCGAATTTAGTAAATATAAATCTGATACTTACCAAAACTTAAGGCTGGGTCAAATAAGCATGAAAATGCAAAGAGTATGGAACATTTTAAAACGTGAAATGGAACTCAAAATAGGAATTTAAATCCTAAACCATAGTTGCCATGAATTTAAGGCCTCTATGCTAGTACAATTACTGTACATAGTTAAAAAGGATTTGAATATTTACTGCATTTCTCATACTTATTTAACCAAAACGCCTTCATTTGTATAGTACGTCGCAGCTGCTCTCAAACCACTCACGTAATTTGCTTTATGCACACAACAATGGCTTAATTCTTCCATTGTTCCTGCGTACGAAAACAAATACGAAAGTACCAAGATACTTATCATATTTATAGTCAAAGAGGATTCTCATAAAGTCAAGTCTCCATGCACTGAATCGAAATCTTACTCTAAAAACAAAGCAAGCTTTGTTCCCATGGGAATTTAAAAAACGCAAAAAATATAACGATCCTACTGATTTTCATGCATATATGAATCAAATTTACTGAAAAACAAAGGTATATTCCCATGGGAATTAGAATAAAAATGTTCTGTTGTATTATTTTCTTGCTGTTCTAATGATTGTAATAGACTTTACCAAACTGATTTTTAAAACACAATGACTAAAGTGGTATAATGGAATGATACAAACTACTTCTTCAATTTAGCCTTAAAACTGCTTAATTACTCAAAACTGGTTTTCGTTAAACGTTCAATCCTAAATATTAAGCAAAATGCATTGCTTTGTTTTGTTTTTTTGGATTATTACCAAAATTCTAAATGTTGGAGGTAAAAATTTTTTGGCGTCATGGTATTGTTTTTTGCAAACTATTGACTTATTTTATTTTTACCTGATTTTTTTGAACTCGAAATATGAAACCAAACAAAAGTGTCATTATTGCAAGACTTCCAAAGTCTAAAAACATTCCACGTGATTTTTTTCTTAAATTTGTTCGGAGTTTTTTCAAAACGAAGAACAGTAAAATTTACCCAAATCCTCTTTGATCTCTAAATAATAAGTATCTTGTTTTCCACTAACTTGTAAATTACCACTACTTTCTATTACAATGTCGTGTCTTCTCAATCTTGCGGATTGTTAATCGTTGCGAATCAATCGTTTGTCTATATTATCCAAGCTTGTTTATTCTGGTCCTTTTCTCTTGCGTTTTTTCATGCCCCAATACCTTTTGAAATAACAGAATTGTATCCGTCAGATGATAATTACAATTAAATTGTAAGCTACTTTCTTGCAACAAGAAATATCTTGTTGTTTTCGAAGTAGCTTAAAATATGACTGATTTTTATCAGCAGTGAAGATTGCTGTTTCAGTAGAATTTTTATCAGTACCCATTAATTTCATGAACACTGAGATTTAGCTCCGTTTTTCCAACCTATTTACCCTTCTTAAAAAAGACTGTATTGATAACCAAGAACTTTAGAAGTTGACTGAAGTGCCATTGTATTCCTTATTAAATCGATGTGGAACATTAAATCTCGGTCATTCTTGGTAAAATGGTATCAACCGAGCCGACGAAAGCATTAGAAAGGGACTGGGGCTTTTTAAAGGTAAGGGTGGATTTAGGGGAGGGGTTGACGGGGGTGCGCACCCCTGTTGGCCTTGGTCAACAGAGGTGCAAGGGGGGGGGGTGCAAAAATTAGTATTACTATAATTGCAGTAAACATCCATCATAATGAGTAATAAGTATTCAACATTGAAAAGATAATAAGTATTCAACATTGAAAAGAGAATAAGTATTCAACATTGAAAATTCAATAAGTTGAAATATTCAATATTCAATAAGTATTCAACATTGAAAAGAGAAATTAAAAGACGGTTAAACAGCAATCAAAAACACTCGAATAAGGCTACTCATCGATACTTATCATTAAACAAAACTTTAAACTTACATTATTTTATATTGGAAATCAACATTTGTTGCCATTTCAACTTTTCAAAAATCTAAAAATGGCCAGACTTACATGAAAATGAGTAAATGACACAAGATGCTTAGCTTATAAAATATGGTATAATTTCAAAGGTTTTTCCTTTTTTCCAAGTCAAACTGGAAATGGTATTTTTGGGGTTATAATTTTCAAAATTTGCCCAAGGGGGCTTCCACGTTGGCTGTTTGACTCATCGGCACCCCCTTAAAAAAACGCTACAGAATCCACCCCTGTTTAAAGGTCAATTTATCTTCAAAAATGGCAACCAAGTTAACGTTCCAGTGGAATATAGACATAGATATCTCATATACACTAGATGGTGCATCCCACACTGTAGACAAGGCGAAAATTGAAGCTAGATCGCAGGCGCTGGTCGTTCCCACAGAGTTGACACGGAACATGATAATTTGTGTATTTTGTATTGCGGAAATGGACAAAGTTGACAAATCCTGTTTTATCCAGCTAAAAAGTATTTTATACATAAATGCAGAAAAATATAGTGTTTTCTTTGGCATTTTTTTATGAGTGGGAACGACCAATATAGCCGCCGCCTTTTGTTATGAGGAGATACCCCTGAGATTTTCGGCTTAACTTTTGATATTCACATGCGCCATCTAGTGTATATGAGATATCTATGCATATAGAGCACACTGACACGGTTCACTTAAACCCATAGGTTATTGGGGAAAATTTTTCACGTTTCGATATATTCAAATAAACTAAGTATCTGACGAAATTACTTTCAATCGTTGCGGGGGGGGGGGGGCATGTCGCGGTTTTCACTCGCCTTCGTACGCCTCTGCGTATAATTAGAAAGCTTTTTTTAAATTAAATATTTCACCAGATTTGAGATATTTCAACGAGAAACGTGGGATTTAAATTGCTATAACAATCGTCATTAACTTTTGACAAAAAAGTTTTCTATCAACTCACATGTATTAACTTTGCGTGTAGGTCTTGACTGGTCGTTTGATATTACATTTTCTAGTTGATTCTTGGTCGTCATTTTTTATGCCCTTTAAAGAGAAAAAATATTCCCATTAAATAATAGCGAAAATATCGACAATAGACAAATTTTTGAAATCGGAAAATTTATTGATACAGTTGGAAAGAGCATCATTATCTCAGTAGAATTTGTTTTTAAAATATAGTAAAATGTGAAGAATATAGTCCCGTGAAGTTTGCAATTTTGTATACTGTTGTATTTGCGCGTTGAAACGACTTAACACCTTGCAACATAGCGGTAAGCCTTTTCCGCGCGGAATACAAAAGTATTTCTAAATTTGCAAACTTCACCGGAGTATATAAGACTAAAGTAATTCCGAATAAAGTGTGCATAATTAGACTTTACACAATTAAATACTGTATATTTCGAGTCATTTGACTCATCTTCAGCAGAAATTTTACAAGTATGGCGTTAACTATAAGCGCGTACTATTTAAATTAAACTTAGTATGCGTCAGCAAAAATTACGTAACATGTCAACTCTAGATCTGTGGTCGTTCCCACAAAGTTGACACGGAACATGATAATTTGTGTATTTTGTATTGCGGAAATGGACAAAGATGACAAATCCTGTTTTATGCAGCTAAAAAGTATTTAATACATAAATGCAGAAAAATATAGTGTTTTCTTTGCTTTTTTTATGAGTTGGAACGACCAGTATGGCCGCCGCCTATTGTTATGAGGGAATACCGCTGTGATTTTCGGCTTCACTTTTGATATGTAGATGCACTATGTAGTGTATATGAGATATCTATGAATATAGAGCACACTGACACGGTTCACTTAAACCATAGTCAATCCAGACATGGTCTGGAAACCCGGCGAACTTCAAAGCGTTTATAATGAGCTATCATTTTATGCTGGCTTCACCGTGCACAAATCTTTTGAAATTTTGCTTATTAATATCTCAATAGTACGGTTGAATGCTTCCGCGAGGCAACTCTATTGGACGATTACTTCATTATACCAAAAATTCATTGTCTTCACCGTGCACAAGTCTGCATAAACACGAACAAAAAGATAGAACAAAGACGCTGCCGAGTCTCCAGACCATATCTATATTGACTTTGCTTAAACCCATAGGTTATTGGCCCATTGGGGAAAATGTTTCACGTTTCGATATATTCAAACAAACTAAGTATCTGACGAAATTACTTTCAATCGTTGCCGGGGGGGGGGGCATGTTGCAGTTTTCAATCGCCTTCGTACCCCTCTGCGTAAAATTAGAAAGCTTTTTTTTTAAATTAAATATTTCGCCAGGTTTGGGATATTTCAACGAGAAACGTGGGATTTAAATTGCCAACAATCGTCATTAACTTTTGACAAAAAAGTTTTCTATCAACTCACATGTATAAACTTTGCATGTAGGTCTTGACTGGTCGTTTGATATTGCATTCTCTAGTTGGATTCTTGGTCGTCATCTTTTATGCCCTTTAAAAAGAGTAAAAAATATTTCCATTAAATAATAGCGAAAATATCGACAATAGACCATTCCCCTATTAGACAAATTTTTGAAATCGGAAAATTTATTGATACAGTTGGAAAGAGCATCATTATTTCAGTAAAATTTGTTTTTAAAATATAGTAAAATGTGATAAATATAGTCCCGTGAAGTTTGCAATTTTGTATACTGTTGTATTTACGCGCTGAAACGGCTTAACACATTGCAACATAGCGGTAAGCCTTTTCCGCGCGGAGCAAAAGTATTTCTAAATCTGCAAACTTCACTGGACTATATTTTACACATTTTATAATATTTTTTGCAACCAAACTTAATAATTTTATGAAATTTAGGATGCTCTTTCCAGCTGGGCTTATTAATTTTACCAATTCAAAAGTTTGTCTAAAAGAGGAAAGCTCTATTAGGTTTTTCAACAATAGCGACGCCTTCTTCAATTTTGAGCATTTCTGCAATGTATTATTGTCTATCCAGGGTGATTCAACTGTTTTGAAACTTTATGGACGAACAGACAACTGCTCGAAATAACTAATAAAACAAAGAAAAACCCCAGGAAAATATATAAATCTAAATGAAATTTATCATTTAGATATTTATTTCGCCATGCGTACACACTGATGGCACAAAAAGTCTTAAAAAAATTGATTAAGGTATCCTCATTGTAACAAAGAAACGTTAACCGCCCTATTTTGTCTGTATGGTGTATTCAACGATTGCGGGTTTTGAATGATGCTTTTTACCCATAATATACCGCAATGCATCGCGATTTAAGATGGCGTCGCTATTGATAAATAGTTAGTAGTAGAGTTGATGAAACTGAAGCCCTGGGTTAAACTAGGAAACATTGTTGCGGAGACATTATGTGTCCCATGATGTTTCCCAGTTTGCCACCTCGGGAAACATTGTTGCGGGAATAAAATTTTGCTTCCCGGGAAGCGAAAATGTTTCCAAACAAATTCAGAAACATTTTTGTTGCAGAAACAATAAAAAAATTATATTCACCATGCAAACATACAAGGAACTTATTGCAGAAACAATTTTTCCCAGTTTGCCCGCATTTTCCAATGTTTCCAGCACGACAAGCATTGATTTGCCGATTAGCGTGCACAAAACTGCAAGTTTGCAACAAACAAAGCGACAAGATGGCTGAGGTTGTTTCTCACACAAATGTTTCCTATAGTTTGCTCACACTGGGAAACATTGACAATGTTTTCGCAACAATGTTTCCTAGTTTGCCCAGGACTTTAGTAATGACAGTCACATGTTATCTGATATTTCATGTTTACAATGATAGTTAAAGGGATATGACAATAAATTTGAGTCTGTCTTTAAATATCCTAAAGAAATCATAGAATTACATGTCTATGGAAATGGTAAAATTATTTTACACTTTCTTCTAAAGTTGTTTATAGTTCTCGAGGTATTTTGATCTAAAAACATAATAGATACGTCGTCCACTATCTTCAGTCATTTTGTATAAGCATGTACGTCACAAGCAGGGTATTATATCTTCATGTCTATTTTCAACTCCATGTCCATATTGGCAACATTTGAAGAATCTACTTATTAGTGTTTGGGATCCTAATTTATTCACAAAATGCATAAACGAGCTATAATTTATAAATTACTAACTGCAAATTACCAGGGCCTTCGCTCGAAACGTCGAATTCTGTTTATATCGTTTCAGGTAGTGAACAATCCTATCATTTTGCGTGTCTTTAACTGCGCTACCCTAGCAACGTTAGTTTGAGATCTTAAGGGGGTCTTATCCCAAAAATTTAGCAATTTAGTGAAAAAATTTTTTTGTCTTATAGGAAGCATTAAGCAGTTAAGAATAATGCTACTAAAGTTTGGGATCGATAAGAAAACTTATAATATGTTTTTAAAGTCTTTTTGATGGAATTTAGAGTTACCGCGCGGTATATTCCTGGTAACTAGTTTCGTTTTCTGACACTAGAAACAAAATGGCGGGTGAAGCTTGTAATGTGTTTATTGCCTGGATTTAACCAGAATCAGTTGTGTTAGGACATCATTAAGTCCGAGGACCCCGATCTCTGTTGCACGAAGAAGTGTGTGATATAAACACTACGTAAGTCGAATATTTTACGAATTTATACACGACTCGGTAGTGCTGAGAGGCTGATGTTAAATCTGTCCACAAGCATTTGAAATTATATGAAAACTGGCTTCAAATCCGTAAGTTAGAGGTGTTGAAGTAGCGCTCTAGTGTTTCGAAGTATTTGTATTGTACAATGCTTGTGGACTTCGTGGCTATAATTTCTTTGTTTTGGTAGGGGGCTATGCATCATGGCAAAATTTTTCACACTGATTACCCAGAATCCTTTATGGTCGTAGTATTCTTTAATCACATTCAAAAGGCTTAAACAAAGTAATGCGCGAGTCCAAGTCGATATAAATTAGGAACGTGCATAAGAAAAGTGCCAGCTGGAAAAGTAAATTTTTAATTGGGATGTTGTACATTTAAAATTCATGCGAAACCCGGTTGAATGCAAAGATCGTGTAGTAAATATTGCTGGTTCGGCTGCAATAAATACTTTTTACTCCGCCTGCCGTAGGCGAGGCGGAGTTTTAAATTCGCCCCGTTTCTGTTTTTTTTTTTTTTTTTTTTATTTTTTTTCGGTGTCAGAAGTCGGTGCAGCGCTCATGGGTGATACCGCTGGCACAAACCGCGTGAGCCGACCTAAACACGGTTTAAACTCAATTTCTAGCGAAATGTGTCAACAAAACACGCATTTAAACGTGCATGCTAGAACATCTAAACCGCAAGAAGGTTTTACGTGCAAAGATTCTCATGCAAAATGCTTTAAAACGACAAATTCCAGCGATGTGTCGCGGTGAAGTTTTGAGAGCGTGTTTCCGTCATTTTCTGGTTTATTCCTACTTTTAAGGAAATTTAGAAATTTCTACACAAGAATCAAACGCAAATTCTACTGAAATATCTACATACATACAAAATGAAGATCGGTGAAGGAACTTCGCAAAAATATTCATTTTTGTACTTTCGAACGGCGTTTTTCCTATGCTTTTGACTGAAAACACGACGAACGACACTTGCCAGAGCAATTTGCGTGGCGCGTGGAATGACGTGAGCACGGGGACACAAAAATTGAGGTTATTGAGTGCGAGTTCCCTATCTGTATATATCTGATCTGTGATACAGCTTCTTCTGAATCAGGAACAAGGAACTTGCTCGGAGCATGTCGACACAAAGTGGTAGTTTCGGCGTTCCTCGGAATTCGTCGGTTTCCGACGCTGCTCGAAGATTTTCCGAATACTATTTTTTCAAAATTTTTCTCTAGCTCGAAGATTTTGCTCCTTGAAAGTCCTCTAAATTTTCATGCATCCTAACTTTGTTTTAAGGTAATATGCTTTATTTTCTATTATTATTTGTAGCAAAGTACTTAGATTGTGCATAGAGATCGATTTTTGAGAGATCAGACTGGAAATAAGTACAATTTTCGAGTATTGTAACTTTGTGCTTTCCAAGCATGGCTATGGTCGCATGTAAGATTAAGGCTACCGTTTTCAGTTGAAGTTGGTTCGATAATAATACCATGAAATCCGCTATAGAAACTGAATGAGGTCTTGAATTGTTGAGATTGTCGAAGAAAGTATGCTGAGACAGTTCTATGTATAGAGTTGGTTCTGGTTCAAATTTATTGAAAAAAGGCAATTTAATTTTAATTTTGTGAATTTCGATTACAAAACATGCCTTGGACTGTCGACCAATTGATTTCGTCAGGCGATTACAGACTTGTGAGAGGAGGGGGGTAGCCTAATTACTAAAATGTAGTGAAAAAAGGACTTTCCATCTAATGGTGGGAGCAGGTTGGCGGGAACACTGGAGAATAAAGGTCCTGTCACAATGCAATTTTTCTTGCAACTTGAAATGCAATTCTACTATTGGGAGATGTAAAATTGGCAAATGCAAGTTTCCATCACAGTTTGCTGGGGTTTTTTAACGTACCAAACATTTGTCACAAATTTACTTAAGAGTAGATTTTCCCTGTAGCAAAAAAGATGGCAAATGTCGATTTTACCAGAGTGCATGGCAGTCTGAAATTGTTTAAAAAGGCAAATTAACGTCTTTTAAAGAACAGACAGAAGACAATAGGTTATTTTCACACTTGTGTTAAAATTTCAATCCAGTAGCGTTGCTTCTTGTCATCTTTTCCCACGTATTCTTTCTTGATACCTGCAATGCATTCTGGTAAAATCGACATGTCGCCATCTTTTTTGCTACGGTGAATGCAAGGAAAAGTGCACCGTGTGACAGGGCCTTAAGGGTAAGAGGTGGATAGAGAAGGAGACGGAGCAGTTACAAGTGCAAGAAAAATTGCACCGTATGACAGGGCCTTGAGGGTGGGAGGTGGATAGGAGGAGACGGAGCAGGATGTGGGAGTCGTGCAAGGTCGGGAGGTTAAAAAAGAACAAGGAATGTTATGTTTTTAATGCCTTTTAGACTTTTCTTGAGGCAATTAAAATTCAAACTGTCAAATCCAAACACTGTACAGAATGGCCGACTTTACGTGGTCTTTAGTTTTTACACAACCACTTGCATTGTTATCTTTTGCAGTTTGTTTACCATTTCAGTTATCTATCTTCAATAGAATTCTTTGAAATTTGTTTGTAGATTGACAAAATGCTTAACCTCCTCTCAACAACTGGCAGATTATGAAAAATGAAATTGTTAAAGGTATTGGAATATTGCATGTACAATATTGAATATGGGACAATTTGGGACAGTATAATTTTGGACATGACGGTTTCATTCTCACCTAATTTGACGATTATTTTGTGGGTACACATACCGTGGAATCTCATGTGCTCCAGAAGCATTTTAATCTTAGAAAAAGTCAAATAATGATGAACTGTGTTTTAAAAGAAAGTTAGAATCTTATTTGGTTCAAATCAATTGAATTATGGCCCAAGAGTTCATGAAAACACATACAAAAGGCTTTCTTAAAAAACTGAAATATCAAATCTAGCAATTTTATATGTTATGCCTCTAAACAACACAATTCTGTTTCTAAAAATTGGTACCCTACTAGACCTATATGCATGATTATACTAATTTGGACATATTTATTTTTACCCATTAAAATATAAATTTGTGTTTAATCATTCGTGTTTGTCATTATTTGACTTTGTAATGTTGGTTAAACATAAGGAGATTGAGGTGACTTTGCCAGAAACAAAAACATCCATTATTATACTAAAATTTCAATATATATAGCAATTAAAACTAACCACAGGAAATATATTTCTACTTTTTAATTGAAATGTTTCTGTTATATGCACTATATCATATTTTTGATAAAAAATTACAACACCTATGTTATTTCCTGGTTTACTATCTCAATCATCTTTTGTTTAAGCTGGCTTTGAGTGTTCATTTGAAAGTTTGGAAAGTTCATTTGAAAATCACAATAGTTCTCAATGTTATATTGGACCCTTTAAAGTTAAAAAAATACTTTGTAATATTTTATACTACTGGTAATTTATCTTAGATACAGACTTTGTGATTTTGTACTAGAATGTTGACTTTCAAACTTTAAGATGAACTACTTATTAAGGACAAAATAAGCTAGCATATTGTCTTTTGTTTACAAAGTGGAACTTGTTTGGAATTGAGATGAACTGATGCAGTTGCTCTTTAACTTTATCAATTAATTACATATCTTAAATGAAAAAGAAAACCACAACTTGCCAAATAAATTCTGTGGGCTCTTTTTATTAGCAAAGAAAAGATGTGGCGGATGTAAGAATTTAAGAGTAAAAAAGTTTCCTTGGACTAAAAAAATTGACAGTATGCCAGATTTTCTAGATAAACAAGCAGTACAGATGTTGGCCAATAATAAGTATAAGTAACTACAATTTTTAATTTTAAAAGTTTTCTATTGATGCCTGGATACAGTAAATACTTTACCAGAGTTCTTCGTATTACATCGACTTGAAAAAGTTTCAAGTCACATGAAGCTTTTAGTTGATACTATGCAATTTCAAATTTTACAGACTTCTTAATTAACATGCCAAATTTACCTTGTTGAACATAAGGTCTTTCCTGAGAAAAAGTAAAACTGCCTGGCATTATATGGAGTAGAATAATTTAAATTAGTTTGAGACTTTGATTTGATAACAATTTTGATTTGTACTATTTACAATACAAGTGACCGGGTTGTATCGGATATACAAACCCAAGCTGAAGGCGAGATATCTGACATACACAGATGCGAATGTTGTAAATGGCTTGTGAAACTCGTCAATTTTATACATCAGATCTATAGCAAAGTGATTTTGAAAATACCGATTCTGTAAGATGAGAAAATGATTTCTTTTGTGTTTCCTGTATGATTTATTACTTTATAAGTTTCTTAATTAAAATTACAACATATTGCCTACTGGAACTTTTTATATTGTTTGGTTGTGGTGAATTTGTATTTTGGCAATTGAAATATTTCTGAATTTGTATGTGCATTTCCTTTGCTTCAGTTCAAGTTTACATTTCAAATATTCCACTTTGTAATACTTGCGTGCTAATAATAATATAAGAAAACAGGTTTACATGGCTCTTGAATATAGTCTTTTCAACAAGTAAGTAAAGATGAATTTATACTTCAAAGAGATATGTTCCTAACCTGACAATGGTACCTTCCAAAAAGACTAAATTTAAATTGATTCTTCGAATAAATTTTTTACTTTTCAATCCAAGATCAATCTAAGTTATGTATTTCTACTTTTATTTTGGTCTCTTTAACACTGAAACTATCAATTGTATATAAAGGAACTTCACTATCGAGTGACTTCATTAGTTGCTGGGCAAAGCCAAAGCATTGATTTTTCGGCTGTTTTCAATGAAAAATAGAATTTTGCCCAAAGTTATCTCAAATAAATTATCACAATTTGAACAAAAAGCTTCTGTTCTTGTGCCCACCAGAAAAATGAGATGTCTGAGACTTTCTTTGTATTTTTTTGCAAAAAATAGATCGCATGCACTGTTATGCAAAGAAAAGTGTAAGAGATTGGTTTCTGAAAAATGTCGTGCTACACACAATATTCCAAAAATGCTTGGTTTTTATTCTATGTATTTTTGAATTTTTTGTTAAAAAAAATAAAGGTAGCAATGTTTAGTGCATTTCACATTGTCAGGTTAGAAACGCAATAAGAAAAATGTGGCTCCGAACATTACAGCTTGGTCAATTTGGAATTTATAAAAAAATCGTTTCTTGGTTGTTTTTCGACGTTTTGAAGGGTTGTTTCGAGTACAAAAAAGTATTTTTAGGAAGAATTATGTGCCCACGTTACATGTCTCAAAGCCATCAAAATTCGTTGGTAATTCGTGCATGTATTTTTTCTGACTTATAAAAGCACAATTGATTAAAAATAATATTTTTCTTTTGACAAAAATACCTTTCTTCTGTGAGGCTGGCTGTATTTGAAAAAGCGTTGGTCAACGCTCCGCCAAAACTCGTGGGTTTTCTCCGGGTACTCCGGTTCTTCCCACTGGGAGAGTTGACAGGGTAGTTACATATGGTTATAAAAATGTGACTAACTTTTGAAAACCTTTCTACTTAGACTTGTTAAGCCTTCTCGTCATCTCTATCAGTTGCATGTTTTGAGCCACATGTTTTTCTTTGTAATTGTGAAACAACTCGTTATATGCTGGGTAAACCTTTGCAAAACTCTCAAAATTTATCACTTCAAGTTGTTTCATTGTTATAATATATTTTGAAGTATAAACATTTACTTACGTTGAAAAGACCCAAGTTTTTTAGGACTTTGTTCATTCACTTGTGTTATTGTTCTCTCTGCCATGTTCTGTTTTCTTCTGTTGTTATTTTAATAAGTACAATGTGTGGTAGTTAATCTCTTTTTATTGTTATTCAAATTGTATGTAATCTTTACAAATTTTTTCAATAAATTGTTTACAAAATTTACTTGTGATCCCTTTTTAATTAAAAATTCAATTCCCATGGGAATTGAGAAATTGAATAAAAAAAATCCCCCTACCCTGGCCAGCTCCCCAAGTGCCACTTCCACCTAAGTAGAAGTACTTATACATGTAGTACAAGTACTTCTACTTATTCACGGTGGAAGTAGCACTCGGAGAACTGGCCGGGGTAGCCGGCAAAGAGAAGACCAACTTTGCAAGTGCTAATACAATTGCTAAGTTGATCTTCCCTAGAGAGCAGCCGCGCGTACCTAACAAATTAAAACAACAAACGTTAGTGACTTAAGTACTTAGCATGCAAATTTGATTCCCAAAGCCAAAATGTCAAGTGCCCCCCGCTGATCCTACCAACTGCCTACCTGCCTCAGTTCTAAGCTGTCTTCCTCAGTTCTAAGCTCCTGCATTCCATTCGTTACCTTCACTTTCCTCACCATCGCACAGTCACTCACAGCTGATAAACCCGCATGCACCACCACCACCCCGACTGCCACCCAATTTCGAAAATTAAAAGAGTTAAAATTTCGGTAAAGTATGCATTTTAAATGCAATTTATTTGGATATTTTAGATCAAACGTAAACAGAAAAAGCTCGTGCATAAAAACAGGTGAGAATTCTATTTAAAATTTGCTTGCAAAATATAAAACTTAATTCGCATTTTTCTTAGTTAATAGTATAGATCAATTTAGTTGATGTTGAAACCTACTCTTAACTGTTTTGTTAGAAGTGACGACAGATTTTGGTTTTTAAGCATACTTTCAAAAATTTTAATTCCTTTAATAAACCTAACCCCATGCAACTTACACACGGCGCACACCCTCGCAGTCCATACATTTAGCTAATAAATTACGTTATAAACAAAAAAGCAAAATAAAAAGATAAATTACGTTATCTCTAGCTACTTAAACCCACTTAGACTGAGTTTTTGATTGAATTTTCAAACGTAAAACCTTAGCTGAATGGGCATGGGCTTTTCGTTGTGTTAACTGTTCCGGAGTAAATATAAACCTGGGGCCGGTTGTATCAAAGGCGTTTAGCTTAAACGGTGGATAAGTGAAATTTAAAAATCAGTTTTACACCTAGTACGGAACCGAAATTATGAGTTGAAATAGAATAAATATTTAGTTTTATATATAATTGTTCTTCTCAGGTCAAATAACTTCAGCTGGTTTGTTTATACAACATGGAAACGTGTTTCATATTTTTGACTTATCCACCGTTTAAGCTAAACGCCTTTGATACAACCGGCCCCTGATACTTACCAAAGTCCAAGGCTGGGTCAAATAAGCATGAGAATTAGGCAAAAATAAAAAGCAATTGAAACTCAACAGATTCACTAAAGTTGTTTTTTTTTTTGGCAACTTATATCCTTAAGTGTAGATGACATGCAATTTTTAATGCCGTAATTCTCACACTTATTTAACCGAAACGCCTTCATTTGCATGGTACCTCGCAGCTGCTCTCAAACCACCTTCGTAATTTGCTTTAGTGTACACAAACAATGACTTCATTGTTCCTGCTTACCAAAACAAATCTGAAAGCACCAAGATACTTATCATATTAATAATCAAAGAGGATTCGCATTATGCAGTAATTACCATAAACAGACGCATCACCATTGAAACAAAGCATGCCGTATTCCCATGGGAATTTAAAATGCACAAAAAAATATAATGATCCTACTGATTTGCATGGATGTATGAACCAAATTAGCTAAGAAACAAAGAAATGATATATTCCCTTGGGAATTTAATGTAGCAAAAAGATGGCGGGTGTTGATTTTACCAGAATGCCTTGCGGTCTGAAATCGTTTAAAAACTTAAGGTAAATTAACCTCGTTTGAGGAACAGACAGATAGGTTATTTTGTCACTTGTGTTAAAATTCCGTCCATTAGCTTATCTTAAATATCATTTCACTGGTATTCTCGATTGATACCCGCATTAAATTCTGGTAAAATCGACATGCCACCATCTGTTTTGCTACGGTGAATTGGAATACAAGTCACATTTTCTCGCTTTTTAACCAGAGAACACATTCTTTAAAGGTAGAACGACGGAATTGATCGTTTGCAATCGACGCCATCTTTGTTGACGTTTGAAACACATGGCAACCACAAAGTATCTATTCATTATATCTGATCCTATCGAGCCATACATCTTTAAAGTATCATTCATAATACGCTAAAACTAACGATGAAATAGTAAATTGACACTAGTGTTTCGCTGTAAACAGCTGAAGTAATCTGCAGAGTCAACCAAGATGGCGCCCAATCACACGAAATGACGGCATGTGCAAACCAAAAATAGTGACCAAATACATCAACTATAATTTAGTGGCATTATTACGAAACTTATTTTTGTAAAACGTTCAATCCTACATGTTATTTTGTTTTGTTTTT
Organism: Muricea muricata; assembly: GCA_963855995.1. Lineage (NCBI taxonomy): Eukaryota > Metazoa > Cnidaria > Anthozoa > Malacalcyonacea > Plexauridae > Muricea > Muricea muricata. Next base: position 3,756,815 of record OY979727.1, read on the forward strand.
AGAAATATCCAAATCCAAATGTTAGAGACGAAATTTCCAGGCGTTAAGGTATTGTTTCTTTAAAAAATATTGTCGACATTTACCATATTTTTACCTGTTTTTTGACTCGAAAATTGACTGCCAAACTCCTAGGTATTCTATTTAATTATTTTGTTGAATGTATTTGATATCAATGTTATTTCAATCCAATTTTTTTCACTTAATTTGCTGTCTTCTCTTTTTCATTAACGAGAAATATCTATTAAATCCTCTTTGATCCCTCAATAATAAGTATCTTGTTTTCTACTAACTTGCACATTACCACTACTTTCTATTACAATGTCGTGTCTTCTTATTCTTGTGGATTGTTGTTTTGTGGGTCTTGCCGTCCAGGATCGTTCATTCTTTTCTCTTCTTGTGCGTTTTTTTCACATCCCATCACCCTTTGCAATAGTAGAAAGAATTAAGTCATGAGATGATAGTTACGAATAATTTATAAACTATAACATGATAAGTTTCTTGTACGTTTGCATGGTGAATACAATATACTTATTAAGCTTTGTGGAAACACCACGTAAATTTATTATTGCAATAATAAATTTACGTGGTGTTTCCACAAAGCTTAATAAGTAAACTATAACATATTAAGCACTTATTGGATGAGGTTTTTGTGATATGCGAAATGATCAATGTCGAGGTAAGAGTTATCAGCCGAGCCGAAGGCGAGTCAGATAACTCTTACCAAGACATTGATAATTTTGCATATCACAAAAACCGAATCCGATAATTGCTTTATTATACATTGTAAGTCTTTTTCCTCGAGCAATTGACGAATTTCGCCTTCGGAAGAGCTTAAAAAGCAAGATGCCATAACATGAAACAGAAAATATCGAAAAAATGTTGTTGCCATGCCAACCATTGATGCCAACGAATACCGCATACTGTAATAATCTGCACCGTAGGCTCAACATGCAGATAACTCAGTTATCTGCTAGCAGATAACTGAGCCATAGAATAAGAATACATAGAAGGGCCACTCGCGTCGGAGCCTTTGGAGTTTTTGAAGCCGCGCATGTCGCATTACGCACGTTATTAGCATTTTCTCAGCCAGTCAATTGCATTTTCTGGCCAATAGGAATGCTGAACTGGCTGGTGGCAGCCAGTAAACTGCATAAACATAGTGTGACATGTTGCACTGCTGAGTGGCCCTTCTATGTATTCTTATTGTATGACTGAGTTATCTGCAGATTGTGTGATAGTCGCATTTATCTGCATACAACTGACCAATCACAACGCATAAAACAACTGCAATGTATAGTAATTAACACTTATTGACTGAGACCGAGGGAAACAGTATGTTTTGTGGACCAGAGACTGTCGATGTCGAGGGTCCACAAAACATACTGCTTTCCCGAGGTCTCAGTCAATAAGTATTTTATTATATACTGAGTGCCAAAAGAGAAGAAAAGTACCACAAATCAATCAAACATGTGTAAAAAGGATTACCTTTTACCTGACATGGCTACGTGAGGCTTTGTGGATTTGTTGTCTACCGGTGAATAAAAGTAATGTCCACCGCTTAGCTACGTTGCCAGGGAGACAATAGAATTTCTCCACTATCACGTGATACGTTCTTAACCAATAAGAAACAGGAATAAATGAACTTTGACGCTCAGTATATTATAAAATAGTATTAATTAGGCCGGCCAAATTATTGTGTAAGCTGTTAACATGAAATTTTTTTATTAAAATCTCGAGAATCATTAATAAATCGTGAGCAAAACACAAAAGAAAATCATAGCCGTGAAGGAGTCTTTATTTCTCACACGCACACAACTTGCAGCTACCCTAATTTATGAATTTAGATTAAAATATCTCGAGAATTAAACAACACGTAAGGAATGTGTAAATTCTTAAAGCTCTTTCGAACAATAAAAATTAATATCTCGCACTAATCTCTCTCAAAAGCTCTCTCAAATTTATTGCCGATATCTCTTTGAGAATTACTGTGCACGTGAAATGTAACTTATATCAAAACTAGCTTACTTCAAGCTGTTTGGGAATCAAGATTTTACGTGTCAACGAGATCAAATATGAATCTAAGATGGCAGACAGCGCATTAAATTTCTATCTTTACGACCAACTCCCCAACGAAAGGCTTTAATTCGCTCGAAAGTCGAATTTTGTTTTTTTTTATTGTTTCAGGTAGTGAAAGATCCTGTGTGCTTTTTACAGTACTACCGACACTAGCAACGTTAGTGCGAGATGTTAATTTTTATTGAAACAAAAGCTGAACTGCTAAAAAAATGGAAACGACAAGATAAAATAAAAAAACTTACTTTCACTCTATCTTTGGATCTTCTTGGCTTCGGTTGTTCTCGTTTCATCATGCTGTTTATGGTTTCATCTGGTTGGCGCACTCTCTTCATGGAACATCACGCCGGTCCAGTAGGTAACTAGCTCACTCGTGTCCAGTCAACCAACATAAAATAAGGAGAAAATTAATGTTACAAAATATTTTAGAATATAGGACACTAAGCGTTAATTGAAATTGACTTTAACAAACCGTACATTGTGATAGTATTTGCATCTTAACATCTGATGGAGACGGCTTGTGATTTACTTCTTATGTCGATATGAATTCTTTCCCATCTTGTTGCGTCATTAGTTGATGGTTGTTGTATTCACTTTTTACTTGGCATTCTTTGAAAAAAAAATTACGATGTTCAGAAAACTGTTTACAAGATAAGCAAAGAAAACTACGTTCACAAGCATTAGAGAGGACTAAGTAATTATAATAGGCGTGACAGGTCACAGAGGTTAGTCGACGAAGAAACTCATGGACAAATTCCCGGCATGATGATATTCCGATAGCAAGAAGTACAGCAAGTGTAGAACGTGTACGTGTAAGCTTAAACTGTATCTATGCAACTCCAAGAAAAGCGCAACACAAAATGGCGGAATTTAAAGACATTTCTGGTGTCATTTCCAGTTCCCTAACTTTCGCGGACAAATATATTTATATATTTTTCTCAAATTTTTTTGAAGTAAATCTAGATGGATTTTGTGAATAAACAAATTAAAAAAAGTATTGCCCACGTTAGGAAACTAGAACGGGCGCCCAAGAATGCCCACAATTTCTCCAATCTGGATTATATTTATTGATTGCGCAAATGACTGATAAAAAATAAGAGAGTAATAAAATACCAAATGGTTTCCTCTTCAAGATAGTGTCATACATGCGCGCGGCATTTCGGGATATTTGGGAAAACTCGTGTTGAAGTTGAACCTAAGGCAACATGCCAAGTACATGGATGACGCTATCCTGCTCAGGAAACTATTTAGTAATTGTCTTACAAAATGATGACAGTGAAACACAAGTCAACGCCACGGCATTTAAATTTCTCGTGTAGGATTGTTTGATCCTGCACAGTAATAGCCAAGTGGCGCAATCGTCAGAGCAAACGCCTATCACATGTGAGGTCGTGGGTTCAATCCTTACTTCAGACTCGTGACACCCATGTGAGGAGTTAGTCAGTCGTGGGTTTATTCCGGGTACTCCGGTTTGCGAATGTTGACTGGATGGTTAAAATTGTAAAATATCAGTAATCACCGGAACACGGGTACTTAACTAAACTGCTGACGATGAGGCGGAACTCATAATGAATTAATGAAAATGTGTTTCACTGTAGTTATCATATAATGTAATTGCCAAGCTGAATGAATAATTCTCCAGTAACTACGTCATATGAATAACTTACAATTATGAGAGTAGTGGGGGGGGGGGGGGGGCAGCATAAAGATTGAAGTAGTGTCAAGGAAGGGGTACTACCCTGACGGGTACTAGGCGAAGAAGTAGAGTAAACAGGAGGAAGAAGATTAAATTGGAGTAAATAAGGGGGATTGGGGTAAAGAAGGGGAGAAGCAGGATAAAGAAACCAGTGGAAGGGGGTGCTATCCTGGAAGGAGTACCCGGGAAAGAAGAGGGTGAACAGGAGGAAAAGTAGATTGGAGAAAAGAAAGGGGAAATTAAACGAATCAGGAAATTCAGACTTGCAATTCAAATGAAAGGCAGCTCATTGGTCATGTAAACACTCGTTGAATCATGGTTCTCGCTTGCCTTTAGCTTGGAATCATCTTTGAATTTGAACTGAAAGTCTGAATTTGCATGTTTCTTGTATAGAGTGCAGTGTATCAGAACAGAAGAGGTTTTGAAGAAAAAGAAAGAAAGAATAAAAGTAAGTTAAAATTTGTAAAGAATAATGAAGAAACTATTGGTACAGCACTTGATACATGATGATAATCATCATTATAAACTCTCTATTAATCCGGGGGGGGGGGGGGGGGGGTATAATAGAGAATTTGCAATGATAGTAAGTATATTGTAATATTTGGGTTTTTACCACTAAATCCTCTTGAAAGTTCTTTTTGGCTGTGGCTTCTCTCATCACAGTTTTCTGTGCTTGTCTTGCAAAATCTCTGGAATATCTATAACGTGAAGGTCAATATTTAAGATTAGAAAAATAGAAACCGTAAAATAGAAAGAAATTTAAATCGTGGCGAATACTTTTTACGGTCTTGCTGGCATGACAAAAAGAGAGTATAGATTTATAAGATCATGTTGATTTATCCTTTATCTGAACTATATTTAACTTAGATTTTAAAATAGATTTCACCCTGGTAAGCAGACCGAATGGGTTTTCAAACAAGATAACATTTAATGACTAAAACGTGCACAGAATAGTTAGAGAATGCTTACATGTCGAATAAAAATCCAATACTTTTAATGTCCAACTACACAATAGCGATTTTCGTTGCATTTCTAGACTGGAGAAGAAGACGACGCCATTTTGATTTTGATTTCTCCCGACAACGGCAGATTTGTCTTCGCAATTTTTTTCCATTTCTTCGTCGTTTTAGCTCCAATTTGCTCGTTGTGTTTCTTTCGTACCTTGCTCGCCATTTCCGTACAATCAATGGACATTTATACTCAAGATTAAGACTGTATTGAGACTTTCAAAATGTTCGTCAGGAGACATAAAAATCGAAGCTTCTTCTTCGGGTTGCAGAAGCAAATGACGTCAGACGACCTTTGTCCGCCAGCAAATACCCGTATGTATAACATTCAATGATCTTTTTAGGAAGCTGAAAATCAGTTTTTATTGCGCGAACGAAATGTTTTTGCCATTATTTCTTACTCAGGTCTTTGTTCTACTACTTTACTTCCAGTTTAGTTAGGTAACTTGCCAAAAGAAACGCCTGTAAGGGACAATTTTGCATTTTTTTTTTATTTCGATGCTGATGAAGAAGAGAAGACTCGTTAGAGCTTTCATTGGCAAATATCTTTCCCTCCGTGGCCGAGAGGTAAAGACAACTGTCTTGACTTCGATTTTGGGTGGATCGAGGACCGGTCCAGTTCAACTGAGTTTGGTAAGAATTTAATTCTGATCGGTGCTCGATCCACCCAAAACTGAATTCAAAGCTGGGCGTGGAGTGCAGGAAAACACTAGGCAGTACCGCGAGGCCAAGGAGGCAAACGTTATTTTCCTAGTGTTGTTAACTAATATTTAAGCAAATTTCATTAACTTGACTGTTGGGGACAGACCTGTAGGGTTGGTGCATTGAAGACTTCTCGTCGTTATTTCCCTTCGTTCAAGAAGACAAGTTGTCTTCATCGAGAAATAACGACGAAAAGACTTCAAGACACCACTAAACCACTACACTTTAAAGCTACAGTGTAGTGGTTTAGCTAGCTAAACCACTACACTGTGCCAATAATATATGGCTGACTTCTTCCTAACGCTTACGGTACGACCATGGATGCGCAAAGATGCGCAAACACATTAAAGCCTTGAAAGCAACTGTTTTCTTTTAGGAAAGAATCAAGGACGACAACGCTTACTAAATCAAAGCCGTCTAGTCATGTTTTAAGTACTTCAGCTATGTTTAACGATCTTTTACCAGATCTTTGCAAGAGGAAAAGTAAAATTTTGCATCATTATTATTAACTTTCCGTCAGTCGTTTCTTTCTTGATCGAGCATTATATGCCATTGTGTTCAGTGTCCTTGATATAGGAGCCATATACTTATGGCCTTGGGTTTAATTCCCAAACACTGAATGGCAGTGTTTTGCTCTTCCAATGAGATAACAAGATGGCACTGTAGAACGCGTGGTTTTATATAAGCTACGAGCGTCAAGATATCCTTGATAGGTAACTATTGATCCTACAATGGACACTTATGTTCACTGCCAATAGGAACGTTTCCAACTCACAGCTTGTACATAATGGATTTTATAGGTTGTGTCACAAGGAAACTGCAGTTCGGTCGTAAAATCAACTTGTTTTCAAGGTTGCCGGGTTTTAAACATTACTGACACTGTTAATGTTGTAGCTCGGAATTGTAAAACAACGGCGGCAATGCAGTTTTCTTGTGCCATAACCTGTAAAATGGGTGGTTTTATCATTTATATAAGCTACGACCGCCAAGCTTTATCCTTGATAGGAAACAATTGATCCCACCAACGACATTTGTATTCTCTACCGATAGGAACGTTTGAGACTTACAGCTTGTACATAACGCATTTTATCGGTGAGTCGTAAAACCAACCTGTTACTGCTCAGCAAACTACCAGTTCCCTCGATCAACGATAGTCGATGAAGCTTGGCGCTCGTAGGTTGTGTAAAACCAAGCATTTTACAGGTTATAGCCAGGTTAGCAGTATCTGCAATGTTTCAAAGCAACCACGAATAGAAACTGACAGCCAACGTTCTGAGTTAAGGTTTGTAGAATATACTACATGATTAGTTACAGCATGACCAGGCATATAGTAAATAACGCATTGCCATCTTGTTCCAAAGTTATCTTATTACTTGAAAGAGCTGAAGACTGCCATGCAGTGTTTGGGAATCAAACCCAAGGCCATAAATACATGACTCCTATATCAAGGACACTGAACACAATGACATATAAAGCTCGATCAAGAAAGAAACGACCGACGGAAAGTCAATAGTATATGCAAACTTCGACTTTCCTTCTTGCAAAGGCCTGGTCATAAAAGATCGTTAAACATAGCTGAGCAACTTAAAACATGCCTACACAGTTTTGATTTAATAAGCGTTATCGTCTTTGACTCTTTCCCGAAAGAAGACATATTCTTTACAGGCTGTACAGTGTTTGCGCATCTATGCTTCATGCCTTCTTGAAAAGACCTCGCCATAAAAGATCGTTTAACTTAGCTGAACAACTCGAGCGCCAAGCTTCATCGACTATCGTTGATCGAGGGAAATGGTAGTTTGCTGAGCAGTAACAGGTTGGTTTTACGACTCACCGATAAAATGCGTTATGTACAAGCTGTAAGTCTCAAACGTTCCTATCGGTAGAGAATACAAATGTCGTTGGTGGGATCAATTCTTTCCTATCAAGGATAAAGCTTGGCGGTCGTAGCTTATATGGTTATGGCACAAGAAAACTGCATTGCCGCCGTTGTTTTACAATTCCGAGCTACAACATTAACAGTGTCAGTAATGTTTAAAACCCGGCAACCTTGAAAACAAGTTGATTTTACGACCGAACTGCAGTTTCCTTGTGACACAACCTATAAAAGCCATTATGTACAAGCTGTGAGTTGAAAACGTTCCTATTGGCAGTGAACATAAGTGCCATTGTAGGATCAATAGTTACCTATCAAGGATATCTTGACGCTCGTAGCTTATATAAAACCACGCGTTCTACAGTGCCATCTTGTTATCTCATTGGAAGAGCAAAACACTGCCATTCAGTGTTTGGGAATTAAACCCAAGGCCATAAGTATATGGCTCCTATATCAAGGACACTGAACACAATGGCATATAATGCTCGATCAAGAAAGAAACGACTGACGGAAAGTTAATAATAATGATGCAAAATTTTACTTTTCCTCTTGCAAAGATCTGGTAAAAGATCGTTAAACAGCTGAAGTACTTAAAACATGACTAGACGGCTTTGATTTAGTAAGCGTTGTCGTCCTTGATTCTTTCCTAAAAGAAAACACTTGCTTTCAAGGCTTTAATGTGTTTGCGCATCTTTGCGCATCCATGGTCGTACCGTAAGCGTTAGGAAGAAGTCAGCCATATATTATTGGCACAGTGTAGTGGTTTAGCTAGCTAAACCACTACACTGTAGCTTTAAAGTGTAGTGGTTTAGTGGTGTCTTGAAGTCTTTTCGTCGTTATTTCTCGATGAAGACAACTTGCCTTCTTGAACGAAGGGAAATAACGACGAGAAGTCTTCAATGCACCAACCCTACAGGTCTGTCCCCAACAGTCAAGTTAATGAAATTTGCTTAAATATTAGTTAACAACGCTGGGAAAATAACGTTTGCCTCCTCGGCCTCGCGGTACTGCCTAGTGTTTTCCTGCACTCCACGCCCAGCTTTGACTTCAGTTTTGGGTGGATCGAGCATCGATCAGAATTAAATTCTTACCAAACTCAGTTGAACTGGACCGGTCCTCGATCCACCCAAAATCGAAGTCAAGACAGTTGTCTTTACCTCTCGGCCACGGAGGGAAAGATATTTGCCAATGAAAGCTTTAACGAGTCTTCCCTTGTTCATCAGCATCCAAATAAAAAAAATTGCAAAATTGTCCCTTACAGGCGTTTCTTTTGGCAAGTTACCTAAGTAAACATGAAGTAAAGTAGCAGAAGAAAGACCTGAGTAAGAAATAATGGCAAAAACACTTCGTTCGCGCAATAAAAACCGATTTTCAGCTTCCTAAAAAGATCATTGAATGTTATACATACGGGTATTTGCTGGCGGACAAAGGTCGTCTGACGTCATTTGCTTCTGCAACCCGAAGAAGAAGCCTCGATTTTTATGTCTCCTGACGAACATTTTGAAAGTCTCAATACAGTCTTAATCTTGAGTATAAATGTCCATTGGTTGTACGGAAATGGCGAGGAAGGTACGAAAGAAACACAACGAGCAAATTGGAGCTGAAACGACGAAGAAATGGAAAAAAATTGCGAAGACAAATCTGCCGTTGTCGGGAGAAATCAAAATCAAAATGGCGTCGTCTTCTTCTCCAGTCTAGAAATGCAACGAAAATCGCTATTGTGTAGTTGGACATTAAAAGTATTGGATTTTTATTCGACATGTAAGCATTCTCTAACTATTCTGTGCACGTTTTAGTCATTAAATGTTATCTTGTTTGAAAACCCATTCGGTCTGCTTACCAGGGTGAAATCTATTTTAAAATCTAAGTTAAATATAGTTCAGATAAAGGATAAATCAACATCATCTTATAAATCTATACTCTCTTTTTGTCATGCCAGCAAGACCGTAAAAAGTATTCGCCACGATTTAAATTTCTTTCTATTTTACGGTTTCTATTTTTCTAATCTTAAATATTGACCTTCACGTTATAGATATTCCAGAGATTTTGCAAGACAAGCACAGACAACTGTGATGAGAGAGGCCACAGCCAAAAAGAACTTTCAAGAGGATTTAGTGGTAAAAACCCAAATATTACAATATACTTACTATCATTGCAAATTCTCTATTATACCCCCCCCCCCGGATTAATAGAGAGTTTATAATGATGATTATCATCATGTATCAAGTGCTGTACCAATAGTTTCTTCATTATTCTTTACAAATTTTAACTTACTTTTATTCTTTCTTTCTTTTTCTTCAAAACCTCTTCTGTTCTGATACACTGCACTCTATACAAGAAACATGCAAATTCAGACTTTCAGTTCAAATTCAAAGATGATTCCAAGCTAAAGGCAAGCGAGAACCATGATTCAACGAGTGTTTACATGACCAATGAGCTGCCTTTCATTTGAATTGCAAGTCTGAATTTCCTGATCCGTTTAATTTCCCCTTTCTGTACTCCAATCTACTTTTCCTCCTGTTCACCCTCTTCTTTCCCGGGTACTCCTTCCAGGATAGCACCCCCTTCCACTGGTTTCTTTATCCTGCTTCTCCCCTTCTTTACCCCAATCCCCCTTATTTACTCCAATTTAATTTTCTTCCTCCTGTTTACTCTACTTCTTCGCCTAGTACCCGTCAGGGTAGTACCCCTTCCTTGACACTACTTCAATCTTTATGCTGCCCCCCCCCCTCCACTACTCTCATAATTGTAAATTATTCATATGACGTAGTTACTGGAGAATTATTCATTCAGCTTGGCAATTACATTATATGATAACTACAGTGAAACACATTTTCATTAATTCATTATGAGTTCCGCCTCATCGTCAGCAGTTTAGTTAAGTACCCGTGTTCCGGTGATTACTGATATTTTACAATTTTAACCATCCAGTCAACATTCGCAAACCGGAGTACCCGGGATAAACCCACGACTGACTAACTCCTCACATGGGTGTCACGAGTCTGAAGTAAGGATTGAACCCACGACCTCACATGTGATAGGCGTTTGCTCTGACGATTGCGCCACTTGGCTATTACTGTGCAGGATCAAACAATCCTACACGAGAAATTTAAATGCCGTGGCGTTGACTTGTGTTTCACTGTAATCATTTTGTAAGACAATTACTAAATAGTTTCCTGAGCAGGATAGCGTCACCCATGTACTTGGCATGTTGCCTTAGGTTCAACTTCAACATGAGTTTTCCCAAATATCCCGAAATGCCGCGCGCATGTATGACACTATCTTGAAGAGGAAACCATTTGGTATTTTATTACTCTCTTATTTTTTATCAGTCATTTGCGCAATCAATAAATATAATCCAGATTGGAGAAATTGTGGGCATTCTTGGGCGCCCGTTCTAGTTTCCTAACGTGGGCAATACTTTTTTCAATTTGTTTATTCACAAAATCCATCTAGATTTACTTCAAAAAAATTTGAGAAAAATATATAAATATATTTGTCCGCGAAAGTTAGGGAACTGGAAATGACACCAGAAATGTCTTTAAATTCCGCCATTTTGTGTTGCGCTTTTCTTGGAGTTGCATAGATACAGTTTAAGCTTACACGTACACGTTCTACACTTGCTGTACTTCTTGCTATCGGAATATCATCATGCCGGGAATTTGTCCATGAGTTTCTTCGTCGACTAACCTCTGTGACCTGTCACGCCTATTATAATTACTTAGTCCTCTCTAATGCTTGTGAACGTAGTTTTCTTTGCTTATCTTGTAAACAGTTTTCTGAACATCGTAATTTTTTTTTCAAAGAATGCCAAGTAAAAAGTGAATACAACAACCATCAACTAATGACGCAACAAGATGGGAAAGAATTCATATCGACATAAGAAGTAAATCACAAGCCGTCTCCATCAGATGTTAAGATGCAAATACTATCACAATGTACGGTTTGTTAAAGTCAATTTCAATTAACGCTTAGTGTCCTATATTCTAAAATATTTTGTAACATTAATTTTCTCCTTATTTTATGTTGGTTGACTGGACACGAGTGAGCTAGTTACCTACTGGACCGGCGTGATGTTCCATGAAGAGAGTGCGCCAACCAGATGAAACCATAAACAGCATGATGAAACGAGAACAACCGAAGCCAAGAAGATCCAAAGATAGAGTGAAAGTAAGTTTTTTGATTTTATCTAGTCGTTTCTATTTTCTTTAGCAGTTCAGCTTTCGTTTCAATAAAAATTAACATCTCGCACTAACGTTGCTAGTGTTGGCAGTGCTGTAAAAAGCACACAGGATCTTTCACTACATTAAACAATAAAAAAACAAAATTCGACTTTCGAGCGAATTAAAGCCTTTCGTTGGGGAGTTGGTCGTAAAGATAGAAATTTAATGCGCTGTCTGCCATCTTAGATTCATATTTGATCTCGTTGACACGTAAAATCTTAATTCCCAAACAACTTGAAGTAAGCTAGTTTTGATAGAAGTTACATTTCACCTGCAAAGTAATAGTTGAAGAGATATTGGTAATAAATTTGAGAGAGCTTTTGAGAGAGATTAGTGCGAGATATTAATTTTTATTGTTCGAAAGAGCTTTAAGAATTTACACATTCCTTACGTGTTGTTTAATTCTCGAGATATTTTGATTTAAAATCATAAATTAGGGTAGCTGCAAGTTGTGTGCGTGTGAGAAATAAAGACTCCTTCACGGCTATGATTTTCTTTTGTGTTTTGTTCACGATTTACTAATGATTCTCGAGATTTTAATAAAAAAATTTCATATTAACAGCTTACACAATAATTTGGCCGGCCTAATTAATAAACTATTTTATTATACATTGCAGTTGTTTTATGCGTTGTGATTGATCAGTTGTATGCAGATAAATGCGACTATCACACAATCTGCAGATAACTCAGTTATCTGCTAGCAGATAACTGAGTTATCTGGATGTTGAGCCTACGGTGCAGATTATTACAGTATGCGGTATTCGTTGGCATCAATGGTTGGCATGGCAACAACATTTTTTCGATATTTTCTGTTTCATGTTATGGCATCTTCCTTTTTAAGCTCTTCCGAGGGCGAAATGCGTCAATTGCTCGAGGAAAAAGACTTAAAATGTATAATAAAGCAATTATCGGATTCGGTTTTTGTGATATGCAAAATTATCAATCTCTCGGTAAGAGTTATCTGACTCGCCTTCGGCTCGGCTGATAACTCTTACCTCGACATTGATAATTCCGCATATCACAAAAACCTCATCCAATAATTGTTTAATATGTTATAGTTTATAAATTACTCGTAACTATCATCTCATGATTTAATTCTTTCTACTATTGCAAAGGGTGATGGGATGTGAAAAAAACGCACAAGAAAAGAAAAGAATGAACGATCCTGGACGACAAGGCCCACAAAACAACAATCCACAAGAATGAGAAGACACGACATTGTAATAGAAAGTAGTGGTAATGTGCAAGTTAGTAGAAAACAAGATACTTATTATTGAGGGATCAAAGAGGATTTAATAGATATTTCTCGTTAATGAAAAAGAGAAGACAGCAAATTAAGTGAAAAAAATTGGATTGAAATAACATTGATATCAAATACATTCAACAAAATAATTAAATAGAATACCTAGGAGTTTGGCAGTCAATTTTCGAGTCAAAAAACAGGTAAAAATATGGTAAATGTCGACAATATTTTTTAAAGAAACAATACCTTAACGCCTGGAAATTTCGTCTCTAACATTTGGATTTGGATATTTCTAAAAACAAAACAAAATAACATGTAGGATTGAACGTTTTACAAAAATAAGTTTCGTAATAATGCCACTAAATTATAGTTGATGCATTTGGTCACTATTTTTGGTTTGCACATGACGTCATTTCGTGTGATTGGGCGCCATCTTGGTTGACTCTGCAGATTACTTCAGCTGTTTACAGCGAAACACTAGTGTCAATTTACTATTTCATCGTTAGTTTTAGCGTATTATGAATGATACTTTAAAGATGTATGGCTCGATAGGATCAGATATAATGAATAGATACTTTGTGGTTGCCATGTGTTTCAAACGTCAACAAAGATGGCGTCGATTGCAAACGATCAATTCCGTCGTTCTACCTTTAAAGAATGTGTTCTCTGGTTAAAAAGCGAGAAAATGTGACTTGTATTCCAATTCACCGTAGCAAAACAGATGGTGGCATGTCGATTTTACCAGAATTTAATGCGGGTATCAATCGAGAATACCAGTGAAATGATATTTAAGATAAGCTAATGGACGGAATTTTAACACAAGTGACAAAATAACCTATCTGTCTGTTCCTCAAACGAGGTTAATTTACCTTAAGTTTTTAAACGATTTCAGACCGCAAGGCATTCTGGTAAAATCAACACCCGCCATCTTTTTGCTACATTAAATTCCCAAGGGAATATATCATTTCTTTGTTTCTTAGCTAATTTGGTTCATACATCCATGCAAATCAGTAGGATCATTATATTTTTTTGTGCATTTTAAATTCCCATGGGAATACGGCATGCTTTGTTTCAATGGTGATGCGTCTGTTTATGGTAATTACTGCATAATGCGAATCCTCTTTGATTATTAATATGATAAGTATCTTGGTGCTTTCAGATTTGTTTTGGTAAGCAGGAACAATGAAGTCATTGTTTGTGTACACTAAAGCAAATTACGAAGGTGGTTTGAGAGCAGCTGCGAGGTACCATGCAAATGAAGGCGTTTCGGTTAAATAAGTGTGAGAATTACGGCATTAAAAATTGCATGTCATCTACACTTAAGGATATAAGTTGCCAAAAAAAAAACAACTTTAGTGAATCTGTTGAGTTTCAATTGCTTTTTATTTTTGCCTAATTCTCATGCTTATTTGACCCAGCCTTGGACTTTGGTAAGTATCAGGGGCCGGTTGTATCAAAGGCGTTTAGCTTAAACGGTGGATAAGTCAAAAATATGAAACACGTTTCCATGTTGTATAAACAAACCAGCTGAAGTTATTTGACCTGAGAAGAACAATTATATATAAAACTAAATATTTATTCTATTTCAACTCATAATTTCGGTTCCGTACTAGGTGTAAAACTGATTTTTAAATTTCACTTATCCACCGTTTAAGCTAAACGCCTTTGATACAACCGGCCCCAGGTTTATATTTACTCCGGAACAGTTAACACAACGAAAAGCCCATGCCCATTCAGCTAAGGTTTTACGTTTGAAAATTCAATCAAAAACTCAGTCTAAGTGGGTTTAAGTAGCTAGAGATAACGTAATTTATCTTTTTATTTTGCTTTTTTGTTTATAACGTAATTTATTAGCTAAATGTATGGACTGCGAGGGTGTGCGCCGTGTGTAAGTTGCATGGGGTTAGGTTTATTAAAGGAATTAAAATTTTTGAAAGTATGCTTAAAAACCAAAATCTGTCGTCACTTCTAACAAAACAGTTAAGAGTAGGTTTCAACATCAACTAAATTGATCTATACTATTAACTAAGAAAAATGCGAATTAAGTTTTATATTTTGCAAGCAAATTTTAAATAGAATTCTCACCTGTTTTTATGTACGAGCTTTTTCTGTTTACGTTTGATCTAAAATATCCAAATAAATTGCATTTAAAATGCATACTTTACCGAAATTTTAACTCTTTTAATTTTCGAAATTGGGTGGCAGTCGGGGTGGTGGTGGTGCATGCGGGTTTATCAGCTGTGAGTGACTGTGCGATGGTGAGGAAAGTGAAGGTAACGAATGGAATGCAGGAGCTTAGAACTGAGGAAGACAGCTTAGAACTGAGGCAGGTAGGCAGTTGGTAGGATCAGCGGGGGGCACTTGACATTTTGGCTTTGGGAATCAAATTTGCATGCTAAGTACTTAAGTCACTAACGTTTGTTGTTTTAATTTGTTAGGTACGCGCGGCTGCTCTCTAGGGAAGATCAACTTAGCAATTGTATTAGCACTTGCAAAGTTGGTCTTCTCTTTGCCGGCTACCCCGGCCAGTTCTCCGAGTGCTACTTCCACCGTGAATAAGTAGAAGTACTTGTACTACATGTATAAGTACTTCTACTTAGGTGGAAGTGGCACTTGGGGAGCTGGCCAGGGTAGGGGGATTTTTTTTATTCAATTTCTCAATTCCCATGGGAATTGAATTTTTAATTAAAAAGGGATCACAAGTAAATTTTGTAAACAATTTATTGAAAAAATTTGTAAAGATTACATACAATTTGAATAACAATAAAAAGAGATTAACTACCACACATTGTACTTATTAAAATAACAACAGAAGAAAACAGAACATGGCAGAGAGAACAATAACACAAGTGAATGAACAAAGTCCTAAAAAACTTGGGTCTTTTCAACGTAAGTAAATGTTTATACTTCAAAATATATTATAACAATGAAACAACTTGAAGTGATAAATTTTGAGAGTTTTGCAAAGGTTTACCCAGCATATAACGAGTTGTTTCACAATTACAAAGAAAAACATGTGGCTCAAAACATGCAACTGATAGAGATGACGAGAAGGCTTAACAAGTCTAAGTAGAAAGGTTTTCAAAAGTTAGTCACATTTTTATAACCATATGTAACTACCCTGTCAACTCTCCCAGTGGGAAGAACCGGAGTACCCGGAGAAAACCCACGAGTTTTGGCGGAGCGTTGACCAACGCTTTTTCAAATACAGCCAGCCTCACAGAAGAAAGGTATTTTTGTCAAAAGAAAAATATTATTTTTAATCAATTGTGCTTTTATAAGTCAGAAAAAATACATGCACGAATTACCAACGAATTTTGATGGCTTTGAGACATGTAACGTGGGCACATAATTCTTCCTAAAAATACTTTTTTGTACTCGAAACAACCCTTCAAAACGTCGAAAAACAACCAAGAAACGATTTTTTTATAAATTCCAAATTGACCAAGCTGTAATGTTCGGAGCCACATTTTTCTTATTGCGTTTCTAACCTGACAATGTGAAATGCACTAAACATTGCTACCTTTATTTTTTTTAACAAAAAATTCAAAAATACATAGAATAAAAACCAAGCATTTTTGGAATATTGTGTGTAGCACGACATTTTTCAGAAACCAATCTCTTACACTTTTCTTTGCATAACAGTGCATGCGATCTATTTTTTGCAAAAAAATACAAAGAAAGTCTCAGACATCTCATTTTTCTGGTGGGCACAAGAACAGAAGCTTTTTGTTCAAATTGTGATAATTTATTTGAGATAACTTTGGGCAAAATTCTATTTTTCATTGAAAACAGCCGAAAAATCAATGCTTTGGCTTTGCCCAGCAACTAATGAAGTCACTCGATAGTGAAGTTCCTTTATATACAATTGATAGTTTCAGTGTTAAAGAGACCAAAATAAAAGTAGAAATACATAACTTAGATTGATCTTGGATTGAAAAGTAAAAAATTTATTCGAAGAATCAATTTAAATTTAGTCTTTTTGGAAGGTACCATTGTCAGGTTAGGAACATATCTCTTTGAAGTATAAATTCATCTTTACTTACTTGTTGAAAAGACTATATTCAAGAGCCATGTAAACCTGTTTTCTTATATTATTATTACCACGCAAGTATTACAAAGTGGAATATTTGAAATGTAAACTTGAACTGAAGCAAAGGAAATGCACATACAAATTCAGAAATATTTCAATTGCCAAAATACAAATTCACCACAACCAAACAATATAAAAAGTTCCAGTAGGCAATATGTTGTAATTTTAATTAAGAAACTTATAAAGTAATAAATCATACAGGAAACACAAAAGAAATCATTTTCTCATCTTACAGAATCGGTATTTTCAAAATCACTTTGCTATAGATCTGATGTATAAAATTGACGAGTTTCACAAGCCATTTACAACATTCGCATCTGTGTATGTCAGATATCTCGCCTTCAGCTTGGGTTTGTATATCCGATACAACCCGGTCACTTGTATTGTAAATAGTACAAATCAAAATTGTTATCAAATCAAAGTCTCAAACTAATTTAAATTATTCTACTCCATATAATGCCAGGCAGTTTTACTTTTTCTCAGGAAAGACCTTATGTTCAACAAGGTAAATTTGGCATGTTAATTAAGAAGTCTGTAAAATTTGAAATTGCATAGTATCAACTAAAAGCTTCATGTGACTTGAAACTTTTTCAAGTCGATGTAATACGAAGAACTCTGGTAAAGTATTTACTGTATCCAGGCATCAATAGAAAACTTTTAAAATTAAAAATTGTAGTTACTTATACTTATTATTGGCCAACATCTGTACTGCTTGTTTATCTAGAAAATCTGGCATACTGTCAATTTTTTTAGTCCAAGGAAACTTTTTTACTCTTAAATTCTTACATCCGCCACATCTTTTCTTTGCTAATAAAAAGAGCCCACAGAATTTATTTGGCAAGTTGTGGTTTTCTTTTTCATTTAAGATATGTAATTAATTGATAAAGTTAAAGAACAACTGCATCAGTTCATCTCAATTCCAAACAAGTTCCACTTTGTAAACAAAAGACAATATGCTAGCTTATTTTGTCCTTAATAAGTAGTTCATCTTAAAGTTTGAAAGTCAACATTCTAGTACAAAATCACAAAGTCTGTATCTAAGATAAATTACCAGTAGTATAAAATATTACAAAGTATTTTTTTAACTTTAAAGGGTCCAATATAACATTGAGAACTATTGTGATTTTCAAATGAACTTTCCAAACTTTCAAATGAACACTCAAAGCCAGCTTAAACAAAAGATGATTGAGATAGTAAACCAGGAAATAACATAGGTGTTGTAATTTTTTATCAAAAATATGATATAGTGCATATAACAGAAACATTTCAATTAAAAAGTAGAAATATATTTCCTGTGGTTAGTTTTAATTGCTATATATATTGAAATTTTAGTATAATAATGGATGTTTTTGTTTCTGGCAAAGTCACCTCAATCTCCTTATGTTTAACCAACATTACAAAGTCAAATAATGACAAACACGAATGATTAAACACAAATTTATATTTTAATGGGTAAAAATAAATATGTCCAAATTAGTATAATCATGCATATAGGTCTAGTAGGGTACCAATTTTTAGAAACAGAATTGTGTTGTTTAGAGGCATAACATATAAAATTGCTAGATTTGATATTTCAGTTTTTTAAGAAAGCCTTTTGTATGTGTTTTCATGAACTCTTGGGCCATAATTCAATTGATTTGAACCAAATAAGATTCTAACTTTCTTTTAAAACACAGTTCATCATTATTTGACTTTTTCTAAGATTAAAATGCTTCTGGAGCACATGAGATTCCACGGTATGTGTACCCACAAAATAATCGTCAAATTAGGTGAGAATGAAACCGTCATGTCCAAAATTATACTGTCCCAAATTGTCCCATATTCAATATTGTACATGCAATATTCCAATACCTTTAACAATTTCATTTTTCATAATCTGCCAGTTGTTGAGAGGAGGTTAAGCATTTTGTCAATCTACAAACAAATTTCAAAGAATTCTATTGAAGATAGATAACTGAAATGGTAAACAAACTGCAAAAGATAACAATGCAAGTGGTTGTGTAAAAACTAAAGACCACGTAAAGTCGGCCATTCTGTACAGTGTTTGGATTTGACAGTTTGAATTTTAATTGCCTCAAGAAAAGTCTAAAAGGCATTAAAAACATAACATTCCTTGTTCTTTTTTAACCTCCCGACCTTGCACGACTCCCACATCCTGCTCCGTCTCCTCCTATCCACCTCCCACCCTCAAGGCCCTGTCATACGGTGCAATTTTTCTTGCACTTGTAACTGCTCCGTCTCCTTCTCTATCCACCTCTTACCCTTAAGGCCCTGTCACACGGTGCACTTTTCCTTGCATTCACCGTAGCAAAAAAGATGGCGACATGTCGATTTTACCAGAATGCATTGCAGGTATCAAGAAAGAATACGTGGGAAAAGATGACAAGAAGCAAAGCTACTGGATTGAAATTTTAACACAAGTGTGAAAATAACCTATTGTCTTCTGTCTGTTCTTTAAAAGACGTTAATTTGCCTTTTTAAACAATTTCAGACTGCCATGCACTCTGGTAAAATCGACATTTGCCATCTTTTTTGCTACAGGGAAAATCTACTCTTAAGTAAATTTGTGACAAATGTTTGGTACGTTAAAAAACCCCAGCAAACTGTGATGGAAACTTGCATTTGCCAATTTTACATCTCCCAATAGTAGAATTGCATTTCAAGTTGCAAGAAAAATTGCATTGTGACAGGACCTTTATTCTCCAGTGTTCCCGCCAACCTGCTCCCACCATTAGATGGAAAGTCCTTTTTTCACTACATTTTAGTAATTAGGCTACCCCCCTCCTCTCACAAGTCTGTAATCGCCTGACGAAATCAATTGGTCGACAGTCCAAGGCATGTTTTGTAATCGAAATTCACAAAATTAAAATTAAATTGCCTTTTTTCAATAAATTTGAACCAGAACCAACTCTATACATAGAACTGTCTCAGCATACTTTCTTCGACAATCTCAACAATTCAAGACCTCATTCAGTTTCTATAGCGGATTTCATGGTATTATTATCGAACCAACTTCAACTGAAAACGGTAGCCTTAATCTTACATGCGACCATAGCCATGCTTGGAAAGCACAAAGTTACAATACTCGAAAATTGTACTTATTTCCAGTCTGATCTCTCAAAAATCGATCTCTATGCACAATCTAAGTACTTTGCTACAAATAATAATAGAAAATAAAGCATATTACCTTAAAACAAAGTTAGGATGCATGAAAATTTAGAGGACTTTCAAGGAGCAAAATCTTCGAGCTAGAGAAAAATTTTGAAAAAATAGTATTCGGAAAATCTTCGAGCAGCGTCGGAAACCGACGAATTCCGAGGAACGCCGAAACTACCACTTTGTGTCGACATGCTCCGAGCAAGTTCCTTGTTCCTGATTCAGAAGAAGCTGTATCACAGATCAGATATATACAGATAGGGAACTCGCACTCAATAACCTCAATTTTTGTGTCCCCGTGCTCACGTCATTCCACGCGCCACGCAAATTGCTCTGGCAAGTGTCGTTCGTCGTGTTTTCAGTCAAAAGCATAGGAAAAACGCCGTTCGAAAGTACAAAAATGAATATTTTTGCGAAGTTCCTTCACCGATCTTCATTTTGTATGTATGTAGATATTTCAGTAGAATTTGCGTTTGATTCTTGTGTAGAAATTTCTAAATTTCCTTAAAAGTAGGAATAAACCAGAAAATGACGGAAACACGCTCTCAAAACTTCACCGCGACACATCGCTGGAATTTGTCGTTTTAAAGCATTTTGCATGAGAATCTTTGCACGTAAAACCTTCTTGCGGTTTAGATGTTCTAGCATGCACGTTTAAATGCGTGTTTTGTTGACACATTTCGCTAGAAATTGAGTTTAAACCGTGTTTAGGTCGGCTCACGCGGTTTGTGCCAGCGGTATCACCCATGAGCGCTGCACCGACTTCTGACACCGAAAAAAAATAAAAAAAAAAAAAAAAAAAACAGAAACGGGGCGAATTTAAAACTCCGCCTCGCCTACGGCAGGCGGAGTAAAAAGTATTTATTGCAGCCGAACCAGCAATATTTACTACACGATCTTTGCATTCAACCGGGTTTCGCATGAATTTTAAATGTACAACATCCCAATTAAAAATTTACTTTTCCAGCTGGCACTTTTCTTATGCACGTTCCTAATTTATATCGACTTGGACTCGCGCATTACTTTGTTTAAGCCTTTTGAATGTGATTAAAGAATACTACGACCATAAAGGATTCTGGGTAATCAGTGTGAAAAATTTTGCCATGATGCATAGCCCCCTACCAAAACAAAGAAATTATAGCCACGAAGTCCACAAGCATTGTACAATACAAATACTTCGAAACACTAGAGCGCTACTTCAACACCTCTAACTTACGGATTTGAAGCCAGTTTTCATATAATTTCAAATGCTTGTGGACAGATTTAACATCAGCCTCTCAGCACTACCGAGTCGTGTATAAATTCGTAAAATATTCGACTTACGTAGTGTTTATATCACACACTTCTTCGTGCAACAGAGATCGGGGTCCTCGGACTTAATGATGTCCTAACACAACTGATTCTGGTTAAATCCAGGCAATAAACACATTACAAGCTTCACCCGCCATTTTGTTTCTAGTGTCAGAAAACGAAACTAGTTACCAGGAATATACCGCGCGGTAACTCTAAATTCCATCAAAAAGACTTTAAAAACATATTATAAGTTTTCTTATCGATCCCAAACTTTAGTAGCATTATTCTTAACTGCTTAATGCTTCCTATAAGACAAAAAAATTTTTTCACTAAATTGCTAAATTTTTGGGATAAGACCCCCTTAAGATCTCAAACTAACGTTGCTAGGGTAGCGCAGTTAAAGACACGCAAAATGATAGGATTGTTCACTACCTGAAACGATATAAACAGAATTCGACGTTTCGAGCGAAGGCCCTGGTAATTTGCAGTTAGTAATTTATAAATTATAGCTCGTTTATGCATTTTGTGAATAAATTAGGATCCCAAACACTAATAAGTAGATTCTTCAAATGTTGCCAATATGGACATGGAGTTGAAAATAGACATGAAGATATAATACCCTGCTTGTGACGTACATGCTTATACAAAATGACTGAAGATAGTGGACGACGTATCTATTATGTTTTTAGATCAAAATACCTCGAGAACTATAAACAACTTTAGAAGAAAGTGTAAAATAATTTTACCATTTCCATAGACATGTAATTCTATGATTTCTTTAGGATATTTAAAGACAGACTCAAATTTATTGTCATATCCCTTTAACTATCATTGTAAACATGAAATATCAGATAACATGTGACTGTCATTACTAAAGTCCTGGGCAAACTAGGAAACATTGTTGCGAAAACATTGTCAATGTTTCCCAGTGTGAGCAAACTATAGGAAACATTTGTGTGAGAAACAACCTCAGCCATCTTGTCGCTTTGTTTGTTGCAAACTTGCAGTTTTGTGCACGCTAATCGGCAAATCAATGCTTGTCGTGCTGGAAACATTGGAAAATGCGGGCAAACTGGGAAAAATTGACTGACGACGACAAAATTTCATTGGTATGTAAAGCTGGAAAAATTTCGAAAGCCAATGAAATCTTGTCGTCGTCAGTTAAACTGGAAAACCGTTTGAAATAATGTCAGACGACCTGGACCACGCATAGTCACAGCGAAAAATTCAACAAAATGTTGAAAAACTTTGCGAATTTTACCCGATTTTCATTGTTGTTTTCGCCCAAAAAAGTGGCTGGCAGTTTAGTAAAATTATCTGAGTCTATTTTTGAAGTGTTTATTTTGTGTTTTCAATCGTATTTGTGTAGTTTTTGTACCATTTCGTCGGGGCTACGTGTGCAATTTAGGTATTTACTTGCCAACCTTTGGAAAATATATATACATGATGTAAACGTTGATGTATCACAAGCTGACCGCGCATTGAACTGGACCGCGCGCATCAATAAAGTTGTAGAAAGAGTAACACAAGAACAAATACACATTTTTTGAACCAAAAATATACCATCAGTTAGTGGGCTACCTAGGATTCTACTGAAATATCTACATACAAAACACAATTTTTAACATGTAATAGTCAACAAAAAGGGACAGGAAGGTTCTTTATCAAAAAATTGCTCCAGAAATGTTTTAAAACGGCAAATAAAAGGTAAGATACATTTTACATTCCAATTCCAGAAATGCATATGTTAGTCTAAAGTTCCCAACAAATTATATCGTGGAGACTTCAGACTTAATAGCTTAGTCTAATTTTTAATTTTTGTTGTTTTTATGAGCGATTTTAATACTTGTTTTGTTAGAACGTCACGTTGAATAGTTGACTCAGAGAAAGGATTTCAAATTGGATATCACAGAAAATACAGATCACAGAAATACTTTTAAGTCGATTACTGTAAAGATTGTTGCTATAATTATTAAAATAGCAAGAAAAAAACTCAAAAATGCAAAATAAAAAAAAGAACAAAATTTAACTTAAATTTAGTAAAATTTCAACTGGCACTTTCTTAATTTGCCAAAACTTTATCAGACACCCTGCCTATATACCAATGTTTTAACTGACACCTGAAGCTTTCTGGAAGTAAATACTTTGTCAGCATGTCGAAAGTCTAACTGACAACTTGTGGGCATGTACAGGTCAAAGTCTAACCGACATCTTGTCAACAAGCCAAAAGGCTTACCGGCATCATGTCAACAAGCCAAAAGCCTAACCAACATCTTTTCAACAAGCCAAAAGCCTAACTGACATCTTGTCAACAAGCCAAAAACCTAACCGACATCTTGTCAACATGCCAAAAATCTAACTAGGAGCATATCAACATGTCAAAAGTCCATTTCAAAGCTTGTCCACATATCAAAAGACTAACTCAGATCTTATCAACATGTCAAAAGTCTGCTCGAAAACTTGTCAACTAGTCAAAATCCTTACCAACATTTTATAAACATGCCAAATATTTACCTGACACCTTATCAACACATCAAATATCTAATTCAAAGCTGGTCAATATATCAAAAGGCTAGCCAACATTTTCCCAACAAATTATATCGTGGAGACTTCAGGCAGTGTGCTACAGAATAGATTTAATAAATTGATGGATTTAATAGACTGATGTATTGTATACACTTTTAGTAAAATTTTCTTTACTTGCAAAATAAAACAGCTATTTGTTGGCGGCATTATGGCAAAAGAATCTTGTTTAACATATGTACTATTAAAGTCTTTAATCTAAATTAAATTCTAAAAAATGCAATCCTACTAGGACTCTGGACAGAGTGCCTGGCAGGTCACTCAGACATTGATTTTTGGTTATCTTAGTGATTGCATAAGATGTGCTAGCAATGTCTTAAAATGCCTTGGAAGGTACCATAATAATAATTGATTTAAAAAGGAATTAGTTGGACAGAACAGAAATAAGTGAATGTACCCCACCCCCAATGAACTCTCTAGTTACAGCCCTGCCTGGCCTTGTGCCCATTTTCGTTTGGCAGGCGGAGTGAACGCCTTAGCAGGCGTCTTGTTAGAGGATAAATGCAGAAACAAGCGAATATTATGTCGACAAAGTGAAAGAGCACAAAAACAGCGACACGGAAATAGCAACAAAGGCACTACAAAAAGCTTTGGAAGCATGCCGATAACCGAAAATATTACCAGATAATAGACAATAAAAGGAGACCCTTAAACCAGGATACTTTTAAGAGGCTTCTCATTTAAATTTTGTGGATTTAAAATTATAAATTCACAGTATTGTACACAATATTGCTTATAGAATCAAAATGTTTATTAGTGAAACTTGTTTCCAAACTTTAAACTCAATTTTCTCGAAATGACATTTCATCAACTTTGGGGCAAACTAGCTCATTCAATATTTGTGCTAACTTCACCAAATTTTCAAGATTTTATAGTTGTAAATAGATCTCAAACCTAAACCTCAAAAAATGTATACATTTTAAATATACAATTGGATATTAATAATTTAATTAATTTTTCTGACCTAAATCCTGGCTTTGTTCCAATCAAATTATGATATTTTCATTGTGATAAATAAATTTAAACTTTTTTGAAGTTTGCATTATTGCTGGACCTATTAGCTTTAGTTTAAGCCTATTTTCACCTTCTTCTGTCCAATATTCCAAGAGAAATTTTGCCTTCGATACCCATTTTTAAGGGTATCGAAGGGTGTGGTTCGGTTACTATGGCAACAACACAAGTTCAGTCTTTGCACATAATGTCAGTAAGTGATGCTCTATCACCCTCAACAAAAATAATTTTGACAAAATAAAAGTATAAAATTTTCAAATATTTTGTCCCAGACCACCTTAATGCCTATTGCCATATCCCTTTACTTGTAAAATTTGCGATAGGTTTACGAAGCAAAGAATTGAAACTGACAAAGAAAATGAAAGCGACAAATATCTACAAACTTACTTCTACTCTATCTTTGGATCGTCGTGGCTTCGATCAGTCTGGTTTCATCATGCTGTTTATGGTTTTTTCTGGTTGGCACTCTCTCTTCACAGAACATCACGTCGGTCCAGTAGGTACTCATATACCGTCCATCGTTATAAAATATGGAAAAAAAATCGTATTATATAGAAAACAGTATTTCAGAATATTGGAAACTAAAAGGAAATTTGATTGTAAATAACTTTGACAAACCGTACGTTGCCGTAGTATTTGCATCTTGACATCTTCTGAGGGAGACTGGTAGCGATTCACTTCTTAGGTACGTATTAATTCTTCCTATCTTGTTCTGTCCTTGGCTGATGTATTCGCTCTTTTTCACTTTAGAAAATAAATAATTGCGAGGTTTAGGAAACGTTTACAAGATGAGCAAAGAAAACCACGTTATTAAGTATTAGAGAGGATTAAGAAGTCACATGCGTAGCATATCACAAAGGGTATCAACGGACAACATTCCTGGAAGACTAAAATCCGTGGACGAAAGGACAATATTCCGGTTGCAAGAAATGTACTAGGTAGAAATCGTGTATGTGCAAGCGCTAAACTATGTACAGCCATTTCAATTAAGGTTGTCTTTCCAAAACCGTGAACAGTGAACTATGAGCGCGCAAGGGATGATGGATTTTTGTTTATACTAAGGGAATTACCTTTGTAGCAAGTTATGAGACTGAACGAGTAATCACAATTCGTGTTGGCTTTTTTTATCACGTTATGAAAGTAATAAAAAACAAATTGGTTTTCTGTTTAGGATAACGTCATCCATGCGCGCGGGCGACACCGCAAATTCATTAATAGACGACGCAATCCTCCCCTGGCAGGAAACTAGTTCGTACTTGTTTTACAAAATAATAATTACAGTGAAACACTAGACAACGCGAGAGAATTTGAATTTCCCGTGTAGGATTGTTTGATCCTGCACAGTGATGACCAACTGGCGCAATCGTGAAAGCAAGAGCCTGCCATCTCTGAGATCGTGAGTTCAATCCCCCTTAAAATTCGGGACACTTATGCGAGGATTTATAGTCAACCATTCGCCGATAGTCGTAGGTTTACTCCGGGTACACCTAAACCCTGGTAACTAGCTAAGGCTGCTAGGGTGAGGTTACGATGAGGCGTCGTTAACAATACATGAGTAAAAGCACGTGTTTCACTGTAGTTATCTTATAAGTGTACTTATCAAACTGAATCAATAATTCTCCAGTAACTGCGACAGATGAAAACTTAAAGGTAGATAAAAGGGGTACTGGGGAAATGGGTAGGGAGGTATACGAGAAAGATTGGGTTTGAGTCAAGAAATGGTGTACTACCTTAGGAGGGGGATAGTGGGGGAGAGGGATAGTGGAGGGGGGAGGGATAGTGGAGGGGGGAGGGATAGTGGAGGGGGAGAGGGATAGTGGAGGGGGGAGGGAGAGTGTGTGTGGGGGGAGGGAGGTCAACAGGACTTACAATGATAGTAAGTATATTGCAAAATTTCGTTTTCTTACCACTTTCGGTGTGGGTTCCTGCATAGCGATTGTCACGTGGTTATCTCGTAGTAACCCTGGAATATCTGAAATGTAAAACGAAATATGCGGGATAGAAACATTTCAAGAGGCGGCAAATATTTTAGTTGCTTAAACAAAATTAATATCCTAACGTTAGCCTGAATCAGTTGTACAGTTAAATGACCTAGACTTTAGATAAAAATTATTTTACCTCAAAAAAGTTCTGTCTTAATCATGCCAGCAGTGTTCCATTTCGAACAACTCTCTTAACGGTCTAGCTAGAGAAAGAAAATAGAACTCAGTCATTATATTATTCAATTTAAAAAGTAAGCTTTCGACCTGGTAACCAGACCGAATTTTTGTCAAACATAATAACATGTAACAGCTAAAACATACGTAGAGTAGTTAGATAATACTTACATGTGTAATAAAAATTCAATATTGTTTATATCCAACTGAACTAGAGCGATTTTCGTTGCACCTTTAGGTCGGAGAAGACGACGACGCCATTTTGATTTTGAAATTTTTCAAAGACGGTATATTTTGGTTGGCAATTTTCCTCCCATTTCTTCGTCATTTTGGTTCAATTTTCGCCCGCATACCTCCACTGAATCATTCTCGTTATTTCTGTGCAATAAGTTTGTATTTATTCTCGTTGTGTAAGGTCATTTTAAGACCCATTTGTTTGGACACCTTTCGTCTTAGCAGACATATTTTCTCGAAGCTTCTTCTTTGACTGACCAGGAGCAAATGACGTCAAATGACCATTGTCCGCCGCCAAATACCCGTATGTGTTGTAATTAAGTCTGTATATACGAAGCTAAAATACGCTTTTTATCGCTCGAATAAAACGATTTTTCTATTATTTTTAGCCATGATGCTTCTTCTACTTCTTTACTTTTAGTTTACTTAGTTAATTCTCCCCCAAAACGACTGTAAGGTGGCGTTTTTGCAATTTTTTTTATTTGCATAAAGGTGAGCAAGAAAAGACCCGTTCGAGTTTTCATTGGTTGACATCTTTCCCTCCGTGGCCTAAAGGTAAAGGTAGCTGACTTCCGACTTTGCCCACGTCGTTTGACTTTGATTTTGGGCGGATCGGGAACCGTTCAAGTTCAACTAAGGTTGGTAAGAATTTAGTTCTTCAGTCGTAGAGTTAAGTCTGTCCTGTCCGCGATACACCAAAACTCAAATTAAAGGTGGGTGTGGAGTGCAGGAAAACACTAGTCAGTACCGCGAGGCTAAGGAGGCAAACGTTTTTTGCCTAGCGTTATTAACTAATATTTAAGCAAATTTCCTTAACTTGTGTTTTGGGGACAGGCCTGTAGGGTTGGTGCCTTGAAGACTTCTCGCCGTTATTTCTCTTTGTTCAAGAAGACAAGTTGTCTTCGTCGAGAAATAACGACGAGAAGACTTCAAAGCACCACTAAACCACTACACCGTAGAACTACAGTGTAATGGTTTAGCTGGCTAAACCAATACACTGTGGCAATTATGTTATGGCGGACTTCTTCCCAAAGATTACGGTACAAGAAGCAAAGATGCGCAAACAATTTAAAGCGTTTAAAACAAGTGTTTTCTTTCTGGAAACAATCGAAGACGACGACACGGCTAAAACAAAGCCGTGCAGTCATGTTTTAAGTTGTTTAGTTGTGTTGAGCGATCTGTTATAGCCAGGTCTTTGCAAGAAGGGAAGTCGAAGTTTGCATAAATAAAAACTGTGGTCTTTTTTTAGTTTCCGATCCTGAGTCGTTTTCTTCTTGGTTGAGCTTTAGATGCCATTGCGTTCAATGTCCTTGATATAGGAGTCATTTATTTATGGCCTTGGGTTTAATTCCCAAACACTGAATGGCAGTCTTTAACTCTTTCAAGTAATGATATTATAACATTGCAACAAGATGGCACTGCATCATCACTTTGCGTGCAACTACATTTTCAACAAGTGACTCACGAGTAAACAACGACGGACAAACACATAGTACATTCCATAAGCTTTAACTCAGCACTCTGCGATTCAGTTTGTATCAACGAGAAAGCTTGACGTTCACATCTTGCATATAACCATACATTTTATGTATCGCAAGCAATGCAATGTTATATTTAACAATTAGATTACGCGCTCTCGAATTCTGTGCGGTGATAGTTGATTCGGGCTTCGTCCTCATCAACTATCACCGCATAGAAATCTCGAGCTAATTGTTTTAGTAGAATCAGAGGTCAAACATGGAATATTCAACAAAAAATTTGATTTTTAAGCAATTTTTTTAAAAGAAATCTCTATAGGAAGGTGATTGTTTCGCTACTTGCTATCTATCGAGGAATAGATAGCGGGTAGAGTAACCAATCAAATTACAGCATTTGCAATAGAATACTAGTATGATTCTACTAATATTACTTAAAAGAGCTAGGCATGCAACTTGCGATGAGAGAACATTGCAATAAGATGGCACTGCGTTATACTGTGACTGGTCACTATGTCACACTCTACAGTAACCAATTTGCGATTTACTTTGTGTAAAACATGAAATAGTTTAAATGGGTACTTTTAACAGCACTGTTAACTATATTTCGGGATTGTAAGATAACGCTGATGCATTTGCAAGCTTTGAACGTCAAGTTTTCTCGTTGACACAAACTGAATCGCAGAGTGCTGAGTTAAGGCTTATAGACAATACTATGTGCTTGTCTGTCGTTGTTTACGCGTTGTTTACGTTTTGACAAAGTGGTTATAGGCAAAGTGATAACGCAGTGCCATCTTGTTGCAATGTTATCCCATTACTTGAAAGAGCTAAATATCGCCATTCAGTGTTTGGGAATTAAACCCAAGGCCATAAATAAATGACTCCTATATCAAAGACACTGAACGTAATGGCATAGAGAGCTTTAACCAACAAGAAAACGGCACACGGAAAGTCAAAACAGACAACAATTATGCAAACTTCGACTTTCCTTCTTGCAAAGACTTGGCCATGAAAGATCGTTAAATAAACTAAACAACTTAAAACATGCCTGTACGGCTTTGTTTCAGTGCGCGTTGTCGTCTTTGATTTTGCGCATCTATGTTTATTGTACCGTAAGGTTTGAGAAGAAGTCCACCATATCATATTGGTACAGTGTAATGGTTTAGCAAGCTAAACCACTACACTGTAGTTCTGCAGTGGCTTAGTGATGCTTTGAAGTCTTCTCGTCGCTATTTCTCCACGAAGACAAGTTGTCTTCTTGCACAAAGAGAAATAACGGCTAGAAGTCTTCAAAGCACCAACCCTACAGGCAAAGAGTAGGGACTACAAAGAGGGGCCACTTCATTCAAAAACGCGTAAGGTGCTGTCGTCACGATACGTCATGGGCGCCATGTTCCTAGCCAGTTCCCTAAAATAGAAGCATTTCCCCCCGGTATTAGTACCCATTTTTATATTTCCGGGGGGGGGTGACTTTCTCTGTTTAGGCACTGGCTAGAAACATGGCGCCCACGACGAGTATTGCATGCGTTCCCCCTGAAATGTTAAAGATGGGCTACTAATACTGGGGGGAAATGCTTCTGTTTAGGGCACTGGCTAGGAACATGGCGCCCATGACGTATCATGACGACAGCACCTTACGCTTTTTTTAATGAAGTGGCCCCTCTTTGTAGTCTCTACTCTTTGCTAAAGGCTTGTTCCCAACAGACAAGTCAAGAAAATTTGGTTAAATATAAGTTAAAAACGCTAGGTAAATAAGGTTTGCTTCCTTGGCCTTGCGGTACTTCCTAGTGTTTTCCTGCACTCCACGCCCAGCTTTGACTTCAGTTTGGATGGATCGAAGACCGGTCTGACCAGCTGAGTGAGTGCAGAATTAAATTTTTACGAGTCTCAGAACGGTCACCTATCAGCCCGAAATCAAAGTCAAGCGACGCGGGCAAGTCCTCTACATTTCGGCCACTCAGGGAAAGATGTTTGCCAATGAGAACTCGAACGGCACTTTCCTTGCACACCCGATTTAGATAATTTAGATAGCGATATAAGAAATTCTTTGACATTAATGTCTTCTGGAAAGAAGTGTATTTCTAAATTTTTAATTTAAGGATTGTACTAGGGACTTGTGCTTCTATTATTATGTCTGCTAAGACATGCCCAAACAAACGGGTCTTGAAAGTACCTTACACAACGAGAATAAATACAAACTCATTGGACAGAAATAAAAAGAGTGAGTCAGTGGGGGTATGTTCACCAAAATTGAACCAAAATGGCGTCGTCTTCTTCTCCGATCTAAAGATGCAACGAAAATCGCTCTAGTGCAGTAGGAATGGATATCAACAATATTGGACTGTTATTACACAAGTAAGTGTTCTCTAACTACTCTACGTAGCTGTTACATGTTATCTTGTTTGAAAAAAATTAGCTCTGATTACCAGGTCGAAATCTTACTTTTTAAACTGAATAACACGTAATGACTGGGTTTTATTCTCTCTCTCCAGCTAGACCGTTAAGAGAGTTGTTCGAAACAGAACACTGGTGGCATGATTAAAGCAGAACTTTTTTGATGTAAAATAATTCTTATCTAAGGTTTAGGTCAATTGGCTCTACAACTGATTTAGGCTAACGTTAAGATATTAAATTTGTTTAAGCAATTAAAATATTTGCCGCCTCTTGAAATGTTTCTAACCTGCGTATTTCGTTTTACATTTTATAGTAGATACACCAGGGATATTGCGAGACTACCACGGACAAATCCTATGTGAGAAAACACGCCGAAAGTATAAACAGAACTCGACGTTTCGAGCAACGGCTCTAGTAATTAATAGTTAGTAATTTATGAATCATACCTCGTTTATACATTTTGTGAATAAATTGGGCTGCCCAACGTTGATTTAAGTGACGTCACAATCTGGGTAAGCAAAGTAAAACCAGTCCGAAACAACAATAAGTAGATTCGTCAATGTTGTCAATATGGACATGGAGTTGAAAATAGACACGAAGATATAATATCCTGCACGTGACGTACATGTTTATATAAAATGACTGAAGATAGTGGACGACGCATCTACGATATCTTTAGATCAAAATACCTCGAGAACTATAAACAACTTTAGAAGAAAGGGCAAAATAGTTTTACCATTTCCATAGACAAGTATAATTCCATAATTTCTTTTGAATAAGACAGACTTAAATTTATTGTCATATCCCTTTAAGCATCATCGTGAACATAAAATCTAAGATAACGTATATTCCCATGGGAATTGGATTTTTTATTAAAAAGAGTCACGAGTAAATTTTGTAAACAATTTATTAAAAAGAATTTGTACAGACTATAATTTGAATAACAATAAAAAGAGATTAACTACCCCAAACTTGTACTTATTCAAATAACAATAGAAGACAACAGAGAATAGCAAAATAGAATTAACATTGCACTTAAAACAAGTGAATGAACACAAGTGAAAATGCATGTTAGAAAATCTGGTCTTTTCAAGATAAATTGTTTATACTTCAAAATATAAATAACTATGAAACAACTGGAAGCGATAAATTTTGCGAGTTAAATAAAGGAATAGTCCAACATAAAACAAAGAGTTGTTTCACAATTACAAAAAAATATATTTGGTTTATATATTTAACTGATCAAGCCCGTTCAAATACGTTTCTACGAAACGTAGTTAGCTAGTTTTCACACTTTTTTAAAATTTATCCCTCATAAGAGGACGGTAAGGCAGTCTAATTACAAAGGTTTCTGAAAGTTTTTATTTTATAATATTCCATGTGGGAGAAACGGAGGGACAAGAGAAAACCCACAACTTTTGGCAGAGAGCGTTGACTTCATGTAAGCAAAAACGTAAGCCTCAGAGATAAAGCATTTGTAGATACCATTTTACTTTGTTCAGTCCTTGCCGCATGTAAAAAATGCTTCTAAAATACTTTTCTGTTATTCGAAAAAAAATTGAGGAAATGATTACTATTTTATGAAGAAATACCAAATTACAGTCCGTATAATATTTTGAAGCAAAAAATACCAAGAAATATGCAGACATCTCATTTCGTCAAAAGCTTTTTGGGAAAACAGAAGCTTTCTGTGTGTGGAAGTTCAAAAATATATAGCAGTTCATAATCAAAAGAGATGTATCAAAAATCAACGACCTTCACTGAAAGAAAACACTTTATTGCCTTTTGTAAACTTGTAGTTTTAATGCTGACAAAAACCAAATTTTAAAGTCGAAAGATATAGATAGTGCATTTAGAAGATGAAGCTCATTCGAAGAAAATGCTCAACGATTCAGTTTAGTCAACTTTGGAAAAAATCATTGTCAAGGTGACACACAACCAGGCAATATGAAAAGTTCGAAAAGAGTTTTAAGGCTGAAGAAAATATCTGATCATTTTAATTGTTATCTAAAAATTCATTTAAAAAAACACAAAAATGACAAAATCATGAGCACAAGTTAATGAGTCTGTAAATGTGATATAGATTTCTCTTGATTTGAGTTTGGGATAAATTTTTTGTTTGATTTTTTCGTTTTAGATAAGATGCTAAACTTGATTTATAATCGTTTCAATTATATGTAATGCTAAGAACTCTGTAACTCTACAGAACT
The DNA here is from genome assembly GCA_963855995.1 of Muricea muricata. Taxonomy (NCBI): domain Eukaryota; kingdom Metazoa; phylum Cnidaria; class Anthozoa; order Malacalcyonacea; family Plexauridae; genus Muricea; species Muricea muricata. The sequence continues at coordinate 3,790,237 of OY979727.1, forward strand.
TACTAAACTTTAAGTATCAATGAAAAACTTTCAAGGTAAAAATTGTATTTTCCTATCGATCAGTAGACTTTTAAATACTTTCCACATGTTTTCTTTGCTACCAAATATAGCCTAAAAAATTTAGTGTAGTTGTGGTTTTCTTTTTTATGCAAAGCATCCTGCCTAATTCGAAACAAGTTCCACTTTGCAATGAAGAAAAGACAACATGCTAGCTTATTTTGATCTCAAGTAGTTCATCTGAAAGAGGAATTTCCATAACAAAATCACATAAGTCTATTTCAAATATAAAGCAGTAAAGCAGGACGTTACATGAAAGTATTTTCAATTCGGGTTTGTGTAGTTCAATGGATTTTGAAATTGCTCGAAAATATAATATACAAATTTAAAATTATGCTCCAAAAACTTCTAGAACTATTGTGATTTTCAAATAAACTTTCTAAACTTTCAAACGAACACTAAAAGTCTGCTTTAACAAATGAAAACTGAGATGGTAAACTAGAAAACAATGTACAGTGTAAATGTTCTTAAAATGTTCTTTTGTTGTTTATCAAAAATATGATATAATGGATATGGTGTAAATTTTCCAATTAATGGAAAATTAGAATCATTGTTTTTATGTTTAAGCAGAAATAAATTTCCTGAGGTTAGTAATTCATCAATAAAATAGATCGGCATAGTTAAATTTTAGTATGGTAATGAATGTTTTTGCTTTGGATAAAACCACCTCCCTCTCTGTTACGTTTGATAAGAACAATATTACAAAGTCAAATAACGACAAACTTAGTCATTTTATCATCAAAACTACTTTGGTTTTTTTCAAAGAGCAATGTAAAAATAACCAATATATAGATACCCAGCATGCTGCAGAATAAATATATATCACGCATTTAGGCCTAATAAAATTCTTTTGGTACCAATTTTTAGAAATAAATTACTGTTATACTTATTAAGCTTTGTGGAAACACCACGTAAATTTATTATTGAATTTATTATTTATTTATTAAATTTATTCACCATGCAAACGTACAAGAAACTTAGATTACTGTTGTTTTCAATAGTGGTACTGTTTACCATTTTGCACAACCTAACTGGTTTTTAAATAAAGAGAAATTTGCTGTTCATAAATTTCCATTGACTTATAATTTGAATGTTTTTTATTTGATGCATAAAGCAAGTAGAAAAAAAAACTGGATTTGCAGAACATGTCTAACTGCTATAGGGAGTTTTAAACAACAAATCACACTATCAGTTAGCACTGTTGTTGCATATGGCCATGGCGGAGTATAATAATTGTGATGGCAGGCATAACATGTTGAAAAGTCGCTATATTTATGACTTTCAAATATTTCAAAATTTTGCATGTGGTTTTACGACATTTTACCTTTCTTGAAACACAGTTCATCATTATTTGACTTTTTCTGAGATTAAAATGCTTCAAGCACAAACGACTTTCCATGACAAGTGGCTGCATTAAAAATGGTCAAATGCTCCCCATTAGTCCCAAATTCAATATTGACTTTCAGTGATATTCTTGGTCATAGACATAGCCGCTTATCGTGGAAAATCATTAGCAAGATTCAAAGCATTTCAATTTAAAATAAAAACTTAAAATATACATAAAAATATTAAGACCTTCTGTGTGTCTTTCACCAACAATTCTCTTTTTCGTCACTGATCAGCTGGATAAGCAATCGTGGAACAACTGTTGATAAAAAAGTTTAAATATAAAATAAGCAAATAAAAATTTGACCAGAAAACCGAAACCAGAACCGAGATAAAATTTCTGGAACTGCACAGCTCTAGTTCTCATATTACCTAACCCACCATGTTAGCTTTGCTTGTTAGCAATACTAAGGACCAGTGGCGGATCTAGCGTAAGTCAAAATAGACTACCACAGCTCATTCTAGAATATATTTACATTTTGAAATACCTTCAAAACAACTTCATTGGTCAGATTTTATTCTTTTGAAATTCATAACCTATGACATTGTTATAAAGTTATTTTGAATTTAAAATTGAGCTGCTATAATTTATTTTGACCTACCCTGGATCCGCCAGTGCTAAGGACAACCTTGATCCTAGGGCCTTTTCTTGAATTAGGGAAGGGAAAAGGCCCTGGCATGGGCTGGTCTATTTTGTAATCCCATTGGTTCATTCAAACCATCAATTAAATCATTTAAGAGTATAATTTATTCATAAAATACAACTGAAGAGAGATTTAAATCATTTAAACCCTTTGCTTAGTTTTAAATCACTTATTCGGCTGACTCTTAACACTCTTCGTGTAAAGTCATATACGTAGAATATCCGTATGCTTCATTATCGGAATTTGATGAAGGTATAGGGACAACTTATGCATGTTATCAGCTCACACACGGCAATCTTCTAAACAAGTTTTAACTGTATTATACTTACTAAGCACTTACTCTACAAGGTTTAACATATTACTTTATTTCATTGGACATTGTAGTGTCATATATACAGCCGAAGATGTAGAGCCAGCTATAGTCCGTAGAAGGTTGCTTTTAAAGGAAGTTATTTACTTTAAAGCTAGCTGTATTGCATAGAACGTTAAAAATTACTTCTCTGATTTGTTATTTAAGCAAACACTCACAAAGACCACAGAAATTATCATATTCTTACACCCAGATATTCTTGGAGTCATGTGACCAGCCGATGCCAGGGCCTTTTCCCTTCCCTAATTTAAGAAAAGGCCCTGGGATCGAGGTTGTACTAAGGAAGGTATTGAATAATTTGATCTGGGTAGACCACAATGTCACAGCAGTTAACAGGGCATGTTTAGTTAACATTGGTATAAAGAAAATGGAAAACAGGGAAATGGAAAACAGGGGCAGAATTTTCCGTATGTTTGAAAACTCAAATTTTCGTTTTTATTAATTTTCATAAAATTTATATAAATATACAACATAAGACCATTAGAGTTTATAGCCATTGCACATCTAAATCATAATCAGAATGATAAACTAGGTCCAAGCCCATCCAACTAGATGCAGTAAAAAAATATATACCAGATCTTGTTATGCTGTGAACAAGCTTGTCCGCTCCATTGAAGGTCCGCTCAGAAACTGGATAAAAATTGATAACTGGAGCAATTCATTATTAATTAGTAGTACTGCATGATAGAGATACTGAACTACAATATCACTGCTGCTACATGATAAATAATATAGGAACTAGAGTTTTTAGACTTTAGTTATTTTCAAAATTTTACATTGGTCACGTGACTGGTTTGATGGCCCCTAGATCCGCCCCTGGTGGAAAATAACAGCACTTTGATAGTTTGCCACATTGCAGGTAAAAAAACACAATTAAATTGGCTGGAATTTTTATGCTCTTATATTTGTCTCCGAGTTCTTACTAGTTTTCTTACTAACAAAATTAAAAGCTAAAAGTAGATTTATTCACCAAAATAGCAAAGACAAATACAATAGCAAAGACAAACACCATATCTTACCACAAGGGCAAAATAGTATACAAGCTTTGTATGTTCAAATATTTCCCCATAAAATCTTTTTATTAAACAAGACGCCTGCTAAGGCGTTCACTCCGCCTGCCGAAACGAAAATGGGCTCAAGGCCAGGCAGGGCTGTAACTAGAGAGTTCATTGGGGGTGGGGTATATTCACTTATTTCTGTTCTGCCCAACTAATTCCTTTTTAAATCAATTATTATTAGGGTACCTTCCAAGGCATTTTACCAGTAAGACATTGCTAGCACATCTTATGTAATCACTAAGGGACTGGCCATTAATTACGGGGGGGGGGGGAGGGCTGGTGCAAGTGGGATATACTGTGTACAATTTTCTCCTGACCCTCCCCTAAAGTTTTGCAGAGTTTACACTGACCCTCCCCCACTTCTTACCCGAAAGTTTATTTACTACCTTGTTTTACTAGTACACTTTAAACCGTGCTGCTCTCCTGCCAGACTTTGTGTCGTTGCTGTTACTAGGTATTTAACCTATTGAATAAAATTATTTTTTTAAATTTGGACATGAAAATACATTTGTATATGGTACATGGCATCTTTGATACTCTTCTTTTTGCTTGCATAAAATTATCTGCCCCCCCTTTTCCATACCACAAAAATTGTTGACCCTCCCCCATTTTGCACCAGCCCTCTCCCCCTGTAATCAATGACCAGTCCCTAAGGTAACCAAAAATCAATGTCTAAGAGACTTGCTAGGCACTCTGTCCAGAGTCCTAGTAGGATTGCATTTTTTAGAATTTAATTTAAATTAAAGATTTTCATGGTACATGAAAGTTAAACAAGATTCTTTTGTCATGATACCACCAACATATAGCTGTTTTATTTTGCAAGTAAAGAAAATTTTACTAAAAGTGTATACAATACATCAATATATTAACCTGATAGCATCATTTAAACCTATTCTGTAGTACACTGCCTGAAGTCTCCACGATATAATTTGTTGGGAACTTTAGATTAACATATGTATTTCTGGAATTGGAATGTAAAATGTCTCTTACCTTTTACAATTATATGAGATCCCACAAGCAAAGAAATCATTTTGCACGAAATATTAGCATCTCAACATAGGTAGAAATAGAAAACCAAGGAAAGAAATCACAACGTGTTTAGAATTAGGAACACATTTCCTGGACTCACTCCTTAATCATGGAATGATGGAGTCTATCAAAATTTGCCGTTTTAAAGCATTTCTAAAGCAATGTTTTGATAAAGAACCTTCCTGTCCCTTTTTGTTAACTATTATATCTTAAAAATTGTGTTTTGTATATAAATATTTCAGTAGAATTTGCGTTTGATTCTTGTGTAAAAATTTTTTAAATTTCCTTAAAAGGAGGAATACAACAGAAAATGTGGAAGCACGCTCTCAAAACTTCACCGCGATACATCGCTCCTCGCCAAAGTTTTGCGGTGGAATTTGTCGTTTTAAAACATTTTGCATGAGAATCTTTGTACGTAAAACCTTCTTGCGGTTTAGATGTTCAAGCATACATGTTAAAATGTGTGTTTTGTTGACATATTCCGCTAGAAATTGAGTTTAAACGCCGTGTATAGGTCGGCTCACACGGTTTGTGCCAGCGGTATCACCCATGAGCGGCGGCACCGACTTCTGACACCGAAAAAAAGGAGAAAAAAACAGAAACGGGCGAATTTAAAACTCCGCCTCGCCTACGGCAGGCGGAGTAATAAGTCTGATTGTCTACAAAATTTATCTATCTCAGAAAACTAGATACTCTTCTACAACTATCAATAGAAAATAAAGTATATCACCTTGAAATCAAGGCAGGATTGACTGATCACGAACGGATTCTTTGCTGGCAACCTCAAGAAATTTCTTTTTGTAATTTCCGACTGCTGACGTGTAAATCCGACACTGTTGCGAGCAAGCGATGACTTCCGAACAACCGAAAAGACAAAAAACCCAAGGGGGGGCGGGAGAGGAGACAGGAAGTGGTGACGGGCAAACGCCGGATGTGGGCTATTATACTGTCTGTGTGAAATGATATGGCTAGTGTGCACAGATATAGGATTCGAATGTTTTAATTTTAAAATTCTACATTGCGCCCACCATTCATGATGCGTCGCCAGCGGCTGTCGTCTGGGTGCTTCGACACTTGGCGTATTATCTCCCGGTTTCTGATATTTTATTCCCTGTGCACAAGTGGAACAGTCTTGAAAAATGGTAAAGAATAATAGTTAAGATATATGTATATAGCGTAGTGTTTCAATTTGCCCCCTGAATATACAAAATATATCTGGCACACCACACTAGTCTACTCTTGCTGGGCCTGTGAAATATATAAATTACTTTTTGTCTTGAAACGAAATCATCGAAGCGGAAGTACTTCCTGTCCGTTCATGTATTGTATTTAAATTGCAGGAAAAAAATTGCGAAACTTTACGGACTTGGATTAGCGTCAATTATGTCGTAGAAATTTTGATTAATTAACTACAGTGCCATGTTGCAGACAACAGGGGACACTACCTAACACTTTATTACTCTTATAATATCAATTTTATCATCTTTTGCTTTATAGTATAAGGCTTGTTTGACATCTGTGGTCAAAGTGACCTTAAAGTAATATCACCAAAGAGTTGAGGCTGTAGAGACTACAAAGAGGTGCCACTTCAGTTAAAAAAGCGTAAGGTTCTGTCGTGATGATTCATCATGGGCACCATGTTCCTAGCCAGTGCCCTAAACAGAAGCATTTTCCCCCGGAAATACTAATCATTTTTAATATTTCAGGGGGGAGGTGACTTCCTTAGTTTGGGGCACTAGCTAGGAACATGGCACCCATGACGAATCATCACAACAGCACCTTACGCTTTTTTAACTGAAGTTGCACCACTTTGTAGTCTCTACTCTTTGATATCACAGAAGCAAACTCTGGGGGGAGGGTATTTTCGTAACCATGATTATTAGCGTTATTTGTGTATCTTGATTCGTGATTTAAAAAAAATACAATGCCATAAATCGTGATTAAAGTGCGTTCCGTGAAGATTGAAAACCTAGAAAGTTGACTGGGGCAGCTTAAAATGTTTTACCCATTTTTTACGTCCAATGCTCAGCTCTGATTAAAATAAAGGTCAAAATATCAAAACAACTGCTTACGCTTCATTTTATCATTTCCCACTCTTTTAACATGCAGTTGTCATGTTGTCTGGAGTGTTTAGAAAAGCTCGTAAAAATGAAATCTTCTTCGTGATTGGAAAAGTATAGCCAGGTCCCTGAAGGGGGTTTCTATTTCCTTCTCCCAGCCTAAATTTTGACTAAATCCATATGTTCAAGTGCACAAATCCCATAGTCATGGTGCCTTTTTTTGCTTAAATCTCAACCCCACTCCAGTGGCAGATCCAGGGTAAGTCAAAATAAATTATAGCAGCTTAATTTTAAATTCAAAATAACTTTATAACAATATCATTGGTTATGAATTTCAAAAGAATAAAATCTAACCAATGAAGTTGCTTTGAAGGTATTTAAAAATCTAAATATATCCTAGAATGAGCTGTGGTAATTTATTTTGACTTACGCTAGATCCGCCACTGCCCCACTCCCATTTTCAATTGCTTTTGAACCAATGAATCCTAGTCTTAATGCACGCAATCACCTTTTTTCCAGCACAAAAACAGGCAATAATTCCGCGTTCTCAGTATGGGGAATATAAATCTTAATCCAAACCCTAATCCTAACCAGCGTTTTATTTGTCATGTTTTAACTTTGATGGATTGAAGATTTAAAGATTTGATTAGATTTAAAGCTTGGATTAAAAGTTAATTTCGCGTACTGAAAACACAGAATTAGCACCACAAAAAAGGCAATTCCAAGCTCCTTACCTCTTCAGAACCCTCTACAGTACGTATCAGTGTAAAGAATGATTGTAGTACATTTTGACTTGTGTCAAGGGTTATTCAAAGTTTGCCATTTAGATTTTAGACGCGGAATTGAATCCAAAATCTTCCCGAAATGCACGATTTTTTCCCACCTGTCTAGCTAATGACCAGGGGCCGTTTGTATAAAACTCTTCATCACTTTTTAATCACTGTTTTGTAATTAAATAGTAATTAAGTACAAAATGCATTGTTCTGATTGGTTGACGTTTCCACCAATCATAGTTAATTTTCATCACTTTTTTTTACAACCGGCCCCTGGTTTCAAATTTATATATTTACATGGTTTCAGTGTCACACCAGAGTTTTTTAGAATGTAATCCTCAGAGAAAACAACAATCTTGAAAAAAATATGTGCCAGTAAGCTCTAAGTGACCATCACAACCTCCAGTTGTCCATCGTAAATAGTGTTTTGATTGTACCCACCTCACTTCCTCACTAACAAACTTTGTAAAATGTTGCTGACATGGTGCATTCTATAATATATCCAACACTGATTAGGGGAAGGGCGCAAGCGCCCACTTTTTAATGACCAGGTTGATTTACAAGAAAACGCACGTAATTTAATTCTGTTAAGTTATGCTTATGTTTCTCTTTCATTTTACTTTTTTAGCTCACTGTGTGACATTACAATCAGTCATTCATGTATCAAGAGTAAAGGGCAATGACAGCACATCCTGTGGTAGCCAGGACTCTCCGTGTTACTCCATATCCCAAGCTGTATCACGAGCACAATTTGGATCATCTATTTTTCTAGATTCTACTGGCACCAAAACATCTCCCTATGATTGTAAACCTCTGACGTCACGTCACAAGGGAATATACGTCATCAAGGCTTTGTCATTTTATGGTCTGCCATCGCTTGCTCATGTTATGTGCCGAAAAGGACAAGATTGGGTAGTCAATGGTTCTCTTAGTCGAAACCCAATGGAAGTTTACTTCAACGAAATTGCATTTCAAAACTGCTCTCTTAATTTTGTTGAAACGTCAGTGACTGCGAAGCGTTGCTTGTTCACCAATACAGAAAAACTAGTTATGAATTTCACCAACTCACATCAGAATTTAACAAGTTTGTCATTAACTAATGTTCATTTTGAGTCTAATGAGGCTTGTATATCAATAACCAGCAACTCTGTAAAGGAAACTCCTGTTGTAAACATCTACATAAACAACTCCGTTTTTACCAACAATGGCCAAAAATGGCCCATTTTGCTATCGCCAACATGGAGCATTCTTCACACACACGCCTTAGTAGGGCACTTGGTTGACATACAAATACGGAATTCAAGTTTTCAAGGCAGTAACATTACTATGTCGTCCTCAGGTATGATTAATGTGATAAATCCAGTGGGCCATACTATGTTTCACATCCAAGATGTCAACTTTATTGAAAATGCCTTTGACACTGGAGATAGTTTGATTGAGTTGACCAGTTCAATTGTGTCTCTTGCTATTTCACAGTCAAGAATAAAGAAAAATGAAGCGAGATTGGCATCCATTCACTCCACATTGGCAGAAATAAATATTTCCCACACGATTGTGGATGATTTTAACTTTCAAGAAGATGGTGGAATGTTCTATATAGAAAGTATGACGACAAGATTGTCGATGAAAGATTGCTTGTTCAGTAATGGCAACGTTGGCATTCCTCGTAGCGGTGGGCTGCTTTTTGTCAATACGCTTAATACCACCAGCATCATAATCGAAAACTCTGTTTTCACCAATTTAACAGCAGGTGGTAGGGGTGGTGTCATACATGTGACGCAAATAGCGGAGAAAGATATTACACCTGTAATAGAGTTAATCCTGAGAAACTCGAGTTTTATTTCCAATAGAGCTAAAGGTGGAGGTTGTATCTCGTTAGCTGGCAACCTAACAAAAGCAATCCTCAACATATACAACTCCACGTTCGTATTGAACAAAGTATCGGCGCGTGGTGGATTCGTCGGGGCATATTCCATTTCCAGTCTTCAAATGTTTATTAGGAACTCTTTCTTCAAGGAAAATGCTGCTGTTGAGGGAGGATGCATAAGTGTGGAAAGTGATTTGAACCAACATACTGTACTTAAGCTTAATGGAAAAAATCTTACATTCACTCAAAACAGCGCTCTTGGAGCAGGAGGAGTCATATACGCCGAAGCACATGCTATGATCATAAGCTTCTCCCATCTTTTATTTGAAGAAAATCACTCTGGTGTGCTTGGAAGTGTTATTTACGTGATAAAAGAAGAAGCTACAGCTAGTATCTCGTTGTTTTATTTAACAGTAAATCATGTACAATTCATAGGAAACATTGCATCGATACCAGGTGGAGTTATATTTGCAGAAGTAGGTATTAATTCAACGCTTGTTTTTCAAGACGTGAGTTTCCTGAACAATACTTCCGGTGTTCAAGGTGCTGTCATGTATTTGTCTGTGAGTCGGCCATTTGAAATCATGTTAAGGCGATGTAGATTTGAAAACAATAATTCTACAAGTTGGGGTGGAGCCGTCTATGCAGAAGGGGACAATGGAGTGTTTGTTAGTGAAGACTCAATTTTTTGTTCCAATGTTGCAACGGGTGCAGGCGGAGCTTTGATACTGGAAATGACAAATTCTACGATAAATCTGATCAATACAACGTTCTTCAACAATACAAGTTTTGCTGCAGCAGGTGGTGCTGTATACCTAGGTGTTTATGGTCATACTAAGGTTTATATCGATGATGTGAAATTTGAACGAAATAGTGCTCCACAATCCATTGGTGCAGCGCTTGCGATTACTTCGTTTGGTGATACACTACTTAAATCTGGTTGCTACAAAGGGTGGAACACGTGGAACTACAGTTCTTCAGTCGAAGTAAGAAACTCCTATTTTATGCATAATTTTGCTGGTCGCGGTGGGGCGATATCGATGACTGATGGAAGCACTAATTTTGCCAACTGTTCTTTTATCGATAATGTTGCAAGTGATCAGGGAAACCACATCGCTAACTACGGCACAAATAGCTTGCATTTGACTGATTGCAAATTCCACCAAAAAGACAATGTTTATGGGTCCACCTTTGTACAGACGTACAGCGCGGGACCTCTGATACTGACCAATACAACTCTGGAGCAACAAGCGTATTCAAATAGTACACCTTTAATAGATGTCTTAATAGATGTCACAAAAGGTGGATCTGTAGAGGTTAATAATTTAACATCAATTTTTTGTCCACCGGGAATGTACATTTTGTGGTCGAATAGGTCGTACAGTGATTGGGAAAACCGTTCTTGCACTTTGTACGTCACGGTACTTCGTGTGCAATGCAAGGTATGCGAACGTGGTACGTACAGCCTACAACGAGGTCAAGCGAAAGGATTTAGGATTTTCAATGAAGTTGTGTGCCTGCCGTGTCCTTATGGCGCCGAATGTTTTTTCACAATAACATCCAAACCAAACTTCTGGGGATACCTTATTCACGACAACGTACCGGCTTTGAATTTCACTCTCTGTCCTGAAGGATATTGCCTTTCGGGTACTCAAACGCCTGAAGGTTATGTTAACAGCTGCAATGGAAATCGGGAAGGCTGGCTTTGCGGCCGTTGTAAATCTGAATACAGCGAGACGTTATTTTCAACCGATTGTAAAAGATCAGAAGACTGCAATGACTACTGGTTTTGGCTTCTTATCGTCGCACTCGTACTTATAATGGCTTCGTTTCTTGTTTTTAAACCACCCGTTGTAACTTTTGCTGTAAAGCAAGCGTTTTGGTTTCTAACTCTTTATGGACGCAGACAACGAGAGAATGCCCTGTCAGTGTTTTCATCATCGCCACAAACGGATGAAGGCGAATCTAGGTTTCTTTTGTCTACGGAGGAAATTGAAAATGAACAGTCCCTATCCGTTGGTTTTCTTGAAATTATATTTTATTTCTATCAAACTTCAAACCTGCTTTTGACATCAACTTCGTCAGAACAGCTGCTGAAAACCAAAGTGTTGCTTCCTATTCAAGGATTCTTCAATTTTGAGGGAGGATATCTCGAAGATAACAGCCATGTGTGTCCCTTTCCAGGACTAACTCCGCAAACAAAACAAATCTTGGAGCTTGCACCTGTTTTTGGGACGTTAGTAGGAATATACTTCATCTATAGTCTACACTACAGCCTGTGTAAAGTCTTCAGATCCGCAACCCCAACGTTGGCGCGTTATTTAGGTGCTACCGTGGAAACAATGTTGTTGGGCTATATTAAAATAGCCAACGTGAGCCTCTCCCTTATCCGTTGTGTTCCAGTTGGTTCCGAATACCGTTGGTTCTACAATGGAAATATCGTGTGTTACCGTTGGTGGCAAATCGTTTTAATTGGTTTTGATGTTATGGTTGTTGCACCATTCGTTTTGGTGTTGGCTTTGGGCGCAGTGAAGTTACATCGCGGTAAATTATCAGCGGCACATTTCCTACTCGCCTGCATGTTTCCACTTCCTTTCCTAATCTTTTGGCTTTTGCAGGCACTAGGTTTCCGTGGCAACCAAGGTCAACCGACGTTGAACACCGAATATACCGAAGTGTTGAAAAGCGTATTACTTTCACCGTTCCGGGAGCCTGAAGAAGACAAAACCGGCGCACTATATTGGCAGAGCATTTTCATTGTACGACGTTTTGTCTTTGTATGCCTTTGTTTTATTACCGACTCGACTCTCCGACTGTTATGCATGGCAATGGTCTGCGTTCTGGCGTTGCTACATCATGCAATAATGAAACCATTTCGAAGTAATGCAGCAAATAGTGCAGAGACCATGTCGCTACTGGCTTTGGTCGTTCTAGCCAACACCAATATGTACAAATCGTTTTACGCCAATTCCAACGAAGATGTTAGCAGCAATTATCGGGTTATTTTTCAAGTAATTGATTGGATCGAGGTTGTACTGTTAGGTTTCCTTCCGGTTCTTTTTGCACTTCTGGTGTCATTGGCAATTATTTCTGTAACAGCTCGCTTAATCTTCGTAGTTTGTGTCCGTATTTACACAAGAATCTACACACGGTTCAAAGGAAGAACAAATGAAGAAACGGTCTTTGTTGACAATTAATCTCCCAATGAATTCAACAATAATGATGATATTTTTACTTAAAATTGGAATTGATTAAATCAATTGATCTTGTTAAAGGTTATCATTGCAAACTTACTTTCATTCAAAACTCATCAACGAACTAATTTCTTAATAGATAAATAATTGTCACCAATCACTTTTAAGACTGCATTCTGTGTTGTAATCAGTATAGATTGAAACACTATCGTATCAAAGTACTTGTTTTCTATAAAATGCTGTTCTTTGCCTTAGAAAAGCACCTCCACGATACAGTCAGAATTTCATCACAAAAATGAATGCTAACTACCTTCTACAGTCAGTCTCTTAGACTACCTTTAAGGCAATTGATGTCTGTATGGTAATACATTATGTATTCACAAGCACAAAAATAAAATGTTTCCCATCATTTACTCGAAAATATTAGAAACAATTTGGTGCAGAGATATTATTGGGGAGGGGCGGGGTGCGTATAGATGAAGATCAAAACTTAATTGAAGATTGATACGGTCTACCGATAATACAAATGTACTTGAAAACATCTCTGGATCTTTTGTCCTAACTGGCTTCGTCTTTTCTACGTTAACTTTCATCGATCCTGCTTTTATGAAGTTGAAATGCTGGTGTCACCCAACGTCCACACGAACACTGTTCGCCTGCCAAAACAAAATGAAACGGCGGTTAGACCATAGGCGGCCGGCCCAATTCACTGTGTAAATTCAGTAATATATAGAGACCAGTGCGCACATAAACATACTTCGTCAGTTCTTAAAAGTATGTTTATGCGCGCACTGACCTCTATAAATTACTGAGACTACACAGTGAATTGGACCCCTTAAAGTCAGACACACATGATTGTAAATCAATATCTCCCTCTTCTTCTTTAAACGGTAATGGCAACAAATATATCCTTTGCTCAGTGTAAAAGAGCTTTTTAAATAACTACCAAAGCCTTTTACAGCTTTTTCACGTCTTTCTTGATTCTTGAGATATTTGGACTCAAACATGCGAGCTGCCGCCGTCTTGGATGAATTCCTAAGCTCATTACATGAGGCCAAAAGTACATGCATGATAAGCCTTAAAAATTACTCGTAAAAAACACTAGTTAGCCAAAATACTTTTACTCGATGTGTGATATCAAATAGCAAGTAGAAATTAACCAGTTTCTGGTTCTGATCACTGCTGGCAATAGTTACATATAGCGTGGTCCATATTTTGACATAACATGCATGTCTTTGGATATCCAAGATGGCGGACAGCTCGTATGTTTCTGCTGAAATATCTGAAGAATCAAGAAAGATGTGAAAAAAGCTACAAGAGGCTTTGTTAGTTATTTCGAAAGCTCTTTTGCATGAGCAAAGGATGTTGTATGAAATTTTACCTTGGAAATAAAAACATCCAAATTCTGAGCATCAGTAATAATATAACACACTGTCGCTTCCGATGTCAGTCATTGCACTACTCGACAAAGCATGGCAGGCGAAGGTCACATAGTAAAACATTAAATATAGAAGCTTTAGTTGACATACACCGTACCTGCCCAGTTGAAGGATCCTATTCGACCAGAACATTTAGGGCAACTCAGCTAAAGTGGATAAAAAATTTAAAATATGAAAATGGTCTTGGCAAAATTAAAGACCATTATAGCTAATTTATCATTTGATTAGTACTATTTACAAAATGAGCGGCCGTGTTGTATCAGCATATACAAGCTCGAGCCGAAGGCGAGGGTTGTATATCTGATACAGCACGGACGCGAATTTTGTAAATAGCTTGTGAAACTCTCCAATTTTATACATCGGTTTGAGAAGTAATTTTGAAATATAAGACGAAAAAATCAAAGTTAAAAGTTATGAAAATCAACAGAATTCTGTATCAGAGTATACAGACTCCTTCACGCTCATGATTTCTTTTGTATTTTCTTTATGAATTATTAATGAGTTTCACAAGTACTGTTTACAACATGAGTGACAGTCTTGTCTCGGATATACAAACTCGAGCTCGAAGGTTGTATATCTGATACAGCACGGACAGGAATGTTGTATACCGGGTGGCCCAAAAAAAGTACTCCTCTTTGATTTAATCTAGACGAAAAACTAGGACAGTTATCACAGCTGAATAGATTGCATGTTACCCAGCAAGGGCTAACTTAAATTTTGATATGTTATAATACGATTTTGAGGCAACTTCAGTTGAGATATTGATATTTTAAATCGACATGCGTTTTTGAGAATACTAAAAATTTGTATAAAACGGCCTATTGAATTGAGTATATGCAAGACGCTGTTCACATCGCTTAGTTGCTTAAAAATTCGTATGCGATATTTTTGTTTTAAATTTCACTGTTTACTTATTCATAGAAACTTGTCTATGTGTGAAAGACACCTTGTCTGCCAGAAACAACATTATTATATACTGAGTGTCAAAGTTCATTTATTCCTGTTTCTTATTGGTTAAGAACGTATCACGTGATAGTGGAGAAATTCTACTGTCTCCCTGGCAACGTAGCTAAGCGGTGGACATTACTTTTATTCACCGGTAAATAACAAATCCAAAGAGCCTCACGGAGCCATGTCAGGTAAAAGGTAATCCTTTTTATACATGTTTGATTGATTTGCGGTACTTTTCTTCTCTTTTGACCCTCAGTATATAATAAAATACTTATTGACTGAGACCGAGAGAAACAGTATGTTTTGTGGACCCTCGACTGTCGATGTTTCCCTCGGCTTCGCCTCGGGAAACATCGACAGTCTCTGGTCCACAAAACATACTGTTTCTCTCGGTCTCAGTCAATAAGTGTTAAATGTAACCAATGGAATGAACGATAGTTTGTTAATGCTAGGCTTGGCACGTGCATGTTTAAACCTCGCGATGTTGACATCCTTTTTTGGTGTTTGGCATAATCTACACACGTAAAAATCTCACAACTTGTAACAAGTCTGCAGACAAGCCGTCAACAAGATGTGTTCGCACTGCTTGTTCCAAAGTTGTCAACAAGTAGTTCCAAACTTGTTGACAACTTGTAACAAGCTTGACGAAAATATCAGACTTGTTACAAGGTTGTTCTAACAACTCTGATACAATCCTGTTGTGGCAAGTTTGTTACAAGATTGATAACACAAGGCTGTAACAATATTATTATATCATGCTATATCAGTCTTGTTGGAACAATCTTGTAACAGGTCTGATAGTCCCATCAAGCTTGTTACAATTTGTCAACAGCTTGTTCCAAACTTGTTCTAACAAATTCGGAACAAGCAGTGCGAATACAGCTTGTCAACAACTTGTGAACAGACTTGTTACAACTTGTTTGCAGGTCTGTAGCAACACTTGTGCGTTTTTACGTGTGTATGTTTAGAATTTTTGCTTGACGGCTAAAAGGTAAAAGAAATATCAATAACATTTAGAAATTCAATGAAAATTGCTTGGAATTTTTTGTTAACATCAACGAAATGCCCAATAGTCACGAGAGTACTGAGATTAACCTAACAGGCCATTTTTTGCACATATTTAGCATTCTCAAAAATGCTTGCTCGATTTACAATTTCGATATCTCAGTAAATGTTCAATTAAAATCTTAGTGTAATATATCAAAATTTAAGTTAGCTCTTCCCGGATAAGATGCAATTTAGTTGGCTGCAATAGCTATCCTAGTTTTTCTGTTATATGAAATCAAAGAGGAGTACTTTTTTTTTCGGCCACCCGGTATGACTTTTGAAACTTTCGAATTTCACAGATCTGTTAGCGAAGAAATTTTGAAAATACATCTTATGAAAGGCGATAAAATCAAGAGAAGCCTGTATCACATGTACAGACTCCTTCATACTCGTGATTTGTGTTGTGTTTTCTTCATGAACTATTACTGAATTGCACAAGCAATGTTACAATACGGGCATTCGAGCAATCGTGTTGTATTGAATATGCAATCATTCAATACGACACAGACCTGAGAACTGTATTAATTAAACATTTTGTGAAATGAATTCATAAAGTTGAGTTGTGTGCAAATTAGTTACAAACACTCGTGATTGTATATTTCTGTTACAGCCGCGAGTGTTTGTAACTGATTTACATTAACTTGTACGGGCTTAACAGGGGACAAGCTCTTGAATTAGGAAAATCTATCAGCACAGGCGAAAAGAGAATCCTAAATTTAGTAAAATTGTGAAGTTTGGTCGTAGAGTATAGTAAGATGTGTAAAATATGGTCTTGTGAAGCTTGCGAATTTTATCATACTTTTGTATTACGCACGGAAAAGTAATACCAAATTTCGACGTAGTGGTATCATTTTTTCGTGCGTAATACAAAAATCTACAAAGTTCGAAAAGTTCACAGGATTAAATTTTTCACACTTTACAATATTTTGCAACCAAACTTTACAATTTTACTAAATTTAGGATGCTCTTTTCACCTGAGCTAGTAGACTTTCCTAATTCAAAAGTTTGTCTAATAGGAAATTGGTCCAATCACAGGTATACATACATACTTTGCCCTCGACATTCCCCGCCATAAGTAACGAAGCCATCCATGGTAAAGGTTCGATAAAATACGATGTACACTGGTTATCATTCGTCTCTTTCTTTCCTTCCTTTAATAATTTGTCGTTCCATGACAAGAAGTCTTCTTCAGTGCCAGGAGCATGATTTAGACAATTGTCACTGTTAAATAACTTGTGTCTGAAAAGCGAATAAAAAAGAAAAAACCTGAACATTGATTTGTAACACAATGTCATGTTGAAAAGTGCTCGCATAAAATCCTGCAAACTTCTATGTACCCTTAACACTCGAATTCTTCACATCTTGTTGGAGGTTGTCGAAAAATTGTAACAAACTTGTAAATTCCATCATGTCGCAACGTCAGACTTATTGCAACTTGTTATTTGCAAACTTGTAACAACTTGAAACAAGCTTGAAACAAACTGCAGTAAGCCTAACTGGATATAAAGAGTTTTGACAATCAATTTGCAACAAGTTTAGACAACTGGCAACAGACTTGCCGTCAACAAGCTGTCACAAGCCATGCGAACGCATCCCGTCGTCGGCTTGTTGCGAGATGTCAACATACTTGTTGCGAGATGTCAACATACTTGTTGCAACTTGCACGTTTTTGGCTGTGCAATTCTTGCACATTTAATTTTTTCTTCTTGCTCGAAGCCCTATGTAGCAAGACAATCACCCAGTTCTAACACTGGACTCAAAGCTACCAGGCAACTAAGGTTTTTTTCCTAATGCTTAAGGCTCTGTCGCACGGTGCAATTTTTCATGCAACTTGCAATTACTCTTGAGAGATGTGATACTGGCAATTCATGTTTCCATCACAGTTTGCCAATGTATTTTTAACATACCAAACATTTGTCACAAATTCACATCAATTAAGAGTAGACTTGCGTTGCAATTTAATTGATGTAAATTTGTGACAAATGTTTGGTATGTTAAAATATATAGGCAAACTGTGATGGAAACATGTATTTGCCAATTTTACATCTCTCAAGAGTAGAATTGCTTTGCAAGTTGCAAGAAAAATTGCACCGTGTGACCGGGCCTTAACACCCACACTTCATCACATTCATTACTGGATATGTTGCGGACCTGATTAAGGCTTAAGTTTGATGATCAAATCATGGCTTGCAAACTGGTGTATTATAAACAATTATTGAATGAGGTCGAGCAGGATATGAGGAATTATTAAGGCTGAGGTTTGAGTTATCTGCCGAAGCCGAAGGTTAACACAAACCGAGGCCTTAGTAATTCCTTATATCCTGGGAGAACCGAATTCAATAATTGTTCTATTATTTTTTGAAAATATTTTAAACTCAGTTTAAACGCTTGGTTTGTAAGAAGACACAAGCTGCTAATAATGGAACAGCATGAAATTGTTCGGAGACTTTAATAAGCTCATCCGACTTGGAAAAAAATATTCTTAAAACAATTGTCAGATTACAAGGTCAGTCAAAAGCCCATAAATTATAGCGTGACATCATATCTTGTTTCAATATACGACGAAATGAGTCATAATGTCGTATACTTGTTTTCAATATACGACGAGATGACTCATAATGTCATATATTTACTTTCAACCCCAAATTTGGGCAACTACCAAGCGGATATGATGATTTCACCTTTAGCTCTTAACCAATCAAATAAAATACTTTATAGTGTACATATATTGCAACTCTAGCCATAGGCGGCCCAATTCAGTGTGTAGTTTCATATAGAGATCTGTAGCGAGCGGTAGCGTATTGTTTTACATATATAATATACATAAGGTTGGCATAACCTCTAGCATCCCGCATTGGGACAAGGAATTTTTTGTCAATGCATGAAAAATATGTTCAAATTTTGCAGCCATTCGGAAACATTGAAAACCAATTTCATTGAGTATGTGTAGTAAAATTATCGGAGATTAACGTGTTGTAATTTTTTACCTGTTTTTTATTAATTTCACGAGCGATGTATTTTGTGTTTAACAAAAGTCATATATTCATCAGGTGAAATTTAGTTGCCAACCTTATTTACTGTATTTTATACTGTATATGTAAACCATGTAAACAATACGCTACCGCTCGCTACTGATCTCTATATGAAACTACATACTGAATTGGGCCACCTATGCTCTAGCTAGTCTGATGATTTTGTAACCGAAATATTCACTCACGAAATATTACTTCTCTTGTTTGATTCACATCTTGTCTTTCAAGATGCTATTTTTTTGGATTATTAGTTACGTTACGTATTGAAGGGGGTGGAT
This sequence comes from Muricea muricata, assembly GCA_963855995.1. Taxonomy (NCBI): domain Eukaryota; kingdom Metazoa; phylum Cnidaria; class Anthozoa; order Malacalcyonacea; family Plexauridae; genus Muricea; species Muricea muricata. The sequence continues at coordinate 3,809,422 of OY979727.1, forward strand.
GTGAAAAAGTATTGGAAGGGGTGGGGTGTGAGATGGTATTGAAGGGGGTGGGGTGTGAGGGTATTGGAAAGGGTGAGGTGTGAGAGGGTATTGGAGGGGCTGGGTGTGAGAGGGTATTGGAGGGGGTGAGGTGCGGAGAGGTATTGGAGAGGGTGAGGTGTGAGAGGGTATTGGTGGGGGTGGGGTGTGAGATGGTATTGGAGGGGATGGGTGTGAAAGGGTATTGAAGGGGGTGAGGTGTGACACCCCCAGTTTTGGGAGATTTCTTGGCCAGTAAATTTATTAATTAAATTAAAACAGTCAGAAAACTGGTCAATAAAATATATGTCTACATGTAAACACCCCCCCCCCTGAAGTAGTAGCCTTGGTGTATCTGATATTAGATATTAGAATTTTATATCTATGTTGACTTTGTTTACCTGCACTTTCTGCATTTGTAGTTTTTCTGTTTTGAAACCATATTGTTATGTTCGGTGTTTTCTGTTAATAACTTCGCAGGAAATTTCTGGTATCCTTTGAAGTGAAAAGAAGATAACATCAGTAACAAAAATCAGATTCGTATCATTTTAGGCTTCTCAATTTAGGCTCTGAGACTGGGATTCATTAACATAAAAAAACAACATTGAAAATGCAATCATAGTTGTCAATTAAATTAATACAGCAGATTGGGGCTAATTTAAACTTCAAAGGTCTACTTTTTCATACACTCTGCAGATCATTTTAACATTAAACACACCTGTTTCTCTCAACTGTCTCGCAACCATTTGTAGTTTATATTGTTTGTACAATGAATTAGACTTGTCCACTGTTTGGCCCATCGCTTCGAATAGATGCAACTGAAACATGAAGCCAGGATTTGGACTAAAATGAAGGATAGGTGTGTCATATGCACTGAAATGCACCACAGTCTGACTACTGCCAAATAGTAGACACTGAAGATTTATTCATTGTAAGTAACTAAAGAGCTTGGGTGGGCAGAGTACAATCTCTGAAACAGTCATGAGTTCAATCCTTGTTCTTTATAACCTTGTACAAAAACTCATTCATAATTTATACATGAGCAAAACACAAAGGAAATCAGAGCTGTGAAGGAGTCTTAAGTTTATATGAAACACACATAGATTTTTACAAAACTTCTTCCTCGTCTTTCTCAACGTATACAACATCTATATTGGAAACTCTTTGGCAAGGAAACAGACGAGATGGGTATAAAATGGAAGCCATTTAAAATATTCACAATTCATGCTTTATCAAATATATATAAATGCTCAAATGCACCTTGATCATGTTTTATATCAGATAAAGCACTCCTCCTCATGTTTTAAATATTACTTAAAGAACACTTGTGAAACATCATCTTCCAAATAATGGGGAACCTTAATTTGGCAATATAAAGTGATAAAGTGGAACTTTTCTTTGACAATTTTTGTTTATACTCATTTGCAAGTAAAGCCAAATTGATTCAGGAACTTCCACAGAACGATTGAATAAACATTAACCTCTTCAAAAACAAGTGGCACTGACACTGATCACAAACACACTGACAGCAATGTTGATAGCACATTTATAGTAGGTAACTTACTCAGCTTTCGGGTAAATGCTTTTCAGGTCATGCAATGCTTGATTCAATGAAATTTTTTTACTGTGCATCATATATGCCAAAATAACTGTTGCACTTCTTGACACTCCTGCAGAACTATGTACAAGAAATATGTGTCACTGTAACCTAAAATAGTTAGGTTTAAATAATTATGTATATGTAAATATGACGTAGATGTAAGTTACTATAAGCCTAGAATATAAAAGGGGCCAACATGTGCTTAGGAGAGAGAGAGCCATAAAAGTTAACAAGGAGAAGTTATATGGCGAGTTATCGAATGTGAATTAGAGAAAGGTGATATGTGACAAAGAGCTGACAGCCACCATGGAAGATCTTAACACAAGAATAAATAACCATCTCTGTATTGTTTATGGAAGACAGGAGAAAGCCTGCGATATCTAACTCTCTTCAAGTTGGCTCGTACGTATCTTTAGTCATTAGGGCTATTAATCCTTCAAATTGGGAAACAGTAAAACAATAAAGTTACTTTTTGAAAGATTTTTCACTTGTCACAGTCACATGTTGTTTACATTTATTCATATGAAATATTTAATGATTGATATAGATTCTTTGATTCAGTAAGATGCAATCAAACCAGACAAGTACACTTTGAAATATGCTGTCATTTGATTCGCTACTTTACTAGCTACCAGTGCCTCGATAGGTAGAGAGTGCAAAACAATTTTAAATCAATTCAAAGACAGTTTGTAGGATTTTTTAACAAAATGGCTTTTAAAAATCAATTTCCTCCATCTGATTCTGCTAAAACAATTAGACGGGGGTGGAAAACTAAGCAAGACGTCAACAGATTTTATCAGTTGCAGGAAACTTCAAGAAAAAATTTTCGTCAGAGGCTTTTGAAGACAAAACTGAAAGAATTTTGGTATAACATAGCCTATGCTCATAGTCTTCTGCTTGTACTTATGTCAATGATTATGTTGGACACTGCACTTCTTTGTTCTGTCTTTGGTTTTAGCTTGTGCTTATGTTGCTAGTGAGGATTAAGAGTGGAAAATTTGCACTGCATGGCCAAGAAATCGGGCTTGCAATTTTGCTCTCTATATATTTTTTATTAAATATCGTAAATCTCGGGTGCTCAACTTTCAAACTTTCCAATCAGGATGAGAACCAAGCTTATATGCTGTTTTGACAACCATGCAAATTTGGGGGAGAGGTTGGGGGGGGGGGGTAAAGTGGACTGCACGAGTGAGGAGATAGTGGGTATGCAATTTTGGTGCCTTCTGCAGCCCTTGAAATCCATTTAACAACATAGATTTAGGTTGCAAGGTTTGCCGGCCATCAATTTCAGGAGTTTCAAGGGCTGTTTCAATATATTTTCTATGACAATTTGCAAATCTCAGATGCCTAAATGTCAAGGGCTGGGGGATTCAGTCTGCCCCTCTTTCCTAACCCACCCCCCCCTCCTAGCTGCAGAACCCTTGCACACAGGACATTACCAATGAACCAGAACTCTGCCATTCTTCAGGCCGTCCTCAATAAATTGTATACATTCATCCAGATGACTCAGCAGATCAGCTTGGAGCTGGTCAAGGCATCGTATATGTTTCAGTGTTACCTCATGGCTACCCTTGTCATATATCTCACCATCAGACAGCGGCTCGGCTTCTATAGTTAGAATATGTGTGATATCTATTCCCTCCTCAGTCAAACAAGTAAACGCATCATCTTTGTTGCCGATGTAAAGTCCATCTTTGCAAATTTCTTTCATAATTTGGCTGAGAGTTCACATCATTGATAACATGATATTTATTTTATAATTTCCAACGTGGTACGTGGTAAAATGGCCCGGGTACGAGGTTGTATAATTTCATATAGAAATCGCCTGTTCGCGGGTTAGCTTGTGCGCAGCAGGTGCGCAGTGTTTGGAAAACCCGAATGCGAAACCATGCCAGGCCTGGGTATGAGATTGTGTTGTAGCCATCCTCTCTCCTGGCTTTTTAAAACTTTTATAAATAGATACATTACACTGCACTTTACATGGAGGATCGGCAACACTTCTTGGGTCGGTGTTGCCGATCCGCCATGTAAAGTGCAGTGTAATGTATCTATTTATAAAAGTTTTGAAAAGCCTCAGCTTTGCCTCTACGGAGGAGAGAGGTAGCCATCAATTAATGTAGCGTTTTCCCAACACGACGACGTTTTTGACAAATTAGCTTTCTTGCCTTTAAATTGACAAAACCCCCCCCCCTGACATTGTTATATGATATGAGTTTCGTCGTTTCAATATCTAAAGTAAAAAAATACTCTTGATTGACGTGTTTTTCCGTTTCACTACCCACTAATAACAAGTATCGGTCCTTGAAGAGTATGCAAGCACTGAATATCACTCCTGGTTGATATGACAAGATATTTTTCATTTTAGTTCGTTCTTAATATGTAACTTGACCTCTGCAGCTACAAAATACTGGATTACTATGGGATAGCAGAAATAAAAATTAAAATAAAAATGCCGTATGAAAAAGTTTGGAGAGTATCTTAATTTTAAAATTAATGTCGTTCCGATAATTATGTACAAATTTAAATATTTTCGTTGCTATATTAGACTTGGAATGCTTTTGTCTTCAAATTTAGCTTTTTCTTTCCATTTTCATGCAATTATGCAGATGACACTCATTAAAATCCACTGGCATGTGAAACACGACGAACGCCGTGAAGCCTCTCAGTCTCAGACACTTGACTTCACTTGAAAATGCGTTCACGTGGTTAAAAATTATACAGAACACAATCTAATTTTGATTTCTAGAAAGCCAAGTAATCGATTATGAGCTTGTTCCTAACTAGAAAAAAGTAAACCCTCAGTTGCGCATGCACGGGAATACGAAATATTCCCATATAGAAATGGATTAAGACATGGCTATAATCTTATATTGTCGCCGGCCTTTTATTGCAAATTTAAATTTTTTAATCTGACATGTGATGAATATTCATTTGTATTATTATTATTCAAAGATAAACGTCTAATTAATGTAAGCAAGATTTTTAATTTCGAACATTGCTTTTAAACTCGGCTAATGGGATCCGTCGCAACAGCCGATGTTGTGCTGTAGTAAATGTTTAAAATAATTGGTAAGCTGTCGAGAAAAATGAAATAAGGCGGTGAAGGAGAACCATTAAAAACAGCAGTTGCTCATTTATACATGCCAAAACACTCAAGCAGACGAGTTCAAGGTCTGTAGCCTAAATACATTTGGCGTGTATATTACGATTTAAAAGAATAAATAGAAGAAGATAGATAATTTTATTTGCCTAACATGCAGTGGAGATGAATATATCGACGAAAGCATTAACAAGGTATCAAAGAATTTGAAATAAACACCAACTATCACATTTTTCAAAAAGTGCAGTACAGATTTCATAATAATGGAGGACTTGATTTACAAAATCGAGCGACCGCAAGATAGCTGTGAATCCTCTGATGGGACTTCAGAGAGTGGAGAAACGCCATTGCAATTGGACAATGTATGCGTATCTTGCTTGGACGAAACAATGTTCCCGCCAAGGCAAAAACTTCCTGAGCACGCTGTAGCAAAGTTATCGAGCGTTGCACGTAAGCTAGCGTTCGCTACACTCGTTTGCACCATAATCATTACCGTCTTCGGATTCTTCACGTCGACCGAGTCCGACAGTATGGCCACGTTTGGCTTTGCTTTCGACTCGTTCTTCGCCGTCGTTTCTTCGGTTGTTTTATTATGGCGTTTTTGGTCTGACAAGCCCGACAGCTACGTGGTTGCGAAGCGAGAAACGAACGCCACAGCTGTCTTGGCCGTGTGCTTGATCGTCTCTTCCGTCGCGATCATTGGTCGCTCCATAAGCTGTTTGTATAAGACTACAAAACCTGAGAAACCAGTGGAACTTGTCATATTAACAAGCGTCAGCCTGTCCGTTTTTCTTGTGTTGTTCCTCGTTAAACGAACGATCGCTAAGAAATTAGGAAGCGGTGCTCTAATGACTGACGCCATGGACTCGCTTTGCGGAGCTCTGTTTGCCCTCAGCATTCTCATAACTGCGCTTGTTTTAGAGTTTACCGAGAAAGCTTGGTTCATGGACTCCGGTATTGCAATACTCGTTTCCGTTTGCTCGTTTTTGTACGGAGTAATTGTTCTTCAAAGGCTCATATGTGTCCACATGAGACGCGAGGAACAGGCGGCGCTCAAACAAGAGCAGGGCTACGATATTCTTCAAGAAGAAAAACCTGTTGAAGAAAAGTAGAATTGCCCTTCGCAATTTCATCTAGCAATTTATAGCACGATGGACTCTATATTTTAACTTAGGAATGAATTTGTAATTGTAACTACATAAAAACTTTAATATACGCACTATCGAAATCGCACTGTTGTGGGTACTCCTAGCTTATAACATACTTTTCCGAACTATAAACAGATTGCCAGTGCAGGTAGTGCAATCAAACGTACACGAAAGGTATAGGTTTTTCTACTACCTGAAGGAAGGGCCCTTCCCTGGGAACCTTCTAGGAACCTAATTCAGTTGGTAATTGGTTCTGTCTGTCATGGCTTGTGATCGATCTTGTTGCACACTGTGTTTTTTATCTTCATCCAAACTCGTATACACTTATTATGTTAATTTAGGATTAAATTTTGCGATCAGTTTTGAAGAATGACCTACTCATTTCAACCGTCTTTGAAAGAATTTGACTTTGAATCACGATATTAGTATACATATGCTTTAAGATTGGTATCGATTGGTGACTATAATGTTCTTAAGGCTATAGAACTCGTCACCAGTCGAGTTGTACTTTTAACACAAATTCATTAATTGTCATCAGAGGCAGTGACTTTGAGAATGTACAAGCTTTGTAATGACACTTGTCAACTCTGACCGGGACCACAAGATGATGTGGCACGATGCACACAGTGAAAGATCTGTAAAGTTGTTCATTTTCATCTAGTCAGGAAACGCTTGACGTTCGAGTTCACTGATTTAACGTTTTCAGTGACCAACCTCCTCTAATGCATGCATCATGTCTAGTCGAACTATATCGTAAACCGCAAACATGTTAGTCAGTGCCAAGTAGAATACCATTGACCGTGTAATAATTCATGGGATATTTAAAGCAAAAAGCTGTACAGGGAGGAAAAAAATCATTGAACATTAATCATTTACTCCGGCTTACACATACAGGCTCACGTACTCTCAGAATATGCTGTTATCTTTTTTATCAATCGTCTGGGTAAATCCGACATACGTTTATATGGCCGCTAGCTATAAACGTCAACCTTAAAGGGCTCTGATATTACGAGAGTATTGCGTCAGGCAACCAACCAGGAGTATATGTAGCGAACGGCAGAGTCACTGAGGCACGGCATTTCTGGTAATTTTCATACTGACATCAGCCGTGCTGCGGTGCTTGATTTGTTGTGTGCCCGTCAGTCCATGTACTTGCATCAAGTAGCGAAGCCAGCCCGACAATTTGGTCGTGCTATGCAAATTTAAATCTTTATCATTATTCATTTCTTTAGAAATTCCTTCCTTATACGGTCAAAAACACAGAAAAATTGCCATTTGCATGACCAAATATCGGGCTGGCTTCGCTACTGCTTGCATCAGTGCCTATACCCCACTCTTGAGCTAGCGTACAAATTTCAGATCACATGATTGTTGAATGGCTCACAAAATGTACGCCATTTCATCGTCACATGGTATGAAATGAATCAATCTAGCCATATGCAAAGCTATGCAAAAAATGTTTTCCAAAATGATGAGCTTTCGTTAGCGTTCTTGCTTCAAGACACAACACTTTGAAGTTGGAATAAACCTCGCAGAATTTACAAAGCTTCTAGGGGCTTGAACTAATTTGGTACAGTGAAATATGATTTGTTCTACGCCGTGAGGTGAGTGATTCTCAATAAAATCCCTCCCCCTTTACCACCCCCTACAAAATACCAGGTCAACGATTACATATGATGGTACAGATTTCATAACAGAATCCTGTCAGTCTTCGATAGCGTTATGTAGACATGAAGATCCGGAATGTTATTTTTTCTAACCAAGCTCTTATGTTACTCCGACTGAAGATTTGGGAAGAAATAACATTTGTGGAAGGTTTCACGCGCGGATGATTCACTTAATAGACTATACGTGTCAGGCGTGTTCGCACAATTGGATCGATTTGAACTTCCGTTATCTTGACTCCCGCCCCCATCAAATCTGTCAACCTTGTTAAAATACCGCCCTAAAACAGCCTGGTACCCAGGCGCTTTTAATCCAGTATATATAGACAGACCAGTTACAGCTCAAGCGAGCGCGCAAGGGTGCTTGGCAAGGCGAGAGCGAAAAGGTCGAGAAACCAGGCCACGAATTCGCTCATTCCATTTCTCGCTTTCGAACCTTTCGCAGGTAGCAGGATACATTCACCGTTTGTTTCCTGCCAAATCGTTTGTCAACAAATAGCGTTCGTCGGCTATAGTCAGTGAGCTCCATCCATATACATCATTGTGTTGACCGCTCAGAGGATTACGATTAACGTGTATTAGCTAGCTTCTTCAACTCCCGCAATCTTTGGCTTACGGGTCCCCACTCCAGATATGCAAGTCAGTAAACTCTAAAAATCCTGTCGGGTAAATACCAACCTAAAATGATCGGGCTTTAAAACAAAAGTTATCATTGTTTAGAATTCGTTCATTAGAAAACCAATTTCTATAGTTGATTGTCTTTTATTTATAACCAACCACTCACAAACCTTGTTAGTATAGGTCAACCTCGTTCCCAGGGTGTTTTCCGAAATTTGGGGAACGAGGTTGAGGGTATAGGTTGGTATAGGTGGTGGCCACCCATCCTGAAACAAAACTCCAGGTGAGAGCCTCATTTTTGGAAGAAGATGGCAGAAATTGATCTTCAACAGTTTTTATGCTATTTTTTCACGCTACTTTCACCTTTTCAAAAAGACTGTATCGAAAACAAAGTACACTAACATAGACCATAACATTACATTCCTTTTCAATGTCGGTATTACTGTCGGATTACTGCCAAAGTGGTGTCAAGCGCGTCGACAAAAACAATACAGGGTGTCCCAAAAAACCCCAAAAACTATCGAAATCACCTATTGTTAACATTTGAATGCCCTAGAACTTGTTAAAAAACTAAAATATCTTTGTAAAGTACGTTTGTTTTGCTCATGGGAATATTGATAAAAACCAAATTGAATAGGCTAAAATAACCCATGCACATAAAATTTGATTGCATTTTTAATATGCACTCGTAGGTTTAGTTTTTTTGTCTGGCATAAAAATGGTTAATACTGAGTAGTACTATTAATTATGACGGTTATGTCAATAGTTTATCCACTCGTGGGTTAATTTAGTGCTATATAGGCATTGAAATTCTAACAATAGATCATTTTCAATAGTTTTGGGGTTTTTTTGGGACACCCTGTATAGGAAGGGACTGGCACCGACACTCCATCTAAACCTCATGAGAATCTTCTTGCCATTTCACTCATAAACATTCATTATTTGTATATTAGGAGGCACTTATTTACATACATCATAACATTCGAAGGGCAAAATCGAAGGGCAAAATTTCCTGTTCTTACGGTAAGTGCACAGAATAGAGAACAAACAGAAAAGCTACTTCAGTCGGAACCTCTGAAGTTTGTGTCCCCACGCATGTCGCATTGCAGGTTCTGGCCAGTCATTAGACATTTTTGGTCAATAGCAACGCTGAACTGGCCGTCCCGCCATTATTCTGGCCAGGCAATTGCATAAAAATAGCTGGACATGTTGCACTGCTGAGTGGCCCTACTGTTTATTCGCTATATACTGTGTGGGCAAGTGTGACGCCCCGCTGACCAGTGACCTATTGTCGCCTATGATTGAAGAAGAAAGTTATTTCAGATGGACAAAAAAATATTCCTGAGTAATTGGTAATTAGGCTTGGGAGGAGCCTCATTCCAATTTTGGTAGAAATTATGAAAATCACATTGAAAATAACTCCGCCATGGCTATAGAACACGCATTTAATTCCAAGCTGAACTTGTTAATTCTTTTTTGAATGGGAATATATCCCTGGAGTTAGGAGTTTTACTGTTTTGTAATGCTTACAATACGAGCGCCTTGTTGTATCCAATATAGCTGAGCGGAAGGCGAGAGATTGCATTATTAATGCAACAAGAGCTCTCATGTTAAGTTAACACTACATAAAGTCAGAACTCTCAACTCTAGAAACTATGTTTCCCCTTCAAAAAAGTGGTAGTAACTCATGATTAGGAGTTTCGAATAATAAGTAACATTTTTACTTATAAACATTACTTTTGCAAGTAAACTTTATTTGAGCACTAATTTGCTGTACACTGCATTGTGGTGATGTAAACACAAATGACTCAGCATTATTATCATTCAAATTTGTCTGTTATTAATGTCACAGTATAGGGACATGTCACAGTATACAGACAGTAGAGCCACTCAATTGAAGTTTGTGTGTCCACGCATATCGCATCTCAATACCATTATGCCAGCCAGTCAATTGCATTTTCTCGCCAATAAGAACGCCGAACTGGCTGGTGGCTGCCAGTAGACTGTATAATGATAGGGCGCCGTGTTGCACTGCTGAGTGGCCCTACTTTCCATTCCCTATATTGTGTTGAAGTTGTCATGAAAACAGTGGACGCCATTTCGACTCCAAAGTCCAAAAGTGTGGGCGACGTATGTGCAAACAAACTAAAGGAACACTAGGGCTTACATTTTTTACGAAAAAGATGTTTATGTCGGTTCTGTTCCAGTTACTGTTATTATAATTTGCAGCCAATATATCAAATAGATTACCCAAAAATGAACTTTGAAAATATCAAAATTGTTCGGTGTTATAGTAATTATAGATATATCAATTATGCACGTCTGTGTGTATACATGTAAGCAGAAATAATCTTCTCACGACATATCAAATATTTTTCTTTTGAAATTCAAATTTGTCCTTTGTGCTCATGTTTACTTTTTGATACGGTTGAATATATAATGTTTACATTGCTTGTCATTTAAAAAGTTGTATCAGATCAGATTAATGAGACAATGATGGACCCTTGGGTGTTTTAACCGAACAGGTATGCACCAAACCAAAACTCGGTAATAATTCCGTGTTCTCAGTACGCGAAAATAATTTTAATCCAAGCCCTAAATCTAACCAAATCTTCAATCCATCAAAGTTAAAACATGACAAATAAAACGCTGGTTAGGATTAGGGTTTGGGTTAGGGCTTGGATTAAGATTTATATGAGAACACGGAATTATTACCCAAAACTCTAACTTGAGGTACTAGCCCGATTGTTCATCATAGCACTATGCATGGGATTTGGTTTTGGCCTGAAAATTTTTGCCACGTCAGGCCACAGCCTAGGATTAAATTTGGCTTAGGTTAAGGTAAGATTTAAAGGTTGAATATGGATAGATATATTTTAAGGCATCAATTTGAATCCCCCCTCAACTTGTTTTGACCTGCAAACTGCAATTTTCGACCGCGCCTGACTTATGTAATACGTGTAACATAAATTTTGTCACGTGTAGCTCCCTAGCAACACAACAATGTGATTGACGTCTGAATGATAAAATCAATACAATGATCAAGAATCTCAGCTTCCGGTTCAAATTTTAGGGCAACTGAGCAAGAAAAAGGTAAAGTGAGCACTCATTAAGGAGTTGATTATATGATCCCGCTTACCTGGGATTACGTGAAGCGTAACATGATTTTGAGGTATTGAAATAAGTCATAGTTTACGTTGTAAAAAATGTTTAATCCTTGATTGCTTGAGATTTTCGTTTTGCCGAAATATGAAGTAAACAAAATGGTCTATATCGCATTAATTTTTGTTAAATCTATCTTTGTATTGATCAATGCTGAAAGCATTCGAACTTTGGTCGTTTCGTTTCATAAAATGACATTTTTCAATACCGCAAGATCATTTTACGCTTCACTTAATCCCGGGTAAGCGGGACCATATAATCAGCTTCTAAGTCACATCAGAGGTCAATCAGAGCTTTGGTTTTGGTAAAACAATGATCTGACTTAACGACGGCTCACTTCCCTTTGTTTTAGATTCTTGATCCATGGCAGAAGTAATCCCGGGGACAAATCAGGTAAACCTACATACATATACTGACTCTCTGGTGAGTTAAAACACCCCCACACTTTAATATTTAATTATCCATGTAGTGGTGGTACCGTACACTTTGTGATAAAAAAACTTGATAATTACTATTTACTCACTGATTTATTTTGACCATGACTGAAATATTTTAGGATTAAATCGAGCTAATATGTTACGTTACGTGTAAGCAAAGTTCTCTGCTGCATGTGTTACGTAAAGTGGTTTCTGTGCTGCCTTGCAAAACTCTCTATACAGCTTGTAAAGTTTCACAAAATGAACCAGGGAATAAACACCGTACGACAAGGAGAACACAGCTACGCCAAGCGCTATGATGGAGTCGAGAAACCAAGCTTTCGAGGTGAATTCTCGTGTCGTGCTCGTCACAACGATGCTCAGTGCCAGTAAGGCTCCACACAACGCATCGATGGAGTCTGTACGCAGAGCACGACTACAGAGCCGTTTCGCTATTCTGTATTTAATCACAAAGAGTGTTAGGTACACTATCACTGAAACCGATGATAAAATCACCAACATCTTCGATTTTTTGTGTTTTTCTGTCAAAACCAAAGCCTTTATAGACTTGTAAGCGACTAACACACCGGATATTATCAGCGAAACAGTTATAACAAATAACGCAATAACCTCTCGTCGCCGATTGCGAATTTCGAGCTGTTTCATGGACCAAAATCGCCATAATATAATGAACGAGGCAAGACCAGCAAGCAGGGATTCGAAGGCAAAACCGAAAGCCGCTGTGCTGTCCGACTCTTCGGATGCCACCAAGCTGAGAATTGTAAAGACGCCTGTCGCTATTAAGGTTATCACTGCACCCCTCTTTGCCTTCGCAACCTCTCGCTTGACCTCGCTTACAGTCAAGTACACTTCGCCATGCGTGCTGATTAAGTCGCTTGACGGATACTGCCCAATACAGCTCTCGTCTCCCGGTTCATCAACTGTTAAACATTGACTGGACTGCTGCGATTGACTGCCATAAAAACTCGTATTATAATCCGATGTCGTCGCTCCGTACGTGGTGACCGACGATAGCAGCTCTTCACGCTCAGTCGTTGGCATATTCGGGCAGGTAAACTTCGTTTTTGCGAAATGCCGCTTTAGGATTTTTGCATATCTTATATCTTGCAGTGGCTGCAGGATAGCTACGACAACCGTGCAGCCATATTTGATTCCGTACAGACAGCTTTGTACGTATCAGCACCAGTCAAACTGTTGGTTCATCCCGTCTACCACTTTCGGAGTAATATCTCAGGGGGTGCTTTATATTCATAATGTCTGGTTTTCTTCAGGTGCTAATTCTAATTGGCCAGCATTCACTTGCTGTACAAAGACAAACATTACTCCTTGCATGTAATTTAACAGTCAGTGAACATGAATAGCACGATTAGTGACACAGCAATTCTCCCGAGGCTAAAATTACGCGCGAACGTCTGCACACCTTATTCTAAGCATACGAGTAGTTTTTTCAGTAAATCATAAAGAAGCTATTCATTATTTTGTGCTTTTCTCGTGCTGAAGTTTTTAACTAAGCATGAAAAATGAATGTACACAAGTCAAAACACTAGGTTAAACTCACTCGATGTATTAATTCGCCAAACTTTTTGAATGGTAGCATCAGCGGCGATAAATCAATGTACACATTACGAGTTATTGCAGTAGCATGTACGCAGTGCGTGCCTATTTTTCGTGAGGTTTTTTGACGTGACGTGGTGACGTCCCATTTGTGAATTTCCTCAGTGGGAATTTTGGGAATTTCGGGAAGATTAGCATATTGTGCGTCATGTTTCACGTGTTCTCACTGTTTTGAAGACTTGTAAAGTTTAGGCAGAATATTTTCATCAATTTCGTTTCTTTATCTCTTAATGGAGGGGGAAAAAACAGAACAGAGGTGGTGTACTTGCAAGGAACCGCAACCCGAAAGCAGCGAGAGTGAAGAAAGCGAGAGCGAAACATCGAGCTCAAATAGTTATTTAAGCGACTTCGACCCTTATTTCGGACCAGATGGAGAACCGTGGGGCTCGAAACCTTATCAATTTGAGCCGTTAGCCACAAGTGGCGACGAAAAAATGTCGGATCCAAGCAATGAAGTTGACTATGAAAGCAGATTGACAAATTTGGATTGGTATGTTATATCAGTTAGGGCAGCACGTGCTTTGATTGCTAAATAAACAACATCATCTGTAGACCCCAGACACACAAAACGAATGTTCTTGGTATTAGGAATGTTTGGTACTTAGGGGTAGTTTTCATAAGTCCGGATTAAGTGACAATTTGGATTGAAGTCCTTCCAACTTTGTGACTTGAAAACAAGGATGACAATCCGTTCTAAAAAGTGGGGGGCCAGGAGGGGGGGGGGCAAATTAGATAATAAGGATGTCAGGGGGGTATGCTTCTTGAATTTTTTATTTTTATAATGTTCTTTCCTCTATATATAAAGTTCGTAATATAAATCAATCAAAAACACTGCGAGAAATTGGGAAAAACAAGATTGTGTAAGCATGTTTGTTCGAGTTTGAATATGTATATATTATACTTTATTAGGGACTGATCGTTAATTACCCCTTTACAATAACCTAAAATGAAAACATTGCCTGTCTTCACATTTCTGTTTAAAAATGCATGGGCATTTTTAATGTAGGATAAAACTCCCCCCCCAAAGTTACTAACGTCGAAAAGCATACCCCCCATCAAAACCACTGCCCCCCATCAAAACCACCGCCCCCCCTGTGACATAATTAACGATCGGTCCCTTAAAATTAGTATTTGCAGCCAGCTGTCACAGAATGATCAGACTTTGTACTTCCTCTTATTAAATTTTTTACAAAACATGCTGAATAATTTTATTAATATGAAAAATTGGGGGATAATCAGATATTTGTCCCTGCAATCCAAAAATGTCCCACAGTTTGTTAGTGGTAGGGATGTATATATACATGTTTCATTAATATTTTACTTGCAAAAAGATGTGTTCAAACAAAAAATGGACATAGATTCCCTATTTTTCACTTTTGCATGAGAAAATAGTGTCTATGTGTGTGAGAAAATAGGTCAATTCCTACATCCTTTAGCAGTGCATTGTCTTTCCTGAACCTTTTTATCAACAAAATGGGGGAGCGGCTGCTCCCTTGCCTTGTCTTTGACATAGTAGGAGACTGGCTGTTAGTACAGTGTTATGCCACAATATTTTATGGTTGATATCTATATTTACACATTTTCAACTAACATATTATTTGTAATTGTGTCTTCTTTAAGGTGCAGTTGTGGTCATTGTGAAATTATGGATGAGGCAAACGAGTGTGTCTGTTGCAATGAAATAGCTGAAGTAATGAATAAAAATAATGAAGTTTATGAGGTGGACAAGTTGGAGAAGAAACCAAATTGCATCACCGAATGTCCACCTTTTGAAACTGTCTGCCTCAATAAATGGGTTCTGTATGTTGCAGAACTGGAGTACATCGAGGAATATGGAAAAAAGGCAATGAAAGGCATGACGGACAATGAAAAGAAGCGAAAAATTGCTTGTCTGCAGTTGGTTGGCTTTTGTTGGGGACTTTTTGATCAAGATTTCTGGGTCAAATTGCCGTCATGTGCACTTAAATGTATCAGAGCACGTTATCCATGATGATAGAAGAGTATGAATCTAAAGTCTCAAACCTTTCACTTTAAAATGAGACATGACAAGAAATAAAGGCATTTCAGTTTTGTTTGGTTTTGTTCATTTGTATATCAGAGACACTTATTACTCATAATTCATTGTTGTGAATGTATATAGTGAATATTTGACTTCAATAAGATTTCAAATTAAAAAGATAGTCTCTCTATGACAGGTTTTGTAGGAGTGATCTACGTATTTATTGTATAGTGTGGGGGGAGGTGAATGTTCATATATTTATGTTCTGCCCAGTGGCAAAGCCAGCCTGACATTTGGTCTTACAAATGCAAATTTTTCAGTGTTTTTAGACCGTATAAGGAATCAATTTCTAAAGAAATTGATACTGGTTCTGCCTGTGTAATTTCATTCAAAGTGCGGTTGATTTATAATGTATTAATACTGACCCCTCCCCATAGAGTGATAGTCTATTTGAATGAAATTGACCACAAAGAAAAAATAGCAGCATGTATATTTTACAAGAATGCATTGCAGGCATCAATAAAAAACGACTAAAAAAAGATGTCAAGAAAAACACCTGAAAACAGAAAACTAAACTAGTTCGTATTAATCCAGATTAATATGAATCTAGTTTCTCATAGCTCTGAAATAATGGTTCTGAAATAAAAAAATGCCTAAGGCATAAATAATTAAGGGCAAAAATATTAACACAAGTGACAACAAAGAAAATATTCATACATGTTTGCAGTTCTTCAACACACCCATCAATATCTTTTCGACATGATTTCTCAGCGCAAAGCATTCTGATAAAATGAATATTTTATTGGATTATTTCTGTTTCCTGACATAAACTTTTATCTTCATACCTGCTTACCCAATCGATAACTTGAACTTCGTATCACGATATGCAATATAAGATCTGGGCAGAGTTGGCGGTAATTTGCACGAGAGTTTATATCTCGAGTGCGTGTACGAGAGTTTTTCGACTCATTGCTTTAGACTTTAGAGCGCTCGTTGATAAAACGGAAGGCAAAATTTTCAAATGTGACCAACTCTGATGTCCGTTCAAGTAAAAGTAAAACCTTCAAATCAAAAGAAATGCAGAAACAACACCACCCATGGCGATAGAATGACCGAGGTCAATTAAGTAATCACATGCAGAACCAAAATCTCGGTAATCGAACATGCTTGATTGCCTTATATGAGCCTTGAGTGTTTACTATTATTCCGCGCCGCTGCCCATTTGTTTCAAAGTTATGCAAGAATCTTTCCATTTCGTCGACATGGCTCAAACGAAGCGTGATCTTGTCGAGTCGAGATGCTGAATGATGGAGTTAGAAGACAACTTGTTTGTTAACACAAGGCATAGTTGGATGCACATTTATATAGTTCACCCGCAAGATGATATCTACGATGCCACGGACGTGGAAAAGAAAACAGAGCCGTCAGACGACTCCTGCGTGTCGTTTATCGACGAGACGATCATCCCAAAACACAAGAACCTACCCAAATTTTTCGCCCAAAGATTATCGCGAATGGCAGTGACTTTAGCGACGGTAACGTTAGCTGTAACATTAGTAATTGCATTGCTGGCATTTCTCGTTTCGCAAACGACCGCAAGTTCGGCAGCATTTGGGTTCGGATTTGATTCAATATTCACATCTTTGTCTTCCTTGATGATTATTTGGCGTTTCTGGTCTATTCAATCGAGCTCGAGCGAAGTTGCGAGAAAAGAAACTCTTGCCACAATTGCCGTCGCGACAAGTATGGTTGTGAGCGCCGCGTGTATATTCTTCCGCGCGTTCCAGTCGATCAAGGATAGCGAACGACCAAAGGACATGACATTTGTCATTGCTGTGTCAGCAACCAGTGGGGTGGCTTTTTTCCTGCTATTCGTAGCGAAATACAAAGTGGCCAAGCGTATGGGCAGTGCAGCTCTAATGACGGACGCTATAGACGCTCTAAGCGGTGGAATCTTAGCACTGACTTTGTTGATTTCCTCATTCATTTTAAAATATTCGAACGGCGTTTGGTTTCTGGACTCATCCATAGCAATGGTAATCGCGGCGTTTTCCGTCTGCTATGGTGTAACCGTGTTGGTTCGTATGCTTGCCGTGTTCAGGGATCGCGAGATGGCTGCTACAGCGAAATTTTATGTCGCAGACAAGTTTTAAGCAAACTTTAACCTACCTAAATTTCATAGAACTGCATGAGAGCGACGAAGGGGCAAAGCCCGTGTATATAAATCTTGAGGTGTCACCAAGTGTTGATATTATATTTTTATAAAATGCGTAGGTATAGTTGTGTCTGAATTTTAAATATACATATGTTCACAATGATAACAATAGACCACTTTAGTTTTGAAGTTGTGGTTTCTCATGCGTACCAAGTGCAAGCATGCAAACTCTCAGTTAGCTGTTAAAAATGTTGCAATTTCACAGTATATCGTGGAACAGTTAACCATCTTTAGTACAAGGCGTTGTATTAAAACCCGATCCTCACTAGCGACACAAGTCCGAGTCTAAAACAAAAGACGAAACAAAGAAATGCATTGAAGTGTGAGACATAAGCATCGACTTAAGCACAAACATAAGACTAACTACGAGCATAAGCTATGGTAGAACAAAAGCAAATTTAAAAGCAAATTCTTGTCTTCGTAACTAATAAACGTTCCTCAGAAAAAATTACGCTTTATTATTTCATGATTGAGTCGCTTTTCTTTAATGTGCCACAGGCTGTATTCTTGGGTTTCACGTGACGTCATAAATTTCACTGGGGGTCAACTCCAAATCGATACACAGTCATTATTATTGGAGGGAAATAATTTTTCACTGTACGTGTTGACCTTTTGTTTGGCAGCAAATATGTGCAATTTTGTAAGATTTGTTCACTCCAGTAGAGTAGTATGATCAATACATTTTGGTTTGACCCCCACTCAGATTTACTGCAAAATGCCCTAGTGAAACCCAAGAGTTTAACATAAATAGCGGGCCTAGTGTGTTAAAGCACGGGGAGTGGGGGAAATATCGGGCTGTATCTAAATACAGCCCGCTGTTCTCTTTGGATACAGCCCGTGCATATATAATTATTTGGTTAATTAAATTCATTTGCCCCGCTCTTCCCTTCTAATATCAAATCCTTCCCGTACTTTATCATGCTTTACTGGTGCTTTATCACTTGTCATGCCCATTCTTTCCTCGCACAAACTGCCCAAGCTGTATTACGTTTGGTGTTTAGCGGGTTCGGCTTTGTTTTCTTTTCTCCAACTCTTCATCGCTGATAAGTGACATACTTCTCTTAATTGTCGTTTCGGTATGACTAGTACTTGCACTTGTAGACTCTTTGTAGTCAACAAAATCACGATTTTCTTGCAGATTCTAAAATACTTGCAATTATATTTGCAATTATAACTAGATCGTCATCTAAAATAATGCGGTTCGGTAAAAATGTATTTTGCGTTTATCCTGGAAAGTCATCTTCATCACCCTCCATTTTGCTTGTGAATCGAAGCAACTCTTAACCAAAAGCCCCGAAAATTTAGGAATAAATTACACTGTATGTGGCGAAGCTTCTTTGGGATTCTCCGCTTCTTTTAGTAAAGTATACTCTAATTTAGCCCCACAAATTTGTGCACCTGTTGTTGTTCGCAGATTAGAACAAACAACAATTCCTATGCTATCAATAAATCCTAAATTATTCTTTTGAGAAAACCTTCTAAATCATGAAATAAGTCAATTAAAGCCCTCGAATCTTGGCTTATCGATTCGCCGTCAAGCCCTCAGACTGTATTTGGCATTTTGGCTAAACGCCTCGCCTCTCGGGCTTTAGCTCTCGTATATGTCGTCAGTGAGGACCAGGTTTATGTAAATGTTAATTATGCTACATTGTATAAGTCAATAATTCAGTAGTTGATTGTAGTCAATTAATAGAACACAAAGGAAACGGGCATGCTCTTGAAGGAGTCTTTATATATGCGATAAAGATCCACATTAATTTTCACCAAACTTTCTGTTTAAACAACATCCACATTGAAAATTTCTTTGAAAATAAACTCACCAGATGTGTTTAAAATGGTCAGTTTTTGAAGCCATTTAAAATGGTCACAGTTCGTCCGACAACCAAAGAAAAAGCGAACGACGGGACGAAGATTGGAAGAAACTACTCCAAAATTGGTAGAAAGTATCTTTAGACCTCTTGAGCATTCTGCATTTGTTCTAGGTTGTGAAATATCATTAGATAGCATATTTTTCCTTGGAGAAATTAAGAAACAGCGAACGAACTCGTCGTATTATTGCATACGACTTTTTTTCCTTTAAAAAACAGAACGATGGGTTCAAGATTTGAACCCGGAATAGGCTACTCCGAAATTGGTTGGAGGCACCGCTAGACCACTTAAGCATCTGTCCAAAAGGCTGAAAAATTGTTTCATATAACATGTTTTTCGCTTTGATAAACAAAGAAACAACAAACGCCGGTTCCAAATCTAAAGGGAAAAATTTCTGTATGCAATATGCTGTGCTTGCTAACAAATGCTCAAGTAGTTCACTGGTACTTGCTACCACTGATTTCCGAGCAGTTTCTTCAGGGATCAAATGTAGGACCCCTTCGTTTGCTGTTTCTTTGTTTATCAAAGAAAAAATATGATTTATAGAATAATATGCGCCGTTTGTTCACAAATCCTCAAGTGGTCTGGTGGTACTTCCTATACCAATTTCGGCGAAGTTTATTCCGGGTTCAAATCTTAAGCTCGCCATTCTCTGTTTCTCAAAAGGAAAAACATGTTATATGGAATAATATGCCGGGTTTGATCACGCATTCTAGCGGTGCTTGGTACCAATATTGGAGTGCTTTCTTCGGGGTTCAAATCTTGGACCAGTCGTTCGTTGTTTCTGTGGTTCTCAAAGCAGAGAAATATTATTATTCTTTTCTAAAATTTTCTTTTTGGTCATTCATTGATTTTTTAATGTTAAAATATTACTCAGGATTTTTACTCAAAGGTTTTCATTAAACTTTTTTTTGCGACTTTTCGGACAGTTTTACAATGCGTTTTCAAGCTTTTACTTATGTACTTAATATTTAACGTATAGTAAAACTGTGATTAAAAACCTTTGAGTTAGAATCCTGAGTAATATTTTAACATTAAAAAATCGATAAATATAATTTGGAATAATATATCATCTCTTAGGACAATTGTTCAAGTAGTCTAGTGGAACTTGCGACCAAATTCGAAGTTTTTATTGTGTGTTTTTATTTGTGCTGAAGTGCATGGGTTTTGTATCAAACTGCTTTTTGTTGGAAGGGGGGGGGGAGTCTTTAATTTTGAAATACATTCCGCAGAGTATAACAATATTTCATGTGGTTTTTAAAATGCTTAATATTGCCGAAGTTAATTTAAATTAAGCGACGTAGTCTGTCTTATAATAATCTGCTAACTGCTCTAACAGAAAGGTGATCTGAGGTGTCGTGCCTTTGTACTCCCAATACAGGAGGGCTTATGGTCCTATTAGAGAACAGACTATATAGGTAGACCCTGTAAGAATAAGACTGTTTTTACCGGATTTTGTCAATCGTATAAATATTGAGTTTAATTGCTTGTAAAAAATCTTTGCTAAAGTCAGACTTTTTCGTTGGTGTAAATTTTCTCTGAACAAGGTAAAAACTATGGTTGAACAAAATCGCATGTTTTCAAATTGTTCAGCAGTGCTTGCTCGTACATAACTTATTCCACACCGACTATTTTCTCACATGAAAGCCCTTTCCCATTTCCGACTTCTGTCACATGCATCGTGACATTTCGTTAGAAACTAAATTTTCTCTGTATCGACTCCCACCATGTTTGACCAGAGCTAGCAAAACAATGATACAAGATTAAATTAAACAGCTACTTTACAGAGGCGAAGCTGGGAAAAGATGTTTCGGAAGCTTATTAAAAACTCGGTAAGTTCGAACAGAATTAAAAGCAATTTGGGTTGATTGAAATTTGTACGTGAAGGCAGCTATAAGAACTGGAGAATTGGTCGGTGGTTGAAATCGCCCACGTATACGTAAAACTAACGATAAAATTCGCCTGTGAAAATTTGCTCAAAACAGAAAATCCCGAAAGAGTGTTAAAGTAAGGCTTAACTTGAATGAGATCAATATGAATCTAGTTCCAGTCTCTGAGGTTGATTCCGACTGCTATTTCACCGAGCGGTTCTTTGCAGAGTAAGTGCGTTTTATTTCGTGTTAGTTCAGCTGTGAATGGAATACTTTTCTTTGACCGATTTTAAAAAGTATTTTATCTTTGACCTGCCCGTCCTGCCCATGCAAATGAGGGTAATGTTGATCACAGTTCAGACGCACGTTTAGATCAGTGGTACTGCCAAAAATGGCGGTCTCGTAGTAAAGCGAAATAGCGTCCGTTGTTTACAACGAGTTTAGTTAGGTTTCTCTTTTCTTTTAACTGTTTTAATGATGGACTCGATATCTAACTCGATGACGGACGATGACATGAGTCTTCCTATTGATTTTAACGTAACGTAAGTAAAGTAATCGCGTCTATTTGTGTTGGCATTTGCCACTGATAAGCACGCCAGCAGCTGCCTAACTTGACAGGTTGCATTTTTGTCAATTATGACATGTTGACATTTTAAAAGGCTAAAGGTTAAAGAAGCGCAGAGCACTGCTAAGCCATAGCAACAAATGACAACAGTTCTTTGCACTTTTTAGCACTCAACTTCCCCGTGTCATGGAAGCAACGGCAAGCACGTCCATGAATGAAGGCATGGCTCAGGGTCGGTATTTTGCGCGTATGTACATTACCAGTCGAAAAATAGCGTTTTATCTACCCAACTAATTGATAAAAATATCTAATCTACTTCCTGTGTCGTTTCGCTTATCACAATTTTTTTTCAAATGAAAACATATTACCTCTATCAATTAGCAGAATATTTGTATGCCTTGCCTAACTGTTTTAAATTAAAAATCAATTGGGCCCTTATTTGATACAAACGTTTGTATAGCATCTTTTGGTAAACATTGCAGTCTCTAATGTTCTCCTTGAAATTTAGATACGTTTGCAAGGTTGGATTTGTTCAAACAATTGTTTTAAACTTTTGTCTTTTAAACTTTTATCAGTTATTGATATGAAGTGTAGGTTATAGGTCTTGATTAGCATTTTGTTTGCAAAAAAATCTGCAGGTAAATTCTCAGAAGTACACACTTTGAAAGATCATGAAATGGTAAGTCATTATACCATACTGTACTGCAATATGCTGTAGGTAACCTTAATGTACCATACTTTACAAGATATGAAACCATTAAATAACATACCATTTCCCCTCATGCTTGTCCTGCAACGATACAGTGAGCGGCCATAGGAACATCTAAGTGCCGGGCACTAGGCTGAATTAACATGCTGTAGTATGTAGTACTCAATTAAAATTCACAACTTGTAGCAAGTCTGCAAACAAGCCATCAACAGTTGTGTTGGCGCTGCTTGTTACAAGTAATTACAGCCCTTGAAATGCCTGAAATTTCAGGTTGGTGGACCTTTATGACATCAAGTAAATGTTGTTAGGCTGGTCGGTATTACCATATGCCAACTCAAGTTTCAAGGGCTGAGTTATCAACGAGTTTAGGATAAGCTGTTAGCAAGCTGTGATAATCTTGTTGATATTGAAAGACTTGTCACGAGGTTGTTCCAACAAGTCTTATACAAGCATGATTTAAAAATAATTGTTACAACCTTGTGTGGCCAGCCTTGCATCATTCTTTTGATATCAATACTGTATCAGACATGCCAGAACAACCAAGTTGTAACATTAGTCTTATAATGCCATTTAACTTGTTACAAGCTACACTAACAGCTTGTTGCAAACTTGTCAACACTTGTTGACAGCTTGTTAACAGACTTTTTGCAACTCGTTTGCAGGCTTGCAACTACCTGTACCGTTACTTGTGTATTTTATGTAGGTGTGTACATGAAGTGCCACCATGCTTTATCAATTTTATAACACCCTGTTAAATTCTGATTGTTATTTCTTGATTATAATGGTCATGTAACATGCAATGCAAAGTGTTATTTCTTGATTATAATGGTCATGTAACATGCAATGCATTTTGTTCCGTTGCACTTTGTTATATCCCATCTGTCATCTGTCAAAATCTCAAGCAAACTCTTTGTAAACTATTTTTGAAAAACAATATAGGACTTGACTATCATCTCGTTGAATAGAGCAGTCCATCCTTCACGTCTCATATTCTTACTATGGCACTCAATTAAACCTTCATTATGTGAATATTATATGCCATTGACAAAATTAATGTAATTCACTGGTGCCATTTCACATGTAGTGCCTATCACCAATGCTCTATTCATTTAGCATATCTCAGAGTTAAAGAAAGAAAATTTTGAATTGAAATTGCGGATTTATTTCTTGGAGGAAAAACTTCAACATTCTCAAAGAGATGTTGATGATGATGACGCTTTTAAAATCGTAAGAATTTTGATTTTGAGTAAACTTGTTAAACTTGGTTTGTTTTTAGTTTGAGCTGTTGTGCCACAATTGTGTTGTTATTCCAACCCTTAACTTTGTCATCATTATGCTGTTATGTTCAGAATATTGAATTGAAAGTTGAAATTGAAAAGCTTAAGAATGAACTAAATGAAAAGCGAAGGCTTCTGGTGAAAGCTTCGTAAGTAATTTTGATATCAGTCCAAAAATACGTGCTATAAAACATTGAATGTAATGTACCAGGTCAAAGACAGAATCTGACATTAGCCATTGGTGTTTATATGTAAAATATATTCCTTGTGATTTAGAATTTTCTTTCATAAGTAAAATCAAGCACTTGCTGCTGACATTAGCCGTAATAGTATAGGACATGGTTTGATTATTGTTTAGGACAGCTGTTGAAAGCTTGGATCGCAATCATCAAGAACAAATAAATAAGGTGCTGCAATTATGGTTTTGTTGCCAGTGTAGGTAGTCAGACAAAAGCACAGAAAAAGCTGTGGGATCTTTTACCATCTAAAACGTTAGAATTTGATGTTTTGAGCAAAGGCCCTAAGTTGGAAGTTAGTAATCCACTACCTTCCTGATGCAGAACCTTTGTTTTTTAATTTCTACCATTCATTGTCTCTGCAATCAATGTTGATGTGTGACGTTACGTCTGATGTTTTATGTACAAAATCTGCATAAATTATAAAAAGTTCTTGTTTTTCTCCCTCTGTGAAGTTGAGAGAGCAGCACAATCGAGACCTGGACGTAGTAAAGGAAGGTTATGAAATGAAATTGAGGGAGAAGGAAGAGGTACTGTATTTATGTGGTAGCATCTTGCGATCTCCTGCATGCAGCTAGCAATAGCATGAAAGACTGCTTACAACTGCTGTGTATTTTTTAAACTGTAGGTCATTAGAAAAAATGCCAACCAATCAGAACACATGAAGAACAAATTGGTAAGTCAGAGCATCCAAAGAAATCAGGAGAACTATACTTCTGCCATTCTGCTTTATTTCTGACTCATGGGGATCTGGTTCTAAGTTTGGTATTAAGTACAGTAGCTTGATTTCTGACTTATGGGGTTCTGGTTTTACATACAGTAGCATGGTCGTTCGTATTTTGGAATCTCTTGAAACTTCGAACACCTGCCTAGATAACTACACAAGTGTTCTGAAATTTCCCCAAAATTCCACCCAGAGTTTGTTCCTTATTGTGTACATGATATCTTCACATTGAAATCACTTGAAACTTCACACAAAAGTAATGACAGAATAAGACCTCTTTCATGAAAAGAAGAACAATTTTTATCTGCTTTGAACACATTTCAAGAATTTTTCAAAATTTTCCCCTAGCATGGCCCCTGTTATTGTCTTGAAGGTATCTGGGGACACTCTGGGTTGCTTGACATGATGTCTTAAAATCACTTGAAACTTTACACAAATGGCAGAATAAGTCTTCTACCAGGAAATGCATAATTTTTAGCCGCTCAGAACACATTCTACAACTTTTCCAACTTTTACCAATGGATGTGTTTCCCTTACAGTATTAGTAATTATAAAATCTGAGATCAATTTGGTAACCAATGACATGATGTCTGAAAATACGCAAATGACGAAAATTACGCAAATTACGCAAATGATGAAATAAGTCATCTGTCGTAAGAAATATGTAAAACTATTCAAAATACATTTTGGAGAAGTTTCTAATATTTCACTGATGGTTCCTTGCCGTATCACCCAACCTCGTTCCCAGGGCCTCTGTGGTGGACTGTGAGGTAGAAGTCTGTGGTAAAAGCTGGTTGTCACATGACCAAATTTTCCAATATATTAACCAGCCTTTGCCAGGGCCACTTTCCACCACATTTTTCACCGCAAAGAGGCCCTGGGAACGAGGTTGGGCAACCCCTATTTTGACCAGTACTTGGTTCTCTCAAAGAAGTTAAATTAAATTTATTAAATTTAGCTGCATGCCTGCAAACAGAATAGGCTAGTTCAGGCAGACAGCTTGAAATAAAAAAAGTGTCAAAAACGATTTCAATCATACATGACAATATAATATTATAATTTCAGATAAGGACATAACATATTGATAGAATCTTAACAATTCCATTGTTCATTACTCACAAATACAAAGCACCAGCAATACAGGCAATCAAAACAATTTGCAAAATTTACAAACAGTAACAAGATTATTCAATTTACTTATACTACCTACTTCATAACTTTTGGCCTTTTTTTAATCTTTTGTGATCATTCTCTTCAGAAAGTACTTGAAGTACTTTATTATGAAGACGTTGCTTAATTAAATTTAATTTTTGTTATATTGCATTAATCGCCGGGAATGCTATTCCATATCCCGGCTCCAGTTCTTGAAAATGAGTTATTTAAGAATCCTTGAAATCCGAACGCTGCCGATTGAACGTGCACTTGTTTGTATAGATTGAAGCAGAAAGAATCAATAGACAAATCAAAGAAGAAAAATTTAAGGATGGCCCGTCTCCCGTTGATGCCATGGAAATGCAGGTATGAATTATGGAATTTTACGTTTCCGGTATCAGCAGCATTCCGAAAACGTAATTGCATAAGCAGTCTTTCCTCATAGTGGGACGGGTTTAGTTAGCAAAAATAGAGAGGCAATAAACAGACTTGCAACGTTCAACCTTCCGCTGGGCAGAATTTTCAAAGTTTGCAAACCTTCCTCGAAATGTTTTAAAGTTGGGCTTTCCAAACTGAAGATCAGAATGAATCTTGAGAGTGAATCACCATTTTTTTAGAAAGAAGGCATGATTTTTGGAACAAATTATCGTCTATTAATTTTTTTATGTTATTAGACGTTTATATAGGATACATTATGTAGTGTGATAATTAAATATTGTATAAAATATTGCAATTAGTATTGATCCCTCCCCCAATCGACGCCATTGCCCTGTCGTAGATTTCGATATGTGGAAAAATTCGGACTATTGGTAATTTTAGTATAACTGAAAATTAAAGTCATACTGATGTGAACTGATACTGAATTCGATGCCGGTATTTTTGGTACATCGAAAGTTTAAGAACGTTCATGCTATTGTTAAAGGCTCGAGAACGAGATTTACAGTAGCTGGACTGATGAATCAATAACCACGATTTATGCCTTCTATTGATAACCCTGTTAAACGCCTTGTGTTGATAAACCTGTTACAACGTTTTTGTGACCACAAAGGTCCTAAGTTCCATTCCCGCCGTGGTCAGGCATATTTTTCAGCTTGTCCGGTGTGGATATAAACTCAGAGTAACACCACAAAAATCATTTTCACCTGAGTACGAAACACCAAGATGCATAAAATTATAATTAGAGAAACACTTGAAGTGTACTGTAAGACTTCCGTGTTGCTTTCCCATCCTGATTCTATTTTCTTTACTTCTCGATCCTCGATCTGATAAATTGCGTTGAATAAAACCCGGTAGAGGCTAATTTTGAGAACACTGTAAATGCGGTAATTTATTTTTTCAGGCTAAACTTCAAGAAAGTCTTAGAGAAAAGGACAGGTAAATAATATACACTGCAACTACATGTAGATCATAGCTTTAATTGTGATGAGTTTTGGTAATGCATTGTGCCATTCATGTGTGTCACAAGTGTGATTCATGTTTGTGACTCTCGTCCCTTTGCAGTATTTTACAATCGTTTTCGTATCATTGTTTCAGAATTATAGACGAACTGAAATCGGCCGTGGACATTCGTGAAACTCGTATTAAGGTAACTGCGTTATTGAGACCGGGGGCCAGTTGTTCAAAGCTGGGTTAGCACTAACCCTGGGTTAAAATTTAATCCAATGTTTCAGTTTCTGTACTTCAACTCATCTGTTCACTTTGAAACTTGGGGACCTTAAACTACCATCGATGTAGGCAACACTTCTGAAGAAATATTTTCAAATTCGTAAACAAACTTCAAAGGAAATTTAATTTTAATTTTACCTTAACCCAGGGTTAAGCTAACCGGCTTTTGAACAACTGGCTCCGGGTGTTAATTGGCCAGAAGTGAAAACAATCCGCGTTTAGCCTTTTTCCGATTCTTTTACATGATTGTGTTTTTGAAAATGCATTCTCTACATTTTGAGGGCAATATTGAACGAATACAACAGCATACCATGCAGCACTTTGAAAATATTTAGGTCACGGCATTAGTATACCAATTAGGCATTGTACAAAATACAATGATCATATGTTAATCTAAAACGAGTCTAAACGAATATTGAAAATATAGTATTGTCGGATTCATAGGAGATACATTACTCTTGTCGTCTGTCATCAGATGTGAAAACAGATTTAAAGAACTCTTTGGCTGGTCCAAATTGAGAAATTGCAGCCTCAAAGCAATTAGGAAAACCGCGGTATTTTTTATTGTGTTTAACACCCTGCTGTAACTTGCTGTTTACCGGTCTGTGGCAAATGTTTGATGCACCCATTGTTCGTTTTGTACCTATTTTGTTCAATTCGAGTCACTGTAGTCCATATAGTTAACAGTCAATAGTCTTCAAAAAGGTATCCACCGAATAGGATAGAAATTCAGACATAAAAACGATGTCTAAGATGAAAAAAGTAGTGTAATACACAACTTCATGTTGCCAACTGATGTCATTGGCGCCACGAAGAATTACAAATTGCTGCTTCAATATCGACATTTTATGCATTAAATAACGTACGTATTTCGCTTAAATCGATATGGGTGTAACTTTGAAGATCTTTTCCCCCGATAAGCGTAATAAACCATGTATTAATTGTGGTAGAGTCGAAAAATATTGTTATAAATAGGCACAAGTGTTACACGTTCACTTTGTCGTTCATGTTTCTTTGTCGATTTCAGAATTCGTAAAATTGACCAATCACAGCGAAGCACAAAAGTTCTAAACATTTGCCACAGAACAGTGTTTAAGTAAAGGTGGATGGGAGCGCCATGGTCATGAATATTTTAAGCTCGACCTGAACACATATATTGTGCACGCTTTTTCTGCCACTATTTTTTGTGTCAAACGTAGCCAGTGCCCAAAAAAGCATGTTTGGTGTGGTTTTTCATTGAAGGTACTACAGTGAATACCTCTTGACTAAGCGTGATTAAAATATCACTTGTGTAATCTTGAGTAAATTTTTTTGTCGTCTTGACGTTCATCCTTTAGTTGTTATCGAAAGCTGACAATGCCGAGACGACGGAACAGGTACTAAGAACCTAGGGCCAGTTTTGATAAACAGACAGTCACAGGAAGGCAAAAAGTTTGTAGTCCAGTTTTATAGTTTAGTGCACAAAAAATCATGGAGCTTCAGACAGACAGTAACTTAAGCCGTAGATGGTCAAAGGAATTGACTGGAAACGCGTGCCAAAGCGGCGCTAATGACATCCGTGATTCGGCCTGATACGCTTTACTTTCGAACCCTGTAGCTGCACTTTTTTATACATTTCAGAAATTTCTCTTTGAAAGAAGAACATGCAGCAACGTCTGTGGAACTATCGACTTTTAAAACTTCTTTTAAGTGTAAAAAAGCTAAAAACTAACGCTGAATGTTTGGGTTCTTTTTAAGTTGCGAGAAATATTGCCACTGATGTTTTTAAAATTTTTTTTACAAAAGCATTCAATTGTGCTTTTTAGCCTGTTTCCCGCCGAAAAATATTCTCAATTTAACTTTAGATTACTCATGTATATTAGAATATTGAGGTTCTGGTTTAGAGAATCGTAACAACTGGACATTTCAAACTGGTCTATCGAAAAAAAGAATAATCTGACCTGCAGTAACCGCGGTGTTATTATCTCTGAGGATAATTCTGCATGTAATAAAATCTAAACGTTGTTCGTCCTGACATACAAGCGAAGGAAAATTTCTCCTTTCGTTAAATTTGAATCGCCAACTTAGGGGCATGTTACCAGTGCCCGTGTACTCAGTATAGACAGACCTATGAAGTGTTTATTGGAGTGGTAATATGGAAACTCGGCAAAGTTTCCATATGCAGTGTTAAGGTCTATTTACACAGAGATTGTTGCTGAGATTTACGGCGCGATTTTCACCATTTGAAGGATCTGACAAAGTCGATAAGCTACAAACTATGTTCCAGGTTATGGTATTTCTTAACAACACGATTAGGTAATCCACTCATTCACATCCTCTAAAAGGAGAAAATTGCTACTAAAATTGCAGTTATAAACTCCCGTGTAAATGTGCATTTATAGAGTCCCAATTTTTGGGGATTTTAAAATTCTCTGAAGGATATCACCTTGTGTTACTTCGAAATTTTATTGAACGCCATTAGCATGGGGCTAGACCTGAGATTCACATGCATGTGTTTGAATGATCTTGAACTGAATTTGCCAGTGTAGGTAGCGCAGTTGGAAGTACACGAACAATATAAGTTCTTTCACCACCTGGACCCGGTTGTTCAAAAATCGGTTAGCTTATTCCTGGGTTAACTTAAAGTTTGAAGGTGGTTTCAGAGAAGCTTGTTTGAAAGTTTGGAAATATTTTTACACAAATCTTGTCTGGATCAATAGTAGTTTTGGTTACTGAAGTTTTGCAACTAAACAACTAACCTTGCATAGAAACTAAAATACTGGGTTAAAGTTTGCCATCACAGGATAGCGCCAATCGAGCTTTGAACAACTGGCCCCAGAAATGAATTCCGTTTTATTCTTTCAGGTAGTGAAATTGCATATAGTTAGAAGTATCATTACTTTCTTGTTTTAAAGAGATTTTCGTTTTCATTGCAGGTCAAAGGCTTGAGACAAAAAATTGAAGAGCGCGAGCATCAAGTTCAGGTGAGGAGAAAAAAATGATGTAAAAATTTTTACGTTATCAATTGAAAATCACGAAGGCTGACGAATACTGACGAATATGAGAGTGTTTGAATATCGCTGGCTCTTAAATCATACAAAAAATACAGGTCAGCAGTTAACTTCGTGAGCAAACACTCTCATATTTTGGCCATCTTTGATAGCGCTTTTTAAAGCCGACCAGACAGTCCAGATGTATTTATGTCAATGGAGTGGATACCAGAGCAAGTTTGTGTTGATAACCTGCAGTGCTAACTATTCTCTGCTCAAGTTTTCTTGTAAGATTCTCAAATTTTCTTTCAATTTTTTACTTTGGTTCACAGGACTTGAACGATAAGCTTAAGAAATCCGAGGCGTCCATAAAGGTATAGATGTTTCTGCTGCTGTAACGAACCTGGATTAACGATGTGGGGTATTTAGGGGATGATTGGTATTTAGGAATGATGGGTATTTAGGGATAATGAGTGTCTAGAGATGACCGGTATTAGGGATGATGGGTATTTAGGTATTGAGGGATGACAAGTATTCAGTAATGATGTACACAGGGCCAGTGATAGGGTGATAGTAATTTTGAGATGATGGGTATTTAGGGATGATGGGTATTTAGGGATGATGGTTATTTAGGTATGCAGGGATAATAAGTATTCAGTTATCATGGGTATTTAGGGATGATGAGTATTTAGGGATGGTGTGTACTTAGGGACGATGGATATTTAGGAATGATGGAATGATAGGCATTCAAGGATGCTCAGGGATAATTAGTCCATCATCAGATGTTTTGTATTCCACTTGCTATCACATTTTAATTTTTTTTTATGAACTTGGGATGATATTTTTCTTCATGAAGGAGTTGAGAGGATCTCTGTACGAAAACGATAGAAAATTTCAATTAGCAGCTCAAGAAGGAAGCTTGACGGCACAGGTATCAATACTAGATTGTTTTTTCTTCATTAATTGATATTGATGCATTTATGGAAGGACTCAGAAATGCACACTTCTCCCAGCTGTGCTCCCAGCTGCTTATCCATACCACCCCAAAACCCTGTTTTCCCAGCTCTGCAACAATATTATTTTGTATCCTGAATCAAACATTGTTTTTTATTTCTAGAAACTGAACGAGAAACTTCGCCTGAAGCAAACTGAGGTATATACTTGATCTAATATAAGACGAAACAGATTCCCAAAATCATCATCTTGTAAA
The DNA here is from genome assembly GCA_963855995.1 of Muricea muricata. Classification (NCBI taxonomy): domain Eukaryota; kingdom Metazoa; phylum Cnidaria; class Anthozoa; order Malacalcyonacea; family Plexauridae; genus Muricea; species Muricea muricata. The sequence continues at coordinate 3,841,244 of OY979727.1, forward strand.
TGCAAGATCAGTTGAGTTATTTAAGAAAGCCGCAAAATATCATCGGAATTACTTAAATAACTCAAATCGTAACCGATTATTATTAACCGATATTTAAATAACTCAAATCGTAACCGAGGGCCGGTTGTTCGAAAGCCACTTACAGACCCCGTTTACACTATGGCAAGAGATCCCGGATTCGTCGCCAATCCGAGATGTTCTGATATCGGATTCGTTTTACCGTTTACACTAAGGAACATGAATCCGACACAAAATTATCACCGATAGATTATGAATACGGAACTTTCGAATCCGGAAAAGTTTCTGGGAACTTTGTATCCGAGAAAGTTTGAATCCGAGAAAGTTTGAATCCGACAAAACGTGCTCTCTGGTGTGGTTTTCGAATATATTGCCATCAGTTTTAACCATCAAAATCGGTCAAAAAATCACAAAATAAGATTGGTAAAATCGCGGTTGTGCTTCGTGTATCGACAATCGCTGTGTGAGACTGTGCAGTGTAAACGCTGCGGGCCTGAAAGACGAGGAATCCCGATATTTTTAGGAATTCGGAAACTTTTGCTCTAGTGTAAACAGGGTCACAGTAACTTAACCCCAGGTTATTCACCGTGGTTAAGCCTATTTCCACTAGGCGACTTCATTCGCGCGACGGGAAGCGAAAACAAGAATACGGCAACCTGGTTGGTTAACATTGGTTGGCGAAAAAATTCGCCGCGAACAAGTAGGGACCGTTCCTACTTTTTTCTGTTCGCACGAACAAATTCGCCAAGTGGAAAACGGGCTTTAAGCTAAGCAGGTTTTGAACAAACGGCCCGAGGCTTGTGCTTTATATGCAGAGACGCGACAGACTCGATGCGAGTTGTGGAATTTACCGGCTTGTTTGTCATCAAATTGCATCACGCCTGTTAGCTTCATCAAGTTGCATGAAGTCTGCGAAAATCAGACCTGATGCAACTTGATTTTTGCAGATTTACTGCAAGTTGTGCCTGTCATTGTGCCTGTCAATAAAACGCCTTGAGAATCAACTTGCATCAAGCCAGTTGACAGCTAGCAGCAGACTTGTTATCATTAAGCCGGAGTAAGCGATGCGAATGCATCCTGATATCGTCTTGATGACTGCCAGGTAACAAGCCTGCAGTAGACAGGGACGTAACTAGAACGTTAATTGGGGGTGGGGGGGGGGGGTGTATATTCATATATTCATGTTCTGCCCGACGAGTTTCTTTTCAAATCAAATTCAAATTTCTCAATTTGAAAAGAAATCTGTAGGGCAGAACATGAATATATGAATATACCCCCCCCCCCCCCCAATTAACGTTCTAGTTACGTCCTTGGCAGTAGACTTGGTGTAGCTTGCGCGTTTTGGCTGTCTAATCTTTTGTGCATGAAATTAAAATATTGTGTGGGGTTTCCCCTCAGCTAAAACATCTGGTTAACGTTGTGTACAATAAAATGGTACAAACGATGACTTCGGTATTAAAAATAACCCGGAACAGATCGAATTACGTTCATATCTCGTGTCGTCTGTGTGCGTTTAAATTGAAATTCCTGACGTTTGATGCTGGTTTGTGTTGCTGCATTGGTCGTGAAGCTTTCGTTCTCGCAACTGTTCTCTTCTATGTACAACAACATTGAACACTGAGTAAGACTGAAAAAATGTCAGAAATGCAGGTATCATTAAGTGTGAAACCTCGTAGTAAACAAAGTGTACTATTTCAAGTGTTATAACGTTCACCCGCGACAAAAGCCACAAGGGATGAGGATTTAAATGAAGTAAATCTCTTAACGGCGGATAATCCTAGATCCTTGAAAGGAATTAAGAGTGGGGGTTGCCTTGTGATCATCCAAAAGTTGGGATTATTGGGTATTTTCATTGAAATATTAAAGAGTGACATGTTTAGCGAAGGGTTGCCATGGCAGGGAAGTTCCAACAGTCAAACCCTCGTTGCTGACACTCTCATCACTCATTTGTGAATTTGTCATGTTGCTCGTGGCCGGATGAAAATTTAATGAAGAACCTGCAAAACAAAAACTTTTATTGCATTATGTGAAATAACTTTTAAATATGTAATACAAGTTCTTTTATACCTTAGAACTCCAACGCTTTGTCGATGGGATTCTGTTTGTCAGTTTGAATTTTCTGTTTTGTTACAGTTTGCATAATAGTCATCATAATGTAAACTATAATGTTGTTTTCCTCTAAGGAGACGATTTGGTAAAAAATGCCATGATTAGGTTTGTCCTTAACCTGTATATCATGTCAGTATTTCAAGAAATTTTGTTCATTTAGGACACGGGTAACTGGTATTCAACGGCAACTCATTATGCAAAGTGTTCCGTGCGAACTCAAAGAAACTTAGTTTTGATAGTTCTTTCACGTGATGCAATAAAAATTTTCGCGTCATAGTGTATGCAGTTTAACTAAAATTTTTTGAATTGTTATTACACCCTCCAGCTTGATGAGATGCAGGAGAAATTTCGCAATCTTCAAGAGAATCTCGAGAAAGCTCAAGATATCATCGATGAAGTGAGCTTGAAAGATGTAGAGGTGACGACGATTTGTCTCGAACAGTGAACTCAATATAACTGGAAGGCTACCTGAGGCGGGAAATTTGAAGCCAAGTTGTTAAAGTCCTTCCCAGTCTTTCCACGCAATTAAAAACTCGGCCAAAACAACATGCTGCAACCCCTGCAGAGTTCTCGCACGAGTGACGAACGCGTGATATAAACACGCGTTTCTGGAAGTCAAACACGCGTGTCTGGAAGTCAAGTTCGGCTTCAAATTTTGCGTACCGGTTTATACGAAGGTAGCCTTCCAGTTATATTGAGTTCACTGGTCTCGAATACTTCCTTGCAGTATTCGTATTTGTTAGGCTTGTTTCAAACCTCGAACGTTTCATGAGGCGCCGTGGCAGTTTGGGTTATTCCCCTGTTAGAAAAACTTTTGAAATCAGAAAATTTATTGGTACAGTTGAAAAAGAGCTTCCTTGGTTTAGTGACTTGGTTTGGTTACGAAATGTAGTAAAATGTGGAAATTTCTGCAAATTTTTTGCCGGTCTACTTTTGTATTACGCGCGAAAAAGACTTACCACATTGCAACGTAGTGCCTTTTCCCGCGTAATACAAAAAAAGTATAGAAAATTTGAACATTTCGCTGGCCTATATTTTCCATATTTTACAATATTTCGCAGCCAACCTCCACAATTTTACTAAATTTAGCATTTCCAGCGGTAGTATAACGTTTTCCAATTCCAAAGTTTAAGGCAACCGATCCGAACGTTGTATCCCAATAAGATTACTGGTTACAACGTTTGATAATTCCATTATTTATTAGAATTGTCATTTCATGCATATAAAATGAACCCTGGCCCAAACCCCAAACCTAACCCTAACCGTAACAATCCCAATAATTTATTGGATACAATAATTTTATTGGGATACAACGTTCGGATCGAGTGTTTAAAGGGAATGGTCCATTCCCAGTAATCCGATTTGGCTTGAGCTTGTCTCAAACGTCGAACACTCTATTTCAATTTATTGTAAATATTGTAAAGAACTCGAGAATGCAAAGCACTACAGAGTGAAGTAAATCTTGAAGAAAAACTGTAAAAAGATTTAAAACAAAATTAAAACAGGCTTTGTTATAAACATACATAGTTTTATTAGAATGCCTCGAAATTCCTGTCAGTGTTCGGTCGAATATTTCCCCCCCCCCTGTTAGCATTGTAAACATGATGCAAAGAAAGTCGTACAGATCTGCAAACAAGTTTTTAAATGAACATACATACATGTTTTATCAATTTTATATCCATGAAGGCGTTTGAAGAAAAGTCGAAAGCATTGAAAGCAAAAGATGCGTTGATCGCGGAACTACAAGGAAATCTCAAACAGAAAGAAATGGAGAATGACGTGAGTGGAATTAAATGCCTTCCAGATTGCCTGTGATGGACCGTCGTTTCCTAATGTGTAGTTAAGAGTAAAAAAATGAGAAATTAAAAGTCTTAGAGTCTTTGTGGAAATGTAAAATCTTGGTCAAGGCTAACTTTTGTTAGTACGTCTACGAGATTTTTATTTTTCAATTTTCTCCTAAACCTGTATTCTTATTTGCTTTGGATTATCTGTTGTTTTCAAGACATATTGTGTCAAAAAACAGGATATTGTCAAATGTTTAATAGCTGATTTTCAACAACAAAATCTTGTTGTCGTATTAGTTCTTGTAGTCGTAGTCAAATATAAACCTACCTAATCTTCAAAGCTCTGTGCTTGAAAATTTTTAAAAATAAAACTTTTATTATTGACAACATGTCTAGACGAAGATTACTATGGATTAATTAATACCTGTGAACTGCAAGTTTCCCTTACCCATACAAAACAAGAATTCAAGGCCTTGAAAGTACTTTAATTTTGAAAGAAGTACTTGAAAATCCTTGAATCTCAAGATTCTGGACATAGTTTTGACATTGAAGATTAAATTACGTTGATTCATCACTTCTAAATCTATTTTAAATTCATTTGGGCTTCAGTTAGAACATTATTTAACAACTCTTTTTAGTCCTTAAATTCCCAGATATATGCCTTAAAACGTCCTTGAATTTTACTCTTACTTACACGCACGAACTTTGCTTACATTTGGTTAACGTGATACGTTTTTCTCGCCCATTTCAGCATTTAACTCGATCTATGGCAAGAAAAGATATGGAACTACAGGTTAGAAATTCCATTCTTTCTATATATATAAACTTACCATAACTTGAGAATGTTCGCCAGAATAGTAGCATCCCGGCGACCTTACCTACCACCTTAACCTTACAGAAAATTGTAGCAGAACTTTGCTTTGTACATACAATGTGTCGCAGAAAAACGGCTGCCGTTTGATGTCAAGCGTTAGCGCCGCATGTTCGAATTTGAATGTTTTAAGGAGCACATTCTCTAAGGGGCTCATTCTGTGTTATTTTGGCAGAACAAATTCAATTAACTTGCAACGTAGGCACAAAAAATCTCTGTGTAGCTGATTGGGGAGTTAAAACATTCAAATTCGAACGCTCGACACTGGTGCTTGATTTCAAAGGGTAGCCTTTTTTTTGGGACACACTGTACATATTTTTATGTGACTTAACCTTTCTGCATTGACTGTATCACCTGGGGCCGTTTAGGTTAAAAGGTGGATGAGTAAAATTTAAAAATCAATTTTACATCTAGTACGGAACCAAAATTATGAGTTTAATAGAGTAAATATTTAGTTTTATATATAATTGTTCTTCTTAGACCAAATAACTTTAGCTGGTTTGTTTATGCAACATGCAAACTTGTTTTACATTTTTGACTTATCCACCGTTTAAGCTAAACGCCTTTGATACAACCGGCCCTGGTAAGAAGCGGTCAACTTCCTTGTGCGACAGTTTTCTTGTTCTTCCTTATTCTTGAGTCAACAGTTGCGAAACAAAAATAAGAAAATTTCATCAAGCTAAAGGCTGTTTTCCAGTTACGCGTTTTTCCCACGCACGTGTACGCACGTAAAACTTTAAATCCTTCTACACTTTACATATCTTAAAAATACATTGAAAAATAGTTACTAAACCATTTAAATTATGAAACCATTCACATTAAATCACGTGGTCGTTCAACAACTAGTGTTCACGCCGATTTAGAGTTTTACGTGCGTGCACGTACGTGTGAAAAACGCGAAAGTGGAAAGCAGCCTTTAGGCTTGCGACTTGTGTAAACTGAAACAATACTGTACTCTGTGCACGTTTTTCCATAAAAATTACATCACATTTGTATTTTTGCAGAAAATAACTGAATCCAAGAGCAGGCAAGAGGATGCCGCTCGTCAAATATTCGAGAAGGAAAAAGAGCTCACGGTTGGTGTTTTATAATCTAATTAACAATTAGATTACGAGCTCGAGATTTCTCTGCGGTGATAGTTGATGAGGTCGAAGCCCGAATCAACTATCACCGCATAGAAATCGAGAGCGAGTAATCTAATTGTTTTAGTAGAATCAGAGGTCAAACATGGAATATTCAACAAAAAATTTGATTTTTAAGCAATTTTTTTAAAAGAAATCTCTATAGGAAGATGATAGTTTTGCTACTCGCTATCTATCGAGGAATAGATTGCGAGTAGATTAACCAATCAAATTACAGCATTTGCAATAGTATACTAGTATGATTCTACTAATTATCTTTATATAATAATCAGAGTTCATTCTGGATTTTCATTGGTTGAGAAATGTGATCTATTAGAGGACAGACGCACGCTGACGCCATTTCAGCGACAAGCCAATCACAGCTATTTTAGAATTATCGACAGCCAATGGCATGCTTTGTTTTGTATAGATCACGATCACATCAAATGTTCTAGAGTCTTTTCGTCGCACTACAAAGCTTATTTTGGCAAAACATTTCATATTTTTATTATATGAAATAAAATAAATAGATTACATTTTGCCGATGTCTGCTCAGTTACAGATACAGGGTAGACGTCATAATGTGGTAAGAAAATCAGTGACCCACTCGCCTAGGTGGCTGGGGGGCCACTTTTTTGTTCTTACCACATTATGACGTCATAGCGTGTATCTATAACTGAACAGACAACGGCAAAATGTTATCTATTTGTTAAAAGTGGTTTTTAGTCATATTTTGTGACCTTTAAATCTTTCAGACCTTTAAATATTGATTGATAACTTTGCGACGAATATTTCTTTACATTTGGAGTTTGTTCGAGTCATGTTTTCCCTTGCGTCCGTTTTTATGCAGAAAAGATTGAGTTCAGGTGAACTGCTGGGGCAAAGAGTAGAGACTCAAAGAGGGACAGGTTCAGTCAAAAAAGCGTAAGGTGCTTGTGTGATGATTCGTCATCGGCGCCATGTTCCTTGAAAGTGCCCTAAACAGAAGCATTCCCCCTGAAATATTAAAGATGGGCAACTAATACCGGGGGAAATGCTTCTGTCCCTTCGTAAAAATAGTTGAGACAGGGGGTATTATTTGAAATGAAAAGAGCGAGTCCTGGTCATTGTATACGACTTTCACTGTAAGCAAATATTGCCCAACTTGTATGGTAATTATGCTCATGAACTCAATTTCGTTTATGTGCATAATTACCATAGGGAGTTGTGCAATGTTTGTTTCCGGGTTATTCAAAATAAAGAGGTTTAGATTTGACTTCCTCTACCACTACCGCTACCTTTTCCCGGTTTCTAAATAATTTGATTGGTTAATCGGGTAGGTACAACACATCTGATTGGCCGAAAAATAGATTAAGGTAGCGGTAGAGGTATTGGAAGCGAAATCTGAACCTCTCTAATAACTGAACCGAAGATCGTGTATGGTATTGAATAGCGTTGCCAATCCATTCCCCTTTCTAATATCTATGACTGCGCTGAACGTTTTGGTGAGAAGATTCAGTTTCAAAACTCAATTAAAGATTGAGTTTTTCGGGCCGTTTAACAGTTTCTCTGAAAAAACCCCCTCCGAGAGCCTTTGGCGCTCACTCGTACAAAATTAGACTCTTGATTGATGGCCAAACGGAGAGATCTGACGGCCATAATACTGGATAAACTGCTAATTGCTTGAAATGTATAAATTTTTATATGTTTTTTGGTATAAATTGCGGCTAACAAGAGCACAACAACAAATGAGTCTTAATTTAATCGCCATTTACTTCCCCTGGAAGCAGTTCATTTGTAGCACGCGTATTATAAACTAATCCACAAAGTATATGTACTTTCGGACCGGAATAAACAATTCAGGAGCCTTTGGCGGTGGATTCATGAACTGAACTCATTAATTTTGACAGGGAAACATTTTAAAGAAAGGCTATACTCTGTTAAAGTGTTTATAAAGCGAAATTTTGTCCAACATTTTGTTGGTTTTATTGGGAAGATGAGATCAAAAAACAATATAACTTCTTTGGTAGAATTTTTGTAACTCTCTTCCTTGTCAAGATATTAAACAATTATTGGATATGCAAATAACACAACCACCGACGTAATACTGTATAATGATGACTGTTAGATTGCTTATTTTGTGGCATATAATAGCGAAAAAATAACTTCAACTACACTTACACGTGTGTAGGATATGTTTAACATCCAGACCTGGGTATTTAAGTGTTATATCTTGAGTACTTTTTAAATTAATGCAGCTTCTTTGAAAAGTGATTATGCACAATGACGTCACTGGTTGTGTTATTTTCAAATCAAATAAAATTAAATGTCTCGAAAAGTAAGGCAGTTACAAAAATTCTTTCAAGAAGTTATACTGTGATTTTAACTGATCTTTTCAATGCAATAAAAAAATCTAGGGGAAAATTTCGTTTCATAAACACTTTAAAAACTGTTATATTTGTAAAATATGATTTGCTCACTGAATACCCGACCATGTTCTGGTTTAATTTGCTCGTAAATAAATGTAAACTAGTGTTTCGAATTCGAATAAAAAAGAGTTCGAAAAATGTGACATTTTGACAGTTTTTACATTTGTGTGTTCCATTAGTTATGAGCAAAACCCACGCGCAGGAGAGAACCCTTCTTTATTAAGCTATGACTATGTTTTCACACTAAAATACATGATTGTGTTGGGAGAGCATCGGGTACTATAAGAAACACACTTGTAGGGAGGTGAGTCCGGGATTGGACGCACCGAGGGTGGCTGGAAGTTTCCCGAACTTACCGAGCGGAGCGAGGTGAGTTCGGGAAACTTCCAGCCACCCGAGGTGCGTCCAATCCCGGACTCACCGAACCTGCAAGTATGTTTCGTTTTTATCTCATGCCACTTCAATTAAAATGTACCGAGGATTTTACTTTGTACAGTATATAATTTCGCGTTTCGATAACAAACATTTTAGAGGCCAACGTGCTGTAGAATCAAACAACATGCAAGCTGAAAAATGCTGTACAATATTACCTTATTCTTGACGAGAAAACGCATGCCTTTGTACCAAAACATTGCCAAAATTTATTATATAAACCAAATAAACCCGACCGCGAAGAACAAATTTCAGTCACCATGTTTTCACTTCCACATATATGTCACGTCAGCAGGTGGGCTCGACTTTGGACGCACCTACTCTTAGCCAATAGGAAAGCGGCTAATACGCTAGTTATGAGATAAAGCCACAAACCAAGTGGCGTGATTGACAACGCGCGTACGAGGTGACATCGCAATGTAGAGCGTTTCTCGTTATTTCCGCAAGCTTTCGGAAGTGCGACACGCATTATTTACGTTGCTACGCCAACTGCTTTTGTCTGTCATCTTGTTCACGTCAGCGATTAGTCGCCCCCTCTAGAAAATTAACATACTCATCAAAGAGTATTACAAATCATAATGACATTTAAATCAACATAATATTTGCTGGTGAACTTGCGGGGTTTTCATTTAGGCACTGTAAAGTATACTAAACATCCCGGTTTAAAACAGACTTTAAACGGAATGTATTCGAGTATCTCACTGGTGGTGTTTCTGCTTCATGTCCTTACGAATGGTGAAGTTATGCCCAAGATCAGCTGGAAGCCATTTTCGTCACGCGAAATTGACCACGGTTTATTGCGGGCATCTGCAACAAATCTTGGCGGACTTAAAAAACGCCCAAACAACGCCAGATATTTAATTCGTCGCTCCATTGACCAACCAGGGAACAAAACTATCGCCTCTGACGAAAAACCACGGATACATCCTGACAAAGATGACAATACCACGGCTATAAAACTGACTGGCGTAGACCCGAGGACCGGTATCCCTCTGATTCCTGACAAAAGACCTTTTCCTCTTCCCTTTGTCCCTCCGCTAACCTGTTCAAATTACGTCGATTCCTGCGAAGGGAGATGTTCAAACGGAACGCGTTTCGTCGAAAGCAATCGTACCTTCGTCCCGATGTGCAGCTGCGATACTTCATGTAATAGTGTTTTCACGGACTGTTGCAGCGATTACGCTAAGCACTGTGGGAGCAATACCATAATTCCTAGCGACCCTGTGTACCAGGCGAGATCGTATTTGGAATGCGAAACGGAACTTAGCCTCCTCCACAGTCCTTGCGAAAAGCCGGAAGGAGTGTGGATGGTAGAACGATGCCCTACGCATTACCCCGAGGATCTGGTGCGCCAAAACTGCGAGACACCTGCTACGGTTCTCGATAGTCGAGCCTTCGATTCGCTAGTTCCTGTGTACAGCGGTATGAACAATCTAACCTACAGGAACCAGTATTGCGCGATGTGTCATAACGTGACGTCGTACGAGTTCTGGGAATTGGCGTTTTGGGAGCAAGCTGTGCCGCCGAGTCACTTCAACAGCGAGGATCTCTTCTCGTTTCTTCGCTCGAATCTTCGGTATTTCAAAGGAATTCAACCGAAGCTTAGTTTTTACGTGCGTTATTGCTACTTCCCAAAGGTGGTCAAAACTTGTCCAGATCCCGGGGACATCGAAGAGAACGCTCGATGTGTTAACGGCACGGTCGAAATAGTTCATTCCGAACACGCAGCGTTTAAAAATCGTGCTTGCAGTTCGTGCAACGATGTGAAATCTCCGTGTTATGTCAAGCGAATGTCACACTCGACTTGTTTCCAGCTTCCTGGCGCTATAAACCGCGCCGTTGATTTACAAGACTATGATGGCGTTACCATGGTTACGAAAGTGTGTCCGAAAAGACAAGTTTATGATCCTTACGTATCCACATGTCGTCCCAGCTATCAACCGTTCATCCTCAACTCCTCGGCGGGCTCTTACAAGATCGCAATGTCAGTTCTGAGGTACGCTTCCACCCCGCGGCTCAACAATTCGCAACTTCAGGATCAGATTGCAAGGAATTTTAACATCTCGAAACGTCAAGTGATCAATCTGGAAGTGACATACCCAGAAGACTATTTTATCGTTTCATTCACGCTCCGCTTGAGTCCATTGCAAAGCTTGATCATTTCTTCCAGTACCGAGAAAACGTCGCAAGACTTTAAACTCTGGCGGTTATTGAGTTTCAAGAATACTTTTCACTTGCATCTAAGCAATGGCTTAAATTTAACTGTGTTCCGTGTTAGAGCTCAGAGATTGGCCTGCATTCACTCGACCGTCTACGAATACAAAGAATACACGATGCTACAAAACAAGCGTTTGTATATAAACAAGACTAAGGTTTCTTACGACGAACACGAGTACGAATTAAGCGGACCGACACCCAAACCTCAAGCTACTGTTTGCTTGAAACTTGCTCCTTTCCGTATCAACGGCTCTTACATAGGTTTGAGTCCAAGCGAGTACACCTTGCTATCCAACTTGACAGTCATATACAAGAACTCGAGATACAATTTTGGTGAATATACCTACGTAAACGGCACTATATTCATTTTCGTTGGGTTTCAAAGAGAACACCGCGAAGACTCGATGACATTTTTTGAAAAAAGCAACATCTTAATAATATTCAACTTCTCTTCCTTCATGCTGTCTGAGGTTTTTCTTATCGCGCTTATTTTCACCTATGTAATTTTCAAAGAGTTGCGAACCTTACCGGGCAAAAATCTGCTAAGTTTGGCTGTCTCGCTCGCTTTGGCGGATTTACTGTGGGCGTTTTCTGGCGAGATCGCATCCAGCGAAGTGTCGTGTTTTGTGGTCGCCGTTGCTATTCAGTATTTCTATTTGGTACATTTTGCTGCCTGTTCCGTAATCGCATGTCATTCGTGTCAGGTTTTTGGCCGTACTGTCGCAATCCTCCCAAGCGCAGAGGAGGAAAGCAGAAAATTCATCATATACTTCTCGGTAACATGGTTCGTCCCTGCCCTCTTTGTGGCACTGATTGTCGCGCTCGATCAAACTGGAAGGTTCGCCGTGGACTATGGGTTAAACCCAGGGAAAGCCGTGTGTTTCCTAGGAACAAAAGACGCCGTCCTTTATGCCTTCATCCTACCTATCGGATTGTCTCTTCTCTTCAACATTGCAATGTTTGTCCGCGTTGCCAAGCGGTTCTTCAAGAACCACAAAACAAACTCTCAATTTTTATCCAGCGAACTGCAAAGAAAACGCGCTCGAGAGAACGTCATCGTTTGCATCAGGCTGTCGACGCTAATGGGATTCTCATGGCTATTCCTTTTTCTTCATCTTCTCTTGGAATCCACGACTCGAGTATTTCTTTACCTGTTCGTCGCGTTCGTCGGTTTACAAGGTGTGTTTGTCGGCGTCGCGTTCGTCTTCAATCGGAAATGCTTCGTACTGTACCGCGGGTTGATCAACTCCATGTCCAACCGTTTCGCCAGCCCGAGAAAAAATTACAGCGAAGAAAATAATACGAACATTACATACCAAGACACCAAGTTGTAGACACGCTAAGGATATTCAGAAATTGGTATTATCATATAAAGCACAGTCTGTGCTTTATAGGGATTTCTGGCCCTGATAAAACTGATAAACTCATGATAATTACACGTGAAAATTATCGGTTTTCAACCAGTAGCGAAGCCAGCCCGACAATTTGGTCATACTATGCAAATTTAAATCATTACCATTATTCATTTCTCTAGAAATCGATTCCTTATACGGTCTGTAAACACTGAAAAATTTGCATTCGCATGACCAAATGTCGGGCTGGTTCGTCACTGTTTTCAACTAGTCATCAATCATAGCTTATGAATATTTTACATTGCCATAAAAGACTGTAAATTACGTAATAAACAGAAAAATACATGCCGTAATGCAGTCTACGCACAAGTTGTTGCAAGTCTGCTAACAAGTTGTAACTAACCTTTTCACAAAGTTGCTAACAAGTTGTGTCCGCCCTGCTTGTTCCGTGTTTGTTGTAACAAGTTTGGAACAAGCTGTTAGCAACTTGTAATAAGCTTGATGGCACTATCGGACTTGTTACAACTTACAAGGATGTTCTAACAAGTCTGGTAGAGTCATTATATAACAAGAATGTTACAAGGTTGTCTAAACATGGCTGTAACATTATTGTTGTATCATTATTGTTATATCAAGACTAAATAGTAGAGACTACAAAGAGAGACAGGCTCAGTCAAAAAAGCGTAAGGTGCTTTCGTGATGATTCGTCATGGGCGCCATGTTACTAGCCAGTGCCCTAAATAGTGGTGTTTCCCCCGGTATTAGTAGCCCATCTTTAATATTTCCCAGGGGTGACTTCTTCTGTTTCGGGCACTGGCTAGGAACATGGCGCCCATGACGAATCATCAACACAACACCTTACGCTTTTTTGACTGAACCTGCCCCTCTTTGTAGTCTTACATGTTGTTAAAAACTTCTTTCAAACTTAATGTAACAAGTAGTCGACAAACACAAATTGTTGATGACTTGTTTGCACACTTGCTACAAGTTGTGAGATTTTTACGTGTATGAAGTCTTAAAGCGAATACGTTTCTGTCGTCAGTGGTCGTTGAAGCTGAAACTACCTTTGAAATAATTCCACATTCTCAAGTCGTGTTTTGAAAAAAATAGATGAGACAATACAAGCTATTATTATATTTTGCAGTCACTGTGTTTCTTTTGTATGCTTTGGGCGGGGGGTGTGTCAATAATGTAGGTGTTGAGGTTTGTTTATCTTTCGATTCCCATCGTGGTCAGGCATATTTTTCAGCTTGCCCAGTGTGGATATAAACTCAGAGTAACACCACAAACATCATTTTCACCTGAGTACATAACACAACACTGACAATAGTCAATCTAGATGAGCTTTGGAAACTCCAGCGTCTTTGTTCTATCATTTTGTTTGCGTTTATGCTGACTTGTGCACCGTTAAAACGATAAATTTTTGGTATAATGAAGCAATCTTCTCATAGCATTATCTCGCCGATCGAATGACTCAACTGTACCATTTTAATAAGTAAAATTTAAAACATTTGTGGACGGTAGAGCGTCTCAACATAAAATCCTAGCTCACTATAAACGCTTTCGTCGAGTTTTCGAACGATGTCTCCATTGATTATGATGGTCACAAACACTTGTAAATATTCAGTCTTTTACAATGCCATCAATGTGTTTAGGCTCTCTCAGAAGAACTGAAAAACGCGAAGAATAAGCTACGCGAGGCCTCGGACCAGCACGATGAACAGCTGCACAAACTGAATCAGGAGCATGAGAATCAAGTTAAAATGAAGGATCAGATCATTCAACGTGTGACTGAAACATTGGAAGACAAAGAAAGCATCATACAGGTTGAGTGACATTTCCCACTTGGTGTTTTTTTGTGGTCGGGGGTATTGCAGGGACGCCGAAACTGGAGGGGGGTAGGTCAACGCTCAGCCGAAAGTCGTGGGTTTTCTTCGGATACTCCGGTTTTCCCCACAAGGAAACTTGACAGGGTAGGATATATGATACGGGCCGGTCGGGCCTACAGTAATTGGCTCACGCTGTTGTGGTAACCCTGCCCCTGTGGCAAAAAGCTAAATAAAATTTTATTTTTCCACCTACAGGATTTAATTGTTACTCAAGAGAACATCTCTCTGTCAAGTTCTCGTGATGTATGTACAGAGGAACACTGTCGTTCTACTGATATTTATTTTATAACTTATTTTCCCCAGCTTTCCAAAAAGCTTAAACATAAGCGTGCAACACCACACCGTATAAAACACTTTACCTTGCATTTTAGGATATCACGGATACTAAAGAAGAGTTGATTGAGAAGCTGCGAAATCGTTTGAAAGAACGCGATGTGGCCGTTGAGGTAAACTAGAAGAAATATAAAAAAAACTCAAAAGAAATCGTATTGTATCATAACAGGATACTAAAAATTGGACCAAAAACAATCAAAGAGCAGGGGTGCTTAGGAGAGAGGATGGGCGGAGGTCGGAATTTCATACACTATCGTTCTTCAATGTCTTTCGTTTGTCTGTCCATTACGGTCGCGGCAATAGAGGTGTTCTAAAAATATTTCAATCTATTTGCTCAAGTTTAGCAGTTCCTCTAATCAACCCCTCCGTGATTTCTCAAATTTTGAAAAGTTCGTTGAAGTATGTTCACAACTTCCTGTTTATTGACCATATTGACCAATTAGAATGCTCACGAATAAGGTATAGCATTCTGATTGGTCAATTAACAGGAAGTTGTGAGTCTGAGGAATTGAGGAATTGATCAGAAGATTCAGAGAAACTGCCAAATTTGAGCAAATGAATTGGTCAAATATTTTCGGAACGCTTCTGTTGCCGCGTCTGTAACTGTAATATACATACCAAATTCCTAATGAATAACAAAAGGCTACCTCAGAATTAAACCAGTTCAGGGGGAATTTCCCCCTCCCCGGATATAATGGGGGAAGCTCCCCCCTTCCCAACACCCAAAACCTAAACGATACCTGTTGAGAGATTTTATTTCAGTAACAACTATTGAAGTAATACGTTTCTGCCACCACAGGCGAACATCGAGGAGAAATTTGAAGCACTTCAGAAGAAAGAAGAAGAGATGCAGGAATTGAGGAAATGTTTACGCGAAAGAGAACGTTTAATTGAAAATATTAACGCTGTTGTATTGGGACATGAGGATGAAGTCAAGGTATATGGTAGTTTGATAGGCACTTATAGTACGTATTCCATATAAGGTAAGTGATTGCACAATATGCAAGAGCATATACTCGACGCTGAAGAGCATATACACGACGCTGAAGAGCATATACATAACGCTCGAAAATAACAACATGGCGCATACAGAGAGAGGCTCAGCCTTACTTGCCCTTCGGGCTCGCGCTTTAGCTAAATTGGGTGAAGTAGATACAGTCCCAGTGAGGGAGAATAACCCTTTTAAAATTGAGAAAAAATATAAGAATATAAGAAAAAAAGTATTTGTGTGTTAAGAAGAAAAAAAAAGCATGAAAGAAAAGCACGTACCGGGCTCGAACCCGAAACAAACAGGGCTAAAGCGCACGACCTAAACCACTGAGCTAATGCGGCGAATCGAAAGTTCACCGTTAAAAACTAAATTTATACTGCTTATGTAACCTATTATATTTGACACGTTGTGTATATGCTCTTCAGCGTCGTGTATATGCTGTTCAGCGTCGTGTATATGCTCTTGCATATTATATATTAGTCCATATATGGAATACGTACGGTAACTACATATGGGTAGTTTTCGAACGTAGTTGCATCGAGCCTGTTGGCTTCATTAAATTATCCCCAAGCTTAATGCAAGTCGTTCCAATAGAAAGCTAGTCTGTCTAATGTCTGATTTTCAGAGACTTGGTGCAACTTGGCATTTGCAGACTAGGTTTCTATTGGAACAACTTGCATGAAGCTTGGGGATAATAAGTCTTAACAATCATTTCGATCAAGGCTGAAGACAACTTGCAGCAGACTTGTTATCATCAAGCCAGAGCAAGCGATGCGAACTCATCTGATATCGCTTTGATGACTGCAAGGTAACAAGCCTGCAGTAGACTTGCTGCAACTTGTGCACGTTTAGCGTTGTTTGGCGTTGTGTGTAGCGCGGTGTGGTATGGTATGGTATGGGATATGATATGATATGATATGATATGATATGATATGATATGATATGATATGATATGATATGATATGATATGATATGATATATGATATATGATATATGATATATGATGTGATGTGATGTGATGTGATGTGATGTGATGTGATGTGATGTGATATGTGATATGTGATATGTGATATGTGATATGTGATATGTGATATGTGATATGTGATATGTGATATGTGATATGTGATATGTGATATGTGATATGTGATGTGATATGATATGATATGATATGATATGATATGATATGATATGATATGATATGATATGATATGATATGATATGATATGATATGATGTGACGTGATATGATGTGGTGTGGTGTGGTGTGGTATGGTGTGGCATAATATGGTATCGTATGGTATCGTATGGTATGTGGTGTGGTGTTGTGTTTTTTGTTGTGCTGTTTTGTGTTGTGTTGTGTGGTATAATTGGAATTACCATGCTGTTCTCATGAATGATTTGTTTTAGTCCTGTATGTTCTAGCGTGAAACAACATTTAAACTTTACGTATAGAACTTAAAGTCAAAAGTTGAGGAAAAGACTGCGTTGATCCGTGATTTAAGAGCCAGTCAGACAATCCAAGAGCATCAATTCCAGGTATACTAGTTCCAGATTTTTGTATGTCGACGTTATTTTTATTTGCACGTTGCAAAATAGTTGGTAGATTTTTATCCTGTTGGAAAGCATTAGTTATGCGGTAGCATTTTTTCCTATAGGAGGCGAACGAAATTGCTTTGAAGAAAAGTCGCGAGAATGAAGGATTAATCGAAAAGTTGAAAAGAAATTTAGCAAACCGCGAACAGCAAATCGAGGTAATCGATTTAGGTGATTGTATTTTGGTCGTCTGAAAACCTTTGTAATGCTTATAGATTTGCAGCATTCGTTTCTTTTTAGAATTTGAACAATGTTCTTCGTAGGAACGCAACGACCGAGGTTAGTGCGTGTACTGTAATATTCAATTTTCAATTTACATGCCATTTCAATATTATTACTTCTGATAAAGCACGGATTAGAAGTATTTTAAATAGCTTTAGAGAACGATCCACTTTGTGCCCACCTTGTCAGTTTGTTTACGAAAGAATTGTCGATATAGATGTTGTATATATTTATATGCCGATAAAATCTCGGCAAAAATTTGTGAAAATTTACCAGTGTTTTATCACATATATAGACTCCTTCACGGCTTTGAACTCTTTCACGTGTTTACAGTTCTAAACAGTTCCGTTGCAGGTGACAAAACATTTTATCATTTCTAGGTTAAAGATGGTCAAGAAGCGGAATTGGTGAAAGAGCTGAGTGCCACGCTGAAAGAGAAAGAGAAATTGGTTGCAGTAAGTTTCTGCGTGATATTTCTTTGAGATTATAGATGTCGTGTTTTTTTCAGCTTTCACGCACGGAATGCCTGCAAACCCCGTTTTGTTTTTCACTTGGCGAATTTGTTCGCGCGACGTGAAGCGAAAACAAGAATTCGACAGCATGATTAGAAACTGTTTCTTTTTTTTCTTTTTGCGCGGACAAATTCGCCAAGTGGAAAACGGGCTTAAGACTTGAAATAGCGCCGTTATTGGACATTTGTCCGACTGAAAACTCAAATATTTTTTCCTCATAAATATTTTCAAATTTTACCAACTCACATTTTCAAATACATATAATCGTACACATTCTCAAAAATATGCGTATTTTAGTTTAGCTGAAACACGAACATAAGCACATAATAAATTTTATTATTCTGCATCTTACTAATTCAGGATTTACTGGAAGAAAGGTCGACTATGGTGGCAAACTACGAGACAAATATTCAGAAAATGATGCACACGTTATCTGAAAAAGATGGTGCGATCAAGGTGTGCATTTTAGTGTGAAGATATTTAAACATCTCAAATGCTGACTATTTGATAGATACTCGCGTGAAATAAATGCACGTGTACTTTAGTTGCATACGCGTAAAAACGCGCATGTTTACTGACGGCGCCATAAGGGGGGGGGGGGGGGGGGGAGGGAGCAAGGGCAACGTTTCCCTCCCACAAATTTGTGTCCTGCTCCTGCTGCATTCCATTGCTCATGTTTTCTGTCACAATTCCAGGATTTGCGCGAGAAAGCGGAGCAAGTTAATTCCGAGAAGGACGGAGCCGTTGCCAGGCTACAACAACAAGTCAACGACTTGAGTCTGGATGTTCAGGTGAGAATTTCTATGAATTTTAGATCCACACCGGACAAGCGGAAAAATGTGCCTGACCATGGCGGGAATCGAACCTACGACTTTTGGAATGTGATGCCTGACCATGGCGGGAATCGAACCTACGACCTTCGGAGTGTGATGTCTGACCAAGGCGGGAATCGAACCTACGACTTTTGGAGTATGATGCCTGACCACGGCAGGAATCGAACCTACGATCTTTCAGCTAACACCAAAAACATCATTTTCACCGGAGTGCACAACATCATGACTTTCTTTGAAGTTATGATACACAAATTAATTCGATGATATCTTTCAAAATGCAGGCCTGCAGATCAAGCTGGCACTTCCCTCGTAGACAATTTGATGAAGCTAAGAAGTCTTTGAGACAATGTATGTTTCCTCTTTAGAATGTCGAGAACAGCAAGTTGTGGACAACACAGGAACACGAAATTCTTGTGGGAAAACTTAAACAATCCTTGGTAGAGAAGGACAGAACTATTGAGGTGAGTATTTTGGAAGAGGAATCACTCAACATCATGCTTTGTGTAGAAGGTGGGGATATCTAAAGTTATGGTATTTTACAAATTTTCAAAATTTTATTTTGAGTTACAAACATTTATAGTAAATCGCAAAATTTTCTCAAAAAGTTTGTCCTAGGCTACAGTGTGCGACGCTCTCGTAATTTTTTGCTTGACATCGAAATTTAGTTTACTAGAAATTTATGTTGTTTAATTCGTAGAAATTGATAAATAGCGGCAAGGAAAAAGATAAAGTTTTTGTGAAACTTCAGGTTTGTTGTATTTTGTGAAATTATTATTAATATTAATTATTAATGATAATATTAATATTAATATTAAAGATATTATTATGATATTATTATTAATAATAATATTATAATATTATAATATTATTATGAATTATTAATTATTATTATTAATGATTTTTATTCGTGCACACGACGTTTATTCGTTGCTTTGTTTTCTCTTGTCATAGGAATGTACCAGTAATAGAGTCACCTCGCCGGTTAGGCTTGAATTGGTACGATTATAGAGAATACTTTTTTGTATTTTTTGGATTATTGTGGGGGTGGGGGAGAATGGAGATGCTCCAGTTCATGCCCAGTAAAAGTAAAAAGTAACACCTCAATACTTGAAAATTTTAATTCTTGAAAGTAAAAGAAAAGTATTGGAAAAGTATTACGTAAGGGAAAGTACTATTGAAATAGAATTTAATAAAGACGTAGCCTGTGACATAACCTGGCTGAGCCAAGCACATTCTCACTAGTCTGCTCACTGCTGCTTATTTAGAAACCGTAGACGGTCGGTAGCATCTTTAATGGTCGGTAGCATCTTTGATCTCGTTCCCAGATTCCTCTCGTCTCGATTAGACGAAGTTTCATTATAAATAGAAATTGTTTTGACGGCTTTCAGCTAGCTCGTTGTTAGCTCAGTCTTCTGGGCGTGCGATTTCTAATAGATTAGGCAGGAGTTCGAATCCCACCCGAGGCTTTTTTATTTTTAAAGTTCGTCAAACTATTTTTCTTATATTATTTCCCTTTTATACGATTTTTGTAAGGGTTAGGTTTAGGGTTTGGGTCAGGGATTGGATTATTTAAAATTTTAAAAAGAAAAATCTATTAGTTTTATCAGACACATAGGCTTGAGATCGAGATCAATGATGCTACCGACCATTAAAGATGCTACCGACTGTTTACGGATTCCAAATCCGCCTCGCCGCTGACTTCGCTTTGAGAACAACTTCAAACCCTTTTTACTTCCCCAAATTATAACAAAAGTAACAAGGTAAAAAAGTCAATATTAAACAAAAATGAAATATCTGACGCACGTTCAATTTTTCTATTAAGACAAACCTCAAGAATAAAGTGCAGGAGTTGGAGAAATTGTTGCAG
Organism: Muricea muricata; assembly: GCA_963855995.1. Classification (NCBI taxonomy): domain Eukaryota; kingdom Metazoa; phylum Cnidaria; class Anthozoa; order Malacalcyonacea; family Plexauridae; genus Muricea; species Muricea muricata. The sequence continues at coordinate 3,861,795 of OY979727.1, forward strand.
GAGAAGCAAGGTTTGCTTGATTTTAACCCTCAATCGCGCGATTCTCTCACAATATTGTCTCCAATCTTGTTCGGTATACCAATACACCGAAAATATCAGGTATTGAATTCAATATCGGTGTACCATCGCTATGACTTTTCTAGTTATACCGATATACCAAGATTTGCGATCCTCGATTTTGCTTCATCACAGTACAAAGGAGGGATTTTAATAGTTCGAAATGGGCTGAATATGGCTGACTTTCCTTCTAAAGATCAGTTCTCTGTCGTAGTGGACTCACAAAACGTACATTCTTTGGTATTCACACATTGAGGAATTTTCCTCTCTAATTACAACACCAAAAAGCCGGTGTACCGATAATACGATATACGTTTTCCGTTATGCCTATCCCTGAAGTTTCTCATACCGAACAGAGAAGGCAGAGACAACAGTAGACTTTTAAAAAAGAATGCATAATATCCTCATCTACTGTCACCCCTACAAAAACAGCATGAATTTGAAGAAATTTCCTCAGATTTTAAGAGTGCTGCGATGGGGGGGGGGGGGGGGGGGGAGTTTTAGCCTGTTACATCTCCCGCCGATATTAAAAACACTCGGATATCGGAATATCCTATAACATCAATATGGCGGATGTGGACCTTAGGTTTGTTCTAAGACAGTTTTAAAGCAGGTATAAGCGCTAAGCTCCAGTAGTGGAGTCCTACAATGGTATGGTCAGCGGTTGTCGCATATTGTAAAATGTAGTTCCTGTATGTTTCCTACTTTACAGGTAAATATATTTTCCCTTTTCTTCATTCTAAGATTTGCCTCTTCGGCGTAGCTTATTTCGATTCCGTAGACGGTCGGACACCTCCGAGATGGTCGAGCACCTCATTGATCTCGTTCCCAGGCTGCTCTGGCTCATTTAGACGAAGTTGTATTATAAATACAAATTATTTCGACGGTTTCCAGCAAGCTTGTTGTTAGCTCAGTCGTCTGGGCGTGCGATTTCTAATAGATTAAGCAGGGGTTCGAATCCCATCCGAGGTTTTTTTTTTATTTTTAAAGTTCGTCAAACTTTTTTTTTATATTTTTTTACTTTTATACGATTTTTGTAAGGGTTAGGTTTAGGGTTTGGGTCAGGGATTGGATTATTTAAAATTTTAGAAAGAAAAATCTATTAGTTTTATCAGACACATAGGCTTAAAAACGAGATCAATGAGGTGCTCGGCCATCTCGGAGGTGTCCGACCGTCTACGGAATCGAAATTTGCTTCGGCGTAGCTTCATTCCTTCAGAACGTTGATTCTAAACTTATCTCAAACCAAATCGTAGAATACACAATAATCATCCTGAGTAAAATTTGGCCATGCAGTTGATATCTTGTTTCCATAAACATTGTAATTTATACTAAGAATGCTATAAATGAAACATTTAGATTCCGGCATTTTTGCCATGAAAGATTTAAGCTAGGGCTATCATTCCAGTGTAATATAGAGATTAGAGACCGGTTGTTTTTATTATGGCAGCCTCGTACCCAGGATCTTAGGTCAAGGAAAAAGAGTCTGGGCATGAGTTTGTCAATCATTTTCATTGTTTATTTCAACTGTACATTACAAAGAACAGATGCACAAACGCTAAGCACGCTTACCGCTGAGTCAAGTGTAAATTACAAGATCGTGTGCTAGACTAAAAATTTTTCTCAAAAACTAAACTTTATGTCCCACTTTCACAAGCCGACCAGTTCTGCAAGAACGGTTTCCATAGAGAGTCAAGTGTGGATCACTTATTTATAGTGGTCTGAACTAAATGAACTAAGAATGATATAGTTGTCTGGTATTAGGCAGCTGTCATCTGCATTAGGCATCTAGTATCTAGAGTCAGACTCAGGCAGTTCTAGTTATATACAATGTATTGCTGTTATCAAATGTTGAAAATGATATTTACTACGATAAATATATATGAACAATTCATTACTTCAAACTTCACAGTTTTTTAGTTGTCTTATATCATAGCCAGCTGCCTTCAACACTAAGCACTCTAGTTTATAGAATTCTACGACAGACAGTTATATTGGTTTAGTTTTAGCCGTTTTCTTTTATTCCTTAAAGTTTAACATCTTTTTCCTTTTCTTCATATGCCATTGATGTTTGATTGCTCAGGATGAACAGGACAGGATTCGTTTCTTCGACATATTTTCATGCTTTTAATAACTTTCATCCCCTCGTCGCGTAATATCTTGTTTTTCCAATAAAAAATTAAACAATTGAATGTTGAATTCATCGAGATTGTAGTTGCCACCCACAGTGCAGCAAGTCCAGCATTATCTAGAGTCTTTTCATTTTCTTTTGAAGTTAGTCTTAGTACAATATAGACCGATAGTGGAATGGATAACACAAGTAGACAAGCGACTACAAGCAAGCAACTTGATATATTCTTCAAAGATAAAAATTTCTTCATCTCTGGTGATATTCCGTTGTAGTCGTAGAGACTTTTCCTCGTGACTGTAAACAATTTGTAGTTGATAAATATCATGGGTGAGATAAAAATAATGCCAAGTATAAGAAGACCAACTTGATAAGGGATGACCAAGTCGTTTATGGACATGATTGTCACTGTTATTTGAATAAAAAATAAGAAGGCAAAAAAAGTTAAAAGTTTCCCCTTCGTCACGGATGTTCGATGAAAAAGTGGATAATGTGTTGCCAAATATCGATCAACACTCATCACCAAAAGAGCGAGTGGAGAAGAAAAAGATAACATATATGGTAGGTGAACGGATATCAATAGCCATTCAGGGCATGCATTCATCTTTTTAGTCAACCATAACATCGCGAGAAGAGCTGTTAATGGATGATTAGTTAGAGCCACAAGCAAATCGCAACAGGACAAAATCATGATCGTGAAATAGCACAATTTCTTTCGTTGTTGCACGGATCTCCAGAAACTGACTACGACCAAGGAATTTAAACATATTCCTGAGAAAAAGAACAATAAGTTCACAGCAAGTATGAATATTAGGTTGACAAAATAAAACAACTCCATCGTGCGACTTCTGAATTGATCAGTTTTGAAGAAATTACCAAAACAAAATATAGACAGCAGATGATATTTTGATGTCCTGAAGTACAAGACGTACATTGCACATATTACATAAGAATATGAATAATATGTTTACATGTTATGAGAGCATTTGCATGAAAATTTTTATTAAACACTTGAAACTGACATTTTCTTGCATGTTGATGACACTGAGCTATATTATTCCCTGAGTTATGTCAAAGTGGCTAGCTGTAGTTTTTAATGTAGAAATTTATGTCGTGGATTATTCGGTTAGTTCTCAACAAAAATCTTAACATATTTTACATCCGAATCCTAACATGAATCCCATGCAGACGCTAAATATTACGAAGAGTCAAATATACACTAAAATTGCTACACTAAAAATTATTTTGAAAAACTAAACTTTATGTCCAACTTTCGTAGGTCGATCAGTTGTGCATGAATAGTTTCTATAGAGAGTCAAGTATGGATCACTATTATTGGTCTGAACTTATTAAACTAAATTCACTTTTCAACGTTTTTTTTATCAACGTTTTTCATCTCTGGTGATTTTCGAATGCATCTAGGACTTTTCCTGGCGACTGTAAACAATTTGTAGTTCATAAACAACATGGGAGGAACGTACATAATACAAAATATAAGCAGACCAACTTGATAAGGGATGACCAAGTCGTTTATAGATATTGTCGCTACAGTTATTTCAATAAAAAATAAGAAGGTAAAAAGAATTAAAAGTTTCCCCTTCGTTACCGATGTTCGATGAAAAATTGGATAATGAGTTGCCAAATATTGATCAACACTCATCACGAAGAGAGCGATTAGAGAAGAAGAAATGATTATACCTTTTAGCCCGTCGGAAATCACCAGCCACCCAGGGTATGCACTTGCATTAGCATTAAACGCCAAACTCAGACAGTTCTTGTCGTATACTGTGTTTTACTGTTATCAAATTTTGAAAATTATATTTACGTCATAACCGTCAAACTTCACAGATTTTTAGTTATCTCGTACCATAGCCAGCTGTCTTTAACACTATAAGCTTCAAGTTTATAAAATCCCAGGACAGACAGTTAACTGCTATTGCCCTATTTTGTAAAAATGTAATTTTATTCGTTTCCTTTAAACATCTTTCTGATTTTGTTTCTTTTCCCACATGACAAACTGTTGACCTCTTCGACATATTTTCATGCTTTTAATAACTTTCATCCCCTCGCCGCGCAGAGTCTTGTTTTTCCCGAAAAAAAATTAGGCAGTTCAATGTTGAGTTCATTGAGAATGCAGTTATCGTCCAGAGTGCAGCAAGTCCGGCATTATCTAAGGCATTTTTTCTCTCTTTTGACGTTAGTCGTAGCACAATATAAACCGATAGTGGAATGGATAATACGAGCAGACAAGCGACAACAAGCAAGCAACCTGATATGTTCTTTACGGAAAAAGATTTCTTCATATCAGAGGATATTCCAAAGTTTCTACGCCTTTTCCAGGCGATTGTAAACAACTTGTAGTTGATAAACAACATGGGAAAAATGAAAATAATACCAAGTATAATCAGACCAATTTGAGAAGAGATGACCAAGTCGTTTATAGATATTGCCGTCACAGTGATTTGAATAAAAAATAAGAAGGTGGAAAGTGTTAAAAGTTTCCCCTTCGTCACCGATGCTCGATGAAAAAGTGGACAAAGTGTCGCCAAGTATTGATCAATGCTCATCACCATAATAGCGAGTCTAGAAAAACCAACGAATGTGTCTGTTAACCTGTCGAGAACCAACAGCCACCCAGGGTATACATTGATCTTCTCTGTCAACCACAACATAACTGCAAGTGCCGTTAATGGATGTTTAGTTGAAACCACAAGCAAATCGCAACAGGACAAATTATCATGAAAATAACACAGCTTCTTTCGAAGTTGCACAGATCTCCAGAAACTGACTATGACCAAGGAATTTAAACATATTCCTGGGAAAAAGAACAATATGTTCCCAACAAGCATGGGTATGATGTTGACTAAGTAAACGAACTCCATCAGGCGATGGACTTGTGAATTGATCTGTTCTCAAAAACTGAACATAACATGTATGAACAACAGATGATATTCTATTGTAGATTGTACTTTATATCGTGGCTTAGTCTTATGTTAATATAAGTATCAAGTGTACTGTTATTGTAGCCGTTATGGAACATTAGTAAAGAGCCGCTAATGGATTAGTTAACTATAGTTAAAACCGTGACAAAATATACACAGTAAATGGCATTTGTTCAGCAGCGTTTTTTTGCAGTGTTATGATATAACAACAAGATGAATAATGGTAATATGATTCGTTTGTAAATTTATAACTTAACATGAATCTGTGAATTGTCAACATAAAATTTTAACATATTTTACATCTCAATCCCAACGTGAATCCCAGACGTTGATCCTAAACTTAATCTTAAACCTAATCATAAAATACACAATAATAGCGTGGGTAAAATTTGTTAGTCGATATTTTGTTGCCGTAAGTATTTTATAATTTATCCTAAAAATGCGTAAACGAAACATTAAGATTACTACCGAATTCTCTTTATGCGTGGCGACACAAAGGGTCTTCAAAGAGTCCGACTTGAGTGGTCTTACTGTTGATTCCCTATATTGTGCATGCTTTATATATCAATTTTTTTAAAGTCGAGCAGTTCCGAACTATTTTCAATATATAGAGTGAAGTATTGCCGGACCATTCATCAACAGTGTGAACAATATAAACTGAACCAAATTTGCTATATATTATAATATGTAGTTGCATTTCAGAATAATTTAGTTGTCTAATATTAAGCACGTAGTTTCGCCAGTCAGATTCCAGTCAGTTCTCGTTCTAGTTTATGCAATGCGCTACTGTTATCGCACGTTGAAAATGATATTTACGACATAAATGTGAAAACATTCATAAACATTATAGATTTCCATGCATGCAAGTAAATTTTTATTCAACACTTAAATTTTATGTTTCATTTTTCCATTGCGTCTGCTGTCTTAAATGATTTTTAAACATTTCCCATTCCTTATGCATAATGATAATTACACATGCACCTATACAATTTCAATTGTGTTATATTCGCACCAGACTATCAGTTCATCAGTGTTTAGTTGTCTTGTATCATATGCAGCTGCCATGAGTATTAAGCCTCAAACGTTTATAGGATCCGACGACACAAAGTTATATGTATACACAACTGTGGCAATCGATATAAAAACCTTTGTACATATTAGATATCTTCATAATGCTCTGAAGATGTTGCGAGTAGCAACGAAACGTAAGCTTCAATAAATTCTTGTTTAAAATTTCATTTCTTTATGGCTCTTTTTAAAATTGTTGTCTGGGCTATAATGTTTTTAACTAAACTTATGTATATAATTATCCCTGGTCTACTGCAGCCAAATATCCTTTAAGTATACCTAAAAATGTAGTTTCTTCACGTGTTGCTTCTTCAGATTCATATATATTTCCTTTTTATGTAATATTTTGTTCCTTGCACAACAAGGGGAACTACAATTTGCTTCTTCGACATATTTTTATGCTTCTAATAGCTTTCATCCCCTCGGCGAGTGGCATCTTGTTTTTCCAGAAAAAAATACAGCCGCTGAACGTCAAGTTCATTGAACATGAGGTTTGGCCCATTATCGAGAGTATTGTCTTGCTTTTTTGACGTTAGTCTCCGTCTAATAAAGACCAAAGCTGGAATGGTTGAAACCATCACACAAGGGACTACTAGCAAGCAACTTCATATATTCTTCAGAGAAAAAGATTTCTTCATCTCGGGTGGCGACTGTGAACAACTTGTAGTTGATGAACAAGATAGGAAGAACAAACATGATTCCAGATATTTGAACGCTAAGTTCTGAAAAGATCACCAGCTCGTTTAAAGAGATCACTGTCACAATTATTTCAATAATAATGACGAAGATGAAAAGGGCTAAAAGTTTCCGCTTTGTCGCAGATGTTCGATGAAAGATTGGATGATTGGAGGACAAATATCATCACTAAAAGGGCGAGTTAAGAAAAAATGAATATATTTGATAGATCGAGTGAGATCGCCATCCATCCAGTGTATACATTGATCTTTTCAGTCGACCATCACATTGTAGCAAGAGACGCTAATGGATGATTACTGTTGCGATTTGCTTCTGGTTTTAACTAATCAATGATTAGTTAAAACCACAAGCAAATCGCAACCTCTGATCGCAACAGGACAAAATGATTATCATGAAATAACACATCTCCAGATACTGACTATGACCAAGGAATTTAAACATATTCCGGAGAAAAGGAACAAAAAGTTCACAACGAATATGAATATTAGGTTGACGAAATAAACCAACTCCATCGCGTACTTGTGAATCGATCTGTTCTGAAGAACTGAACTTGACAAGCACAGACAGCTGATGGTATTGTGTTGTTCTTTAGTGTATATTTCGAACACTTTTTGCACAACAATATGAATACTCCATTGACTCTAAAACTTTAAACACATCCAGCTACGTTTTCTACGCGTAGACGCGTTGCATCAAAGTGGCTAGTTGCTGCTTTTTAAAGTGTGTAAATTTTAGATTCTCAACATAAACTTTTAACATATTTTACATCCTAATCTTAAAAACGTAATCATAAAATATGGCCAGTCGATATCTTGTTTCCATAAACATCGTAATTAGCGCTAAGAATGCTATAAAAAACACTTAGATTGTTTACACCGAATTTCTGTCAATTTCTCGCAATTTTTCCTGGTAACGTGAACGTATGTCAGGGCTATCATTCCAATGTAATATAGAGACCAGTTGCGTGTTTCATTCTTTCTACTTTACCCCCGCAAGGAGAACAAATCATCAACAGACAAGCTTGTACCCAGGATATTAGGCGGAACGGAAGAAATAGCCTGGGGATTAGATTGACAATTCTGAATTGAGAAGAAAGAAATTATGGATGACAGTTTGTTAGTAATTTTCAGTGTTTATTTCAACTTCACATTACAAAGAACAGATGCACAAGCTCTAAACACATTTCGTCTTACCACAGAGTCAAATGCATATTACAAGATCGTGTGCTAGACTAAAAATTATTCTGAAAAACTAAGTATTATGTTCAAATTTTATAAGCTGATCAGTTTTGCGTGAACAGTTTCCATAGAGAGTCAATTATGAATCGCTTTTTAGTGATCTGAGCTAAATAAATTAAATTGACAGTGCAATTGTTTTTAATTATGTTTAGAATTATACAATTGTATAATGAATCGCTTTTTAGTGGTCTGAGCTAAATAAATTAAATTGACTGTGCAATTGTTTTTAATTTTGTTTAGAATTATACAATTGTCCACTATTAGGCAGCTGTCATTTGCATTTGCAATCTAGTATTAAGCGCCAAACTCAGACAGTTCTTGTCGTATACTATGTTTTACTGTTATCAAATTTTGAAAATTTAATTTACGTCATAACGTCAAACTTCACAGATTTTTAGTTATCTCGTACCATAGCCAGCTGTCTTTAACACTATAAGCTTCAAGTTTATAAAATCCCAGGACAGACAGTTATACTGCTGTTGCCTTATTTTGTAAAAATGTAATTTTATTCGTTTCCTTTAAACGTCTTTCTGACTTTGTTTCTTTTCCCACATGACAAACTATTGACCTCTTCGACATATTTTTATGCTTTTAATAACTTTCATCCCCTCGGCGCCTTGTTTTTCAAGTAAAAAATTAAACAGTTGAATGTTGAGTTCATTGAGGCTGCAGTTCTCGCCCAGAGTCCTTCAAGTTGTGTATTGCCTAAAGTAAATTTTGTCTCTTTGCAAGTTAGTCTTAATCCGATATAGATCAAAGCTGGCATGAAGAGAGTCATTAGACAAGCAACTACCAACAGCCAACTTGATAAAGTTTTCAAAGAAAAAGATTTCTTCATCTCGGGAGATATTCCGTTGTTTCTACGACTTTTTCTGGGGACTGTAAACAATTTGCAGTTGATAAATAACATGGGAAGAATGACCAGAATACCAAATATAAGAAGACCAAATTGATAAGGGATGACCAAGTCGTTTATAGATATCGCTATCACTGCTGTGTGTATAATAGCTAAGAAGGTAAAAAGAAGTTTTCCCTTCGTCACGGATGTTCGGTAAACCAATGGGTAATGTGTTGCCAAATATCGATCAACACTCATCACCCAAAGAGCGAGTAGAGAAAAGGCAAAGAACACATTTGATAGTCCGCTGGGAAACAACAGCCACCTAGGGTATAGCTTAATCTTTTCACTGAACCATACGAGCCGTCGTCAGATGAACAGTTAAAACCACAAGCAAATCACACGAAAATGTCGATCCGTCCCCTTTGATCTACGTTTTTCTCGCCACGTATTTTCGTTAGTGGCTTGGATTGCCTTGAGCACTACTCTCTTCCATTGCGCATTAGTCGGAAACGTGCCATCACCCAGGAAGTTTTCGATAATATGTGACCACAAATTATGTTTTAGGGCAATCTTCGTGACAACAGCAACAAAACCAGTCGATGTTTTTCTCCTATACTTCCACCGAACAATTCTTATCATCAACAACTTTCTTTGTGCAAGATGCCGAGACGAGTTGATAAGACGTCCCAAAAATGCTAACTTCTTATTCTCTATTTCTCCCTCAATACTCCACAAGCCCAAAACACCCCTTGCCGCCGAGCCAGACGTTCCCGATAGAAGAACTTCAATTACACGTGGAAATACATTTTAACATCTCTAATAGGATTAATTCCACCAGATCTGCACCCTAGAGGTGCACGTTCCACTCCAGTTGCATAACCATCTTTGACCGCACTCTCAATTGGTTTCATATCGTTGGCTCTAACGTGCCATATTTTTCCTAGATTTTTCCAGACATCTTTTTCACTTAACTGAAGGTTACCAAGAGACCACTTTCGTGATGCCACATTTATCTGTCTGTCAGCGGTTTTTTCTTTGGTTTGATTAAAAGTTACTCTTCATGAAGTACGAGTATTTGGTTAACAGATTGAGTTCACTCTATAGGATGACTTCTATATTGATATCTTTCGAAGAACTAAACATAAGTATAGACAGCAGATGATATTGTGCAGTCGTGAAGTACGTACGACATATATAAATAATGTGTAGCTTGTTGAAAGAAGATTTGCATGAAATTTTTTATGAAGCCCTTAAAACTGACATTTTTGTATACGTGTTTATACTACTGAGCTATATTATCTCCCGAGTTTCATTAAAGTGGCTAGCTGCTGTTTTTTATTATGGAAATTTATTCTATAGATGTTTCAATCATTTCTCAACATAAAATCTTACCATATTTTACATTCCAATCCTATAACATGAACCAAGAGGTTGATTCTAAACATAATCTTAAAATACATAGTAAAATTTGGTTACTCGATATCTTGTTTCCATAAACATTGTAATTTATATTAAGAATGGTGATAAAAACACATTTAAATTATTTACATCGAACTTTTGCCTGCAAAACGTAAGCAAGGGCTATCATTCCAATGTAATATAGAGACCAGTTGTTCTCTTTATGGCCGCCTTCTCCCTGCAAAGAAAACAAAGTGTTTTGACAACCTAGTACCCAGGATCTTAGATCATGGCTGAAGAAACAGTCTGGGGACGAGGTTAACAATTGCGAATTGAGAAGAAGGAAGTTATAGATGACAGTTTGTTAATCATTCTCAATGTTTATTTCAACTATACATTACAAAGAACAGATGCACAAGCGGTACGCACGTTTCGTCTTACCACAGAGTCAAATGTATATTACAAGATCGTGTGCTAGACTAGAAATTATTCTGAAAAACTAGACTTTATCTCCAACTTTCAGTCGATCAGTTCTGCATGAACAGTTTCCATGGAGAGTCAAGTATTGATCACTTATTAGTGGTCTGAACTAAGTAAACTAAATTAACTTTGCAACTGTTGTTTAATTTTGTTTTGAATAATATAGTTGTCAACTAATAGGCAGCTGTCATCTGCATTGGGAATCTAGTATTTAGAGTCAGACTCAGGTAGTTCTAGTTATATACAATGTATTGCTGTTATCAAATGTCGAAAATGACATTTATGACGATGAATATGTATGAACAATTCATTACTTCAAACTTCACAGTTTTTTAGCTGTCTCATATCATAGCCAGCTGCCTTTAACACTAAGCATTCTAGTTTATAGAATCCCACGACAGACAGTTATATTGGTTTATTTTTAGCCGTTTTCTTTTATTCCTTAAAGTTTAACGTCTTTCCCCTTTTCTTCATGTGCCATTGTTGTTTGAATGCTCAGGTTGAACAGGACAGGATTTGTTTTTTCGACATATTATCATGCTTTTAATAACTTTCATCCCCTCGTCGCGTAGTATCTTGTTTTTCCAATAAAAAATTAAACAATTGAATGTTGAATTCATCGAGGGTATAGTTGCCACCCACAGTCCAGCTATTTCGGCATTATCTAAAGTGTTTTCATTCTCTTTTGAAGTTAGTCTTAGCACAATATAGACCGATAGTAGTATGCATAACACAACGAGACAAGCGACGACAAGCAAGCAACTTGATATATTCTTCAAAGAAAAAGATTTCTTTATCTCGGGTGATATTCCGTTGTTTCTACGACTTTTCCTCGTGACTGTAAACAATTTGTAGTTGATAAACATGATGGGAGAGATACAAATAATGCCAAGTATAAGAAGACCAACTTGATAAGGGATGACCAAGTCGTTTATAGACATAATTGTCACAGTTATTTGAATAAAAAATAAGAAGGTAAAAAGTGTTAAAAGTTTCTTCTTCGTCACGGATGTTCTATGAAACAGTGTATAATGTGTTGCCAAATATTGATCAACACTTATCACCAAAAGAGCGAGTGGAGAAGAAAAAGATAATGTATTTGCTAGGTGAACGGATATCACCAGCCATTCAGGGTATGCATTCATCTTTTCAGTCAACCATAACATCGCAGTAAGAGTCATCGTTGGATGAGAAGTTAAAGCGACAAGCAAATCGCAACAGGACAAAATCATTATCATGAAATAACACAACTTCTTTCGTAGTTGCACAGATCTCCAGAAACTGATTATGACCAAGGAGTTTAAACATATCCCTGAGAAAAAGAACAATATGTTCACAACAAATATGAATATTAGGTTGACAAAATAAATCACCTCCATCGTGCGACTTATGGATTGATCTGTTTTGAAGATGTGACGAAAACAAAATATATATATAGACAGCAGATGAAATTTTGGTGTCCTGAAGTACATGACGTACATTGCACATATTACATGAAAATGTGAATAATATGTGTACATTGTACATGTTATGAGAGCATTTGCATGAAAATTTTTATTAACCACTTGAAACTGACATTTTCGTGCATGTTGATAACATTGAGCTATTTATTCCCTGAGTTGTGTCAAAGTGGCTAGCTGTAGTTATTTAATGTGGAAATTTATGTCGTAGATGTTTCGGTTAGTTCTCAACAAAACTCTTTTATATATTTTACATCCTAATCCTAACATGAATCCCAGACGCTAAATATTACAAAGAGTTAAATATATACGGTAGTACACGATCGTCTGCTACATCAAAAATTATTCTGAAAAACTTTATGTCCAATTTTCGTAGGTCGATCAGTCTTGCATGATCTAAACTAAATAGACCAAATTTACTTTTCAACTGTTTTTTTTTGTTTAGGATAATATAGTTGTCTATTAGTGGGTAGCTGTCATCTGCATTAGGCTTCTAGTATCTAGACCCAGGCAGTTCTAGTTATATACACAATGTATTACTGTTAATACTAAAGTTGTCAGATGTTGGTAAAATAAAGTTTTATTCCTTTCCTTTCATTCTGCAAAGTTAAAAATCTTTCCCTTTTTGTTCATGTGCCATTGTTGTGTGATTGCTCAGGTTGGCAGTACGACGGGATTCGTTTCTTCGACATATTTTTATGGTTTTAATAACTTTCATCCCCTTGGTGCGTAGTATTTTGTTTTTTCAGTAAAAAATTAAACAGTTAAATGTTGAGTTCATTGAGACTGTAGTGTTCGCCCAGAGTCCTGCAAGTCCAGCATTATCCAGATTATATTTGCTCTTGGTAGAAGTTAGTCTTAGCACACTATAGACCAATAGTGGAATGAATATCACAAGCACAAAAGTGACTACAAGAAAGCAGCCTGATATGTTCTTTAAAGAGAAAGATTTCTTCATCCCTGGTGTTTTTCGAATGTTTCTACGACTTTTCCTTGAGACTGCATAAACAATTTGAAGTTCATAAACAACATGGGATAGTTGTTAGTGCCAAATATAAGCAGACCAACTTGATAAGGGATGACCAAGTCGTTTTTAGGTATTGTCGCCACAGTTATTTCAATAAAAAATAAGAAGGTAAAAAGAGTTAAAAGTTTCCCCTTCGTCACGGATGTTCGGTGGAAAATTGATAATGAGTTGCCAAATATTGATCAACACTCATCACGAAGAGAGCGATTAGAGAAGAAGGAATGATTATACCTGTTTGCTCGTCGGAAATCACCAACCACCCAGGGTATGCATTGGTCTTTTCAGTCAACCATAACATTGCAGCAAGACCCGTTAATGGATGAGTAGTTAAAGCCCAAGCAAATCGCAACAGGACAAAATCATGATCATGAAATAACACAACTTCTTTCGAAGTTGCCCAGACCTCCAGAAACTGACTATGACCAAAGAATTTAAACATATTCCTGGGAAAAACAACAATGAGTTTACAACAAATATGAATATTAGATTGACAAAACAGATTATCTCCATCGTGCGATTTCTGAGTTGATCAGTTTGAAGAACTGGCTAAAATAAAGTATGGACAGCAGATGATGTTTTGGTGTCCTAAGGTACATGACGTATATTGCACATATAACATAAGAATATGAATAAAATGTGCACATTGTATTTGTTATAAGAGCATTTGCGTGAAAATTTTTGTTAAACACTTAAAACTGACATTTTCGTGCATGTTGAGACACTGAGCTATATTATTCCCTGAGTTGTGTCAAAGTGGTTAGCTGTAGTTTTTTAATGTAGAAATTTATGTCGTAGATGTTTCGGTTAGTTCTCAACAAAACTCTTAACATATTTTACATGCTAATCCTAACATGAATCCCAGACGTTAAATACTACAAAGAAGTCAAATTTGTACAGGAAATTACACGGTCCAAGAAGTATTAATGAAAAATCACACGCGTGTTTAGCGAAATGTTTATAATACCGCGAGTGCGAAGCATGCGATTGTTTTAACCAATCAGAATCGAGTAAACAAAGAAAAATGATTTTAATACAGTAATACACGATCGTTAGCTAGACTAATAATTATTCTGAAAAATTAAACTTTATGTCCAAATTTTACAAGCCGATCAGTTCTGCATGAACAGTTTCCATGGAGAGTCAAGTATGGATCACTTATTAGTGGTCTAAACTAAGTAAACTAAATTAACTTTGCAACTGTTGTTTAATTTTGTTTCGAATAATATAGTTGTCAACTAATAGGCAGCTGTCATCTGCATTAGGCATCTAGTATCTAAAGTTAGACTCAGGTAGTTCTAGTTATATACAATGTATTGCTGTTATCGAATGTCGAAAATGACATTTACTACGATAAATATATATGAACAATTCATTACTTCAAACTTCACAGTTTCTTAGCTGTCTCATATCATAGCCAGCTGCCTTTAACACTAAGCACTCTAGTTTATAGAATCCCACGACAGACAGTTATATTGGTTTAGTTTTATCCGTTTTCTTTCATTTCTCAAAGTTTAACATCTTTCCCCTTTTCTTCATGTGCCATTCTTGTCTGATTGCTCAGGTTTGGCAGGACGACGGGATTCGTTTTTTCGACATATTTTTATGCTTTTAATAACTTTCATTCCCTCTGCGCGCAGTATCTTGTTTTTCCAGTAAAAAATTAAACAGTTGAATGTTGAGTTCATTGAGCCTGCAGTTCTCGCCCACAATCCAGCAAGTCCAGCATTATCCAGAGTATTTTCTGTCTCTTTCGAAGTTAGTCTCAGTACAATATAGATCAAATTTGGGATACAAAGCACCACGAGACAAGCGACGACAAGCAAGCAACTTGATATATTCTTCAAAGAAAAATATTTCTTTATCTCGGGTGATATTCCGTTGTTTCTGCGACTTTTCCTCGCGACTGTAAACAATTTGTAGTTGATAAACATGATGGGAGAGATACAAATAATGCCAAGTATAAGAAGACCAACTTGATAAGGGATGACCAAGTCGTTTATAGACATAATTGTCACAGTTATTTGAATAAAAAATAAGAAGGTAAAAAGTGTTAAAAGTTTCTTCTTCGTCACGGATGTTCTATGAAACAGTGGATAATGTGTTGCCAAATATTGATCAACACTTATCACCAAAAGAGCGAGTGGAGAAGAAAAAGATAATGTATTTGCTAGGTGAACGGATATCACCAGCCATTCAGGGTATGCATTCATCTTTTCAGTCAACCATAACATCGCAGTAAGAGTCATCGTTGGATGAGAAGTTAAAGCGACAAGCAAATCGCAACAGGGCAAAATCATTATCATGAAATAACACAACTTCTTTCGTAGTTGCACAGATCTCCAGAAACTGATTATGGCCAAGGAGTTTAAACATATCCCTGAGAAAAAGAACAATATGTTCACAACAAATATGAATATTAGGTTGACAAAATAAATCACCTCCATCGTGCGACTTGTGGATTGATCTGTTTTGAAGATGTGACGAAAACAAAATATATATATAGACAGCAGATGAAATTTTGGTGTCCTGAAGTACATGACGTACATTGCACATATTACATGAAAATGTGAATAATATGTGTACATTGTACATGTTATGAGAGCATTTGCATGAAAATTTTTATTAACCACTTGAAACTGACATTTTCGTGCATGTTGATAACATTGAGCTATTTTATTCCCTGAGTTGTGTCAAAGTGGCTAGCTGTAGTTATTTAATGTGGAAATTTATGTCGTAGATGTTTCGGTTAGTTCTCAACAAAACTCTTTTATATATTTTACATCTTAATCCTAACATGAATCCCAGACGCTAAATATTACAAAGAGTTAAATATATACGGTAGTACACGATCGTCTGCTACATCAAAAATTATTCTGAAAAACTTTATGTCCAATTTTCGTAGGTCGATCAGTCTTGCATGATCTAAACTAAATAGACCAAATTCACTTTTCAACTGTTTTTTTTTGTTTAGGATAATATAGTTGTCTATTAGTGGGTAGCTGTCATCTGCATTAGGCTTCTAGTATCTAGACCCAGGCAGTTCTAGTTATATACACAATGTATTACTGTTTATACTAAAGTTGTCAGATGTTGGTAAAATAAAGTTTTATTCCTTTCCTTTCATTCTGCAAAGTTAAAAATCTTTCCCTTTTTGTTCATGTGCCATTGTTGTGTGATTGCTCAGGTTGGCAGGACGACGGGATTCGTTTCTTCGACATATTTTTATGGTTTTAATAACTTTCATCCCCTTGGTGCGTAGTATTTTGTTTTTTCAGTAAAAAATTAAACAGTTAAATGTTGAGTTCATTGAGACTGTAGTGTTCGCCCAGAGTCCTGCAAGTCCAGCATTATCCAGATTATATTTGCTCTTGGTAGAAGTTAGTCTTAGCACACTATAGACCAATAGTGGAATGAATATCACAAGCACAAAAGTGACTACAAGAAAGCAGCCTGATATGTTCTTTAAAGAGAAAGATTTCTTCATCCCTGGTGTTTTTCGAATGTTTCTACGACTTTTCCTTGAGACTGCATAAACAATTTGAAGTTCATAAACAACATGGGATAGTTGTTAGTGCCAAATATAAGCAGACCAACTTGATAAGGGATGACCAAGTCGTTTTTAGGTATTGTCGCCACAGTTATTCCAATAAAAAATAAGAAGGTAAAAAGAGTTAAAAGTTTCCCCTTCGTCACGGATGTTCGGTGGAAAATTGATAATGAGTTGCCAAATATTGATCAACACTCATCACGAAGAGAGCGATTAGAGAAGAAGGAATGATTATACCTGTTTGCTCGTCGGAAATCACCAACCACCCAGGGTATGCATTGGTCTTTTCAGTCAACCATAACATTGCAGCAAGACCCGTTAATGGATGAGTAGTTAAAGCCCAAGCAAATCGCAACAGGACAAAATCATGATCATGAAATAACACAACTTCTTTCGAAGTTGCCCAGACCTCCAGAAACTGACTATGACCAAAGAATTTAAACATATTCCTGGGAAAAACAACAATGAGTTTACAACAAATATGAATATTAGATTGACAAAACAGATTATCTCCATCGTGCGATTTCTGAGTTGATCAGTTTGAAGAACTGGCTAAAATAAAGTATGGACAGCAGATGATGTTTTGGTGTCCTAAGGTACATGACGTATATTGCACATATAACATAAGAATATGAATAAAATGTGTACATTGTATTTGTTATAAGAGCATTTGCGTGAAAATTTTTGTTAAACACTTAAAACTGACATTTTCGTGCATGTTGAGACACTGAGCTATATTATTCCCTGAGTTGTGTCAAAGTGGTTAGCTGTAGTTTTTTAATGTAGAAATTTATGTCGTAGATGTTTCGGTTAGTTCTCAACAAAACTCTTAACATATTTTACATGCTAATCCTAACATGAATCCCAGACGTTAAATACTACAAAGAAGTCAAATTTGTATAGGAAATTACACGGTCCAAGAAGTATTAATGAAAAATCACACGCGTGTTTAGCGAAATGTTTATAATACCGCGAGTGCGAAGCATGCGATTGTTTTAACCAATCAGAATCGAGTAAACAAAGAAAAATGATTTTAATACAGTAATACACGATCGTTAACTAGACTAATAATTATTCTGAAAAATTAAACTTTATGTCCAAATTTTACAAGCCGATCAGTTCTGCATGAACAGTTTCCATAGAGAGTCAAGTATGGATCACTTATTAGTGGTCTAAACTAAGTAAACTAAATTAACTTTGCAACGGTTTCTTAATTTTGTTTCGAATAATATAGTTGTCAACTATTAGGCAGCTGTCATCTGCATTAGGCATCTAGTATCTAAAGTTAGACTCAGGTAGTTCTAGATATATACAATGTATTGCTGTTATCGAATGTCGAAAATGACATTTACTACGATAAATATATATGAACAATTCATTACTTCAAACTTCACAGTTTTTTAGCTGTCTCATATCATAGCCAGCTGCCTTTAACACTAAGCACTCTAGTTTATAGAATCCCACGACAGACAGTTATATTGGTTTAGTTTTATCCGTTTTCTTTCATTTCTCAAAGTTAAACATCTTTCCCCTTTTCTTCATGTGCCATTCTTGTGTGATTGCTCAGGTTTGGCAGAACGACGGGATTCGTTTTTTCGACATATTTTTATGCTTTTAATAACTTTCATTCCCTCTGCGCGCAGTATCTTGTTTTTCCAGTAAAAAATTAAACAGTTGAATGTTGAGTTCATTGAGCCTGCAGTTCTCGCCCACAATCCAGCAAGTCCAGCATTATCCAGAGTATTTTCTGTCTCTTTCGAAGTTAGTCTCAGAAAAATATAGATCAAATTTGGAATAAAAAGCACCATGAGACAAGCGACTACAAGCAAGCAACCTGATATGTTCTTCAAAGAAAAAGATTTCTTCATTTCGGGTGATTTTCTAATGTTTCTGCGACTTTTCCTCGTGACTGTAAACAATTTGTAGTTGATAAACATCATGGGTGGGATAAAAATAATGCCAAGTATAAGAAGACCAACTTGATAAGGGATGACCAAGTCGTTTACAGACATGATTGTCACAGTGATTTGAATAAAAGACAAGAACGTGAAAAGAGTTAAGAGTTTCCCCTTGGTCACGGATGTTCGATGAAAAAGTGGGTAATGAGTTGCCAAATATCGATCAAAACTCATCACCAAAAGAGCGAGTAGAGAAGAAGAAATTAATATACTTGACAGCCCGCCGAAAATCACCAAACAGCCTGGGTATACATTGATCTTTTCAGTCAACCATAACATTGCAGCAAGACTCGTTAATGGATGGGTAGTTAAAACCACAAGCAAGTCGCAACAGGACAAAATCATTGTCGTGAAATAACACAACTTCTTTCGAAGTTGCACAGATCTCCAGAAACTGACTATGACCAAGGCATTTAAACATATTCCTGAGAAAAAGAACAATATGTTCACGACAAATATGAATATTAGGTTAATAAAATAAGCGAACTCCATCGCGTGACTTCTGAACGGAGAACATAACAAGCATATGTGTGGCCTTATAAGGATGGCTATATATTAAATTAAATAATTTGATTATGTGTCGTGCCCCGAGCGTAATTGGGGACGAAGTCTCAACTAGACGGGTATGAAGTATGATTTAATACCAATCGGTGAAAAAGTTTATGCTCCGATTAAGCAAACTGCAAGTTTATAACAAGCTAGTGATTCTCCTATTCCCCAAGTAAATATTTTCCCTGTACTCCAGGTGAATGTGAACGAATTAAAAAGTTATGATTACAAAGTTTTAGGCGGTTATATACTCGCCGCTTGTTCAGCCATGCGATATGCATGCATAATTATGATGATAATGTCACGAGTCATCACACTCCTCGCCCAAGAGTAAAACATAAGTTTTGTTCTTGCTACTGTTTGTGTTCTCATTATAAATACTAATTGACTTATCGGTCTAAGATAATATTTCTTTTCTCCGTCTCTCCAGCTCACAATTGTAACCTTTCTGGCTAAACCGTCATTACTACTTTCCACGGCGTCCACAACTCTTCCGAGAGGCCATTTATTGCGATGTGCTTCTTCCATGATAACTATGTCTCCTTCGGCCAAGTTATGACGACGTTCATTCCATTTTGATCTTTTCTTTTGGTTTTGTAAATATTCGTTCTTCCATCGGCTCCAGAATTGATCTGCCAAATACTGCGCTCGCCTCCAATGTCTGCGAGAATATAGGTCAGGAGAGGTAAAGATTCCTGGTGGTGAAACGAGTGGTTTTGTCTTCATTGTGAGCAACGTGTTAGGATTTAAAGGTTGAGGTTGGTCTGCATCGGATGGTATTGTAGAAAAAGACGTGAGTTTACAATTCCCGGCACCTCAGCCATAAGTGTTACCAAAAGCTCGTGCGTGAGTTGGCAAGGACCGAGATCAGAAAACATTCCGTTAAGGACTTGCCGAATGGTGGCAATTTGGTGCTTCCAGACTCCGCCAAAGTGGGATGCGTGGGGAGGGTTAAAAACCCACTCACAGTTCTGTTCGACGACATATTTTGTTATTGCTTCATGATCCATCTCTTTCAACGCTTCGTCTAATTCTGACTTTGCCCCGACGAAATTTGTCCCTCGATCACACCTCAATAGCGATGGTGGCCCACGAGTGGAAAGAAGCGTCTTAAGGCGCAAATAAAGGAACTTGAGTCCATTGTTTCCAAGACCTCAATGTGGATCGCTCTGCAGTTCAGGCAAGTAAAGACTAAACCCCATCTCTTAGCGTTTACAGCTCCTCCTCTTAGTCTTCGAGTACGTATCTGCCAAGGGCCAAGTACATCAAACCCCACATTTGTGAATGGTGGTGGCGTTTCTAGTCTGTCTGTTGGAAGATTAGCCATATGCTGCGTTTTAACGTTCCCTCTGAGTTTTCTACACGTGATACACCGGATGATAATTTTTGAGATCATTCGTTTGGCTCCGATAATCCATAATCCCCCTTGTCTTAATGCACCACGGGTAATCTGTCTTCCTTGGTTATGGTAATGGGTGACTGAATCTTTCTGAGGTCAGACCTTTGGTTACACGCAGTTGGGTAGTGTAGATTGTAGCCTTAATTCGAACTTCTGGATCGTTGTCAGCAATCAAGAAAGTTGTGCAGGTGGATCAACGTTACTCAGGAATTCTGGGCCTTTAACCAAACTGACTCCATAAAATCTTCGGAAGATTTTCCTCTTGTTGCTATATCAGCTGGGTTTTCCTTTGTCTCCGCGTAACTCCATTGAGAAGGGTCAGTGATACTTCGGATGATTTGAATTCTGTTGGCTACGTAGACGTAAAAACGACGGCTCTGGTTCTGGATGTAGCCGAGTACTACCTTAGAGTCGGTGTAGAAAATGACTTTTTCTACTCTGAGCTTAAGTTCTCGGGTTATCCACTTGACCGCTTTGCTTGCAAGTACGGCTGCACATAGTTCTAATCTTGGGATCGTTGTCTCTTGTTTGGGAGTTAGCTTTGCTTGAGCGAACACAAGTGAAACTCTACTGACTTCAGCTTGATTGGTTATCTTCAAATAGACAGCAACACCGATTGCGTAGTGGCTGGCATCGGAAAAGGCGTGGATTTCTGCTTTTCTGGCATCGTTTGAGTTCTGTGAAAGATAACATCTAGGAATCATGATATCTTGCAGATCGTTTAGACCAACTGTCCGCTCGTGCCATTTCTTCCAGAGTGAAGTGGGTAAAGGGTCGTCCCACCCTAATGGTAAACTGTCGTTTCCTTTCTCATTTCCTAGTATTGTCAGCTGCCGTAGTAGGAGTCTTCCCGGTAACGTGACTGGGGTTGCGAGGCCAAGAGGGTCGTATATTGAGTTAATAACTGATAGAACTCCACGACGGGCGAAGGGTTTTTCTGGTAAGGAAGTGGAGAATGTTAACGCGTCGTTTTGTAAATTCCACATAACACCCAAGGAACGTTGAGACGGTAGTGGGTCTCTTTGAAGGTCAAGGTTTTTTATGCTGTCAATTCTATCTTCTGGAAGTGCTTGCATTACCTCTACCGCGTTTGATGCAATCTTGTGTAACTTAAGATTTGCTAACGTTGCTTGGGTATTCATGACAAGATCTATAGCTTCGTCGGGGTTAGAACAAGATGTCAGGCCGTCATGGAGGTAAAAGTCGTTGCATACAAAGTCGTTAGCAGCGTGCCCAAACTCCTCCTCGCCGTCATCGGCCGTCTTCCGCAGGCCAAATGTTGCAACTGCTGGGCTGATGTACAGTCATTTAATACTCGATAATGTTCTTCGTCTTGTCGTTGTTCTCGAACCACAAAAAGCGTAACAGATTTTGATGTTCAGGATTTACATAGAAATTATGGAACATTTGTTCTATGTCACATGCGACAGCTACGTTATTTCGCCTAAAACGAAGGAGTATCCCCAACCCGGACAGCACGACCGGACAGCAGTTCTTTATTAAGCGAGATTCCATGAAATTCTGCAGATGAGTCAAATACAACGCGAATTTTGACGGGTTTTCGTGGATGGTAAACGCCGAAGTGTGGTAGATACCAAACATTTCCTGACTCATGAGTTGTCTTTGTTCCTTCGTTGAGCGGAACTGTTATGGCGTGTTCCCGTTTTAGTGGTTTCTTCATGAATTGAAAGTAGTCCTTTTCCATTTGAGGTTTGCGTTTGAACGACAGTAACAGATTATTCATACGACTTGCGGCTTGAACTCGATTGTTTGGAAAAGTGACGTTGGTCTTTCGAAGGGGAAGTGGCATCTCCCAATTTCCAAATTTGTTTTTATGGATACCTGTTTCCATTATTTCTATGAAGCGCCGATCTTCTACGGACATACTCTGCTCGTTATCATGACTCGTTGTGCGAAAGACGTCATCCCAGTTGTCCCCCAATTTTTCGCGACGTTCTTTTATCTCGAACATGTTTGGGCATGGAATGTATTCATGATGCAGGATCTCGTGGGAGGAATTGGCCAATGGTTTTACATGGGTTCCACGTGGATATTGTCTATTTCTGGATAGGACGACTTTTGACACACGGTACGATGCGTTCGCACATGGACAGGCCCACCTTCACGTCTTAGACACAGTTCTCCACAGACAGTCCATCCAATAGCCAATTTGTGCGTCTAAGGTGTTCCTATCGGCCCGTTACCAACTTCTCTGACTTTCATCAGTTCAGGAGCGTCCCGACCAATGAGTAATGCAACCTCGGCTTTCCGGTCCAACGGTGGGATTTCTTTTGCAATATCTCGCAGATGATGGAATTTCTTAACTAACTCTGGTGTTGGTATTTCCGTTTGTCTATAGGAATACTTTCGCATTCTACCAAGTTCGGCAATGGCATGAAATTCCATTCGTTGACTTCACCACCAATCCAGGCACGCGTCGGCCATATCTAGTTTCTTTTGATCCACCGCAGGTAGATAAGAAGTACTTCTCTTTGGGTCTAACTATTCTGGTCTCCTCTGCTAACTTCGGACTTATCATGGAGGAATTGCTTTGCTTGTCAATCGAAGCATATACTTTAATAACGCGATCGGGTTCATCTTGTTGGAAAACTTCGAGTAACACAATCTTGCTACAGGAGACTCTAGATATTGGTTGGCATTTGACATTGATATGGGCTGATGTTATATCTTCTTCCGTATTGTCTTTCTTCTTTAACTTCTCCATATGAAGTATATCTAAGTGACGTTTGCTTCCACCGAAACTAAGGGCCGAAACTAAAGCGTTAATTGGGGGGGGGGGGGTGTATATTCATATATTCGCGTTCTGCCCGACGAATTTCTTTTGAAATCAGTTGTCATTACCGTTGATTTCAAAGGAAACTCGTCGGGCAGAACGCGAATATATGAATATGCACCCCCCCCCCAATTAATGCTTTAGTTTCGACCCTGGCTTCCACATTTGTTACACTTGATACTGGCTTTACATTCCCTAGCTAGGTGTTTTGATTGCAGGCATCGAAAGCAACGTCCAGCTTGTCTCAACCAGTCCATCTTCTCTTGCAAAGTCTTACGTTCGAAAGCTCTGCATTCTGATAGATTATGTCCTTGTCTGTCATGGAAGGCGCAATATTTAGTAACATCTTCCTGTTCTTCCATTTCAGTTTCTCCCTTCAGGACGGTATGGTGGTCTTCGAATTTCGGTTTCTCTTTCCACTTTCCAGGCATATCTGTGGCTGTGACGTTAGGACGATTCCGTAAGCAAGATTGGCTTTTCATCATGTTGGCGAAAGCATGGAAATCAGGATAAGTGCCAGCGTTTTCTCCAGCAAACTCCACGACTCGTTTCTCCCATTTGGAACGAATAGATGTTGGAAAACTAGTTAAAATTGGTCGGATGGTGTGTGGATAGTTCAGACAGGCAAGTCCAGGAAGTTGCTTAATCGGGGAACACACATCGATACACAGATCTGAAAACGCCTGCAGACTTTTCTTATCCCTGTCAGTGAATTTTGCAGCCTCTTTCAATCGCGTCATTAGTGTATTGGTTATGATCGCTACGTTGCCAAAACGATTTTCTAGCTCCACCCAGAGTTCTTTCAACAACTGTTTTTTGTTTAGCGAAAACTGTTGACTAATTTGTGTGGTGCTCTCCTAGTGTACATGTGCAAATAGTTCATCTCTTGTTCTGCGGTTATCTCAGAGTCGCTAATCATACCCTTGAAAGTGCTTTTCCACGGATGAAACATATGTTTAGTTCATAAAAATTTATTTCTCTTCTGATTCTTTCGATTACAACACCGATATTTATTCGCGGCAATGTACAATATATACAGTCGAATTATCGAAACTATCTCGCTCCTTAAACGGCGACTTACACACTAAACAAGTTATACTAACAGACAAATTCTTTCGCTCCTAACACGGCGACTTATAGAACTGACTTTAACTTTAACGCTCCTCACACGGCGACTACCAAAAATTATTGATTTTTACACTAATGCTAACGAGTTCTTTTATTGTGTCTGTATGCACAAACTATGCACTTATTTATTATGCGTATGCAATGCTAATTGATAATTCTTAATAAAATATTCATCGCTTCACGGGTTTGATGAGTCTACCATATCTTGATCGCCGCTCATGAATTTGAACAACATAGTCGCATCGCCGAAGAATATATCAGGGTGACATTTGGGAAGACTTATTCTTGCTAAACTGGCGATCAATTTATCGTTGGTTGCTGCGACGGCCCCCAAACATTCATTACCACTGTAGCTGGGTCGTGTTCCACGGTTGTGTATGGTGGGTAAAGTTGAACAGGGTTGGGTTGTGGATGATGGGGATGATGGGTGTACTCGAGGGTATGTTGTGGATAATGGGTATACTTGAGGTACCGGTGGGGATTTGTTGTGGTAACTGCTCTGAACCAGGATCAGTCGCAATTGGATCCGTCTGACGAGGCTGATGATCAAATCGAACGCCGAGCTTTCTCCTACTGGTGACATTGGTTAGATTAGTGTCTGGAGCCACGTTTTGTTGCTGGTCTTGCTCCCATGTTTCGGTACGTTGTCTCGAAGTGGCACTTGTGTCTTCGTCAAGTTTGCTTGGAGAGGATATTTCGTTTAATATAGTTCGTTCGATGGCATTTAGTTTTGCTTCTGCCACTGCTAGCTGTAAGTTTTCTAGCGGCTAGGACAGCCATATCGTGGTCGTGTTGTGCTTTCGCGGCTGCTCTCTCTCTTTCGTCATGTGCATCCTTTTGTTTTCTCGCGTTTTCTTTCTCAGCCATCAATAAATCATATTCGGCTTGACGTCTTGCTGCGGCTGCATCCGCCATGTCTTGTATCCGGGCAGAAGTTGACGATACGCGAGATCGCGTGGATCTACCCGAGTGCCCCGAAGCTGAACGTCCAGATCTTTTCGAAGACGTTTTTTTAGCCTCGCCACTAAGCTTTTTAGCCGCCTCCAATAATGTGGCTTCTGCTTGTTGAATATGGTTGTAACTTGTTCGCTCTACAACGGGCTCCACATCAACAGTTTCTTTCCATGTATCTTGTTCGAATTTCAAATACTTGTTCTCCAAAAGGGCTGTTGCGCTCTTCAACTTTGATGTTTCCGACTCTCTCAATGCCGCGTGAACAGAGAAGATTGCGCTTTGTAATGCCTTTGTTTCTTTATTGAAGTCTGATGTCTCCTGTAACAGTGTGTTTTGAAACCCTTTCTGGGTTAGGATTCGTTGACGTTTCACAGCAGGTTCGACTGTTGGCGGTTTCGGTGGCATTATCATCCGAGATTTCCGACATTTTATTGCTTATATGTATGTCTTGTTGTTCACTAGTCCATAACTCATGAACAGTTGTCTGGGTGTTGCGAAATCAAATACCAAACTTTTTCACTGTCGTGCCCCGAGGCGTAGTTGGGGACGAAGTCTCAACCAGACGGGTATGAAGTATGATTTAATACCAATCGGTGAAAACGTTTATGCTCCGATTAAGCAAACTGCTGGTTTATAACAAGCTAGTGATTCTCCTATTCCCCAAGTAAATATTTCCCCTGTACCCCAGATGAATGTGAACTAATTAAAAAGTTATGAGTACTAAGTTTTAGGTGGTTATATACTCGCCGCTTGTTCAGCCATGCGATATGCATGCATAATTATAATGATAATGTCACGAGTCATCACATTATGAATGTCACATCACCATCAGAATATGGAAATTCTTATTAAGAGCACAACTTTTCGCATTTTTTGTTGATGCGTTTGTGATTTGCTAAGACTGGCTGCTGTTTTTTAAATGTGTTGGCAGTTTTATAGTTTTTGTCAAAATCGTTTCATCCAGGGTAGACTCGTCTTTTTAGTCAACCATAACATCGCAAGAAGAGCTCTTGATGGATGATTAAAGGGGCACTCCACTGGAAAAACAAGTTAGGATCAAATTAAAGATCATACCTTTACTAGGTTATCCCCAAAATATTTTGTTCTGAATGTTCGTAATGAAGGAGAAATCGTTCATCAAAGTTTGTATTTTTTTTGAAATTCCGACGCCGTAAAGAGAATAGAGCCACAAGCAAATCGCAACAGGACAAAATCATGATCGTGAAGTAACACAACTTCTTTCGTAGTTGCACAAATCTCCAGAAACTGACTATGACCAAGGAATTTAAACATATACCTGAGAAAAAGAACAACATGTTCACAACAAATATGAATATTAGGTTGACAAAATAAATCATCTCCATCGTGCGACTTCTGAATTGATCAGTTTTTAAGATGTGACGAAAACAAAATATAGACAGCAGATGATATTTTAGTGTCCTGAAGTACATGACGTACATTGCACATATTACATAAAAATATGAATAATATGTGTACATTGTACTTGATATAAAAGCATTTGCATGAAAATTTTTATTAAACACTTAAAACTGACATTTTCGTGCATGTTGATGACACTGAGCTATTTTTTTCCCTGAGGACGACGGGATTCGTTTCTTCGAGATATTTCCATGCTTTTGATAACATTCATCCCCTCGGTGCGTAGCGTCTTGTTTTTCCAGTAAAAAATTAAACAGTTAAATGTTGAGTTCATTAAGACTGTAGTGTTCGCCCAAAGTCCTGCAAGTTGAGCACTATCCAGATTATTTTTGCTCTTTGTGGAAGTTAGTCTTAGCACACTATAGACCGATAGTGGAATGAATGTCACAAGTACAGAAGTGACTACAAGCAAGCAACCTGATATGTTCTTTAAAGAGAAAGATTTCTTCATCCCTGGTGATTTTCGAATGTTTCTAGGACTTTTCCTTGAGACTGCATAAACAATTTGAAGTTCATAAACAACATGGTAGGAACGTACATAGTACAAAATATAAGCAGACCAACTTGATAAGGGATGACCAAGTTGTTTATAGATATTGTCGCTACAGTTATTTCCATAAAAAATATGAAGATAGAAAGAGTTAAAAGTTTCCCCTTCGTCACGGATAAATTGATGATAAATTGGAAAAATGAAAAATTGGATAATGAGTTGTTAAATATCGATCAACACTCATCACGAAGAGAGCGATTAGAGAAGAAGGAATGAAAATCGCCAACGTCGGCAATCACCAACCACCCAGGGTATGCATTGATCTTTTCAGTCAACCATAACATTGCAGCAAGACCGGTTAATGGATGAGTAGTTAAAACCACAAGCAAATCGCAACAGGACAAAATCATTATCATGAAATAGCACAACTTCTTTCGAAGTTGCACAGATCTCCAGAAACTGAGTATGACCAAGGTATTTAAATATATTCCTGAGCAAAAGAACAATAACTTCACAACAATTATGAATATTAGGTTGACAAAATAAAACAACTCCATCGCGAGACTTGTGAATCGATCTGTTCTGAAGAACTGAATATAAAAAGCATAGACAGCTGATGGTATTGTGTTGTCCTTTGGTGGAAATTTCGAACACTTTCTGCATAACAATATGAATACTCCATTGAAAACCTTGAAAACTTTAAACACATATTTAAGCTACGTTTTCTACGCGTTGCATCAAAGTGGCTAGTCGCTGCTTTTAAAGTGTGTAAATTTTAGATTCTGAACATAAACTTTACCATATTTTACATCCTAATCTTAAAAACTTAACCATAAAATTTGCCAGTCGATATTTTGTTTCCATAAACATTGTAGTTAACGCTAAGAATGCTATAGGAGAAACATTTAGATTATTTTCACCGAATTTCTTTCAATTTCTCGCAATTTTTCCTGGTAATGTTAACGTAAGTCGGGGTATCATTCCAATGTAATATAGAGACCAGTTGCGTGTTCCATTATTGCTACTTTACCCCCGCAAGGAAAACAAATCATCAACAAACAAGCTCGTACCCAGGATATTAGGCGGAACGAAGAAATAGCCTGGCGATTAGGTTGACAATTCTGAATTGAGAAGAAAGAAATTATGGATGACAGTTTGTTAGTAATTTTCAGTGTTTATTTCAACTTCACATTACAAAGAACAGATGCACAAGCTCTAAACACATTTCGTCTTACCACAGAGTCAAATGCACATTACAAGATCGTGTGCTAGACTAAAAATTATTCTGAAAAACTAAGTATTATGTTCAAATTTTATAAGCCGATCAGTTTTGCGTGAACAGTTTCCATAGAGAGTCAATTATGAATCGCTTTTTAGTGGTCTGAGCTAAATAAATTAAATTGACAGTGCAATTGTTTTTAATTATGTTTAGAATTATACAATTGTATTATGAATCGCTTTTTAGTGGTCTGAGCTAAATAAATTAAATTGACTGTGCAATTGTTTTTAATTATGTTAAAAATTATACAATTGTCCACTATTAGGCAGCTGCCATTTGCATTAGCAATCTAGTATTAAACGCCAGACTCAGATATATATCACTATGTTTTACTGTTATCAAATTTTGAAAATTATATTTATACGTCATAACGTCAAACTTCACGGAGTTTTAGTTATCTTCTATCATAGCCAGCTGTCTTTAACACTATGAGCCTCAAGTTTATAAAATCCCAGGACAGACAGTTATACTACTATTGCCTTATTTTGTAAAAATGTAATTTTATTCGTTTCCTTTAAAAATCTTTTCCATTTTGTTTCTTTTCCCACATGACAAACTGTTGACCTCTACGACATATTTTCATGCTTTTAATAACTTTCATCCCCTCGGCGCGCAGAGTCTTGTTTTTCCAGAAAAAAATTAGGCAGTTCAATGTTGAGTTCATTGAGAATGCAGTTGTCGTCCAGAGTGCAGCAAGTCCGGCATTATCTAAGGTATTTTTTCTCTCTTTTGACGTTAGTCGTAACACAATATAAACCGATAGTGGAATGGATAATACAAGTAGACAAGCGACAACAAGCAAGCAACCTGATATGTTCTTTACGGAAAAAGATTTCTTCATATCAGATAATATTCCAATAATGTTTCTACGGCTTTTCCAGGCGATTGTAAACAACTTGTAGTTGATAAACAACATGGGGAAAATGAAAATAATACCGAGTATAATCAGACCAATTTGAGAAGAGATGACCAAGTCGTTTATAGACATTGCCATCACAGTGATTTGAATAAAAAATAAGAAGGTAGAAAGTGTTAAAAGTTTCCCCTTCGTCACGGATGTTCGATGAAAAAATGGATAATGAGTTCCCAAGTATTGATCAATGCTCATCACCAAAAGAGCGAGTCGAGAAAAACCAACGAATGTGTCTGTTAACCTGTCGAGAACCAACAGCCACCTAGGGTATACATTGATCTTCTCTGTCAACCATAACATTGCAGCAAGACTCGTTAATGGATGAGAAGTTAAAGCCACAAGCAAATCGCAACAGGACAAAATCATTATCATGAAATAATACAACTTCTTTCGAAGTTGCCCAGATCTCCAGAAACAGACTATGACCAAAGAATTTAAACATATTCCTGAGAAAAAGAACAATATGTTCACAACAAATATGAATATTAGGTTGACAAAATAAATCATCTCCATCGTGCGACTTATGAATTGATCTGTTTTGAAGAACTGACGAAAACAAAAGGTAGACAACAGATGATATTTTGGTGTCCTGAAGTACATCACTTATGTTGCACATATTACATAAGAATATGAATAATATGTGTACATTGTACATGTTATGAGGGCATTTGCATGAAAATTTTTATTAAACACTTAACACTGACATTTTCGTGCATGTTGATGACACTGAGCTATATTATTTCCTGAGTTGTGTCAAACTGGTTAGCTGTAGTTTTTTAATGTGGAAATTTATGTGGTTGGTACTCTACAAAAATTTTAACATACTTTTCTTCCGAATCCTAACATGAATCCCAGATTCGCGAATTTGTATAGGAATTTACACGGTCCGAGAAGTATTGATGAAAAATCACACGCCTGTTTGGCGAAATGTTTATAATACCGCGAGTGCGAAGTACGCGATTGTCTAAGCCAATCAGAATCGAGTAAACAAAGAAAAATTATAATACAGTAATGCACGATCGTTAGCTAGATTAAAAATTATTCTGAAAAATTAAGCTTTATGTCCAACTTTCATTCGTCGATCAGTTTCCAAGAACTGTTTCCATATAGAAAGTCAAGTATGAATCACTTATTAGTGGTCTAAGCTAAATAGACTAAATTAACTTTGCAACTGTTTTTTAATTTTGTTTAGAATATTATAGTTGTCAACTATTATTAGGTAGCTGTCATCTGCATTATGCATCTAGTATCTAGAGTCAGACTCAGCCAGTTCTTGTTATATACAATGTATTGCTGTTATCAAATGTTGAAAATGACATTTACTGCAATAATATATATGAACAATTCATTACTTCAAACTTCACAGTTTTTTAATTGTCTCATGTCATAGCCAGCTGCCTTCAACACTAAGCACTCTAGTTTATAGAATCCCACGACAAACAGTTATATTGGTTTAGTTGTATTCGTTTCCTTTCATTCTGCAAAGTTAATTTTCCCCTTTTCTTCATGTGCCATTGTTGTTTGATTGCTCAGGTTGAACAGGACAGGATTGGCTTCTTCGACATATTTTTATGCTTTTAATAACTTTGATCCCCTCGTCGCGTAGTATCCTATTTTTCCAATAAAAAATCAAACAATTGAATGTTGAATTCATCATGGTTATAGTTGCCACCCACAGTCCAGCAAGTCCAGCATTATCCAAACTTTAAAGTGTTTTCATTCTCTTTTGAAGTTAGTCTTAGTACAATATAGATCAAATTTGGAATGGACAACACAAGGAGACAAGCGACTACAAGCAAGCAACCTGATATGTTCTTTAAAGAAAAAGATTTCTTCATCTCGGGTGATTTTCTAATGTTTCTACAACTTTTCCTCGTGACTGTAAACAATTTGTAGTTAATAAACATCATGGGTGAGATAAAAATAATGCCAAGTATAAGCAGACCAACTTGATAAGGGATGACCAAGTCGTTTATAGACATGATTGTCACAATTATTTGAATAAAAAATAAGAAGGTAAAAAGAGTTAAAAGTTTCTTCTTCGTCATGGATGTTCGGTGAAACAGTGGATAATGTGTTGCCAAATATTGATCAACACTCATCACCAAAAGAACGAGTGGAGAAGAAAAAGATAGTATATATGCTAGGTGAACGGATATCACCAGCCATTCAGGGTATGTACTCATCTTTTTAGTCAACCATAACATCGCAGTAAGAGTCATCGTTGGATGAGAAGTTAAAGCAACAAGAAAATCACAACAGGACAAAATCATTATCATGAAATAACACAACTTCTTTCGTAGTTGCAGAGATCTCCAGAAACTGACTATGACCAAGGAGTTTAAACATATTCCTGAGAAAAAGAACAATATGTTCAAAACAAATATGAATATAAGGTTCGCAAAATAAATGAACTCCATCGTGCGACTTCAGAATTGATCAGTTTTGAAGATGTGACGAAAACAAAATATAGACAGCAAATGATATTTTAGTGTCCTGAAGTACATGACGTACATTGCACATATTACATAAAAATATGAATAATATGTGTACATTGTACATGTTATGAGAGCATTTGCATGAAAATTTTTATTGAGCACTTAAAACTGACATTTTCGTGCATGTTGATAATACTGGCTATAGTTGTGTCAAAGTGGTTAGCTGTAGTTTTTTAATGTGGAAATTTATGTCGTAGATGTTTCGGTTAGTTTTCAACAAAAATTTCATATTTTACATCCTAATCACAGAGTACTACACAGAGGGCTCACTTTATATATTTTTCTATGATTTTTGCGTAACGGCCTTTTACTCAAACGTGAGCTAAAGAGTGGTGGTCACCACCCTGAAAAATTCAAAATGGCGGCGAAGTTCAGAGCCATTTTGAGGTTGTCAGGGGGTGAATGCCTCTATGCACTTGCTGGGATAAAATTCTTAGCAAGTGCATCGAGGCATTCACCCCCCCCTGACCACTACCAATCCGCGTTACGCTTTTTTCGTCGAGTGAGCCCTCTGTGTAGTACTTTGTGTCCGAATCCTAACATGAATCCCAGACGTTAAATACTACAAAGAAGTCAAATTTGTATAGGAAATTACACGTTCCGAGAAGTATTAATGAAAAGTCACACGCGTGTTTGGCGAAATGTTTATAATACCGCGAGTGCGAAGCACGTGATAGTCTTAGCCAATCAGAATCGAGTAAACAAACAAATATGATATTAATACAGTAATACACGATCGTTAGCTAGACTAAAAATTATTCTGAGAAATTAAACTTTATGTCCAACTTTCATAAGTCTCCATAGAGAGTCAAGTATGGATCACTTATTAGTGGTCTAAGCTAAATAAACTAAATTAACTTTGCAACTGTTTTTTAATTTTGTTTAGAATAATATAGTTGTCAACTATTAGTCAGCTGTCGTCTGCGTTAGGCATCCAGTATTTAAAGTCAGACTCAGGCAGTTCTAGTTATATACAATGTATTACTGCTATCAAATGTTGAAAATGACATTTACTACGATAAATATATATGAACAATTCATTACTTCAAACTTCACAGTTTTTTAGTTTTCTCATATCATAGCCAGATGCCTTAAGCACTCTAGTTTATAGAATATCGCGACAAACAGTTATATTAGTTTGGTTTTATTCGTTTCCTTTCATTCTTCGAAGTTAAACATCGTTCCCGTTTTCTTCATGTGCCATTGTTGTCTGATTGCTCAGGTTGGGCACGACGGGATTCGTTTCTTCGACATATTTTTATGCTTTTAATAACTTTCATTCCCTCTGCGCGCAGTATCTTGTTTTTCCAGTAAAAAATTAAACAGTTGAATGTTGAGTTCATTGAGCCCGCAGTTTTCGCCCACAGTCCAGCAAGTCCAGCATTATCCAGAGTATTTTCTGTCTCTTTCGAAGTTAGTCTCAGTACAATATAGATCAAATTTGGAATAAAAAGCACCATGAGACAAGCGACTACAAGCAAGCAACCTGTTATATTTTTCAAAGAAAAAGATTTCTTTACCTCGGGGGATTTTCTAATGTTTCTACGACTTTTCCTCGTGACTGTAAACAATTTGTAGTTAATAGGCATCATGGGTGAGATAAAAATAATGCCAAGTAAAAGAAGACCAACTTGATAAGGGACGACCAAGTCATTTATAGAGATGATTGTCACAGTTATTTGAATAAAAGACAAGATGGTGAAAAGAGTTAAGAGTTTCCCCTTCGTCACGGATGTTCGATGAAAAAGTGGATAATGAGTTGCCAAATATCGATCAACACTCATCACCACAAGAGCGATTAGAGAAGAAGAAACTAATATACTTGATAGCCCGTCGGAAATCACCAAAAAGCCTGGGTATACATTGATCTTTTCAGTCAACCATAACATTGCAGCAAGACCCGTTGATGGATGAGAAGTTAAAACCACAAGCAAATCGCAACAGGACAAAATCATTGTCGTGAAATAACACAGCTTCTTTCGAAGGTGCACAGATCTCCAGAAACTGACTATGACCAAGGAATTTAAACATATTCCTGCGAAAAAGAACAATACGTTCGCAACAAATATGAATATTAGGTTGACAAAATAAACGAACTCCATCGCGTGACTTCTGAACGGAGAACATAACAAGCATATGTGTGGCCTTATTAGGATGGCCATATATTAAATAAAATAATTTGATTATGAATGTCACATTAACATCAGAATATGGAAATTCTTATTAAGAGCACAACCTTTCGCATTTTTTGTTGATGCGTTTGTGATTTGCTAAGGCTGGCTGCTGTTTTTTAAATGTGGTGGCAGTTTTATAGTTTTTCCAAATCGTTCGGATCAATCTCAGTGCAATTAATATATGCTTGTAATTCTATCCCTAAAATCAATCCGTAGATGTACGGTGTGAAGGTCTGTAGGTAAAAGGTCTCTCGCCACTGGAAAACGTAGAACAAATCTGGTTTGCCGTTTCACGTAAGAAAGGTCCCGTGGTCGATCTCAGCTGTTTGAAAACCATCCCCAGAGCTATGAAAAACTAGGATTGATATTCTAGGTGATCTGAAAACACGGAAAAGTACTGGCACTAGTTGTCAAATAGAAATCCATTTTTCGAGCCAAACTAGCAAATTTCCCATAAGTATAATTAACTTCGGTTCCAAATTTCTGGTGGACTTATAATTTTCATTACTGAACATGACTACAAGGGTTTCAACAAGTTTCAGTAAGGGAAACAAAAAATATAAGTGGTTAAAGACGACAAAATGGATTTTTATTTGGTAGCTAGTTCCAGGCCGTTTACTCACAGTCAGATCAGCTGGTTGCAGAGAATCTTAATAATGAAGGTGTAAATGTCGGCTTTCGCTAATCAAATTGCTAATCATTGCCAATCAAATACAGTTCGCCAATCAAATGCGTTAAACAGCTAAATTGTTATCAGTTTCATTTTGTGGAAACATCGCGGAAATTCATCACTGCAAAGCTTTCGGTCCGTAAACGGGGATCTTCTTCTTCATTATTATAAGATCCTTACGGATCGAAAGCTTCGCAATAGCAAACTTACATGGTGTTTCCACAAAATTAAACAAATATTGGTATATCCAACATGCAAACTTACAGCCCATGACTAAATGATCTTCTATATTTATATTTCTAGATGTTATTTCAAAACTTGAAAGAGTCATTGAAGAAAAAGACGCGCAAAACAGTGAACACAGACAAGATGTATGTAGAAATAAAACAAATAAATATTTGCTTAGTGGTATATTATATTGCTATTATAATATGTAGTGTGTCATGCTTTGCCCTCTACTTTGGTTATGTTTAAATCATAGAAATAACAGGCATAGAATAGGTACTTCTATCTTTTCTCAGTATAAATTTTGTCTCCACGTGAATAATCGCGGATTTCCGGCATTGTAGCTCGTCCTAATCTTCTGAAGCAAGGAATTTAAGCCAATTTTATTAAGCTGTAAGCTATTAATAAAATGAAGTTAATGAGGAAACGTTCTGATCAGATTACGGTTTATAATGTCTTGGTTTTGGCAAAACCAGACATGCATCCTGCATGCGGCACAATTAGGTTGTCATCATGTCAGATATACGCCAGACTCGTTCCAAGGTGCATGATTTAGAGCATGCAAATGAGTGATGCACGTGAATAACAAATAATTCTCCTCTAGCCAATGAAAACTGTGACTTTGTCAAGCGCGAAACAATAACCAATCGCAAGCGAAGCTTAACTGAATACAAAGCGAAACGCGCACTGAATTTCATTATATTGCATTTGGGCTCGCTCAAGCCGGTACGCGGCTAAAAGTTTCAACAAAAATCGTTTTTCGTCAAAACGCCAAACGGATTTCTAACCGCAATAATCGATCTCGATCAACGGCGGCAATAGTGATACGGAGAGTTTACGACGCCAATGTACTGAGAGAGGACTACCTAACCATGGACCAAAGAATGCTTTAGTCTCTCGGCTACAACAGCGCGCAACCAGTTCGTCTTCGAGGCCAACGGTAGATGCCGCAGGGAACGAAAATTTGCCCTCTACGTCGACATTTGCTTAACGTGACAACCCACAATCTTCGTTATTTACCGAGGACCACTTGGCGCATATAAGATATGATCAATTGTTTCTCGTAGCGTGGAAGAATCGGTAGCCGTTATAGCAACCACTGTCGAAGCCATGTCCACGAATCACGATGTCTCAACAAGGTTGTTACAACAGCCGTTCTAGACGAGATCGCGGTCAACACGTACTGCAGATTCTTGTCCAAACCCAACGTCGAGCGTCGCGTCTCAGTCCTGTAGAAGAGCTTGTATGGTGTCTCCAGCATCGTTTCAAGCATACGTGTATACTAGCTGTTGACGCAGTTTCTTCCCTGCGCTCTGGCGAGTACGGTACAGCAGATATTGCAACAACACCAACGTCTGAAGGGGATTGTGGCACCTAGTTCAGTGTCGCATCTGATATTACATTTATCATGATGTGCGCTAGCTGTATATGGTATCGTAAGTATTCAGGGCATTCCAAAATTTTTGTTGCATATTTTGTTTAAAATCTAATCAAAATGCACACAATTTGTCATTTGTGGTAGAACACGAGCATAAATAAGGCTTGCCAAGAGAGATTATTGTGTAATCTTACCTGATCTAATCAGCTGAATATATTTTAATGCGTTTTAGACATGCGATACAAATATGATTGCTTTCCTAGATGAGATATCTTGAGAAATATTGAGCACAAGATCTGTATTTGACACATATCAAGAAATTCTATCCCATTATTAAGACCAGTGGAAAAAAAAAAATTTTTCTGCTTTCACAAAGGAAAATCTATTTCTTCAAACTATACTTAAATTTCAATGTTTACTTCCAAAATTAATATTAATGCTAGCGGCATTCGGCATCTTATTGGTATGGTAATGGTAATGGTTTTAATAACATATGACAATAGCTATATACAGCTAAACTATCACATGTTTACAAGTAATATTAGAACAATGATTACCGTTCCGAACTTATATATATATATATTTACATTTTCAATTTTAAATTAGAGTTAAATTTTGACACAGTTTATTTATTTCAAATTTGTTTCTGCTAAAGTTGCATAACCAAACACTATACTGACTCGTGAGGCATATAGCGGCTTGCACAGTGAGTTAAGCATCGCTAGCTGTAAGTCTGCGCGCGCCGCTCGGAATTGCAAAGTACAAGCTTCAGTTTATCGATTAAGGCGCAGTCGATTTGTAAAACTAACGATAAAAGTTTCCAAACATATCGAAAATGAAGACCACAGCAAAACAATGTTTTGAATATGCCAAGTTATTTTTATTCTTGCCATAAAACACAAGCATGCTGAACTGATTAAATAGTGATGAACAAATATTTCAAAAAGGCTAGAATGGTCAGCTCTGTTTTCCGTATTACCAGTGGTTTCATCATTAAGTTGTAATATAGGAGCTTTATGGGGAAGCTGCTGGATTTGTCTGGCCCCATCCAGGTTTCCTGTATCCAGGTTTTTCCCGGCCACCCTGATGATCCAGCTGTAATAAAACCAGTGGTAATGCCTAAACAGCAAGTCTTACCATTTCCTAGCAAAAGCTGTCTTCTATATGACTACAGCTGTTGTGGGAGTTGGTTGTTCGTCTATGGGGAATACACATTCTGTGTATTTGTGGGGATGAAACGCTCCTGATTGTCACGTTCAAGCCCATAGACTCACGCTTATTTATTGTAATGATAGATCAGTTGAATCTGAAGAACTGTCCAACTGTGTATAAAGTTGGTCTGATAGGTATTGAGAGTATAGCTATCTCCTTGGTATGCGCGTGTGCGCATATTTAACGTTCTGTCGCGTGTGCGCTTAACGGAAGGAACTGTGTGTACAGTTGCATAGCTATCTCCTTTGATATATAACAATCTAATGAACAATCTAGTATAATGTAACATGAGTCTTTGGGATGACGTTTTTGACCATATTTTGTAACCAAGACCAGGAGTGTTTCACCCCGAAACCCCTTCTCCCACAAAAGCTTGCGTGTGTGTATTTCTTATGTTATCGCGCATCATTGCGAGCCTTGACCACAGAACAGCTTTAATCATTAAAGCCAATTTTATTAAGCTGTAAGCTATTAATAAAATGAAGTTAATGAGGAAACGTTCTGATCAGATTACGGTTTATAATGTCTTGGTTTTGGCAAAACCAGACATGCATCCTGCATGCGGCACAATTAGGTTGTCATCATGTCAGATATACGCCAGACTCGTTCCAAGGTGCATGATTTAGAGCATGCAAATGAGTGATGCACGTGAATAACAAATAATTCTCCTCTAGCCAATGAAAACTGTGACTTTGTCAAGCGCGAAACAATAACCAATCGCAAGCGAAGCTTAACTGAATACAAAGCGAAACGCGCACTGAATTTCATTATATTGCATTTGGGCTCGCTCAAGCCGGTACGCGGCTAAAAGTTTCAACAAAAATCGTTTTTCCCGCCCACCCAACCCATGCACATATCCTAAATGAGTTTCACAAACCATGGTGTATATGTGGCTTGAAAGACGACAACTACGCTCAATAGATGTTCAAGCACCGAAGGGTAACGTACGAACTATCAACACTGGCTCATAACCTTAGCACAAATCACTACAGGACTTCATGGTTTATAGACGACCTTGGCTTCATCTACAGGGTCGGAATGGACGTACGCGATTAACGCGTCACTAGCTATAACTTGAATGTATACATATGTTACAATGTAATATTTAAAGAATTATACAAGTTTGGGTTCGGGGATGAAACGCTCCTGATTGTCACGTTCAAGCCCATAGACTCACGCTTATTTATTGTAATGATAGATCAGTTGAATCTGAAGAACTGTCCAACTGTGTATAAAGTTGGTCTGATAGGTATTGAGAGTATAGCTATCTCCTTGGTATGCGCGTGTGCGCATATTTAACGTTCTGTCGCGTGTGCGCTTAACGGAAGGAACTGTGTGTACAGTTGCATAGCTATCTCCTTTGATATATAACAATCTAATGAACAATCTAGTATAATGTAACATGAGTCTTTGGGATGACGTTTTTGACCATATTTTGTAACCAAGACCAGGAGTGTTTCACCCCGAAACCCCTTCTCCCACAAAAGCTTGCGTGTGTGTATTTCTTATGTTATCGCGCATCATTGCGAGCCTTGACCACAGAACAGCTTTAATCATTAATAGAGGAAAAAATCCAGTATGGGGATATTGAGGTCGCAAGAGATTAAAAGTGACTAACTTGAAAATGCTGAACTTAATTTAATGGTGGTTTTAACATGGTTTCTAAATATGTTTAGAAAGTTTGAGAAAATCACTATCCGGTGCTGTAACGTTGCCAGTCCGACGATTTTGTCCCGCTTTGCAAAAATTTTATATTCATTGACTGCGAAAACAATCAATTTCTAAAGAAATTAATAATGATAATCACTTCAAAATACCTTGAAATTTGCATAGCGGGACTAAATCCTCGGGCTGGCTACGCCACTGGTCCCGTGGATATAGAGCTGCACGCGACTCTTGTACAATAAGGGACTGGTGTACGAAAGGTGAACTGCGCTATCCACTGGATAGTGATTTTTTAGACTTTCTAAACATGTTCAGTAACCGGCAAAACCCATATTAAAGTTCAGATGTACAAGTTCTATCTCTTGCGAGTTAAATATCCCTGGTGTCATTTCTTGCAGCGGCTTTCTGTGGCAGTTAAAAAAAACAGTCCGGTGTTTTGCTCTATTCGACCAACAGACCCAGTTGTTTAGCGTTCTGTTAGTGTATGTAATGCATTTTGTTCTGCAGAACATGGAATATATGGCAGAGTTGGAACATGAACTGGAGCAAAAGAATTATTTGCTTCAAGAAGCCGCGTAAGTTTTATGATTGCGCCCTAGTTATACACGGCAAAAAATTATAAGTTGATGAAAGCAAAACGCAACTAAGTTGTGGGAGTAACATGTTAAAGTGGCTATGACCCAAAATTCTGTGCAATGTTTCCTTGATTGCATTGCGAATTAAATCTACAGCACTTAAATTTAGTAGAATTTTTGAATATACAGTAGCTTGTTTGGTTGAATTCTCGAAATTTTGTGAAAATGCCCTGGGAATAGAGATTATATACATTCACTGGAGAAGTCAGAAGTCCTTTTAAAGAGCTTCTAAATCATCGTGGATCATTTCCCTGTTATGAACTATATTTTCACTTTTCAAAACGGACAATTTTTGATATTCATCTTGAGGAACTATTCTCTCTAATGACAAGGCCCAAAAGTTTCTATACCAATAATATTGGTATGATTTTTTTCCGGTATACGCTGTGATTACTCGACCGCTGATGATATTACGATGTGTGTTTTTAGGGAAACCATTGAAGCTTTCCAAGCCAAGTTAAACAGTGCTCAAGAGGTACGAGTGGAACCCAAAATATTTCACATAAAACGTATAAGAACGATCACTTAAATTTTCACGCTAAAACCTGGACTGATATGAGAAACTAGACTCATATTTTCGTTGTTCTCTGCAGTGTCAGATTAATATAATCTAGTTTTTCACATCTCTGAGGATGGTTCCGAAATAGAATTGAAACCCTGGACTGATGTATTTCATTACATTCTTAAAGCAAAACGTACAGGAAAAGCAACTGGAAAAGATCCGGGCCTTAGAAGGCGAAATTAGTTCCTTGCAAGAAGAGAAGAAATCCTGGTCACTACACCGGGAAAATATTGTGGAAAAATCACCAGATCAGGTACCTTACCCTAACCCACCCGCAAACTTTTTTCTCGCCCGCAGGTAGCGCCAGCCTTTAAAATTTCCGCCCGCATTTAAAACGCCTGCGGAGAAGGTAGATCAGGCACCGTTGTTTATGGTATTTCAAGACTTTTTTTGTGAAAACGAGTGCTGCGTGAGAAACGTCCTTAACAAGTCCGCCACACAGCCAAAAACCTGCACTTGCGCGACATCTTACAACTACTTGATCAACAAGCCGATATCAGGATGCGTTCGCATGGCTTGCAACAGCTTGTTGACGACAAGTCTGTTATAAAATTAAAATATAATTTTGTGGAGATAATGCATTATTATTAGGGTTGGGCGATATTTAAAAAATCAACTCACGATTATTGTTATGGAAAATATCGCGATAATCGATAATATCGCGATTAATGAAATAGAAAAAATGACCATATTTTTCAAGTACAATTAATATCAAAGCATGCATAAACTTGTATATAATCTTATTAAAGACAAATCAACAACAGATTAAAGTAATATGAAGGCTTTTTCTTCTCTAATATTTACTGTTCATAACTGTTGTAATATAACGTGTACTGTTCAATTTTATTCCACTACTGGTACGAAAAGCATTTACAATAATCGATGTCTTGCTAATACACTTTTTGAGGGTATATTTGTTGCTGGAATGCAAAGATACTTTCAACTTGTTTAGGATTCTGCAAGCTATATACATATTTCTAAGCAATATCACGATAGTCATCAAACATGACGATAATTTCGATAAATCGTCACTCAAGTTTTTAGCTTCGATACGATAATCGCGATTGGAAATATGACGATAAATCAAAATATCGAAATATCGCCCAACCCTAATTATTATTAGCACAGATGAAGATCCGAGCTTACGGATCGAAAGCTTTGCGTTATTAAACTTACGTGGTGTCTCCACAAAATTATGTTTTAATTTGATATAAGGAACCTATTAAGTCTGTTACAAGTTGTCAAAAAACACTTGTTGCATGTAAATTATCAAAATTTGTTATCCAAAGGCTTGCTGCAAGTTGCGTCTCTGTGGTGTTTCTGCCTGCATGTAGTTAATCGATTAGTTAATAGAAAAAGCTGTTAAAACCGACAGTTTCCCATTAGAAATGAGGGGCTTTGAACTATGTAACTGGTTATTCTTCAAGGTCGGTCGTCTCGAAGAGTTACTTCAACAACAGATCCAGGAAACCAGCAGACTTGGTGAAATACTAAAAAAAGAACGCGAAGCTTACGAAGAGGTTATCAAACAAACGAATTATCCTCCTTCCAGTAATTTCGGAGGCGAACTCAAACTAATTTCCGAGCTGCGACGCTCTCTTGAAGAAGGCATTGTCCAAAACAACAAACTTAGAGCTCGACTACAAGAAAGACTCGCTCGAAGCTCCGGCCCAGATGAGTCAGACGGCTCACGTTCAGCAGACGAGGTCAGGAGACTTCATGCAAAGCTTGAAGAAAGCGAACGATGGAATATGTCGCTGCAGAGTCGGTTAGACGCCTTGCAGCCTCGAGCCAGGGGGGTTGGAGGGTCTAGTACTAACCTCAGTGTTTCGGGGTCTGCATCTTCCAGTCCACAGTTAGGGAGCTCTGAAACCAATGGTGATTCACAGGTAAAGCTTGTTGTCTTTAAGATTGGTTACAGTGCCTTCTGTGCGTCGGTTTTACTCGTAACAGAGGAAGGAACCCACATATGTAAACATTGTCCATGTTTTGCCTATTCCAAACTCTTTTTGAATCGAAACACTAGTTCACGAGCGAAACTCGGATCGAAACTTGAATGGAAACATTAATTGACAAGCAAAACCAAACAGATCTGTGTCAGATATTCAGTTAGTAATTCATTTTTTACAAACATATTAGTAGTTCGTTTCCTTACTGCAAAGGGTTTGTTTATATTAAGGACTGTAACCTCCCTTTAAAGAAGTTGATTTTGCCTTTTTCTCGGTTGGTCGGATTTTTTCATTGTTGGAGTCAGCCCGACAGTAAAGAAGATGAGAGCCGCCACTTACCAGTTGTCGTCAAGGAAAAAAATAAACAGAATGATTGTTTTGAGTTATAATGGTTCAAACACTATTAGGAGGGCTTCCTCCGATTTCCAAACACTGAAAGTGGGGTTGAACCAATTGAACTTTAGCGAACATCGAGGTGATTTAAAAATCCGAGGAGATCCTCCTTACAAGTGTTTGAGCGTACTTCTCAAACGAACCAGTACTTTGCAAGAAAATCAAAGAGAAATCTGGCCTAATTTATGTGATTTCTTCCTCCAATTTCCAAACGTTCTCAATGGTATTGATTTGGTTTGTTCTTGATTTATCCATAATTATTAATGAGTTTGAGTAATGTGTTTTCACTGCCAGCTCTCGTTAACCTTTCAATCCGGCCTTTATTTGATTTCTGTGAAATTTTAACCAGCATTGATCCTCGCATTTTTGTTGTTAGCAAGTGGAAGAAATGAAATCTCGCCTGAACGAAAGTCAAAAATTAAACATCAAACTTCAAGAACAGCTCGAGAAAGCGGCGAAAGCTAGATCTGAAGAGAAGAGCGCGCTGAATCAGTTGAACGAACAACGGAAGCAAGAAATCGTTCTACTTCGACAAGAACTGAAGAAAATGAACA
The DNA here is from genome assembly GCA_963855995.1 of Muricea muricata. Taxonomy (NCBI): domain Eukaryota; kingdom Metazoa; phylum Cnidaria; class Anthozoa; order Malacalcyonacea; family Plexauridae; genus Muricea; species Muricea muricata. The sequence goes on from OY979727.1 coordinate 3,905,496, forward strand.
GTGCTCACGAGCAATTGAGAAATGCGGCGAAAAAGGCTGACAGCGAGATTGCTTCGTACAAGAAAGAGCACGATGTCGAATTCAGTACTTTGAAAAAAGCGCTGGAAGATAGTCAGAAGATTAATAGGTCTCTGGCAGAACGGTTACGGGAAGCCAGAGAGCATAACGAAAGTCAGACATCTTTGCTTGACAGAACTACTTCGCCTAGCGGTGTCGATGTCGCTCAGCTGCAAAATGAACTCGCCGAGAAGAACCGCACCATAGAACTTCTAAATAAGAAATTGCAAAGAAGTAAAGCCAACGAACACACTCAAACCTCGCTCAGTTCTCCAGAGGATTCTGGAAGATCTGCCGAAGGAGGATCACCAAAATCCGCACAGATCCGTCGATTACAAAAAGAGCTGGAAGAAAAACAACAGCTCATCGAGGTATTGACTGAAGAACTGAATGAGATGGGCAATGAGGAGCCCGTAGGTACAGTGGGCGATGGTCGTACCAACTTCTCAGGCTCTCCAAGAACTAGTAAAGTCAGCCGGCTTGAAAGAGAGTTGGCTGAAAGCCAAAAGATTGTTAAAACTTTGCGAGAAAAACTAGAAATAAGAAAGGAAGACAAACAAGACCAGACTTCATTCGATAAAGTTGATCGTCTTACTGACTCTGATGTTGTTGATGGTTCCAGACTTGGTGAGCAAAGGCAGCTTCAAAAAGAACTGCAGGACGTTTACAAGAAAAACGAAGAGTTACGAAAAGCCGTTTCGGAGAATTCAACTTTAGTTGACCTAAATAGACAATTGAAACAGGAGCTAACCGTCGCAGAGCAAAGAGGAAGCGCTCTCGAAACAGAATTGCAAAATCTTACGCAGAAAGTTAAAGGTACGAACTCCGATGACGAGTCTCGACTGGCTTCTCTGCAACGCCAAGAGGAACTGGCGACAAAGTTTCGCAAAGAGGCGATTAATGCAAGGAGCATGAATGAGAAGTTGAGTGCTGAAGTGCGAAGTTTGCATGCGTCTCTGGAAAGTGCTGGAAAGGAGAACGAGAGGTAGGTGACTGTAATACTGCAGTTCGTCCGCAAGTTGTTTGCACACCTCTTCTTTTAAGTCGTTGACAAGACCTTCAAGCTTGATTCATGAAAAAAATCCCGTTTGCTAACATTTCAGACGTTACGTCTCAAATATTAGGGAGCTTAAGATCGACAACGCGGTGTCAATATATAAGTACAGGAAGAAGCTTTTTGGGATTTGATTGTTTTGATAACCACTTGAAGCTTGTTTTAGTAACTTACAAATAGTTTTGTTTGCCAAAACGAAATGCTTTCTGCTATAAGTAGGACTTCCAATTTACATTTCTTACGTCGTAGCGTGCTCTCGCGTTGCCCGAGGGATGTGATAATTCTCAGTTTGATGTTGTACTAGGCATGGCTACGCACTTGAGAACACTGCTGGGACCACAAATTATTCATGGCTGTTGTCTTGTATAAAAAGATCCTTTGTTATGAAACCGCGTCGTCGAGCTGCCGCTTCGTAAATCTTAAGGTCCCTAATATTGCGGCCATTTGGCTAGTGAAATTCCTCCAGATCCCCCCCTAACTTCTATTCTTCAACTGCATTTTTCACCAGTCCACCCCCCCCCATCCCACTCCCACCCGCCGCCAATAATTACAAACAATTTCACCCCTCCTTTCTTATCTTGTGTTTTTCGGATATCTTCATGCCCCTATAGAACGGGAGAATGTTCGAACTATGGTTTGGCCTTGTTTAATATGCGTGACCTTTATATGTGTTTGTTCTTAATTACCTGCTAGTTTAATTTCCTTGTATTCCAGCTTAAGGGAGGCATTATCTGCATCGAAACACTCTGACTCTTCAACCTTGACATCGCCTGGATCAAGAAACCTTTTTAACAGCCAATACTCGCCCGATGGTAGACGAGCTTTAACCCGAGAAGTGCAAGCTTTGCGAGAAAAACTACACCTGAGCGAGAGACTGAACACGGCCTTAAAATACGAACTCGAAGCGAATAAAAAACTCGGCTCGAAGTCTAGCGCCTCGGACGAGCCACTCATGGGCCATCTTGAAGAACTGCGACAACTTAGATCTCGTTTGGAAGAAAGCATTAAAACATACGATGACCTTTGCGCGAAACTGGAAGAGAAGTTAGGTGAGGGAGATGGCACCGAGTGTAGCTTAAAGGAAAGCGTGGCGCTTGTCAAAGAAAACGAGAACTTGCGTCTTAAAGTTGGGAAGTTCAATGAAGAAATGAAAGTACTTCAACAGCAAGTGGAAGAACACAGATTGGCTAGAAAACGGTAGAATATGAAGTATTGCTGTTGAAATCAATGTTTCTCAGTTTGTCCACCGCGGGAAATATTGTTGCAGAAACATCATGTTTCCCATCAATGTTTCCCTGTTTTTCCGAAACTTGGTTCCGGAAACATTGTGTATCCTGTCAATGCTGGTCCACCTCGGGAAACAAAGTTTGGCCACAGATAATATGAAAAAAAAACATTAATAGGAGACAAACTTTCCCCAAAAAAAATGTTTCCTAGTTTGTCCACACTAGAAAATGTGACAAAACACTGATAGGAAACAATGTTCCTCAAAAAAATGTTTTCTTCTTTGGCCACACCGAGAGACATGTTTCCGCAACAATGTTTCCCAGTTCTCTAAAAGCTTTAATAAGCTTGGCTGCTTGAAGCCTCACATGGAGCCATCGTCTAATGAAACTATTTCGCTGTCGTTTTAGGGAACAGGAACAACTCGCGTTGCTGAACAGTCAACTCATTGAAAGCAATAAAACCAATGAAAGTTTGCGCAACGAGCTAGCAATCTGTGACAGCGTTATTAAACTAAACCAGAAATCAAATCGCGAAGGTACGTGCCCTCGTAAAAAGTTAGAAGTTGTTTTATCTTGGACGTTGCCATCGTAGATAGTGCAGTAAAAAAGCCCTGTCAGACTCGTCTTATCACTTAAACTAACTTTTTGCGTGTTTATGAAACATAGGTTCTGAAAGTAACACTGGGTCAAGTAATAACGATGCAATTATGTTACTCTTGGCTGAAATCCGTAGTTTACGAGAACAACTAGAAGCTAGCATTCAGTCGAATAACTCGCTGAGACAAATGCTCCAAAAACAATTATCCGCTTCTCCTCCACGTCAAACGCTGGCCGTCCGTTCTCCGCAACACGGGGTCGCACAGCCGCAGCCGGATCGTGCCAAAGTCGCAGTAAACGCTACGGCTGGCAAAGACCGAAGCTTGAGCCTGGAATCTCAGAATCTTCAAGAGCTTCGACAGTATATTAACTCGAGCTTTCAATACGCCGAAACTCTGCTGGTGAAGATTATGAGGATAACTTTGGACGAAAATGACTCCAATGGTAAAGTAAGTCAATCATGGAATAATTTCTTTGGGACAAGCTAAAAATAGTTGTTTCGCATTACAAAGTGGAATACATCGCCTCATACTCCAACCTCTCTTCCTCCCCCCCCCCTCCCCCCCCCCCCCTTCCCTCCTCACGTTCCAATGTTGGCCATCGAACCGACATTACATTCACATATTATCGAGATGTTTTTGAGGCAAGAAAACACTTTAGAACCAACATTGTCAAGTGAGGAAAAGAAGAAGGGGGAAGGAAAAGGGAAAGTGGTGGGAGAAGGACGGGGGGGGGATGGGGGATCATAGATCATGGGTGAATTCAGTGCAGTTTATTTCGGTTCACGATCTTCTCTTTCTACTTCTTTTGGAACTCTTTATCATCATTCATTCGGCACGCTAGCTTTAAGCCTAATTTCCATTTGATCGTAATTATCCTAGCAAAGTCATTCCTGACGGTGTGATATACTCTGGATCTACCTTTTCTTTTATGTATATGATTGAATAATGATATCTTTTCCTAAGCATGTAAATAAATTTCTATTGAAAATTTTAGGAACAACAGCTCAAGGCATATGTTTTATATTGATACGTGCTGTAGAACCGTGTTGTACATATGGAAGAATGTACAATATAAATAGCACTTAAAATTGTTATTATCATCATTACTTTTATACAAGCTGGATGAGTTGAAGAAAGATTTGGAATCGCTGCGAACATTGTTGTTCAAAAGTGTGAAATTATTGGACCACTTATGGGCTGAGCATCTTTCATCCGGGCCAACAACCACGGATAGATTAACAAGACAGGTACTGCAGTATTTATACAATTTAAACTGCTGATTTCAAGCTTTATTATTAGCATAACAAAATTACCGGGTCCTGATTGGTTGAGAAAGGTAAAAATTATGTCACTAATTGTACAGCAGTACAATTAATGATTTTCCCAAAACAAACAAAATGGCGGAAAGGTGTTTTAACAAACGGAACTGATCCAGAGGAACTTACTGTATGTATAAAATACGAAGAAAAGCTTCAAATTGTAGTATAAAGAGAAAATATTGTGTTGACAATGAAAATTGTCTTCCACAAGTGCTGGATAAAGCGCTTCGAAAGCTTTTCATTTGAACTAATGGAACTAATCCAAAGGAATTTTAAGCAAAAGAAAGTACTGTATGAAACGCGAAAAAGCTCCAAATTTTGGCTTAAAAAATATTGTATGTTAACATAAAACTGTCTTCCGCACTAAAGAGCTAGATAAAGCGCTTCAAAAACGTTTCAAACGTTGGGACCCTCTGGGTATGTGATTTTGTCATGGTAATAATAAAGAGATGAGATGTCGCCCGTACAATTTTGGATTAATGGTACTCTGATGTTTGGCAATTTTGGCAACCGTGTATTGTCATTGCTTTTCTAAAATTCCAGAACGATGAACTACGTAAAGAAATCACGCTGCTTAAGAAGAGAGTTTTAAGTCAAAGTAAAATCTTGGAAAACACGGCAACTCGTCTTGAGGTGAGGAAATTAAGGCATCGTTCTCGATCCCTTTTATACCCCTCCCTTTTTTCATGCCTCCCTCCCCCCTTTTTTTCCTACCCCATCGCGGACCGCAAAAAATACAATGAGATACAAACGTCGCCAAGAAAATGATCCGAATTTTATACCAATAAAAATTTAAACAAGTATCTAGTTGATATGAAAACACGGGAAAGTACTGGTTGTCAAATAGAAATCCATTTTTTGATCCAAATTATCAAATTTCTCAAGGAATACGCTTTACTTTGTTTGTAAATTTCTGGTAGACTTATTTCTGGTAATTTTCTTTATTAAAGACAGTTGCTAAGTTTCAACAAGTTTCACAAAGGAAAACAAAAGATGTAAGTGATTAACAACAACAAAATGGATTTCTATTTGGTAGCTAGTTCCAGGCCTTTTACTCACGGTCAGATCAGGTAGATGGCGGGAGCAAGTAAACCAAGAAACCAAGAATACATCAGTAATACTTACCTGCTAACTAACAACTTATTCAATCTGTTATAAACTACATTATGACACTTTATACATTCTAGTTGTACTACATCTTCTCTGTATCTTTTAAGTAAGTTTTCGTTTTAAATATTTTACAATCGCGGATCCTAAGTTACAAGTATGGAACGAAATCTGCTTCTCAACGAAGCGTAGGCCCATTTCTCGGGAACAAAATGTAGAATACGTGTAGGGCGTCGTGAGTTGGCCCACTTCAATGCTAACACAGGTTTATCGATTGTTTTCAGACGTCCAGTCGAATGAGAAAGGAAGTCGAACGTTCACTCTTCGCTCGATGTAAGTTGTGTATAGCATCAGAAACGACGCTAGTTTATTTTCGTTGCGCTGCGTGACCAGTGGACACAAGTATTAAAAGTTTTGTTTTAGCTGTTCCATTGTCGACAACAAATTTGGGCCTCAAAACTGAAGAGTTTTCAGTATGGCTAGGAGAACGACTAAGTTCTCTTCTACAAACCCGTATTCGCTTTCAATGATCTGCTGTTTTCAAGACACATTACGTAAAAGGATGTCACAGAGTTTGCAATAACCGATCTTCAACGGCAAAATTATGTACTAAAGTTTCCTATTGTCATCAAACAACGTTACGTCGGACTGTTTTTCTTTCCCGTCTTTTGATTTAAATCATTCAACTGTCATATGACACTGCTAAAATTTCTGTGATCACAGTGGCAATTCTAAATTCATAAAGTTTTGATGAAGTTGTGAGAAATCTTCGAGAAAACTGACGTAATGTATTATATATAATGAACGGTTTGGATCCTTCGAACGTGTAATTCACGTCTAAAAAATTTGTACTGTACATGCTGAAAATGGTTTTGACGAGTTTAAATAATGTTCAGAAATGCAGTTCATGATATGTGTACTTTGTGGGTCCATCCTACTTAAGCCTTCGGTTTTTGTATTGGAGAAGTCACATTAATTTTTTGCCTGTTCAACAATTCCTCCAAACTTCAACAACTTTATTTTCTCCATTGTAGTATCAGAGACGCGCGATACTATTGGTTCTTCAAGAAAACAACTCGAGGTGAGCCAAACGCTTTAAAGAAATCACCCCCCCCCCCCCGAATTGTGTTTGCTACTTCTAAATTCAAAATGGCCGCTCAGCTGGTAAAAAACAGAGTAAAACCAGTGAGTAAAACTCGATCAATTTATAGTGATAGCTATAAAGGAGGGTAGACGAGAGGCAGGTTTTTAAGATGGCGTCTGTTTTCAAGATTCTTTAAACGAGAAAGAATCGACATTCCATTGTTGATTTGTTCTCGTTTTAAGAATTTTGAAAAACAGCCGCCATCTTGAAAACTAATGTCTCGTCCATCTCCCTTTAGCTATGATAACCAATTTTCATGACCTGCCCTGGAATTCTTAACCTTAAGGTGGATACGGGGGATAATCCCTATAAAAGTAAGTTTTACGGCCAGTTGATCTTATCCTACCGAAGCAGGAATCTTCAACGTTTTTAAGCTGTAACACATAACTTACTGCATGCGTTTATTTTACAGGATCGCTTGGCATCCAGGAATGGCAACTAAATTCCAAACATTTTTATGTTTTATATTTTCTGTAAGTATATTAACACATTTCCTAAATTAATAATTTTTATATAGCTGACTGACAGCCTTGCAGTGATAAAGAAAATAAATTTAAAATGTAATCTATGCGCGCCGATATTTGTATTGTATCAAGGTAGAAATCGATAAATATATACATTGGCTGAACAGAGTTCATTTTGAAATGGATACATTTCAAAAGCCAGTTTTGGCTTCGGATCTAAAAGGACAGCCCGTTTAAGCTTTGGAATATTTCACAAGAAATCTTGTTTGCATCTTAATAAATAGAACTAACAGTATATACGTAGTTTCGTCTTTCTTACAAAGCAATGGAACTCATTGTCCAAAATGTGACGGATTAAATTCGATTCGACGTCTACACCAGGCCTTGGGTAGTGTGTATTTTCAGGTAGTGTCACAGAATAGAAACAAGCAGAAAGGCGACTCGAGTCGGGACCTTTAAAGTTTGTGTCTCCACGCATGTCTCATTGCGCATGTTCATTATGCTGGTTCTGGCCAGTCAATTGCCTTTTCAGGCCAATAGGAACGCTGAACTGGCTGTCCCGCCATTATTCTGGTCAGGCAATTGCATAAAAATAGAGGGACACGTTGCACTGCTGAGTGGCGCTACTGTGTATTCCCTATACTGTGGTACTATGTATTGTTCATCCCAAATTTCCATCAGTATAACGGATGGGTACCATTCCTAAACGTGCTGTGGATTGGCTGGTTGAGAATACAATAAGCACGTGACGATGAAGGACCTTATGTACTATTTGGTATACGAGCAGGCAGTGGCGTACGGCGCTCGATAATTAGGGGGGGGGGGCACGTATTCATATATTCGTGTTCTGCATAAATAACTTCCCTTGGAATCCATTGTTTCTACAGTATTTGAACACGAATATATGAATATGTGCCCCCCCCCCCCGAATGAACGAGCGTCGTACGCCACTGCGAGCAGGAGTGCTTCATCAGATATAAAACACGAGGAGCAGCCGATCATCTGATGAGACACGAATTGCGAGTATGTGTTAAAAAAATCTCAGTATAGATGTTGCCGAAAAAACCGAGGCAAAAATTTTGTGAGAATACACGAATGTTTTGTCACATGTAGACTCTTTCATGGCTATGATTCCCTTTGTTTTTGCTCGTGAATTATTGAGTTTTTAATTCTGCATAAACCAGAACAAAAACGATGACTTGTACTGTATTTCCAAAGAGTTCTTCAGCCGTGGTTCAACGTTTCATTGGTGTTCATAATTTCTACTTAAGCTTAATGGCAATAATACTTGCTTGCGGAAATAAATTGAAGTTGGACTGATTTACAACCCCAACTGATTTAAGCTTTGGCAATAATACTTGCTTGCGGAAATGCATTGAAGTTGAACTAATTTACAACGCCAACAGATTTACAACCCCAACTGATTTAACATTTGGCAATAATACTTGCGTGCGGAAATACATTGAAGTTGAACTGATGTACAACCTCATATCTGTTTGTCAAGATAAGCCGGAACCAGATCCGCTACGCCCTGACATTTCCAAGTATTCCCATGTTGTCTCAAGCACGGGGAAATTGTACACAAAGATATCTTAAGTTTCAAAGATATCTTAGATATCTTGCACTTCCAGAAACGATAACACTTAATGCAACGTTCCGAGCGAAGAGCCTTTGTAGGGAATTTGTACTGCCCAGCTGGAAACGTCGAATATTACAGTCGATTACAGGCAGCTAACTTTACTCTGTAATATTCCGAACTTCGTTGCGAAGTTCAAAAGTTCATTTCAGCGTAGACTTGGGTCAAGTCCGTCTCTCTAAAGTGCGAAGAGAACCGAGGGAATTGAAACTGCGCCGCAAGCTTCCCTTCGGACTTTAGAGAGACGGACTTGGTCCAAGTCTAATTTCAGCGTTGCCAACTGTAATTTTGTGCAAGTCTCAAGCAAGCTCCCTAAATATCCCGAGATTTCCTAGAAAATCCCCAAAATTCTTACTTTCATTATCATGTTCCCAATCTTTGCGCAATTTAGGTCTCAGGCCTCTTATTGTGTGTGTTTTGCCTCTCGCTTTTGCTTCTGAGAGCCTTTCAAAACGAAATTTTGATGAATATGCAGGTCAATATAGGGCTTAAATACGAGCGCATGAACGATCTATTCGCCAACTACATTCATATGATATTGCAGTGAAAAGCGGCCCGAAATTGACGATAAATGCCCAAAAAAGGTCATTCGCTCGAAATGCCGAATTCCGATTAAACATTTCAGGTATAGCGAAAGGACTTGTATACCTCCGTGTGTTTTGCGCTACCAGTGGCATCGTTAGCTCGTTAATTGTTCAAACTTTATTTTTTTTTACAAACTAGCGTTACCTATCCTCCATATAGAAATATAGGTTAAATTCCGAGAAGGAAGGATTTATAACATATAAAGAGACCCCGAGAACGCGTACCGTCCAAACGCTATATATGACATAAATCTGCGGTATTTAACCTACTTAATTTACAGTATTTGGGGGGGGGGGTTCTAATAGAATCTTTGGACTTTAAATAATTTAAGTCGAAATTCTTTGAGATTTTCCCACAAGTTTCCTCTAATTATTTATTAAAAGTAAACAACCTAAATGTGACCCGCAGTACATCAAAGATAACCCACCCGAAAATAAATTTACGTAGTTTAAAGCCCGTTTCCACTTAAACTGTATCATAGCGAAACGTAGCGTATTCTATTGTGTCCATATCATTAGTTCACCCTGAGTGTTCACGAGACAATGAAATACGCTACATGTCGCTACGACACGGTTGAAGTGGAAAACGGGCGTAGAACCTTGTCCTCACCAGCGCAAGCACAAGCTAAAGGCAAGCAAAAGACAAAACAAAGAAACACATTGAAGTGTGTTACATAAGCATCGTCACGAGCACAATAGTGCGAGCATGAGCTATGATAGAACAAGAGCAAATTTAAAAGAAAACTCTTTGTCTTCGTAAACCTCTGAGGAAAAGTTATCTTATTGTTATGTTGCTTATGCTTATGCTCATGTCGTCAGCGTCTGGCTAAAAATAGCGAAAAAAGTGATCGGTCAAAATGCTAAAAGTGTTATCCGTCTTTGCAACGAGTAAAACAATAAATTTAGCTTAAAAATTTATATACAAAGTTAAACTTGCTTTGGGCATCAATCCATACAAGCTCGTCTCCAATTTTTCTCCGACCTCACTCTCCGATGCCATCGAGCACGAATTTCGAAGAAACCACGGTGTCTTGAAGCGAACACAAAACGCGCTGAGTCCCTTCCACGATATTTTGCCGTAAATATGTTTTAATGTTATGAAATAGTCCGCTGCATGATTCATCTTCTTCTGGAGTGACATCCAAAGATTCGAACTGCTTCAACATACCAGCCTAGAACATAAACTTTGCTTCAATAAGTCTTTCCTAGCAGGCAATTTGAAATGGAAAAAAATTGTGCCGCGAAGGTTATATCGACTATTTAAAATGGATTAGTAACCCTTTTCAAGAGCAACAGGTTTAAATACCTCCGTAGCCAAGGACAAGAAGTAGACAAAAGTGACTTCGGGGACAAGATCTTCAAGAATTTTGGAGAATTATGTCATTTCATGTAGGCTACATTAAGTAAGATTTTGATGCTGAAGAAGGAGAGATTACATCACGACTTTCGAGGTATCTATCAGACTTATAGTTCGTTTTGAGGAGGTTTTCCATCAAGAATATGTCGACGATTTTAGGTCAAGATTTTTTCGGGGTTTCCTGTCAAGCTTCGTGTGATTATCTATTCAAGGTTACTATCGGAGTTAGTGATTGCGGACATCAAAGAAACCTGACTCGAGAAATTAACTCAGTATAAGTTAAATCCTCGAAAGATATGGTAATTTTTTTAAAAAAAGTGTAAGTTATGGTAATTTTTAAAAAATTAATTTTCTGGTTCAATTTAATACGGAATTTTTCAACGTCCGTTTGTTTCGTAATTTATCAAATTACTCCGCTTCGGATGCGGAAGATTAGCTTAAAACCTCCCCAACCCTTGAAGATGACAGTTGAAACTTCAAGATCTTGACCACAACGCCTATGATTGAGAAGAATTGAAAATCTGCTTCGTATAGTCCTTATAGAGGTAGTTTCGTCTAATTCTTCCCAAGCGCTATAGCTCTTATAATAAACTTGCATTTTCCCTTCTCAACTAAGCTATCGAATTCTATAGGACCATCAGAGTAAACCAAGAGTATGGATGTTTACATAGGAAACTTTTATCCTACGTGACTTGTATTAGGTCACACGTAGCGCAAGGCAGATCTTCTGGACAAGATGACTAGCCACTCACATGATCGGACAATTGCTTTATCCGCATTAAGCCATGAGCAAATTGCATACAAAGACGGAAGAGTTTCCCCGCTTGTAGCTGAGTCTGTTGTAATACACTTACCCATCCCATGTGTTCAGCAATCCAGGCGACCAACTCGTTCTCCATAAACTGCTTTACAGAGTAAACTATATTCACCACAAACTCGCAGTTACTCTGCAAGATACACTCGACTACTAAAGCGCCAGTGAAAGCAAGCAGTGCGATAATTTTAGCCCACGTAATGCCATCCTCGAAAATCCGAGTTTGCATACCGTCGAGGGCTTTACACACGGAGTGTTTTGAACGCAAGCTGTCGTGTAACTTGAGTTGTAAGTGGTCAAATAGACCGGGGTTTATGATTTGAAATACTTCACAAACTTTGCATATTTTCATTGCTCTGTCCACGTGAATATCGTGAACTACTCGGCTAGTTTTGAAATCAAAGTCAATGCGGTATCCGAGGATATTGTCCGTACTTTGCTCGATGCATTTCATACAGTAATACAGACACTCTTCTGTTAATGACAGCTTCGCTTTATTCGTTTCCATGATGAAAGAAAATTCGTTCTGGCGGAAACTTGCCTTCAAAATAGCTCTATCACTTGGTGCTTTCTTCATGTCGTTGACCGCAGCTTTCACATCAAACTTCTTACTTGGAAGTTTAATAATATCTTGGTTTAACTCGTACAGAGTTGCTACAGTTCTTTACCACTGGGCTGGTGTTGTGTGTTCAAGCATCGCTTATTGGCTGTGACTGAGTTTAAACTGAGCGTCTTTAATTACTGTCAGTGGTTAATTCTAATCTCCAACGTAGCCCAAATATTTATAACTTGTTGGCCTATCAAATATCACAAGGAAGTGAAAATGCCAATATTCAATTGACCAAAACTTGACCTTCCTCAATATTGGATTGCATTTCGCATAAAAGCGCCCAAGACATAGTTTGGGGGAAAGTTCAATGTGACCGAGACTTCGATGTCCCAAAGTTGAACATTAGAGCTAAAAAGTACGAAAAAAGGCATTAGGTATTAAATAATAATCCTTTATTTTGCTCTGATACGTGACTTACGTCACTGGCCCCATGTCGAATGAAATTGACAAAGGATTTCTTTGTTTGCATTTAAATTCAATCCAACATTCTGTCGATTGCAAAATTTTAATTCATTTTTAACAGAGTGTTTTAAAAATACAGGGTGTACAGTGTGTCCCAGAAAAGGCTAGCCTTTATAAAGTCATGCGCTAGCGCCACACGTTTGAATTTGAATGCTTTAATTCCCCAATGAGCCGACTCTGTGTTATTCTGGCGGAGTAATTTCAATCACTACAGAATTACGCATTCTTGGGCTCATTAGGGAGTTGAAACATTCAAATTCAAACGTTTGTACGGCTCAAGCGCTTGACTACTGTACAAGCCTTTTTTTTGGACAATGCTCTGGAGTAGTTGTCATGGAAGTTTCACACATGAGAATTGTCTAATGGACCATTCCCTAATTAGACAAACTTTCAAATTGGAAAACGATTTTAGCACAGTTGTAAAAAGCTTCCTAAATTTAGTGAAACTGTAAAGTTTGGTTGTGAAATATTGTAAAATGTCCATAATATAGTAACGTAAAGATTGCTAACTTTGTATACTTTTGTATTACGCGGGAAAAAGCGTTACCACATTTCCACATAGTGGTAACGCTTTTCCGTGCGTAATACAAAAGTATACAAAATTCGCAAACTTTACAGGACTATATTTTCCACATTTTACAATATTTTGCAACCAAACTTCACAATTTCACTAAATTTAGGAAGCTCTTTCCAACTGTGCTAATTTTGTTTTCCAATTTAAAACTTTGTCTAAGTAAGTTCCCGAATAAGGGAGGCATGAGGTTTTTTTACTCACCCTGTTGTAAACCTTTGAAATTAAAATTAGCCAGCAATCTATCGTATTAATTTGAATGGTTCGAATTACTGATTCTCAAGGATGTAGAGCCTTCTACACAAAGCAAATTTACTCTATGTTATTTTCAATTTCAGGGTTGGTAGATTGCCTGCATAAATTAGCCAAATTTTTAACAATTCTCTTTGTTGTTCTTTGGGTTTGCCTTTTGTTCTCTTTGTTTTCTCGACAGCACCAGTGACGGCGAACCAATTGTTCAGGAATACTGGCGACCTGATTAATTTCCCATGTGCACAAGACAAGTATCGTTAAGTACGGGGGGAGGGGGTGTTCCTGGATGATTAACAAGGGGGACCCTTAAATATTGTACCAAGTAAATCGAATGTCGAAGTCGCAAGTTTCGAGACGAGCGCCGAAGGCACAAACATTACAACCTAATGAGGTCATACCCCACTTAGAGGTATAGGTAAATGGACGCGCGTATTTCTTACTTTTAGGGACTAGGGGCAAGCCCCATCGCAATAATATTTTGATTTTTTAAAGGACGGTAACATCGTTTATCGCATCCAAAGAGCACTTTTCCTTAATGGCAGCCTTCTCTCCGCCGCTTTGGTGTTCGTTACAACTAAGGCCATCCGCGAAGACCCTGGGAGCAAGGTTGACTATATCTATGATTATGCGTTTGGCTTTTTTTCGGCCCAGGCCACCTGGCAACCCTGTCTGAGTCCTCGAGTCATAAGCGTTTACATTCACAACCGAAAGTCAGCTGTTCGTAGTTAAATTTTTGCACTCTGTAGCTTTCCCAGTTTCATTGTCAGCATGGCTGGAGAAACAGGAAGAGAACTGAGTAAAGATCAACAATCGTGCACATTTTGTAAAAAAAAAGAGTTGGACTGGAGAGCATGGTGGGAAGCGATAGTGCCGAACATGGCCAACGCAAACGTATACAATCCTCGCCAAGGTACACACTACTACAACAAAAAAGAAGCAATTTAAAAAGTTATAACTACATAGTTTGGCCACTGAAACTGTTTGTTTTGACTCCGAAACTATTAGTTACGATGAGCAAACAATTAGTTATTGGCGGCGAAAATTGCAGTTGGGCGCGTTGCTAACAAAAGTTGCTAATGTTTATTCAAAAGTTTCGCCTTGCTGTATTTAGAAATAGATTTTCTGCATACAGCAAGGCGAAGCTTTTAAATAAACACCATAAACTTTTGTAATTTTCACCGCCAATAACTAGTTTAATTAATTGTTTGTAAGTAATGGCATGGTGGAAAAGACGGAGTGCGGAGTCTGTATGTAAACTGTGTTTCTAGACTTGGCGGTGATTTTCAAACAGACTCCGTCTTTTCCACTTTATGGGGGCAAAATATGGAAAACACGGAGTCTCCTTGTAAATTGTGTTTCTAGACTTGGCGGTGATTTTTAAACAGACTCCGTCTTTCCACTTTATGGGGGCAAAGTGTGGAAAACACGGAGTCTCTCTGTAAATTGTGTTTCTAAACTTGGCGGTGATTTTTAAACAGACTCCGTCTTTTCAAAGACGGAGTCTGTTTAAAAATCACCGCCAAGTCTAGAAACACAATTTACAGACAGACAGACAGACAGACGCACTCCGCACTTCGTCTTTTCAGTGGCCAAACCATGTAGTTATAACTTTTTAAATCTTGCAAATGGTTGTAATGAGCTATATCCTTATTCTAATGAGTTTCCCAACCATATCTTCTATTAACGATGATAATGAACTCTAATTAACATGATTTTGTCTTGGAAAATAATTCTGTTCTCAAGCGTGCTGCGCGCGCTGATTGGCTAGCCGTCTTCCATTCTGCTAGTTTTAATATTGATACCTGAATCAATCAAAAGCGGTCACAACCGAAAGTATTAAAAATGTTCGCCGTTCTCTTGCTTTCCCAAGTATTTATATTGTCAGCATGGCTGGAAAACCTCTGAGAGAAAAGAATGATGATCCACAATCGATCACATATTCCAAACAACGGTTGTGTTGGAGCGTATAGGGAAGCCATAGTGCCACAGAATGTCGCTGAGACTGACGATGGCGGTTTATACACACCGCGCAATACCATACCATACCATACCATACATTGAAAATTTGAGTAATTAGTATTCGTTCATAAATAATACTGATTCAGCCATGATATTAGTTTTTACTCATCAATAAAATTGCCTACTTGCATTGAGTTACTTACATTGCGGTGGGTTGTGGAGTTGTGATTTTCGCTGCAAGGTTCGGTTGGTCATGGCATTCATACGAATTATTAATGTACTCTAGTTATTACTCTAGCTACGAATTGTCTGCTACCTTCCCCTACAAGGTGAAAGCGGTGGTGTGAAACGGTGGTGTGAAATTATTCTAAATTGCTTTTTCTTATTAAACATATTTTTGTACATTTTAAAACAAATAATATTGGTACAGGTATTATTCTACTGTGGGCAGAAGGGCTCCTGCGATGCTATGAAAATTCCTGGCAAAAGACCATTTCTGTGAGAGATGGTTTAATATTTGCAGTATATGTAATACAATCAAAAAGTTCTTTGTTACTTTTTTTAACCCTATCTCCACTTGAAGCAGGCTTATGTGAATAAGTTGTGGAAAACAATGGTTTATTTAATGGCAAATTCTGCATTTTAGGAGACTATTTGGTAATGTACTTAAGGATCCAGGGCAAATTTGGCCTTTCCTTTCTCCTCTCCTAGGGCCTTCAAGCTTCTAAAAATACCTTCCCAATCGAAAATTTCATAGCACACAATAAATGTTTGATTATAGATTCTTGAAAATTTGGGTTCAATTAGACAAACATTGTATTTTATAAGATTGATTTTACACAGATTCAGAATCATATATACTGAATATATGAAGACTTTCTCAAAGTCTGTTTCTTCCTCGCTCCCTCTTAATCTCTCTCCTTCCCCATCAATACAGTACATATATCTTATTACATGTTTTTCCTTGTAGCGTCGCTTTATATTTTTACGAGTTCAGCCGAATTTTGAATAGCTTGCAGGGCGAGTCAAAATGAAAGAATGAGTACTAATATATACAGCGATACTACACACCAAAACATCTAATAAAATATCTGTTTTACACTGTGTGCGAAAGAATCCAAATGACGCTAAAAACGAGTACAAACATACACCTGCAGTTCTCTTCGATACAAACAACTGCAGGTATCAAAATAACGCCGATCCAAATATCGCTGTATATTTGTACTCGTTTTTAGTGATATTTGGATACGTTTGAACCCAGTGCTGTAACAAAAAGATTAATAATTGAAAAGAAATGACTAATTAAAGTTGAGATCGAATAAATGAGAGGTTATAACGCCAAATCATAGACTTTCAGGTCTTGTATACAACGCCTGCATTTAAACCGCAACAAGTACTATGTAAATTCGGTTGGAGTCTTTATAAAGGCGATCCTTTCAATTTCTCGGGCTTCAATAAGTTTATAGCAGGGCCGCACATTCAAACATTTTTTTTGGGGGGGGGGGGGGAGGTAGGTGGTGACTGCGACTCTGTGCCGACTTTTATAAGTTAGAGTTAAAGACGGAGAAGGAGGGATGTATGTCATATACAGCCCCCGAGGACGCGCAGGGTCCGAGTGCTTTATATTCATACATCCCGACTTTCGAGGTATTTAGCTAACTTAATTTATTTTTGAAGAGGTTCTTTAACAGAGTCTTTTGTTAAACAATTTAAGTCGAGATTCGTCGAGATTTTTTCACAACTTTGATCTTATTATTTATTTAAGATAAATAACCTATATATAACCCGCGGTACATCAAAGAAAACCGACTCAAAAATAAATTAATTAATTGTATCTGCTTACTATGGTGGCGACACTCGCTAGAAGATAACTTGTAGGGGCGGGGGCTCTCCCCCGAAAAAAATCTTTGCAAAGCTAAACGCCGTTTCGTGCGTTTCTGAGAACGAGTCATGCGTCATTCGGCAGCAGACAGAAAAGTGCTTTTGACTACTTGAGCTGATGGTAATCTGATAGCGTAAGGGAAATGAAATTATACTGTCATTATTTGACACAAAATAATATTTGTTTCATATTTACACTTACCCCACCCCCTACGTGTGCCCCTGGCTCATACGATATATATGAGTTTGAGTGTGTTAAAATTAATATTATACTCAAATGTGCAAGAATTTAATCAAAGTCTCATTGCGTGCTATCGATTTAGAATTTCCATTTGGGAAGGTATTATTAGACGCTTGTGGATCCTGGGAGAAGAGAAATTAGGGAAGGGAACCCCAAGTACCTTTTAAAATGGGTCACCTATTGAAATGAGACAACGAAGTTTTGAAAAGATTGTATAACGTATGCTATAAATATTAATAGAAATGGTCTTTTGCTAGGAAATCTCTTTGCATCGTTTTCCAGGAAATTTGCTAGCATAGTTTTCCAAGAAATTTGCTGGCATCGTTTCCCAGGAAACTTGCTAGCATCGTTTTCCAGGAAATTTGCTAGCATGGTTTTCCAGGAATATTCCTGGCATATTTACGAGCATGTATAATTTGCCGTAATTACGGTAATTGTTTTAGGTCACCCTACCCTAAATTTCGAGCTTCTTTTAGGTTACATTTCCATGACACACATAAGACAGTCACGAAATGAGAACGACCAATCAACTATTTCATGACCGTACCAGTTCGTTTCATGCAAATATAACCTTTTGGCTCAGAAGCATGGGTCTGGGAACGAGGAGCATTTTATCATGTGTTTGGCATTTTTCTGCCCAGGCCACCTGGCAACCCTGTCTGAGTTCCCTGAGTCAAAAGCGTTTACATTCACAACCGAAAGTCAGCTGCTCGTAGTTTCTATTTTTGCATTCTGTAGCTTTCCCAGTTTTATTGTCAGCATGGCTGCAAGAACTCCAAGAGAAAATAATCGTGATCGAAGAAGCGAAAGATATTTAAGAAGAAGGTTCTGGTGGAGTGTATGGAGGGAAGCGATAGTGCCGAATAATGTCGCTGAGGCTGACGACGGCGGTTCATACACACCGCGGAATCGTCGCCCGGGTGTTGCTACCCACTACTATAACAACAAAACAACACAAGCACTCCAGAATGGCTGCGACGATGGAGGCACATGCTGTGGAGTATACGAACTTAAGGTAGTCGGAGGAGAAACGGAAGCTGTCGTGTATATTGGTTCTACATACAGAAGGTCAGCAATGTCGCTTTATCGAAGGCTATCCGAATACATGAGAGATGGAAGTCATATAAGAAGAATAATTCAGAGAGCTCTGGATCTAGACTTTGCAATTCATGTCCGATGGCTGAAACTATCTCAAGAGCTCTGTCCAGCCGTCCGCAGAGGTGAAAGATTAAATTATGCGACAGCGATTGAAAACAGATGTCTGGATTCGTATAATTATGCTTGGAATCAACGTAATAATGGTAACCGCCGAGAAATTCATGACATCAATGTTTTACACTAACTCAAAGAGTACCAACTCAAGCGAACCTGTTTCAAAATAACATACATTTTATTATATTACTTTAGATGATAAGTTTAGAGTATAGCTGATCGAAGATTTTAAACAAAGATTACTTAACGGCGTAGTAAGTTTGCTATTATTACTACAATAACTGACATTATATCTATAACTTTTGTGTCGCAAACGTCCAGTATTAAAATGTTACATTGAAAATTTGAGTACGTAGTATTCGTTCATAACTAATACTGATTGAGCAATGATATTAGTTTTTAATCATCAATAAAATTGCCTGGTCGAAGCAGAGTTACTTGCATTGCTGTGGCTTGTAGAGTTATGATTTTCGCTGCAAGATTCGGTTGGTCATGGCATTCACACGAACTATTAATCCCTAGCTACGAATTGTCTGCTACCTTCCCCTAAAAGGTCAAAGCGGTGTTGTGAAAAGAGCTATTATTCTAAATTGCTTTTTCTTGAGATTATTAAACATATTTTTGTATATTTTAAAACAAGTAATATTGGTACAGGTATTCTACTCTATGTGTGCAGGAGGGCTCCTGCGATGCTAGGAAAATTCCTGGCAAAAGACCATTTCTATGAAAAACGGTTAAATATTCGTAGTATATGTTATACAATTAAAAAGTTCTTTGTCACTTTTTTGAACCCCATCTCCACTTGAAGCAGGCTTATGCAAAAAAGTTGTGGAAAACAAGGGTTTATTTAATGGCAAATTCTACATTTTAGGAGACTATTTGGTAATGTACGTGGGGATCCAGGGCAAATTTCGCCTTTCCTTTCTCCTCTCCTAGGGCCTTCAAGCTTCTAAAAATGCCTTCCCAAATGGAAATTTCATACCACACAATAAGTGTTTGATTATAGATTCTTGCAAATTTGGGTTCAATAAGACTAATATTGTATTTTATAAGATTGATTTTACACACATTCAGAATCATATATGCTGAATATACGAAGACTTTCTCAAAGTCTGTTTCTTCCTCGCTCCCTCTTAATCTCTCTCCTTCCCCATCAATACAGTACATATATCTTATTACTTGTTTTTCCTTGTAGCATCGCTTTATATTGTTATTTTTACACTGTGTGCGAAAGTATCCAAATGACGCTAAAAATGAGTACAAACATACACCTGCAGTTCTCTTCGATACAAACAACCAGGTATCAAAATAACGCTGATCCAAATATCCCTGTATATTTGTACTCGTTTTTAGCGATACTTGGACACGTTTGAACCCAGTGGTGTAATGAAAAGAATAATGGAAAAGAAGTGTCCGAGGTTGTATATGACACACATCCCGACTTTCGAGGTATTTAACTAACTTAATTTATTTTTAAAGAGGTTTTTTAACAGAGTCTTTTGACTTTAAACAATTTATAAGTCGAGATTCGTCGAGATTTTTTCACAACTTTGATCTTATTGTTTATTTAAGGTAAATAACCTATATACAACCCGCGGCACATCAAAGAAAACCGACTCAAAAATAAATTAATTAATTCTATCTGCTTATGATGGTGGCGACTCTCGCTAGAAGATAACTTGTAGGGGCGGGGGTTCTCCCCCGAAAAAAATGAGTTATGCGACATTCGGCAGCAGACAGAAAAGTGCTTTTGACCATTTGAGCTGATGGTAATCTGATAGCGTAAGGGAAATGAAATCATACTGTCATACTCCCAAGTACATTATAAAAGGGGTGACCTATGAAAATGAGACAACGAACTTTTGAAAAGACTGTATGACGTATGCATTAAACATTAAACCCTTTAATAGGAATGGTCTTTTGCCAGGAAATCTCTTTGCATCGTTTTCCAGGAAATTTGCTAGCATCGTTTTCCAGGAAATTTGCTGGCATCGTTTTCCAGGAAAATTCCTAGCATGTTTACGAGCATGTATAATTTGTAATTGTTTTAGGTCTTGTTTTACGGGTTGTTTAAGCTCTTCGTTAATGCGTGGGTAAATAAAGTATTCTAATCTATTCTATTGCGGAAGCCCTCCTGCTCACTTAGGGTAGAATGTCTGTACCAATATTAATTGTATTGAAATATACAGAAACATGTGTTAATAATTTCAAGAAAAAGAAATTTAGAATAGTAGCTCTTTTCACAACACTAATTTCACCTTTTAGGAGAAGGTAAAAGACAATTCGTAGCTAGGGTACATTAATACGTATAAATGTCTTGACCAACCGAATCTTGCGGCGAAAAACACAACTTGACGATTCACAGCAGTGCATGGAACTCTACCTCAACCAGGTAATTTTATTGATGTTCAAATCTTAATCAAATCATTCTCTGTTGCTTGTTTAGCAAATGAATGCCGGTGCATGGTATCCCATTCTCCCAGCAAAAAATAAACAACTCTCAGCTCCAACTTTATTATCCCTTCAGGACCCTCTATCAATGAATGGTAGACGATGTATACTACTTTCTTAAATTTTTAATGTAACATTTTAATACTGGACTCAATCGACATAAAAGTTAGATAATAATGGTAGTAATAATAGTAACAATAGAAATAATAATAGTGATAATTTACTACGATAAAGTAGTCTTCCTTTAAAAACTTTGATGTAAAGTAATATTATCATGTGAAGTAATATATTTATATGTTATTTTGAAACATGCAGGTTCCCTTGAGTTAGTCCTCTTTGAGTTAGTCTACACTGATGCCATGAATTTTGCGGCGGTTACCATTCAGTCGTTTATTCCACGCATAATCAAACCTATCCAGATATCGGTTTTCTAGCTCTTCCGCTATTTCCTCTCCAGTTTTATTAAATCTATTGTCACAGATCTCTTCAGATAGTTTAATCCAACGGACATGAATTTCGAAGTTGTCATTCAGAGCTCTTTGAATTATTTTTTTTATATGACTTCCATCATTCATGTATTCGGATAGCCTGTGATACAGGGACTTTCCTGACCTTCTGTGTGTAGAACCAGTATACACGACAGCTTCCGTTTTTCCTCTGACTACCATAAGTTCGTATATTCCGCAGCATGTGCCTCCATCGTCGCATTGATTCGCCAGTACTTGTCTTGTTTCGTCGTTATAATAGTGCGTAGCAATATCCTGGCGAGAATTGCGCGGTTTGTATAAAGTCTCAGCGACACTCTTTGGCACTATGGCTTCCCTCCATACGCTCCAACGCAACCGTTGTTCCGAAAATGTGATCGATTGTGGGTCATCATTCTTTTCTCTCTTAGGTTTTCCAGCCATGCTGACAATATAAATACTTGGGAAAGCAAGAGAACGGCGAACAGTTTACTTTCGGTTGTGACTTGTGAAATTTGAACGGTTATGATTAAGGTATGAATTTTAAAACTAGTAGAATGGAAGACGGCTAGCCAATCAGCGCGCGCAGCGAGAGTTCTTGAAATCCATACCATGGGCCGTGCGCGCTTGAAAACAGAATTATTTTCCAAGACAAAATCATGTTCAATTAAACTACAATTTTGAGAAAAATGATATTTTAATTTGATATTCACGATGCAAACATACAAAGAACTAAAAATCATGTTAATTAGAGTTCATTATCATAGTTAATAAATATTAATTTGGAACTCATTAGAATAATAAATATGGCTTATTACAACCATTTGCAAGCTACCGTTTAGCGCTTCGCAGACTACAAGTTTAAAAAAGTTATAACTACATGGTTTGGCCACTGAACTATTTGTTTTGCTGATTCTAACCGTCGCTTGGGCGGGGCCAAAACTATTACTTACAAACAATTAGACTAATTATTGGCGGGGAAAATTACAGTTGCGCGTGTTACTAACAAAAGTTTCTAATGTTTATTTAAAAGCTGGCTTCGCCTTGCCGCATACAGCAAGGCGAAACATTTAAATAAACATTAGCAACTTTTTGTAGCAACAATTTTCGCCGCTAATTGTTTGGTCATCGTAACTAATAATTCCAGAGTCAAGCCAAATAGTTTCAGTTAATAGTTTCGTATTCAACGCGGTTCCACTGTATTATGTTTTTTTACAAACCCACCAATTCTTGAATTGCCCAGTTGTTCATTTCGCGGATGGTTAACTTTTAAAAGAGCTTGACATTGGTTGTTATTAACTATATTTATCCAGGATATCCACGTCACCGAAGTGATTTTCAGTGGGGTTACCTGAAATTCAGATTTTATGCAGGCATTATTTACATCATCAGATTTTAACAATAATTAGCTAAACATGAGTTCACAGAATGCACAAGAGTTATACGGTACAAAACAACATAATACAATTAACACAATACAATACAATACAATGGTTAAATTAATCAAGAATACAATACGCATGTTTCTGTATCTATGGACTATCAAAACACGCCTCGCTTACATGAAGTATTTCACTAGTCGATGTTGACGTCATCTTGCACATGCGCAGTTGTTCGTTCTTTCTCTTTACTCGTGCTTCATCAAACTGAACAAGGTAAAATTTTATATCTCGATAATATCGCGAAACAGTCGCTGTATTTTACCAAAGGTTTTTCTCATTTAGCGACTGTATGTTAGTATGTGAATCTGTTATTCATCCCTTGGGAAATATTGCAAATCTGAACGCGCAAAAGTCCCAATTTAGTTAACCAAGTGTAAGCACATATTTTCTCTAGTAAATAGTAATTCTGGCAATTATGATGCATTTTAAATACGTATCAAATTCTTCGTATCTGATCAATGAAAGATTCCTTTTCAATTTGAGTTCTGCTGGATGTTTATTATAAAAGAAACTCCATTGAAAAAGAAGCTTTTTTGACAATATGCAGGAATATCAACAAACTTATTTCGTCTTGCAAACAGTACATGTTCCACATATGCTGTTATACAGCGCACACAATTATCGACGGCAAAAGGCAATTGCCGCCGATAATGCCGCCGAAGATGAAATTATCGGCAGTAATTATTTTGAGGGTTTTTTTCCTTATTATTCTGCCTATTTAGCAACAGCAAAAATTGCTGCTGATAATGCCACCAAACTTGAAATTATCGGCAGCAAGTTTTTGCCTGTGAATTTGTCCAAATTGTGAGGGCTGTGTTATGTATTTACTATTCCACTCATGGAACAAGTAGGTCTATAGTTGTGGGATAAAAGCACATATTTGTTGAAACTTCGGAAATAAATTTATGCGGGCGATTCTTTGCACTTGTAACAGCCACTGGCCATGGTGGAATCCTGGCAAACCTCTTCCCAAAGATCTGACAACCATTGTTTAAAACCTTGTGCCAAGGTGAGAAATGATGCTAAGCTATGCCTTTTTAGCTTCATAATATGATACCAAAAAGAAAGACTGTAAAAACAAACACTCTCACACCATTACTCCAAGAATTTTCAAACCCCATGTCGAAGAGGGGTTGTACATGGATTCCATTCTGGCATATGCTTGTGCACTAAAGTGTGTGTCTTAGTGCCAGGCCTGTTGTTCTATGATTGTTTATACCCCCACTGTTTATACAGTATACTCCTTAGAAGAGCACTAAAAATATGGTCTGTTGCAAATGTTGCTGAGAAAATAATATGAAATTTATGCAAATGAAAATACAAACAAGAATGACAGCAATCAACCTGTTGTAATTATGCTACATCTTTTTATCCCTTAAGTCAGTTTTAGTTTTTGGCCCAAATATTTTACAATTGCTAACATTCTAAGATACTTTCCTCCCATTTTGGAACAAAGTCTGTGATGGACAATGAAATTTGTTTGTGGACACCCCTTAGTACAAAAAACATTACCTTACATTAGCACAGATCATTGTGTCTCATCAATTGCTGAGAATCAAGATGTTTGATAATTACATAAACAAAAAAATTTTCATGTGTATCAGGATGTCGGCAAGTTTGCAGTGGTCAATAATAAGAAACAACTCTTCATTTCTTGTGAAGAGTTTGGGTAACACTTTCACAAAGGTATGTTTAATTCAAAGTATTACTTGGAAATTTATTCATGTGTTGGTGTGGGCACTTTGATATTCAAGTTTGTTATATTTTCTTGCAACAGGAGCCTAACAATCTGACTGGAAAAAATGCTTTTAAGTACAATGGTCTCGTCAACAAGAAGGTATACAATTATTATATCACATATAGCGCTACAACTGATAATCTCACTTGTGAGATTATTTATGATAGTTTCACATGTGAAAATTATCACTTTTCAAACAATTGTCAGTCATTGCTCATTGATATTTTTTTGGCAAGAAAAGACTAAAAAGTACATGAGTGCTTGGAAATACCAGATTTATTTAGAATGTAGAACATATTTCTCGTTTGTTTGCTGTGTTCACGATTGAGATATCATGTGGAATAAACCTGGTCAGTTTTTCTGCACACCTATGTATTATTCTCTAGTTATAAATTCTCAACTTGTAGCATTATTGTTCTTGCTACTGACAATGGCATCAACCAACTGAGATTATAATATGGGGGAGCGCAATTACTTAGTGAGCTGTACCTCTTGCAATGCTATGTCAAGTGTGGTTACATTTCGTGAGTTTACACTAGGAGTTCTTTTGTAGTTGATCTCTCCTGCACTCTGATTTTTTCTATGTCAGCTCCTCTTTTGAATCAGCACATATATTTGTGCACTTTATATATTAGCCTCTGGCTTTAAGTAAGCTGTAGTATTGATTATTTGGCTGTAGGGCTAACTTTTTTATCATTTACAGGTTGTTGGTGTGAAGCCCAGCCCTGGTGGCAAAGGTGTAGTGCTTGTGACCAAGAAAAAACGAGGTATAAAATGTCAATAACTTAAATGATAGAGAAATAATAAAGTGTTATAGAGGGAATTGCTGAAACTGCTGCTTAAACACTGTAAAGCAAATATCAGATATAGCTAACACATTCTTCTAAGTTTGTACTGTTGTAAACTTCATGAAATATTTAAATCGAATGAAAATTATCATGCTATAAAAGGCTGAATGGCTGTCAACTTTATCACTGATGTTTCCAAGAGTTTATTTTGTATAACAAAGTATGTAGTTTTTTACAGTCAAAAAATCTTGAACACGAGATGGTTATTTAATGTCATCTGTGCATGTGTACTATAATAACACAAAGCCCTCAACCAATAAAAATCCAGAATGAACACTTGTTATTGTATATAATTCTATATAATTTTCTTGCAGGTCACAACAAGCCAGGCTCTAATTTAGTTTCGACCAAACTGAGTAAAAATAGCCGTGCTACACTGAAGACAATCAGGAATGCTTGCAGTAAGAGTCATTACCGCAGCGATTTGGAAGATGCCGCTGTCCGTCGAGCTGCTGCGCTCTTACGAAGCCAAAGGCCGACAGCTGCTGTCCAGAAACGACGTACCCGTAAGAAGCAAACTTAAAATGTAACATGGTAGCAGAATAAGCTTCCAAATAAAACGTTCACATCTTGTGTATAAAATGCTTCACTTATATAGTTGTACTTAAATTAACCAACAATATACGCTGTATTTTGGGCTAAATTTGGACATCAATCTACATTTACACAATCTTTGTGGCTGAGAAGTGCTCTATTTTATTTTGAAAATGATCCTGAAAACCAGTGAATGGTTTGCAGCCATTTTCAAATTGTGGGAAAATCACAAAAATCAAACATCACAATTAATAACACCATTTATTGATAATTCAATTAACTAATTTCCCCCACCAATTACATCCAATTAATGTTTCTACAACTATTTGCTACCAAATTCAATAAATCTTTGAAACCGGCAGTCTCGACACCTATTAGAAAAAAATGAACAATTTAGAATTAAACTTTCTACAATCAGATGTGAAAAACCGTCAAAGTGTTTCAAAACTGACACTGCATAATATCCCAATCTTCAAAGGTATTCTTATTTTTTCACTTCAGTGGGTACATATTTGCTTCAGCCTATTATTATCTAACATGTGCACAACCACCACCATACTCTGGTCAGGCTTTGCCAAATTGGAAGCTCTGTCCGATCAAAACAATCCTACATTATGGCAACTATTCAACTGCCCTTGTTTGCTAAGGAAACTGCCGCTGTATAAACATCCAATCCGAACACTGTAACACAGCAAGATTATTATCAAATTATTGTGTCCAATAAATTATTGGGATTATCACAGTTAGTGTTTGGATCAAGGTCATTTTATATGCATGAAATGAGAATTCCAATAAGTATTGAAATTATCAAACATTGTAACCAATAATTTTATTTAGTTACAATGTTCGGATTGGCTTGTATAAAATACTGATTTTGAAAAAATAGCTCACTTTTTTACTGCACTTCAGTAAGTACAAATTTGGTTTCCTGACCATTTAACATCTGTGCTTCACCATTGGGGCCCATTTTTACCAGACCCTCATTGGGCTTTGCCATGTTGAATATTTTTTTGGTGGTGATTTCATCAAACAGAAGAAGAATGGCTTCGAATTCCTCTCTGTCACAATCTCCCATGAAGAGTTGCGAGTTTTTTCCGACGTGAATACACTGTGCTTTTCCATTGATTCGTTTAACGTTTAACCACCATGAGGGGATGAAATATACTTTTTCAACTTCAATTGGAGTTGTGCCGACTGTGGATTTTGGTTTGAAAAACAATGGCTTATATGTCAAAGAAGGGTTTGAATCATAAACCAACTGCTCTCCAGAACCAAGCAGCGAAACATCGTCTGAAACAAATTGTTGAAACAGACAACTATTTGAAACAATGTTTATCAAAATACTAATGGTAGACCTTTTGAAACACTTCTTTACAATGCAGTAATATGACTAATACTTACAATATGTACTTGCACCAAGTGAAGGTCCACAACTAAAATATGAGAATGTCACATTACTGTAAATCAGGCTGGGAAGGCAAACCAATTTGGTTTGTCTCATGGTAGAACAGTGATTATCAATACTGTGATTGTTAATGTGTTTGATAGGTAAATTTGGGGACATACATGGACCACAGATTTGGAGGAGGTGACAGAGAGTGCTCCTCGACTTGTAGATTATCAAATCCTGCAAACCTGGAAATTTGTATTTTTTAGGTACCCCCCTGACCATAGGACCATCCCCCCCTCCCATTTTGAACTATGCTCTGTAGCCAACCTACCCCCCCCCCCAAAAAAAAAAGTGGAAGTGAAATGCACAATACATGCAGCTGGCACCTGTCCAGATACTGAACTCAAGCCGCAGTGATATTGATAATGAATAATAACTCTAATCTTGAGATGTGTTGGCAATTTGATCTAAACACCACAGAAAAAGAAAGTTCCCCCCTACATACATCAGAATACATTCTAAACAAATGAATTGCTGTTAATCAAACCTATAACAAATTGGACCTATTCTGGGCATGATTTAAACGGCTTTACACGATTGCACTACGATTTTGTGTTTACCAATGAATGGTGAATGAGACGGATCACACTAGCATATTCAGCAAGTTAATTTTGAAATCGGGTATTTTTGTGTTCAATGGGGTTTAACTCATTATTGCACGCATGTGTGACCCAGTTCTTCACACACCCATTAAGCAACCTACCATAGGTCCAAGTAGTTCTAGGTTTGATTAACAGCGATTCATTTGTTTAGAATTTATTCTGATGTATTTAGGGGGGAACTTTCTTTTTGTGCGGTGTTTATATAACCTCTCCAAGAATATACACAATAATATTTCAAGATTTAATTAAGGCCGATTTCTATTCAGTGCAATTTAGCAAGTGCGCAGATTTGTGCGATTGTTTTTTTTTCTGAAACAAAATGCGTGCTGCAAGCAGAACGAAACTCATTGGATATTGTGCCGCGAGACTGAACCGAGTACAAAAGACAGTGCTCGCAAAATTCCGCGCGTTGGCAAAACGGGACTGAATAGAATTATGGAAATCCCGCTAAACCAATTTACACTACCGAGGTCCTCGTATTTTGGCCTCCAGTCTTCCAAACTTTTTAAAATTGATAGTATAGGAAAGCTTTTGTCTACAAAATCATAAGGGTGTGCCTTGTATGATCCCTTGCTGTTCAATCCTTATAGGCGCAACACAGTTTATAACGCAAAATTTATTAGGAAACTCATTAGAGTTGCGATGTAATCCATTACCTATGGTTTGCTCTGGTCCTGCAGAAATAAATAAAGTGGGTGTACCATTGTACACTTACCTAACCAAAAGCAAAAGAGCAGCGACGCACGTTGCACCAGCCATGTCTGCGACGTACACAATCATTCAAGCCGCGTGAACAGACACTTGATATATATATCATGACGTAAATGCGAAAACGTTAATGATCACGCGTGAAATTCGATTGAATCGATGGACATTTTTCCGGAGCCAATCAAATTTCGTGTAACATATGACAATTCACGTGACGTCATCATGAGAAAGGTACATTGATTGCTATTGGCAAAAAACAATGTAGCACGTGATGACAAAGAGCCATAGCAGTGAAACGTTATGCGCATGCGTGGGAATTTGGAAAAGCGTGGGGCAAACTAAATCTGAGTATCTTGGGCGGGACTGAATCATAGACATCAAGACTGACGGTCACGGTAAAGGGAAACTATTGAAAATAGTTAGAGAGCCCACAAGGCAAAATATACATTTTATCCCACATTTTAAAAAAAAAATGTATACAATTATATACAATAGTATAACCATTTAGCCATTTTATTCATAATTCAATTAATAACCCATCTAGTTAGATTCTAGTTACATTTAGCTGTCACTTTATTCACCAAATTGTTTAATTAAGAGCTCCAGTGTTCCCTCCATACCTGAACAAATAATTTGAAATTTAATGAGATGGAGTAGTGGTTTTAGAATATTTTTATTTTTTTGTTTGTCTCATTTTAAAGCTTTTGAACAGGCAATTCTAATTAGATGCTTTGCGCAGGTTTCATGTTTGCCCAACAAAGAGCAAACTCTCTAAATGGATAAAAATTTGTTTGAAACAGTCCTTGCAGTATAAAATGCTAATTTTCAAAGTATAGCTCACTTTTTTACTGCACTTCAGTGAGTACATATTTGGCTTCACGGCCATCTAACATCTGAGCTTCACCATTGGGGCCCATTACCAGACCCTCATTGGGCTTGGCCATGTTGAATATTTTTTTCGTGGTGACTTCATCATAGAGAGGAAGGATAGCTTCAAATTCCTCTCTCTCTGCATCTCCAATAAAAAGTTGAGAATCTTCTCCAACATGCATAGCCTGTGCATTTCCATTGATCCTCTTTGCACTTAACCACCAGGTAGATTCCCATGGAATTTTTTCAACTTGAACAGGAGTTACTCCTTCAGTAGATTTTAGTTTAAAAAACAATGGCTTGTATGTCAAAGTAGAGTTTGAATCATAAACCAACTGCTTTCCAGAATCAAGTAATGACACATAATCTGAAAAGGACGGAATGGTTTTTATGGTATCCTACTTTGTTGAAACAATTACCAAATTTCTAACCAGTGGGGGCTCCCTGACATGTCCGGTAGCAGACACATATCAAAATGCACAAATTCTTTGATAAAATGAAAGCATTGTATTCTTACAACATGGTTTCTGCTCTTCAGAATCAGGATTTGATGCTGGTCCACAACTAAAATATAACAACAACTTTGTACAATGGCAATTCCACCAAACAGTTAAGCTAACGAGCTGGCCTAGCAAGATAAGTTGCCCAGTTTAAGTATTTAACATAACCATGTTTATTATATGACAAAATTACTGCAATTGAACTGGTAAATGTCAGTAATGTTGTCATGATATATAAGATCAACTGTCATATCAGATCATTATGGCACAATATATAGTGCCAACCAGAATTACCTGTATACAAAAAAAAGAAAATGAGGGGGGGGGAGTTGGGGATTTGGGCAAAGTTACAAAACTAGCGAGCTCAACGCCTTTCCCAATGGCCACTCCAGACATCACGGAACTCTTACACATAAATACAATAAGTTGCAATTATTTCTCTAACTGTATCAATTTAACATCAAAGCAAACAAATATGGCATAATGCATAACATTATTAAAATCAACTCTATTAGCCTTCTAAACGCATTCTTGAAATTGCCTTGCAAAACGCATTCTTGAAATTGCCTTCAAGAATGAAACCATATTTATATCTTTTTGTTCGTGCAAACTTTACACGTTCGCAATTGTCATACAATATTATTAATCTCAATAATATTACAAAATAATAGGCTCGGTCCCAGAACGGCTGGAACCGAGCCTATGCTGTTAACAGCCTAAGCAGTATTCCATAGCTAACCTTAAAGACATCTTTCCTTCTTTGCCCTTCAAACTATTTCAAATAGACTTCGGGTTTATTAGCTGAAATTAATGCCTTTGGCACAAATACAAAATAAATATAAATGTCATGTAGTCGAAGTCACGGAGCCTTGTTATATATGGACAGGTTGTGATTGACGTAACAAGCATTAAAAGCTGACACCCACTCGGCAGCCATGCGTTTAAATATTCGACCTGTAGTAACTTCGCAGAACTTCGCAGTTTTGAGCAAAGGTCTTTCGTTCACTAACATCACGACGAAGGGCCTTTTCTTGAAACGTCAAAGTTCTGTTGTAAATATCCCCCAAATAAACATGCAAAATTCCAAAAAATTTTACTAAAGGTCGACTGGTCGAGTTTCAAAATCTTCGAAATTCGAATGCTGGAGATAACATAAAGAATAGGCGAGCATCTAAACAGCCAGCGGTACAAACAGCAGGCTCAAGAGAAAATCCACAACTTGTTGGAGATTGTAGACGTGGTCTACCGATAAAAACAGGTTATAAATCGTTTAACTTCGCTCGGAAGAAGCTTGGTAATGCCTGGAAGAAATGTGCTTTGCCTTGTCCTGTGCGCGTTTGGTTTTGCCTGCGTTTTAGTCGAGTGCCAACACGCGCATAGCCATGAACACGGTCATGGACACAGCCATGGACACGGGCACAGTCATGGACACGGGCACCTCGATCCCGAAGATTACGAGCACGAAGATCACAGGCATTTGTACTACAGACCGCAAGAGGATCACGATCATGATGAACACGAAGAAGATGACGTTACAGAGGAAGAGCTGCAAGGTCATGTTGGTGGAAAGGAACATCCCCACGAAGAACATGGTCATAGTCATCAAGGACATAGTCATACCCATGGAGGACACAGCCACGAAGGACACGGCCACGAAGGACACGGCCATGGAGGACACGGCCATGGAGGACACGGCCATGGAGGACACAGCCATGGAGGACACAGCCATGGAGGACACAGCCACGAAGGACACAGCCATGGAGGACACAGCCACGAAGCTCACTCTCACTCGCAATATAGCGACCACGAAGATCATGAAAAGAAAGCCGAAAGCTCAAAGCCTGTCAAAGACCGATTTGCCTTGTCCACCTGGATGAATGCACTCGGAGCAACGTTTTTGATCAGCGCTGCCCCGTATCTGCTGCTCTTTTTGATCCCGCTAGACAAGAACACTGACGAACAGAGACCGTTCCTGAAGATTTTGCTGAGTTTTGCCTCTGGAGGCCTGTTAGGCGACGCATTCTTGCACTTGATTCCCCATGCTGTGTCCCCACATTCGCACGGAGAAGACGGCAGCCATTCTCATTCGCATTCACACGGAGGAGGCGAAGCCCATGGGCACGATCACGATAGAAATATGATCGTTGGGCTTTGGGTTTTGGCTGGCATCGTAGCCTTTTTAATCGTCGAGAAATTCGTGCGTTTTGTGAAAGGGGGGCACTCTCACAACCATAGTCATGTTGTACCCGTGCAAGACGACTCGAAGGAAAACGAAGACAAAAAGGAGCAAGAAACTACGTCTGAAACCAAAGGTATGTTTGAAAATAAAAGACATCATTTGCATTTTATTTGTGTCAATGTTTAATGAGTGTAGCATTGATCTGTTTTTACAAAATCAACACTCGCGGTTTGTAGAATGCTTAGATGTACGAAATTAAATCGAGACATTTTAAATTCACATTATATTCTGTTTGTATTTCGCGTAAAAAGGTTTATATTTACTGTAAAGGTTTTTGGTTTTTATCGTGGCCATAAAAACCTGATTGCTTTTTGAAGTGTTTGCATTGACGTGTCGTACTTTTACTGTTGCTTTAAATTCAAGTACACGTGTACTAAGAGTTTGTACACATGGCATTAATCATGCCATTGTGACGTTTTGATATATCCTGTTAATCAAGGGTTACAATAGGTAATTATGCCCCTCTAATTAGAATCCCAAGGTTTCCTTCGTAAATTACACAATTAGAAAATCAATTTCGAATATTCCAAGCAACAATTAGAATGGCATGTTTAGAATTCAACAGCACTGTTGTTATATTTGCGAAAGCTGAATTTAGGAAGGTCTACAAGCTGAATTTTACAAGAGTTTTTTTTTACACCAATTCTATTTGTGTGCACAGTTATGGGCTGTGGATATGTCTAGTTAGCTGTTCTCAGATTATTCTCAGATTTGCCTGGTTCCACATAAGCAGAAGGCATATTTGTTATGCAGTTTTAACTGGCTTCAAACGCAGTGTAAATGCAGTCAATGTTAACAGAGCCGGCCCTAGAACGTTAATTAGAGGGTGTATATTCATATATTTAGGTTCTGCTTATTCACACCCCCCCCCCCCCCCAATTAATGTTCTAGCTCCAACTCTGAATGTTAAGCTCCAAGGTAGGGGAGGGGTGATAGGGCTCAAATCCCCAAGGGTTACCCATCTCTCCCCCCTGAGGTTTAACATTGATAGGCACATGTTGCTATCTAGTTCTTACTTAATCCAGTTACAACATAAAATCTTTTATTCAATTTAGATGATGACCATAGCAGCAGTGACCATAGCAACAAAAAACATAGTCATGGTGATTCTAGTCAAGGTGATATTAAGGTGGCTGGTTATCTAAATCTTGCTGCCGACTTCACACACAACTTTACAGATGGACTTGCAATTGGTGCTTCATTCCTTGTCAATAGAAATCTGGGATTAATAACAACTATTACAATCCTATTACATGAAGTACCCCATGAAATTGGTGATTTTGCTATCCTCATTCAATCTGGATGCTCGAAACGTAAAGTAAGTTCTGTGAACGCAAATAAATGGCAGCATGTCACATGTGTATGAAATCTTCTTACATGTACATGTCTTTCTTCTTATAGGCAATGCTTCTCCAGTTGACAACAGCGACAGGTGCAATGGCAGGAACTGTGTGTGGCCTGCTAGCCGAGGGAACTGGTAGCTCCGCGGCAACATTATGGATCTTGCCATTTACTGCCGGTGGCTTCATATATATCGCTACAGTTTCTGTTATTCCAGAATTGCTAGAAGACAGCAAGTTATGGCAGTCGATCAAGGAAATCTTTGCACTTTTTGTTGGAGTTTTTATGATGGTTTTGATTGCAAGAATGGAGTGATACTACAACTAAATTGAATAGATTTAACAGGTTAATTGAATAGATTTAATAATTAGTATTCCTTCAAGATTCAAGAAACTTAAAATAGTTAATCTGTCTTTAAAATAACTTTAAATTTTATATAAAATTTTGATTTGATATAAAATCTAAAGTATCAAATCCCATATGTGTTTTTGATCAAAAGTCTGTTTTGGTACTTGTGTCAGGCAGATCTTCACCAGTATATGTTAATGATGTGTTAATGTTATAATAACTGGAACCTTTAAACATAGTCAGATATAGAATGGGTTGTTCACGGAAAGATTTCTCCCCCATGGAGGAAATAAACAATACCCCTTCTCTGGACATCCTATACAAATTTGAGGCATTCTTTATAAGATCCACCCTTTCCAGTCGGTGGAAATTTCTTTTGTGGGTCGGCTATGAATCTTTTTTGAAACAACCCAACGTTATTGGGCAATTCCTCATGATTGAGTAACTTGCATACAGAAGCAAAGCAAGCCTGACATTTGGTCATGCAAATGCAAATTTTTCTGTGTTTTTGACCATATAAGGAATGAATTTCTAAAGAAATGAATAATGATTATTTAAATTTGCATAGCATGACCAAATTGTCAGGCTGGCTTCACTACTGCTTGTGTGAGGTGTTGATTTCTTTGTGTAGATGTATTTTTTAGTTTCTAAAAAATATTTTCAAAACAAAACATTTGCATGGCTACAATATGAACATCTCTAACTTTGGAGTAGCCAAATTATAAAATTTATTTATACTTTGCTAGTTTGTTGAGAATTTGAGGTAAATATAGGTTTTGATTAATGCCACTTTGATCATAAGATGTAATGGTAATGCAACTGGCTAGCTAGTGTAGTTAAACTGCTGCCACTTGTATGCACCTGAACCAGACTAGCTAGAGATTGTTGATTCTGAGATCTTTAATGTCTACAAAAGCCACAACAACAGAACTGAAATGCTACAAAGACAATCAACACAATGACACAAGCTAGTGTTTACAAATTTATTTTATGGCATTAAACAAACATGAAAGTTTAATTTCTTCTAAATTGCAAACAAGTTTTAAACAGCACACCAGTACTATCAAGTAGACAAAAGTATCAAATTTTTATATCCAGCATCATTCACAAGAAAAATGCATCCAGTTGTGCCATTTTATCTTTAGGTTTTCCTCGTCCTCTCCTGCCACGCTTTCCTCTGCCGCGACCCCGTCTTCCCCCTCGGCCCCGACGGAACATTGGATGTCTTCCCTTTGCCATGTCAAACTTCACCATCGGTACCAGGACTGGGTCACAAAATGCACAACCTGTATGCTCGGTTTTCTCTCCAGGAAGAGGAGACTTGTTTCGATGAAAAGTGACATCAATTAGCGACGCCCCACACTCGTCACAACCGTCTTCTGACAAGGATACTTTAAAGGCATCTTCAAACATGTGAATCACCATGTTACATTTGTTGCAGGCCATTTTCCATTTTGGTCCAGACATGGGGTCCATCACAACCATGCCATCTTCACATGTCGCACAGGGGCATACACTAAGGGTGGCGGGTGAAAACTTGCAACTAGGATGAAGACATTCTGGGCAGCCCATACCTTTCTTCATGCCAGGGAATGGTGGGTTATTGTAGCAATATGGGCAAATTGGGGTCGTTTTGCCTTGACTACCTGTCGAGCAGACAACCAACTCAAAATCATCTAAAGGGCATTTCAACTCTTTGTATAACTTTATAGTTCCATTCTGAGGCAGGCTGTATGTTTCGTCACAGTGAGAGCAATGTAGTCTAACTGGCTTAGCACTCACCAATTTCATGTAACGAACACACTTGCCACAACGAGACAATGCTTTGCCGGTGTCTGCCAGCTTGGTGAATGACACCTCAAACAGTTCGTCCATGTTGGTGATACACTTCTCGAAATAAGTATATTTTCGGCAGAAAATATCAATTGTGTGTGACAGCACTGCATCTAAACTCGCTTTTCCAAGAGCAATAAGGTTGAGTGTTCCTTCAACAGATGATCGCATTGTAGGCAAAACTAACTCTTGGTCTATTTTCTGATAACCATGAACCAACACGATCCCAAGGGAAGTCGGGACAAGTCGACGGCCGCTGTGAAGTTGGACATAGTTCCTCTGGGTAATGTTGTTGATATGAACTGGAATGCTTGCATCTGTGCCAATGCCATGTTTTTCCATCAAGGTTATTAACTCGCTTTCGGTGAGGTAGTCGGGTGGGGATGTTTGTCGCTCTGAAACTTTCAGCTCAGATACCTTGCACGTTTCGCCTTTCTGCAGCGGTGGTATGGTTTCCTCGGCAGGAATGGCTGCCCAAGGCATGATGGATGTGAAACCAGCATCAATTGGAGTCTTTCCACTGAAACTAAAAGCTTCTTCTCCAGCTGTAAACAAAATCTTGGTCTGCAGGTACTTGCAATCAGGACTTAATGTTGCAATGAAATGTCGGGCAATGTAATCATACAACCGCCAAGCATCGCCGCTGAGTTCTCCTTCTCTTGCAAGCCTCATAGGTGTGATCGGTGGGTGATCACCGGCATCATGACCTTTCCTTGGTTTGTTTAGACCCGTGTGCAGCAGCTCACGTACCGTAGCTCCCCAGGCTGGTCCTCCTTGGAGTTGCTGCAGAGTTCCTCGAAGATCAAACTTTTCTGGGTACTGAGTGGTCTCCGTCCTGGGGTAACTGATGTACCCCTGGGTATACAGACTCTCTGCAATCTGCATTGTATGCTGTGGTCCCATGCCTAATGCTGACGACCCAATACGGAGCATTTCAACAGTGTGCAATGCTTGTGGCCGTTGCTTTGCTTTTTCTTTCTTTGAGACACTCTCGACAACAACTTCATTGACTTCTTGAACTTTACTGTAGTAAACTGTTGCCACTTCCTTGTCGAACACTCGAACTCTTTCCCAATCCAACGTGAATGTTCTTCCCAGTGAATGTTCTACTTTCAACTGCAGAACCCAGAATGGTTCCGGCTTAAATGATGTAATGGCATCATGCCGTTGAACACAGAAACCCAAGGTGGGTGTCTGACACGGGCCATAAGAAATCAAACTACTATCAAGATCTCCGTATTTGCCTTGAAAATACTTCGTTTGAAACCTTGTGAAAGCACATCCAATTCTCAGGTCGAGCTCTTGTCGGGCATCAACAGAGAGAGCTTGATTTTCGTCGGGTTCAATCAGGTTATTCATCGCAAGCTTGATATCAGATTCGGTAATCGCAGAAAATTTTGCACGAAATACTGTCTGCTGGTTTGACCGTGCTCTGTTCATAACTGGCTCAACACAGTCCAACACTTCAAAACAAATGTTCTCTCCCTCTTTGTCACAGTCCAACCATAACACAACAATGTCAACCCCTTTCCCCTCATGTTGTAAAAATTTGACCATATTCAATTTGGGGTTAGCTTCTTTTTTTAAAGTTGTTGCTTGGAAGAGTTCCACCGGAGCAACTGCATCCCAGTCGTTGTACTTATGGTGGAAATCCAACGCCATGACATGCCCGCATACGGAAGTCATTTTGAATTTCACTGTGGTGCCATGAAATGTACCATTGTACTCGTGGACAGAACACGCGCCGTTCAATCCTTTGCGAGATGTCATTTTGCCATTGGACAAAAATTTTGCAATTGATTGGGCCAGAGAAGGCTTCTCTGCCACCATTAACACAGTTTTCATCTTGAAATAGGTTTAAACATTGACAAAAATACTACATTTTTTTCTAACTTGTACATTTCTATAAACGTCTCGTACCACACGTGGTGTCGTGGCGAGTGTGACAAGTGCTTCCTTACCCTAACCCCCAGACAAAAATGCTTTGTTTGTAATTTTATCATTTAAATTTGTTTGCTAAACCATTTTTCATAAATTTGATTGAAAACTTTGTGGAAATTTATTTTTGCCACTTCTGTCAGTTTCAAGCTTGGTTGTTGGAAGTGCAATTATATTTTCTGGCCTGACTGCAACTTTCACTCCTCCCACATTGGGGCATTTATTGATTTAGTCTTCCACTTGGAGTGGAGTTGGAGGGAAACTCAAATTTACTGAAAGCATTTCTGATAAATAAGTGCATTGATGATTATAAAATTAGTTCTGGACTTTTAGAAACACTGTTGTGTTTAGAAAATGAACGTTTTAGTCAGTAAAAGGTGATATTTTAATGCTATTTAGCAGTAAATTGTTGGTTTATGAGCTTTAAATGGTGGGACGCAATGCATTTTGGGAAGGATTTAAAATGGACAAGATCGAAGCGCGAATCACAGTCATGCGCACTCGGCTCCGGCCGATGTCCGCCAAAATGGCGTGAAATTTGTATCCTCCAAAAAAATCCAAAAACAAGGACATCACAACGCTTGAATTTGGGGGAAAGTTGTGTCATTTCGTTGCTTGTGGTGTCTTGTACGTAATGGCGGGGTTTGACGAGGCTGGCTTGTCGGGTTCCGAACATGTACGCGAGAATCTGGGCAACTGCAATGAGTCGACATTGGCAATGTTCTTGGAAACGTTTCAGCAAGATAACAGTATTCTTTTACCTTCTCTTCAGCAGGCTCTGCCACTTTTGGACTTGCACAGTATCCCAAGATACGAGTTCCACCACACGGTGATGGAAAATTTGCGTGAAAAACTGTTGTCAAGGTTTGAAGTTATAGGAAATGACAAGTTACTACAACTATTAGAACAAGCTTTTTCGTTCATCAATGTTCCTGCATTGAGACCCGTTGTAATGGACATGCTCAAGAGAGTTACGACTGTTCCCCCTAAATTCATTGAAATGCTTGCGGGAGAACCTGAGTTGTACAGCAGTTGCTCGTTAGAGGTTAAACGCCAAATTTGGATACAACATCAGCCTCTCTTTGGCGATGCTGTGGGGCCTTTGCTGAACAAATATCTGCAAGATAAAAATACAGTTATATTCGATACAGAAGACTTGACGAGCCAGGATTTTTTAAGCCTGCGACCAAAGGCTCGCCGACAGCATCCGGTCGTTCAACAGTTGTCCCAAATGATCGGAAAGTCTTTGCAGTTGTACAATTTAGTTCTGCAATTTTTACGGACACTGTTTCTGCGCACAAAGGAGGCACACTATTGCACGTTACGTGCCGAGTTGCTCATGGCAATTCATGATTTGGATATTAAGGAAATAAAAGATGTTGATCCATGTCATAAGTTTATATGGTGTCTTGATGCGTGTGTCAGAAGTCAGTTGATTGATCCAAATAAGATCAAGGATTTAAGAGCGTACATGAAGGCAGCCAAAGCAACTGAAGAACAAGTGTTGGGGTAAGTTTGCGACAAGGGCAAATTTCTGGAAAGGGGGGCTGGGTGAGCAGGAGTCTATGCTATGCTATTATCATAGACCTAATTTATGGCCATTTGCCTGAAATACACACGAACTGGACAACCCCTAGGTAGCACACCAGTGTCAAAAAACTGCATAGATATAAGACTCTTAAACAGATTTGGAGTTATATGTATTCATCTTTTTAAGCTCAGCCCTCGCAATTTGGATAAATTCACCAAGACAAAAGATTGCCATCGATAGTTTCAAGTTTAGCGGCATTATTGGCGGCAATTTTTGTTGTTGCTTAATAGGCAGAATAATCAGGAAAAAACCCTCAAAATATTGATGAATTTTCTCATTTTTTTAAATAAACACAGTTGGTAAACGTACATGTACATTGTTGTAAAAAAGAACTATAATTTGCAATGACCACAAAAATATGTTGGAAGCAAAAAATGCTGCTGATAATTTCATCTTCGGCAGCATTAATGGCGGCAATTGCACTTTGCCATTGATAATTGCGAGGGCTGAAGCTAGTACCTAGCTTTTATTGTGCGATTTTGATGAAAAGTCAAGCACCACGACTGTTTCTTCTTTCCCCACTGCGATGTCGTTTATTACAGTACACACACTAAAATGTGATCTATTTATTTTATACATAAAAACAATAAAATTAAAAAAACAACCTTCAAAATCGTTGGCCGGCAAACATTAAGTGATGTCATCTGTGTATCAGTAACTATTGGTGGATTTCACTCAATACTTTTACATGGACAATGCTTGATGCTCAATTTCACACATGTTGCTGCTTTGTGTGTCGTGGAAGCGAGCAAATTTCGTTAAGTTGTATATATGTGCAACCAAGCACAAGGTCAAAGCCTATGAGGAATACTTTAGTCAATGTGATAACTGTGCTCTATTTTCAGTTCACCACCCAGTGGTAAACATGTCGCGTGAATGAAACACACCTATACTCCAATGACAGATAACTGACAACCAATGAAATTGCTTCTTTTCATAGGGATGTGGCGATGGTCCTGTGTGATCCGTTTGTCATCAATGTAATTGGTAAAAGTATTATAAAAGTTCTAATTCATCTTACAACAACTGAAGTGTTAGCCAGGGTACGTTATTTCTTCGTATTATACTGGCTAAAGATTTAGACAAGCTAAGATATAAGCCTATATTAATGTGTGAATTGCTGTGTTTTAGACAAGTAGCGATCTAACATTTCTATTGAGTCTTCTACAACTCGGTTTGGGGGCTTGGACGATGATTGAAAGTCAAGTATTCAAAGAAAATTTACTGGTAAGAATGCCTTAGGTAATGTAGTACATTGCATTAGTGGTGTTATTATAACTGTGCTTTTTCAAGCTAAGAAACCTGGCTTTGGAACAGGAAAAAATGAAACAGAAAAACAGAACAAAAAATGAAAATTGAAGGCAAGGTAGCCCAAAAGAAACCAAAAGTCTTCTTTACAATTGAAAAGAAATGGTTTCCTTTATGTTGAAATCAGTGATTAATGCTCTTGCATCTTCTCGGAAGAGTGCATTAAAATCGTAGGTACTATCAATTGGCAACGGTCTGTTAGACAATCAAAAGAATGGATTAGAAACACGATGTTGCTGACGTAACACCCATGATACAGCCTGGGGCGCTTTACGTAGGAACCCTGTAACTCATTTTGAGTATATGTCAGGAATTTGTATTTACACATTTTGAACAAGGACAGCAATGTCTATAGAACAATAGACTTTGGAGAACTTTTTCGTAATTTAAACAGGCTGTAAGTGATATTTCTTCGCACTCAGAAAGAAGGCAAGCATTCAGCGTCGGTTTTTAGCTTTTTTACACCCAAAAGAAGTTTTAAAAGTCGATAGTTTCATAAACATTGCCGTCCTTGTTTAAAATAT
Organism: Muricea muricata; assembly: GCA_963855995.1. Taxonomy (NCBI): domain Eukaryota; kingdom Metazoa; phylum Cnidaria; class Anthozoa; order Malacalcyonacea; family Plexauridae; genus Muricea; species Muricea muricata. The sequence goes on from OY979727.1 coordinate 3,946,774, forward strand.
ATAAATACAAGATTCTGAAATATATTTAAAGTGAAATTACAGGGTTCCAAAGTAAATCGTATCAGGCATTATCACACGTGAGTAGTATACAGAAGGGGGGTTCTGGGACGGGCGGAGCGGGCGGAGCGCCTTGCTCCGCCCATGACGTCATCATTTCTTAATTAATTCAGGCTGACGTTAATTTATTCGTCATGCCGGCTCGAACGCTGATGTTTGTTTATCTACGACTTGTACATTATTTCTGCTTACTTCGCTTTTAAAACAACTTCAGTTTTTAGTTCTCACTACTTCGCCGGCTACCGTTTATCTACAGTTTGTGTTTACAGTTTTCTTTATATTTCTAGCTCATCGTTGTCGTAAACGTTTGTTTTATATCGTTTCTGTCTACTATAAATATACTGTTTGTTTATATACAGTTTTCGTTTATTTCTAACTATAATTACCGTACGTTTAGCTGCGGTTTTCATTTCTACCAGTTCGTTTGTACCGTTTATCGAGTAGTTTGTAGTATAGCTTTTAGTTAGTTATTCCCGGCTAATTCACTGCCGTTTTACGGCTTTAGCTTGTCACTTTATTGCCAGTTGTTCGGCTGTGTATTAACAACAGCAGATTAATTAGTTTATTTCTGACCAACTCACAGTTGTTTGTTGATCTAGCATTTTTGGTTAGCATTTTAGTCCTCGTACTTTCATATTACATTACGAAATCTACTAGTGATCTGATTTTCACAACAGTTGTTACTGCGCATGCGCGCTGTACATTTTCCCTGCACCGTAATAATTAGCACTGTGTTCTGTGTATATATTGCGCGGTTTGATTGCAAGTAGGTAAAGAAAAAGGCGAATAGGCTAGGCCAACTTGATATTACCAAGTGCTTGTGGAACTACCTGAGAGCCAAGGTAAAGGTATGTGTGATCTTTGCATTACTTTATTGCAAGTGAGCTTATTCAATGTTACATATTTCAAGCGTCCCACAACAATCAGCAGCATGTTTTCTGTGTATATTCAGCGGTTGGGTTAAGATTTAAGAAACTTCATTTCGTCTTGTAAAGTGTATTTTAAATCTTTATTTACAGAATGGATTACTCTTGCAAGACCTGTTCGAAGACGTTCACGCAGAAAAGAAATTTAACTCGTCACGAAAAGGTTATCCATGGAGAGAAGAAGGCGTTTGTTTGTGATCAGTGCGGCAAGTCTTTTACGCGGAAGGATGATTTGAAGCGACATCAGAAGCGGCACCAAGGAATAATTACGCATACTTGTAACAACTGCAAGAAGGAGTTTTATCGCCGTGATAAATTGATGGAACATCAAATGCATTGCCAAGGGAACTCTTTGAAAAGGAAGCGTGGCGAGGGCGATACTAGTCCAACTCCGAAGAAAGTAAGAGTTGATGTTCAAACTGGAGAAGGCAAACCAGGCCGCCAAGTCGAAGAAAACGACATCCCTTGCAGCTCGACAACGGCGTTCGAAGATTCCTTGAAGAAAATCGAGTTGAAACCTCGCAATAATCAGAAGCAAGACATGTCTCACTTCTTACGTGGCAAGACAAAACCCATTTTGAATCACCTGTCGAATGATTTGATAGAGAAAAGAGGCATTAAATGGTTCATCAACGTCAAAGTGCGATTTGTCAAACCTAAGCCCGATGGCGAAGATCTGATCACCGAACCCCACTTTCGCAGTCTCTGTATGAAGACGGTAAATCAACACGAACTGCAAAATCAACTAGAAGAAGCCAAGCAGAAAATTACCCAGTCGCTGGTCTTATTTCAAAAAGAAGGAAGTGGTTGGGTCTTAGATGAAATCCTCCATCTTGATCTGAGTATAGCTCAGTATACTCCAGTTAAAGGTTCCAGCTATATCCCTCTTCCCAACAAGCTAAAGACCAAGAAAGCTATCATCAACATCAAGAATAAAGACAATAAGTGTTTCATGTGGTCAGTTCTTGCCGTTCTCCATAAAGTTCCTCTCCATTCTCATCCTGAAAGGCTCCACCACTATCAACAATTTCAAAATGAACTTGACTTTTCTGGTATTGAGTTCCCTGTTACCATTGACAAGATTGGAAGATTTGAGAAGCAGAACAACATCTCAGTCAACGTATTTGGATTCGAAAACGTGCTGCTTCCCTTGTATATCACGAAGGAACATTTTAACACCCACGTGAATTTATTACTATACTCTCAGGGAACGATCAGGCATTACTGTCTCATTAAAGATCTGAATAAATTGCTCTATGATCAGAATCGTAAGAAGGCTCGAATGTATTACTGCCGTTACTGTCTGCATGGATTCATCCGAGAAGACCTACTCCAAGACCACGAACCCAACTGCTCACAACACGGTCCCCAACGTACCGAGCTTCCAGACGAAGAAAATTCTTCCCTCTATTTCAAAGATTACCACAAGCAGCTAAAAGTCCCATTTGCGATCTACGCCGACTTCGAAAGTCTTACTGCAAAGATTGATTCAGTCCAACCAAACCCTGAAAAATCCTCTACTGAAAAGTACCAGCACCATCAACCTTGTGGATTTTCATACATTGTAATATCCGACCATGAGAAGTATTCCAAACCACCCATCGTATATCGCGGAGAAGATGCTGTCGATAAGTTCCTGGAGTGTTTACAAGAAGAACAGAAATATATTCAAGAGAAACTTGATTTTATCGAACCTATGCGAATTGAAAGAGAGGAGGAGCAGGCGTTTCAGCATGCAGTCAGCTGTCATATTTGCGGATTTGAGTTGGGAGCCGATCGTGTTCGCGACCATTGTCATCTAACCGGGAAGTACCGTGGAGCCGCACACAACGACTGTAATCTGAACTATAGTTTTCTAGGGCGAATTCCTGTCATTCTTCACAATCTACGCGGCTACGATTCCCATCTCATCATGCAAGGGCTTGGCAAACTCAAAGACCAGAAAATCAACTGTATTCCCAATAACACTGAGAAGTACATTTCCTTCTCCATTGATAATTTAGATTTCATCGATTCGCTGCAGTTCATGAATGCGTCACTCGAAAAATTAGTATCGAATCTTGCTAAAGACGGTGCAAACAAGTTTCCAATTTTACAGAAATATATTGACAGCGATAAAGTACCCCTTCTACTAAGAAAAGGCGTCTACCCTTATGATCACATGGATCATGTAGAAAGATTTGAAGAGTCGACCTTACCACCGAAAGAGTCATTTTACAACGTACTGAACGACGAGCATATTTCTGATGAGGATTACACCCACGCGACCAGTGTTTTCAACAGCTTCACGTGTCAGAACATGGGTGACTACCATGATTTATACTTGATGTCTGACGTCCTGCTCCTTGCAGATGTGTTCGAGAATTTCCGAAGCGTCTGCTTGAAAGCCTACAACTTGGATCCTTGTCACTTCTATACAAGTCCTGGTTTGGCTTGGCAAGCTTGTTTGAAAATGACAGATGTGGAACTTGAGCTTCTGACTGATCCAGACATGTACCTGTTCATTGAAGAAGGCCTTCGCGGTGGAATTTCGATGATCAGTAGTCGATATAGCAAGGCAAACAACCCGTATGTCCCTGACTACGATCCCACACAAGAGAATTCCTATGTGATGTATTTCGACGCCAATAACCTCTACGGTTGGGCAATGTCGCAGCCGCTACCCACAGGTAAATTCGACTGGTTAACCGAGCAAGAGATTGCAGAGCTGGACATTACGGACGTTACAGATGATAACGAAGAAGGCTACATATTAGAAGTAGACCTCCAATATCCCACCGAATTACACGATCTCCATAATGACTACCCTCTAGCACCAGAGAAAATGAAAATTCCCTCAGCGATGTTGTCATCATACTGCCAGGAACTGTCAGAATGTTTGAATCTTCGTGGTGGTACCGTGTCTAAATTGGTTCCGAATCTTCGAGACAAGACCAACTACGTCGTCCACTATCGCAACTTAAAGCAATACTTGAAACTTGGTATGAGGTTAACAAAGATCCATCGCGTTCTAGTATTTCAGCAACGTCCGTGGCTAAAGTCTTATATCGATTTTAATACAGAGAAGCGAAAGCATGCCGCGAATGACTTCGAGAAAGATTTCTACAAACTGATGAACAACTCTGTTTTCGGTAAAACTATGGAGAATTTGAGGAAACGCGTCAACGTCAAACTCGTCAACGACAAGACTAAGCTATCCAAATTAATAGCGTCGCCATCCTTTGATACCTTCCGCATTTTCTCCGAAGATCTCGCCGCGGTAAATATGAAGAAGACCAAGCTTTATCTGAACCGTCCAATTTATGTGGGGTTCAGCATTCTGGATCTCTCCAAAGTACTCATGTACCAGTTCCATTACGAGTACATGAAACCAAAGTATGTCTGCAATGCGAAGCTGTTGTTTACAGACACGGACAGTCTATGCTATGAGATAAAAACTGGTGATATCTATCAAGACATGCTGCAGGACATCGACCTTTTTGACACTTCGGAATATGGACAGAACCATCCATTGTACAGCTTAGCGAACAAAAAAGTTCTTGGCAAGATGAAGGATGAAACACACGGTGTCCCCATCCAAGAGTTCATTGGTTTGAGACCCAAGATGTATTCAATTCTTTACACTGAAAACGATAAGTTGGTGGAGAAGAAAACAGCCAAAGGGATTAAGAAGTCCGTAACGAAACGAAAGCTTCGGCATGCAAATTACAAGGATTGTCTGTTTGAGAAGAGACAGACAATGGCGAATATGAATCAAATTCGAAGTGAAAGGCACGAAATCTACTCGATCAAGCTGAACAAAATAGGACTTAGTCCTTACGACGACAAACGTTATATCTTAAACGATGGAATGAGCACACTCGCTTATGGACATTATAAAACAATAACAGCATAAACCAAGCGAACTGAAAAATACCGTAATGTTTATTAATATTCTTATTCATATTTACAAAAGGTTCCAATAGTTAACTACCCATGTTTGTTGGTACATAGAGAAATAACTGCTGAGTACCTGTGTTTGTTAATACATAGGGAAACAACTGCTAAGTACTTACAGTCATTGAATAATTTGTTTGAGACAAGCTCACATTAAAAAATGTAATTACAAATTCAAAATTTTTGCAAGATGCACCTTCTTCCTCTATTCTTTAACCTTCTAATACCGTCTACGTAACAGACATCACATTCAGAAATATATCGAAATGTTTTTTTGAGACAAGAAAAAGAGAAGAGGAAAATTCGGTGCATGCATGCAAGAGCAATGGGCGAATGCAATCTACGGCGATTTCATATTGTTTCGATCACGCACTGTCAGGAATGTCCCGATAAAGTATTCCATGATTGTACATTTGTTAATAGATTAAGAAATAGCAGTTGAATGACACCTATGTTTGTTAATACACAGAGAAATAACAGCTAAATCTATGTTTGTTAATACATGGAGAAATGACAGTTGAATGCTATATTTTTGTTAATACATGGGATATTAACCTATGTTTGTTAATAGATGTAGAGAAAAAACAGTTGAAATATAAAGTTTACAAATTTTACATGGTTGTTCATATGGTCTAAATATGGTGCAGTATTTGTAATCTTCAGTTCGTGAATGATAATGATTTAGATTTAATTCTCAGGCGGTAGCAAAACTGGCAAAACAACGTTTGTCAAGAAATTGTTAGGCAACGTTCAAGTGATGCCGCTTTGATGTATTTTCATAAGCTCGTTTAAAATGCGATCCAACGGAAGAATTTTCGCTTGCCTTAAATAATATTTAGTGTCCCCAATTAGTAGACTTATGTCGGCTATGTATTCTTGACACTGAAATAAAGTTTATGTATGTATGTATGTATGTATTGTCTGTCTTTTGCCGACAAGTGATGATAATCGGCCAAATGATTAGAAAGTTTTAACAAGCCTTGCTTCCCACACAGGGGACAGTCTTTACGTAGACGCGGCATGATACAAACTAAAAGTATTGAACTTAAACATATAACTAAATATTGTTAAACATAAAACTAAATACTGTTTTTGTAAAAGTCCCGTGGAGGGACAAATTGTGTCCCGCAAGTCCCGCAAAGTGATATTAGGTTTTGCAAAAGTCCCGTGGAGGGACACAAAGTCCCGTGGAGGGACAAATTAAGTCCCGCGAGTCCCGTTTCAGCAAAACTAACCCATACCGTAGGTTCTCAAATTGATTTGCATATATTATGTAAGTCTTGCGTACGTACGCTATCCGATCAATCAGAGTGTTGCAATAGCGCACGTAACGATGAGCTTGCCGCGCTTTTTTCTTTCAACCAATCACCTAAGGTCGCGAGAATGTATAAAACACGGGGGCCTATAAGCACATTCAAGGTATATAGCCATGAACCAGACACGGAAAGAGAAGGCAAGGTTACGCTCGGCAAAACACCGAGCCTGAAGAAAGACTGAGGTCGAAGAGTTGAAGAGGGAAGGTGAAAAGTTGAAAAATGTGTTGCAGTACCTGAGAGCGAACGCTCCGGATCATTGGCTTGCTGTTCAGCCGATTCTTCATCGAGAAACGACTAAGGAACCAATCAATGATCCGGAGCGTTCGCTCTCAGGTACTGCAACACATTTTTCAACTTTTCACCTTCCCTCTTCAACTCTTCGACCTCAGTCTTTCTTCAGGCTCGGTGTTTTGCCGAGCGTAACCTTGCCTTCTCTTTCCGTGTCTGGTTCATGGCTATATACCTTGAATGTGCTTATAGGCCCCCGTGTTTTATACATTCTCGCGACCTTAGGTGATTGGTTGAAAGAAAAAAGCGCGGCAAGCTCATCGTTACGTGCGCTATTGCAACACTCTGATTGATCGGATAGCGTACGTACGCAAGACTTACATAATATATGCAAATCAATTTGAGAACCTACGGTATGGGTTAGTTTTGCTGAAACGGGACTCGCGGGACTTAATTTGTCCCTCCACGGGACTTTGTGTCCCTCCACGGGACTTTTGCAAAACCTAATATCACTTTGCGGGACTTGCGGGACACAATTTGTCCCTCCACGGGACTTTTACAAAAACAGTATTTAGTTTTATGTTTAACAATATTTAGTTATATGTTTAAGTTCAATACTTTTAGTTTGTATCATGCCGCGTCTACGTAAAGACTGTCCCCTGTGTGGGAAGCAAGGCTTGTTAAAACTTTCTAATCATTTGGCCGATTATCATCACTTGTCGGCAAAAGACAGACAATACATACATACATACATACATAAACTTTATTTCAGTGTCAAGAATACATAGCCGACATAAGTCTACTAATTGGGGACACTAAATATTATTTAAGGCAAGCGAAAATTCTTCCGTTGGATCGCATTTTAAACGAGCTTATGAAAATACATCAAAGCGGCATCACTTGAACGTTGCCTAACAATTTCTTGACAAACGTTGTTTTGCCAGTTTTGCTACCGCCTGAGAATTAAATCTAAATCATTATCATTCACGAACTGAAGATTACAAATACTGCACCATATTTAGACCATATGAACAACCATGTAAAATTTGTAAACTTTATATTTCAACTGTTTTTTCTCTACATCTATTAACAAACATAGGTTAATATCCCATGTATTAACAAAAATATAGCATTCAACTGTCATTTCTCCATGTATTAACAAACATAGATTTAGCTGTTATTTCTCTGTGTATTAACAAACATAGGTGTCATTCAACTGCTATTTCTTAATCTATTAACAAATGTACAATCATGGAATACTTTATCGGGACATTCCTGACAGTGCGTGATCGAAACAATATGAAATCGCCGTAGATTGCATTCGCCCATTGCTCTTGCATGCATGCACCGAATTTTCCTCTTCTCTTTTTCTTGTCTCAAAAAAACATTTCGATATATTTCTGAATGTGATGTCTGTTACGTAGACGGTATTAGAAGGTTAAAGAATAGAGGAAGAAGGTGCATCTTGCAAAAATTTTGAATTTGTAATTACATTTTTTAATGTGAGCTTGTCTCAAACAAATTATTCAATGACTGTAAGTACTTAGCAGTTGTTTCCCTATGTATTAACAAACACAGGTACTCAGCAGTTATTTCTCTATGTACCAACAAACATGGGTAGTTAACTATTGGAACCTTTTGTAAATATGAATAAGAATATTAATAAACATTACGGTATTTTTCAGTTCGCTTGGTTTATGCTGTTATTGTTTTATAATGTCCATAAGCGAGTGTGCTCATTCCATCGTTTAAGATATAACGTTTGTCGTCGTAAGGACTAAGTCCTATTTTGTTCAGCTTGATCGAGTAGATTTCGTGCCTTTCACTTCGAATTTGATTCATATTCGCCATTGTCTGTCTCTTCTCAAACAGACAATCCTTGTAATTTGCATGCCGAAGCTTTCGTTTCGTTACGGACTTCTTAATCCCTTTGGCTGTTTTCTTCTCCACCAACTTATCGTTTTCAGTGTAAAGAATTGAATACATCTTGGGTCTCAAACCAATGAACTCTTGGATGGGGACACCGTGTGTTTCATCCTTCATCTTGCCAAGAACTTTTTTGTTCGCTAAGCTGTACAATGGATGGTTCTGTCCATATTCCGAAGTGTCAAAAAGGTCGATGTCCTGCAGCATGTCTTGATAGATATCACCAGTTTTTATCTCATAGCATAGACTGTCCGTGTCTGTAAACAACAGCTTCGCATTGCAGACATACTTTGGTTTCATGTACTCGTAATGGAACTGGTACATGAGTACTTTGGAGAGATCCAGAATGCTGAACCCCACATAAATTGGACGGTTCAGATAAAGCTTGGTCTTCTTCATATTTACCGCGGCGAGATCTTCGGAGAAAATGCGGAAGGTATCAAAGGATGGCGACGCTATTAATTTGGATAGCTTAGTCTTGTCGTTGACGAGTTTGACGTTGACGCGTTTCCTCAAATTCTCCATAGTTTTACCGAAAACAGAGTTGTTCATCAGTTTGTAGAAATCTTTCTCGAAGTCATTCGCGGCATGCTTTCGCTTCTCTGTATTAAAATCGATATAAGACTTTAGCCACGGACGTTGCTGAAATACTAGAACGCGATGGATCTTTGTTAACCTCATACCAAGTTTCAAGTATTGCTTTAAGTTGCGATAGTGGACGACGTAGTTGGTCTTGTCTCGAAGATTCGGAACCAATTTAGACACGGTACCACCACGAAGATTCAAACATTCTGACAGTTCCTGGCAGTATGATGACAACATCGCTGAGGGAATTTTCATTTTCTCTGGTGCTAGAGGGTAGTCATTATGGAGATCGTGTAATTCGGTGGGATATTGGAGGTCTACTTCTAATATGTAGCCTTCTTCGTTATCATCTGTAACGTCCGTAATGTCCAGCTCTGCAATCTCTTGCTCGGTTAACCAGTCGAATTTACCTGTGGGTAGCGGCTGCGACATTGCCCAACCGTAGAGGTTATTGGCGTCGAAATACATCACATAGGAATTCTCTTGTGTGGGATCGTAGTCAGGGACATACGGGTTGTTTGCCTTGCTATATCGACTACTGATCATCGAAATTCCACCGCGAAGGCCTTCTTCAATGAACAGGTACATGTCTGGATCAGTCAGAAGCTCAAGTTCCACATCTGTCATTTTCAAACAAGCTTGCCAAGCCAAACCAGGACTTGTATAGAAGTGACAAGGATCCAAGTTGTAGGCTTTCAAGCAGACGCTTCGGAAATTCTCGAACACATCTGCAAGGAGCAGGACGTCAGACATCAAGTATAAATCATGGTAGTCACCCATGTTCTGACACGTGAAGCTGTTGAAAACACTGGTCGCGTGGGTGTAATCCTCATCAGAAATATGCTCGTCGTTCAGTACGTTGTAAAATGACTCTTTCGGTGGTAAGGTCGACTCTTCAAATCTTTCTACATGATCCATGTGATCATAAGGGTAGACGCCTTTTCTTAGTAGAAGGGGTACTTTATCGCTGTCAATATATTTCTGTAAAATTGGAAACTTGTTTGCACCGTCTTTAGCAAGATTCGATACTAATTTTTCGAGTGACGCATTCATGAACTGCAGCGAATCGATGAAATCTAAATTATCAATGGAGAAGGAAATGTACTTCTCAGTGTTATTGGGAATACAGTTGATTTTCTGGTCTTTGAGTTTGCCAAGCCCTTGCATGATGAGATGGGAATCGTAGCCGCGTAGATTGTGAAGAATGACAGGAATTCGCCCTAGAAAACTATAGTTCAGATTACAGTCGTTGTGTGCGGCTCCACGGTACTTCCCGGTTAGATGACAATGGTCGCGAACACGATCGGCTCCCAACTCAAATCCGCAAATATGACAGCTGACTGCATGCTGAAACGCCTGCTCCTCCTCTCTTTCAATTCGCATAGGTTCGATAAAATCAAGTTTCTCTTGAATATATTTCTGTTCTTCTTGTAAACACTCCAGGAACTTATCGACAGCATCTTCTCCGCGATATACGATGGGTGGTTTGGAATACTTCTCATGGTCGGATATTACAATGTATGAAAATCCACAAGGTTGATGGTGCTGGTACTTTTCAGTAGAGGATTTTTCAGGGTTTGGTTGGACTGAATCAATCTTTGCAGTAAGACTTTCGAAGTCGGCGTAGATCGCAAATGGGACTTTTAGCTGCTTGTGGTAATCTTTGAAATAGAGGGAAGAATTTTCTTCGTCTGGAAGCTCGGTACGTTGGGGACCGTGTTGTGAGCAGTTGGGTTCGTGGTCTTGGAGTAGGTCTTCTCGGATGAATCCATGCAGACAGTAACGGCAGTAATACATTCGAGCCTTCTTACGATTCTGATCATAGAGCAATTTATTCAGATCTTTAATGAGACAGTAATGCCTGATCGTTCCCTGAGAGTATAGTAATAAATTCACGTGGGTGTTAAAATGTTCCTTCGTGATATACAAGGGAAGCAGCACGTTTTCGAATCCAAATACGTTGACTGAGATGTTGTTCTGCTTCTCAAATCTTCCAATCTTGTCAATGGTAACAGGGAACTCAATACCAGAAAAGTCAAGTTCATTTTGAAATTGTTGATAGTGGTGGAGCCTTTCAGGATGAGAATGGAGAGGAACTTTATGGAGAACGGCAAGAACTGACCACATGAAACACTTATTGTCTTTATTCTTGATGTTGATGATAGCTTTCTTGGTCTTTAGCTTGTTGGGAAGAGGGATATAGCTGGAACCTTTAACTGGAGTATACTGAGCTATACTCAGATCAAGATGGAGGATTTCATCTAAGACCCAACCACTTCCTTCTTTTTGAAATAAGACCAGCGACTGGGTAATTTTCTGCTTGGCTTCTTCTAGTTGATTTTGCAGTTCGTGTTGATTTACCGTCTTCATACAGAGACTGCGAAAGTGGGGTTCGGTGATCAGATCTTCGCCATCGGGCTTAGGTTTGACAAATCGCACTTTGACGTTGATGAACCATTTAATGCCTCTTTTCTCTATCAAATCATTCGACAGGTGATTCAAAATGGGTTTTGTCTTGCCACGTAAGAAGTGAGACATGTCTTGCTTCTGATTATTGCGAGGTTTCAACTCGATTTTCTTCAAGGAATCTTCGAACGCCGTTGTCGAGCTGCAAGGGATGTCGTTTTCTTCGACTTGGCGGCCTGGTTTGCCTTCTCCAGTTTGAACATCAACTCTTACTTTCTTCGGAGTTGGACTAGTATCGCCCTCGCCACGCTTCCTTTTCAAAGAGTTCCCTTGGCAATGCATTTGATGTTCCATCAATTTATCACGGCGATAAAACTCCTTCTTGCAGTTGTTACAAGTATGCGTAATTATTCCTTGGTGCCGCTTCTGATGTCGCTTCAAATCATCCTTCCGCGTAAAAGACTTGCCGCACTGATCACAAACAAACGCCTTCTTCTCTCCATGGATAACCTTTTCGTGACGAGTTAAATTTCTTTTCTGCGTGAACGTCTTCGAACAGGTCTTGCAAGAGTAATCCATTCTGTAAATAAAGATTTAAAATACACTTTACAACACGAAATGAAGTTTCTTAAATCTTAACCCAACCGCTGAATATACACAGAAAACATGCTGCTGATTGTTGTGGGACGCTTGAAATATGTAACATTGAATAAGCTCACTTGCAATAAAGTAATGCAAAGATCACACATACCTTTACCTTGGCTCTCAGGTAGTTCCACAAGCACTTGGTAATATCAAGTTGGCCTAGCCTATTCGCCTTTTTCTTTACCTACTTGCAATCAAACCGCGCAATATATACACAGAACACAGTGCTAATTATTACGGTGCAGGGAAAATGTACAGCGCGCATGCGCAGTAACAACTGTTGTGAAAATCAGATCACTAGTAGATTTCGTAATGTAATATGAAAGTACGAGGACTAAAATGCTAACCAAAAATGCTAGATCAACAAACAACTGTGAGTTGGTCAGAAATAAACTAATTAATCTGCTGTTGTTAATACACAGCCGAACAACTGGCAATAAAGTGACAAGCTAAAGCCGTAAAACGGCAGTGAATTAGCCGGGAATAACTAACTAAAAGCTATACTACAAACTACTCGATAAACGGTACAAACGAACTGGTAGAAATGAAAACCGCAGCTAAACGTACGGTAATTATAGTTAGAAATAAACGAAAACTGTATATAAACAAACAGTATATTTATAGTAGACAGAAACGATATAAAACAAACGTTTACGACAACGATGAGCTAGAAATATAAAGAAAACTGTAAACACAAACTGTAGATAAACGGTAGCCGGCGAAGTAGTGAGAACTAAAAACTGAAGTTGTTTTAAAAGCGAAGTAAGCAGAAATAATGTACAAGTCGTAGATAAACAAACATCAGCGTTCGAGCCGGCATGACGAATAAATTAACGTCAGCCTGAATTAATTAAGAAATGATGACGTCATGGGCGGAGCAAGGCGCTCCGCCCGCTCCGCCCGTCCCAGAACCCCCCTTCTGTATACTACTACTACTCACGTGTATAGGCATATCGCTTTAGCTGGCGTTTGCAGTCCATTCCGTTGATTGTCTATTATAACAATGTCAGAAAATAAAGAAAAAATGAACGACATTCTCTGAGCAAAATGTTTTGATGGCGAGCTCATAACTGTCAGTCTGCAGTCTTCAACTGGTGACAGAGAACATTTCTTCTTTCTTTCTTTTGCTTGTTGGGGGTTTTACAAGCAGTTCAGTGAAAAAACCCCAGTGAATTCGCAATTGTATTTAATCTCCTTCCCTTGACACTCTTTCTTTTCCAGAGCAATGATCTCGTTGTGAGATTCATTCCAGTAGTCATGGCGACAATGGTGGAAGATTCTATTCATCGTGCCGAGCAAAAACTTCCGAATAAGAAAAACAAAGAGCGACTTGAACTTCACCATTCGTTCGAGCAATCGCTGTCTGAATACAGTATTTGCTTTACAATTGCATTTTATCTCGCCTTGCATTGGGCAAAACACAAACATAGGTAAAGTAATGCCAATATTTCCTGCGGTTTTTAACCATTTCATTGTAACAAGATAGTACAGAACTTGAAATATCGGTCAGTCACGGACATTGCCCGACGAAGAGAAAAAACACCGGACATTCAGTCCAACCATAGAGAAATTTAGGAGTATAAACTTTTGCCGACGGAACTATATAATATAATTGTGGAAATATGTGATCCATTTGGAGACACTAGACATTTTGACAAACGGAATGCTGGCCAATATTTAAAGGCAGGGTTTTATTCTTTGGGCACTCGTATTGCACATTCGACTATTGTCATACTTTGCATTATCGACTAAAGGTCGAGACAGGAAGAACGACATCTTTTACTTCAGCTAGAAAAAGCATCTTAAAATTAGTATAATAGAATTGCAATGTTTGTTTCGTGTCGAGATGTTTTAAATAGGGAGAAAAAGTCGCCACTTTTTGCTGAAATTACCCCGCAAAATGGTAACTTTTCCCCCGCGCAATACAAATATGTACAAACTTCGCTGGACTATTGCAGAACCATCCTCAGAGATATGAAAAACTAGATTCATTCACTATCTTTTCGCTGGGCTATATTTTCCGTATTTTACAAAATTTCACCACCAAGTCTACTAACTTTAGGATTCTCTTTCTAGCTGTGGTAATAGGTTGTTCTTCCTGCCTAGTTCGACCTTTAGTCTATTCTGCAAAATTGCCCCATAAGAAATGTGCTATTTTATTTTAGACACGCTCTCGCCTCCTTATTACCTGCCATTGCATCAGCCTACAGTAATCACGTTCTCCATGATGCTCATCTACACTCCCTCGTCACGATATGGACGGGTTCTCAAGATGAGTTCAGCAGTGCAGAGTTTTGCGAGGTTGTCTTTGATAACTTCTTGTTGACAATGTTAAGTCAGGAAGGCGTTCTTCGGCAGACGCTAAGATTGCTGCATTTTGTCTACCCTAAAATGGAATCTAACAAAGTCATTGCTATACTGACTACCACTCAGCCATCACCAGAGGTAGGTCTTGTGGGTAAAGTTCTTGGCAAACTGGGAAACATTGTTGCGGAGAGATCGTTTTCTTCTGATGTTTCTCCATTTTGTTTCTCAGTGTGAGCAAACTAGGAAACAGTGGCTCGCATGCTTGATTTGTTTGTTGCAGACTTGCAGCTTTGCGCATGCTGATCGGGAAATCAATGTTTCTTGGGCTGGAACATTGGAAACATGTGGGCTAACTAGGAAGCATTGTTTCCACAACAAAAATGTTTCTGATTTTTTTGGAAACATTTTGGCTTCCCGGGAAGGAAAATTTTACTCCCGCAACAATGTTTCCCGGGGTGGGAAAACTGGGAAACATCAAAAGAAACATAATGTTTCCGCAACAATGTTTCCTGGTTTGCCCAGGGCTTAACCAGTTATAGTCCAAGATAGCGCTATCCACTGAATAGTGATTTTTTTAAAACTTTCCAAACATGTTCAGTAATTAGTAGAACCCCTATCAAAACTCAGCATTGTCGAGTTAAAGTCACTTTTTATCTTTTGAGGGTTCAATGTCCTTGGTGTCATTCCTTTTTCTACCTTTTGCGGTGGTAGAAAAAAGTCACTATCCTATCCAGCTTTCGTACAACCGACCCCAGATCTTTGTTTTTCCAACTGCTTCATAAAGAAAGCTATTAAAAGCATTGACACTTTAGATATTGAACTCAAAAGAGATAAAAGGGACTTTAACTCGGAAGATGCTGAACTGAAATACCGTAAATCTGCCTAATACAGGGTAGGCTTATAGAAGGGGTGGGGGCTTATGCGTTGACAATATTTTGGGTCGAATGTTTATTTGACTTCTTTTCAGGTTGAAAGATCTTGATTTAGTCGTTCAATAAATACATAGAGTATTTGATAATCTAAACGTATCTATACTATTTTAACCAAACCGGCTTTGAACAACCGCCCCCTGGGTAACACGTTTCTGTTTTTTCGCAGAGTTCTGAAGTTATCAGCGAGCTCCACAAGTCGATCGTTGATAAGGTTGCCGCAAGTAATCCAAATTCACAGAGTTTGTCATCGCTTGAACAACCATTGTCCGCGTCATCGTCGGAAGCATCTGCGTCATCATCGCCGCTCAATTATCTTCCGCCCTCCTCCGTTTAATCAGGTACAGGGAAGCCTACCCCTGTTAAGCAGGCACTTTCGCGATCTTGACAATAGTTTACATTTTGAGTCCAGTGGCATGTTTATACGTAGAGTCCAGTGGCATGTTTATACGTAGAGTCCAGTGGCATGTTTATACATAGAGTCCAGTGGCCATGTATCGGTTACCGTTTTATCTTATTGTTCAACGTCGGATTTTAGCCAGTCATGTCCCTCTTACCTTGTCAAGCCTGAACGTATCCGCTTAAAAGGGGTGTTCCTCAAAAAACGTGTTGTACAAATTTTTATGATCTGAAGCTAAACGTAAACTAGCCAGAGTATCAGGCTTTGGCTAAGCCTCAATCCTTTGCATCAACTATAACGAGGACTAAAAAAAAAAGATTGCGGGTATTTGTGAATAACTATTGTTGTGCTCAGCACCAAGGCTTTAAGATTATTGATAACAATGAATTCTAATGGCAACTGCACTAAACAGACAAACCATTTTTATACAATTCGCCATAGTAACTACTTTGATGATGTGATAAGCAAAATTTTTACATGTACGATGGATTTCATAGACGATGACTTCATTTTACTAAAATCAACACTTCTTTTAAGTGTTGTAATATTTGTAACGCGTACAAACACAGTCTTACAGATATATAGTTGCTGATAAAATCTTACCATAATCGTACGCAAATAAGATTAATGAGCTACTGTCTGTATAGCTCCGTTCCAAGGAAAAGCAGTTAAATGTGTAGGATTTTTGTATTTATCTTGTTATTGTTGCTTTCACATTAAGTTTAGATAAAGTGTTTTACGTGGTTTTTTACAGAACATTTGAGATTACGATGTAATGATAATATAGTATAGTCTAGTCTATACAGTGTTCAAAATTACATTCAGTTGAAATTATTGAAATTATTTTGTGTGCGCAGACTTTTTTCCTTGCGAGGAGTCCTATACAGTGTGTCTCAGATGTCTCTCTCGCCAGTAAGGAAGAAAGACTCAGAATAACGAACGATGTGAATAACGAAAATGTATTATATTATTACAACAACAACGACGTACAGCAAACGTACTCTCGTGAGCCGGAAGTACTCTAACTACTACCTACGCTTTACTTTATGTAAGGATAACTATCAGCAATATCAACTGTAACTGACTGACTAACTACAACAATATGCCAGATATGGCGTGGTGTCTTCTTTTTTCTTCTTTCTTTTGAAACCAATGTTAAGCTTGATGATAGTAGTGTACATAGCTTATGTGATCTGTAATCACGGATAATGTCAACTAACTATACCCATAATACTCCGGCGGCTTATGCTCTCGCTGGGGGCGTGAAGTGATGGTGTTTGGCTCGTCAGACTGGCTCGATGGAGATAAACGCTCGGGATCAGGGTGCGATGCTGAGGAGTTTTCCGCTGGGAGGGATAACACGGGTGGGATGCTGTGGGTTATGTAGGGTGGTTCTTCTAGAGCTTCTTCGTCTGAACTATCTTCGTCCCGGTGGGAGTGGGGCGCTTTGCACACTGACTGGTTTGGAACGACGAGACACTCCGATACTTTAACCTTGTAGGAAGTAGCACGCAGCTGATTGCCTGAAAACTTTTTGACAAAACACCACGGGGTTTCAACTGAAACGACCAAATACCTGCTACGGGACTGAGTTTTATCTCTATCGGGCATCAAATACACTAAGTCGCCTACTTTGACGGTTGGGGGTGGTACTCGAGTTCGGGTGCGATTCTTTGACTTCTGACTGTAGGGGTGGTTTTTCTTTCGTTGAACGTGCTGCTTTAAGATAATCTCGCGATCAGATATGGGAAGTTGCTCACTGGTGAACTGGTCTCGTTGAGTCCAAAGCTCGCGCGCTGAAAGACCATTACTACGAAGACGGGAATTAAGTCGAGATGTAGCTACAGCTAGAGTAAGAGTAGATATGGGTCCACCATTGGGTGTCTGACGGAGGATTTCTTCTTCGAGCTCGGCGATGGCTTTCTCGGCGACTGGGTTCTTGTTGACGTTTTTGACCCGTCCAATGTCTAGCGTTATGCCGACGCGTTTAAGGGTTGGATCGTCACGTAGAGCAATAAAACCAGGAGCTGGATCGACTCTGACGAGGGCAGGTGGACCTTCAGATGGGTGTAACTCGCTACATAAACGACCAAGGGCGTCGCGAAGTGTGACGGCTTTCTCGTCCTGAATAATAGACGTTGCAGTGAAGGAGGTTGCGGTCTCACGCAGAACGACGATAGTTTGCTTACACCGTTTAAGTACATCGGCGGCAAAGGAGACTCCAACGACATCGGGTGGTTGTTCTGTGCTATGCTGAACGGCCTGTGGGGGGAGCTTTCTCAAGGAGGCACACATATGACACGAGTTGCACACGCGAGCAATAGCAGCCTGCATGTCAAGTGCAAAAAAGGTGCGTTTCATTATCATTTGAAGTTGGTGCTGAGACGGGTGATCGAGTTTAATATGTAGGGCCGTCACGAGACCATCAAGGACGTTGCGAGGAACAGCGATTAACTCGGTAGGTGGCACAAGGGGGTTGGTCCTGCGGGCTACAAGTAAACCGTCTTTAGCAATAGTGAGGGCGTTCAGATACCGTTTAACGTCCTTTATGTTTGTCAACTTTTTAGAAGGGCGCGTTCCTTGCTTGAGGTGGGCACACGTTCGACGTAGATCAGGACACTCGGACTGGATTTGCAGCCAAGAGGAACGGGTTGCGAATGGTATGGGGGACTGATTACGGATGTCTTGGGCAGATGTTGACCGAACTACGGAGTCTTCGGTGGTCGAGATGAAACTACAAACTTGGCACTGCGGATTGTTGCATTCTGGTGCGTTCCGACTGGAGAAATCTGACGGTATGTTAGCTGACCCGGCAAGATGTTGTACGTCCGCTTGGTACCGACTGACAACCGATAAAAATGACGTAACACGTGGGCTGGCGGAGAACTCGCCGCGTCTTAACTTGTTGATGGCTTGGACGCATGGCTTGCTATCGGTAAGTATGCAAGCGTGGTGTTGAGACTGGATTATAAAGGGACTAAAATGCTTCACGGCAGCGGCAATTCCCAACGCTTCAATTTCGCATGGTAGCCAGTTCACTTGGTGTTTTCTTAACTTGGCACTGAAAAAGCCAGCGAGGAGGAGCTGTTGTTGACGCAACACATATAAGGTAGCACCAATACCTCGTTTGCTTACAGACCCGTCCGTTACAATCCACAGTTTGTCAGACGGCTTAGGAAGTGCGATGGATTTGTGACTAGACAGGGATGTCTGTGCTAACTTAAACTGCTCAGACAAAGTCTCTGACCACTTTATCTTATCCTGTGACTGAAGTCCAGCGATGGAACTCTCTAATGGGGCGATGATATGAGCACACTGCGGAAGGACACGTCCAAGAATCTTGTATGCTCCAATAAAGGACCGGAGGCCACGTACTGTTACAGGGGGAGAACAGGACGACAGTGTAGCGATTCGGTGTTGGCTGGCGGACAAACATCCTTGAGTCCAAACCCATCCTAGAATGGTGGTACTGCGAGGACAGATGACGGTCTTGGATGGGGACAACTTGATATTGCTCTTCCTAAGAGCATCCAGGATCCGTTTCCAGTTTAGCAGGAGCTCTTCTGGGGAGTCAGCACCGCAATACAGGTCATCTGCAAGTTTAGCAGCGATGCCATCTTTAAGACAATCACCGAGTATGCGGCACATGAGTTCTTCGAGGGCTGTCTCTGACCCGGGCATACCCATGGCGGATCGAGTATAAACTCTAACGCCGCGGAAAGGGGTTACAACACCACAATACTTCATAGATTTTTTAGCCAATGGAATTTGATAAAAGGCGCTGGTGAGGTCTGTCACAATGATGTATTTCCACTTGGCAATGGCTCGGAGTGTTGAGTCAACGTCAGGTAAGAGCGATGGCTGTGGCTTGCTATATCGGCCGACGTCTGCGAACGCAGTGACGAGGCGATGGCCGCCGTTTGGCTTTTTGACAAGGAACGACGGGTTGAGGTACTCAACGGTAACACCAACGCTTTCGGGAGGCTGGAAAATGCCTTGTGACTCAAGGTCGTCAAACTTGTCTTGTAACTGAACCATCTTGTCGGGGGAATACTGGGGAAGTCGTCCTTTCCGTTGTGGGGGTTGTACAGGACCCATATTTACCACTGCTTCAAATGGACCTACGGAACCATTATACCCAGAGAAACTCTTATCGAAAACGTCATCATATTCTGCAAGGATCTGGCTAAATGCTGTGTGACTGCCTTCAGGCAAGATCGAATCTGGGTCTAGTTGGACAGAGATGGAGTGCAGTGGAGGAGACGGGGGGGAGACTGTCAAGGGTCTGGAAACTGGGGGGCGGTCTGCACCAAGATCTGGGGTGTAGGTAGGTATGACCTGACACAGATGGTCATGTCGGGGAATACGTTTTGGTTGATGGGTTTCGTTGGGTATGCGGATCTTTCGTGCCACAGCTTCGATAATGCTGGGGGGAGGCCAATCACAGCTGGACTTGGAGCAATCTCTTCGCGGTTCAATAGCGAGAATAGAATCTGGGGGAATAAGGTCGGGAAGGTCTAACTCGAGGAAATGTCCAGGCCAAACGACAGAAGAGGGAGATGGGGCACGGAGGACCATAGCCTGTGTACGACGAATGGAACTTGGATTCTCAGATGAGCTAGGACGGTTAGTAGTACCATAGTAACAAATTTCCTGCCCCTGGATTGTGATCTGTTGCTTTGCTGGTCTGAGAGAGATGTCGTTGGTGATCATGAAAGGAGTCCCAGCTAAGATATCAACATCCAGGTTATCAACGACCAGTGCATCTAGGTGGAGACTGAGGTTGCTGCGTGCCAAGGTTAGGTGTACCTCCCCAACAACGGCTAATTGGGTTACGCCATCTGCCTGGAGGGCTTTCTGAGAAGTTTTCTGAATAGTGGCGCCAACTGCTTTAGCGACACTGGCCTTAATCATACTTGTTTCAGCTCCAGTGTCTAGGGTTAAGAGTAGTGGGTGATGCTGAAAGAATGCCTTGAGATGGGGCGACTGCTTGACACTGACTCGGTTGGTGGTAGGCTTTACTCGATAATTATGAGAGCTATCTGGAGCTTCTACCTCACAGTCAGGAAAGGTATTCCGAACTTTCGCCCCCGTGCCAGAATACGAAAATTTGTTTGTATTCTTTTAATTAAACAACATATTTACACAAATCGCTATAATATCGCCAACACTGTAGTTTTTTCTCTCTCTCTCTTCGCACGTGTTCGTATGTCCCTCTTATCCTTCATGTTCCTAAATGTTCTACGTTATACACATATATACTTATTTTACGCAAATTTCAACACCCTCCCCCCATGTGACTCAGAAGGAGTCACATGTTATAAGTAGAACCATTGTATTTATGTTCCAATGAATAGTCCCTTCAGTTTATTCGTCAATGCTCTCTCGCTCAAACAATTCTTTATTCTTTGCTTCCGCGTTAATCGCCGCTTGTCGTCTTGGTTTGAATTCCTTTGCACTGGCATCTAAACTCATCTCGTCTTTCCTCTGGTCACATTGCAGTTCTAATGGATAGATCAGCTGAATTGGTCTTTCTATGATGGTTTTCCCGCTTTGCAACTTCACCCCTCTAACAACTTCATCATTCCCCTTTATTAGCTTCGTCACCTTTCCAATTTTCCACTTGTTTCTATTCTTCTCTTCCCCTTTGACCAACACGATATCTCCTTCACTGGGATGACTCTTCGACCTTGTTCTGCCTTGATAACGTTGTCGTAAACTCGTTAAATATTCTCTTTGCCATCGATTCCACAGATGATTCTTTACGCTTCGCAAGAACCTCGCTCTCTTTCGTAAATCACCATCCTCGATGTTGTGGCATCCAATCTCTGGTACAACGTTTGACTGTTGAAGCACAAAAGCATTTGGTGTCAGAACAGGAAATTCAGCATCATCCTCCAAATAGTTCAAAGGTCGATTGTTCATACAAATCTCGACGTCTAGGACAACTTCTGACAGCTCTTCGAATGTCAAAAGTCCCTTGCCAACAACTTTGTAAAACGCAGATTTGAATACTCCTATCAACCGCTCAAATTGCCCGCCCCACCAGGGCGCGCGGGACAAATTGAATCTCCATTTGATCTCGAACTTGTTTAGTTCGCTATGGAACTTTTCATCTTTCATAGCTTGGTTTAACCATGTCGCTGCTGCTTGAAACGTTTTCGCATTGTCCGAGTAAATGAGAGATGGACGACCTCTTCTAGCGATCAATCGTTTGAGACTCCCAAGGAAGGATGCTGTCTCAAGACTTTTCAAAACTTCTAAGTAAACTCCCCGAGTCAAGCTGCACGCAAACAGGACTAAATACGCTTTCCCTTCTTTGTTTCTTTTAACCCGGTATTTGATTGGGCCGGCGAAGTCGACCCCAATGACTTTATAGGGAGTTGTTCCTTCTGTGCGCGTTGTTGGTAATTGAGCTGGTATTGGAGCCTGATAAGGTTTGGCCATAAATTTCTTGCATCTCGTACATCCCTTTCGCGACTTTTTCACCAATCGGCGCAGACGAGGTATCCAAAATTTTTCGCGAATCTTCGCCATCGTCAGGATAACTCCCCCATGAAGCGTCGCTATATGGGCTTCTTCGACCAGTTTCACGCTAAACAATGAACTGTCCGGCAGGTAAATAGGGAGCTTTCCTTGCACTCGTCCCCTGCACTTTAGAATGCCGTTCGCGTCAGCTTGTATGTTCAGTTGGACTGAATCATTTGCAAACTTTGGGTCTCCTTTCGCCTCTGCTTGTACTCTGCCGATCCACCATTGGCGTTGCTGATCAATCTCGTCTGTTGTCAACGGACCGTGTCGTCTACCCTGCGATGTTTTCACTCGACTGTTATCCAGAAATCTTTTCACCCAAGCACCAATCCTTAGGGTTTTCGCTAATGGATATTTCTTCAGAACAGCCTCCATAATTGTTGACTGCTCATCTTCCATGCTCGTGCTGAGAATTTCTCGCGTTGCTTTCGATTCACTTTGAGAATCAACAGAAGGTTTGATTACGAGGCGCGCTGGCCAATTACTACGATTTGACAGCCAGATAGGACCCTTCAACCATAACGTTGTGAGTTGACCACCTCTACTTCCGAGGTCTGCCGGATTTTCCGTGGTCGGTACATGACGCCACTCGATTCCTTCCGCTCTTCGGATCTTTGCCACTCGGTTCGTCACGAACTGCTTGTATTGACCTTGACCTTGAATCCACCATAAGGCTACCGTGCTGTCAGTCCAACAGTGTTTCTCGTGTGGAATATGACTAAGGGCTCTGCTGGTATTAGTGATTAAATTTGTAGCCATATGACATGCGACGAGTTCCAACCTTGGTATGGTTAGTCCCTTCTTTGCAAGTCTAGCCTTCGCAGCTACCAGCTCTTGGGTAACCCCGGATGATTGTCGCGTTACTGTGTACACCGCTGCACAGAGTCCCTCACTGCTGGCATCGCCGAATCCGTGAATTTCCAAACTTTCTACCGGCTCTTGGAAAGGGGCAATAGGTCTTGGTACAGTCACTTCGCTCGGTAAGTTAGTTTCCCAAATTTCCCATCGCTGTTTAATCGTCCCCTTCAGTTCCGTATCCCATGGCAGCTTGACATCACATACTTCTCGATAGATTTGTTTACCTTGCAACGTCAGAGGTGAGGCAATTCCTAACGGGTCGTAAATCTTGGCTAAACGACTAAGGATGCTGCGTTTGGTAGAGCTTTCACTTCGGGATCCTGTTAGTACGCTAAACGTGTCACTCGTTTTGTTCCAGCTAGTGCCCAGGATCTTTGATTCGGTCTGTTTCACACCGAGCTGTTGTTTGGCTGCTGTTTGTTCCTCACCATCATCTTTGCCCTCACTTTCACCATCCAACTCATCCACATTGGATCCCCATTTGTGTAAACTGAAAGTTGCATCACCGAGTATGTCAGTAGCTTCCGATTTACGCTGCTTCGCTTCTTGTACTGTGTTACCGCCAGAAATAATGTCATCGACATAAAGACTTTTCTTAAGAGCGTCCACTGCCTCTGGTGCTTTGCTTTTCCAGTGATCCAGATGGGCTTCCAAAACTCCCCCGAGCAAGAATGGCGACGACACCAAGCCAAACAACACCCTGGTAAATCGCAATACTTGAACATCAGCTAGTGGATTAGCCCGCCAATGAAATCTTAGCGCATCTCTTTCACATTCTTTTATACGGATTTGAAGGAACGCCTTTTCTATGTCGCCCGTAATTGCAACTGGAAAACTTCGAGCTCTCACTAGTATTTCCCAAAGTTTGTTCTGAAGTGACGGCCCCGCGTAAAGACAGTCATTCAAGGATGGGCTATCAGGAGAAGCCTTTGCCGACGCATCATATACGACTCGCAGCTTCGTCGACTGAGCTGACTCACGTACAACTTCCTTATGAGGGATATAATACTCCTTTCCGATAGGTTTATCGTTGGCTGGTTCCACGATACCTTGCTCGCGTTGCTGCTCGATGACGGCGTCGTAATCGTAGGTTAGATTTTTCCGTTTTAGACGTCGCACCAGTGATTCCAATCGATGAATGCTTCCAACTTCATTCGATGGTAATGGTGCATGGTTTCCACGCCAAGGAAGACCGGTCTCATACCATCCGGAAGGTGATCTAGACAGCTGTTCTTTGAATTCACTGTATACCGCGGATTGATCATGTTCGGCAGTGTCTGCTAATCCCAATATATCCAGACGACACAGGTCTTCGTAATCTTTCTGGGACGTTTGTGTAAGAAGCATCGTGTTATGGTCCAGTTCCACTCCGGGACTCATTGCGAACCATCCCAGTTTGGTCTTTTCAGCGATCGGTTGTCCTTCGGTCCCTACGAGTGGATTCGTTCGAGTTTTTATCCGCGCGTACTCACCACTTCCCAGCACGACATGTACTGGTAATTGGGGTTTTTGGTCGACATCGATGAAGTTGGCTTGTTTAAGATGGTCAAACTCTTCTTGCAGCTTGTTGTAATGAGGATTGTCAACTGTGAGTAATTCTCCCTTCTCCACTTTGATCAGTTTGACATCCATCGCATAGTCACCGACCTTCGACTCAACGGTTGCTTCATAGATTTCCAGCCTCGTTGTTTTAGAAGTCAAAAGCATGTCTATTTTCGATGTCCTTGTCTCAACAGGTTTCACATTGAGCATGGCAGCAAGTTTGGCAGATATGTAGGAGCTACCAGCCCCAGAATCTATTAGTGCTCGACATGTTATTCCATTCACCTTCACCACCACGACTGGGAAAATTCCTTCTGTGGCGCTCCCACTTGCAGTTAACACTTTGTTGCCAGCATTGGTACCATCATCTTGATTTCGATCCTTGGCATCACATATACTTGTATGGTGACGTTTGTTACACTTTCTGCATGTTGATTTACTGAAACAAGCATTTGCACGATGTTGCCCTGCTGCACAATTGAAGCAGAGTTTCTTTTTTGCCAAAATTTCTCTTCGTTTGTTGACACTGGTGACTACTTCACACTCCCCGGCTTTATGCTCACCGTCACAGTAGA
This sequence comes from Muricea muricata, assembly GCA_963855995.1. Classification (NCBI taxonomy): domain Eukaryota; kingdom Metazoa; phylum Cnidaria; class Anthozoa; order Malacalcyonacea; family Plexauridae; genus Muricea; species Muricea muricata. Next base: position 3,971,941 of record OY979727.1, read on the forward strand.
CACATACCTTTGTAGCTTTCGCTTGGTAAACTTTACTGGACTTCCCAAATTTCCCAGATGGAGAATCTGATTCCTTCTCATAAACAGGATTGCGTTTGGCCCACTGTCTGACTGCCTCAGCAAGTTTTGCAAAATCCCAGCTCTCCCAGTCTGGGTCATTTCGGACCAAGTCACCGCGTATTGCTGGAAGCTTATCCAGTGTTATGGAAACATTCCCTTGTACGTCCTTAAGTTTGTTTAATGTCTCAAGGGCTTGAACACTATAATTTAACTTCTCACTGAATTCTGCAATTTTCTTTGGATTGGCTCCTGTGATGTGTGGCAAATCCATTATTTCCTTCACAAAAGCTTTAACTACTTCGGAATTTTTCCCATAATGATCTTTCAAAATTGACTTTGCTCGGTTGTACCCCTCTGTAGTAAATGGTAATGATTCGACACGACGTTTGACTTTAGGACTCAGAAACCCACACAAATATGTAAACTTGTTGATAGCAGCTATATTTGACTTATCCACCGTCTCTGTGAATTGGCCCCAGAATCTGGGCCAGTCCATATGTGACCCATCAAATTGCGCGATATTTATCTTTGGTAATCGAACTGACGTACCTTTTGTGTCCTCCCCCGTGATAGTTTCAGACGCGCCATGACCCCCCGGATTTTCTTGCTGAGCTTTTGCTTGCATTTGTAGCTTCGTTTCCTCCAGTTTCACTTCGAATTTAAGTTTCTCCTCTCGAGCGTAGTTCTCTTCTTCCATCTTTTTACCATCGAGCCATTGCTGGAGTCGATTTACTTCGTCCTCGGCTTTGCCTATTTTGGTTTCGATTTCCGCATTCCAGTCGCTAATTTCTGTTAAGTCTTGTTTATCACCGATTTTTCTCGCCTCGACTGTACGTTTGCATTGATCCGTCTCGCTTATGATCGCTTGTAGTGCCTTTAAATGTCTTTCGATAGCTCCTTGCTTGCTATCATCAAGTATTTTCCCGGTTCTTTCCACCGCTAATTTCATTTGAGTTAGCTTTATCTCTAGTTTCGTTTCCTCGCTCGCCATATTAATTCCCGAATTATTGTTCAAATGTATCGAAATATCTCACAAATATCTTCGTCGGTAGGTGCCACGTATTCCGAACTTTCGCCCCCGTGCCAGAATACGAAAATTTGTTTGTATTCTTTTAATTAAACAACATATTTACACAAATCGCTATAATATCGCCAACACTGTAGTTTTTTCTCTCTCTCTCTTCGCACGTGTTCGTATGTCCCTCTTATCCTTCATGTTCCTAAATGTTCTACGTTATACACATATATACTTATTTTACGCAAATTTCAACAAAGGGATCTTCAAGCTCGCTGCCGAGTACTTGTCTTGAGCGAGATATGTACTGCCGGTCCTCGACCGGGAGGTACGAGCACTTGCTGAGGTAGTGCTGGTGTTGTCGCCCGGCTTGTTTACACAAGGGGCAACTCCATGGTGTCGAACGCCAGCATTAGCCTTCAGTAAATTGTCCTCAACGAAGCTAACAAGCCGCTGGTAAAGGTCTTCTGGACGCTCGTCAGACTCTAAGTGGATGTCATTAAAGTCTAAAAAGTGGGCGCCAGTAGATTGAAACCCAAAGTGGGCACGAATTGTTTGCCAGATGGTATTTAATGATGTAGAGTTTCTAACGATGGCGTTGCGAGAAATTACAGGGCAGTAGTTTGCTACTTGGCCCAAGAGAAGCTCTAACTGGGTCGCCTTTTGTGCAGCAGTGCGACGCTGTGCTTCAGGCATGGGATCGGCGTCATCTTCAAAACCGCGTAGTGGGGCGGTAGTGGTTTTCTTTAACCAAGTTACGCCGTCAATTAAGTATGGGGCAAAGTTAGGATCTAACGACAGTGTATACTGTAGATTATGACGCCAGGCCTCAAACGATGTTATTGTCTCTCGTTTAGTAAGGGACCACTGTTTGGGGGCTCGGTTGCTTGCCATCTCGGTAATACACAACCCACTTATACACAAACGACTAACTTACGTTGAGATCCGACGGTAGACGCGCTGTGAATCGTAGACCAACTGACGATAAAGCTGGCTCGTTTTTACCTTGTTTTGGTGAGAGAAACTTTCTTCGTAACTGTGATTTATGATCTCTGATGTGTTAGAGGTCGGAAAATAGTAAAACAAAGCGCTGCCACCACGCCAGTAAGGAAGAAAGACTCAGAATAACGAACGATGTGAATAACGAAAATGTATTATATTATTACAACAACAACGACGTACAGCAAACGTACTCTCGTGAGCCGGAAGTACTCTAACTACTACCTACGCTTTACTTTATGTAAGGATAACTATCAGCAATATCAACTGTAACTGACTGACTAACTACAACAATATGCCAGATATGGCGTCTAACGAAAAATTAAGTAGAATCATTCAAATATTATTGTACTCCTTTGTTTTGCTAACTAACATATTGCTGTCAATTTGAAGAACATTCATCGACGCATCACATGCAGAAATATTGCCGTCTTCTCAGTATTCGAACGTTATATAAAATACAGCAGCCAACATCTGATTGCGGCAAAATGAAAATCAACGTACTCCTTATTTTACATCTGCACCATTCTCAGTAGTGATCTGAGCAGAAACCATGTTGTAGCATTTTTGGGATAATTTTCTCCGAGATGAAATTTTGTACACGCAGAGTTTATGGGAATACTTTCATTTTGCTAGTATTGGGAATGGAGTATTCTTGAAGCATAGAGGTTTACAGGTTATTTCTCTGTCCTATCTAAACGAAAGCAGTCGATATTTACAGAGAAGCTATGCAGGCAACATTGCCAACTTCTTGTTTCATCAATTGCTTTACCTGTATTTCAAAAAAAGTGATTTATTCCTTATTTTGTCACAGTGACGTTTTTCTGAGACACACTGTATATCTTCGAACGACATAAACGGTTGTGCACGCCACTGGCTGAACCGTCAGTTCCTGATTTTCGGTTGAAATGCGGCGCTTTAAGCCCGTTTTCCACTGGGCGGGTTTGTTCGCGCGAACAGAAAAAGTAGGAACGGTTCCTACTTGTTCGCGGCGAATTTTTTCGCTAACCAATGCTAACCAATCACGTTGCCGATTTCTTGTTTTCGCTTCGCGTCGCAGAAATAAAGTCGCCAAGTGGAAAATAGGCTTTACGCGATTAATTAGCGGTTAATTAGTAGAAAGCCAAGCGCGTGCATCAATTAAACTTCGTCACGAATTATTCTGCGTTTGTTGCGTCATGATTGATTACCTGACTGGTTCTTGTGCGTCATGGCTACACACGGTTTTGATCTGTTTGCGGCATTGAATTGCGCGATCAAATGTCTGCGAAAATAGCCTCAAGAGTGCGTGGAAGATTGTGGTATGATCCGTTATCGTATGCTTGGGTGCATCGGAGGTTATTTGATTCAATCTTGCAAGAAATTTGAATGTGAAAGCTGGTTCATTCAGATCTCCTGTGTATGTCCCTTAACTTGCTAATGGTAATTCTGGTGTATACTGCAAGATATCCTTCTGCGATAAAGATTCGGCTGAAAGATCGATGCATTTGTAGTTTGTTTGCGAAGTGGTTGATCGCTGAGCGTTTTTCCACTTCAACAATATTGTATCGAAGCATATAAACTGTTCTTTGTTTGTTTGTTGATCAGAGATCGGTTGTACGAACAGTGGATAGCGCTATTGACTGGATAGTGATTTTTTCAACTGCTACAGAAAGGCATAAAAAGCAATGACACCAGAGATATTGAACTCGCAAGGGACAAAAAGTGACTTTAACTCAAAAATGCTAAACTTTAGTATGGGTTTTACCAGTCACTGAACAAGTTTAGAAAGTTTGAAAAAATCATCCGGTGGATGGCGCTATTCATCTCTCGTCATCGTTGTCGGTGATTACTCGTGAGTAATCGGTGATTACTCGTGAGTAATCTCCTTTGTGAATTTCTCCTTGAATGACAACCGACAATGACTCGGCGATCATTGGTGACATACGAGAACCAGGCTTTAAGACTGCGGTGTACACGTGGCAATTTTGCTTCGAGCTTGAAATGCAATTCTGACATGGATCAATGTTACTTTAAACGTAGCGGCTCCCAAAGTTGTGAGTGTATGGTTCACAGTCTTCTTACTGTTGCTGTCCTCACATTCTACTTTAGTCTTGCTTCTTTCAAGAGAGCAGTTATAAGAAATTGGATGAAATATGTTGACATAAAACCATACTCGTGGTTTCTTCAAACCACTGCTTACACACGTAAATCTCCAAACTTGTAGCAAGTCTGCCAACAAGCCGTCAACAAGTTCTCTACACACCGCTCCCAGGTTGTCAGCAAGTTTAGACCAACTTATTGACAACTTGTAACAAGATTGACGGGAACATTAGACATGTTCAACAACTCTACATACAAACTTGCTGTAACAAAATTGTAACAAAGTTGACAACACAAGGTTGTAACAATATTGTTATATCATGACTGTACCAGTCTTGTTCGAACAGCCTTGTAACAAGTCTCGTATTTCCACAAAGCTTGTTAGAAGTTGTTTACAGCTTGTTCAAAACTTGGTCCAACAACTTGGAACAAGCAGTGTGAAGAAAACTCGTCAACAGACTTGTCACATTTTGTGCGTGTTTACGCGTTTACACACGTAAAAACGCACAAGTTGCTACAGACCTGCAAACAAGTTGTAAAAAGTCTGTTCACAAGATGTATTCGCACTGCTTGTTCCGAATTTGTTGGAACAAGTTTGGAACAAGCTGTTGACAAATTGTAACAAGCTTGATGGGACTATCAGACCTGTTACAAGATTGTTCCAACAAGACTGATACAGCATGATATAACAATATTGTTACAGCCTTGTGTTGTCAATCTTGTAACAAACTCGCTACAACAAGATTGTATCAGAGTTGTTAGAGCAACCTTGTAACAAGTCTGATATTTTCGTCAAGCTTGTTACAAGTTGTCAACAAGTTTGGAACAGCTTGTTGACAACTTTGGAACAAGCAGTGCGAACACATCTTGTTGACGGCTTGTCTGCAGACTTGTTACAAGTTGTGAGATTTTTACGTGTGTACACACATAAAAACGCACAGGTTGTTGCAAGTGTGCAAACAAGTTGTAACAAGTCTGTTCACAAGTTGTCAACAAGTTGTGTTCGCACTGCTTGTTCCGTGTTAGTTGGAACAAGTTTGAAACAAGCTGTTAACAACTTGTAACAAGCTTGATGGGACTATAAGACTTGTTACAAGATTGTTCGAACAAATCCAGTACTGTTACGATATAACAAGCATGTCACAAGGTTGACGAAGCAAGATTGTAACAATATTGTTATATCATGACTGTAACAGGTTTCTTGGATCAAGCTTGTGACAAGTCTGACAAAATCAGCAAGGATGTTACAAGTTGTCAACTGTGCCTTGTATGCGGACTTGCTACAAGTTGTGAGATTTTTACGCGTGTAGACAATAGCACAGGCCCAAGTCATAATTGATTTGCGATCTGGAGCAAAATTTCTTCGTGTATCACCGCCTTTATACGATCGTTGAAGTGGAAAAAGTAGCCAGGCAGATCCCAATTGCAAAAAATTACTTTCGTCGCAAATGGTATCATAATAATTATGCTGGTTCTGGTGGTTTGAATATGTTTCAAGTATTGGAAGATTACATGTGTTGAAAATTGTTCATTTTGTCGAGTGTGGTTTTATGTATGGCTCAAAGATCAAGAAATGGTTGATTTGTTTGTTTACGTCGTTGGTGACATTTCATCTGTATATAACAAGTTTTCAGTCTTACCAGCGAGTTTTCGTGCCAGTATACCGCTGTTCACGTCCATTGGTATCTTATTGGTTTTGGTTTGGGGATTATTTTACCTCGCTGTACCATTGAAGCAGCCAATCATATGTTGGTGCCTGGTAATATGGGCTATGTATTTGCGAAGGTGGAAATCAGAAAGTTTAAAATCGTCCAAGTTAAAATGCATGGAAATCACGGTCGTTGCTCGAAAATCAGAGAGTGCAAAGTTATTCCGTTGCGATGTGGTTGATCGCTGAGCTGTGAAGCTAGGCAGATCCCCATTGCGAAATGTTATGGGAGCAATCTGGTTTAAGGCGCTCTTACACTAGGCAACTTGTCTCGCAACGACTTTATTTTAAGAATTGGAGTTGCATGATCAGAGATCTTACACTGCGCGACGTTTCTTGTAATTTGTCCCACAATGTTTTGAAGTGTTTATGTTAAAAGTGTTGGTAACTTCTTTTACAGAAGTTCATCATTTTACTTCTTTCGTGAGAAATTTGGCTTTGAATAACATGCAAATATCATACTTATGACATCACAGTGCATGAGTTTTTAGTGCTGTAGGAATTTCTCTTACAGTATCCATGATAAATTTCCGAAAGTTGCACTAAAGTACAGCAAATCGAAATTTGTAAGTTATAATTTTGGAATTTTGTTCCACAAAATTAGATTGTTCGAAAAATCTATGTTGTTTTAAAATACATTATGCACTGTGATGTCATAAGTATGGTATTTGCATATTATTCAAAGCTAAATTTCTCACGAAAGAAGCCAGACAATGAACTTCTATAAAAGACTTTACCAACCCATTTTACATTATCTCTACACTGAGGTCAAAAAACGTCGGGGTGAAATTTCGTTGCAAAAACACTTTAACATAGAAGCCGGGATTTTGAAATAGCAAGTTTTTGTTGGCTGCACGACAGAAACATTGCGAGACAAGTTGTAAGAGGGTTGTTACACAGTGCAACGTCTAAAAAATGCGTTGCAGTGTTGCGGCAATCGTTGCGAAAAGTAGAACCTGATTCTTCTACTTCGTGCAAGGCTTCTTGCAACGAAAATGTCGCGTGACTTTATGTTCGCTAGGCAGGCATGTTACCTACACCTGGCAATTTAGCTTGCGCCTTGACTTGTGACGCATCAAAATCGCGATACATGTTGCTTAGTGTAGCAGCGTCTTTAATCTCGTCGATTGGAATTTTCAAGGCCTGTTTTTATGGCGTTGTTCGGGATCTACTGCTACGACGTTCTCAAAATGTTGCTATCAGAAGCAAAATTCAGGATCATGGCCGAAGATACGAGAGTGGTTTTATATTTTGTGGATCCACTTCTACTTCGATGTTCTCAAAATCACGATTATGGTAAATGTACGAGAATGGTTTATATATTTTGTTGCAGTTTGGCTAATCCCTGTGTTGTAAAGTTCGGTTGATTCTTATTGAAAATCTTGCGGAGGAAATTTGTCGTTTGGAATTCTCAAGGCCTGTTTTTTTATGGTTGTGTTGGATCTAATTCTGCTTCGACGTTCTGAAAGAAATGGTGCTATCAGAAGCGAAATCACAATCATGGTCAAATGTACGAGAATGGTTTATATTCTGTTGCAATGTGGTTGATCGCTGAGCTGTGACGCTAGGCAGATCCCCATTGCAAAATCATAAAAGAGCAATCTGGTTTAATCAATCTCGTCAATCGAATTGGAATTCTCAGGGCATATTTTGATGGTGGTTTTGGATCTCTCTTGTGAAAGAAATCTGGTATAATACCATCAATTACTATTGGAATATACTGGTGTAACCTCATCGTTGGAATATACTGGTGTAACCTCATCGTCAATTTAATTGGAATTCTTGAATCTTGTTTAATCTCGTCAATTGGACTTCTCAAGGCATGTTTTGATGGTCATGTTGGATCTCTTCTGCTTCGATGTTCTCTCGTGAAAGAAATCTGGTAGAATACCATCAATTTAATTGGAATTCTTAAATCTGGTTTAATCTCGTCAATGGAAATTCCCAAGGCATGTTTAATGGTGATTTTGGATCTACTTCTGCTTCGATGTTCTCTTGTGAAAGAAATCTGGTATAATACCATCGTCAATTTAATTGGGATTCTTAAAACTGGTTTAATCTCGTCAATTGGACTTCTCAAGGCATGTTTTGATGGTGATGTTGGATCTAGTTCTGCTTCGATGTTCTCTGCTGAAAGAAATCTGGTAGAATACCATCAATTTAATTGGAATTCTTAAATCTGGTTTAATCTCGTCAATGGAAATTCCCAAGGCATGTTTTAATGGTGATTTTGGATCTTCTTCTGCTTCGATGTTCTCTTGTGAAAGAAATCTGGTATAATACCATCGTCAATTTAATTGGAATTCTTAAATCTGGCTTAATCTCGTCAATTGGAATTCTCCAGGTCTGTTTTCATGGTGTTATTGGATCTAGCTCTGCTTCGATGTTCTCAGAGAGTTGCTATCAAAAAGGAAATCACGACCATCAAATATACGAGGATATTTTGTTGTAATATGACCGATTGCTGAGCTGCAAAGCGAGACGGACCTCCATTTCAAAATCCTGTGGAAGAAATCCGGTGTGGAGTATTGATACTTCGATGTTCCCAAGGAAATGTTGGTGCCACATGGAAATATTGCTTAACTGTTTGTACTCGTTTGCTGCGACGAAAGTCGAAAAAGATATCCTCACGTTTTTTGTTCCATGTGAGTATCCTCGTTGTAATCAGTTTGTAGAAAATAGTACTAGAATCATCGCCTAGTTTAAGGCAGGGTTGTGTAAGGTCTTGCGTGTCTGGCTGTGGCTCTGTTTTAACAGTCGGAAGAAGGTCTAGTGCAATTCGCTAGCCATGGTATTATGTTGTAACTCGATACGCATGAAAGCATGAAATGAATCACATTAAGTAACCTTTACCTGAACCAACTCACCACTTTACTAAACTTACCAGAGATTTCTCTCAACTCTTATGCTGTGGTCAAACGAGGATGTGACAGTTGAGAAGCAAGAGTTTGGATGAGAGTTTTTTCAACTATCATGTCCTGGTCAAACGAGAATGAGAGTTGATGAGAGTTGAGAAGCGAGAGTTTGCATGAGAGTTTTCTCAACTATCATGTCCTGGTCAAACGAGGATGAGAGTTGATGAGAGTTGAGAAGCGAGAGTTTGGATGAGAGTTTTCTCAACTATCATGTCCTGGTCAAACGAGGATGAGAGTTGATGAGAGTTGAGAAGCGAGAGTTTGCATGTGACTGTCTCGTGTCACTGGTACACGAGAACAATTGCTCCCATTGACTTTGACTAAAACTCGAACCCCAACCCCATCCCAAACTCATCGTCGTTGAAGTATTTCTTAGTCACATAGACAGCGTATTCACTATAAAATTATTTATGTTTTATGTCACATGTTTTTTCTTAATTTACAATCAATATATATAATGTATAAAATCTATTTGCAGCATTACGTATTCTAATTTTGACTATGCATTTCACGAGTTTAAAAAACACATTGCCTATAAATTATTAAATTATCTATATAATTTTTCACGGTCAAGTAGCCTGATTTAAACTACCCTACATGCTATTGTATTTTGCAAAACAAGCCCCTTGAACGTTTGTCTAAAGTTTATTAACGTAGAGTATTTTAGCTTCAGTGGGCCAGCTGTATCAAAGGTGTTCATAGGTTAAACAGTCGATGGGTCAAATCAATCTGTAGATATGGTCTGGAGACTCAGCCAACGTCTTTGTTCTAGCTTTTTGTTCGTATTTATGCTGACTTGTGCACGGTGAAGACAATGGATTTTTGGTATAAAGAAGCAATCCTCCAATAACGTTGCCGCTCCGAAGCACCCAATTGCACTGTTTAAATATTAATAGGCAAAATCTCAAACGATTTGTGCACGGTGAAGCCAATTTAACATAAGTTCAGTAGCGAGGCCAGCCCGACAATTTGGTCATGCTATGCAAATTTAAATCATTATCATTATTCATTTCTTTCGAAATTCATTCCTTATACGGTCAAAAACAGAAAAATTTGCATTTGCGTGACCAAATGTCGGGCTAGCTTCGCTACTGCATAAATTTGTAGCTCATTATAAACGCTTTGACGTTTGCCGGCTTTCCAGACCATTTCTGGATTGACTATGGTCAAATTTTCTTAAAAAAAATTTTACATCTTGCTGTTTTTACGTCTTGCTGTTGCAAGCTGAAACTCAAGGCAGACCACGGCGGGAATGGGACCTACCACCGTTGGAGTGCTAGCCCAATGTTTTGTCAACTTAACTGCGTGATTAGATGGATATTTTTGAACTGAGTCTAGTTCCTTCGACATTAACGTAATCCTAGATGTATAATCGTGAGCTTGCCCTGTGCGGATATAAACGACAGGGTAACCTCACAAACATTTTCACCTGAGTACATGCCAGCAAAATGTATAAAAATACCGACATATATTATTCTTCTGATATCAAAAGAACTTAGCTGGTTTGTTCACCCAATGTACAAAATTGTTATATAATATCGATTATCGATCATTTAAAGTGTTTATGAAACGACATTTTGTCGAAAATTTTGTGGTTTGTATTGCAAAGACCAGTTAAAATGTCAATATAACTTCTTTGGTATAACTTTTGTAACTCTCTTCCTTGTCGATTCAACTTTATAGGATATGCATTTGCATATTTGCACACAACCTCCGACTTTGTACTGCATAACGAGTGTCTATGACATTGCTTATTTTGTAATGTATAAGAATGTAACGTTACTGCACTTGCATGTGTACTTGCTATGATTAACGTCCAGGCCTGGCAATTTAAGTGTAATATTAACTATATTGTGAAATAAATGAAGCTTTTTGAAAAGTCATTATGCAGAATGACGTCGGTGGTTGTGTTATTTTCGTATCCAGTAAGATTGAATATCTCGACAAGTAAGACAGTTACAAAACTCTATGAAAGAAGTAATTATAGGGTGATTTTGAATGATCTTCACAATGCGATCGACAAATTGTGGGAGAAAATTTCGCTCCATAAACAAAGTGTATAACACAAGTAGCCCGTGGATGGGTAGCATGTGTACACAACATAACTTAAATCATTTGCGCCTTATGTTGGCAATAAATGTTATACAAAAAGGGAATGGACAATCGGTTTTTTATACAGTGTAAAATGACACTGCTTACTTCTGATGTTATAAAAAATTGACATTCCTATAAACCATCTGTGTTTCAAGTTTTAAAAATCCGTTTGAATCGCCGTCCTTATATCTGCTGTTGCATTAGTGTCTGTGTGGTCATTGTTATCAATTTGCAGCGTTTTTAAATCGTGATGTAATACACCATTCTGTAGGTGACCACTCGAACCCAGTCCTCCAGTGTGCGCTTTCCCGTCGTGCTTTGCGCTTCCATTAGGGGCGTTTTCTGACAAATCTACCCAACCGTTTCTTTCTTTGGCCGGGATGATGAAATTATCGGAGAAGTTTTCGTCGTCTGATGACTCGGAACTTGATTCGTCCAGACCACTTCCGGGGGAAATGATGTCATCCTCGTCGAATGTTTTCCAGTAATGGCCGACTGTAGATTGACCGGGGTTTGCGGAGACCTGGCACGTGGCCAAAGAGTTCATTTTGGATGCAAGAGGATCGAAGGTGGCAATCGTGTCGGCAGGAGGTGTAATTACAACTGAGTTCCCCGGTATCCCTAACTGATCGTGGTCGATTGCGAGTGGCGCACGAGGATTTCCCAAGTTGCCACTTTTGAGCGGCGTGGAGTACATGCAGGAAGAGCTGTGGTGCAATAGGGCTTCCTGTTGTTGTGAGACGTTAAATGCAGCGCTTAAACTGTCATCCCCTGGGTTCACTGTTTGTAGCCGGTTTGCAAGTATCTGTATGGTTTGCAGCAGTTCACGGTTTTTTTGTAACAGGCATTGCTCTCTTTCCTAGAAATGAAACAATTGTATGGATTAGGTGATAAACAGATCCCCTTTGTCAGGCAAACTCAGAACATTACTATTGGATTTATCTCGCTTAGAAGCCTTACATCAAGTTCCTGGTTGTAAGATTGCATGGTAATTATTAATCAAAGTGTCATTTTGTGGAAACACCACGTACATGTATTATCGCAAGGCTTTTCGATCCGTAAGCTCGGATCTTCATCGGTGCTAATAATAATACCTGGTGTTGTTCAGTGTTGTTACGTCCAAACAACATTGTTTCCAACAACGAGTAAAAAATTGTTATTGGCAACAGTTGTTGACAGCGCGCAAATGAAAGAATGGTACATTTGTTAGTTTTTCAGCCACTCAAGGCTGCTGCCTTGACCTTGAATAGTGGACTCCTCCCCAACGGAACACAATTCTTACCTGGGCCTGGACTCGACCGTTTCTCTCAAGCATCAGTTGATCTTTGAGTAAGAGATTCTCGCCTTTAAACGCTTCAGTTTCTTGTATATAGTGCTGCAATTGTTGATTGAATAAAAGACGCAACTGCTCTGCTGTAAATGGTGGGTTCTTGCAGTCTGGATCAACTGCTGGCAGGAGTTGAGTGGTGGCTACTAATGATGGTGATGCCTGGAGAAAAATCGAATAAACCAAAAAATTAGGACGTTGTCATCCTAAACTTTGATGCACAATTCTCTGTACCTTTGCTTCGTCATTTGTCTCTGCTTTTTTCGTTTCCAGACCATCAGCATTTTGATCGACTGCATCGATATCGGTTCCTTCGTCAGCTAACACTCGCTCATCAACTTAGAAAAAAGTACAATTACATGTTAGTCATTCAAAACATAAGCCAATTAAGGATCAAGCTTAAAAGGTACATTAAATTTGGAACTGTTCCAAAGGTTGGCAGAGGAACTGTTCTGTTTAGACAGTAAATGCTATTATACCTTGTGTCGGTAACTTGTACGAAAGGTAAATAGCGCTATCTGAACATATTAAGTGACAGGTTAAACCCATGTTGAAGCTGGCATTTTCAGGTAACTTTTTACCTCAGTAATTGAAAAATCACTATCTGGTGGATAGCACAGTCCACCTTGTCGTACAATCGACCCCCCTGGTTTCACTTTAAAATTCTGCTCAAGGATAATTTTGTTCAGAGATAAATTTTGTTTTGCCCATGAGCTCTTAAACTTGACTAATAGCCTTTTTTTAACTGAAAAGAGACTTCTGAAGGAAACTGATTATACTATACAACCTTTCTTAGATCCATCCTGTTCTGTTTTATTTTCTTCAGATGTTTCTTGTTGTAAGCGATGACAAACCTCGAATGCTTGGCCGATTGTGCGGACAATGAACAACGCCTTGGACTGTTGAAAACAATCATAACAAACTCTTGTAAGTATTGTTTTGAATTGATGCGTGAGTCTCATTTAGGGGATAACAGTGTGGGTTGTTTATTATTTAAATAAGTTTGATACAAGTTTACCTTTCTGTAAGCTTTAAAAACGCTACATCTGAACTGGTTGTCAAAATCGTCCTTTGTGATATAACTGAAAATCTTCAAGTCCATCGAGTCGTGGGATACGTAAAATATTCTAGAGAAACGTAATGTAAGCAATTTGCATAAGTTGCGCAGTCCCGCGCGCGAATTGCACGCGCTTGAAAACGAAGCTAATCCAACCTGGAATGGAAGCATCCTGGATGGAATCGTTTTCAACGTATGTGAGAGAAGTTAGTTCGAGTTTGGCTGATATTTTAAACACAAAATAAAGCTTCCTTTTTCAATTTCGAACGAGAGAAAGCATTAAATAAGTGAGTATGTGAACGGCGCATCTTTACCTAGTTACATTTTTACTTCAATGTTGTTTATACTAAGTTTTTAATGCCTTATTAATCGTGTCCGCAAAATGTATAAAATTTATATGAAGTTCAAGTGCTGTCGTTAATAGACTTTGAATTTTGCAGGTCAGTCAGTTTAGGTTTCAAAACTTGTTTTAATGCATAGTTTTGTCTAAAATCTTATAATTAATTATAATTGATTCTATTGAATAATTTGTCAAGACCTCGTAATTTTAGTTTGGGATCAATAGGACACATGTACAATTAAAAATGGGATTTTATATGTACAAATTTAGCAAAGCTTTGTAGACGTGTAACCGGTTTTGCGTGCAAATATGCAATACATGGCGATACCATACATGTTTATATATAGCCAAAGTGATTCCACAGTCATATTGGTATGGGTCTGGGTGTGGCATGTTAGTCATTTCTGCTGAATTTCTCTCGAAACAACGACCTCTTGTGGGCAGGTAAAAACAGCATTGAACAATATTTTGCTGCCCACATTGTTCAATGTTGTCAACAATATTGTTCAGCATTGTGAAACCTGATTGCAGGATAATTCAGGCTCAACAATGCTGGGTCACTGAATGATATTGTTGACAATATTGAACAATGTGGGCAGCAAAACATTGTTCAAGCCTGTTTTCATCAAGCCTGTACAGGTTGTTCATTTTTACTGCATATGTTGTCGCAAATATTTCAGCAGACTTGTTGTAAAGAACTGAAATCTTTGCACTTCATTGGTCACAATGAAGAAGAAAAACCTGTTGATAGAAGGACAAAATGTGTTCAAGAAAATTTCATTGACATTGATATAACTAATCGACAGCAAGTTTTAAACGGTCTACCCAGGTTGTGATGTCATTAAAATAAATCTAACCATATAACAAAATGAGGGGTCTGGCTAATGTCATTTGTCCTTCAATATTTCAGAAACTAAATGTGCTACCAAAAAATTAGCAATGGATGTTACAATAGACGATTTGCATGTTAGACTAACTTTCAATCTAGGCAAGACGAACAAAATCTTTTACTATAGTTAAAAAGAGCATCCTAAAATTAGTAGAATTGCCAAGTTTGGTGGCGAAATGTTGTAAAACATGGAAAATATGGCCTTGCAAAGTTTGCAAATTTGTATACATTTGTATTACGCGAGGAAAAAGTTACCACTTTTGATACAATTTTAGCTGAAAAGTGGTAACTTTTTCCTCGCGTAATACAAATGTATACAAATTTTCAAACTTTGCGACCCAATATTTTCCATGTTTTACAACATTTCGCCACCAAACGTGGCAATTCTACTAATTTTAAAATGCTCTTTTTAACTGTGGTAAAAGATTTTGTTTGTCTTGGCTAGACTGAAAGTTAGTCTAACATGCAAATTGTCCATTACTTCAGAGGTTTTTCACACATCAGTCGATAAAAAATATATTGTCATTTTCCTTTAAAGTTCACAAAGTTACCTTCCTATTTGATGTTCATGCAACACGACTGGGTCATCGTCTAGAAGGTATTCCTTTCTCTAAAACAAACAATATTTCGCCTTTTAGACAGATGAAATGTACATAAAACAACATAAAGATTAATTATTACCATAAGAGAAGCTGGCAAGGTAAGCATGTCTTTGTTTGTTTGTATTGTTACTATGGTAACAGCTGGAAATTTCTTGTGATTAAGATCAGTTTGGTTGGAGTTACCAGTATGGGTCTTGTGTGAAATTTTTTACCGAATGCAATCTCATAAAAATGACAGATGTTTAATGTTGATGCCTTTGACAGTTTTTGAGCAAAGGACTTAAATGGCTGGCTTTTGATTCGGTTGTGGTGGTGGTGGTGGGGGAGGGGAGGGCTGCAGAGGGGTATGCACCCCTGTTGCCCATGGTTGACTGGGGAGGGGGGTGTTAAACTTAAGTTTAACAAATTCAAGTCAGCACTTATTCATGCAATGATAATAATTGTGTAGCGGCAAGGACGTAAAATATGTATTCATAAATCTTGTGAAAATATGTCTTATAATGACTTATGGTGCTTCCTGTCCCCAGTGGTGTAGCAACATTGACAATCTAGTCCTGCTATGCATGCGCAAATCTCAAATTATAGCTCTACCACTGTTCTCATGCAATTTAACACTGGATTGAGTAAGATATTTTCATGTTATATTTATGCAACCATTATGCTTTCTGTTACTGGCACCAAAGAGTGTTGAGTGTACGAAATTTTATAATATCCTGAACTAAGCTTGCCTGTTTAGGTACAGTAGTAAACGAAAGATATAGGTTCTTTCACTACCTGAGACAAGAAACGCAATTTGACATTTCGAAGGACCTTTGCCCGGCTAAGTTCCTAAGAAAACGCTTTCTCTTAAAAAGTTAAATTCTGTTTTAATGTTTTAGGTGGTGAAAGAACCTATATCTTTCTTGAACAAAGAACAAAATGACTGTTTTTCCATGTTGTTTGAGCTTTACGAGAATCCATCTGCATTAAATTCTGCATAACATTTTTTACCAAAATGTCAAAGGTCATATAAACGCTTGAGTATTAAATTCTTCTCAAACAATGCAAATCCAATTTAGTAAATCAACAAGGATTTTCTGTTTACTTAGCTGTTATGTAACAAAACCCCGCCTGTAACTGACACAGTCATTGTAAAAACAATTAAAGCGTTTAATTTGTTGACTTTTCTCATGCTAATATTATCTTAGGCTTAGATTTTTATTCTGTCAGTTTACTAAGAAATATATTTACCAATCTACGCCTTCTTTTGCGAAGGGTAACTTTGATTCCATCCACTGAAATTGTGAGAAATACTCGTCGTTTTTCGATTCCTTTGACCTTGAATTCGTACTAAAACAAAAGTGCACTTGTGAGCAAGCGTTTCCCTAAAAGCGTTCGGCTGTAGGTCAAGCGAGAATATCAATAAGTGACTGTCTTGACAATCAAAAGAATAAACTAGAAATTCGGGCTGAAGCGCCTATATGTGAAGAAACGCTGATGCGCTTTGCTTTGGGACCCTGTAACTTCACTTAGATATACTTCAAAACGTTGTATTTACATATTTCAAACAAGAACAGCAATGTCTATGGAACTATCGACTTTTAAAACATCATTTAGGTGTAAAAACCAACGCTGGATGTTTACCTTCTTTTTGAGTGCCGAGAAATATCGCCACTGATATTGTTAAGAGAGTTTTACGAAAGTCGATAGTTCCATAGACATTGCTGTCCTTGTTTAAAATATGTAAGTACAAAGTCCTGGAATATATTTTAAGTGAAGTTACAGGAAAAAGTTACAGGGTTCAAAGGAAAGCGTATGAGGCCGTATCTCGTGTCAGCTTGCGTTTGCAGTCCATTTCCGCATTTCCGCATCTACGCCCTGTTATTAATAATTATTATGCAAATGCTAATATCTGCGATATCTCAAAAAGCATTGAAACTATGGTAATGAGACAACAACAACATAGAATTTATCGAATTTTTGGAATTTTCAGCAATTTTGGAGTTAATTGACATTATGTTAATGTTATTGAAAATTTACGAAAATAATTATTATGCAATAAATATGAAAACCCGCTCACTATTTAATCTAAACTTTTTAAAACCGTACACTAGGCACTGATAATATATGCAATGTGGATAGTTTACCTCAGATGAACTAAAAATCCAGACAACATATATTTCAATTATAATCAAATCTTTCTCTTGCATTAAACATACTGGTTATAATGGTTAGTAATGAACGAAACCCCTTTTGCACCCATCACTTTAATAAGTCTATTGTTCATTCAATCTGTTAATGTTTTGATGGTGTCTTTGTCTACAGTAGCTGCGCAGCTTTGAATTGCTTCTTAAAGACAATTCTTAGATGAGTATTGCTTGCAAACTTCGTATATTTTGCGCTTTAGTACTTTGACCAGAAGTTCTCGATGGGGTTGAGATTGGGTGAACATGTTGGCCACAGCATTAAACGAGCTTCCTTAAACCCAAATTTGGTGAACGCTTCCCGAGTGTAATGAGCTGCGTGGGAAGGGGCATTGTCGTGCATGAAGATCATCTTCCTCTTTAATGCTAGTGGTTGTTTCTTATACCAAGGAAGGAAATTTTTTTTAGGAAGTCGACATACGATTTAGCACACATCGTAACCCCATCGGGCACACGAAAAGGGCTCACAATTTGATTATTAATTATTCCTGCCCAAATCATTACACCTCCACCGCCTTGTTGCCGCCTGATCTTGCTCTGTGGCTTTGTACCATTGAATAGCCAGCCACTCATCCAACCATCTTGACCATCCAGAGTTGCCCGAGACTCGTCAGTGAACAAAACATTTTCGAAATTGGTTTTCATGCATGACTTAGCCCAGCCGAAGCGTGCCAGCTTATTATGTCTTTGTTTCAATGGTGGTTTGATAGTTGGCTTTGTAACTTTTCCAATGCTACTTTAGATCTTGCACCGTCCAGCTCTGGGATCTTGATGGGACTCCAGCTTCATGAAATATCGTGGCACTCGTTGAATGAGGATTTTTTGATAACGTTTTCTTTACTGAGCTGATTCCCCTACGAGAAATCTTTCGGAACTTCCCTTTATCCGCCCTCCCCCTCCCTTTATTACTATTTTCCATAAATCTTTTGACTGTGCAATGATCTCGATGAATAAACTTTGAAATATCCAAACTGGTTTTGCCGGGGCTTAACAATTCTACTATTCTTTGCTTCTCCTCAGGTTTTAGATCTGTTTTATGTCCCATATTGGTAATCTTTAACAGACGGATTGAGATTTTCGCTGGTTTTTATAAGGGTTGCATAATAGTTATTTACATTGATTACGAGAGTTTTATGCAAAAAACAATTACTTTGGAGTTAACTGTTCTTGCTCCATTGCTCTTCGTATAAACGTAAACCATTATGTAAAGCTCATGTTGTTTTATTCTTATTTTTATGGCGTCAATGCTATTGGAGATGTGGATAATTTTCACATTTGCATAATAATTATTAACAGGGTGTATGATTAAATTGAAAAGCTATTTCAATGTACAATACCCGTTATCCACTAAATTTCGACCCGACTATGAAAAATTAAATCTATTAGCAGAGCTGGAAGGAGCATCTTAAAATTGGTAAAGTTGCAAACTCTGGCTGCAAAATGTTACAAAATACGAAAATACGCTTGTCCACAAGTATACAAATTTGGCGAAATATGACATATTTTCCGTATTTTACAATATTTTGCAACCAAACTTTGCAATTTTGCTAATTTTTAAGATTCACTTTCTAACGGTGCTAGCACAGATTTCATTCCTGCTGAGGTCAAATTATCTATTGATCATGTATAGAATTATCTATTGTCATGAAATCACTTATTGATCATGGAATCATCTGTTGATCATGGAATCATCAATTGATCATGGAATCATTAATTGATCATGGAATCATTTATTGATCATGGAATCATCAATTGATCATGGAATCATCAATTGATCACAGAATCATCTATTGTTCATATATACATTTACATACCCGAACTTGTCTCATCGCTGTCACAATTTCCGTCCGACAAGTTGGCCGCGTGATCTCCAGCGTCCCAACATACTGAAACAAATAGAGAAAAGAGCACTTTCAGATTGACTATAGCCAGGAATCGTTCCTATACAAAGATAGCGCTACCCACCAGAGGCCAGTTGTACGAAAGATGGTTGGTTTTATCATAGACAACCTAAGGAATGGACTGGAAACGCAAGCTAAAGTTTACGCGACATCCGTGATACGCTTTACTTTGGAACCCTGTAACTTCCTGCTTTTTTTTTTGCTTCTGTTGATTGTCTATGGTTCTATCCACCGGATACTGATTGTTTAAAACTTTCAAAACATCTTCTTTAACTGGTAAAACCCATACTAAACTTTAGTGTCTTCGAGTTAAAGTCAGTTTTTATCCCTTGCGAGTTCATTATCCCTGGTGTCATTGTTTTTTATGACTTTCTGTGACAGTTGAAAAAATCACTATCCACCGGATAGTGATTTTTTAAAACTTTCAAAACATCTTCTGTGACTGGTAAAACCCATACTAAAGTTTAACATCTTCGAGTTAAAGTCACTTTTCATCTCTTGCGAGTTCAATATCCCAGGTGTCACTACCTTTTTATGCCTTTTCACGGCAGTTGAAAAAATCACTATTCGGTGAATAGTGTTATCCAGCTTTCGTACAATCGCCCCTGGGTTAATGAAACTTTGCAAAACTTTAAGTAATAGCCTGCCGTTCACACTTAGCACACTTTAAATCGATCCAATTTAGGTCTACGTTGAACCGATCCGAGGCCGTTTGCCTGGACCGATTGCACGGAGTGTTCACATCTTGGGTAAGTTAAAGTCTTGTTCTCACTTGTCGTAAGAATCGGGAATTTTGTCCTCCTCGTGTATGTGAATGAATATCTGGACAAATTCACTCAATCACATCGGCCAGAAGAAACCATCCCCGATCCCCTTGACAAGTGTGAATCAACGTTAAACGATTTCACTCGCATCGAATAGCGTGCTAAACAAAGGACTAGGTCGAACCTCTCGAGGTGGTGTGGTGTAGTTCATGGCACAGAATCTTTTATAGTGAGCGTGTTAGCTAGTTTTCCACTTAAAACGTAGCGTATTTCATTGTTTCGTGAACAGTCAAACTAATGATATCATGGACACAATAGAATACGCTACGTTTCGCTACGATACGGTTGAAGTGGAAAATGGCCTTAAAGTTTAGTTTAGGTCATTGCATAGCTCCAACGGTTGTCTTCATAATTGGAAAAGTTTTATTCATCTGCCGTTCGTGTGTCCTGAAACATTGTTGTCATGGATAAGGCGTGGAGTTTATGCAAATGAACTTACAATTAGAATTGAGTTCATACGGGAAACGCAATTTCTATGTTCAAGCAAGTTTTGAAAAAGATCTTTTTGAAATAAATAGGACAGTTCTCTAGAGCTGCAATGGGCTAAAACGAAGCTCGAGCATTCGCTGTAAAACACTTTTTAGCGAAGGGATTAAATTCCTAATGAATTTTGACCTTCGAGCAACCATCTTGGACTTGCTCACAAGTCGGCTCGCTCACAACACTTTGCGCTCTGAGCCGAACAGTTCTTAACCGTAATGTTTTTCCACTGGTTAAGTTTCATATCGGCAGCGTATATAAATTAACAGGATTTAATTCTGTGGGCATATTATTTATATTAAAGCCTAAAACTAGTTGTTAAAATATTTTACATAATTCTTTAGAGACACACAGTAACAGCTCATGGAAACTGGGTTGCTAAGACAAAACAACACTATATTTGGAGAATGTTTCGTCATTTTAGCTTGCAAATATAAAACGGCACTCGACAGATGACGGGCAATTTCCGATAGGATCTTTTAAATTAAATCGAGCGTCGAAAAAAAATTAATTAAATATTAATACCTTTCAATTATTTTGCAAAACACTTCTTGTGTGTATATGTCCATAGATTGTACTTCAATTTAAGATTTAGATTGACGCGGACGATAGCAACATAAAGTGGGCAGATCGTAATCAAGAATTCAACGCGTCTATCGAAACAGTATTGTCGGATATTAGGGAAACAATACGATATGGGAAAATTTAAGTCTTGATACAAATCGCTATGTCCCAGAATGATTACCCGAAATACTTTTAGCCGATATATCGTGAGCCGATTTTAGAGATAGAAAAAAAAGATCGTCTTAAGTTGTATTGTAACTTTGGCATTACTTCATGCCAACCGTCGAGCTTCCAAATACTCGCATATGTATATACTTGCGTAGTTGCGGTTTTTATTAATGCGTAGTTTACATCGTTTAAAACCACAACAGCGCGATATTAAGCGATGCCATTGTTCCCTTGTTTGAAGACCGGATTTTAAAATACTTTTCATTATTTTGTCGATTCGCACACGATAAAATAAATATGTACAAAGTAGACAACATGGCCTCGCGGATCGAGCATTTAGCGACGCTAAGCTATCTGGCGTTTTGTGTGCACATTGTAAATAAGTTATGTAGATGCTGTAAGACTGTGTAATTATTCATATTGTATCATTGCATGATAAACATATACGACAGTATGCCAACATA
Source organism: Muricea muricata (assembly GCA_963855995.1). Taxonomy (NCBI): domain Eukaryota; kingdom Metazoa; phylum Cnidaria; class Anthozoa; order Malacalcyonacea; family Plexauridae; genus Muricea; species Muricea muricata. The sequence continues at coordinate 3,993,613 of OY979727.1, forward strand.
TTTCATCGACAACTCCCACAAATACTTTCGTATTTTTGGTATTTTGTACTGCCATAATTTACCACGCACGAGCATATAGTCAACCTTTTTTAAATTACATTGTGAATCTAGAATATCAATTACGGCTGCAAAACCGTACGTTTGAAGCGATAATTTCAACTATGAATAATTATATAAACTTTAGATATCCGTGTGAACACAACAGTGAGCCGACTGCAATGCGAGGCATTTTTCGTGAGCGCCGTTTATATGTGCTACATCGTATCAGCATCAAGATTTCTTAAGATTGCTGGCAAACGCTGTCTTCTAGATCTCTATATAGCAAGTGTACAATTAATGCCTCTCCTAAACACTTCTCGCACACAATGAGTGTAGGTTTTGCAATGTTTAACCTTCCTAAGTGAGACACAACAATTTACTTTGTCGAACCCTTCTTAGGATTACCGACTCGTTACCAAAACGCTTTTCTGCGTATACTCGGCTCATGTTTCCCCTTGGTATCTCTACTGACTTTGTCCTTACTGGACAAAAAAGATTTCAAATACTATCGACAGGCTCTACAATGTTATTTATGTTAGATACACAAAGCCAGGCATAGCGCAGTTATTATCAGCCCACAGTACTATACACTCGGCGGTAACACGGCACTAGAATCGATCAAATATTTGGTAAGCTGACCTTTGCTTTGAACGTGATACCAAGTTGAAATGCCTCTTGGTCGAAGACTGGTACTTTTCCCATGCCGTCGTGTCTGTCTTCAACAAGTCGGTATGCCCATTTATTAAAGTTTACAACGGGCATGACAGGAGCTGGATTTCAAGTAGAAAAAAAACTTAAAAGGCGAGCAATCCTTCACTTCCGCGGTCACTCATGAAATTGACTCCTCGGCATTCGTCGTAGCATGTAATTTGAGTGCGACTAGAAGCATTATTTCTGTCTACCAAATAAACATGTGATACTCTCAAATTCTCCTTGCGTTTTTCCTCCACTCACGGACGGTCGCTTATCAAAAGTCTATTACATCTCGATCTTCTCGGATTTCGATGCACTTCTCAAGCATGCAATGTTGCCCAACTCCGGCCGGGCTTCGGCGATTCGGATCGAAAGTTTAATGGTTCTTTGTGTGTTGAAGTCAAGCGATCAATAAAATTTATGTAACCACAATACCGGATATTGTAATGAAATTTAATGCTATCGATGGTGCTTGGTATTCAAATGACTCTTTTCAAAAGCTGACCAGACCACGCGCAAGCACTGAAAGATATCGAAGAAGGCTTTTAAACGGCCTGAAGTGACCGTTGTTGTAGGTCGATTTAATTACTGTTAAAGCTTAGCTATACGGCAAGACAAATTAAAGCGTAAATTTATGAAGAGTTTTGATGGACATTTAATAAACGAGGCATGATAATCATGGAGTATCTTCTCTATCTACAGGATATGACTTGTCAAAATGCGTTTGACAATCCTTGACATTGGGCAAGGTACTAGGAAACATTCCCTCTGCTCATATCAATGTTTTGTCAATCCTTGCCAGTGTAGGCGACCTCAGAGATGGTTTCAGCATGATTTCGGGGAGGGGGGCTCTGGCAGCTCTAATGACTACATGTCGAGTACTTGAGTGGTCTTAATCATGTGTGTCACTCGCACGTCAAAATACAGGAGTAATTTTTGCACGATAAATTCAATATCATACGTCCGAATGAAAATATCAAACATGATACTCAGATACTGCACATGCAAGTGATGCAACAGGTCGTGACAATGGTTTGGTACTCTGTTCAATAATTATACAATCACCGAATCCCGAAGTTTGTAGTAACCAAATTTATGTTCAAAAACGTCTTTGTGAGAAACATTAGCTCGGACAAATCTTAACTATTCAAAGCTAAAGCACACACAAAATGTCGGAAAAGCAATGCTTTTCGTGTGTTGGGAATATGTGGAAAAAAACTAGCCTACATATGGAGCTAGCTTGAACATTAGAAATGTTTCTGAATTGTTCTAGGAGATATTTTTCTTCCTGACATCGAAGTTTGTTTACGCGACAGAGATGAGCGAATAGGGAAACACTGACAGGAAACACAATCTTTTCCGCAACAATGTTTGCCCAGGGCATAAGTCAACAAATTTACACGACAGATATAGGTTCTTTCACTATCTTTCGTGTACTTTTGACTGGATTATGGAGTCAAAAAACTCACAACTTCCAGCAAGTCTGCTGCAGGTTTGTTACCTGGCAGTCAACAAGACAATATCAGGATGCGTTCACATCGCTTGCTCCGGTTTAATGATGACAAGTCTGCTGCAGGCTGTCAACAATCTTGATGCAAGTTGAGTCTCGAGACTTTTTATCCACAAACTTGATGCGAGTTGTCTCGACAACTTGCAGTAAGTCTGAAAATATCAAGTTGTATCAATTCTGATTTTCACTGACTTATGTAACTTGATGACAAATTTGCATCAAGCTGGTAAAATCAACAACTTGCATCGAGTCTGTGGCGTTTGTGGCAACGTTACACTGGCAACGAGATAAATTTACATATCCGTCTATAAATATCGATTATCGAACTTGAAAATTATTTTAGATAAATTTTAATGTCGGTGCATCATTACTTATCGGTCTGCTGTAATATCAAATCAATATTTACACATCGGCATGATTACATATCGGTTTATAAATATCGACTCTTGAAGAATTTTGACGTATCGGCATGATTATATATGGGTTTATAAATATCGATTATTGTAAAATTTACATATCGGTATGATAAACATATCGGTTTATAATTAAGTATTAACTGTATATCAATACGGAAAAAATGTTTTATATTTCTTTTATAATATAGCACAAAGAACTTCAACAGAAGAGTGGCGGGAAATTTTCCGTGTTGACATAGAGTTATATCAACACGGCTCTTAGGCAATCAGCGTTCAGAATTTACAAAGGCTATATTATAAATATCGATTATCGATAAATCTACATATCGCCGATGAAATTGGCCTTAAAGGGAAACAGCAATATATTTTTTTATTGACTTATTGATAAGAGCCTAGTAACCGTAACATGCGTTGTCAATTTTTTGATAACATGCTTAGTTTCTGAAATACTAAAGGACAAAGACACTACTCATCCGCCATCTTGGATATTGAAAAACTACATGACGTTACAACCTGGGTAATTGTTGTTTCTCTTAAAGAAGCGAATAACAAGTATGTTGAATGTTCAAATCCAACTGAATTTCTATGTTTATACTTCTTACGTAAATTGCGAAATGTTGACGAAAATTTCATTGAGATTTAACTAATTTCACCAAGTTTTATACAGTCTACCCAGGTTGTGACGTCAGTAAAATCATTGAGGTATATACATCTGGACTGCCAGCTCGGCTTTGAAAAGCATTATCAAAGATGGCCGAAATATGAGAGTGTTTGCTCATGAAGTTGACTGCTGACCAGTATTTTTTGTATTATTTAAGAGCCAGCGATGTTCAATCACTCTCATATTCGTCATTTTTCGTCAGTGTTCGTCAGCCTTCGTGATTTTCAACTGATAACGCAAAATTCAAGCGAAAATATTGCGAACAGGCAGTCCAGATGTATTTATGTCAATGAGTAAAATAGACATAATTATAAAACAAGATGGCGGATGGCCAATATCGTTTGTTTTCAAAATTTCAGAAACTAAGTATGTTACTAAAAAATTAACAACGGATGTTACAATTACTTCAAAGGTTTTTATCAATAATCCGATAAAAAAATATGTTGCCATTTTCCTTTAAGCTTGGTTTACATTTGTATTAATGTGATTGGTAATATTTGTCCTATATTTTAGTTTGTTCACATATTCATTCATGCACGTGAGAAGCGAAAAATGCCCGACTCTTGAGACAAGTGGGAACCAGACTTCAGGGGGATTTTTAAACATGACAGCTTGAAAATCTGCGAAACTGAATGCGACCGTGATGCAACGCGAGGTGGGGCACACTGTCCTTCTAACTGTATTTCCGAGACTGGGAAGTTTTTGAGCAAAAACTTCATCTACAGTGCAAACAACAGCAGTAATTTCTGAAGGCTACATGTGTCTGGAAATCATAAACATTTCGAAATCCAAGCCGGAAACGGTTGAGAAAAATTTATCATCCATAGTTCCTTCAGCACAATCTACGCCGTTGCGATGCCGAAGGACCCACAGTTGATGGTAAATTTTTCTCAACAGCATGTTCCCGGCTTGAATTTTGACATGTGTTTGTGTGTGCCATTGTTAATTTAGTGAGTGCCACCATAGACAATCTAAAGAATGGACTGGAAACGCAAGCTAAAATTTACGCGACATCCGTGATACGCTTTACTTTGGAACCCTGTAACTTCACTTTAAATACATTTCAGGACTTCGTATTTACGTATTTTAAACAAGAACGGAAATGTGAATGGAACTATGGACTTTTAAAACTTTTCAGAGAGATAAACAAGCCGGAAAATCACCATTTAATGTTTCCGTGAACCTTTTTCAACAACAACAATGGCGACATTTCTGTAGTCAAAAAGAACGCAAACATTCAGGGTTGGGTTTTAGCTTTGCTATATCCATAAAAAATTTTAAAAGTCAATAGTTCCATAGACATTGCCGTTCTTGTTTAAAATATGTAAATAGAAAGTCTTGAAGTATATTTAAAGTGAAGTTACAGGGTTCCAAAGTATAGCATATCAGGCCGTATCACGGTTGTCGCGTCAGCAACATTGACGCTTTAGCTTGCGTTTCCAGTCCATTCTTTTGATTGTCTATGGTGCCACAAAACCATTAATAACTGAAGCAACAGCGAAATGTTGCAAGAATCAATTCTTTTGTTAACTTTGCTCTACACATGCGGTGGACTATTATAATTAAATGCTTGGTGAATCTCTATCAGATCATAATCACAATCCTAAAACCTTTAAAGATTAAAGCGTTGATTTTGCCCCAAACTTAGTCCCTACTTTTAGATCACATGCTTTAGTTAATACCCCATTATAATCATAATCACCATTTTAAGTCTTAAACTTTCAAAGAGCGTTAACTTTGTTCGACACATGCAGTATATTAATATTACCTTAATCCATACATTTATAGATTACATGATCATAACCACAAATCTTAAACCTTTAAAAATCGTTGACTTTGCAAACTCCACACATGCAGTATATTAATATAAACTCAATCCATAGATTAATAGATTGCATGATTCAGTTAGTACATCAACATTATAACCACAAATCTTAAACCTTCAAAGATCGTTAACCTTGTAAACCACACATGCAGTATATTAATATTACCTTAATCCGTACATTTATAGATTACATGATTTAGGTAATACATCAACATTATAACCACAAATCTTAAAACTTCAAAGATCCTTAACTTTGTAAACTCCACACATGCAGTATATTAATATTACGTTAATCCGTACATTTATAGATTACATGATTTAAGTAATACCCAATCACAAATTTTTGCTACACACACGTGGTATATTAATAACCTTAATCCGTCGTATATTTAGATTACAAGATTTAGTTAATTCCCCATTATTATGATAATCACAAACGTAAAACCTTTAAAGACTAAAATACAAGAAAAATATTTAAAAGCTTAATAAAGAAATGAAAAAAGTTCTTGTTTGACCGACAGTTCTTGACTGTGACTGATCGCAAACGACAACGAATTCCGCGTCATATTTTACATTCTTTTTAAATCTTAATAAAAGTATGCGATTGCTAAGTGACTAAAATGCGCTGACAAAATATCTTGCTTCATTGGGGGTCGTTTCCTATGTCTTCTATTGCCAAGCATCGCCACTGGAGAATATAATATCGGATCATCTGTTACCGATGGTAACACCTAAAAATCTTAGTTTGTATGTAGCAAGTTTGTCAACCGGCCGTCGACAAGTTGTGCTAACTTGTGTTTGCACTGCTTGTCCAAAGTTGTCAACAAGTTTAGAACAACTTGTTGACAACTTGTAACAAGCTTGACGGGAATATCAGACTTGTTACAAGGTTGTCCTAACAACTCTAACACAGGCGTGTTACAACAGGATTGTCACAAAGTTGACAACACAAGGTTGTTGTAACAATATTATCATATCATGACTGTAACAGTGTTGCTGAACAACCTTGTCAACTACTAGTCTGACAGTTCCATCAAGCTTGTTACAAGTTGTTAACAGTTTGTTCCAAACTTGTTCCAGCAACTTGGAACAAATAGTGCGAAGACAACTTGTCAACAGCTTGTGTGAACAGACTTTTCACGGGTATTGGCATTTTAAAATTTCTTAGAATCGGGCCCCTAAACCATATATGGAAAAAACGAAATACGATCAGTAGATTGCTTAGTAATCGCCGAATAGCAACTTCATTCTTGATATAATGGCCGCACAATTCAGTTGTCGCTTGAGATCAGCGACACTTGCATGTAACTAGTTAACAAGTTTTGACAAATTGCATGTCTCGTTACTGTTGTACGGTTAACCAAAGCACAGAATAGAGGTTAAGGTTTTGTGTTCATTACTAATGTTGAATATTTTGACAATGCTACCAAAAACATAAAAGCATGTTTTGTGCGCCAAATAACGTTTTGACAATATTTTGAGAACATAAAACAAGGGGGGGTATTGCCCCAGTAGTGATACTCCTGGTACGGCAATAACACCACCCTGAAGCTCGTTGTGAAAATATTGTAAAAATTTTATTTGCTGCACAAAACAAGCTTATATGCCTCTAAAACCTGTGTCCTGTTTCCCTAACGTGCATAAATCTTACATCTTTGAGCTCTTCTATGCTTGCATAACCTGAAATAATAGCAACGAAACATTAAAGTTATGAAAAGTTGTGAACTTGTTACAAACGCCAGTTTTGTCTACTCAAATGTCTGTCGATCAACTCTCCACATCCTATCCACTTTTCTCATTCTTTTTGTCTTTCCTGTTCTGTTTCTTCTGTTTGCGATTTTTCTGTTTTTGCTTGTTTTCCTTGCGTTTCTTTTCTTTGTTCTTTTTTCTCTCCATTTTCTGTTGCTGTTTTCTCTCCTTTTTCGCTTGCTGTTTTCTCTCCTTTTTCGCTTGCTGTTTTCTCTCCTTTTTCTCGTTCTTCCGCTGCTGTTTCTTCGCCTGCTTGTTTTTCCTTTGGAGTTTTTTCGCCTGACGCTCTCTGATGATCTCGAGACGCTTGTTGCAGCAGTTCTCGAATTTCGTATCGAAGCCTTTGCACATTTTTAACCGTTTGAGCACTCCTCCTTTGGGCATGATTTCAATAGCTTCCGACAGGTTGCAAGTCTTATTCTTCATGGCGAAAGATTGGCCAAATCTGCAACACTTGGTGCTGTTTGCCCTTATCTTCCCGCTACCTGTTGAAAGAGAGACAAAACATAGCTATACCTGACCAGCTTGAGAAGTGATCGCCAGTAACGAAGCAAATTTACACGTACTTTACTTGGAGTAAAATTTTTTATCAACTACTTCTTACGAAGTACGATTTTTGTTTAATATTTACTTTGTTACTTTTGTTATTCTTTGGCGAAGTAAAAAAAGCTTATAGTTGTTCTCAAAGCGAGGTCAGCGATGAGCGGACTATTGAGAAAGCGCTTGGCTCAGCCGGGCTATGGCTTGGGGTTATTACCTCCGGTTTTTCCAGAACATTTTTTCCTCCAGAGAACCTTGGTTAGGGGCATGAAATTTTGTACCTCAGTTTCTTGTCGAAATATTCAACTTTATTGGATAATAACACGAGGTGTGCACATTGCATAGGGACGTTTTTAAAAGATTTATTTATAATCATAGTGATTAATCATAGCTTACGCACACACAAGTGCGCTTTCAGTTATTTTTATATCCAACAAGGCTGTCTATCTCGACCAGGAATGGAATGAATTAGAGAAATTCTACAAAAGAAGTTATATTGTGATTTCAAGTCATCTTTTGCTCATAAAATTGTTCCATGAAGGAAATTCTAGACGTCATATGAACCTCATGGGTTGAGATAGCTATTCACTCTGAAAGAATGGGAAACATTGAATCAGAGGGAATATTATGTTCCCGAGTTTAGCCTGTAGGCTTTTGCGATATATCTATTAATATACCGGTATTTTTAATATCAATATCAATATATGTTTGATATTTCACTTTGCCATATATAGAAGTTAATTCGATAGGTATTTCGTAAACTGTTTCCAATGGCAATATAATTATGTTTTTTAACAATACTTGTACGGTCAGTGTCAGGGCCATTAATTTTAGGAATTTTCAAACGATCTAGGATTCTCGGCAAGGTTTGTTATTTAAAGTACATATATGGGATATAAGTATATTTATATATTATAATCGTGCAAAATACCTCAAAAACATACCATTGCAGTCTTTTTCATCCAGAAGGAATCTTCAGGTAGATTTCTTCTGGATGAAACAAACTGTAGCAGTAAGTTTTTGAGGTATTTTGGACGATTATACATTTTGCTCCGTCTATATGCCATTAAACACGTATATATGATTAGTTTTGTAATTTGTTTCAAAGAAATATATCAGTAAAAAGCTTATTGAATGCCCTTCACATTCATGTCGTTCAGTGCATTAGCACCGGTGGACGAGCTTAGGGATTGAAAGGCTTTTCAAGAATAACTTTACGTTACGGTGTTTCCACAAAAGTAAACTGATAACTTCCATGTAACTTGCGATAATGTTCCATGTAACTTTGCAATAATAAATTTACGCGGTGTTTCCACAAAAGTATATTGATATTCACCGCGCAAGCTTATTACATGAAAGTTCCTCGAGAGTTGGAACATAAGGAAAAAGATAATGCTTAGTAAAGAGCAGAAAAAAATCTTAAAAATATTGATGTTGCTGGTAGGCTAGTCCAAACTCTTCCAATTCTCTCACAGACCTATCTTTCTCACGTATTGATTGTGATTTATTTTTAGCGATCCCCTTGCTGTTTCCGACCTACAGCTCTGTACAAAGCCCCATTGTGCAAAGGACAAGAGCATATAGGAAGGTATGACTGTGATATATTTTCTTTTCTTCTTGCTGCACAATGATAGAACTCTATACCGTCACACCCATGCATGTCGCTATGTTGCATACGAGGCGTCCGTCACAATGTATCGTCGGTTATATTTTCACGAATTTTCCATCGCCAGATCTTGCGAAAAGGAGAGTTCACTTAACCGGAACTGCCGTACAATTAGGCATTGTGGGAGATGACGCGGGAGGGCCTACTTCCGTCCGCGTTAAGATATGGTTTACACTGTCGACGTTTCTGTTGTTGCTGTAGAAGGTTTGCAAGTTTTAAAGAATTTGCACGAAATTGTCAAGGGAAATAAATCGATGATTGTTAGTAAGTTTCTTTCATCAAAGATTTTTTTTACAAGTTTTTCAAAACTAAGAATGTGCTCCAACAACATTCCTGCTTTGAGCACAGAACATTTGATAGTGTAAACCATTCTTAACTCGCAGGAGTCGAGGTTGGATTGGCATACGTTGATTGATCCATTAAATAACAGACAAAACGATATAGAACGAGGCTGGACATCAGTTTATATTGGAATGTCGCTTTTAAAACACACGTTACCACTTATTTGATAGCAAACGGTAAATAAAGAATCTCTAATTATAACTAAAGGTACAAAGCAGTTTTTCACTTGGAAAATCCTGAAATCACATTTCTAATTCTGTCTTAAATATCGAATAGCTTCCATCATAAACTCGCAACACAAACAAATTGCTGTTCGCTATGTAAATTTTTGTCCGCTAAAACAATTTCAGGCATTTTTCCACTAGGCGGGGCGCAATTTTTTGCACGGTATGAAATTTTTCTTTGTCTTGTGTTCAAGCATCGATATGTTTTACTTTGAAACCAACATTACTTTGGCATATATTTCAGGACTTTGTATTTAAACGTTTGAAACAAAAACAGCAATGTCTATGGAACTATCGACTTTTAAACTTTTTTCGGGGAGGAAACAGGCGGAAAATCGCATTGGAATGCTTTTGTAAAAAAATTTTTAACAACATCAGTTGCGATATTTCTCAGCACTCAAAAAGAAAGCAAACACTCAGCGTTGGTTTTTGGCTTTTTTACACCCAAAAGAAGTTTTAAAAGACGATAATTTCATAGACGTTACTGTTCTTGTTTAAAACATGTAAATACAAAGTCCTGGAGTATATTTAAAGTAAAGTTACAGAGCTGCAAAGTAAACCGTATCGGGTTGTGTAACGGATGTCATTAGCGCTTTTAGCCTGCCTTTCCAGTCAATTTGTTTGACTGTCTGTGGTGATTGTATTTCAAGTGAAATTTCTTTCCGCGCAAAAAATTTCGACTAGTCAAGAACATCCTTCAAGCGAATTTGTTAGAAGTGGGTGTGATAAAAACTAGTCTTAAAACAGGTTTCATTAAAAGTGCACCACCATCTTTTTGTCTCGAATGAATTTGAGAACAGTTCGATGAGAAACATATGAGATCTTGTGAGGGCTACTTCTCCAGCTAATGTTTCTACTGAATATTTAATTCTAATACCTGTACAGGAATTTTCTGACACCATTGTGAAATGTTATATACACTAAAAGATTATTTATAATCTCAAATATCAACAATCAGACGCCTCAGCAGTGCGCTAAAGCCGATAAACAAATCCCGCAAGATAATTATCTTGAAGAAAAAAAAACATCTCGCAACTTTATGCGAGGCAAAATCATGCTCCTTGCGACATGCATTCTTTTTATGCCGTTCATATATCGAACTTGTTTTGGAAAAAAAAACCCGACTAGTCTCTATATGGAAGTATCATCGTTTCAAATTAGACAAATGTTTTGCTTTGAAAACCAGACAACGGTTAGTATTGGGTTTTGAGATTGAGTGTCGATATGAGCCTGCCAATATCGGAACTTCGTCTTGTTTTTCGTTTTCTAAAGTCCTAAAGGCGGCACAGGAAAGGCTCCTAAACTCGCCTAACTGCTATGAGTTGGCACAAATTAACGAAAACTTCTTGTTCAGGAAATAAAAATTTATGCGCACTGGTCTTGTGGCCGCCTGAATGCGTCATATTGAAAGCGCCAGACAAGCACAAAAATTTGCAAGCGATCTGCCAACATACACCATTCTCATACTTGATATCTGAATTCAATGCTTGCGTTGTTGAAAGATCGTGCCGGATCCAAATATTTTACAAGCTATTATACTAAACTATCGATACCAGCGCTGAAATTTATATCATAATATACAAATTCCTCACCATTATTTTTTTGTTTTCGGCGGATCTTCAGCATGGGCATGCATTTTCCGGCTTCGCTTTTACTTGGATAGTTGGAACAGTCGAGCGTCGAAGGCCACTGTATGCCATATCTTTCGGCCAGCGCCGGGCAAGAACCAACAGACCTCGCGCAAAATTCTCGACAAGGCGGAGTGAACTGTCTCTTTGAACCGGGAATACACAAAGGAACGTACACGGAGCACAGGAACGGCAATGCGCTTGTTTTTGTGCAGTTCAGTTGAGCAAGTACTGGAAGAAATCGCGTCAGGTTGTTCGTCGCCGCTTGGCTAGATATGTTCGTGAAAGGATTGGGGAATTTCGTCCATTGATAACCAAGGCTGGCGCACTCGGGAATTGTGATTCTCTCGCATACATTCTTTCTCCCTCTGTTGAATTTTCGTCGGGCTTCGCCGGGCAATGAAGAGGCCAACAGTAGGACGATTCCTAACCAGATTAACGCCATTGTCGCGATTGAGAGGCTGCAGTCTTCTCTTTGCTTTAACTGTCTTGTGCAGAGGTGCACTAAGCTGTGAACATATGTTGTTTGAATATATATGGCACAACACAGGAAATACTATCCGCCAATCGCGTTCGGCCGTTGGTTAATTGATGATGTTATGACAAAGTCTCCTGTTGCAATTTGCCAATCAACACCGTCGCCTCACGCTTTCTGGCACCTGGCGAAACCGGACCGTGAATCAGGAATCAGATGTTGAGAGATTTTAAAGCAGCTTACGTTTTGCATTTTACATTTTAGAACCATTCTCAGAGACGTGAAAAACTAGATTCATATTGATCTCATTCATATTAAATCTTGTTTTTCATATCTCCGAGGATGGTTTTGAAATAGAATTAAAACGCTTCTCGTCCTCAAAGACAAGTGTTACGTCATATCACGAAAATATTTCGTGCACATTAATTTTAATAAGTTCAAATCCCGCTCGAGACAACGAATTTTTCGTTGTTTTCTGCAGTGTCAGATTAATATGAACAGATTGGAAACTCGTTATGAAAACTGAGCATTACCCCGCTCGTGATGAAAAAAACTCGTCTATCATAACAGCAAGGTACACAAATATCATGATTAGGAAGGAACTGGCTTTGAAATATTATATATCTCTATTTACATCAGATAAATGAACATTCTACCAGCCTTAATTGAAGGCGATAATCAAATTAGAATTCAAGGAAATGATTGTCACTGAGCCTGTCTGCCTGTAACATCAGTGATAAGTCGTCTTTTTAAAAAAAAACCTACTAGAAGGTAAAATCACACATGAAATACACGTAATTTGATAGCAACGTTTGTCTGTTCGAAGATGAACTGTTTAATATTTTGCTTGCTTCCTCTTATAAATGTTGAGCAGACTAACACATTCAAATTATAGATCCAAAAATAATGTTGTACCATGCCAATCCCAGTTGGTTGGATATAGCTCAATTAGTAGAGCGGCGGTCTAGATAAGAAACTCGAAGAGGCGACTTCAAATCCCGCACGAGACAACTAATTTTTCGTTGTTCTCTGCAGTGGCAGATTATATAAATCTAGTTTTTCGTATCTCTGAGGATAGTTCTGAAATTTTGCCTATGAGCAAGAGAAGATCGAGACTGTGGCTTCGGGGTTAGGGTTTACCCTACAGAAGCAAACGGGGAAGTAATTCATGAGCCGGCTGGACCAATTTAAAAACTTGAGGGGAAGGGGGCGGGTGGGTGATGTTCATAGACTCGTGTTCTTCAATCTGCGCAATTAATTCCTTTTGAAATCGATTTTTTTTATGGGCTATACGAACACAAATATATGAATTTTAAAAGATAGTTCCACGTCCCTTCAATTATCGAGCTAACCCCATATTTATAGCTAACCCCAACTTTATTTCAGAACCATCCTCAGACCGAGATGTGAAAAACTAGATTCATATTAATCTGACACTGCAGAGAACAACGAAAATTCGTTGTCTCGAGCGGGATTCGAACTCGCATCTTCGGGTTTCTAGACCGCCGCTCTACCAATTGAGCTATCGAGTCAACTGGGATTGGTAGCAAGTCTTATCCAATTTTCGTGACGACTTAACGCTTGTCTTTGAGGACGCGCAATGTTTCAATTCAATTTCAGAACCATCCTCAGAGATACGAAAAACTAGATTCAAGGTTACAAAGCTCTACTCCGGTGTATGAATGATAATGAATCCACATTTTCCCACAACGTTGGGCTATCGTGAACGGCCATATGCTTATGACCTGATTTGTTTGGATATGGAGCTTATGAATTTTGATGTTGGCAATACAATGCATAATGTTATTTCGTTAATGTGTACGTTTAGCTGATATCAAAACGGCATCATCTCGGCTTAAACTCGACCTAAGTCGTTTGCTTTGTTTTGACAATGAGAAACTCGACGCCTTCAAGTGTGCTTGAGCTTTAGCAACTTTGTTCAATAATTCGAAAGAGTTTTCGACCGCATTCAGACGCGAAGATTTAATGAGATTACATGGGATGACGCATGCTTAATAATGTTGACGAACGGATACACACCAGACACTCCTTTCCTTGGATCACCTTTTATGTGTCGACGAAGTTATGTATTTTTCAGAACTCATATGTCCCTTGTGAACTTTCAACTGAGATCAGCCACTTCTGGGGACTTTTTCAGAAACATTTCCTCGTGTGTACATATTTTTTGTAAAATAATATCTGTTGTGTTTGATTTGAAAGGAACTTCCTAAATCTACAAGCTCTCTTGGTTTTCAGCTCAGCAAAGGGCTCTCGCAAGAGCTAAGTAATAGGTTTAGAATTGTACACCTTAAAAGCCCGTGAGAAACTCTCTTATAGAACTCTCGTAAGAGCTGAGTTAAAAATCTTCCGGGGCTGTTTACTCGTATTCTCTCATATGTTCACGCTCTTTGCCAAGAATTTAACCACACAAGGCTGTGAGAAAAAAGATCTGTCACATTTGACACCTAACGAACTTTCTGATCTAAAATATCTCCTGGTGGTTAGCCCTGCTAAGTACTCTCCTAAGAGCTGCGTTAAGAATCTCCCGAGGCCATTTTCTCATATTTTCTCCTATACCCATGCCCTTTGCTAAGAATTTGGCTTCACAAGGCTGTAATACAAAGGTCTGTCATATTTCACATCTAAGCAACTTTCTAAGCTGCAATATCTTGTTGTGATTAGCGTAGATAAGAACTTTCCTAAGAGCTAGGTTAAGTATCTCCCACGAGGCTGTCTGCTCATATTCCCTCGTATGTCAATGCTCTTCGCGAAGAATTTCCCCTGACAAGTCTGCGAGACAAATATTAATCATAGGGAACATTCTGAACTACGCTATCTTTCGTAGTGGGTACCTCTACTAGGAAATTTCGTGTGTCTAAAGGTTGAGGGGAAATTAGTTGGGATTTCGCGGTACTTCATAGGGGTGAATTAGGTGTCGCTTAATCTCGAGTGGATATTGCGGACATGCATCTGGGAACATTTCAGAGAAAAATTCGCCAACTCTATAGCCTGTTATACACTATATATTGGTTTCCTTGCAGGAACCGAATCCAATCGCTGTGATCGAACCTCACTAATTTGGCTTTGGTGTAAAGATGACAATGTATATTGATCTAGAAATAATCAGTTCACCTTTCAGCTAAGACTAAGAAGGGATTTGGGCATATTATAACGCCTACTGCCAGAACATAAGGATCGACTATCGAGACCAAATTGGGATCAAATTTTAGTCAAATTTGGATCTGCAATTCCCCAGACATGAGTTGTGTATACAAATGTGTAATATCTTTGTAATATAGGATTTTTTGATTACTTAAATATACTACACTGTCTACAGAAAAATATTTCGAAAAAAAACAGTCCCGGCGAATGGCCGTCGCTGGAAAAGAGGAACAAATCAGTCGAAAACTGGCGTACAAGGAGACGTCCATGCGAATTTCAAAGCCCAAAGTTCACTGAGAACCGAACTTTTTTCTTAATAAGAATTCACAGGCAAAAGGCAAAATTATATTATTTATATTTAGTTCCCTTAATCTCAAGGCGTTCAACCTACTTTTGTATTTATATGCCTGAATAAAGTATTATTTCTAAATTCTATCCATGATCATGATCAATATTTGGCGGATTATATTCCCAACACTATCGCATTAGTATCACTTGCCAATATATTTTTAACATACCAAACATTTGTCACAAATTTACATCTCTTAATTAAGAATTGCGTTGCAAGTTGCAAGAAAAATTGCACCGTGTGGCACTGTGGCAGGGCCTTAAGTGAAGACTAAAGTTTATTTCTAATTTTTAAATAGTAGAAAAAGTATTTAATACGTTATTTGCTCACGATCTTAAGATAGTTTAACATCCGAGTTTTTTGTACTCTTTGACTTTGTATTAATGCAATTTTTCTCAATTTGTTAATTTTGGGAAAGGTATAAAACATCAAAACAACTTTCATTGGCGGCCATTTTGGAAAAATGCCAACTAGTAAATAATGTCTCATATTTACTAGCCTGGCAACCAATCAAAATGCTTGAAACTATTATTTACTAAAGAAATTATACTGGCTAATCATATTTATCACTACGCCTTAGTATAATCACAGTGTAGCAAAGAAACATGCAGTAGCGCCAGTCATCAGTCCAGCATGTTCTCCTAATTTTGTGCAATTGACTGACCAGAATAATGGAGGAACAGCCAGTTTAGCGTTTCTTTTGGCCAGAAAAGGCAATTGACTGGCCAGAACCTGCATAATGAACATGCGTAATGCGACATACGTGGGAACACAAACTTGAAAGGTTCCGACTCAAGTGGCGTTCCGTTTATTTGTATTCGGTGGTATCCCCTGATGTTGGCAGCGAACATGCGCATTATTCGATCCTGTTCTCATCGACCTTGAACAACTTCATAATTTTTTTGCCGTGACTCATAAAACCGCTTTGATTCTACGGGGAATCCTCTTGTTCTTGTGGTATAATCGTTAATCTTCCATACAAATTTTGTTGTTTTCAAACAAGGTCATGATTATCATACTAAGACTTCTTAAATCCATCCTTTTCCAGAATCAGCTTTGTTCTGCATGCAACCGATCCCTCGGGGTGGTGACAAACCTCGCTCAAACAGTTTTGCTGGTCTCAGGGTAATTCAGTTAAAAGCGGACAAAACCTAATATATTTCACCATCTCAAGTACA
The DNA here is from genome assembly GCA_963855995.1 of Muricea muricata. Taxonomy (NCBI): domain Eukaryota; kingdom Metazoa; phylum Cnidaria; class Anthozoa; order Malacalcyonacea; family Plexauridae; genus Muricea; species Muricea muricata. The sequence goes on from OY979727.1 coordinate 4,010,070, forward strand.
GAAATATAAATTAGAGTTAAATACCGAGAAGGAGGGATGTATGTCATATACAACCCCCGAGGACGCGCAGCGTCCGAGGGCTGTATATGACATACATCCCGACATTCGAGGTATTTAACTAACTTAATTTATTTTTGAAGAGGTTTTCTAACAGAGTCTTTTGACTTTAAACAATTTAAGTCGAGATTTGTCGAGATTTTTCAACAACTTTGATCTAATTATTTATTCAAGGTAAATAACCTATGTACAACCCCCGGTACATCAGAGAAAACCGACTCAAAAATAAATTAATAGAGCTTTGACGTTCAAAAAAGTGTACTTTACACCTTCGTACTTGAATCATAGATATTAGAAAAAGGGATGGATTGGCAACTCTTTTGTTATCTATAGTTGAGCACACCGGAAGCAAACATTGCCCTACTTGTATGGTAATTATGTTCATTTCAAAATAACTGAACCGAAGATCGTGTATAGTAATTGAGTAGCGTTGCCAATCCTTTCCCCTTTCTAATATCTATGCTTGAATCAATTTATCCAACTGGGAAAGTGTAACGAGTGTGCATAGTTGGTACCCAATCGCTCACCTGTTGGATAATTTGAAGCTCATTTCATTGCTTATAGTGGATTCACACTGGAAATTTTTAGTCCATGCAAACGTGGGCTCTGAATGCCTCTGAATCTCCGAATGTAATATTTATCTTTTTACAAAAATTACAAATCAATCAAGTGCATGTTACTAAAGGTGTGTTATACACTCTTATGCAACCATTTCAATTAAGGTTGTCTTTCCAAAATTTATTAAACGTTATAGACGTTTAATAAATTTTGGAAAGACAACCTTAATTGAAATGGTTGTATAAGAGTGTCCTGAAATACCTGAAAGGGGTGAATTGTAAACTTGGGAATTGCCTATTTTTGCTGGGAAAATAGAATTCCACGCACTGAGCAACGCAGCCACTGTCTTGGGATTTGGCCCTTGGACAATGAGATTTAGTCAAAATTATGGCTAGAAAAGGCGAAATAGGACCCCCTTTTCAAGACCCTAATATAAAAAATAGAAAACACATTCAACTTGAAATCCATGAAGGGATTTTGATTTATTTATTCCCAATACATTTAGCTACACATAAATTATATTTTTATATTATAATATATTTAACTATATATCCGCGTATTTAAATATGTAATTCCTTTCTTCAAACTAGCTTAATTTTCGTTTCTGAATTAACGTGATCTCGAATTGGAACAACTGGAATTAGTACTTTATATATTTGCATGATTTAAAACAGTGAATCAAGGCCCTTTTACACGCGGCAATTCTTCAACCAACTAGCTTGCTGAATGTAATTCTGACTGTTATATAAACAATGGTCAAAAGAAACTACAAACACAGATCAACATGTCCCAATATTTTTATGCATTTGACTCGCCAGAATAATCGCGAAACAGTCATTTTAGCGTTTCTTTTGGCCAGGAAATGCAATTAACTGGCCAGAACCTGCATATTGGCGCACGTCACATGCGAGTCTACACAAACTTAAAATGTTCCGACTTGAGAGGTGCTTTTGTTGTTTTTTTTATTATTCTGTGCTACAAGATATGATTAACATGGTCCTTTCATGGCATTTTTTCTTCGATTCAGCTCTTAAAAAAGCGTTTCTTTTGCAATTCAGAACCAAACTTCTAACTATTGTAGGGTTTTATTTCAAATAACATCATCGTAGGTCAAAAGAATTGCGTTGCAAGTTGAATGAAAAATTACCCGGTGCAACATTGCCTTTATAAGTGCATTGTCAATTGCCGATATTAATAAGGTGCACAACAATATGATAGTCCAGTGCAATTATATCTTCCCAGCACGTATCTGTCTGTGCCGCATTTGTCCAAACATACATTTGGTGTCGTGCATTCTGACTTTACTTTTGGTTTCGTCGTCACCTTAGCGAAGCTGAAGATGCGATGACGATGAATCTTCTTTGGTCGAGTTCTGGACGTTGACGATGATGTTGGTGGTGGTCTTGGTGAAGTATAAATCGACCCACCCCCACAAGCTGCAAAATATACAATTTGATAAGTTATTCACAGGGAATAGATTCCCATGATGGGCTAAATTTTGACCAAGGCTGAACAAAACAATGTCTGAACAAAATATTTCATCACGCAACAGAAAAAAGCACGTTAAAATTAGTAAAATTACTAAGTCTGGTGGCGAAATGTTGTAAAATACGAAAAAAATATAGCGCTGCGAAGTTGTATAGATTTGCAGTACACAGCAAAAAATGAACAACCTGTTCTGGCCTGATGAAAACAGCATTGAACAATGTTTTGCTGCCCACATCAATACTGAACAATATTGTTGACAACATTGAACAATGTTGGCAGCAAAACATTGTTCTAGCCTGTTTTCATCAGCCCCGAACCGGTTGTTCATTTTTGGCCGTGTACACAGGGGAAAGCCTACAATTTTTGACCAGCAGTTTTTCAGTTAACAACATGCGTGGTGTTGTGGTTCCCACTCTTCTCTTCCAAGCTCGGAGGCCTGGGCTCAAGCCCTGGTCAGACCACTACTGAAGGTCGTAACTATAATTAATCATAATTAAGGAGAAAGGGTTGCCTTTTTATTGACATCAGTAAATGGTAATAACTCTTTCGCGTCTTCTCGGATAAGGACGTTAAACCGTCGGTATACCTCGGATCCCCTATCAATCGGGCAATAGCCTGTTAAGTAAATCCGCTCACACAAGAGTGAGGAACACAATAAATTCAAATCGAGTCAAATGTGGTCGGCTTTCCTGTGCGTGTGTACAAAATTTGCAAACTTGGTAGGGGTATATTTTCCGTGTTTTACAACATTTCGCCACCAAAATTTGTGCACTTTTACTGATTTTAAGTTGTTCTTTTTAGCTGTGATGATAGGTTTTGTTCATATCATTTAGATACAAATTTAGTCTGCCTAGGAATTGTGCATCGAGGCAATCGTGTGTTCGCCTGAAGTTCGCTCAAATTTTCTGTGATAATAGTTTGAGCTTTGTATTGTCGTCACGGTATAAGCCTGGCAATGTATGTTGTGACATGCAGACAATTTTTATCGCCAAAACAATCCAGTCTGTTGTTAGATATACTTCACTAAATAATCTTTCCATTTGCTCAAGTGAATACATTGATTCTCGTTTGAATTGATGTATGGAAGTATCTGCGTAGCTTAGCACACAAATTAGCAATAGTTGTTGTTCTTTATAAAAGAATTTCTTTTTGAAGTTGCACCATCGTTCTTAATTTTAATCTCTCGTCAAGCAGGGCTATTCATGATTTTCACTTTGCCATTGTAATGAATCTGGATGGGAGTCGAACTCAGCTGTCTTGATGCTTTTGCTGTACTGGAGTGGGCAATTGTTTCGAAATTGAACTTTCAAATACTATGAACATATTCAATATACTCTGTTATGACTGACTCATTATTGAATTGATTCCAACTTAAATCGATGACGTCATATGGAACCCAAGAATTTAAAGACACATGCGTATATAAAGACGTATAAATCAATCGTGGGCTTGAGCCCACGTCACAAGATTATCATTGTTCGTACTGAATTAGCCATGATTTAATTAATTAAACCATGACTGCCACTCCATTACAATGGCGTCAAAATTTGTGAAGTCACGTTAGAGTTTAATTCGAAAATTCGAATTTCTTTGCAGTAAAGCCGATGGCAAAGCGTTCCAAATCGTCATTGCGGAGTTTCCCAAATAATGTCTTGAGAGTTTTCCCAAATAGTGTCTCAGTGACAGAAAACCTTGTGATAAGAACAGTTAGTAGGACCACATCAAATGGAATAAGTTATAAGATTTCCCAAGCTTTTAGTCAAGTTTAGTTTTCTTTCGTTGAAATTTTCGCTTCCCAAAAGGAGCTCCCAGTATAATCGCACTGGCTAGGAGAATAGCTTGTAAGCGTCTTAAATACGTTATTACGTGATTGTGCTTTGCACACACGCTTGAAATAAGCTTCCAACTTGCCGCTGAAAATTACACATATCAATTTGATTTCATTGCTTTTTGGCTTATAATGTTTGTAAATAAATTGCAATTGCCATGTAAATATCACAATAATTTCCTTAGAGTCGAAGTTTTAAATCTTATCTTTTAACCTTGTAAACCGACATAATCCAGCCTTATCCGTAAAATCTTTATCTTGAATCTTTAATCACTAACTCACCTTCGTTAAGCACGACTATAGCACTTAAAACTACAATGAAGAAAACCAGTGATAACTTCATTTCTTCTTCGAATATTTTTCCAAAGTCCAAGTATAGATGTTCTTCTGTTTACCAAACTGATTGCTGATATATTGTTAAAACACTGCTTCCAGCGTATTTATGCTCTCCAACCGATAGCACGTATGAGTGTGCCCTTGAAAATCACCTGCATGCAAAATTATCTACGCAAGTGCTGCTCCCATATATGGGCTGGTTTTTTCTGGATTTCAGTAACATCAATATCCTGTTACAATTGCCCCACCTTGTTAAGGCAAATAATTGCTGAAATGTCACGAATCTCCATGCCCGTAGGAAAGAGGTTATTACGATTTGTAAGCACTGTGGTAACATGTAACCATTCCAACACAGAATTGGCAGAAATTGGCATGCACATACATTCATTGTTTCATATGTAGACCAGTTTTCATTTTGTAAATAGGATTTCAATGTTTTTAATTGAAAACTGTGTTAAAGGAACAATATATTTTCCACTAAGAAACTTTCATAAATGAATTTGGAGCAATTGCAAGAGTGAACTATTCTATGATTATAGGTTAGTTGAGCTGTTTGGCTTTTCATGCACTCGCGAGATATTGGAATTTGGAGAATGCCAGGGGCAGGCAAATATAAATCACTCTTCTTTGTGCACGGCACACAATGACGTTAACAAAAACTAAGTAACGTTTATCCTTTGTTGTAATAACATTAAGACGAGGTGCCCCTGGCCCAATGACTTCTCCACGTTTTCTCTCCTACCATCAAAACCTTTGGCCTTGTACTAAAGTGTTTTGGACACTGTTAATCTCTTAGAACCGTCTAGTACTGTATATGCGTAGAAAATACTAGTTTAAAAGCTAGATGAAGTATCGCTCGAGATGTCACTGCCTTATTGGGCCTTTACTCGTTTCTCAGGTGCCCCAAATGTACTGAATGACCCTGACTAAAGCCAGATGGCACCCAAAGCACTAGTTACGCCAATGCATCTCTGTGACTAGCTGGGAAACTGTGTTACATGTGAATGCAATGCGATTTGGATGAAAATCGGACCACAACATTGACTAATGGGGCGGGAAAGGGTTCAGTTTTTTTTTAAGTTATAAGCTTCAGACCTGTTTGTCCCAATAGTTTTGAAAATGATTGCAGTAGTAATAACTAATTATGTCGTGCGCAGTGGACAAATACTTCAATTCAATCCCGCATACTGCCGAGAGTATTACAAGGTTGGGGACGAAACAAGCAAAGACAAGCTAAACAAGGCAAAGACAGAAAGGATAGCGTGAGAAACCAAGCGTGGTTTAATTGCATACTTAACTCGCCTACGTCGACCTCTCGACAATATATTGCGCTTACGTCACGACATGGTCAACAAATCCTTTTGTATATAATTAAGCATATTTACGTAATGGAAGGAAGAAATGTAAAGAGGGCGCGGCGAGAGCACGACATAGGGGCCTGTTATTGATGGTCTGGGAGTGGATATAGGAAGATTTCTAGTATGTTGTACACGCGTAAAAAATTTGCAACGAGTAGAGGAGTAGAGGAAGTGTGTAGAGGAAATCTTTCAACAAGCCGTCAAGAAGATTATTATGTATCTTGGTCGCATGTAGTTTGTTGAAAATGATGTTAGTGAGTTCATATAAACACACACACTTAAAATTACATTAGTATCGAAGGAACTAGATCGAGTCATTTCCGAAACATCGTATACTTGAACCGACCTGACCGCTTATCTCCGTTGTCAGAACATTTGGCTAGCATTCCAAAGGTCGTAGGTTCGATTCCCCCGTTGTCAGGCATATTTTTTTAGCTTGCCTGGTGAAGATCAATCTCCTGCACAGCAAAAAATGAACAACCTGTTGAGGGTTGATGAGCTAGGACAGGATTAACAATGTTTTGCTGCCCACATTGTTCAAGGCATAGATATAGTAGGTCTAGATTGCTGACTCATAGTATAATTACTATTGCGTAGGCGTGACCTGTATGATAAATCCAAGATGGCGCGGGAACCGGGCAAAAAACTATAAGACTCTACAGGGAAATCCATGTTTTTCGCGATTTAAAACGTCTCGTTGTTTGGAATCGCTTCGAATCAACATTTTTTGGAAACAACTAATTATTGCGGAAGTTTTTAGCGCTATTTGTGTAATTTCTGCTGAATTCTTCGTGAAAATCTCGCTCGTGAAATGTGTTGTGAATTGGTCACTTGGTCAGTTCGAGACATTTGTTGTCCAAAATATGTATTTTTGACCGGCTTTGGCCTCTTGGGTGTTATTGTGACCTACAGCTATCCTAAATCAAACATTTACAAAACGATGGAGCAAGATGTTCGCGTACAAATCGATTATTCGCTTGATTTGTGTGGTGTGTGATTTTCATTTACAATCATGTATACTGTAATGCAGTGTCACAGTGTGTCGATGAATCTATGGAGCAAGATGATACATTTTTTGACGTTGCCAATTTGAAAATTATTCTAACTGTATTTGTGTTCACTTCATACAATGTCTTTCACGCTTAATTAGGTTATATTTGTGTTGAGTGTGTGCAAACTACCCAGACTGAAAAGTTTTATTTTGCGCATAAAAGATCCTTTTCACCAGAGAATTTTAAGCAAAAATGTAGAAAACTTCTAGAGTCTAATTAGGTGGTCTGGGTTCAGTTTAGTTGATGACCCTCAGACTCAGTAAATAAATTTATCATCATCAATTTATCATTATCAATATTGAGCACAGTTGGCAGGTTAGCCTAGATTTTCTGATTATTTGTGCAGATTTCTTCATGAATTATTTTAAAATGATTTTATAATCACGACTAATTGTTCATTAGAAAATAGCAAATGGGCATTAGAATATTGCTTTACCATACTCGCATGTTTGCAGACTTTGCTCCAATGTTGCACAAGCCAGCAAGCAGGTGCATGTTGCATTCTATGTACAGTGTATGCAAAAGTATGCCAAAGTTTACCATTATGTTAATTTTAAATTCAAATAAAAAAATTTCAGTCATTATAAACTGTGGACTGTTCAGTTAATTCTACCCACATTTCACACACGATTCACACGAACGAAACTAGCAGCTGTAGCACCAGTTTTCGATTATATTTTGGTAATGCATATTACACAATTCAGACAATATTTACTTGATAACCTATCCGTCTTTGAAGTTCGAAAACAGTACGTTGGCTTGAAGTCGTATCTATGTAGTAAATATTACTAACGTATCAGGTATCACACACCGCACAAATCAAGCGAACAATCGATTTGTACGCGAAGATCTTGCTCCATCGTTTTGTAAATGTTTAATTTAGGATAGCTGTAGGTCACAATAACACCCAAGAGGCCAAAGCCGGTCAAAAATACATATTTTGGACAACAAATGTCTCGAACTGACCAAGTGACCAATTCACGACACATTTCACGAGGGAGATTTTCCCGAGGAATTCAGCAGAAATTACACAAGTAGTGCTCAAAACATCCGCAATAACTAGTTGTTTCCAAAAAATGTTGATTCGAAGCGATTCCAAGCAACGAGACGTTTTAAATCGCGAAAAACATTGATTTCCCTGTAGAGTCTTATAGTTTTTTGCCCGGTTCCCGCGCCATCTTGGATTTATCATACAGGTCACGCCTCCGACTATGGAGTCAGCAATCTAGACCTACTATGTCTATGGTTCAAGGCTGTTGCCAATATTGAACAATGTTGTTGAGCCTGAATCGGGTGTAACAATGCTGAAGAATATTTGTGACAACTGTGAACAATGTGGGCAGCAAAACATTGTTCAATCCTGTTCTCATCAACCCTCAACAGGTTGTTCATTTTTTTGCTGTGTAGGCATAGTCCTCTATGCAGGAATCTTGTTTCGGCAAGTACTTCATTTCCCCGTGCACGAAACTTAATATATATTCGTTCTTAAAAATCCACTCAGCCCGGAGAAATGAAGTACTTACCCTCGATTCCTCCATAGAGGATCACAGACTCTGGGCTTCTGGCTGCAAATTAGGTGTAGACATGAACCAAACAACATGACCTTGTAACAGGTTTGATAATACCATCAAGCTCATCACAAGTGTCAACACCATGCAAAATAAATAACTACGAACAAAAGTACGAAACTTGTTGACAGCCTTTGAAAAGAGAAAAACGTTTTGCATATCTCTAAAAACTTGCCCTGTGTACCTTTTATGTATTTTATTAGTGTAGCCACAGTTAATTTAAACCTTGTACCAGAGATACAATGCGGCTAAACGACTAAACGTTGACTCTAACACTTTAGCTCTTAAACCTACGCTTTGAAATTGCAAGCCAAATTGCATGTACAGGCTGGTCGGTCGGTCGCAGGAAAAATCAATTTGAAGTAATAACAATTAAGGAGACATAAAATAATGAAGGCACGGGTTATTAATTCAGTAGCGAAGCCAGCCCGACAATTTGGTCATACTATGCAAATTTAAATTTATATTATCATTTTTCATTTCTTCAGAAATTGACTCCTTATACGGTCTATAGACACAGAAAGAATTGCATTTGGATGACCAAATGTCGGGCTGGCTTTGCCACTGGTTATTATTGCATTTACCATATGTGGTGGCGGTGACTTGGTTTAAGGACTTTGAGTGATTCAAAGATAAAGAAGACACTGTCTTTATATTTGATCGTGTGCATAAGGCATTAAAGGTCAATATATGAAAATCCGGTCTTTTTTTTGCCTATAATGTTTTGTTGAAAGCTGGCGACTGACATATATTGAGATATGGCTCTCATCTGAAACTGTGATTTTGAGATTTTCAAATTTTTCCGAATAAACAGTCGCCATATACAGGCTAAAATTGGTAAAATTACAAAGTTTGTCTGCGAAATCACGTTCAAAGTTTAAAAAAATTTAACGGTTTGCTAATTTTGTATATGTTTGTATCACGTTCGGAAATTTTCACCATTTTGCGCTCAAAAATTGTATCAATATCCACGCGTAATACATAGGCCATCTTTTCCACGTCGTTTTAGCAATTCGCCACCAAATGTTTACAATTTTACTCTTTTATTATTTTCTTTCCACCTTTTTTGTCTATATAACTGAAAAATAGTGTAACACATATGCAAATTGTCTATTGATATCCAGTAATTTTAAGCAGGCCCCACCTTTTTCCAGTGAGTGAACGTGCTTTTTACTGTCAGGTACTGGCCAGACGTGGCTTTAGCTAGGGAGTTGATGCATAAAATAACACGGCCTTAGAGCAAATTCTCAGCAAAGTGGCCGCAATGGCATGCGCTTATCTGTACACAAGAATTATATAATTATTTTAGCTTCCTATATTCGTCGTTTGAAGTTTATGTCTTCCATTAAACGCAAAAATTTCTTCAGTTGCTCGTCATCTTAAAACCGACATGAAGTAAATAGTATATTTGGCGTCAGAAAGCCAAGCTATTTTTCGTTCGCTAAAAGACACGGAGTCGAAACATTTCTTGCTTCTTTAAGGCTTTGTTTAGGTCTGCATTGTCCAAGAATAGTTTGAAGCGATGGTTTAACGACTTAGAAACTGCTAAGATTTGAAATCAGTTTTCCCGTTGCCACCAGTTGCTACAGGGACTTAGTTGAGGGTCGTATGTAGCATAAAATATCATGTTATCAGTTTATTAGACAAGCTCGCTCTCTCTCTCTCTCTCTCTCTCTTACATAGCATACATACTTTGCCTTAAAATTGGTTTTCATCTTTTTTATCATACGGAGTTGCCCCATGACACGACCCATATAGTATAGACGTGATGTTCATTTATGTGCAGGCATGATTAGAATAATTGCAGGAAGTTGCAATTGAAGTTAATAATTGATAATTAACAATTATTTGAATGAAGGAACTTTTTGTATGAGGATTTTGCCGTTGTTGCCCTGTGGTTTTCCCACGAAGTTTTAGAGAGTACTAGCTTGGCCTTCATGGTTCGAGGCCATTCTGAGGTTGACCAATGCAATGTCTCGCCATTTTACGTGCATATATAGAGTTGCGAAGAAGAACCTAAATTCGGTTATTCTAAATTTGTTAATGATTAAAATGCTGTCAGGTAGAATTTTTGCGGTCAGAGGGGTAATTTTTAATGGATAGACTCCCGATTTTGAAACGGTTTGCCTCGAAATTATTCGAGAAAACTACATCGACAATTAATGCTTATAGTTTTCTTTATGCAAAAAGCATGAATCAATGTATAATCGAGACAAGACGTAAAACTGAAATTTTCGACTTTATTTCAAAGTCATCTTCAGACAGAATGAGAATTTTTTTATTTTATTTTATCTGAAACAGACTTTGAAATAAGGTCGAAAAATTTGAAGTTTTAATTTCACGTCTTCTTTGAATGGTATATCGATCCTCAACATGTCACTGTATATTCGAACTTTGTTTTTTAGTATTATGTTTTTAGTACTTTCTGGTCTGGCGCTTACCGCGTACATCTCAGCCGGCTTATGCAACATAGGGAAAGATCATTATAAAGACAACTATAATCTATACCAAAGCCACAGTATAGCAATTGACTGCAACTGACTGGCGAGAGTAATGGCAAGTGAAAAACAACTCCAAGATATATTATTTTAAATCGTAATATTTTATTTATATAAATATATTGTACAAACATTAAATACAATAACAAGCGCTGTGACTAATATGCTGCATCAAAATCTCTGTTATTTTATAACGTTCTAAAGGTTGAGCACTAAAATTTTATCCTAAATTTTTGGCCTTCCAGCGCATTGTATTTGGTTAAACCACAATCTATTACAGACTATTCTCAAACCGTATCACTGAGTGTACATATTTCTATAGACTTATATTCTCAAACATTATTACTGAGTGTAGATATTTCTTTATCTCGGGACACAACAACCGATAAATCCTGCGCCACATTGGAATCTTCCCTTCAAGTACTCGGTCGGGTACAAACACGAATCTTGTCGACACACTCCATTAACATCAGCGCATGTTCTTTCGTCTTTTGTGCTGCTCACGAACGCAGACTGTTTGAAGAATCTATGGACCGATGTCGGGCGAGTTAGTGGGTCGATCATTTTCGTGCTGGCTTCGACCGCTTTCGGTTGAGTGCTTGCTGGTGGTTCGGTTGGGGGCTGAGTCGCTTCAGGTGCTGCTTCTGTTTGAGTTTCTGTGGCATTATCAGCCTGGGTTGCCACTTCTTCGGTAGCTTTTAGAGTTGTCGCCACAGTTGGTTTCTTGGTAGTGACTGCATCTGTGGCTTTCTCTGTCGGCCTCTCAGTGGTTTGTACTGCGGGTTCGGTAATAGGAGGCAGAGTTCGCGGTATTATTCTTGGATTTCTATTACGACCACGACTCCCCAAACAGGCTGAGAAGAAAAAATTTTATATTAAGATTTTATATATATCGCTTCACTTGATGTTGGATAACTTTGCATGCTCTTCTAAGCTATTTCGGTGTAGCTCAGTGGTCAGAGCATTACTACGCCATCGCAAACACGTAGGTAGAAATCCTGCCGGAGGATATTTACTGTACTCTCAGCTGTTCCCAGCACGACATGTGTAGGATTTCCACTCAAGGTCGAGACAAAAGAAAAAACATACTTGAATACCGTTCAGTAATTTCATTCACGTGCAGATAAAAGCGCACGTCGGCAAAGAAATATACTAGAATAGCCCGGAACTTTTAGCTAATATTGTATTTTTAGTATTACAACAGTGCTACTTCGAAGTTCTCAAGTCTTCTTGGCAATGAAATGTTTAAAAAAATAAAAAAATCTATAGCTACCTTCATTGAGATTACAGGTTACTCCAAGAAGTACAATGAGAGTTATAAAAGCCTTCATCTTCTAGCTTAGCTTGACGTCTATCAGTTACACCGTTTACTGTTCAGCTTCTGACTGCAAAGTGATGTTTTGAGGCAAGATGATGCGGCCTTTTATACTCGACTATCACTGTGTGGGCCTTCAATGACCTTCGCTTCAGGCCGTTGTTGCTTGTGGGTATGACGACCATGTTAATTGTTTTTTAAACAAATAGCGTTGGTGTTGTCTTGGCTAAAGGAAATTTTGGAATCTGGGTTATTGAAATTCTCAAGCCTTTAGATCCTGTTTGATTTTGCTGTGCTTGGTTACTCTCTTTAAAAACGTCAATAGAACAAGACGAAACAGTTGAACTGTTCTTATTGAACTGATTTATTTCATCCCGAACGTGGGATCAACTACCATGTTTGTTTTGCCGTAATAAGCTGTTGTTGACTTAGACTTCAATTTTTATTCTTGCTGTAAATGGCTGTGATATGTTCTACTCTGAATACATCTCTTTATTTGAGATAGTTTAAGGAGTGGAAAATGAAAAGAATATATTTCGGTGTGAATATAAGCAAGACGTGAAACAAACGCTTGACTAAGTTGCATTTCTGCTGATGTGTTGCTACACCAAGTATTACCATATCAGATCAAGAAAGTACGGACGTTTTTTTTAATGTGACGATGACGGATGTTCTGTTCTTTGATCCCAGCCCCAAATTCGTGATGAGGTCAAAGGCGGTAGATTCGTGACTTGTAACTTGAAAGAATATAACCCAAGTCCGGTGTGATTGCACGATACTCCGTTTGCTTTCCCGAAGTTCTTTAAAGATTCTCGCCTGACTGGGTGGAGAACTTACATGCACCTCTGTATTTCATTTTGCTTAGTCACGGCTAGATGCAACCTCCGTAGAATCAGGATTTTTTGCGGAGTATGTGATATTTCGGGAGCCTTCTACACGGAAAAAATCATCGCTTTGTTTCAAAGTTGATGAAAGCAGCATTGAACAATGTTTTTTTGCCCACATTCAATGTTATCAACAATATTTTGAGGCTCGACAATATTGTTGACAACATTGAACAGTGTAGGCAGCAAAACATTGTTCAACGCTGCCGATTTTGACAACCTAGAACCTAGAACAAGCCGATAACCATTTTTGACAGTGTGTCTCCAGTTTTTTCGATGCCAGAAAAATCGGCTGAGGTAGACATTGTGAATATCCGAATTGATGACCGCAAAACGCCGGTGCGATAAGTGTTCCGGTCTGTGGCAAATGTTTAATACACCCATTGTTCGTTTTGTACCTATTTTGTTCAACTCCAGCCACTGTAGTCCATATAGTTAACAGTCAATAGTCTTCAAAAAGGTATCCACCGAATAGGATAGAAATTCAGACATAAAAACGACGTCTAAGATGAAAAAAGCAGTTTAATAGTGTAATACACAATTTCATGTTGCCAACTGGTGTCAGTGGCGTCACGAAGAATTACAAATTGCTGCTTCAATATCGACATTTTATGCATTAAATAACGTACGTATTTCGCTTAAATCGATATGGGTGTAACTTTGAAGATCTTTTCCCCCGATAAGCTTAATAAACCATGTATTAATTGTGGTAGAGTCGAAAAATATTGTTATAAATAGACACAAGTGTTCACTTTGTCGTTCATGTTTCTTTGTCGTTTTCAGAATTCGTAAAATTGACCAATCACAGCGAAGCACAAAAGTTCTAAATATTTGCCACAGACCAGGTGTTAAAATGTTCCCACAGGAAGGGTCGTCGACTATGGAAGGCACCGCCATGCGGTCAAATGTAGTTTCCGTCTGAACTCATTTCTCTGGGGATAGGCCATACAGCTACTTGTCAATAATCATGAGTTAAACTCGTAAAACACTCAAAAATACGTCTTACACAGCAAAAGATGAACAGCCTGTTCAGGGTTAATGAAAACAATGTTTTTAACAAGTTTGAACAATGTGGGCAGCAAAACATTGTTCAAGCTTGTTTTCATCCATCCAGCTGAACAAGGTTGTTCATCGTCAACATTGTGATTACATGAAAAGAACATTTTCGTCTCAAAGTTAATGTCTGAAATTGTTTACAAGCTCTCTTCCTGAAAGGTAAATTGGACAAAGACATTATGCCATTATTGCACAATATCATTCTGTTATGGTGACTACTGGTCGCTTTATTGTCAATTAATAATCCATTATTAAACCGTAGAACAATATTATAAATATTTGCTCTGCAGCCTTGCCTAATGGATCTTTAATTCACAGAACGTGACGCATCCGTGCTAGAGGCACTCGGGCTTAGGGCGTGGGCGAGGTGCAATTTGCATGAGAGATAAAATGACCTATTATGTACAGTAGCGATGTTGGACTGGCAATTTGGTCATGCTATGAAAATATTTTCGTCTATAGCCATGGAAACGATTAATTTCTAAGGAAATTAATACTAATGATATTAAATTATTTGAAATTTGCAAAGCATCACCAAATTATCGGGCTGGCTTCAGCATGGGCTAAGAATCGTGACAAAAGATAAAAGCCTTACATTACTTTGTTCCCTTACCGTGAAGCGGTAAATTTAAGGGCAAAATTGACTTTGATTGCTTCATCTATTTTTTTAAGAGGAATGGGAGGGCTGTTCAAACTTATCTTTGGACTTATGTTGTTGTTGATACACTGTATATATAAAACAGATATTAAAAAACTTAGTGCTATATTTGGTTCAATCCTCAATTTTTTGGAGCCTAAAAATTTATAACTATTCCCATATTTCCCCACTGTTAATTTCTGACAAGTCCCTAGTAATTAATCTCCCCCCCCCCCCCCAGAATGAAGCGTTTCGCCGTTTCGTGGACGGTGGACCGCAGACTTAAAGCAAAGGTCAATCAAGGTCGAATTTTGCCCTGCTTTGTCGTTGACGTAACACAGCGACGTTGTACTAAAATAGCACAGTCATCGTTGAATTTACCACTTCACATGAAGGTGATTTGTTGTATAAAGCTGCAATGTAAGACCTTTATCTTTTGTCACGATTTCTGAAGCGACAAAATTCGATGCTAATCTATTCCATAAATATAAAGACCAGAGAAGAGACTGTAACTAATGTTAAAGTGCCTACGAAGCGAGGTTTTGTTGATTATTTATTGATTGCATCGCAAATATCACTTAAAATTACAGTGTAACTTCTTTGCTACAATTTCTCTAGCTTTCTTCCTTCTCTGGATATTCAACTTTATTCCATATGTAAATTACACAACTTATGACATCACTGTGCATAATGATATCTTTGAGATTGCAAATTTTGTAGCATATGACAATAAGAAACAACTAAAATTGTGATGTACGTGTGTAAACTCCGACTAATCGATTGGTGTCTGCACTTGTGCGGTATATATTGATCACATTATATTGCAAATTACTGATGATTTTTGAAAAGTTATTATGCATTGTGATGTCATAAGTTGTGTAATTTGCGTATCTCGAGAAGAAAAATAGTGAGACAAATTTTACCGAGGAAGTGACATTGTGCTTTTAAACGATCTTTGTAATGTAATCATTAAATAGTAGAACAAAATTTTGTTTCATAGCCACTTCAAATACAAAGAGTTTTGAAGTCTTGAATTATCAACACATCAACACGCACGAACGGTGTGAAGTGAGGTCAACCGTCTTTCTATAACCAAGGGTTTTCGCTCAATTCACTGTGGCATTTTAAAAGCAGGTGCCACAACCAGCGACGTGTTTTCTGAGGAGGACGTGCACACCTCCTCCCTGACAGGAGTACAAGTAATCCCTGTAATGAGACAGTTGAAAAAAGATGCAATTAGAATGCCAAGTGTCATAAGCAAAAAGTGCACTAGCATACTTT
This sequence comes from Muricea muricata, assembly GCA_963855995.1. NCBI lineage: Eukaryota > Metazoa > Cnidaria > Anthozoa > Malacalcyonacea > Plexauridae > Muricea > Muricea muricata. The sequence continues at coordinate 4,025,986 of OY979727.1, forward strand.
CGTAGCTACAACAGTCCAAAAATCCAGGCCATGGTTACTACATAGAAATAATATTAGATACGAAACATTGATTTATATGGTGTTGTTAAGGTTTTTTACCGAGAGACGCGACGTACTTCAAAACGTTTAGTATTTTTATGGGCATCGATCAAGGATGCAAAATCACTTCCTGCATGCGTGCAATTTTGTAAGACGATTATTCCAATTCTGTTTCGTTGTCAAGTCATCACTTAGGAAGAATTCCTGAGTTACATAATATGAACTTGCTCAAGGAGTTATTAAATTTTCTTTCACCACAACCTCGTCCCATGGCAACTGGAAGAGTTTGTTATTTTCTGCACGTCTTCATGTTTATCTTTGCCTCTTGTCTTATATAGAGGTCTAAAAGACGATCTTATTCGGATTATATCGACGATTTTATGTGATCATGTCAACTGAAGAGTTCGCGGGTTCTGATTAAAAGGACAGAAGGTAAGATTCTAAGTATATAATGCTTATTTACACCTGTAATTTTTCTTCATGCGCTTGCATCACGAGTTTGTCCTTGCGATGGAGAAAGCAGACGTTTGTTATCGTTTTCCGCTGCTTCTCACGCAAACTAGTTTTCTGGCCTGCTCAAATAACTTTTGTTTTCTTCATGAAACACGCTTTTTAACCAATTGTTAGCCTGTATCCGGTTAGCTTAATCCTCGGATAAGTTTAAAATGAAAGAGGTTTTCCAACGTTATTTTCGTCACTTTGTCCATTTTGAATAAATTAAGGATTTTCGAGAAATTTTTGGTTAAAGGGAAATGGCAACAAAAATTTATATTGTCTCATAAAAAATAGTATGTAGAAGTCTATTGCAAAATTTTTACATCTGTTTACTTCGGGCGATATTCTCACCTAAATAATCGAACTGTCCGCCATCTTGGATTAATTTTTAACCTCATTAACAATGTTTTGGTGACGTCACAAGAGGGATGAGCCATTCAAAGCTTCTTCTAAATACCTACCATCAATAAAATATTTGTGAAACCTTTTCAGTGCTTGCTGAAATCCGAAACACTTACCTTGTGTGTGGTTATCGGAGAAGATTAATAATGGTGTCGTAAGAAAAAAAATTGCGTGACCCCAGTTGTGACGTATCATGCGTATCTACACATACCTAAGATGGTGGACAACTGTAGATTTCAAATCAAAATATCTAACCAAATAAGGCAGATATAAAAATTCTGTAATAGACTTCTATATATTGTTTTGGAGTCTCTTTCAAATAAGACGATAAAAATTTTGATTTGAATGTTAAAGTGCTTATGAAACGAAATTTCTTCCAGTATTCTCTTCATTGCATTGGAAAGATAACTTAAATTCCCAATATAACTTCTATTCTAGAATTTTTGTATCTGTGTTCTTTGTCGAGATCATAGACATAGTAGGTCTAGATTGCTGACTCATAAATCGGAGGCGTGACCTGTGTGATAAATCCAAGATGGCGCGGGAACCGGGCAAAAAACTATAAGACTCTACAGGGAAATCAGTGTTTTTCGCGATTTAAAACGTCTCGTTGCTTGGAATCGCTTCGAATCAACATTTTTTGGAAACAACTAATTATTGCGGAAGTTTAAAGCACTATTTGTGTAATTTCTGCTGAATTCCTCGTGAAAATCTCGCTCGTGAAATGTGTTGTGAATTGGTCACTTGGTCAGTTCGAGACATTTGTTGTCCAAAATATGTATTTTTGACCGGCTTTGGCCTCTTGGGTGTTATTGTGACCTACAGCTATCCTAAATTAAACATTTACAAAACTATGGAGCAAGATCTTCGCGTACAAATCGATTGTTCGTTTGATTTGTGTGGTGTGTGATACCTGATACGTTAGTAATATGTACTAGATAGATACGACTTCAAGCAAACGTACTGTTTTCGAACTTCAAAGACGGATAGGTTATCAAGTAAATATTGTCTGAATTATGTAATATGCATTACCAAAATATAATCGAAAACTGGTGCTACAGCTGCTAGTTTCGTTCGTGTGAATCGTGTGTGAAATGTGGGTAGAATTAACTGAACAGTCCACAGTTTAATGACCGAAATTTTTTTATTTGAATTTGAACTATATGTTTACTTTAAAATTAACATAATGGTAAACTTTGGCATACTTTTGCATACACTGTACATAGAATGCAACATGCACCTGCTTGCTAGCTTGTGCAACATTGGAGCAAAGTCTGCAAACATGCGAGTATGGTAAAGCAATATTCTAATGCCCATTCTGCTATATTCCAATGAACAATTAGTCGTGATTATAAAATCATTAATAATTCATTTGTGATTATAAAATCATTAATAATTCAAAATTTTGTAATTGCAAAAATCAGCGCAAAATTCCTAAGTGTAGATAAACTACGCAGAAAATTCTGCAAAATCTGCACAAATCATCAGAAAATCTAGGCTAACCTGCCAACTGTGCTCAATATTGATAATGATAAATTGGTGATGATAAATTTATTTACTGAGTCTGAGGGTCGTCAACTAAACTGAACCCAGACCACCTGATTAGACTCATAATTATCTGCGAAAGTTTTCTACATTTCTGCGCAAAATTCTCTGGTGAAAAGGATCTTTTATGCGCAAAATAAAACTTTTCAGTCTGGGTAGTTTGCACACACTCAACACAAATTTAACCTAATTAAGCCTAATTAAGCGTGAAAGACATTGTATGAAGTGAACACAAATACCGTTAGAATAATTTTCAAATTGGCAACGTCAAAAAATGTATCATCTTGCTTCATAGATTCATCGACACACTGTGACACTGCATTACAGTATACATGATTGTAAATGAAGCGAATCAAGCGAATAATCGATTTGTACGCGAACATCTTGCTCCATCGTTTTGTAAATGTTTGATTTAGGATAGCTGTAGGTCACAATAACACCCAAGAGGCCAAAGCCGGTCAAAAATACATATTTTGGACAACAAATGTCTCGAACTGACCAAGTGACCAATTCACAACACATTTCACGAGCGAGATTTTCACGAGGAATTCAACAGAAATTATACAAATTGTGCTCAAAACTTTCGCAATAACTAGTTCTTGGGAAAAAATGTTGATTCGAAGCGATTCCAAGCAACGAGACGTTTTAAATCGCGAAAATCATGGATTTCCCTGTAGAGTTTTATAGTTTTTTGCCCGGTTCCCGCGCCATCTTGGTATTATGATACAGGTCACGCCTACGCAATAGTAATTATACTATGAGTCAGCAATCTAGACCTACTATATCTATGGTCGAGATATTCAACTTTGCTAGATATGCAAATAATACAACGTGTGACATCACACTGCATAATGATATCGATGAGATCGCCTGCTTTGTAGCATATAATAGTTGAAAATAAATTAAACTGAAGTTGGATGTGCATAAGCTGTGATTAATCACTAGGCTTCCTTATTTATGTGCAATAGTTTGACTACTTCTTAATGAATGAAGCTTTTTCAAAAGTCATTATGCAATGTGACGTCACACGTTGTATTATTTGCATATCCAAGAATGCAGAATTTCTCGACAAGGAACGGAGTTAGAAAAATTCTAGAAAAAGAAGTTGTATTGTGATTTCAAGTAATTTTTGCAATGCAGCCAAGAAAATACCTGACAAATTTTCTTTTCATAGGCACTTTAAATTCTTTGAAATTTGAACTAGACCTGTTTAATTTAAAGGAAAATCAATCACCACGTGGTAGAGAGAACATAGTGAAATTATTGCAAGATTTTGTTGCAAAATACTGTAAAATGTGGAAAATATAGCGTCGCCTTATTTGAAAATTTAGCATATGCTGTGTTACAGGCGGATATTTATCATTTATAGACCCGGAGGGAGGGAGTGGTATTCGAATTCGGCGAAATATTTCCTGAACTTCAGGAAATATTTCGCAGAATACCCCGAGCGGAGGGTCTATAAATGATATATTATACCGAAACACTAAAATGTTCATGCAAAATTTAAAAATGATACACGCGTACGATTTCTTCTGCACATCCCGCCATTTTTGTTATTTTAAAGTTCGTGGATCCCACGCGTGCCATGGAATATATTTTATATTTCATGGCAGCACGCGTGTGTCCCGCGTGTTGCCATGAAATATAAAATATATCTCATAGCACACGCACTACGCGTAGGATTGAGTTAAATGCAGTGAAAAATCACACGTTCACGTGGTGTAAACTAAGTTTTTGATTGGACAATTTAAATTTGAGGTATAATATTATAAAAAATCGTAATACAAAGAATGTCTGAACTTTGCCGGGTAACAACATCCTGTTGATTGACCATATTGACGAATCCGAATGCCCACGAATAAATAGAGATTACTGCATGGTTGGCGGGTGCGTATGATTTTTATACACGAGTTGCGAACGAGTGAGTTTAGCAATCTTTCACAACAAATGCATAGTAAAAATCGTACAAGCGAGCCAACCATGCAGTAATTTGTTTATGCCAAACATATAGAGATTATTTGGACACTGGAAACCTGCCAAAGGCCAGCAATGTCGAAACAAAATATTGAACTCTCAAAACAGATTCATGCCATTTGTTTCTCCTTTATTTGGCCTAAATAGTGAGTCAAAGCTGTTCTTCTTTCCGTCATGTTTTTTAATTGGAGAAACTCTTCTTCTTTTAGACATAAAAGCCAAATACCCTTTCGCTCCTTCCCCGACACGGCGGCCATGTTGTGAGCAAAATAACAACACGATTTTCTTCACTAGTGAGAAAAACCGTTTATTATATAGACTACCATCGAATATTAAGTATTGTGTAATCTGACTGGCTGGCTACTAGTAAGATATTAGCTCATATCCTACTAGTAGAGAAAACAAGATGGCGGCCGAAAGTTTTCCGATCGCAAAAAATCTTGTTTTGAGCATTTTGGCAGCCTTTCTTGGCCATACGTACAACACATAAACTTAGATAAAATTTTTGAAGGTTAGTACTTGATATAAATGTCACCTAAACAAGTATAAAATACAGTTTTTTACGAATTAATACTGATCGAATAAGTCTCCCGAAAGCTGGAAAAGATTATAATTGTTTTGAACTGCTATAATAACAAAAACTGTGCTCAATTTTGAGGTCAACAAGCGTTTGTTTCGCCCAAAACATTTATATTTTTTAAGAATTTGAAACTTTTGGAAAAATTTGTTTAAACATAATTTTAAATACCGATAAGTATATAGTGTTTTATGCGGTATTAGCTGAAGTTGTTTACATTGCTAAACTAACTAATAAGTATATTTTATTAAGATATAACTGCATTGGGAAGTTTTTTTGGTAGCAGTTGTTGATGTCTATATAATAAAACAGTTATTCTACTCACTCTCGGCTATCAGCTCATATACGATTCGAGTTCGTTGAATAACTGTTAAATAGCCAGTCAAAATGCTGATACGATAATTTTTCACTAGTGCAAAAAATTGTACGGCCAATGAAAACGCTTATTCGCTTCTCCACTGTGAAAATACGATTTTTATTTCACCCGTTTACCTCGCGTAAATATCTGTATGTGTGGCATAAAATATAGCATTCTGATTGGTCAATCAACAGGAAGTTGTGAAAATTTTAAGGAACTTCTTCAAAATTTTGAGGAATTGACAACTGATCAGAGGAACTGCCAAACTCAAATACTTTTGAAACACTTTTATTGCTGCGACTTAGTACCTGTTTAGAACATTCATAGATGTCCCAGATCGCCGCGGTGTTAATTATCTCTGTAAAGTCCCCACAGGCTTTTCATTTTTATCAAGACTATTGAACAATATTTCATTACAATCAAATTAAAAAATTCAACGTTTCTGCAGATAAGGAATCAAGGATATTGTCCTATATCCTCTTGGGTACAAGCTAGTGTGTCGTTTGAACTTTCCGATGAGACAAAAATATTAATTTCTGCGGCGGCAAATTTGGCTGATGTGACATTTGATCGATTGCCTAGTAAGATAAAAATAGCGGTAATTTCTTTTCTAATGGCAGTCTTCAGACACAGCGTCACTGACATGAAAAACCTTTTTTTCCCGCCACTCTCTTGGCGGTTTACGACATGGATTATTCCAAGCTGGATTTGTTTTATCACTTTTTTTAAAAAGGATTAATTCTAGCGTTGATGGCGTTATGTAATATTTATAATACGAGGGGCCTTGTTGTTTTGAATACAGTCGAGCAGAAGACGAGTGATTGCATTTTGCAGTACAACAGGACCCTTCGTGTTAATGTACATTGCATAAAATTCAAGACAGTCGACTTTAGAAATATATTTCCCATTAAAATGTGATATAGCGACTTTGGCTTTGAATTATCCCTAGTTAATTATTCAGAATTTTTAGATTTGATTACAGTGTTGATACCGATTGAAAGATCGACCAATCGTAAGAAAATATTGCGAGCTAGTACCTGTAACATCAATTACTTCAACACTTTTATTTCATTTTATATGTTATTGTATTTACTAAAGAATATTGACCGACACGTGCACCTAAGATGCAAATACACCTGTCTTGTGCTTCATCAAAATTGATCATTTTTTTCCCAACAAAAATCACAACAGAATACCGTAATTTATTTTCATTATATTCAAGCCCATATACTGTCAACATGTTTGTTTAGGTTCTTAATTAATTAATCTTTGTACTGTTTTTCTAAAATTTCACACACGATAATATATACGTTATATTTTTGGCTTTTGCTGTTTTCATTTAGTTGTTCACTGGTACATTTTTGCAATACCCTGAAAGGTGTTCCTTTCATTTTAGGTTTTATTGTGCATATACGTAAACAATCTCGTATCGGCAACTCATTTAAAAAACATTAATTACACATTCCACTTCGGAATCACCCTCAGAGATTTGAAAAAGTAGATTCATATTAATCTGACACTTCAAAGAATTAGTTATCTCGTGGGGTTTGAACTCCCATCTTCGGGTTTCTATGGCCCTCCGGTCTACCAATTGAGATATCGATCCAACTGGATTGGCAGCGCGAGTGCTGCCAAAATTCTAGAAAAGGAGTTGTATTGTAAATGCATGCACGAAATATTTTTGTGACGACTTAACGCTCATCTTTGAAGACGTGCAGTTTTTTTGCTTCTAATTCAGAACCATCCTCATAGAGATAAGAGAAACTAGACTTATGCAAGCAAGAAAGTAGTGCACATTCAATCATGTTCTAATATGTGATATTTTTACGGTTTTATACGGTTTTAATTGTTAAACACGCGTTGAAGAGCATTAACACTTAGTCTTAGAGCGAAATTTAGAGTGATGTTTGTCATAGTTTTTGATGGATTTGCCGAGAGTAAATCGCCACAGAATATTCTTGGCTCTTCTAGATCGCATTCCTTAATCGTAGAGATGTCTTAATGTTTCACGGCGAACCTCACTCCCTCAACTAACGTACGAGTGTTGCTAGTGCAGTTACAAGCTCACGGAAACTTTAGGATTATCTGGAGTCTGTTTTACGAGAGGTGGATAGCGTTATCCACCGGATGGCGATTTTTCAAACTTTCCAAACATGTTGAGTAACATGTAAAACCCATATTAAAGTTCACCATTTTCGAGGTCAAGTCATTTTTTATCTCTTGCGAGTTCAATGTCCCTGGTGTCATTGTTTTTTATGCCTTTCTGCGGCTGCCTGAAAAAATCATTATCCCGTGGAAAGCGCTTCCCACCTTTCGTTCAACCGACTCCAAAACGATCTACAAACAGATGAAAGTCGGCGAAGGTCCTTGGTCGTCAGGAAAATTACATTTCCGTCGATATGCCTTCGCTTGAAACCGGCGAAGTTTGTTAATATGCTTCGTTTAAATAGGGTTTAGTTAGGGAAAGATTCTTAATTTTAAGTGAAGTACAACGATAAGCTAGTGGCTTTTTAGTATATTTATCAATATCGTTAGTGTTAAAGAGGCGTTAGTATTCATTAAGATAGCAAACTAGATTACGTATCCAAATTGATCGATATACTAGATAAAATTCAATCCAAATACTGCGCAGGAAATTAAACATTTGTCGAATGCGGTCTTTTTGAATTTGATAACTGCATGAAAAGGGAATTAGAATAAATGATTGTGTTTAAGATAAAAATTCAACGAAATTCATTTTCAAGTCCATTCATATCCAATTTCGGGACATCTAAATAAGTAGGGTTCACCTTTTAACGGAAAAACTTCAGCACCTGCCCTCCGCCTTCCGCGATACAGCATCTGCATGAAAACATGGACTCCATTCACAAAACCGGAATGGTGGACTGGATATATATTTCGCGGTATTTCTTAGGAAGGGGGTTTCGATCGTGGAAAAGATGTTCGGTGTCAAAACTTGTTATTTAAGATCGTTCCAATTTGACTGAACAAGTTCTTCCGACAAGGGATTGGTGGTCAAGAAAGATGACTAGACTCCCATTGTTTCTAGTTGTTTCCAAGCTTGTTGTCATGGAAAAATTACTTCTTCGCGAAAAACGTACCAAAACAGACGTGTTTAATTAACGATACTGGATTATTTATAAACCGCCTTGTCGTGTTCAATTTTAAAGTGCTTTCTTTTTTATGAGATCGTTGTATTAGCAGAGCATGAAAGTTACACTTGTAAACCTCGTCGCGCATCACAAGCGTGCACTTAAAGCAAAGTAAAATTTGCATGCCATATCAAGGCAAACATTCCGGATCCGCAGTCCAGTGCCAGCGTCCTGTTTTGCTAACAAGAACTGTTGTTAAGCACAGCTGCCATACTTTATAAGGCTCCACTCAGTCAGGTCTTTCAAAGAAACCCGGAGATTGTAGAGGGAAGCCAAAGACATTTTGTAATGGCGGAGCCAGAGACAGAAGTCGAACCGGAGACGAAATTCGAGCCAGAGACGGAACCGGAGATAAACCTTGCACCATTCCCAAATGCTGAGCCTCAAGTTGATCTCATGTTGGTCAGCGATGCCTGGTTGGTTGCGTTTAAATTTCATTGGGTATTCTTTTCAGTTTGTTTCGGGTTGTTAGTACTCTACAATGCATTTCATTTGTGCAAGACGTACCGCTCCAAGAACATGGCTAACAGGTGCTATATCACAATTGTACAAACACTCGTTATTGTTCTTGGCTTGACTAGAGCCTTGGCGTTGTGCATTTCTCCCTACGAACTGACGAGCAACACTCCTGAGCGAGTTCCGTACGTTGTACCACGTCTGCTGTTCAGCGTTGGATATCCCTGCCTCTTTTCCGGATTCACGTTTGTACACAAGATTTTCCTCAACGTCAGCAAAGTGCAAGTAATGTCGCGAAACGTTCTCGGAAACGGCATGGTGGCTTTCGTGCTTGTTGTACACATCATTGCCGTGCTCTCTTCAGAGATAATCACGAGCTATGTCGAAGGCACTGGATTCTTTCTCGTGCTTTGCGCGGTGTACTACCTGACCGGTTGCTCGGCCATTGCTTTAAGCTTGCTCTTCAGCGGAAGGAGGGTCGTGCAAAAGACGCGAGTCATCCAAGCAAGTCTTTCCGAATACAAGCAAACGAAAAACGACGGCGAACGTTGCGACAAAGCTAAAGACAAAACGAGCGAGGTGACACTGAAAGTGATTCGAATCACCGCATTTGCGGCCATTTTTGGTCTGCTGTGCGCGCTGTTGTATATTTATACTCTAGTGTGGACGATTCGCGCCGCTGCCGGGGACAACTCGACGCCAGAAGCGTGGAGCTGGCTAACGGTCAACACATTTCTGCGGCTTTTCGAGTTGTTTTTGGCGTCGACTATGAGCTACGCTGTCGGATCGACGTACCAACGTAGGAGTCGTACGAGAATCTTCGTGTCTCGATGCGACGACACAGTAACTACAGTTTCCAGATCTTGATATATATGTATATCATGATTGTTAATCTGATGTTAATTATTCACATTCCTATTTCTTAGTTTTTGAGAAGGCCCTCTCGTACCGATTACGTTTTCCATTTCATCGTGGCAAAACGTAGCGCATTTCGCTGTTTGGCGAGTGCTCAGGCAGATTTGATGACAAGCGCACAAAAGAATGCGCTACGTTTCGCTATACGATAAGGTTCAGATGGGAAACGTTCTTAATTTTAAGGACACGATGCAGTTACACGGTTTACTATTATTAGAGTAACATCATCTAAGTGCGCTTATTGTTTGCGCTTAGATTTTTTCATATTCAACTTTTAGAGTTGCTATATTAACATATAGTTTTAAGTGTGCGATGTACCTTGAAATAGCAACATTTGACGTTGCTCCAATAGGCTTAAGTCGGTTGTGTATTAAACGTATTCCCATTTTCATCTTGACAAAAACCACTATAACGTTCCATTTTGCGAATGAAACTGTATATATATATGTATATATGTATATATTTGCTCGTTATATTGTTGTCATTAATGTGTCTTGATGAAGGACTTAATGAATTTTGGAGTTTCTGTCACCGTGATATTTGAGTTGTTATTGTAGAAAACTGGCAGAAATTGAACAGACAAAAAGAGATAGGTTTAATTACTTTCCAGTTCATGATGTGGGTGGAGACTGTTTGTAGCTCATGAAACAGGTTCGTTTGTAAATAATATGACATTTGCCGCAAAATAAAATATGGCTGCTTGATTGCATAATTGCACAATGCGATATTTATTGTTCGAGAAGCTTAATTATCGGCAGGAAGTCTGAGTGATATAGAGTTATCAAAATAATTATCCAACTTTTGAGTCCTCGTTTACGTTGGAAATCGAGTGTATTCATGTTGGGTTTTTTTTTCGTAAAATCCAGCTGGCGGATGATGCATATTTTTTTTTGTATACCACTGCAAAAAAAACATGATCAAATACGACGCGATTACGCGCTGATCGAAGTCGCTTATTTTGAAACGCGAAAGTAGTATGCGTGAAAGCGTCGCTGTATGGCACATGAATCCATGCAGTGTGCTACTTTCTATCATGCTGAGGTCGATTGCAGCACTTTTTATCTTTTGCGAGTCCAATACCCCGGTGCCATTCGTTTTAGTGCGTTTCTTTCATGTGGAAAAGTGAATAGCGCTATCCACTAGATAGTATTTTTATTTTAACTTTCTTAATATGTTCAATATCTGACAGAACTTATGTTAATGTTCAGCATTTTCGAGTTAAAAGTCACTTTTTATCTCTTGTCAGTTCAATATCCTTGGTGCCGTTGCCTTTTTCTGCGGCAGTTGAAAAATTAGTATAGATATATATTTGCTTGTTAACCCAGCTGCGACATTACATTATTGACATGTTGTGGCGACAGGATGCAATTGTATCTATAAATACCGTTAGACACATGGAGTAATTGAACTTGAGCCTCACAATGTTCAAGCGACCTGCTAATTTAACATCGTCAAAACAAAGTCGATGAGGACCAACTGAGAGCTCTCCACTCAGTTAATTGATGTTTTGAAAAGCGAGGTTTTTAAACCCTTAATGGAGAGCTTAAGCCTGTCTCCTCCGCAGAGGCTTACATGTACATGAAGTTTTTAGTTCGGCTTACATGAAGTTTGAGTTTAGGAAAGGTGAGCATGCAAGGAGTGACGGGAAGAAAGAACGTACTTCTTTCAATCTTCCCATTCATTCACTGCGCGCTCACCGATTTCGCGGTAAACTTCATGTACGTTTAACATATATATGCATAAGGAGGCTCTGCGGAGGAGAGAGAGCTTAAGCAAGCGACGTTTTTGTCAACACGGACGGCAGCCGGAAGTAAGTTGCGTCGTTACAGATGGCGAATGATGGCGTTAGCCGTTTTTGTTTGAAATCATGAACGTGAAAGTTGACTGACTGCCGTTGTTGATTTCAAACAAGAACGGCTGACGCCATCATTCGCCATCTATAACGACGCAACTTACTTCCGGCTGCCGACCGTGTTGACAAAAACGTCGCTTGCTTTAAGCTCTCTAGTCTCCCATCCAGCACTTTATTCGAGTGTTCCCCAGGCCTTTACCGTTCGTAATTATAAAGAACACTATGACGCTCTGAAAGAAATTAATTATTAGCCATCTTGGAAACCATATTAAGAGTTTGAAAAGTTGATAATTTATTTAAATTCATGCGCAAGGCTTAAAAACAATATACGAGTGATAAGGGTTCAGACTATGTGCAAACATTTCCGAGCGTTTTCACAACAGTCAAAATGAAAACGATATGAACTATAAAAATTCTCATCGCATGAAGTATTTAGTTTTTGTCGTTAGACGAGGTTTATGCTGGTTTTGATTAAGTTATGTCAACAAGTCGGGAGCTTTCCGAAATAATTCGGAATGAACACGCTCGGAAACGACACCGCGTGCACGTAGCCTCATTATGCGATGAAAGTCAGTAACAGTTATTACCCAGAATCTATATTTTACATTAATGTTAAAAAATAACTTCGACTAAACCAGTCGGTCTCAAAACTTGATAAATAATAAATGAAATCACACATCCCAAAAAAGGATGAATAACAAATATTCTGATTTGTGAGACTGCCATTAACTTGCCGTTGTCAGCCAGTAACGAATTTTTTTTGTGAACTCCTTTTTGCTTGTAACGAGGTATTTTTGTTGAATATTTAGTTGTTTACTTTTGTTATACTTTGGCGAAGTAAAAAAGTTTTAAAGTTATTCTCGAAGCCAAGTCAGCGGTGAGCAGAATGGTGGGAATGCTCTTGGCTTAGCCAGGCTGTGGCTCGGGACTGTTAACTCCGGCTTGCTACCGGCAAGTGTTTTAAATATTGACTTCTACTTTAGTAAAAAATGAAGTGCTGCTTTTTTAATTTTTACTTATAAGTAAAAAATTTAGGTACTTTGCTGCACTGCAAATTCCCGACAAACGTCGAACTGCAGCTTGGAAATATTTCTTCCAAAGTCTTATCAACTTCGTACTCAGGCGTCTCATATGGCTTAATGGCAGTTTTGGTTTCTGAAGTTTTGAAAGGAAATGGTGGTGTAGAATAGTGAGCTGAGCTTTGACCCAGGGTAGCGCTGACCCACATTTGAACAACTTCCCCCAAGGGCTTGAATTGAAAGGCAGCACTTTCTACCAAGCGGACTTCTAGCACAAACCTCCCCCAGCCCCACTCCACTCCCGACTGAGAGAGCAAAGTCATTCATATTCTAGTTTATTTTATACACGTTAGTTAAATTCTATCACAAGGGAAAAGTATGGTTTTATGATAATTTTAATTCTGTCTCCATGATTGTGCAAAATTCACAACACAACATTCTTATTAATACAAAACAATTATTATATACAAACTATTATCACAGAATTCGAAGTATTATGCCGACGGATCATCTTCGGTGATTTTCGCGCAAGCTAGCTACTCCGCAATGTATTCGTCATGATTCGTCACTCGGCAAATGCCCTGAACAGAGGCAATCGCCCTCCTGGAAATATTCGAAAACACTATATTTCCAGGAGGGGGATGCTTCTGTTTAAGGCACTTACCGAGTGACGGATCATGACGAATAGCGCCTGCGCGAAAGTGTACTAACTCTCGTGTGTTACGATTGAGGAAATTAGTTAATTTCTGACCAGACTAAAACTCAGCATTTTTGTATCTTGCTAAAGGCCGCTGCTACAGTCGGCAACTTGTCTTGCAACGACTTTTTTTAAGGAGTGGAGTTTCATGATCAGGGATATTACACTGCAACGTTTCTTGCAATTTGTCTCGCAATCGTTTTGACTCTGAGTAGAGGCTGGGAACTATTTTCAAATAGCGAGTTTTTATTGGCTGCACGACAGAAATACTACAGAGGGTTCAGATTTGACTTCCTCTATACCACTAACCGCTACCTTTTCCCGATTTTTAAACAATTTGATTGGTTAATCGGATAGGTCGGACACATCTGATTGGCCGAATAATAGATTAAGGTAGCGGTTGAGGTATTGGAACCCAAACCTGAACCCCTCTACTTTGAGACAGGTAGCAAGTGGGATGTTACACTGTACAATGGCCAAAAACGCGTTGCGGCGGCAATCGTTACGAAAAGTAGAACCTGATTCCACTTCGTGCAATGCCTCTTGCAACAAAAATGCTACACGACTTAAAGATTGCGAGGCATGTTACACCTTGCAACTTCGTTTGCAACTTGTGTTCCAGCAAAATTGCGAGACAAGTTCCATAGTGTAACAGCGCCTTAATCGGTTTACACTGTTAAAGTTTTTGTGATGCAGGCATTTTGCATCGAAACACTATTTTTCCTGTATAGTTTGGTTGATTTTAATTCTTACTTTCGATTTCAGTTCGCTTTTGAAAAATCACTTCGAATGTTCGTTTGTAAGTTGAGAATGTTCGTTGCAAAGCTCCAATGTTTGTTTTGAAGTTCGTTCCGAGTATTTACGATGATTGAACAGTGAGCAATTTGATTAGCTGACTTATTATGGCAGCCAATCAGAACTTGCAAAGCTGGCTCATCGTAAATTGTCGGAACGAACTTCAAAACAAACATTGGAACTTTGCAACGAACATTCCGAACTTACAATGATGATTTTTCAAAAGCGAACTGAAATCGAGAGTAATGCTCTGGGGCCAGTTGTTCAAAGCTGGGTTAACGTTAACCCTCGGTTAAAACTTAACCCCACTGTTTTAGTTTCTGTATTTCAATCCATCCCTCTTAAAACGTGAGACAAGAAAACTTCGATCGATCCAGGCAAGATTTATGTAACATATTTTCAAGTTTACAATGGAGCTCTTGGAATTTTTTTTTGAATTTTGGGTTAACACAGGGTTAAGCTAACCCAAGTTACTTTGCAAAAAAACTACTATTAGTGCAGACAAGATTTCTGAAGAAATATCTCCAAGCGTCTTAACAAGCTGCTACAAAATTTGCTTTAAATCTTACTCGTTAACCAAGGATTAAGCTAATCAGCTTTTGGACAACTGACCCACGTTGTTTAAATGTCATTGCTACCTACGCCAACATTCACTGTTACTTATAAAAATTATTTCTTAAATATTCATATACATTTATAGAAAAATATATCATAGTTCTCACGATTAGAATTCATTTGCAAGTTTCAGATGATGATGACGTGAAGTGTGTTAGATCTCTCTTGAATTTCATGAAATATTTCTGCTTGTAACGAAGTACGATTTTTGTTTTTTTTTACAAAGCGAGGTCAGCGGTGAGCAGACCAGTGAGAATGCGCTAGCCTCAGCCAGGCTGTGGCTCAGGGCTGTTACCTCTGCTTTACTACCGCCCTAATATATGTTCTATGAAACCCTATTTCAATAGTCCTTCAGAGAAATCTTCAGAGAGCTCCTGGACGCACTTGACGTCGTCATTCAAGCCACTAGCAATACTTCATCTAATATCATTATTATAAATTTAACACAGATGCTGCGTATATTAGCTTGGTTCCAACGCAAATGGATTAACGTGATTTGACGACTGGTTTTGAGCTTGTTCCACGATAGTCTACAAGGTATTGAACAATTTCTACACTTGCATGAATTCATATTCAGGTTAAACGCTGGTATTTTACATGGCAAAAAAAATAACAACTTTTTTCAATGTCGATGAAAACAGCATTAAACAATGTTTTGCTACCAACATTGTTCAATGTTGTGAACAATACTGAACCGCATTGCCGAGCCTGAATCGTGTATACCAATATTGTTGATAGTTATATGAACAATGTGCGCAGCAAAACATTGTTCAATCGGTTAAACTTCGCCACAAGGACATGGTTACCACATCAGCGTGAGTTCAGCCATTTGTGGGTTAAAAGCGTCGTTTGTGACAGGGCGTGGATTTTTTAAAAATTTACCTAAAGTTTACCTTGTATTGAAGTAATTCATTTTCTCTTTCCTTCGAACATTCTAGTTCAACTCTCATGTTTTCGAAACGTGTGTTTAAAACTGATAATTCTCGCTTTATCATATACATCTCTTCTTGTTCTTGAGCTCGTCTCACTTGATCCTGAAAAAAATTACACAACTACTACAAATGCTTTCATTGATTGTCTACTCAGCTTGGTATTCCTCGATAGATAGCAAGTATAGCAAAACAATCTTCCTGGTGTATTTTTTTCAATATGCAATTCCCATGTTAGACTAAATTTTGGCAAAACGAACAAAATCCTTCATGACAGCTGAAAAGAGCGTCTTAAAATTAGTAGAACTGCAAAATTTGGTGACGAAATGTTGTAAATAACGGAAAATATATTCCCACGAAGTTTGCAAATTTTCGTGTATTTTTGTATTACGCACGGAAGAGCCTATCACTTTCGCCTTAAATATGATAGGCTTTCTCGTGTGTAATGCAAATATATACAAAATTTGCATAGCGCAAAAACGCTATATTTTCCACTATTTACAACATTTACGTAGCCACTAAATTTTGCACTTCTACTAAACTTAACATGTTCTTTTTAGTTTTGATAAAAGATTTTTTCCATAATATATATTGCCTAGATCAAAATCTAGTGTATCATGCCCCATTCATGGGAACTGCCAATTAAAAGACAATTCGTCGTATTTTTAACAATCTAATTGTTAAATATATCTCCTAGACGACACAACGCACTAGAATAGGCTGCAGCGACGTTTCGATGTCGAAAAATACCGGTAAACATATCAATATTTTCGATATTTTTCTGCTCCATATTTAGCATGATTTGGTAAAGGCCACCAAATTTCTTTTCATTTCGCAGTCGTGCCCTACCTGAACCAATTTATCTGCTAGGACCGCACATTCCTTAAAAAAGAAAAAAAGTTTTCAATATCTTATTTGGAACATTTAAACCAGTGACACAACTCACGTTAGCGATAATTTCTAGCGACACTTTTCCATCAAGTAGAAAGAACGGAACACGTTCACTAAGTTTCCATTGCTATAATGCAAGGAGAAATGTTGTCTACGCCATCTGGTATTAACACACTATGAAGAATGGCTTATCGAGTTAATATTCTCACTAATTCCACCCAATATAGCGATATTTTAAAGACAGCGTTCGAATTGTTCAAGTAATAATGAGCTAATGAAAAATGCCAGGCTTCGCTCTCAGCTCTTACTTCAGATTTCATTTTACAATCTAATTGAAAGTCGAACCATCGTGGGTTCCACATGGTTATGGGCCCAATCTTCCTCTGTTAAACTACTTTTTTAAACTATGAAATTTGCATGGCACATTTAGGCACTTCAAGTTTCCTTACATTTTCTAGTTCGTTCACACGATGTCTTAAAATTATTTTTTCCGTCTTTAGTCGTCGTATTTCTTCACTGTCTTCGACTTCTTTTGATTTCGTGCGAGTGTAATCTTTTTCAAGTCTAAGAGAGATGAAAAAATCATTAAAACACTATAGTCTATTTCGCACGCCCATTAAGACCTAACTATCTTAGGTCTAGGTCTTTCGATATACGAGATGTGTCATTTCCAAGAGCTTGTTGTATTTAGCTATTCCATGGCTAACAAGAAGATTTAATGTAAACATGGTAGATCATACTTTGCAGAGTGGTGTCCAATTTGGTATAAAATTACTCTGTTTAATTACAAGAAGTTTTATTCTCACAAAGCCAGTTTCTTAATTTAATCTTAAAGGTAGGTTAGCTTAACTCTAGGTTGAAGAAAAATTTAAAAGCAATTAGCAGTTTGTTAAAAGGCTTTGAAGTATTTTTCCACAAATCTTCACTTGACTAATAGTACGTTTAGTTTGTGAAGTTTTAAAAGAAACAGATGTGTAGAAATACAGAAACTTAAACATATGTTCAACTTCAGCCGCAGCTTCGACCCAGCTTCAAACAACCGGTCTCTTGTTTTGTTTCCAGGGAGAGGGTGTCTTGCACCTTCGTGCCCAACTCTTTGCTTCCCCGAACAAAGAGCCTGGGTACGAGGTTGTGTCATTGAACTGTAATACAACTGGAACGCCAACTCAATACAAATGTTCAGTTAATGGGTGAAGTTAGTTTTTCTGAGTTTTGAGACAAAATACTTAACGCCAAAGATCGGAGCGTATATCAAATTGAAGCTATTAAAAAGTTGCATGTAATATAAACAATTCAAGACTTCAGACAAAAAAAAAATGCTACAAAATACGAAAACAACTGCAATTTTGTAAAATACAGCAAATTTCCCTTCAAAGTTTAAGTTGTTTTTCTTTTGCCTGATATCTCAAAATTTTTACACAAAATACAACTTTTTAGAAGCTTTCATTTGATATACGACCCAATTTTCGACTTTTTTCTACTCAAAACTCAGAAAAAAATTAATCGTTCCAGTTTATTTATAGTTCAATGGTTGTGCATTTTCTTCCACTGTGAACATTACAACATTCACTACCTCTTCATTTTCCTCACGTTTATTTTTATTCTGTCAGCTTCTTCGACAACCACTTCAAAATCATTGGAGTATTTTTCTGGCATGGTTTTTTGAAAATGCTGGATAACAGGATGAAAGGTAAGATAAATAAGGATGATTTGCGCAGTGTTTTTTACTAGTTCGAACGGGGGGAAAATTCAAGCCCGGGTGTTCACTCGTTCACGATGTCTGAGAGAAAAATAAGTTGAGTTTTTGTATTTTTCAAAATTGTTTTGGACCGTAAAAATATGTTTGAAAAAATCAGTTGAAAAAGCATTTCGGCTGTCGCTTACGTGATTGTTAAGGAGAGGCATCACTTTAGCACTTGGTTAGTCAGGTCAGATATCCGTGCGTTTCTAGTGCTACTTATTATCTCTATGGTATTGGCATCTAAAATAAACCTTCTCATAAAGACGCCAAGCCTGGACGAATAAATGTTGGATGAATGTTGCATAAATGTTGGCTCGACAATTTTCCACAACTAATCAAACTTGGTGTAACAACTCGCCTCCGAATTTGACGTCATTGCGAGAAAGGTCAGTTATACCTGGAGTATCTCCTCCATATCAGACGTCAAAAGTTCGTTGATACTTAATGTTAAAATCGCCAGTGATAATCTAAATAGAATTTCACGACCCTAGAAAACAAGGGAATATAGTTAATACGACAGTTGTGGATTCGTAAGATGCGGGGGGGGGGGGGGGGGCAAAGAAACTCAATATGTATGTAAGCATAGCCGGCGATTCACTTCAGCCCGGAGAAATGAAGTAATTCACCACCGGTAAAACTCGCTGGCTCATTGTTGCATTTTATATGAACACACAGCTGAAGTGTATCAGAAAGCCATTTTTCACGTAAGTGCTATACTTCAGGATTCGTCACCAAGCAAGTGCCCTAAAGCAGTCACCCCCTGGAAATATACCAGTTTTAAATATTTCCAGGGAGCGAGAGCGGAAGCGGGGGGGGGGGGGTGAAGATGACCTTCTGTATTACTCTTCTATGGTGTGACAGTGAATACTTACATCACAAATAAACATGTCCATAATCCTAAACGAGACATTCGGTGGAAAAACGGACGAAAATAGCGTTAAAAACCACGACGACGCGTACATGGCTGTGTGAAAGCCCTGGAAGATTAATAGAGAGAGGTTAATATACCCTAAAAAGACATCTTGTATTCCTGATATTCAGAAGCAGACAACTTAAGGAAGTACAAAATAAAACAAATTCCGAAAATAGATAACTTGCATTCCTGATATTCAAGAAAAAAACCCAAGAAAACGACGGAGTCGGCGATATTTCGTCTTTATTCCAAAGTCAAACCAATGACTTTGGAATAAAGACGAAATATCGCCGACTACGTCGTTTTCTTGTTTTTTCTTGAATATCAGGAATACAAGATGTCTATTTTCGGAATTTGTTTTATTTTGTGCTTCCTTAAGTTGTCTGCTTGTCGTGGTTTCTTAATATACCCTTCCAAGCGCCATCTGTGTGGTTTTAGGTACTCCGGGAATGTCTGATTTAAAGGCAGTGGGAATAAAAATTAAGTTTAATGCATTTGAAAAAAAATTTTAAAATAATCAGTAAAGGCCTTTAAAGCTTTTCCATACAACGCTTGATTCTTGAGATATTTGGACTCAAACCATCAAATATGTTCGCAAACTTGAAGAAATTCTTTAGCTAGTGGGATAAGCCTTAAAAATTCTGTAAGTAAATAAGTAGCAAACAATACCATAGGACGCCCAGACAGGCGGCTTAAAGTGAATAAAAACTCGTAAATCACTATGATTTAGAATATCAATTTTGTTATAGAACCATATATGTAACGTTTTCTGGTCGCAGTGTGATTTAACTATATCATCAGTGATTCAGTGGCGTATGTTACTATCATATAGTAGAAACCGTTACGTGGTTCTAAAACAAATTTTATAGCTAATTTGATATCCTAAATCATATTTTAAGTGATTTAAGAGTTTTTATTCACTTTAAACCGCCTGTTTGGGCTTCCTATGACAATACTTGGCCAAAATGCTTTTACTCAATGCGTGATATCAAATAACAAGAATAGAAACAAGTTTCTGGTTCGTTCTGTCACTGCTTGTCAATAATTAAATGTCGCGTGATCCCACTTTTGTGACGTACATGCATATCCTTGAAAATCAAAGATGGCGGACAGGAATGTTTCGATCAAAATATCTCCAGAATCAAGCGATATGAAAAAGCGGCAGCAGGCTTTGATAGTTATTTCAAAAGCTCTTTCAAACGAGCAAAGAATTTTTTAACCCAAAATCCAACTGGCTGCATTAGGTGACTACAACAGTTCCCATTAGCTTAATCTTGATGCAAATTTAAATGAAGAAATATATGAATTAACCTGCGCTTTGAAATGACCATGAAGCTCTGGTAGCTGTTCCTAAAAAATGAATTTCGTGAATGTCAGTGCGAAACCACGTGGTTGGTACAATTGTCGTAAAAGTTCAATAATTTCTTGAAGTCAGTACAGCGCCACAGACCTCATGCAAGTTTGTTGAGGGTGGTAAGGGGGGGGGGGGCGCAGATTACTTTTCATAGCGAGGAAAAACGCAGTTTCACAATTCACATGTCTTAAAAAGCAGGTTCATGTTTCTCGACAAAAGTGGATGCAAGATTTATACGTTTGGGTGACGAGAACGTCCGTCCGACAAAGCGTCCGAAGATATTTTTACTCTTATTTGAACAACAAAGCCACCGTTCACGAGAGTGACACCTATTTCAAGACGCATTTTTATCCAGAATCACGCCTTATGGGCGTGGACCAAATCACATTTCACCGCACCAAAATCAAGCATTTCACACGAACAGATATCAATCAATCACAGTTCACGAAAAAATACCCTTTACCGCCCTCTTTGTTATCAAGTTGCGTCAAGCCTGTTGGCTTCATCAAGTTGTCTTGAAAATCAGACTTGGTACAACTTGATATTCATACACTTGTTGCAAGCTGCGGAAACAACTGACTTGCATGAAATTTGTGGATAAAAATTTTCGACAATCTATTTGCATCAAGCCTGCGGACAACATGCCCCCACTATCAAGCCGGAGATGATATCGGCTTGATGACTGCTGAAACTTTCGCTTTTCTGGCAGTGTGCGAGGCTAGTTCCGTACCTGGACTAAATTTTCCAACTGATATATACACAATCCAAGCTCGGACATATTTGGTTTATATAATTCCCTCATGCCGTAATCTTCCATAAGTTTGACGAACACGCAAAATGCTTCTTCTTCCGGCATCTGTGTCCAAGATGGGGAGGAAAAGCAACAGTAGTATTAATTTTCTGCCATAATAATTTCACAAAAAAAGGACAAAACTGGACACTTGTACCGATCTCTCTCACCAAACTCCTCCTTCTCAACTATCATCAAACTCTCATCCTCGTTTGACCAGGGCATGATAGTTGAGAAAACTCCCATGCAAACTCTCGCTTCTCAACTCTCATCAACTCTTATCCTCATTTGACCAGGACATGATAGTTGAGAAAACTCCCATGCAAACTCTCGCTTCTCAACTCTCATCAACTCTCATCCTCGTTTGACCAGGACATGATAGTTGAGAAAACTCTCATGCAAACTCTCGCTTCTCAACTCTCATTAACTCTCATCCTAGTTTAACCAGGACATGAGAGATTGAGAGTTGATAAAACTCTTATAAAAAATGTCGCTTATTAAAAAAGTCGGTTAAGACCACAATTTAAACATTACTATTGCCTTTGGGGTTTCTGCTTATCTTCAAAATGACCCACCTTCATTAATAACATTCCAGCAATAAACATACTTCCTTGACAATAACCAACTGCTTTGTCATAAACCGAGTAAGCCTTAAAAATAACATATATATAATCTATATAAAAACAAACTCGGATAAGTCAATTACTCCTGAAATATTATACTCCCATATCACATTTCCAAGATTTTTTTACACCCAAGCTTGTCTGGCCTGCACCCAAATGCTCTTTTATGATAAATTTTGCGCTAAAAGAGCACGTACAAAGTTGGGTGCCCAATTTGAAAAAAAAACCAACCAAAACTAATTTGAAATTTAGTTGAAAATTAAGAGGGTTGGAGTTGTACATATATAGATTTAAAATCAAACGAAGCTCAGGAAAAAATTAAACTCCAAGCGGAATTCATTAAGGAATTTTTGTTAGTCCCAGTTAAGGTCGTGAACTTCATGAATATATCAAAGTGACAGATGTGATAGAGTATGTGGGCCAATCTACACTTAATTAATATAACTAATTTGAATGCAGCCCACAAAGGAAAAAGTAGATCTAGATCTACTATGTCACATGGTCAAGAATGACTTTGCAATGATGGTTTGGGCAAAATAAAAACTAGACTTAGGTGGAGGTTTTTGCTGGACACAGAGTCAATGAATGATTTGAATATTGAATCTAGGGTAATTTTTGTACCTTTATAACGTTAAACAGCCCTAGCTGTCCCTGACCATTTTCTTGTTGAAAGCGTGGATGTTCTGGAAATGTTCTTGCTATGTCTCGTTTTATGACCCTTTCACAAGCAGACTGTTGCTGTAATTAAAATGCTTTCACCATGAGGCAGGTTAAAACATCTTGTTAGGCTTTTAGTGGAGTGTTTTCATGGAAAGTAAAGGGTTACTACAATTGCAGTAATAGAAGCATTCCAAGAATATTTGACCAATTCATTTACTCAAGTTTAGCAGTTCCTCAAAATTTTAAATAGGTTCCTTAAAGGATTCACACTTCCTGTTAATTGAACAATCAGAATGCCATATCTTATTCGTGAGCATTCTGATTGGTCAATATGGTCAATAAACAGAAAGTTGTGAACATTTTAAGGAATATTTCTAGGAATAACGGGAGGAATTGATCAGAGGAACTGCTAAACTTGAACAATTGAATTAGGCAAATATTTTTGGACTGTTTCTATTGCTGCAACTGTAATACAGGTTTATTTAATGAAGATTGGGGGTGAATAGAGGACACTGCTGTTTAGAGCAATGGCATAGTTAATAGGTAAGGGTGGTGCTAGAGTGTTAATTGGAGGGGGGGTGTACTTCATATATTCAGGTTCTGCCCAACTAATGTCTTTGAAAATCAGTTGCTATTAATTGAAATTAAATGGCAGAACACAAATATATGAAAACAGAGTAATTCAGTAGAGAGTAGGGGTAAATAGAGAGTGTTGAAATGAAGGTTAATGGTTAATACAAAGTTTTTAAAAGAGTGGGGTTGATATAGGGTGCTTCAAAAGAGAGTAGGGGTAAATAGAGAGTTGTAATAGAGATTAGAGGTTAATACACAGTATTTTAATAATAGAGAGTAGGGGTAAATAGAGGGCATTGTAACAGATAGTGGGGGTAAATAGAGTGTGTTTTAATAGAGTAGAGATTTATAGTGAGTTGGTTTGGAGCAAGGGGTGTAAGAAACAGATTATTGAGAAGAGAGCTGACTAGATATTTAAAGTTACACACACCTGAATGAGATCCTTGTATTTTCCAACAAGTGACGACTCCCATGCACCAGTAAAATATTGCCATACAATGCTCCTCATTGTCTCGGGTACTCCCTTGTGGGTCAAGTCCCGTATAGCCTTGGGTCTTCTCCTCATGTTCTCCTCCCAATCTCTGATAATCTCACCCCAAACTTCAAACGATTCATAGTCAAAACCATCGGGCGCATCAAGACCATCACTGACACCATCGACGGATGATATATCAGAGTCTGTGCTCTCTGCTGACTCGGAGGGGTATTTCATGGGGCCATTGTTGTTATTCTTTGAAGGTGTTAATTCAAGTGTAGCTCTGTGGTCATTTTCAAGTTGCCTAACATTGCAATTTAATGGATTGATAGGTTAAGTTATATTCTTACAAATTGTATCTTACTTAGTCTTTCATCACATGATTTGGCTTCGTAGCCCCCCCCCCCCTGCGTGCACGCGCACACACACACACACACACACACACACACAGTGCTACAGTTAGGTTTTAATCACATGATATGTTCAACGCTTGGTGGCCAGCCAAAATGGAAACACAGTTATCAGATCGAGTTTATTATTAATTATAGGTATTGTCCTTGTGTTTGGTAGCAAGTATATACAATTTGACAAAATTTGCTCACTTCCACAAGAGACAAAGCGGCAATATATATAAAGCTGACCACCAAGCATTGTCATATGTCAAACTATTAAGTTAAAATCAGGGTGATTCTCCTGTCATGCATGTGACATGGCAATTACATTGGTCTTCATGACACCAAAATAAATGGCAATGTCATGTGTGAGTGGAGAATCCCTTTACAACTGTAGGATAGGGTCATCTGTATATGGCTTCAAGTATTACAGACACGCCCAGTCGCCCCATGTGGCTTTCTAGTGCCAAACATAGTTTAGGGAAATGTTCACTGCTTAATATGTTGTTATTGTAACTTCTAGAATACAGTAATAAGCAGTGGAATTGAGTCAAAAGTTGTTTGAAATTATGGTATCAATGCATTGTTGAGTTTACAGTTTCAAAATTGATTAAACATTTTCTATCATCAAGTTTATTTTGGGAACATGCCAATCTTACTTCTTCTAGTATATTTCACTAGACATGATATTGTATAACCTTCAATTTTATTGTTCAAAATATTCATATTTCCTTGATTTGTCTTGGTTCATTATTAACTTTATGGCACACTTATTTAATCTCTTTCACGCTTACTAAACAGACGCTGCATTAGAATAAAGACAGATGGGTATGAAGTAACCAAACACATGCCACAACATGTAATGGTTATAAATACTCTCTGATAGAGAGAACACTGTAGACTTAACGTGTATTAGTTTTTAATACCTCTTTCCAGATAGCCATTTTTGAATACCCCCAAACCAAGCAATTTTGAAGAATTTTAAACAGTTCTCACTTCTTTAACTGCTGTCTGTCTCGTAGAGTTGTCGCACAGGAAACTCTAACATATTTTGCAGATTAAGTTGTATTTGTAACTTGATTACCCCTCGGTAAACCCGATATAATCACAATTATTTCAACAGCACAGATGATCAACAATGATAAGCTAACAGACAATACTCACATGTCGCCTTCTAAAGCAGTATGTGCTAAACACGAAGCGGTTCTTAGACAACGAAATAAACTACTCCATTGAGTTTCTCGCCGAAACACTTGAATTCAATGGAGACGAAGCGTATACGAAAGAATTATATTTGATATTGCCCCCGGATATGCCACTTAGGCATATACTTTCTTTTGCAATAAATATATAATGAGTCTTTGTCTTTTGTCCCCAAAGAAGTGAACTTGAAAGTCACCTCTTAACCCCTTAAGCTTGCAACGGATTTATAAATAAAAGACTACACTTAATTGTTATTTATTTATTGCTGAAAAAACATTAAATTATTATGCGCGGTCGGCCGAAGTTTTAAAACTTGTTTAAGGCTTATTAATTCAAACCACATTTTTGGTTGCCGGCGTCAAGCCGACGAAATACCACTTATTAAACTATCAATAAATTCATATTGTCGTGTTGTTATAACTAGTTGCAATTTATATTAGAAACAGTTGTTTACCTGTATTTACACTAATGAGACGCAAAATAAATATTTTGTATTGTGGATACGACTTCCATAATCAATATTATATATAAAGCTCACCTGTTTTGTTGTTCGAGCCGGTAAAGCAACTCGTTATACGAATCAGATCTTGGTTGAAGTCCTTCGTCGAGATTCTCGTTTAAAATTTCCACGTTTTGTTGACTGCCATCCATTTCAGAAAGAACAAATTCTAAAATAGTTGCAATTTTGACGAGTTGAATCGACGACGATTCTAGTTGAGTTCAGCATTTAGAACCAATACAAAACACTCAATAATCGATTAAAATCTAGCTCAGTTTCATGGTTACTTTAAAAACCACTTGTAGATTTCGTTCCCGAAATTACATCGCGACTATATCGATTATTTTCTTGTCAAAAGAACAGCAGAGTTGAAAGTCTCGTATGCCACACTTCGACTGTTTATTTCCGAATATTCCTGCCGGAAGTGGTTGTTGCGCTCACTTTATTATGGGAAAAAACTTTAGGAATGCATTTTTTTTTACCACTAACAGATTGCTCAGTTCGGTGGACAGAAATATTTTAAATTGCAGCGAACTGTTGTTTTATTCATGAGTTGTAAGTTGGTGCAAACTTGTGCCTGATCAAAGATTCTTTCATTTTTGAGCGAGAAAAGGGGGAAACAAGGGTTCATGTGGGGGTACTGGATGGAAAGGGAAGGGGTTATGATGTGACACATAGGAGTATTATAGTAATCTGAAAATATTTTCTCTAAATTAAGTTGTTCTAATTTACATATTTAAATTAGGTATTTAATGACTACGGCGAAAATTCTATGGAAAGGGAAAGCCATGCCGATAACAGCATTACTACAGACTGTGATGAAAACAGCAATTTCTGAAAGGAAACAAAGCAGCATCAGCAACAGTTCTGAGTTCTGAGGATGAAATCGATCCCTGGTCTACATTGATCAATGACGCAGCGTCCAAGGTCCAGACCAACCTCGTACCCAGCGCTTATATACACGCTCGCACCAGTTCTCTGCCGCATCACACATCGCTCAGCGCTTGGTTAGCGCGTTTCCCCGCCCGGTATATAAGCGCCCTGGTCCGGAGACAGTACGATTTTGACGTAGATTTTACAAGCGCTTCTCATGGATGGTTACGACGAAGGCTTTAAACCTGTATTCCAAAAGGAATTGGGCAACGTCTACATGGATAACCTGGCATGGATGACACCTTTGAAAAACGATCCCATCCACAAAAAGAGCATGGCGAGCCGAGATGATTATGTGAAGAACGATATGTTTAATCTAGATGAAGCTATAGCGGTAGACAAGAGAATGTTTTTGCTGAAACGGCTTTTAGACGATCGAGGATGTTTTCCAGAACAGTGAACTCCGTAACGTTACTATCTGTAATTTTACACCCTGTAACGTTATCCTGCTGACGTCATCCTAGGATTCCTTTAAGTTATCGCTGTTCGGATTAAAAACTCATAAGATTATCGCCATTCGGCGGTAAACGCCTATTCTTGGTTTGCTATTCTTGGTCATGTCAACAATGGAACTAATAACATATTCTTTTTTATTATACCTCCAACATGGCCGCTATGACGTTAAATGCAAAGCATCAATAACATTACATCACGTGATAGATGACGTCAGCATTATGTATACCAGAAAAAAAGGCTACTCTTTGATGTCAAGCGTTAGCGCCGCATGTTCGAATTTGAATGTTTTAATTCCCTAAGCGGGCTTAAGGAGCTTATTCTGTGTTATTTTGACAGAACAAATGCAATTAACTTGCAACGTGAGCATAAAAAACTCTGTGTAGCAGAGAATTACGTATTCTTGGGTTCATTAGGGAGTTAAAGCATTCAAATTCGAACGCTCGACACTGTTGCTTGATTTCAAAGGGTAGGCTTTTTTCTGGGACACACTGTACACACCATCGCCAACTGGGACGCCGCTATTTTGAATACTAATTACTCCCGACCCAACTAGAACGCCGCCATTTTGAATTCCTGACCCCAAAGGGCAGCCGTCACTTTGAATACTAATACTTCCGACTCCAAAGGGCCGCTGCCATTTTGAATACTAATTGCTTCCAGCGCCAAAAGGACCGGATAGTACTACTTTTGTTCAACGAGGAACAATATCGTTCATTCTGGTTTCTTCTCATCCTAAAATCTTTTGAAATGAAACCATTGGATCCTGACATAATGATTACGAATAATGTATAAACCACTTCTGTGTAAAAAAGAAATATACAAAAAATAAACGTTTTGTTACATTCAAAGTAGTTCATCAAAATGCGACTGCGGACAAAATTACTGTTTCTGTTATAAGGCCGAAATTTTGTCAAAATTTCACGGTAGTTTCTTTAAGTATTCGTGCCATCTATTTGTTAAGATTCAGTCGTTTACAGTTCGAAAGTTCGGAACAGGGTGTTGGTGTGGAAGGGAGGGTTTTTCCCGACAAAAGGGCTTCGTGTCCCTATATACGACCAAGTGAACTCTATAAATACTGGAACAATAACTCTATAGATAAATCTCCCATGTTTGGGTGGAGTCAAGGTAATGTAAAATGACGTTCAACAACCAGAGATGTTGTCTTAATGCAGTCTAGTCCCAGACTCTGCCTTCTCGGCCACTACTTTGATACATTCAAGTTTCATGCCTGGGTGTGCTGTACCGAGCGCGGCAGCGATTTCAGTAAAATGGTCCCTGGTTTCGAAAAAGTGGTCCCTGACCTGGTTACCAAGCACACCTCATTTGTAGACATTTACTACGTTGAAAAACTCGCTCTATCTGCATGAATATTGAATATTTCTTCTTAAAACCGGAGATATGTTAAGAAAACAACACCGATTCATTCAGTGGTGTTTTGTAAAATATAATACAAGGATGCAAGGTATTTCGCAGTGAAAAGGTAAAAATATTTGGCATAATGTACCGATCAATTCAAAACTTCAACATGTGCCCCCCCCCGGGTGGAACCCAATAATTTGAACTTTTTAAAATTTGACTTTTCCTCTGCGGAAAAAGTGCTTTCAAATGCACGGCGAATAAAATGGAAAATATATGGTTATACTGGTTATATACTTCTGGTTCCTTGTAAATTTCTCATCCGCGATCCTTGTCAAATTCCCCACCCAATGTGAGGCATGGTATGTCTAATTCCAGCTCCTTTGAGATGGTTTGGAGTCAAATTTCCTTTGGTCTACCCCCGGGGGGGGGGGGGGGTATGTTGAAGTTTCGAATTGATCGGTACATCAACATGCTACATTTTATATACGATACTAAAGATTTCGCTTCTCTTAAGGGAAAATAATTACTTTTTGTGCGCAGTGAACATGCATAACTAAAATGAACAAATAATTACGACGTTTAGAAAGCCGTTCACAAAATTAGCAGAGAAAAAAAAAACTACGTTAGTGAGAATTAATAGAATCATACAAGCATACTATTGCAAATGCTGTAATTTGATTGGCTACCTTGATTGCGACTAGCAAAATAATATTTTTTCTAGCGCATTTTTTTAAAATTTAAATACAATTTGTGATAGTTTTGTACAATATGAACAATATTCCGGCTGCTAGAAATGCACCTGTTGTAAACTGATGGGGTGTCATTCCAAGTTCCCCAACGTGCGCGGTTAAATATATTTTGAATAATTTTTGGGGGTTTTGAAGCAAAAATTGGATGAAATTTTTTAACAAACAGCTCAATGCTTGTTGTTTTGTCGCCGGGAGAATACAAGTTGTCTTCGTCGAGGAATAGAGAGGTTCAGATTTGAACCACTACCGCTACCTTTTCCCGATTTTTAAACAATTTGATTGGTTTATATGGTAGGTCCGACACATCTGATTGGTTGAGCGAGAGATTAAGGTAACGGTTGAGGTATTGGAAGCCAAATCTGAACCTCTCGAATAGCGACGAGAAGACTTCTACAACGCAGTGGTTTAGCAACAACACTGTGCCGATTATATATGGCGAACGTCTTCCCAAATTTTACGATACCAGAAGACTTGTTGCACGACGATGTACAAACACTTCAAAGCCTTTAAATCAAGTGTTTTTTCTCTCAGGAAAGAGTCAAAGACGGCAACGTTTAGTAAATTAAAGCCGTGTAGTCATGTTTTAAGTTGTTTGCCTATGTTTGTGGCGAGGTCTTTACAAGAAAGGTTGTTCATTAAAAACTGTTGTGTTTTTTCACTTTTCGTGGGCCGCGCCATTCTTCTTGATCGAGCTTATATGCCATTGCGTTCAGTGTCCTTGATATAGGAGTCATTTATTTGTGGCCTTGGGTTTAATTCCCAAACTCTGAATGGCTTGAGCTCTTTCAAGTAATGAGATAACATTGCAGCAAGACGCCACTACGTACGCTGCAGGCACACTGTAACCACTTTGTAACTCACGCTGCTGTTGAGAAGAAAAGATCTATCCTTGACTCTCTTTAAATCGAAGCTGCTCCAATATTATCACGACGCAGTTAAAAATGTTTATGCATGAGTCAAATCCAAGCGTGCCCATCCCCCCCCGGGCCACCCCGGGGCATTTGCTTGTCTAGTACGTCTCAGGGGTGGGGCATTTGCGTGCGAACCTTTGCCCGGGGGTGGGGCATTTGAAATGATGATTCTATTATTTTAGAACAAATAATAATACAAAACAACATAATCAAATCAGTTTCAAACAATATCAAAATATATGTTAATACGTTATGATATAAAAGAAGGTTCCAAATAATGTCCCTATTTATTGTTTGTAGTACTGGTAATTAGACTGTATTGAATATTGTATTGAATATTAAAATAACACGCTAGACAGTATTCAAACCTTAAATCCAAATTGTTTTCGAAATATGCGTAATATAAATTCTGTTTAGTAATAAATTCCAATATATAATTTTGTGGAAACACCACGTAAGTTTATTATTATCATGTAATAAACTTACGTGGTGTTTCCAAAAAATTATATTTTAATGAATTCTGTTTATTTCATGCTTCGTATAAATCATATATATTAATTCAATAGTCGTATATATGATTTATACAAAGCATAAAATGAACAGAATTATTACGCCTATTTAAAAAACAATTTGGATTTAGGGTTTCAGATTTCAGGTGTCCCCGGGGAGGGGAATTTGCCGACTACTTTTTGCCCCACTGCGGGGCATTTTCACATGTATTTTATCCCCGCCCCTGGGGATTAACCACGTATTTTAAAAATTTGTCAAAAGCCCGGGGGTTGGCCGGGGGGGATGGGCACGCTTGGATTTGACTCATGCATTATGACATAAATGATGCCAGGACATGGAATCCGTGTGCTTAAAATGCAACGCACCACGTAAACTTGTTCAACCACTTATGTGTTGTTTCTAGAACGTATAACATGCAGTTCTAGTTTATATTTTTGTAAGTCCTTGTTCGTATGCATGCTCCAAGGGCCCACAGTAATTGGTTCTAAACTGTTGTGGTGTCCCTGCCTTCTGTCTTCAGTATCTGTGTTTATTTGTGAATGTTCTTGTTTGCGTCTGTTGTAGTTTGTGTTTGTTCTTGTACTTAAATAATTTATGTTCATGTGGGCGAAGCATAATAAATAAATAAATAAATAAATAAACGACAGCCAAACATAGTATATTCTATAAGCCTTCACGCAGAACGTGCATTTCAGTTTGTATCATTTTGATATGCATGCATGGTTATTTACAAGCTGCGAGCGCCAAGCTTTCTTGTTGTTAGTACATGACCATGCATTTTATAGTTTATATAATAAATACACTGCAGAGAAAACTATATGCATGGCATTGCCCTAAAACGAACCCATTACTCTCTTTTCCTGACGAGTAAAGGTTTGTTTTGACATAACGGCCTGCATATAGTTTGCTCTGCAGTTTACTTGTGATATAGCCTATAAATACCTGGTTATATACAAGCTCTGAGCAGCTCTCGTTGATAGCTTGAAAACTATTTTCTCGAAAAGTGATAGTAGGTTTGTTTCAGGACAATGACATACATACAGCATTCTATGCAGTTTATTTGTGATATAATCGGCATGGTTATGTACAAGCTGTAGTCTCAAACTTTCCTGCATGTTGGTAGTGAACTATTTTTATGTAATTAAGCATGATTCCTACGACAATAGTTTCCTATCATCTATATTATACGTTATACCACACGTAAACTATTAAACGATACAAATTGAACCATGCAAACGTAACGTGCGCTGGGATGCCTGTGATTGAACCGCACGTTTGAATCGTGCGTTAAGGCTTGTAGAATATACTACGTGTTTGTCTGTCGTTGTTTCAGCGTTGGTTACAGATTAGTTACAGCGTGACAATGTAGTGACATCTTCTTGCAATGTTATCTCATTACTTGAAAGAGCTGAAGACTGCCATTCAGTGTTTGGGAATTAAACCCAAGGCCATAAATAAATGACTCCGTACATCAAGGACACTGAGCGGAATGGCATATAAGCTTAATCAAGAAGAAAGACCCACAAAAAGTGAAAAACACAACAGTTAATAATGCAAAACGTCGACTTCTCTTCTTGCAAAGACATTGCCATAAACATAGCTAAACAACTTAGAACATGACTATACCGCTTTGAATTGGTAAACCTTGTCGTTTTAGACTCTTTCCTGAAAGAAAACACTTGCTTTAAAGGCTTAAAAGTGTTTGCGCATCTTCGCGCATCTATGCTTCTTGCACCGTAAGCTTTGGGAAGGAGTCCGCCATATCATAATTGGCACAGTGTAGTGGGTTAGCTGGCTAACCCACTACACTGTAGTTTTACAGTGTAGTGGTTTAGTTGTGCCTTGAAGTCTTCTCGTCGTTATTTCTCGACGAAGACAACTTGTCTTCTTGAACGAAGAGAAATAACGGCGAGAAGTCTTCAAGGCACCAACCTTACAGGCCTGTCCCCAACAGTCAAGTTAAGGAAATTTGTTTAAATATTAGTTAAAAACACTAGGAAAATAACGTTTGCCTCCTTGGCCTCGCGGTACTGCCTAATGTTTTCCTGCGCTCCTAGCCCAGCTTTGACTTGAGTTTTGGCTGGATCGGGGACCGGTCTATCCAACTGAGCGAGTGAAGAATTAAATTCGTAGCAACTTCAGTTGGACTTTAGCGGTACCTGATCCGCCCAAAATCAAAGTCAAGCAACTTGGCAAGTCGAAAGACAATTACCTTTACCTTTCCGCCACGGAGGGAAAGATGTTTGCCAGTGAAAACTCCAACGGGTCATTCCTTTCTCATCAGCATGAAAATAAAAAAAAATACAAAAAAACGCGCCTTTACAGGTGTTTTTTTGCGAAATAACTAAGTAAAGTAGAAGTAAATAGGCAAAAGAAACATCAGGGCAAAAAATAATAGTAAAATCGCTTTATCCGAGCCATAAAAATCACATTTTACCTTCGTATATAGAGATTTAATTACCACACATACGGGTATTTGGCAGCGGACAATGGTCGTTTGACGTCATTTGCTCCTGGTCAGTCCAAGAAGAAGCTTCGGAAAAATATGTCTGCCAGCACGAAACATTTCCAATCAATGGGTCTTCAAAGTACCTTACACAACGAGAATAAATACAAATTTATTATCTATACGTGGCGAAGAAGGTTCAGTGGAGGAATGTGGACAAAAATTAAACCAAGATGACGAAAAAATGGGGAAAAAATTGCGAAGCAAAATGTGCCGTCTTAGAAAAATTTCACAATCAAAATGGCGTCGTCTTCTTCTCCGATCTAAAGATGCAATGAAAATGACTCTAATCTAGCTGAACATCAACAATATTGTATTTTTATTACACATGTAAGTATTCTCTAACTACTCTACGTATGTTTTAGTTGTTAAATGTTTTCTTGTTTAACAAAAATTTGGTCGGCTTACAAGGTCAAAATCTCACTTTTTAAATTTAATAAAATTCAGATAAATGAACTGATATATATAACTGAGTTTCTATTTCTCTCTCTCTCTCTCTAGCTGGACCATTGGAGAACCGTCCGAATAGAACACTGGCAACATGATTAGAGCAGAACCTTTTCGAGGTAAAAATTTTTATTTAAATTCTGCGTCATTTATCT
The DNA here is from genome assembly GCA_963855995.1 of Muricea muricata. Taxonomy (NCBI): domain Eukaryota; kingdom Metazoa; phylum Cnidaria; class Anthozoa; order Malacalcyonacea; family Plexauridae; genus Muricea; species Muricea muricata. Next base: position 4,059,946 of record OY979727.1, read on the forward strand.
ACAACCAATTCAGGCTCATGTTCATACGTTAATTTTGCTTGAGAAATTAAAATATTTGCAGCCTTTTGAAATGTTCCTATTTTGTTATTTTTAACATATTTCATTTTACATTTTAGATACTCCAAAAATAATACGTGACGACCACCTGACAACTGTGATGCGGAAGCCATTATTAGTGGTAAGAAAACCAAATGTTTGAATATACTTACTGTTATTGTAAATTCTTAATTTCATTCATCCTCCCCCCCCCCCGTTCAGAAATGTACTTGTAAAAATTAATTTGGCTTTCTTTTTATGATGGAAATAATTTTTGGCAATCCAAGTAATGAATAAGCTCTGTCCTTGTTTTGAAACACTCTCCCCAGTAAGACCAAATCCACTCTATACGAATTAATAGAGAATTTAAAATCGTCTTTATTATCATCTGTCAAGTGATGTGCAAATAGCTTCTTCAGTCTTCAGTCGTTATGAAAATTATTGTAACTTACTTTTATTCTTCCTTTCATTTTTATTTTTCTTCATAACCTCTTCTTCCCACTCGTACGTCGCAATCTATACAAGAAACAAGAAATTCAGATTTTCAGTTCAAGTTCAAAGTGAATTCCGAGCTAGGGTCACGTGACAGCTCACTTGACTCACACGACTTTTGAGTGCTCACATGAATTTTGAACTGCCTTTGATTTGAAATGCAAGTCTGAATTTCTTGATCCTTATTTTCAGGCCTTCGTTTAATTTCTGCCTGCCTTTACTCTAATCCAATCCTTACCTCCTTTCCCAGTACCCCCCCCCCCCCACCCTATGCTTTCATTAAGTTACTTATTTGTCGCAATTACTGGAGAATGTTTGTCGTAATTACTGGAGAATTACTCATTTACTTTGACAATTACATTTGTATGATAACTTTAGTGAAACACGTACTTTTAGTCACTTATTTTCAACACTCATCGTTACCTCGTCCAGTTAACACTCCTCCAGTTTCGCGGGTCCTGTTAATAACTGATATTTTACACTTCTCAATTTTACACTTCTCAATGACATGAAAGTTTTACGTGGTGATGTCATAAGGCCCCACTCAAAATTTTTGCCCCGGGCCCCACGCATTGTCTCGGCATTGCAGAATCCTGGCATAAGTGTCATGAATCTAAAGTGGGAATTGAACCCACGATCTCAGAGGTAGCCTGCTCTTGCTCTGACGATTGCGCCACTTGGCCGTTACTGTGCAGTATCAAACAATCCTACACGAAAAAGTTAAATTATCTTGCGTTGTCTTGTGTTTCACTGTTAATTATTCTATAAAACAATAACGAAATAGTTTACTGGGAAGGATTCACCGATGTACTGGGATGTTACTCGACTTTCCACTTCGATATTCCATTTTTCTTCTGACGTTTTCGATTTTTTAATGTATACCCTGCGTTTGAATTGAGCCTAAATAAAATTCATTCTCCTCCGCGACAAAACAACCAGCATTGAACAGCTTATTAAAAAATTTCATCCAATTTTTGCTTAAAAACCCCCCAAAAATTATTTAAGATATATTTAACAGCGCACGTTAGGGAACTTAAAACGTCACCCTATCAGTTTGCAACTGACGAAGCCGGAATATTGTTCATGCCAAAATTTTTTCCAGAGATTTTATTTCATTTGTCTATTGACTACCTTCTGTGATATGCCATTATAATTACTTAATAGTTATAGTTCTTATTAACGTACAATCAGTAACAAAACACTCTGGACAAAATATGAAAACAATGTAGAAATCAAATGTATTCAACCCCCCCCCCCCGACCCCCTTTCAATTTTGAGGAGAAATGTATGGGCTAATAATACTGTTTACTAAACCGGCAACAAAACCAGCAACATTGTTTGGGGTGGGGGGGGAGGGAGGGAGATCATTTTTTATGCCCAACATTTCTATACATTTCTATTCAACACTAAGTATAACTAGTGTCCAAAACGCTTTTGTCACTGATTGTAGTTTTCTTTGCTTATTTTGTAAACGCTTTTCTAAACGTCGCAATGATTTATTTTCAAGGGATGACAAGTGATACAGTAAATACACCAGCAAAGGACAGAGAGCAAAGGACAGAACAAGATGGAAAAAAATTGATATGGACCAAAGAAGTGAATCACTACTCGTGTCCATCAGAAAATGTCAAGATGCAAATTAATATAACAATGTACGGTTTGTCAAAGTCACTTACACTAAAATTTCCGTTGAGTTTCCAATACTGCATATGAAATATTGTTTTGTAACATTTCAAATTTCTCCTTATTTTACGATGGTTAACGGGATATTAGTATGGTTGTTAACTACTGGGCCGACGTGATGTTCCATGAGAGCGTGCCAACCAGATGAAACTATAAACAGGATGATGAAACGAGACCAATCGAATTTGCCACGGCGATCCAAAGATAAATTAAAAGTAAGTTTGTTGATTTTATTTTGTCGCTTTTCATTTTCTTTGTCAGTTCAACTTTTAATTCTTTGCTTCGTGAACCTACGCCAAAATTTTTTGAAACTTTACAATCAAAGGGAGTGGCAATAAAAATTGATATCTCCGACTAACGTTGGCAGTGCAGTCAAAAGCAGACAAAATCATTGGATCTTTCACTATCTGAAATGATACAAAAATAATTTGAGATTTGGAGCCTTCGTTCCATGGTCGGACAGTCAATAGTCGCTGCTAAGTTTGTGTCATTTTATAGAAATTTAAATATTATAATTATATTATAAAAATTGTAATATTACGTAACCCATTTTCTAAAATATTTTGCAAAAAAAATGGGCTGCCTGTCATTTTGGATTCATTTTGGTGAGGTCACATACTGGGTTAACCACATAAAACCACTGGCAAGTACATAGTATAATAACAATTGGATACCCAAAATAATCCAGGATGGCTGGTGGCTAATTTTGGTAATAGTTCCATGTTCTATACACGCGTCATTATATAGGGTTAGGTAACTGTAGATATAGTTATCAACTATACACAAGTAGTTCTACCCAGGCCGTTTAGGACCGGTAGTAGTTAGTATTCAAAATGGCGGTGGAGTGATGACGTCATAGGGAACGTGCAGGTGTACGTAGTGGGTTCTTTAACCCAAGCAGCTTTGCGGGAAGTATCAACGCACATTTCGTTTTCAAATACAATTATTTCATCAGATATTTTTACAAAGGTCGATATATTATTTATTAGTGTAATCATTTTCATCAGCGTGCAAAGGTATTGACTTAGTAATATACATCTCATTGTGCGAGTTCATTGTACTCTTAAAAAGTTATTAAAGTTTGTTGCCATTTCTTCCTGTGTGTTTATTAGTCTCTTTAAAGTGTTTGCCATATTTATCTCTTTTTTTGTTTGCATCTTTATCTTCTAATGGTACAATATTTTTAATTTTACTCTACTTTAACCATTTTTTCGTTCTGCAGTATCTATCTTGTGGACTTGGGCGGGATGATTTGACAGTCTGGCAAGATTGGTACACCCACATCCAAACACAGAACAGTTTCTTCGCGTGCGACCCATTACGTGACTCTTCACTTGAACAAGGAGTTTGAGTGTTTTCCTCTGAGCCATAAGCTTTTTATATGACACCCTTAGGCCCGACTTCGTCAGATTGCTTCGAATGGGCCGTTCTTCCTGTGTGAAAATATGGCTACAGGGATAATACTAATAATATCGAGTATCATTTCAAACCGTATTGGCAGACTTCTTTCATTAAAAATTTTCTTTTACATGTTTGTACATGTAAGTCTTTTGTAAGTCATCAGTTTTTGCATATTTTCTCTTTGTGCTCATACCGAAAACTTGATCAGAGTCAGATTCTACTGATGAATTATGATCTTGCAGAGGACAATATTCACTTTCGTATCTTCTTAGATTATAACCACGAATGAAAGATATTCCGCAAAATCTACAGGGCATACTCTTATCGCAAGGAAAAAAACTAATGCTACAACTCATGAAATACTGACAATTTTATAGGCCAATTCTTTGACATTGATTAATATTATGATGATTATCATTTTCTCGTGAAGAGTTCCGCTATGGGTCGCACGCGAAGCAACTGTCCTGGGTACCAATCTTGCCAGACTGTCAAACAATCTCGCCCAAGTCCACAAGATGGATACTGCAGAACAAAAAGTTGCGAAGAGGGGTAAAATTATGATTAGTGTACCGATAAAGATGCCAACAAAAAAGATATAAACATGGCAAATACTTTAACGAGACTAATAAAACTACAGGAGGAAACATCAAAAAACTTTAATAACTTTTTAAGAGTACAATGAACTCGCACAAAGAGAAAAAACACAAAACTAAGTCAGCACACGTTAGCACGCTGATGAAAATTACTAGATTAATAAATGATATATCGACCTTTGTAAAAATATTTGATTAAGGTGGCTCGATAGTCTAACTCATAGCACATAATATTTCTTTCGCCATAGAATCTTTTACAGTGCGCGTGTAAAGCTTAGTTTAGTTGATTGCATAGCTCTGCTGGTTGTCTTCATAATTGGAAAAGTTTTATACTCCTACCGTTCGTATGTCCAGAGACATTGTTGTCATAGGTAAGGTGTGGAGTTTATGCAAATGAACTTATAATTAGAAACGAGTTCCAACAAGAAACGTGATTTCTATGTTCAGGCAAACAGAGCTGTGCAATGAACTAAAATGAAGCTCAAGCATTCACGACAAAACATTTAATCGTAGAGACATAAAATTTCTAATGAATTCTGACTATCGAGCCACCTTAAATAAATGTACTTGAAAACGAAATGTGTGTTAATACTTCCCGCAGATCTGCTACGGTTAAAGAACCCCGTTACGACATTGCCGTATCCCTTTAACTTCTAATGTGCACGTGAAATGTACGGTAGCGCACATCATAACTTAGTTTCTTCTACAATTCTTGATATTTTTGTTACTTAGTAATGGCAATATTTCCTTTTTTCACAAGGACGCGAAGAATCCAACTAGAGAATGCAATATCAAACGACCAGCCAAGGCCTACATGCAAGGTTTAGAAATGTAAGTTGATTGAAAAAATTTTTTTTTCCAAAAATTGAATGCGAGTCCAAGCAATTTATATCCCGTGTTTCTCCTTCAAATACTCGCTAACGTGTTAACAAACCAATTCTAAAAAAGCCTTCTCCTGTGCAAAGAGGTGTAACATGGAGAGGTGGGGGAAGCAGGGGGGGGGGGAAGCAGGGGGGGGGGGGAGAAGGAGGGGGGGGGACTAAACTGACATTCAAGTGCCAGTCGGTTTCTATTGTTTTTATATCGTGATTTGAATTTCTACTTTGATTTAAAAAGTAATGTTATGGTTTGTGAACTTATAACTTGATTTTCGATACAGTCTTTCTTAAAACGATAGTTCCAGTATTTATAGAGTTAACTGGGTCGTATACATGAACACCGCACAAAGAAAGCTCCCCCCCCCCCCTAAATACATCAGAATAAATTCTAAACAAATGAATCGCTGTTAATCAAACCTAGAACAACTCGGACCTATGGTAGGTTGCTTAATGGTGTGTGAAGAATCGGGTCAATCGAGTTAAGGTCAAATCGAGTTAAGGGGGCCCAATAGTAAATAATTTCAAAATTCATCGATTTTCAAAACTTTAATAAAATATTGTTAACGGCGTTCTCTAAACATATCCAAAATTTCAAACAACAAAATGAATTATAAACGGAGAAATTCAGCAAATTCTACACCGTGTTAGGGTAAAACCATGATTTTACCCAGAGCAAATAATGGTATGCAATTGGTTTACTCTATTGTGTCCTTTTCCATAGCATTGTTCGATTAATGTTATTCTAATGCATGCAAAAACTTTAAAGCAGTTTTTCTCAAATTGCCGAAAACCACCAATCGCCATTATTGCATGCGCAATATCTCAAGAAGTATGTAAGCTATTGACTTCAAACTTTCAGTGTGTGTTCTGTGTTACATTCTCTTGGAGATGAACCAGAATCATAAAAACATTTGCAATAGCATGCAAGTTATGATAGTCAGTATCATCTCGATAATATCTAGTTTCAATATTTTGTCCGCAAAAAATTTATTTTTGCCTCAATCACCATAGTTCTGGTTCATCTCCAAGAGCATGTGATATACTATTAAAATAAAGTTATTTTAGATTTTTATCATTCATAGTTGTTGAGATATCATGTTTACAAATATATGGATTTTTCACCACCAGGGAGTAATTAGCATGGTAACCATGGCAATGGTAACTTTGAAAAACTTATTTTTATGTTTGTGGTACCATGTCCTAACACCTGACCAAAGATGAACTGCATAGCATTAAAACACACAAAATTTTTTTTTAGTATTGGACCCCCTTAAACCCTATTGAATACAAAAATACCCGATTTCAAAATTAACATGCTGAATATGCTAGTGTGATCCGTCTCATTCACCATTCATTGGTAAACACAAAATCGTAGTGCAATCGTGTAAAGCCGTTTAAATCATGCCCAGAATAGGTCCAATTAGTTCTAGGTTTGATTAACAGCGATTCATTTGTTTAGAATGTATTCTGATGTATGTAGGGGGGAACTTTCTTTTTGTGCGGTGTTTATATATGGACACGAAGCCTTTTTTGTCGGGTAATCCCCCCATCACCAACACCTCTGTTTCGGAATTTTTGATGATTTTTTTGCGTTTCCACTCAAACAGTAATTTCGTCTGCAGTCACATTGTGAATACAGCAAAACGTTTCCTTTTTTGTATATTTCTTTTTCACAAAGAGAAGTAGTTTATAAATTATTCGTGTCATTACCTCACGATTCAATTCTTGTATTTCAAAAGGTGTTGAATGTAAAGCAACGCAACAAGAAAATACCTAGATGAACGATCCTAGATGACATGGAGCAACAAATCAATAACAATCCACAAGAATGAGAAAGCAAGACACTACTTCATATGACAATAGTGGAAATTATACAAATGTAAGTTAGTAGAAAACAAGATACTTATTATTTGGAAATCAAAGAGGATTTAAGTACACTTTTTGTTGAACAAAATTATTGATTCACGTTTTGAATAAAAAGCAACAAACTAAGTGAAAAATAATACGACGAATGTATAACACTTTGGAAGAAATAAATCTTGGAGTACGTTTGTTTGGTTAATTCGTATATTCAGTGAAAAAATCGGGTGAAAATACCTTAACGCCAGGAAGATTTGGCTAAAAAAAGACAAAATAACTTAATTCCCAGGGGAATAACCATTTCTTTGTTTCCTTATTAAATTGATGCACATACGCACAGGAAAATCAGAAGGATGGGGCCATTATATTTTTACGCATTTTTACGCAAATTCCCAATAGCTTGCTTTGTTTTCATATGTAATAAGTCAATTTATAGTGGAGACTTGACATAATACAGGGTGTCCCAAAAAACCCAAAAACTATTGAAAATGATCTATTGTTAGAATTTCAATGCCTAGCACTAAATTGAACCCACGAGTGGATAAACTATTGACATAACCGTCATAATTAATGGTAATACGCATGGGTTATTTTAGCCTATTCAATTTGGTTTTTATCAATATTCCCATGAGCAAAACAAACGTACTTTACAAAGATATTTTAATTCTTTAACAAGTGCTAGGGCATTCAAATGTTAACATAAGTGATTTCAATAGTTTTTGGGTTTTTTTGGGACACCCTGTACAGGGTGAGTAAAAAAAACTGATGCTCTTTCAAATTCAAATTAGCTGCGAATTTCATTACGGTGTACTCCTATGGGTATACAGAGAACAGATCGTGATTTAGAACAATTACGTTAACCACAAAGTCTCTTTCTTCCGTTGTCAATTGTACCATGTTGTCGTGTTTCTGACTTTGTCTTGTTTCTGACAATTCTTGCACGGCTAAAATTATGTATTTTAACTTCCACTAGGAATTAGATTTTGTTTTAGATCAACGTCTGTCAAATTGCAAGAATGCAATGCTGCTAGTTTGAATTTCAATAGCATCAGTTTTTTTACTCATCCTGTACTGTGTACTTAGTCACGATCTGTTCTCTGCGGTATACCTATGGGAATACTTAAAGTTCCGTAATGAAATTCGCGGCTAATTTGAATTTGAAAGGGCATCAGTTTTTTTTTCTCACCCTGTAATGTGAATCCTCTTTGATTATAAATATAAGTATCTTTGTGCTTTCGCGTTTGTTTTGGTAGGCAGGGACAATGGAATATTTAAGCCATTGTTCGTGTACACTGAAGCAAGTTTACGGGAGCGGGTTGAGAGCAGCTGCGAGGTACCATGCAAATGAAGGCGTTTCGGTTAAATAAGTACGAGAATTGCGGCGAAGTTTCGAAATTTTCGACCTTTTGAACTATATAGATTAACTGTACTAGCTATAGGGACCTTAAAATGCATAGCAACTACAGCGTAGGATTTGAATTCCTACAGACAAGTCTTGACAATCTGATAAAAATTTAACTGAGTTACGTTTGTTGGAATTTTACAATTATTTATACTCTTTGCATTCTCATGCTTATTTGATCCAGCCTTAAACTTTCGAAAGTATTAGATCCTTCGGCTCAGTTGACACCACGAAAAGCCCATGCCCTTTCAGCTAAGGTTTTACGTTTCGAGTCTCGATCAAAAACTCAGTCTAAGTGGGTTTAAGTAGCTAGAGATAACGTAATTTATGTTTTATTTTGCTTTTTTGTTTATAACGTAATTTATTAGCTAAATGTTGTATGGACTGCGAGGGTGTGAGCCGTGTGTAAGTTGCATGGGGTTAGGCTTATTAAAGGAATTAAAATTTTGGAAAGCATGCTTAAAACTAAAATCTACCATCACTTCCAACAAAACAGTTACGACTAAGTTTGCAACGTCAACTAAATTGGTCTAGAGTTATTTCAGAGTAATATTTCTGTGTGCCCCGGTAAGTTATTAGGCACAAAAAATGCAGGTTAAGTTTTAAATATTTTTTAAAGTAACTTTAGGCAATAAAGTCAGCTCACCGTGTTCTACATACGATCTTTGATGTTTTCAAATTCGACCTTTTCAGTTTACGTTTGGCCTAAAATATTCGAAATTACATTCACTATGCATACTTTAACGAAATTTAAATTCCTTTAAATTTTCTAATTTGGGTGGGCAGTCGGGGTGGTGGTGGTGCATGCGGGTATATCAGCTGTGAGTGACTGTGCGATGGTGAGGAATGTGAGGGTAACGAATGGAATGCAGGAGCTTAGAACTGAGGAAGACAGCTTAGAACTGAGGCAGGTAGGCAGTTGGTAGGATCAGCGGGGGGCACTTGTCATTTGGCCTTGGGAATCAAATTTGCATGCTAAGTACTTAAGTCACTAACGTTTGTTGTTTAAATTTGTTAGGTATGCGCGGCTGCTCTCTGGGGAAGATCAACTTGGCAATTGCATTAGCATTTGCAGGGTTGGCCTTCTTTTTGCCTTGCCGCTACCTCGGCCAGCTCTCCAAGTGCTCCTTCCACCACAAGTAGAAGTACTTATACTATATGTATAAGTACTTCTACTTAGGTGGAAGTAGCACTTGGGGAGTTGGCCGGGGTAGGGGGATTTTTTTTATTCAATTTCTCAATTCCCATGGGAATTGAATTTTTAATTAAAAGGGGTCACGTGTACATTTAGTAAACAATTTATTAAAAAGAATTTGTAAAGATTACAATTTGAATAACAATAAAAAGAGATTAACTACTACAAGCTTGTACTTATTCAAATAACAATAGAAGAAAACAGAGCATGGCAGAAAGAGATAAATTAACATTGCGTTTAACGCAAGTGAATGAACACAAGCGGAAAAGCAATCTTAAACAAACTTGGTCTTTTGAAGATAAACGTTTATACTTCAAGATAAAAATAATTATGAAACAACTGGAAGAGAATCGTGCAACATATAACAACCAATTGTTTCACAATTGCAAAGAAAATACATGGCTCAAAAACATGCAACAAGTTGAAGAGAGATATTTTGTTTTTTGGAAACGTGGTGTGTGAGGTTTTCCTGTTTAGTTTCAACTTATCTCTTTTACGAGTCAGCAAGTCTCAGCAGGTGTAATTAGAACGGTTCTCGATGGTTAGTCATATCTTTATAATCACTCAACTACCTACCCGGCAACTTTCCTTGTGAAGAAACCGGAGTACCCGGAGAAAAACCTACGACTGCTGGCAGGGTCAAACATTTCAATGATGTAAGAAGTTAAAAGGCCTTTTTGCTAATGGAAAGATAGATTTTATTGAGCTGGGGGTTTTTTCGCTCTAGAAAATAACTTTTTTACACCTTGAAAAACTCTTCTAAACGTCGAAACATTGTGAAGAAATGATTAATTTTTTATGAAGAAATATCCATAGATATTTTAAGAGTAGAATTTTTAGTTTCAAGAGCCATATATTTTCTGATTGTGTTTTTAAACCTGACAATGTGCTACTGATTAAATATTGCTCACTTCAATTTTTTAACAAAAATCCTAAGTATTCTTAGAAGAATAATTAAACAGTTTAGGATATTGCTTAGCTAGCAAAACTAATACAGTAAGTTTGGATAACAACTTATAGGCCGTGGTCTATGAACCAAAAAATGGCCCCATCTGGGAAATACATTCTGTGACCTAATTTGTATTCGACCACTAAAAGTATTTGATCCCAAGCAAAAAACTGAGAAAATTAGATACTGAGGTGATTAGTGATTGTCTTCTATTAAACCATATTGCATAAATTACAACAAAAATGACTTGCACTATCAGAAAGACCTTTTCAAAAGTTTTTTTTTATTTCATAAGCTAGATTTCCTGGATTTGTTACAAGTTCTTTATAATAATTAAAAGAAATGTGTGCAGAATCATTATAACTTTTTATGACAAAAAAAAATTGTTGTCTTTTATGAACGTTGAAGAAACTAAAAAGTCAAACATATAATATTGGTCTTAAATGAACAGGTGAAGTTTACTTAATGATTAGATTTAGTCAATCATGGAAGGTATCATTGTCAGGTTTAAAACAAATCTCTTTGAAGTATAAATGTATCTTTACTTACTTGTTGGAAAAGACCACACTCAAAAGCCATGTAAACCTGTTTTCTTATATTATTATTACTATAATACTGTTACAAAGTGGAACTATTTGAAAAGTAAACTTGAACGGAAGCAAAGCGAATGGGCATCTAAAATAACAGATTTTTTAAACTTACAATTATGCAAACTCACCACAACTAGACAATATGAGACAACATTAATTGACGTTTAAAGAAAACATATCGTAATTTTTCTAATCAAACTATTATCAAACAGTCTCAAAACTGCTAATAATAAGTCTCAAACTAATTATTTTACTTAATCTAATACCAGACCATTTTTTAAATTTACATCATCCCCTACACCAAAACAAAACACTGACATTATACAAACTCAATTTGTCATGTGAAGAAATCTTTAAAATCAGAAACGGTCCAAATCCAAATACTTAATTTGATTTATAACTGTTTCAAGTCTGTGTAATAAAAAAGTCTGACATATATATATCTTACTGAATTATGAGCATCAATGCAAAACATAAAAATTGTATTTTAAGGCATCCCTGCTACTTGCTTATCTGTGCATGTACATCTGATGTTGCTGTCTTTTTTTATGTTTCAAGTACTGTTGCTACTCTCATGCTAGTAGTATTGAATTTTTCCTTATACTTTTGACATCTTTCCTTTGCTACAATGTAAAACAATTAGGCTACAGAATAGTTGTCTAGTTGTGGCTGTTCTTTTTAATGTGTGATAAATAATTTTCTTTCACTTTAACAATTTCAGACAAAAAATTTTCATTCACTTTAACATTTTCAAACTTGCACCAAAATCGAGCATAGTTCTACTGCTTCAGTTCATCGCAATTTCAAACAAGTTCCACTTTGAAATAAAGCAAAAACTGCCATGCTAAATTATTTTGACCCCAAGTACTTCATGGTAAAGGTAGAAAGTTCGATTTAAAAATCAGAAAGTTTCTTTCAAAGATAAATGGTAAGAAACATTAAGAAACAATTTTTTTCAACTTTTAGGGTCGTGTACGTTAGTGGATTAGGATTTTGTTTCAGAAAATAATATTCAAATTATGCTCCAAAAACATCTAGAGTCTAGAGCTATTGTGATTTTCAAATGAACTTTCAATTGAACACTCAAAGGGGCAAAAAAGGCAATTGAGATGGTAATCCACAAAAACAAAATAAATGTTTTTAAAATGCTTTTACCATAACTGAATGAATGAAAAATTATAATCGCTGTTCCTATGTTGAAACAGAAATATTTTTTCTTTTAGATAGACCACTAAGCAATAAAAATAAACTAGAAATTTGATAGACACATTTAGTACCATAATGAATGTGTTGTCTTTGATAGGACCACCTCAATTTCCTTTATGTTTAATCAGTTTAATATAATATCACAAAGTCAAATAATGACAAACTCAATTGTTTTAGAATTTAACTAAAACTATATAAATAATTTATTCTTTTTAATTAAATAGTTAAAAATAAATATTTCAGAACCAAGATTGCCATGCATACCTTTTTCTGATAATTTTTTAGAAAAAAGATTATCGCAAAAATGGTTAATGGTTACCATGTTGTTGTCACACATGAATTTTAATTTATTGCATTTTATTTGATAATTACAGACAGCAGAAAATCAAATTGGATTTGTGGTAATTATCATATTAATTATCAATATCAAACCATCAAGATACAAGAATGTAATGTTTTAAATATTCTAAAGTCTTTTAATGTACTTTTACAACTGTTGAATAGCCAAAATGACACATATTATGATTTAACCAACTGATTTTGTGAAACACAGTTCATCATTATTTGACTTTTTCTGCGACTAAATATGAGACTTTCCATAATAAGTGTTGGAAAAAAGAACAAATTGGGTGAAAATAAAACTTCCAATTTGAATTTTTTATTGTACCAATTGTTGTACAATAAAATAATGTTGAGATCAACATTCAAAATTGTCTTTTATGTCATATTGTTGGGATGGATAAAAGATTTGTATTTTTTCAAAACATAAACACAGCCACTTATTGTAGAAAATCATATGCAATATTAGAAGAATTTCAATTTGAAATAAAACATGAAAATATTAAAACCTGTAAGCTTTCCTTGAACTTGTTCATTTTCTCATGATTTATTAGCTGGGTAAGCATTTGTGGAGCCTTTAATTCACTGTAGATCTAAAAAACAGAAAAAATACCATGCTGAATATTACCATGGGCCCACAAAGGTTTGTCAACCTAAATCTACAAAATGCAGTTTAGCAGGACAGCAATTAAGTGGGAATTGCCCAATGCCGACCTGTGTTTTAAGGACTACTAGAAACAGAGTGCCTCAAAAGAGGGTGATAAAGGGGGGGGGGGTGTTCGGACCACGTTTCATGATAGGAAAAACAGCCATTTTACATTTCACAGGTAAAAAATAGTAATTTCACGAAATTTAATGAACTCGTTTTTAACTGTGTAAATTTAATGCCTTTCTTAAGGGGGTATTATACAAAAAATTTAGAAATTTGGTCGAAATTTTTTTTGTCTATTATAAAGCACTAAGCAACTAAAAATAATGCTATGAATGTTTTGCATCGAAAAGGGAACTTTTAATATGTTTTTAAAGAAAGCTTTTAGAAACAATTTTGAGCTGACCGCGTGGTGTATTCCTGGTAACTAGTTTCTGTTTCCGGTACTAGAGATGAAATGTCGGTGAAGAAGACAGGCTTTTCGAAGCATGAAGCTTGTGAAGTGTTTACTGCCTAGATTTAACCAGAATCAATTGGGCGAGGACATCATAAAATCTGAGGAGCCCGATCTCTGTTGCACGAAGAAGTGTGTGATATAAACACTACGTAAGTCATCTAATATTTTACGAATTTATACACGACTCGGTAGTGCTGAGAGGCTGATGTTAAATCTGTCCAGAAGCATTTGAAATTATATGAAAACTGGTTTCATATCCATAAGTTAGAGGTGTTGAAGTAGCGCTCTAGTGTTTCAAAATATTTGTATTGTACAATGCTTGTGGACTTTTATAATTTCTTGTTTTTGGCCGGGGGCCATGGGTCAGGCTAAAATTTTTCACAATTACCCATATTTCTTTATGGTTGTAGTATCTTTCGCTCTCATTCAAAAGGCTTTAGATGAAGTATTGCAAAGCGGTCAAAAAATTGGTAGGTACTTTCTTATTAAATGCCTGATGTGTAAAACTTTAGAACAAATTTACTCGATTTCAAATTTTAATGTAATAAGCAGTGTGCCAAAAATGATATCTCAAAATGTATTTAACCAATTGACTTGAAATTTTTCGTGAAGTTTTCTAAGATAACTATCGATACTATGAACTAGGATTTTTTGATTGGAGATATACTTTTGACATAATTGCCATTTTTCTGTTGAAAAAGGCAGGAAAATCTTTGCGATACTAATCGCTTTCAAAAAAGCTAAAACTCAATATTTTGCAAAGATCCTAGTTCACAGGATAGATGTGACATTGTAGTATCTATTTGTACCACTTTTAGATATTTATCATGTTTTGTTCATTTGCAATCCCTTCTGGCGTGACACCATTTTTTCACCATTGGGGGTAATTATTTTGGTAACCATGACCATTATTTGATGACAGAAGTAGTTCTATGTAAATAAAACAATGAAATATCTTATTTTAAAAAAAAGTTATTGAAAAATCATAAAAATCTTATATTTAATATTTTAAAAAAGTTACTTGTGGTGTACCACCTTAACCCACCAGCCTATTTTTACGCTGTATATAGGAAGTTTATGAATTTTTGTAAAAAAAGCCAATGTATGTAAAAAAATGCAGAAAATAAATGCATTCAGTAAAATTGTTGTAACCAATGGATTGTACTTTGTTCTTTAGCACTTACCCCTACTCGTCCAGCTGTCAATCACGGCTCAGGAATAGGCCTGTAAGTCACATTTCACGACACAAAAATTTGTCAAATCTCATTTCCCAACAACGAATATTGGCAATTCACGGCTCACGAAAAAACCTTTTACCACCCTGAATCTCAAATCTCAATAGCTCAAATGAACATTTAGCAGATGTTGTTTGCAAAATTAATACAGCTCAAAAACAAAAAACTTTATAAGAATGTTTGTGCTCTATTTGTTCCCAAGTACTTATTAGTTTTATTACCAACAAACAGGAAAACAAACAGTAGATTTGGTCTAAACTACGGTTTTTACTTGGGCAATCGCATACATTGAAGCGAAGGTTGTCAACAGGGTGTTAGCCAGGATTCCAAATCTGGCTGTCGAAATACGTTTGTGGGTCATCTCGTATTTTTGTGGGCGTGGTCGGACAAAAACATGTGTTTTGGGATGTTGCCGCAATTTTTTGTTTTTACGGAGTTACACATTAATTCCATCAGTCACATTTAGGCATACTGTGTTTTCAAAAGGATAAGGAATGAAAATATATACCATTGATAAGTTATATGAACAGCATATTACTATAAATCAAGGTATTCAACAAATATTACAAGTCATAATTTTCTATCTTAAAGAAAATAGTGCCTTTGGCCGTCCATGACACATATAGTTGTCTAAATTCAGAAGTAGACGTCCCTAGGACGGTCAGACGGCCGCCTTGCTACACCCTGGTTGTCACACGTGCAAAATACAAACGCTTTGCAGGTTCAAATATTTCGCTAAATCCAGCCTGATTGTCCACAAAATTCATCTATATCATAGACCAAGGTACTCTGCTACAACTACTGATAGAAAATAAAGCATATTACCTTGAAATAAAGGCAGGATTCCTTCGAAAAACGTGTAATAGGCAGGATTCCTTCGAAAAACGTGTAATATTTATGCATGTTCTTGGCAAGCATGGCACGAATTTTTTTTGAATTTGGAATTATGTGGGATTATGGGAATTAATTTAGCGAAAACTTCATGTAAGTTAATTAAAGCCGTTAGCCAGTGTATTCAGTGCATAAATATAGTTCAGTGTATTCGGTGTCAGGAAATTTATTGTTTGGATTTCTCAATTTCAAGCTGGAAACACGTAAAAGAGTTTTATATAAGATCCATTCGCAAGATGAGTACAAACTACGCTCGAAAAATGGCCGTTCTTCGTGCCAGAATATTTGGAGAACTTGTGAGACCAACAACTGTTCGGTATGCATTGCTTTTTTACTTGTTTGGCTACTTTTGGAAAGTGTTAATAAGCAATTTTTGTGTAGCTATGTAGTATGCATTTGAATGTACTCAAACACTCTATAACAGTACCCCCCCCCCGGTTCCTTAGACTCTTTTTAGGTGGGGGAATAATTTGGGGGTGGGGCCTGGGGGTGGGGTGGGGTGGGGAATATTCGTCTATCATGCTTTACATAAAATGCACCCTAGCCAATTATCAAAGATGGCTTTGCTGCTGTCTAACAACATGTTTGACTTGTTACATTTCTGACATAGGGGGCAGAAAGTAGTGGAATATTTTCGAAGCTGTCCACGAGCTGAGCAAGTAACAAGTTATTATCCTCCCATCAAACAGTTTCAATCGTTATTATTCAAGCTGCGACATTTAGGCTTGTACCATGACGAGCATTTGGTAAGATCTCAAAGGTTATAGTGAAAATAGTGGAAGTACAAATCTTTACAGAGGTGTAGTAATAAAAGAAGTACGGAGCTGATGCAAGTAATTCTTTTATAAGGAGCCAGCTGGAAGTCAGTCAAACTGTTCAAAATGTGTCTTACTACTCTTATTTTTTTTCACTTGTCTAAGGGGCTGATTATATGATCCGGCTTACCCGGGATCAAATGAAGCGTAAAATGATTTTGAGGTATTGAAATGAGTCATGGTTATGGTATAAAAAATGTTTGATTCCTGATTGCTCGAGATTTTTGTTTTGCTGAAATATGAAATAAACAAAATAGTGTCGGGCATAAATTTTGCAAAATATATCTTTTTCATTCATCAATACTGAAGGCATTTTAACTTTGGCTGTTTTGTAATTCATAAAATGACTTTTTTCAGTACCTCAAGATCATTTTATGCTTCTTTTACTCCCGGGCAAGCGGGATCATGTAATCAACCCCTAACACTAGACAATTTTATTCATCAGTGGGGCTTGGCCATAAGTATTTGGATAGGTGCTTGGCATGTTGCAACCATTACATCAGACAGTTAACCCCCCTCCCCCTGGGAAAAATTACTATATTGGCTACACAGACTAGAATAAACTTCCATTAAAAAAACACCTGTGTCTAGATAACAACTTGTTTTTTCTGTTTTAACTAGTGCAAGTACCGGTAGTAAGGATTTTCAACTCAAATGGCAAAATCCTCCCAAATAGATATTTTTAGCGCCAAATAGTTGCCATTTGAATTGCTTCTGGAGGAGACTAAAAGCAGACATGCAATTTACCCCACACCCTTAATACAAATGAGGTACCATTTGAAGTGTTATGAAGGAGCATGTGAATGTGTGCACAGTCCTATTGAACGGTAATGTGCCTCACTTATTTTTTTAACTAATTTTCTTTGATTCCACTTGAAATTTTAAGGATTTCAAAGAAGAAATGCAGTTCAAAAGAAGAGAAAGAGGAAAGGGTGCTCCTACTAAAGGTTTGCTAAAGGCCTATCTACGCGATACATTTTGTCGCATATGATTCTTACTCTGGTATATGTGATTGAGTAAACGCACCTACAAAACTTCAGATTTCAAATTTCACCATCAGTGAACAAGTAAAATCTGACATTAGCGCTTGTTTCCATTTGCCAAAGTAAGAATTGTATGCAACAAATCGTATCGTGTAGATAGGCCTTAATGTGTTACATGATCTACCTAAATAAAAGCACTACTGAAATAGAATAGTAATTTGGGCAGAGTAAACAAGACTGAGCCAAGGCCAAGCACATTCACACTAGTCTACTCACTGCTGACTTCACTTTCACAAATTTACTTTGTTATTGGTCAGTGTTGCTTTATACTAACAACATGAAATAATTGAAAGTCAGCTTAGCACATCAAACTATAATCAGTTTCAAGCCCTTTTGAATTTTTTACAGGCCAGGGAAAACGAGCCAAGAAAAAGAAATAACATGTCTGAGTAAGATCAAATAAAAGGTAAACTTGGGCAATATGGCAACATGTTGTGACCAAATGTAAATGGTTCTTGCTGAAGTGACTGTTGAGACACTGAACTTTTTACTAAAAATGTTTGTTGCACACCTAAAAGTGCTAAAACAACTATTTAGAGATAAAATACACGTGTACAGAAACATTTATTTGAAGGGTATTAAAGTTAATGACTATTTACAGACAACACTGACCATTTCAAAGAAGTACAATACATGCAATGCCTAGTTAATATTGTGCTATTTAATTAAAATGTTATGTGCAAGTGCAATATGACTGCAACATGTTGAAATGTAAGATTATGGGCTAAGTTTTATTACTGTGCAACATGTAACTATTGACTAATTTAAGAAGTATAACATTTACAATGCTCAATGTTTACCAATGGTGGCCTGATTTAGGTCTTAATAGAACAATATGAACGAGTATGTACATATACATACAAACAAAGGCTTCTCACACATAGGTAGCCATTTTATTTTGCTAACATTAACATGCTATGATTAAGGTCCATCATAACCCAAGTATAAGTTAAATAGCTGCAATATATTGTATGCTGTGATAGAAGCTTATGGGTTATGCTTTATACAAGATACATCAACAGTTGATGCTAATGGCAAAGTAGAGTGCCAACATGTGATGGCCATGCTACCGATCTCTCCTAGATTTATCCCTACTGTCTCGACTTCCCTCCCTCTTCTTATGACTATCGCGTTGTCTTTCCCTGCTACGACTTCTTCTATCTTTGCTACGGCTTTCTTTATCTCTGCCATTTCGTTCACGACTTTTTTTCTCTTTGCTTCCACTCCTCCGATGCCGATCTGGGCTTCTTCGACGTGGCGACCTGTCCCTACTGCGACGCCTTTTCCTATCCCGACTCGAACTTCGACTTCTTTCTGACTTTTTGCTCTTATCTGGCCCTGGACTTGATTTACTGTAAATGCCAAAATTATAAAGAATCTGATCAATGTAGTTTAATTGCACAATCAATAATAGATGAATAATTGAATACAGATTACTTAAGAAATAGGTAATATACAGGGTGTACAAAAAAGTAGACAATTTTGAAACAGCTTTTAGCCTCGTGAAGTGGCTTGAAGTATTTTATTAACATACATTGCTTGGTTACTTAT
This sequence comes from Muricea muricata, assembly GCA_963855995.1. Classification (NCBI taxonomy): domain Eukaryota; kingdom Metazoa; phylum Cnidaria; class Anthozoa; order Malacalcyonacea; family Plexauridae; genus Muricea; species Muricea muricata. Next base: position 4,079,211 of record OY979727.1, read on the forward strand.
AGTGTAGAATAAATGAATATATCCTGAAATTTAAATGTTCACAACCCAGGGGTGCATATTTTTAAACACATTAAAAATAACTTGCACATGAAATTTGAATGCTCAAAAGTAATTTTGAGTTGGTATAGGTAGACAATATGTTAGGTGTTTTATTGCTGTTAAAAATTTCAAGAAATTTGATTGAGTTTAATTAAAGCAATTAAAAAACATATATTTTTTCTGAGTAAGAATCTTTTTTTAAAGAAATATTCCAATTTTAATTAAATGTCCCTTGGGAGTTGTATGCAAATCAGGTAAATGCATAAATTAAACATGCACAAAGCTGATTTTGCAAAAATATTGATATTCAAGCAATGTTTTGAACGGCTTAGGCAAGCAAATTTTCTTAAATTTTGTACACCAATACATTACACCACTTGTGAACGCTTACGCATTTTTGTTTTGTGCGCAATGTATATTCAACTTGTCATAAAAACGAAAAACCCCAGGTATTGAAGTTTTAAATTTCTCATTTTTTCAGTTTATTCTAGATTATAAGTACCAAAATGATCTATTTTAATAAAAAACTTTGTACATTGTGGCACTTCATAAAACAGAGCACTATCTCTACCTATCTCTTTCCCTCATCATTTTCGAGTATCGTTCTGCCTCACCAAACCCTTCATCTGCTTTACGCTTTCTCTCGTCACAAAGGTTAAGTGCTTGTAGTTTCCCATTGATTTCCTTCTGGATAGGAACTGGTATACGAGGGAAAAGCGAATCGTACCAATCTAACTTTAACATGAAACTGCGGACCATCTGTCCAACTGTCATAGTACATCCACCTCCAGCTTTTGGATCTATCTCCTGCAGAGAAGAGAAACTCTGATCTACAGGCTAATATAAATAATAATCATGATCTATTTTATGTTTCTTTGCAAACATATTTCATTTTAGGTACCAGTGATGGTACCTGGGACCTGGTCACCACATTACGTTCAAGCATTATGTATGAGTTACTTCATGTATTTGTTCATGTTTGAAACGTAACACTTTTCCCAATGAAATCGTCATGTTTAAAGTATATGTAAAAAATTATGACATGGAAGAAAACTTTTTGCTACTTTTTTGGCATCTTTACTGGCTTTTTATACACCATGTTTTTCTTATTACTCAGAAACACCTAACGACAGAGAATCATACAAGTGCAAATTCGAATTGGCAAAACTCACAGACAATTTTTAACACATCAGCCTAGTAAATTACCAACAAATAGCAGAAGTTATCAACTGAAGTGAAAACAAACATGTTAATTTCACTAGGAAGAGTGTTTGATAAAATGATGAAACGCTACATTTCAAATTTGAACAAACATGTGAAATCATTCATGCATCATGCTTGAACGTAAATGACAGTATGTATTATCACTGCTGCCACATATAATAGTAGATTACGACAAATAATTTTGAATAGTAGTAACTAGATTATTTTGTAACATCCAGTAGTGTAGCTGCCCAGATCTCGAATTAGAGCAGAAAAATCGATTAGCAAATTTCCCTTTTACAAATTTAAAGGAAATTTGAGTTTTAATAAGTGGAAACACAGCTTACAAAACATCCAGTCTGGAAAGTTTGTATTGTGAAGTTTATATTTTATAGCAAATTTTTTGAAACCTTGGGCACACAATTTGCAAACTTTCCAGTCAGGATCATGTAAGTTTCACAATGAATTTGATACAAATTCCAAAGAAAATTATAGTCATACTTTTCATTTCACCAATTGTTTTTGATACAAAAGTATAAGAGTTTGCAAAATATCAATATCTTACACTGTAGTAAAACACATACAAAAGAGATTGTGAAAATCAACCATGAGCACAAACTATTTTGCAAAATTTTGTTTGCAAGATGAATGATTTTGCACTTGCAAAAAAGAGAAATTAAGTTTATGAAATGCAAATGACAAACCCTGCCGCCAACTTCTTGTTGTTTTAAAGCTTTAGGAACTGCATGAGAGAGATCTGAGAAATTAATTTGGGTGGAAATGCCTACCTCTTCATCTTCCAGGAAAGGCTCGTACCATTCCCAGAGATCTGCAGGTGGTATTGAAAACCTAGAGAAAACAAGTACAATACTAAATTCCCACAATTGTAATAAGTTTCTTCTGAGAACTAATTTTGAAATTTTCATCTTCATCATTGTTTAACAATACATGTAATAAAATAATTGTTTAGTTTTTCCACTTTACCTGTATGCACATACCTAATGTACATAAAGCCAAGACCTCGGATGTACGGTGAATCTGTGTGATTGATCAAGCCGTTTAACTGCTTTCTTGTTAAGCGTAATGTAAACAATTTGTACAGTAAACAAAATGCTGAGGAGATAATGCCACCAGCACCAACACCTCGTACCTAGAGCAATGGCGAAATAACTATGTTTTATACCATAAAGCTACAATTATAATTTTAGGGCTTTTAAGTATTTTTTTTAAACAAGTGTGTGTACATGGACAACAATTATATTCAAGTTTGGGGAGGGGTAGGTTGGGGGGGGAGTTCAAGAGGCACTTAATTTCTTTTTGCAGGGGGTACTAGAAAAATTAATTTTAAATATAGGCCATAAGCATCAACAATGACTTACCCCACCACACATTCCAACTTGGCCTGATGTTTTTCTGCTTCCTCTTTCCCATGGTTCTAAATGATCAACCTGTATAACATTTTGACTATTAGCATAAAATGAAATCTTTGTGAACGAGAAGCAGTGTCAAATTGGCCCTTCGAGGTAAATTTTAAAAACAAAGGGCAATTTGTGTGGCACTTTCAGGTGCTTCAACATGAATGACACAACTGTACACTTTAGTGGATATAAAAATGTATTGTTCAATGAGCACAGAATGAGCTTAAAAGGTTAATAGGCAAATGCTTCCCTGTTCTTGATTCAAATATCATGGATTTTTTACATTTAGATGGATATTTTAAGGAAGGACTTTTGTTAATCACTGTAAAGTAAAGATGGAGATTTAAAGTTGCTTTATTTTTCACATTTCACTTTAAATTTCAAAGGTAAAATGCTTCACAAACGAGGAATGTTACTCCAGTTTTATTTAGAGTTCAGTGGAATAGTTCTATTGAACAAGCAGTGTAGATTTGAAGAGAATTTTTCTACTTTTTAGGACTTTCTTCATATTACGTTAAACTCTAAATGAAGCTTTTAGTTTTTACAAATCTTACTGTTCATATATCTGGCACTTTCCACGTTTCCCGCCTCAAACCAACGGTTGAATTGCTCTTTCTTTTAATCCTTTATAATTCCTTTCGCCCGTAAAATGATTGTCGACCATTTTCTGACTGCACAAGAAGACAGGTTAGCATTTCAGAAAGCAGACCAAGCCACCAAAGTCCTTACCTTGTAATATATTTCGTCGACAACCGCGTGGTACGTCTTCAGTTCGTACAACTGATTTTTGAAGTACGGCGATGCTTGAATATTCGTCAAAATCATACTGTTCAAATTCATGGTTCGTTCATTCCCCCATATCGGTAACGTGTTAGGCTTCTTCTTCGTCTCCCCGTCCATGATTGATCAAGTAAAGTAAACGATTTGCGTAAAAAATATAAAAAATAAAACGACACTTGCAAATTGTGAGTAAGAATTTTCTTACTGGAAAAATACGAAAATTTTACGATAACTGATACTGCGCATGAATTTTGTTGGCGTGCCGCTGGCAAAAAAATCACCTTTGTTGCGGTCGAAGCAATCCCTTTTTCCTCTTATATAATTTTAGCTTTTTGGTATTAAATTGGGTTATATTTGTGTCTAAGATTATCTGCAAAGGATTCCTACAAGTATTGAAGAGAATATGTAGTTTAGGATAAAAACATGTTTTTGTTTTGCGAAGAAGTTTCGGACAGTAAAATCGGGGGAGGAGTGGGTGGCAAGGTCGTAACAAAATAGGAGTATGCCTTGTTGATTTCTTGAACTCAAACTTTTACTTCGAGTTAATACAGTGCCTTACAATGGATGCAACAGCTGTATCTCTAAGCTAAATTAGCCAAGCATTGAGACAATGTTGACAGAAGATACATTTTTGTTTAAACATGCAATGGGGGTATTGGGTCATTAAACCATTACTATAGAATTACGGACAAGCTCGTTGAATATCAAAGCTATTTGAAATAACGTGAAGTTGAGTAGTTGACCATGCAATAAATAGCACTAGACCATTCTGAAACATTTACGTGCTTTAGTATGTTTTTGGTTTTTTAATGGTCTGTGGGTTTTAAAAAACCATTAGCTGAACTATTGTTATGGCCAGTTTTCAAAGTGAGTGGTCGTTTACTATCTGAATTAATATTCTGGAATAGGCATTGTTGTCTGACATATGATGGGAGTTCATTTTATTTCAAACAGTTTTAACACTTACCAACTAACCCGCAATTCCTAATTTGATAATCCAACTATTAACGTTATCGTGCATGGTAATTTAACCAAAAGTATAGCTTAGACTTTCACCAAGTCTGCCTCTCCACCCTAAATTCAAGAGGCAGACTTTAGCCTAGCTTGATTTAAGTTTACCAGAAATTCTGGTCAGGCCTCAGTAGCAAATTAGTCAGGCCTCAGTAGCAAATTAGCCAGGCCTCAGTAGCAAATCTCCAGCGGCAGCTAATTGTGTAGAGAGAGAGTTTTAGCAATCTTTTGTGGATTTATTTTGCACTTAGACAAGTGGTTTCTGAAGTTTTTAAATAAACGAGAACAAAAAATTAAAACCAACACGTTGCCAGTGTCCAAAATATAGTAAAAAGAACACGAAAGTGGCAGTGACCTGAAACGATATGAACCGAATTTGACGTTGCGAAGGCCTTTCGTCGGCTATTAACTTTGACTAAGAGTCTACGCTCGAATTCACGACGAAACGTCGCATTCTACTTTCCAATCGTTCCAGGTAGCGAAAGATCCTATGTTTTTGCGTGGCTAAAAGGGGGGGGGGGGGGGGGGGAATAGGGGTACTAAAATCCGCAAATCCGCTGAAAATTTATGAAAAATCCGCTGATCCGTAAACATTTTTTGCAAAAATCCGAATCAAGGGGAGCCAGAAGGGCAGTTGAACGCTGTGCCGTACTTCATGTTATCGGGGTATGATGTTAAAAGCCATAAGTATCCCAGAGAATATCTTAGGGCCATATAGGGCATATAGCGAAATGCAATGAAGACAGCGAAAACGGCGTCGAATTTTTATTGCTTTCATAGGCCTCACAGCCCAAAAGCAAAATGAATCTATCCAGAGTCCGAAGCAAGCAACAAAAAAATCCTCAATCCGAACTAAAATATTGGATAAATACGCAATCCGACGCATTTTCTGGATCCGCTAATCCGTAAAAAATTTCAGCCATATCCGATTCCGAATCGCTTTTTTTCAGAAAATCCGATGATCCGAAACCCTATTCACCCCCCCCCCCCCCCCTTAAAATTAATTGCACAAAACTTTTTCTGGCAGAGAGAGCTTCAACGTTTCGGAGCAACACGACCAAAGCTAACTGTGTAGGTGTGCCATTTGCCAGTGTAAACTGTATACACAATGTCATTCTAACTACCTTCAGTGTGATTGAGTTTGTTTGGCTTAAGCTAATCTTGTATTGTTGTCCACCATGCAAATCTACAAATAACCTATTTGTTACTTATACTGTCTTTTTGTTGGATATCTTTTTAAATGGGAATCATTTAGTTTGTTAGATATCTTTGTAAATGGGAATCATAGGGAGCGCAAATTTTGCCTCTGCACATTTTATATTTATAATTATATTGCACATTTTGCTTTTATCACAGCATAAATTGGTTATTGACCGCACACTTAAATTAGGCATTTTGTTTTTTGCTTTGACTGCACTAGCGATTGGTTTAAAATTCAACCAGGGTTTATTGCTAAACCATGCTGCTAGGTTACAGCCCCAGGTAAAGTCCAGACACTTAAATTACCATGCAGTAACATTAAATTAACCCTCAAGCAAACAGACTTAATTTCAGGTTAACAATTATGTTTTCAACAGGTCATTTTTAAAGCGTGTCTTTGTGCAAGGATATAAAATATTGCGTCAATATATTTAGTAGCTGTTTTTCCAGTCCAACTTGAAAACAAATCCTAAACAACATTTATTTCTTTAGTGAGTATTTCGATGGATAATTCTTAGCCACAAATTACAATGAACAAACATGTAAACTCCACGCAGTAACATTACTAGCTGCATTACCATGCAGTAACATTGAATTAACCCTCATGCAATCAGATCTGGTCTGGTTAACAATTATGTCTTCAACAAGTGTTTTTTAAAGCGCGTCTTTGTGCAAGGATATAAAAAATTGCGTCAAAAAATTACTAGAGCTGTTTTTCCAGCCCGACTTGAAAACAAATCCTAAACAACATTTATTTCTTTAGTGAGTATTTCGATGGACAATTCTTAGCCACAAATTACAATGAACAGAAACTACTCAATAGCTAATGAGCTAATTACGCCCTCGCTTCTGACCAGTGGGATGCAATAATGAATCAAAATTTTGACACGCGAAGGAAGTGGGCTTGTTTTATACAAAGTCGCAAAGCGTATCGAGCATTGTTTACCTTGATCCCACGCGATTGTATAAAGAAGGGTGCCGAATTTTGCACAAATCATTCTGAGTTCACTTGCCTACGGAGACGAAGCCTTGCAAAACTGGAAAACATAAAGAAAACGCCGAGAAATATGAGTTCTGACGAAAGTAGTTTCGAAGACACAAGGGTCGAAAGCCGATGCGATGGTGAGATGCCGACAGTTAGTCCTACAGTTTCTGAGAACAGTTCCGAGAACAGTTTCGCCTTCGGCGGCGCCGAGAATAACAGCGAGAATGGCTACCACGTCGTGCACATGCCAGTTCGAACGAAAAGAAAGCGCTCGAAAGCCCCTCCGGGAAAGCCACCGTACAGCTACGTCGCCCTGATCTCGATGGCAATCACAAGTTCCCCGCGTCGAAAGATGACTCTGTCCGAGATCAACAAGTTCATCGCTGATAACTTTCCGTACTACGTAACCTGCCCTCTGAAGTGGAGAAACGCCATCAGACATAACCTGACCCTCAACGATTGCTTCGTGAAGTTGCCGCGGGATGCGCAGGACGAAACGAAAGCACACTACTGGACCATCGACCCAGCGAGCGAAAGCATGTTCGAGGACGGCAGTTTCCGTCGGCGACGTAAGCGATTCAAGCGACAACAAGACCTGGACGAAATCCTGCCAGCTTTGGTCGAGAGGACGAATCTAGCACCAAAAGTCGCTGTCCCACCGCAGTTCTTCCAACCCTATCCTTATCCCACCGCCGCTACGCTACCTCCGTCCCATTCCACAGGAAGACGAGGTTTTGGCATCAATGATATACTCGCGTTTCCATCTGTTCAGTACGGACCTTCACCTTATCCGGTATCCGCAGCACCACAAATGATGCCTTATCTTCCTCCAGCTTACTACATGCCGTATTACTCGGGTCTCTGGTCGACGTACCCCACGACAGCCAGCCACGTGCCTTACAGTTATGTGTATGCCAAAAAACAAGATTCAATCCAAGCTCCAGATTATAAAGAAACAGAATATGAACGGTATACCAACGAAGATGAGGAAATATAGAATATGTTATCGATTGACTTATTCACGCGAACACTAAAATATTATATTAGATTGTATATTTGTCGTATATTTATTGTATTTTATTGACTATATAGTAATTATATATTTTGAAATAAATCGTTTGGTGTTGTTCATTTCTGGGACTGACAACAGGCACAGCACTTTAATTGGCTTTGACTATGCACTTTAAAATTCATACACTTTTAAGCATATATCATTGCTATCATTTTGAGATAGTTACCGGTTGTATGCCGACACCCAAAGAAGTATTTTACTAAAAGCAACCTTTTCGACAATCTATCATGTGTTTGATATTGAGATCCAAAAGACATTTTCAAAGAACACAAAAACATAGGATCTTTCACTACCTTCAACAATGTAAACAGAATCACACATTTTGAGCGCAGTCCCTTCGTCAGGAAGTTAGACTTGTATACATCGTTTGAGGTAGTGAATGAGAAAAGCTGCGCCTGGGATTGTTCACGATTTTGATGAAAAAACTCCCCCAAAAAATACGACAAAATTTATCCGAAATCTATGCGAAATTTCACAAAAAGTTAGAATAGATAACATATTGAACCCCTTCTTGCTGCCTATGCTTGAAAGTTGCAAACCACAAATTACTATCATGAAGCCAAAAAATCTCACCCGAGAGTGTTCTGGGTAAAATCTGGGCAGATTTTGAAATGAGTGCGCTTGTTCATTGACAGAGGTGAATCCCGGTAATATCGCGCCGATAGAGGGCCTGAGTACGATAAATTATTTTCATCGACCAATAGATAGAGAGATACAATTATTTTGCAATCCAAAAGACCAAAACAAAGAAAGAAAACACTAGCAAATTACATTATATTTGAATGCAGAAGTATTAGATTCGTCCAATTTTATGCTGAATTTTGTTCTCTTTTAAAGCAATTGATCTTATTGGTAAAAATGAACGAAGATCTCAAGCAGGAACGCGACCGCACAAGTTTTGATACGAAAGAGTTATCTACACTTCTGTATCGTGGTGAGGAAAATTTCAATTCTCTCAAGCGCATAGGTATGTCAAAATGTTGTGGAAATATATTTGAAATTAGTATAGGTAGAGACACGGAATGGAGTGCAATTAATAGTTGCCATTATATCAAGGAATTATGTGAATGTCTGGGACTGCAGGGAATACCTTGTTGTTTATTGTAATCTTATTTGTAGGACCACAACTGCTATTTAAAGCCTGATTTCCACCAGGCAGAATTTTGCGTAGGGAGTAGAATTGTTGGAGTTATATTGTTATGTTGCGCACAGTCATGTTTTGTTCTTTGATCTAAACACAAATTTGGTCATGATTAATAGGCCTAGGATAAAAGAATGGACATTAGGTTAATGAAATGCTAGCCTTTTTGCAAATGCTATTTATTATTTATCCTATTAGTAACAAAGTGCACAAAATAACAATATAGTCAGATTTTTCTTTGGTTGTGAGATCTCATGATGAAGCATCCAATTCCACCTGCAAAATTCCACCTAGTGGAAAACAACGTCATGAAGACCACATGTGATTATTCTCATACCATGGTATTGCATGCCAGCGGCATCACCAGGGAGGGGGACTGAGAGGCCGATTGTAACAGGGCTTCCTTAAAAAAACCATTTCAAATTTTTAGAGGCTGCTGTTATCTCTGATCCTGTTTATGATAATGCAGACGCATATTTTTTGACAATTGAGGAGGCCTACGAGGCAGCACTAAGGAAAGAAATTAGATTTTTGAAAACGTTGGAGGATCCAGATCCCAGTCAGTCACAAGCAGTTAGTTTTGGAAGAAGGTACTGATTTCTCAAGTGTATGAAGAATGAATTGTTTTGCTTGGTATCTGCTTGATTGACATGATAAATTTGATATGTTATGCAGCTGACAGTAATGTAGATTGGTCTATCAATCAACTTGTGCTGTTTGTACTAATCAGACATATTGGAATAATATTATTTCTTTTCACTGTACTGTAGTTATGCAATACCACTTCAACCGCTTGTTTTACATCGAACAATGTTCACAATCATAATAAAGGTAAAATTTGTTTGTTTTTCAAATGTTATTTGTCATATGACCCTAGAATATTACAGCTACAGTGAAGCCAGTGAATAAAGCCAGTTGATACGTAGAGTGGATAAGCTTTTTTCCTAACCTTGCAACCTTACTTGCAACAAAGCACTTGCTTATTCTATGCGGCAAAAAAGTGCACTGTCTTGAAGACTTGGAGTGTGAGCAGCTTGTGTCCCTTGCAAGGTTTAAGGTCCTATCCTAATCCTATTAAATATTCTTTTGGCCTTTCAATCCCACATGTCACAATGAAGAATCCCACCACTTTTAAATTTTTTTGTTCCATAATTTAAGGCTAAATCTAATTGAATAGTAATTAGCTCAAATTAGCTAATTTGGGATATGGTACATGATTTGATAATCACCATGGATGCAAACTTACAAAAAACTTAATTAAATTTTTGTTAGGGCCAAAGCACTGCAGAACAACGTGAAAAGTGGATGCCGTTAATCGAGAACTACAAAATTATTGGGACATATGCACAAACTGAAATGGGACATGGTAAGCTTGACTGTGTGTGTTGAAAACTGAGTCCCAGCTTGAAATGGGAAGTGGACTCAAAGCTTAACCACAATTTTATTGATAAAGAATTTACAATTAGTAATTTTCACACGTTATTTTAACCAGGAACAAATATACGAGGCTTAGAAACTACATCGACATACAGTCCTGAAACACAGACATTTATTCTTCATAGTCCGACCTTAACCGCTACAAAGTGGTGGCCTGGTTCAAGTAAGTTATCCAGTTTTCAAACCAGACTTGTAGAAACTAAGTTTGTCTTCCATTTCAAACAGTATAAAAAATTGAATGTATTTTTATTTGATTTAATTATTAAGTCATCGTAATTCTACTGGATTTGTCTGCATACACTTCTTACGCAAATTGCGACGTATTCCAGAAATTAACAACAGATATTACACAATTAATAATGTTCTTATCAATAAGGGAAAAAAGAAATATGGTGCCATAATATTCCTTTTTAAATTCATGATTTCAAGCAACCTTGCATTTCAAGATAGTTAACTTCATTATAACAGAAGATATTTAGGTTACTTCAGGCTTCAATAAAGGCCCTGTCACACGGTGCAATTTTTCTTGCAACTTGCAATGCAACCAGGGGCGTAGGAAGGGGGGGCACGTGCCCCCCCAACTTTTAAAGTGATGAGAAAAAGTGCCCTTTTTAAAAGGAAAGTGCCCTTTTTGTATGGTTGACAATAACATTGGTATGCCCTTTTGAAAGATACGAGATTGTGGCTGAATGATTGTTGGTAAAACATTTGTAAGTTCCCCGTATTTCACTACAATTCACTACATTTAAGGCTTTTAGATGGGGTTTTCTTGCCCCTTGCGATATTCACGTTAATACGAATAGATGCATGAATTAGAGACACTCACTATTTAAGAATTTCAAAGACAACTGCGTTGTATAGCCACCGTTAATGAATTTACTTGAAGGTGCCCTTTTTTTATGAAAAAGTGCCCCTGAAAGCCAGAGCCCCCCAACTTTAACTTGCTTCTTACGCCCCTGAATGCAATTCTACTCTTGGGAGATGTAAAATTGGCAAATCAGGTTTCCATCACAGTTTGGTGATATATTTTTAACATACCGAACATTTGTCACAAATTTACGTCTCTTAAAAGTAGAATTGCGTTGGAAGATGCAAGAAAAGTTGCACCGTGTGACAGAGCCTTAAGTTGTATTTTACACCTTTCAGATTGCATTTTTTCTGTATTTTTCTTTTCAGTTGCTCACACTAGCACGCATGCTATAGTGATGGCGAGGTTGATAACAAGAGGCAAAGATCACGGAATCCATGCTTTCTTGGTCCAGCTTCGTAGTTTGGAAGATCATAGCGTTTTGCCAGGTATATATGCATGGCTGTTATGATAGATGCTTTCCAGTTATTCTCAAATCCACGCGAAACAATAATACTTCGAGTCGACATGGGATATGAGAGATCTTTCATGCAAAGAAGCAGTTTCTAAGATTGTCTTCCCTAAAGTATATTTTGTTTTCGAAGGAATAAAGTTGGGCTTCATTGGTCCCAAGATGGGATATGCTGCAATAGACAATGGGTTTTTAGCGTTTAACAAAGTTCACATACCACGAGAAAACATGCTGATGAAATATAGTCAGGTATCACAGATTTATTACTCAACAAACTGCGCTGATAGACCGCTGATAAAAATGAACATTTTGTACTGGGCTTTCGAATCTATTAACCGGGGTAATATTCAAGTGCAGCAATTTCCAAGATATGCTGAAACTATCAGCGGGTGAAGCCCCGTACAGACGTGCTAGAAAAGATTGACAATTTTTCCTTAACAAGGAGCCTGGTTTAAAAGCTATTGTAGTCGTACCAGCTTTTCAATGAGGAAACTTGCTCGTGTCTACGTGCAACAAGGAACACTTGACAAGGGAATTTTTGTTTACGTACTTAAGTCATGCGGCCTCGTAAAAGTTGTCAAGAAAAAATAGTGTCAAATTTTGCGTACACAAGAACAATTAAAGCCTGTCAAGAAAAACTTGTCAAGGAAAACTTGCTCTTCGTAAAGATGCGTAAGTAAACTCGTCAAGAAACTTGTCAAGGAAAACTTGCTCGTCTGTAAATTATTCATTTTCCCTAACACTTTACCCTCAACTTGTTATCTCAGGTCTGTCCTGATGGCGAATACCGGAGGTTGAAACGAGACAGCGAAAAACTGATGTATATTTCCATGGTTGCAACAAGAGCGTTCATTACATTCAGTGCGGCAGAACATTTAAGTAGAGCTTGTACGATTGCCATACGGTACAGTGCAGTCCGAAGGCAGGGGAGATTGGATGAAAGGTGAGACTTTTATGTCAAACTGTGAGCAAACTAGGGAACATTAAACTATTATTGAATGAGGTCGAGCAGGATGTGTGGAATTATTAAGGCAGAGATTTTTGTTATGTGCCGAAGCCAAAGGCTGAGGCAGAAACATAAACCGAGGCCTTAGTAATTCCTCATATCCAGCGAGAACCGAATTCAATAATTGTTTTATTATTTTTTGAAAATCTTTGAAACTTAGTTTAAATGCTTGCTTTTAAGTAAGAAGACACAAGCTGCTAATAATGGAACAGCATGAAATTGTTCGGAAACTTTAATAAGCCAATCAGACTACAAAACAAATATTCTTAAAACTATTGTCAGATTACAAGGTCAGTCGAAAGCCGCATAAATTACAGCGTGACGTCATATCTTGTTTCAATATACGACGAAATGAGTCATAATGTCGTATATTTATTCTCAACTCCAAATTTGGATAACTACTAAGCGGGTATGACGATTTCACCGACAGCTATCAACCAATCAAAACTCCTAAAATACTTTCAATAAATAATAATTGTAATAATCTCTTACTTCAATCACTATAATTTTGTGTAAACACCACGTAAATTTAATATCCCAAGTCATTCGATCCGCAAGCTCGGATCTTTGTCACTCCAAAAAATGCGAGTAATCATTTCAATTGACCATAACAAAGAAGATGGCGGATTGAAGTTTTACCAGGATACTCTGCGGTCGGAAATCATTTCCAATAGCAGATTGACGTCTGTTGAAGAACAGACATAAGAGAGGGGGTTATTTTCTTTGTTTTGTTAAAGTTTTATGTTCTTAGGTAGAATTCGGCTTGGCATCTTTTTCCAGTCATGTTTGCTTGATGACCGCAATGCATTCTCTGGTAAAATGTACATACTTCCATCTTTTTCGTTATGGTCAATTCATGCATCCCTTACATAGATAAAGTCTCGTGATTTTTATGTTCACGTGGTTACAATCAGCTTATTTATCTCTTCGTACTTGTATGTGTATCCACATGTTGGACCCCCTTCTGGGTATATGCTACAGTCTAAGCCAATTACAGCAGCCCTTATTAAGGGTAAATGTGTTTTCATTCGAGCGGAAATCGTACTCAACAAGTTCAAGCCAGGAACAGTTGAGAAAAATTCTTTATAGGTCTCCTAACTATTGCATAGTTTTCCGGCTTGAGTTTCGACCTATTTTACTATTTAGAAATTTTCCAGCGTCGAGTGAAGTGCCACAAAGTAATAATTGCTATTCCCATCAACTTATTTGCAGGCATTATCTCCTTAAAATACCCAAACATACATTAGGCTTGCTCATGTCAGGTGCCTCAGTGCTTTGCGGTCAGAGCATTGCACAGACATCGCAAAGGCCAAGGTTCGATTCCCGTCGGAGGACCTATAGTCGATGATGAATTCTTCTCAGCTGTTCCTGGCTTTAATTTCGTTTCCAGTCGAGATTCAGACACATTTACCCTTTGGTGTGATTAATAACCGGCATTGTGTGGTGCTACGGTCCCCACTCTTCTCTTCCAAGCTAGGAGGCCTTGGTTCAAGTCTTGGTTAGACCTCCACTCAAGGTCTTAAAATAATTAAGGAGAAAGGGCTGCCTTTGCATCAACATCAGTAAATGGTAAGCCTTTCGCGGATAAGGACGTCAAACCGTAGGTATACCTCGGATCCGTTAATAGACCATTCCCCAATTAGACAAACTTTTAAATACGATAAAATGTTTAGTACTGTTGGAAAAAGCCTCCTAAATTTAGCGAAACTGTGAAGTTTAGTTGTAAAATGTTGTAAAATGTCGAAAATATAGCAATTTAAAGTTTGCGAATTTTGTGTAGATTTGTATTACGCGGGAAAAAGCGTTACCACATTTGCACATAATGGTAACGCTTTTCCGTTCCTAGTACAAAAGTATACAAAATTTGCAAAATTTACAGGACTACGTTTTCCACATTTTACAATATTTTGCAACCAGACTTGCTCTTGTTCTAAGGAAATATTTCTGTGTTCAGAGGTGAAAATAAGCAAAAAAACCCGTCATCCATTGCGCGCTCATAGTTTGCAGTTTAAGCTCTTGGACGGATAACCTTTATTGAATTGGCTGCATAAATTTAATATGTAATTGATCTGTGTTTTTTAGCAAACCCGAAGTACAAGTGCTGGACTACAAGACTCAACAATACGCCCTCCTCCCATTGCTCGCAACATCTTACGCGTTTTGGTTCACTGCGATGGAAACCATTAAACAATATTTTCAAGTTCAAGTAGAAATCGGCGAAGGAAATTTGAGCAATGCACAAGAGGTTGGTATGGTGGGGGGAGGGGGGGTGTTTGCAACAGACCTTTTTATGTCATTGGGGAGGTTACGCACCTCACCCCCCCCCCCCTGCCATGACCAGACAGAAAAACTAGATACTTTACGCACTTGTGATTCGGTGATTGTGACCATGACTAGAGTACCAAATAAAAGAGTATTGTCACTATCTGTTGCATCATTTGCATGTATGGTACCTGAGTATCACATTTGATATTTTTGTTATTGCTTTAGCCCTTTGGATGTATGATCATGCATTTATGGTGCAAAAATTAATCCTGTATTTTGAAAGGTACATTAGAGCTGTCAGAGCCCCCCCCCCCTGCCCTTATCAGAAGTGTTTCATTTATCCATGGTGTGAGGCACCTTATTACCAGTCGTGTTCACCCTGTTCACCTTTTTTGCACAGCTGCACGCCACCAGCGCTGGTATGAAGGCTTTTACGACTCAGGTCGGTGCATCGGGAGTTGAGGTGAGTGTTGGTTTGTTGGAGCGGAGCGTTTTCATTTGAGAGCTTAAGGGCTGCTACGCCACAGACAGAATCAACCACCGGGGGACCGGCCGAGGCTTCGAAGCTGGGTTGGCGCCAACCGTGGATTAAAGTTTATCTCACTGTTCTAGTTTCTGTATTTCGGCAAGCCCGTTTATCAAAAGTTAGAAATCAAAACTTTTAATACCGGGTATTTTCTTTTGAATTTTTCGTTAGCCCAGGAGTAAGCTAACCGTCTTTGAACAACGGCCTTTGCAGAATAGATGCTAAGTAATATATGCTCTCTTGCAACTCCTAAATCTGTTTTGAGAACCTTTTAAACTGCTCAGGTCAGCTAAAACGACTTTGTCTCCAACGACTTTTATCAAGGAAGTGTCTCTCGAAACGATGAATGAGTGAAAGTGACGTTTGAGAAGCGTTGGCCCTTTGTTGGGAAGTTAAGGGCCTTTTTCAAGACCAAGATTTCTTTGACAAATTTTATGTGTCAAATATTTTTTCGCTGTGCAATGAAGGAATTTTTGACAAGTTTGTCGAAAATTCTTAGTTTACACGGTGAAAATATGAAATGAAATTTATCAAAGAAAGTTTGATCGTGTAAAAGAGACTTTGTGATGGGGCAATCTTACTGCCTACACTGGTCGAATTTATTCTTTGAAGTAGGTACTGTTTTTTCGCCGACAAAGGGCCTGATAAAAGAAACTATATCTTTGTGTATTTCGTCCATTTGAAAAGCTAGATTCATACACAGCAAACGATGAACTACCTGTTCTGGCCTGATGAAAACAGCCATGAACAATGTTTTGCTGCCCACATTGTTCAAGGTTGTCAACAATATTGTTCAACATTGTTACACCTGATTGCAGGCTAATTCAGGCTCAGCAATACTGAACAATATTGTTGACAACCTTGAACAATGTGGGCAGCAAAATAATGTTCATGGCTGTTTTCATCAAGCCAGAACAGGTTGTTGATTTTTTGCTGTGTAGACTGCAGAGAACAACGAAAAATTCGTTGTCTCGAGCGGACTTAAACTTGCATCTTCAGGTTTCTAGACCGCCGATCTACCAATTGAGCTGTGCAGCCAACTTGGATTAGATTTCGTCGTTCTTTGCTGTGTCAGAATACTATGAATCTAGTCATATTTGATGATATTTTGTACAACATAGATAAATATTTCTATTTTGTTCTTTATGTGCAGACATGTCGATTCCGTTGCGGTGGTCATGGTTATTCAATGTCCAGCGGTCTTCCAACAATCTATGCGGACGTTTTAGCGCCCGCGTGTACGTACGAGGGGGATAACATTGTGATGATGCTGCAAACAGCTAGGTGAATTATTCATTTATAAAGACAAGCTGTTTTTTAAACCATTATCGACAATACAAGCGACCGTGTTGTACTGCAAAATGAATTTATGGAGATGAATTGTGTGCAAATCATTGAAGTATAAGTATAAACTGGAACGATAAGTCAGAGGGGAAAATTGAAGCCAATTTGATTCAGTTTTTCTGACTTTTGAGCTGAAATACTGAACGTGACAAAATGAGCCGTATATCAAATGAAAGCTATTAGAAAGTTGTATTTGGTGTAAAAATTTTGAGGCTTTAGGTGAAAAACAAATACCTTAAACTTTGAAGGGAATTTGCCGTATCAAAATTGCATGAAAGTTGTTTTCGTATTTTTTAGGCATTTCTTTTTCGTCTAAAGTTCTGAATTTTTTATAGTACATGTAACTTTTTGAAGCCAATTTGATACACGGTCCGATCTTTGGCGTTAAGTATTTCGTCTCAAAACTCAGAAAAACTAACTTGGCTTCAGCCAGTAACTGAACTTTTGTATTGAGTTAGCGTTCCGGTTGTATTACAGTTCACTGGTGCAAATTTGTTACAAATACTCATGATTGTTTTTTCTCTTACACCACGAGTGATTGTAAGTGATTTACAATAGTCTGTATGGAGTTTAGATGTGATGTAATCTGGAAAGTCGTAATTGAATTGGGTGTGAATTCATGAATGCCACAAAATGTTCTTCTAAGTACAGGTAATTTTTTTTACCGTAGGTATTTGGTAAAATGTTGTGCAAATTTAGTGTCCGGGCAACCTGTGTCGACACCGACTGCTGTCTATCTTGCTGCTGTTGCCAAGGAAACGATGTGTCCAGCAGCCTCGCCCCAGGACTTTAGAAATCCACATATATTGGTCAAGGCGTACAAGCATCGAGCAGCAAGGTATATCACAGCTCTGAGCTTTGTTTATTACTGGTGTAATGATGGGACGATCTGAACCACACCAAACCATACCATACGATACCATACGATACGATACCATAACCACACCATACAACATTGCTATACAACATTGCTATACCAGTATGGATTTGTATAGATGTATTTCTTTGCAAATTGTAATTTCCATTTATGGGATTTGTAATTCCTACCTACTGGAATTGAGGTTTAACTTGTAGACACTACGTTTTATATAATTTACCATTTTCTGACATCACTAAAGGCCCTGTCACACGGTGCAATTTTTCTTGCAACTTGCAATGCAATTCTACTCTTGGGAGATGTAAAATTGCAAATACAAGTTTGCATCACAGTTTGCCAGAATATTTTTAACATACCAAACATTTGTTACAAATCTACATCTCTTAATAGAGGAATTGCGTTGCAAGTTGCAAGAAAAATTGCACCGTGTGACAGGGCCTTAAAATACACCGTACTATAAAACAAAATGGCGGACTGCTAGTGTCAATACTTCGGAATCTAAGCCTCCTACGAAAAATTTTTCAACCATAAACTAGTTCAAAGGTTCTTATCGATAAACCAAAAAGAAATATATTGCCATATCCGTTCAAGGTTAGTTTTTGAAGTTTCAAGAAAGTTACAACAGAACATTTCGACTGGTATGAGCGAAGGGGATGCCAGGAATAACTGTTCTGTGGAGTTAGTGCGAGCTGCCCAGGTAACTATAACACCTTTGTTAGAGACGTTAAAGTTATTTACAGTTTATTAGTAAAGGAGGGCTGTTGTGCTTGTCCCACCCCTTTCTGCATGGAATCTTGCAAAGACCCGAGGGCTTATCTTGCTATGGGTAGAAAAGGTGCGTGAAGCTATACGTTACCTGAAAAACATGAATTAATATATCGTCCAGTGGTAGGTTTCGCCCAAGCCAATACGGCAGCCAGTATATATGGCGATTTGTTGATAAGGTCCGAAGAACGAAACTAGTACTTTTTTTATCGACTCATATTTTTCATTTTTTATTTTTATGGTACATAGTGTCGAAAGTTAATACGTATATGTATATATTATTATGAGTTTTAGTACGATGTCAAAAATTGTTTTTTTGTTTACTTCAAATCAAAGATCATTTGAAAATACACATTCAAGACGCTTTTAGTTTGCTAATATCTTGTTTTGTTCTTGAGATGTTCATCTTTTAACGACAGTAAATTAAAACTAATTTGTGATATCATCTTCTCATGCATTCGAGATATGATTTACTACACAAAGAATATTTAAAAACCTTGCCGAATTCACCCAAGGTTTTCACATTTCTACACCTACAACATCACTATACTTTTGTAAATTTGAATAAATTCTGCTGGTTAGTTTCTAGATATTTTTAGTTTTGCATGATCTATCTGCTATTTATTATGCGTTAGAAGATGACATCACAAGTTATTTACATATTTTAAAACCGTGAACATCTGGAGAACGAGACAATTTTGAAAAACTAGAAACGTCTTGTTCGTTTATGTTGATGTTGTGTTTGATTGAGATCAAGTCGAGAGAAATAATAATTTCATGGTACTGGTACTTTCATAAACTTTTTTAACAATTTTATGATCTCAACATTTCTCGGTTAGGCACACTGTCATCAGTTCGTGGTGGAACAGTTTGCTAATGTGTTGAAGAACGAGAATTTTAGTGCGACACTTCGTCCTGTCATGGAAGCTCTCTTCTGTCTCTACTGCGTTCATGGCATCGTGGAACACGCGAAGGATTTCTTACAGGTGACATTACACGTGCTCTGTCTGGTTTAGTAAGCAAGCCCTGGTCAAACGACGATGAGAGTTGATAAGCGAGAGTTTACATTAGAGGTTTTATGTAAAAAAAGCAGAAAGAATTTTCTTTTGAATTTCCTTTTGTTCTACCATAGCTTATCGTACTCTTATATGCTTGTGCTTATGTCGCGCACTTCACTGCATTTCGTTGTTTTGTCTTCTTTTAGCTTGTGCTTGTGCTTTTGCTTATGTCGTAGGCTTAAGAAGAGACTCTTGCGTCAACTGTCTATTGGAGAGAAGCCTGGAGGGGCCGTTGTCTTATTCCCATTTTCCAGCCCAAATTTGCCAAAAACCTGTTTTATCATTACACAAACCCTGTCGTCCCAGTATCTGTTTTGCTCAAATCTTAATCCCGTTCCCACTTTCTGTTGTTTTCTATTGATGGTTCTAACATTTCCAACTTAAAAAATGAGAATTCCCCGCTCCAATTCCCCTTCACGAAGCTCAAAGAAGTGGGAGGTAGAGGCTGACCTAACCTATGGAAGTTTCAACGCTCTGGGATTTTTGTGTCTTACAGGACGGCTACATGAACGGAGAACAAACAAGTATGGCCAATGATGTTGTGATGGAATTACTGGATGAACTAAGGTCAATTAAAAATAGGCACGCAAAGCGTACGTGTGGCCAGCTAGTTAATGAGGGCGAAGCCCGAATCAACTATCACTGCATAGAAATTGAGAGCGAGTCATCTAATTGTTTCAGTAGAATCTGAGATTGAATAATTGCATAATTTTCAAACCATTTTCTTACAAAAAACTGTTACAAATTGTCTTTGAAGTGAAAAAACTACACCAGAGCGTATTTTACTACTCGCTATCAAGAGTAGAGTACCCGATCAAATGACAGCTTTTGCAATGGTGAGTATACCAGTACGATTTTGCTAATCAAAAGTATCATTTCAATTGTATCTCCAGGCCGAATGCTGTTGGACTTGTAGACGCCTTTTCGCATTCGGATTATCGCCTCAACTCTGTACTTGGTCGATATGATGGCAATGTCTATGAACATCTCATGAAGTGGGCTGAAAGCTTTCCACTCAATCAAAAAGAGGTCAGTCCTCGAGCCGCCCAAAATAAAAGGGCTCGGAACAAATTTTGACTGCTATGTATGATTTGATTAGTTTATTGCATTGTGTAGAAATCCAAGAGGATACAACTTTCTACCCATCTAGAATAATCCATTGCTCTTTACAGGTACTGCCAGCATATGAGAAGTATTTACGACCTTTGTTGAAAGGAGAAATTACGTCGAAGCTGTAAAGTGCTCAAAGATGCTTTAAGGTTTCACATGTAATCCAAATTCGGGACAAATTCACGTTTGGGCGCACTGTTCAGTGCTTCAACTGCGCACTGAATTTTATTTTCTAATAGCTCATATAGTAGTAGGAAAATCAGAAGGGAAAGGAGAAATCTTTGTATCACTATGCGTCTCTGATTAAACGGCAGGCAGCATATAGATGATAAAGACTTTTTAAATTAGAAGTTTTTACTGCACATCATTAGGAAGCTTCAAGCTCGACGACGCAGTGTCAATATATTTGGATTAGAAAAGGCTTTTTTGAATTTGATGACTATAATAACTGTTTGAAGTAACTGTTTTAGTAAGTAGTTAGAAACAATTTTGCTCGCCGGAACGATGTGCTGTCTGCTATAAGATGGACTTCCAAAACACTTCAGAAGTCGTTACATGTTTTCCCGCTGCCTAACAATGTCAAAAAATAGATTGGTTGTCTCGGATGCAGTTTATAGTTGACCAATATTTTATTGCTTGAAACAAAAGCAAGTTTGGTTATTTCAACCAATTTTTCGCCTTTTTTGACCAAATAATGTTGGCAAAACGAAAATGCGGTTGAAACAACCGATTCTAAATTGGCTATTTTCAGTTAACAAAAAATCTGTACAGTGAACTAAAGGCACATGAAAATGCTTACGAGGCATGACTACGCAGTTGAGAATACTTCTGGGATCACAAATGATTCTTTGTTGTCGTCGAGCTGCAGCGAGATAGTCTCTGGGGATATTTTTATGAAATGCCAATCACTAATATATGGGACGAGACGAATCAAAATTATAGTATAATTTGTGATATATTTTTGAAATTGAATTGAACACGGTTCACATGCTGAATGAATTACCACTTTCACAAATATTGCTGATTAATATATTAAAGAAAAATAATGTATGTTGCCGTACTTATTTTCAGCATCTCAGGCAGAGAGACCCTCGCTTTGTGTTGCACAAATAAACTACCCATTTTTTTTTTACTTCAGTAAAAGTGAAAAGTAACACCTCAATTTTTACTGAAGGAGAAGTCAATTGAAGTACAGAAGTAAATATACAATTATTGCTTTGAAATTTCTCTTCAGTGAAAAAAAAAAGCATTGGAGAATTGTACTTTAGTGAAAAACTACATACTGAAGTAGAATCTTTACAATTTAACACAACATTTACTTGGACGGTAGTAAACAGTAGGTAGGTAACAGTTCTGAGCCATAGCCTGGCTGAGCCAAGCACATTCTCACTAGTCAACTCACTGCTGACTTCGAACAACTGTAAACTTTTTTACTTCGCTAAAGTATAAGAAAAGTTAACGAAGTAAAAAAGTAAATATTAAACAAAAATCGTGCTTCGTTACAATGATAAAAACATTACCCCTTTGCCGGGACGCGATGGGATTACTGTAGATGGGATAATTTTCATGCATTGAAGATTGAACAAGGCTTACTGTAAACGAATGTTCAAACCACTGACGAGTATAGGAACTGAAGTGTTGGCTAAAATATCTCATATTTCTTAATTTCTACAACCTTGAAGGTTGCTGTCCTTGCTTTACGTAACAACGTTTTAGTTCGCCACTTTACCAAATTCTATCACTAGGAAAATAATGCAGTTTAGTTCAATGGACTGGTAACGCATGCCAAAGCGCTGATGACATTGGTGATTTGCAACCTGTAGCTGCACTTTAATATATTCCAGGACTTTGTATTTACATATTTGAGACAAAAAGAAGTTTGAAAAGTCGATACTTCCATAAAAACCAGGTCAAGTACACTTTTAAAATTTGAACCCTGATTTGAACGTTCTTGCGCAATGCGTACCTATTTTTTTGTTTAGATTTTCTTTCGATTTGAAAATTTGTTTGTTCGCGCCGCTTTGATTTCCAAGCAACAAATATTTATTTCATTTTGCTTCTGTAAAAATCGACACAAATGTTTAAATGAATTGTGGTTTAATCACTTTAATGTATCTGAAGACATAGAGTTCAACATCAACGTAAAATACATGTGTGACAGACCCGTATAATATTGCAAATGACTTTTTAATCATAATTGTCAAAGAACATGATCTTTCGTGATTTCCACACGAAGAGCTAAAATTTGGATGTTTTATTGGACCACAGTGTTTGCAAAGCATGGAGAAAGCCGAGAAAGAAGAAATGAGAAGCTTATCTCCTGGTAAGGGCGGTTCTAATGCTTCAAGGAAATTACCCCGTGTTGACAATGGAGGGAGAGCTAACTTCAAACTAGGTACAAATTTTAGTGTTTTGATTGCTACTAAATAATAGGTAATCACATAGGATGAAATGCGATTAATCATTAGCACTTTTGAAAAATGTGCCATTAATTGGCAGATTTTCAAAAAAATCGTTAGTAGTCTGTAATTGCATGACTTTCCTTGTGATTATTTATTGTATCCTGACAAAAGCCATCTATTAATGAGATAAGTGCATTCCTTTCAACTCATCAAATTGTAGCAATTTTGTTGTAGTAACTAGAGTAAACTGATTGGAATAAAGAGTGGCAGCCGCTAGGTCAGTAAGGTGCTACCAGCCATTATAGTAAACATAAATGAGCTCTGTAGGGATCACCGGTCAGGTTTGACAAAGCTTGTAAGTAAATAAATAAATAACCCCCCCCCCCTTGCTCACTTGATAATATGTACAGTGCTGTATCATATTCTTAACCTTATGATAACTGCAAATTTTGGCCAATGATTGTCTTCCTCACTTGTGTATTGAAAAATTTAGATTGTACAAGCAAAACTCTTGACCAAGCAGATGACATGAAAAGATTGGAAGGCATTACTCCCGATTCTGGCTCTGTGGCATATATCTCTGAAACTTTAATCAAGCAGATAACCAAGGAAGAAAAACTTGATTTGATAACATCGTTAACAATACACTTTCCAAAAGATAAGCTAAACAAAAAAATTAAGGTGCTCATATATTAAATATTTTAACTTACTATATATTCAGTAGAAGAGCATCTATACAGCTAGTACATGTAAAGTGATACTCCCCTGGGTTTATCTTGGGGACCTGGGCTTGAAAAAACGCAAACTCCCACCCATATTAGTAATAGCACCCCCAGAATAATAATGTGCATCCCTTCATAAATAGCTCTAATAAAAATGACAATAACTAAGTATCTATTAATCTATAATTCTTATTGTGTTAAGCATATTTTGTAGTTCCTGTCTGTGCACTTTGAACTTTCAGAACATTTGGAAAAAAATAATTGAACTGAACAAAGCTCTACTCTGCCCATAACCTAGAGCTGTCTACAATAACTTTTACATGTGATATTTCTTGTTCCATATTTAGTATATTGAAAATCTGGAAAAATTGAAGCGACTTCAAACACTGAATTTGAGCAATAACATGATCGAAAAAATGCAGAAATTGGAAACCCTCGTGGAGCTGCGTGAACTCAACTTATCTTATAACTGCATCAAAGTTATTGAATGTTGTGACAATATGCCGAAGCTAGAAATGCTCAATCTTAGTGGAAATCAAATTGCATCAATTCCGCAACAAATGATGAAGAAATTACGAAGCTTAAAACTGCTGAGGTTGTCGCACAATAAATTGGAGTCTGTAAGTTTGGATGGATTATTATCAAAATTTAAATGTTTACAATAAGCGAAATTGCTGTTGAGATTGAGGATAAGACTGCTATTTAGGCCAGGCTGACCACTATGAAAAGTGACCTTTAGGATAGAACAGCATAAGAATAGCATGCAATGTCTGTAATACTGTCAACTTTTAAAAATTCTTTTGAATGTAAAAAAGCTAAAAACCAATGCTGAATGTATGGGTGTATCCGAGCAGGGGGGGGGGGGAGAAGAGGGTGGCAGCACCCCAGACTGTCGGTCAAACAAGGCCAGTCGGGCAATATTCGTCTCACAGTCAGGTAAATTTGAGTTATTAAAGGTGTGCGTTAGAAAAATAAACGAGAGAAACTCTCTCAACCGTCAATGTTGTTCATTTTTAGACCTCTCATGAAGGTGAAGGCAAAATGTTTTTGTCAGATCGGGCATAATGCATTGTTACTAATTTATACGTTTATACTCTCCATATCATGTTTCAGTCTAAAGAGACATGAAGTAATTATGAATGTTTGCATGGATGTTGATAGCCATACAGTCATATAATTTATCATTTGACTGTATAATAATGTTGTTTTCTGCATGAAACAACTTTACTTTTGTAGCCATTGGGTCAATTCATTCTAACTATAGTCTAATCCAACCATACAGGCAACATGCAATTTTTTAGCACTGCATTTCCAGTAATCAACTAAAGTCTGAATTGCATTTCAAGTTGCAAAACAAGTTGCATAGTATAAAAGCACCTTTAAAGTATAGTGCAAACTTGAAAACCTGTGGGACACAACTATTGCTTCACTTCTAAATCCTTTGAGATTAATTATGTTAATACAACAAAATAAAAGTCGGGCAATTTTCAGTACAGTCGGGCAAATAGTCTATGCCCCCCCCTGAAAAATATTGGCCGGTATGCCCATGGCTGATGTTTGCTTTCTTTTTCAATCTTGAGACTGAAATATCGCCACTGATGTTGTTAACAAGTTTTACAAAAACAATACAAGTATCACAAGTAGAAATTACAAGTATTGTGTATTTTTCTTGTAGTTTTAAAGTTTTCAGAATCCGCCGCGTACTTTTTTTCTTCTGTCAACTTGATCAAGAACATACTAGCAGTTTAATTTCTTCTTTATTCAGTTATTAGAAGTCACTAAATTGCGACCACTTCAAGACTTGACCAACTTGGATCTCCAGGGCAATCCACTATGCAGTCTGCCACATTATCGCGAGTTTGTAATCTACCAGTTACGAAGTCTCGATGTTTTGGACGGCCAGAAAGTTTCGAAGGAGGAACGATATCAAGCTGACGTGAGATTTGCTCAGGGTGAGGCGCGCAAAATATGCCATATTGATCTTTGCACAGTTTTAATATATATGTACTTTCTCCCTGTATATTTAATGAGTGCAAATATAATGATATAAAACAAATTATAGATTACATTTTGCCGTTGTCTGTTCAGTTATTGATACACAGTATATAGAGCCGTCATAACCTGGTAAGAACATCAGTGACCCACTCGCCTTGGTGGCTCGGGGGCCACTTTTTTGTTCTTACCACATTATAACGTCATAATTTGTATGTATAACTGAAGAGACAACGGCAACAGACCATTCCCCTATTAGACAAACTTTTGAATTCGGAAAATCAATTAGCACAGCTGGAAAGAGCATCCTAAATTTCAAACAATTGTCAAGTTATGTTGCAAAATGGAAATGTACTGTGTGGAAAATATAGTCCTGTAAATTTTGCGAATTTTGTATATATTTTTGTATCACGCACGAAAAAGCCTTGCCACTATGTGGAAATGTGGTAACCCTTTTTCCCGCGTAATGCAAAAGTGTACAAAATTCGGAAACTTTACATTGCTATATTTCGACATTTTACCGTATTTTGCAAACAAACTTCACAATTTCACTAAGTTTAGGAATCTCTTTCCAACTGTACTAAAATTGTTTTCGAATTTAAAAGTTGGTCTAATTGTGGAATGGTCCATTAATTTGTTCGTCATATCTTTTAGGCAAACTGAAAGATTATTAGTTTGAGGCTCTTGAAATTTTGTCGTGTTTAGAAATCATTTGTAAATTCCTCTTATTTCCATCGTGATTGCGTATTTGTGTTAAAAACGTACGATGTAAAATTAACAGAGGAGCTTCAGCGACTTGAAAACGTGCTTGCAAAACGAGAGAAACTCTGTAAAGCGTTAGAAGACGAGAAAAGCAAAGCGGAACAAGAAATAGGACAGCTGAAGAAAACTCAAAACTCGATGAGGGAGAAAGAAAAAGTGCGAGGGAAAAAAATCAAACAACTTGAACAAGACATCGAGGCCAAGAATGAATTGGTAAGCGTTGGCAAAGTGCATAGAGCCATAGACATACATACATACAGACGTGCATAGAGCCATAGACATACATACATACAGACGTGCAACTTGAGGTATTTCTTGTTTCATGCGGATGGCTTGGGTACGTTTCATTCTGTTAATCATTTCTGCAATGATTTACACATGCGAGATTTTATAAGGAATTAGATGGAGAAATGTCAATTTTCCAACGGCGATTTAAAAAAAACTTACCGCAAGATTATTTTGGTTTTCTGAAATTTATAATGTGAAGTTGTCCTTTATGTTTCAAGCAACAAATGTAGTTATGTTTTTGTCCTGGTCGCTTATTAAACGAAAAAAAAATTCTGTAGTATATTTATATTGAAATTTGAACTAATTTACTGGATATGACGTACCCCGTGAGACAGCGAAATTAATCTATGGTATGGCGTAGCTAACACTGTAACACGCTGAGCAGATGGAGCTCTCTATACATCTCCAAATAGAATAGTTGTGGCTAGCATGTCAGAACTATCTCTGCCCAGGCAGAAATCGAGCCAGCTGGAGGAGAGTTTTGACATTTGATGCTTTGAAATGAAAGAGTCGTGTGTTGTTATTTAAAAGGTAAAAGCAAAGAATGTTGATCTCATCAAAGCTTCTGAAAAACAGTACAGACTCGAACAAGAACTGGCGTTTTATAAACTGGATGAAAAATTCGAATTGTTAGGTCAGATGCCTCCTCTTGACAACGAACAGGTAGGTTAAGGTTATCTATATGTACATGGTTAGTATATGATGAATTGATGCTCCATCCTTTTGTGTCGTGTTTTCATGCAGTAGCCTTTTTTAAAGAAAACTCTCGTACAAACTCTCGCTTCTCAACTCTCATCACTCTCATCCTCGTTTGACCAGGACATGATAGTTGAGAAAACTCTCATGCAAACTCTCGCTTCTCAACTCTCATCAACTCTCATCCTCGTTTGATCAGGACATGATAGTTGAGAAAACTCTCTTGCAAACTCTCGCTTTTCCACTCTCATCAACTCTCATCCTCGTTTGACCAGGACATGATAGTTGGGAAAACTCTCATGCAAACTCTCGCTTCTCAACTCTCATCAACTCTCATCCTCGTTTGACCAGGACATGATAGTTGGGAAAACTCTCATGCAAACTCTCGCTTCTCAACTCTCATCAATTCTCATTCTCGTTTGAGCAGGACATGATAGTTGAGAAAACTCTTATGCAAACTCTCGCTTCTCAACTCTCATGAACTCTCATCCTCGTTTGACCAGGACATGATAGTTGGGAAAACTCTCATGCAAACTCTCGCTTCTCAACTATCATCAAACTCTCATTCTCGTTTGACCAGGACATGATAGTTGAGAAAACTCCCATGCAAACTCTCGCTTCTCAACTCTCATCAACTCTTATCCTCATTTGACCAGAACGTGAAGTTGGGAAAACTCTCATGCAAACTCTCGCTTCTCAAATTTCAACTCTCATCCTCGTTTGACGAGGACATAAAAGTTGAGAAAACTCTCATGCAAACTCTTACTTCTCAAATCCCTTGGATTTTGAAGTAACGTTCAAAATGATCCAACCAATTCCACTGTAGGTGCAGGATGCAGACGGCGTGGATGACAGCACTTATATTGGCAAGGCGACATTCAAGCGAAATCAATTTGCTCACGTATCAAACATTTCCAGAGAATCTGAACTGACTGCTTATATAAAATCATTACAACGAAATAACGAAGAGATGGAAAAGATGGCAGCTGATCTTGATCGAATGATAAAAGAGAAGAAAGAAGCGCTCAGGGAAAGTAAGATTTTTATCTGTTTGCCAGCGACAGATATGACTATACTTACACCAAAACACTATACAAATTACAAAATTCTAACTGATTGGGGTCCCAATTGCCATGCTGCCCCTTTATGATGTTACTCTGTGCTTCGTGGTCAAATTGTTGTAAGATGTTACGCAGGTTCTGTTTCAGAACCATCCTCAGAGATATGAAAAACTAGTTTCATATTAATCTGACACTGCAGAGAACGACGAAAAATCCGCGTCCTCAAAGACAAGCGTTAAGTCGTGCACTTAAATTGGATAAGACTCGCTACCAATCCCAGTTGGCTCGATAGCTCAATTGGTAGAGCGGCGGTCTAGAAACCCGAAGATGCGAGTTCGAATCCCGCTCGAGACAACGAATTTTTCGTTGTTCTCTGGAATGTCAAATTAATATAAATCTATGTTATACAGGGTCTATCAAAAAAACATTATCGAATTTTAGGGCGCTCTAAGCACGCTCAGTTTTAAAGTTCAGAGTTTTAAAGTTCAGAAGTAATTCTTTCATAGCTGGAATTACCATGATTTGAGCTTATGAATGCCACCGTTTTTGTAAAATTTGAAGTAGGATTACAAGTCAAATGAATATTACCTGTCGAAATTGCGTATTTCCACCGTTGGGGATTCGGTAAAAATTTGTTAAAGTTTACTTCCATAATGGAATTGAAATTGACAAATTTTAGCTTGGGTAGTAAGATGAATGTAGCAGATCAGTGCTGCTTTAATAATGTTTAATAATGAAGTGATGGTATCCGATTTCGACTGGTCTATATTTATTTGGCTTAATTTTACTTCAAATTTCGCAAGAACGGTAATATTCGAAAGCCAAAAGCCTGGTCTTTCAAACTGTGAAAGAATTATATTAAATATTGAAGGCGCTAGAGCACATCAAAGCTCGATTATCTTTGTTTTTATGTACCCTGCATACCTTCTTTGTTGTTAGTACAACGTGAAGTAGACAAGAAGAATGACCAGCTTCACGATGTTTCTGAAAAACTGACTTCTCTCGAACTTTCTCTGGCCAGCCAAGTAAGAATTACTGTTTTCCATCTTGTTCTGGGTACTACACAGCCACAAGTACGCGAATTGCAACGATGTATCTGTTGACATCTTGCAAGTTGACGAAAAGTCTGTTGCAAATTGTTAACAGACTTGTTGCAAACTGATTTTCAAAATTTGTCATCCGCAGACTTGCTGCAAGTTTTTTTTCAACAAGTTGTAACAAGTCTGCAGATCACAAGTTGCAGCATGAATTTGACAAGTTTAGTTGCCACTCATTGACAACTTGCAACAAGATCCGTTGCGTTTCTCGCTGTGTAGTTGTTTTACCAACCTCGTTCCCAGGACTTCTGCGGTGGAACGTGTGGTAGAAGGCCCTGGCAAAGGCTGGTTGTCACATGACCAAATTTTCCAATACAATGGGAAAATTTTCCTTGCAACTTCTCGGGTACTTAATTAATTTCTGTAATAAATTTTCCGAATATATTGGAAAATTTTGGTCATGTGACAACCAGCCTTTGCCAGGGCCTCTGTCCACCACATGCTTCACTAAAAAGAGGCCTGGGAACGAGGTTGTTGATTTCCGGCCACATACACACTTCCTTGACTGTACACACTTTTTAATTCAAGGTCATTCTTCACTGTCCCTGAGAATTAAGGAATCTCCCATGATTTTGTTTAATGTAGATAGCAACATTGGGTCAAGGCAACGAGCTGGCCAAGAAGCAACTTGCAGAAAAAATCGAGTTTGTAAGTCCTCGAAACTGATTTTTATATTAATATTAAATACTTTCTTTTCTTCTTTTGATGGATGTAAAGGAGTTGAATACTTTTAAAATTGAATACTTTGATAGGCGATAACTTAATCTTATACACTTAAAGTAGGTCGATATTTTAATGTCATATCTTAGATCAAGCGACTGCAAGCAGCCGCGAAGGAACTGGAGGCGAGAATGGAGATGGTAGCAAATGACGTGGCGGAGAAGCAGAGAGAACTGGAGGAACTGGGGAGAGAAAAGGAAAGACTTGAGGATGGTGATGATGATCCACAGGTAACCCAGAAATTGATTTAGAAATCAAATCAAATGACACAATAGAGAGGTTAAGATTGATGTTTACGGCAGACCGGTAACCGCAAACGCCAAACTTCAAGTCGGATTTGAAGGTAAGTTCTACAAGTTTTCGAAGGTTTCGACAAGTTTTTAGTCAATCCATTCTTCAATAATAATGCACAAATTATCCTAATTTCGAACAGCTAACAGTTCACCTGAAAATCCGACTTGAATTTTGGCGTTTGCGGTTACCGGTCTGCCGTAAACATCAATCTTAACCTCTCTTATGTGTTTCATGTGGTCCGAGTAAGTTGGGTAAAACAGCAAATTCGTTTCATCTGAAACGGGATTTTTGGCGAAAGATTTGTTGAGGAAAATATTTAACCTAACAACGACCTTGTGGTGTTTTTTAAAACCAATGATGGGTAGCCTTATTATCTGCAGTTTTAATTCCATTCAATGCGACTGAAATGCGACGTGTAAAACTGGCCTAAGCTTCTAACATTTAATTCTTAAACATAGTTTTGTTTAAAAAATTCGTCAAATTACACCATGTTGACAAGAATGTTTAATTTCAATATATTTGAACGAGTTCCAAGAAAATAATTAGAATACTAAGAAATCTGAACGCCCACTCATACATACGCCACGTATTAAATATTTGTCATCACAATAGTACAAGCTTGACTTTGTCAATTTCGTACTAAATACTCACAAAATCCTTAGCAATTTATGATGCCATACGTGTACAATGGACCTTTCCCCTTTCAGACAAAATTTTGAAAAAATCAAAATAGGCAAAAATATCACCATAGCTTGAAAGAGCATCCCAAGTTTATTAAAGTTGCGAAGTTTGGTTGTGAAATGTTGTAAACTGTAGAAAATATAGCCTTGCAAATTTGGCAAATTTTGTATACATTTGTACTACGCGTAGCCTCGTTCCCAGGCGCTTTCTAATTTTCTAATCAGGAAAAGTGTATAGGATTGTACATATCGATATATCGTGAATGCGCGCGGGAAACACGCGAGGAGAAAATATGGGAGAAGGGAGCGAAAGCGCCTGGCAGAAAATGAATTCAAGATGGCGGAATGCGTGGAGCAGCCACTGCCAAGTTTAATAGAAACTCCCCTCGACGATATAAGCGACGAAGAGCATAATTTTTTTAAAAGGATCAACAGGCCAATCTATAATGGTTTCAAATTAGGAATGGTTTTGTGTCCGAACAGGCAATGTATGGAGAATTTAAAATTTTTTGACACGAATGGTATCCATCATCATTTTCGCGTAACACACTTTTAACAAATTTATTCAAATTACCTTCCAGATTAGATTTCTTAAGGCTTTCGGTAATCTCTTCCATCTATCAAACACATGTACGGCCAACACACACGACTGGAAAGCGAAATTCTCAATAAAATACTATCTTATCACTTTTTCGTTGAATCATACACTTTTTTCTGCATTTTCTGCCAGGCCCGACCGCGCGTTTCCGACTGTGTTTTCCACGCAATACCCACGCAACGGTAACGGTTGGGCCTGGGGACGAGGCTGTACTACGCGTAGGAAAATGATAATCAAAAGTATCAACTGATTATCACTTTTCCGCCCGTAATACAAATATATACAAAATTTGCCAACTTCGCAAGGCTATATTTTCTACATTTTACAACATTACCCAGCCGAACTTGGCAATCTTACTAAACTTTGGATGCTCTCTCAAGCTGTGGTGATATTTTTGGCTGTTTTGAATTTTCTCAAAATTTCATGTAAAAGGGGAAAGGTCCATTATAACCCCATTGTGAAAAAAGAGAACGTTCATCGCGATACTTTTCCGCATGGTGCATTGCTTCGACGATAGCGACTTTAAATGGTGATTTTTCATGGCCAAACCACAATGCATTGCGACTCAAAATGGCGTCGCTATTGATCGAAAGGTTGATTGCCTTGCAGTGAATTTTCGGTTTGCATTAATCTTGTGACGGCGGTCCGGCATTGCAAATGGTACTTCAAAGACCCAATAATTCATACGTAAATTCAAAAGAAATACATGTTTCCTTTTCCGGCTGATAATTTCAGCAAATATAAAATGATTGTAATTCCGAATAAAGAGTGCATATTAATTATACACAAGTTTGAATCAAACTGTATATTTCGAATAAAATCAGATTCATCTTATATGTACAGTTTAATTCAAGCTTGTGTATAATTAATATGCACTCCGTATTCGGAATTACATTCATTGTATAAATACATGTTTATTCAGCATCTTTATACCGGGTGGCGCAAAAAGTACTCCTTTTTGATTTAATCTAACAGAAAAACTATAGCACAGTTATCACAGCTAATTAAAGTACACCATATCCAGATATGTTATAAAATTGCTCTTAATTTTTCTTATCATCAGTGAAGTGTGCAATAATAACGAGAATAGTTTTGCAAATTTTTAGCAATCTCAAAAATGCTTGCTCGATTTAAAATTTCGATTTCAGGTAAAATCTCAGTGCAAAATATTAAATTTTAAAGTGCCCATGAAACAAAATTTCGTTCACCTATTTATTGGTTGCATTGCAAAGATCGCTTAAAATGACAATGTAACTTCTGTGGTACAATTTCTTCATTTTTGTGTTTAATATGTCGACCACGTTCCAAATTAGCGATGAGTTTTTAAAAGTTATTATGCACTGTGATGTCATGAATCGTGTAATTTGCATATCGAATAAAGTTGAATATTTCGTGAAGGAAAAGAGTTAGAGAAATTCTATCAAGGAAGTTACACTGTCATTTTTAGTGATCTTTGTAATGTAATTAATAAATAGTTGGACAAAATGTCGTTTCATAGACACTTTAATAAGTCAACTATTCCTGCATAAGATGCAATTTAGTTGGGTGTAATAGCTTTCTTAGTTTTTCTGTAATAGGAAATCAAAGAGGACTACTTTGTTTTTGGGTCGCCCGGTATACTGATACAGAAGAATGGTGTTGTGATGGTAAGTGCTGGAAAACAATTGTTAAATTTATATTGTGCTATACTTCTCGTAAGAATCGGATATTTTCTCCTTCTCACGTATGTGAAAAAATATGTGAACAAACTAAAGGATAGGACAAATATTAGAGTTCTTTTGCAATGGTATCGAATTCACTCAATCACATCGGCCAAAAGACGTTATTCCCGATTCTTAGGACAAGTGTGAACGAGGCTTAAATAAATACATGGAAGAGAAACGTAATTTATATAATTGTGCGGAGGCGGAAACGGTGCGGATTGAAGGAGCGGACAAAACGCGGAGCGGAGGAGGGATAAAACGAGGAGCGATAAGCGAAAGTTTTTTTGCAACCTTTTTGTGCATTAATAAAAAAAAACGATCGAAAAAATTAATATAGTGCAATCAGCGTTTGTTGATCTACGCGTTATTTCGGCAAATATTTTTCAGCTGCAAACTCATTTTTGATACACACTGCTGTTCAGTTTTTTCAATCACTGCACCAAAAGCACGTGGCCGCGAATCAAAATCTTCCCTGGGAAATTATAGTTGTATTTTTCCCTGGCTGATCCCATGTCTACGTATTAAACATAATTTCACTCAAGTATTTTATTGAAGTATATTTCAAAAATAATTCAAACATTTTTTCTACAATTGCGATAGCGTAATATTTCTAATATTTATCAGTTTTACATACTTTATTATAAATTGTGTATATTGCTCTTATCACAAAGTCTGACTTCACATATATTGTAATAAACATGCACTAGTTCAACATTTCTGCAGTTCTAAAGCAATAACAATAATCTCGACCAGTTTCAACATCATCACAAGCGATCAATCCGCTTTTATCATATTCATGAACAAAATATTATATTGAAAGTAGTTTGAAATAGAGATGACTTATTTAATTCATTGTTTCGCAAACTGCTCTTCAATTGAAACATTGTTCACACAACAACAGCAGTAAGAGACGATCTTTCTGTGGGCATTTCAGGAAGATCTTCCCAATTATAACGTTCGAAGTTGAAGCATTCAACTGACTTTAGATCATTTTTCTGTTCATCCGTCCCTCCCAGTACTACAATGTTGTTTCCAATGACAACTGCACGACATCCCGATCTCTTACATCTCATTGGTGGAAGCATATGACTTTGTTGCGTTTTGACATTGTACATTATAACTGTATTTAATCCATTGCCATCTTTGTCAGCGCCACCAATCACAACAATGTTATCTCCCCATCTCACAGTTGCCATATCACTCACTTTATACGGCAGTGGTGCCAGCTGTTTACATTCCAGTTTCTTTATATCGTACAGTACGACACTACCGAGGCTGTCTTTGTAGTACTTCGTTGTACTTCCGCCGAGGATCAAGAAATTGTCGTCAAAAATTTCCATACCGTGACCTTGTCTCGGTTCTGGCATTCTTGATAAGGTCTTCAAAGTATAGGGAGGAACAAGACGAACTTCATCAATACGAACAGATATTTGATCAAAACTTTCAATACAACCACCAGTAACATACAAGTGATCATTATACACCACACTGCTGTGTTTTAGCAACTTAGCAGGTAGTTTAACAGGACAGTCACTCCAGTGTGTTGAGAGGTCAGGGTTTGGGTCCATCTTCATTCTAATCATATTATCGAGAATGCCATCAGTGTAACCTCCAGCAGTGACCACGTGATTGTCGTAAACAAATGCCGTCGCTCCAAAACGATCAACTGGCATGGATTGCAGTGGAGCCCACGACTTTTGTGACCAGTTAAAGATCTCAACGGAACCATTTCGTGCGCCTCCAGCAACAAATATTTTGTCCTTATCACCACTTGATGTATTTGCTTTTTTCTTTGTGCTTTCTTTGATCCTGTCCTCTATTTTAACAAGAGCATCCTTCATTTGATCAAGACTTTCAACCAAAGCTGTCTTCAATCCTTTGACTTCATTGTTGACTGCTCCAATCTTTTCTCCCATATCGGCCTCACTCTTCTCTACACTGCCAATTTTCGATTCCATATCCGTAACTTTCTTCTCCATACTCGCCACATTCTTCTCTACACGGCCAATTTTCGATTCCGTATTTGTAATTTTGCTCTCCATATTCGTAATTTTCTTGTCCATATTGGCCAACGTTATCGTTATTTCTCCGCACGAGTGACATTTTAGCTTTCGGTATTCACATTGTTCGCTTTCATGGTGGACAAGATCTCGTTTGTTTACAGTCGCACCACATCCTTCGTTTGTGCAAACGACAGGAGCAAATCCACAGCTATCCTCATGGCGGTTGAGATGTTGTAGTTGTGGGATTTCTTGACAACCTCTGTTGTTGTAAACGCAATGAATATTTAATTCATTTATCACTTCTTTTACCATTCTTGGGGGTTCGGCCAAAGTCTCTACGGTCAGTTCGTCATTACACGTAGGGCATCTTTGCGCATTTCGGAGATGTTGGGTAATACAGGAACGGCAGAAACAATGTTGATTTCTCGAACACATGACCGGGTCCTTCAAAACGTTGAAGCAAATCAGACACAGGAAATTTCGATTGATTGTTGTCACGAACCTGTCCTCGTCGTAGC
This sequence comes from Muricea muricata, assembly GCA_963855995.1. Classification (NCBI taxonomy): domain Eukaryota; kingdom Metazoa; phylum Cnidaria; class Anthozoa; order Malacalcyonacea; family Plexauridae; genus Muricea; species Muricea muricata. Next base: position 4,115,303 of record OY979727.1, read on the forward strand.
CTTGTATGTACGATGCCATATTTCACGCCGTTTTTGCCGAGATTCTCGTCGCGTAATAATAAAGAAAGATCTTGACTTCAGTCTTTCTGTTGTGTAACCGTCGCTATACAGATATCGAAATCTTTAACAAAATGATTTGTCTAAAGCAACAGACAAATATCGCTTCCGCATATAAAAGCTTTTGAGCGTCCTTTGCACACAGGAATTTGAAATCATATGATATTGAATGTCTTGTGATTCAAGGTCATAACCTTATCATAAAAACACTGCCTTTCCATTGGTTACATCATGTTCACAAGAATGTTTTATTTCAATATATGCAAATGATTCCAAGAAAACAATTAGAATACTAAGAAATCCATTAGCAAAAGAAAAAATCCGAATACAATTTATCACGCCAAAAATTAATCACGCCATACATGTACAATTATGGAACAAAATTCTTGTATAATGGATTGAGATATCCCCATTGTAACAAAGAGAACGTTCATCACCTCAAATGGTGTTTTTACCGTAGCTGGACCACAATGCATTGCGTTCAAGATGGCGTCGCTACAGATAAAAAGGTCCATTGCCATGCAGTGTTAAGAAAATCAAACTGATTTTAGAACATTGGATTTTCGGTTTAGCATTCATCTTGCGACGGTGCCCCGGAATTCTGTAAAGTACTTCAAAAACTCATTGATATATAATGGACAATTTTTCAGCGCGTAATACAAATATATACAAAATTTGCAAAGTTCGCAGGGCTATAGTTTCCGTATTTTACAACATTTCGCCACCAAAATTTGCAATTCTGCTAATTTTAGGATGCTCTTTCTAACTGTGGAAAAATATTTCGTTCATCCTGCCTAGTTCGACCTTTAGTCTGTTATGCAAATTGTCCATTCGTGATTCATATTTGAACCAGTGAGCCAATTTAATGAAGGTTGCCCTGTTAAGTTTGTGGATGTGGCCATCACTATCCACTGCAGATTAGGTACAACTTACAGCATCAGAGTTTTGTATCAAGGCTATTTTTACAGCACAATTACATACATATATATGAGATTACAAGGAATTTGGTTTACAATCATTTACCGTATAAGGTCTATAATTACATCAAAGAATTTACTATAATTATCTATGGAATAGTGGTCATTTTTATCTAATTATTTCGTTATCTAATTATTCTCATTATCCAATTTCCAGTACATATATTTCCTTCGTCACATTGAGTGTTCAAACTAATGTCTCCTTTTTATAGTAACATTAACAAAATATTTGAGCATACTTTAACTCTCCCAAAAGTGTAAACTGTGAACTATGAGCGCACAGGGGACAAAGGATTTTTGCTTATTTTCACCTCTAAACTCGGAGTTATTTCTTTGAAACAGCATGGAAGGCAGATAGGAAAGCACAACGGCAAAATTACTTGGTACAAAGCATACACACATATGGTGAAAGGCAATTCCTATGCGTATCAGGGCCTAAGCAATAATCCATGATCCCTTGCGCGCTCATAGTTCACAGTTTACGCTTCTGGAAAGACAACCTTAATTGAATTAGCTGTATACTAATACAGAAACGTCCTGATTGCAAACTTTAATCGCAATTTTCTGACGCCTTTTTCGTGCATCGCATTTCGGTCGCGTCGAATGCAATTCAAACAATAGACAATGAGATGGGTAACCTCATTATCTGCAGTTTTAATTGCATTCAACGCGACTGAAATGCGACGTGTAAAACTGGCCTAAGCTTCTAACATTTAATTCTTAAACATAATTTTGTTTCAAAAATTCGTCAAATTACACCATGTTGACAAGAATGTTTTATTTCAATATATGAGTTCCAAGAAAACAATTAGAGTACTAAGAAATCTGAACGCCCACTCATACATACGCCACGTAATAAATATTTGTCATCACAATAGTACAAGCTTGACATTGTCAATTTTGCACTAAAAATGCTCACAAAATCCCTTAGCAATTTACTATGCCATACGTCTACAATTATGCAACAAAATTCTTAGAAAATTGATTAACATAACCCCATTGTAACAAAGAAAACGTTCATCGCGATACTTATTCGCATAGTGCATTGCTTCGACGGTAGCAACTTTAAATGGTGTTTTTACACTGGCTAGACCACAATGCATTGCGACTCAAGATGGCGTCGCTATTGATCAAAAGGTTGATTGCCTTGCAGTGAATTTTCAGATTGCATTCATCTTGTGACAGTGGTCCGGCATTGTAAATGGTACTTCATAAACTCAGTAATTCATACGTATAAATTCAAAAGAAATACATGTTTCCTTTTCCGGCTGATGGTTTCAGCAAATATGAAGTGAGTTTAATTCCGAATAACGAGTGCATATTAATTATACACAAGTTTGAATTAAACTGTATATTTCGAATCAAATCAGATTCATCTTCAGCAGAGTTTGCAAGATATAGCGCTATATTTAGAAGCGCAATTAATTTGTTTAATTAATCAATTAATTAATTGCGCTTGTAAAAAATAACGCCATATCTTGCAAACTCTGCTGAAGACGAATTTGATTTGATTCGAAATATACAGTTTAATTCAAACTTGTGTATAATTAATATGCACTCCTTATTCGGAATTACATTCATTTTATAAATTCATGTTTATTTAGCATCTTTATACCGGGTGACGCAAAAAAGTACTCCTTTTTGGTTTGATCTAACAGAAAAACTAGGACAGTTATCACAGCTAATTAAATTACACCTTATCCAGATAGATTATAAAATTGCTCTTAATTTTTTCTTAACATCAGTGAAATGAGCAATAATAACGGGAATAGTTTTGCAAATTTTTAGCAATCTCAAAAATGCTTGCTCGATGTAAAATTTCGATATCTCAGTAAAAATTCAGTTAAAATCTCAGTGCAATATATTGAAGTGCACATTAAACAAAATTTCGTTCACCTATTTATTGGTTGCATTGCAAAGATCGCTTAAAATGACAATGTAACTGTGGTACAATTTCTTCCTTTTTGTGTTTAATATGCCGACCACGTTCCAAATTAGCGATGAGTTTTTGAAAGTTATTATGCACAGTGATGTCATGAATCGTGTAATTTGCATATGGAATAAAGTTGAATATTTCGAGAAGGAAGAGAGTTAGAGACATTCTATCAAAGAAGTTACACTGTCATTTTTAGTGATCTTGGCAATGCAATCAATAAATAGTTGGACAAAATTTCGTTTCATAGACACCTTAATAAGTCAACTATTCCTGCATAAGATGCAATTTAGTTGGCTGTAATAGCTATCTTAGTTTTTCTGTAATAGGAAATCAAACAGTAATACTTTGTTTTTGGGTCGCCCTGTATACTGATAGAGAAGAATGGTGTTGTGATGGTAAGTGCTGGAAAACAATTGTTAAATTTATTTTGTACTATACTTGTCGTAAGAATCGGAGATTTTCTCCTTCTCACGTATGTGAAAAAATATGTGAACAAACTAAAGTATAGGACAAATATTAGATTGCTTTTGCAATGGTATCGAACTCACTTAATCACATCGGCCAAAAGACGTCATTCCTGATTCTTACGACAAGTGTAAACGAGGCTGAAGTAAATACATGGAAGAGAACCGTAATTTATATAATTGTGCGGAGGCGGAAACGGTGCGGACTGAAAAAGCGGTCAAAACACGGAGCGGAGGAGAGGATAAAACGCGGAGCGATAAGCGACAGTTTTTTTGCAACCTTTTTGTGCATTAATAAAAAAAAACGATCGAAAAAATTAATATAGTGCAATTAGCGATTGTCTAGGGCTGCTCTACGCGTTATTTCATCAAATTTTTTTCAACTGTAAACTCACTTTGATACACACTGCTGTTCAGTTGTTTCAATCACTGCACCAAAAGCACGTGGCCGCGAATCGAAATCTTTTCTGGGAAATGATAGTTTTGTTTTTCCTGATTGATCCCACGTCTACATATTGAACATAATTTTCACTCAAGTATATTTCAAGAATAATTCAAACATTTATTTCTACAAGTGCGATGCCCTAATAGTTCTAATACTTATCAGTTTTATATACTTATTATAAATTGTGTATACTGCTCTTATTACAAAGTCTGACTTCACATATATTGTAATGAACATGCACTAGTTCAACATTTCTGCAGTTCTAAAGCAATAACAATAATCTCGACCATTTTCAACATCACAAACGATCAATCCGCTTTTATCATATTCACGTACAAAATATTATATTGAAAGTAGTTTGAAATAGAGATGACTTATTTGATTCATTGTTTCTCGAACTGTTCTTCAATTGAAACACTGTTCACACAACAACAGCAGTATGAAGCGATCTCTCTTTGGACATTTCAGGAAGATCTTCCCAATTATAACGTTCGAAGTTGAAGCATTCAACTGACTTTTGCCTAATTTCCTCTCGATCATACCCTCCCAGTACTACAATGTTGTTTCCAATAACAACTGCAGTACATCCCCGTCTCTTACATCTCATTGGTGGAAGCATATGACTTTGTTCCGTCTTGACATTGTACATGATAACTGTATTTATTTTTCTGTCATCTTTGTCTTGGCCACCAATCACAACAATGTTATCTCCCCATCTCACAGTTGCCATATCACTCACTTCATACGGCAGTGGTGCCAGCTGTTTACATTCCTGTTTCTTTATATCGTACAGTACGACACTACTGAGGTTGCCGTCGCAGTACCAAGTTGCACTTCCACCAAGGATCAACAAACTGTCGTCAAAAATTTCCATACCGTGACCTTGTCTAGGTTCTGGCATTTTTGATAAGGTCTTCACAGTATAGGGAGGAACAAGACGAACTTCATCAATACGATCAGATACTTGATTAAAACTTTCAATGTAACCACCAGTAACATACAAGTGATCATTATTCACCACACTGCTGTGGTAAGCCAACTTAGCAGGTAGTTTAACAGGACAGTCACTCCAGTGTGTTGAGAGGTCTGGGTGTGGGTCAATCTTCATTCTGATCATATTATCGACAAAGCCAAAACCAGAACCACCACAGTAACCTCCAGCAGTGACCACGTGATTGTCGTGAACAAATGCAGTCGCTCCAGGACGTTGGTGTGGCAAGGATTGCAATGGAGCCCACGATTTTTGTGACCAGTTAAAGATCTCTACAGAGTCAGTGTCCACGCCTCCAGCAACAAATATTTTGTTCCTATCACAGCTTGGTGTATTTCTCATTTTTCTTGAGTTTTCTTTGACGCTGTCCTCCATTTTGATAAGAACATCCTTCATTAGATTAAAACTTTCAGCCACAGCTGTCTTCAATCCTTTGACTTCATTGTTGACTGCTCCAATCTTTTCTCCCATATCGACCACACTCTTCTCTACACTGCAAATTTTCTTCTCCATTTTCGCCAACGTTATAGTCATTTCTCCGCACGAGTGACATTTCAGCTTTCTGTATTCACATTGTTCGCTTTCATGGTGGACAAGATCTCGTTTGTTTACAGTCGTACCACATCCTTCGTTTGTGCAAACGACTGGAGCAAATCCACAGCTATCCTCGTGGCGGTTGAGATGTTGTAGTTGTGGGATTTCTTGACAACCTCTGTTGTTGTAAACGCAATGAATATTTAATTCATTAATCACTTCTTTTACCATTCTTGGTGGTTCGGCCAAAGTCTCTACGGTCAGTTCGTCATTACACGTAGGGCATCTTTGCGCATTTTGGAGATGTTGCGTAATGCAGGGACGGCAGAAACAATGTTGATTTCTCGAACACATGACTGGGTCCTTCAAAACGTTGAAGCAAATCAGACACAGGAAATTTCGATTGATTGTTGTAACGAACCTGTCCTCGTCGTAGCCTTGTATGTAAGATGCCATATTTCACGTCGTTTTTGTTGAGATTCTTGTCGCGTAATAATAAAGAAAGATCTTGACTTCAGTCTTTCTGTTGTGTAACCCTGACTATATAGATATTCAAATCTTTAACAAAATGATTTGTTTCAAGCAACAGACAAATATCGCTTCCGCATATAAAAGCTTTTAAGCGTCCTTTCCAGACAGGAATTTGAAATCATATGATATTGAATGTCTTGTGATTCAAGGTCATAACCTCATCATAAAAACACTGCCTTTCCATTGGTTACATCATGTTCACAAGAATGTTTTATTTCAATATATGGAAATGAGTTCCAAGAAAACAATTAGAATACTAAGAAATCTGAACGCCCACTCATACATACGCCACGTAATAAATATTTGTCATCACAATAGTACAAGCTTGACTATGTCAGTTTTGCATTAAAAATGCTCACAAAATCCCTTAGCAAAAGAAAAAATCCGAATACAATTTACCATTTAAAATTAATCACGCCATACATGTACAATTATGAAACAAAATTCTTATAAAATTGATTGACATATCCCCATTGTAACAAAGAGAACGTTCATCGCGATATTTTTCCCGTATGGCATATCGTTCCTTGGATAGAAACTTTATATGGTGTTTTTACCGTAGCAGGACCACAATGCATTGCGATTCAAGATGGCGTCGCTACAGATAAAAAGGTACATTGCCATGCAGTGTTGTGAAAATCAAACTGATTTTAGATCATTGGATTTTCGGTTTAGCATTCATCTTGCGACGGTGCCCCGGAATTCTATAAAGTACTTCAAAAACTCATTGATATATAATGGACAATTTTTCCGCGCGTGATACAAATATATAAAAAATTTGCAAACTTCGCAGGGCTATATTTTCCGTATTTTACAACATTTCGCCACCAAAATTTGCAATTCTACTATAATTTTAGGATGCTCTTTCTTACTGTGGTAAACGATTTCGTTCATCCTGCCTAGTTCGACCTTTAGTCTATTATGCAAATTGTAATTCATATAATCATATTTGAACCAGTGAGCCAATTTAAAAAAGGTTGCCCCCCCCCCCCAAAGTGTAAACTGTAAACTATGAGCGCACAGGGGATAACGGATTTTTGCTTATTTGCACCTCTAAACTCGGAATTATTTCTTTGAAGCAGCATGGAAGGCAGATAGGAAAGCACAATGGCAAAATTACTTGGTACATATATATATATACAGTATATATATATATATATATGGTGAAAGGCAAGTCCCATGAGCATCAGGGCCTAAACAATAATCCATCATCCCTTGCGCGCTCATAGTTCACAATTTACGCTTCTGGAAAGACAACCTTAATTGAATTAGCTGTATACTGATAGAGAAACGTCCTGATTGCAAACTTTAATCGCAATTTTCTAACGCCTATTTCGTGCATCGCATTTCAGTCCCGTCGAATGCAATTCAAACAATAGATAATGAGGTGGGTAACCTCATTATCTGCAGTTTTAATTGCATTCAACGCGACTGAAATGCGACGTGTAAAACTGGCCTAAGCTTCTAACATTTAATTCTTAAACATAATTTTGTTTCAAAAATTCGTCAAATTACACCATGTTGACAAGAATGTTTAATTTCAATATATTTAAACCAGTTCCAAGAAAATAATTAGAATACTTAAGAAATCTGAACGCGCACTCGTACATACGCCACGTATCAAATATTTGTCATCACAATAGTACAAGCTTGACTTCGTCAATTTTGCACTAAAAATGCTCACAAAATCCCTTAGCAATTTATTATGCCATACGCGTAGAATTATGCAACAAAATTCTTAGAAAATTGATTAACATAACCCCTTTGTAACAAAGAGAACGTTCATCGCGATACTTTTTTGCATGGTGCATTGCTTCGACGGTAGCGACTTTAAATGGTGTTTTTACACTGGCTAGACCACAATGCATTGCGACTCAAGATGGCGTCGCTATTGATCAAAAGTTTGATTGTCTTGCGGTGAATTTTTGGTTTGCATTCATCTTGTGACAGTGGTCCGGCATTGCAAATGGTACTTCATAAACTCAATAATTCATGCCTAAATTCAAAAGAAATACATGTTTATTCAGCATCTTTATACCGGGGCGCAAAAAAGTACTCCTTTTTTATTTGATCCAACAGAAAAACCATAGGACAGTTATCACAGCTAATTAAATTACATTTTATCAAGATATGTTGTAAAATTGCTCTTAATTTTTTCTTAACATCAGTCAAATGAGCAATAATAACGAGAATAGTTTTGCAAATTTTTAGCAATCTCAAAAATGCTTGCTCGACTTAAAATTTCGGTAGCTCAGTAAAAATGCAGTTAAAATCTCAGTGCAATATATTGAAGTGCCCATTAAACAAAATTTCGTTCACCTGTTTATTGGTTGCATTGCAAAGATCGCTTAAAATCACAATGTAACTTCTTTAGTATAATTTCTCCAAGCTCACTTTGCTCAAGCTCGCTTGAGATATTCAACTTCATTCGATATAACAAATACATAACCTATGACATCACAGTGCAAAATAAGCATGACATCAAAAAATGACTAAAAGTGTGCTGTACATGCGTAAACTACGATTAATCGCTTGGTGTCTTCATTTTTGTGTTCACTGTGTCGACCACGTTGCAAATTAGCGATGACTTTTGGAAAGTTATTATGCACAGTGATGTCATGAATCATGTAATTTACATATCGAATAAAATTGAATATTTCGAGAAGGAAGAGAGTTAGAGAAATTCTACCAAAGAAGTTACATTGTCATTTTTAGTGATCTTTGCAATGCAATCAATAAATAGTTGGATAAAATTTCGTTTCATAGACACTTTATTAATTCAACTATTCCTGCATAAGATGCAATTTAGTTGGCTGTAATAGCTATCTTAGTTTTTCTGTAAAAGGAAATCAAAGAGCAATACTTTGTTTTTGGGTCGCCCGGTATACTGATAGAGAAGAATGGTGTTGTGATGGTAAGTGCTGGAAAACAATTGTTAGATTTATTTTGTGCTATACTTGTCTTAAGAATCGGAGATTTTCGCTTTTTAACGTATGTGAATAAATATGTGAACAAACTAGAGCATAGGACAAATGTTAGGTTGCTTTTGCAATGGTATCGAATTCCCTTAATCACATCGGCCAAAAGACGTTATTCCTGATTCTTACGACAAGCGTAAACGAGGCTTAAATAAAATACATGGAAGAAAAACGTAATTTTTATAATTGTGCGGAGGCGGAAACTGTGCGGATTGAAGAAGCGAACAAGACACGGTGCGGATTAGAGGATAAAATGCGGAGCGATAATCGTCATTTTTTTGCAAACTTTTTGTGCATTAATAAAAAAAAACGGTCGAAAAAATTAATATAGTGCAATCAGCGTTTGTCTTGTTGTTGCTCTACGCGTTATTTCAGCAAATATTTTTCAACTGCAAACTCATTTTTGATACACACTGCTGTTCAGTTTTTTCAATCACTGCACCAAAAGCACGTGGCCGCGAATCAAATTTGATCTTTTGTGGGAAATTATAGTTGTGTTTTTCACGACTGATCCCACGTCTACATATTGAACATAATTTTCATTCGAGTATTTTATTGAAGTATATTTCAAAAATAATTCGAACATTTTTTCTATAATGCGATGCCGTAATAGTTATAATATTTATCAATTTTATATACTTTATTATAAATTGTGTATATTGCTCTTATCACAAAGTCTGACTTCACATATATTGTAATGCACATGAACTAGTTCAGCATTTCTGCAGTTCTAAAACAATAACAATATTCTCGACCAGTTTCAACATCACAAACGATCAATCTACTTTTATCATATTCATGTACAAAATATTATATTGCAAGTAGTTTGAAATAGCGATGACTTATTGAACTCATTGTTTCTCGAACTGTTCTTCAATTGAAACATTGTTCACACAACAACAGCAGTAGGAAACGATCTTTCTGTGGACATTTCAGGAAGATCTTCCCAATTATAACGTTCGAAGTTGAAGCACTCAACTGACTTTAGATCATTTCTTTGTTCATCCATCCCTCCCAGTACTACAATGTTGTTTCCAATAACAACTGCAGTACATGCCGATCTCTTACATCTCATTGGTGGAAGCATGTGACTTTGTTGCGTCTTGACATTGTACATGATAACTGTATTTAATTTATTGCCATCTTTGTCTAGGCCACCAATCACAACAATGTTATCTCCCCATCTCACAGTTGCCATACCACTCATTTCATATGGCAGTGATGCCAGCTGTTTACATTCCAGTTTGTTTATATCGTACAGTACGACACTACTGAGGTTGTCTTTGTAGAACATAGTTGTACTTCCACCAAGGATCAACAAATTGTCGTGAAAAATTTCCAAGAACATGATTAGAATACTAAGAAATCTGAACGCCAACCGATACGTACGCCAAGTAATAAATATTTGTCATCACAATAGTACAAGCTTGACCTTGTCAATTTTGCACTAAAAATGCTCACAAAATCCCTTCGCGAAAAAAAATAATCCGAATACAATTTATCATTTAACATTAATCATGCCATACAATTATGGAACAAAATTCTTAGAAAATTGATTGACATATCCCCATTGTAACAAAGAGAACGTTCATCGCGGTATTTTCCCACGTATGGCATATCGTTCCGAGGATAGAAACTTTAAATGGCGTTTTTACCGTAGCTGGACCACAATGCATTGCGATTCAAGATGGCGTCGCTACAGAGAAAAAGGTACATTGCCATGCAGTGTTGGGAAAATCAAACTGATTTTAGAACATTGAATTTTCGGTTTAGCATTCATCTTGCGACGGTGCCCCGGAATTCTGTAAAGTACTTCAAAAACTCATTGATATATAATGGACAATTTTTCAGCGCGTAATACAAATATATATACAAAATTTGCAAAGTTCGCAGGGCTATATTTTCCGTATTTTACAACATTTCACTACCAAAATTTGCAATTCTACTAATTTTAGGATGCTCTTTCTAACTGTAGTAAAAGATTTCGTTCATCCTGCCTAGTTCGACCTTTAGTCTATTATGCAAATTTCCATTCGTAATTCATATTTGAACCAGTGAGCCAATTTAATAAAGGTTGCCCTGTTAAGTTTGTGGATGTGGCCATCACTATCCACTGCAGATTAGGTACAACTTACAACATCAGAGTTTTGTATCAAGGCTATTTTTACAGCACAATTACATACATATATATGAGATTACAAGGAATTTGGTTTACAATCATTTACCGTATAAGGTCTATAATAACATCAGGGAATTTACTATAATTATCTATGGAATAATGGTCATTTTTATCTAATTATTTCGTTGTCTAATTATTCTCACTATCCAATTTTCAGTACATATATTTCCTTCGTCACATTGAGTGTTCAAACTAATGTCTCCTTTTTATGGTGACATTAACAAAATATTTGAGCATACTTTAACCCTCCCAAAAGTGTAAACTGTTAACTATGAGCGCACAGGGGATAACGGATTTTTGCTTATTTGCACCTCTAAACTCGGAATTATTTCTTTGAAGCAGCATGGAAGGCAGATAGGAACGCACAATGGCAAAATTACTTGGTACAAAGCATACACACATATGGTGAAAGGCAATTCCCATAAGTATTAGGACCTAAACAATAATCCATCAACCCTTGCGCGCTCATAGTTCACAGTTTACGCTTCTGGAAAGACAACCTTAATTGAATTAGCTGTATACTGATAGAGAAACGTCCTGATTGCAAACTTTAATCGCAATTTTCTAACAACTTTTATCTGCAGTTTGAATTGCATTCAACGCGACTGAAATGCGACGTGTAAAACTGGCCTAAGCTTCTAACATTTAATTCTTAAACATAATTTTGTTTAACAAATTCGTCAAATCACACCATGTTGACAAGAATGTTTAATTTCAATATATTTAAACGAGTTCCAAGAAAATAATTAGAATACTAAGAAATCTGAACGCCCACCGGTACATACGCCACGTATTAAATATTTTTCATCACGATAGTACTAAAAATGCTCACAAAATCCCTTCGCAATTTATTATGCCATACGTGTACAATTATGCAACAAAATTCTTAGAAAATTGATTAACATTGCCCCATTGTAACAAAGAGGACGTTCATCGCGATACTTTTTCGCATGGTGCATTGCTTCGACGATAGCGACATTAAATGGTGTTTTTACACTGTCTAGACCACAATGCATTGCGACTCAAGATGGCGTCGCTATTGATCAAAAGGTTGATGGCCTTGCAGTGAATTTTCGGTTTGGCATTCATCTTGTGACAGTGGTCCTGCATTGCAAATGGTACTTCATAAACTCGATAAATCATGCGTAAATTCAAAAGAAATACATGTTTATTTGGCATCTTTATGCCGGGTGGCGCAAAAAAGTACTCTTTTTTATTTGATCTAACAGAAAAACTATAGGACAGTTATGACAGCTAATTAAGTTACATCTTATCCAGATATGTTATAAAATTGCTCTTAATTTTTTCTTAACATCAGTGAAATGAGCAATAATAACGAGAATAGTTTTGGAAATTTTTAGCAATCTCAAAAATGCTTGCTCGATTTAACATTTCGATAGCTCAGTAAAAATTCAGTTAAAACCTCAGTGCAATATATTAAAATTTGAAGTGTCCATGAAACAAAATTTCGTTCACTTATTTATTGATTACATTGCGAAGATCGCTTAAAATGACAATGCAGCTTCTTTAGTATAATTTCTCTAGCTCACTTCCTTCTTGAGATATTCAACTTCATTCGATATGACAATTACATAACCTATGACATCACAGTGCAAAATAAGTATGACGTCAACAAATGACTAAAACTGTGCTGTACATGCGTAAACTACGATTAATCGCTTGGTGTCTTCATTTTTGTGTTTAATATGTCGACCACGTTCCAAATTAGCGATGAGTTTTTAAAAGTTATTATGCACAGTGATGTCATAAGTTGTGTAATTTGCATATGGAATAAAGTTGAATATTTCGAGAAGGAAAAGAGTTAGAGAAATTCTACCAAAGAAGTTACATTGTTATTTTAAGTGATCTTTGCAATGCAATCAATAAATAGTTGGACAAAATTTCGTTTCATAGACACTTCAATAAGTCAACTATTCCTTCATAAGATGCAATTTAGTTGGCTGTAATGGCTATCTTAGTTTTTCTGTAATACGAAATCAAAGAGGAGTACTTTGTTTTTGGGTCGCCCGGTATACTGATAGAGAAGAATGGTGTTGTTATGATAAGTGCTGGAAAACAATTGTTAAATTTATTTTGTGCTATACTCGTCGTAAGAATCGGAGATTTTCTCCTTCTAACGTATGTGAATAAATATGTGAACAAACTAAAGGATAGGACAAATATTAGATTGCTTTTCCAATGGTATCGAATTCACTCAATCACATCGGCCAAAAGACCACCAGTATTAGTATCACCAGACGTAGACAACCAATCAATCATCCATACTGCATCAAAGGTAAAGAACTTAAAGATATGACAGCAGAGAAGGATCTGGGAATCTGGATCGCGAGCGACCTAACCTGGTCTAAACACGTTTTAGACCGGTGTGCTCGGGCCAACAAACTTCTTGGATTTGTAAAGCGATGTTCTGGAGAAATAAGCGATGTGAGGACCCGCCGGACTCTGTATCTATCTTTGGTTCGCTCGGTTTTCGGTTACTCAAGCCAGGTTTGGTCGCCTCAAACCGTTACCCTTATCCAACGTGTGGAGCGGGTCCAAAAGAGGGCAACGAAGTACACCCTAAACCTTCCGTACCTGTGCAGCGAGACTTATCGGGAACGACTTGTCAGCTTGGGCCTCTTACCACTCTCTTACTGGCATGAGTATTTTGATCTCGTATTCTTTTTTAAAGCGGTGAACGGTTTGGTCGACGTGTCCCATGATGTCCTCCCTGAAGTCATTTCTGAAACCAGAACGACCAGATCCTCCAGTGGCAACCAAATTTCCTTCCGCCCGGCCAAATGCAAAACCTCTACCTACCAACGCTCCTTCTTCATTCGTGCAACTAGAACCTGGAACTCTTTACCAACTACACTAAGATCTCCTGGCATTAATATTAGACAATTTAAAACCGATTTACAAAATTACTACCTGATAGCCCTAAGAGAATGCTTCAACGAAGAAGATCCGAGGACATGGAAGACTATATGTCTGAAGTGTAACACTAGTCGTAACTTACGTTCCAAGCTAACTTGTTGTTTTTAATGGTCTCTTGTCCATGTACTGTGAGTGTGTGTGTGTTATTATAATTGTGTGTATTATTGTATAAAGGACCCACAGTAATTGGTTTACACTGTTGTGGTGTCCCTGCCATTCTTGTCTATGTTTTTGTCTAGATGTCTATTTGTAAATCTGTTAAATACTTTTGGTAAAGTTAAATAAATAAATAAATAAAGACATCATTCCCGATTCTTAGGACAAGTGTGAACGAGGCTTAAATAAAATACATGGAAGTGAAACGTAATTTTTATAATTGTGCGGAGGCGGAAAGTGCGCGGATTGAAGGAGCGGAGGAAACACGGAGCGGAGGAGAGGATAAAACACGGAGCGATAAGCGTCAGTTTCTTGCAACCTTTTTGTGCATTAATAAAAAAAAAACGATCGAAAAAATTAATATAGAGTAGTGCAATTAGCTCAAAAATAATTCAAACATTTTTTCTATAATGCGATGCCGCAATAGTTCTAATATTTATCAGTTTTATATACTTTATTATAAATTGTGTATATTGCTCTTATCACAAAGTCTGACTTCACATAAATTGTAATGAACATGCACTAGTTCAACATTTCTGCAGTTCTAAAACAATAACAATAATCTCGACCAGTTTCAACATCACAAACGATCAATCCACTTTTATCATATTCATGTACAAAATATTATACTGAAAGTAGTTTGAAATAGAGATGACTTATTTAATTCATTGTTTCGCGAACTGCTCTTCAATTGGAACATTGTTCACAGAACAACAGCAGTATGACACCATCTTCCTGTGGACATTCCAGGAAGTTCTTCCCAATTATAACGTTCGAAGTTGAAGCATTCAACTGACTTTTGCCTATTTCCCTGTTCATCTTCCCCTCCCAGCACCACAATGTTGTTTTCAATAACAACTGCAGTACATCCCCATCTCTTACATCTCATTGGTGGAAGCATGTGACTTTGTTGCGTCTTGACATTGTACATGATAACTGTATTTAATTCATTCTTATCTTTGTCTTTGCCACCAATCACAACAATGTTATCTCCCCATCTCACAGTTGCCATACCACTCACTTCATATGGCAGCGATGCCAGTTGTTTACATTCCAGTTTCTTTAAATCGTACAGTACGACACTACTGAGGTTGTCGTCGCAATAGTCAGTTGTACTTCCACCAAGGATCAACAAACTGTCGTCAAAAATTTCCATACCGTGACTTTGTCTGGGTTCTGGCATTCTTGATAAGGTCTTCACAGTATAGGGAGGAACAAGACAAACTTCATCAATACGATCAGATACTTGCTCAAAACTTTCAATACAACCACCAGTAACATACAAGTGATCATTATACACCACACTGCTGTGCGAAGCCAACTTAGCAGGTAGTTTAACAGGATGGTCACTCCAGTGTGTTGAAAGATCAGGGTTTGGGTCAATCTTCATTCTAATCATATTATCGAAAAAGTTGAAACTTAGACTGCAACCTCCAGTAGTGACCACGTGATTGTCGTGAACAAATGCAGTCGCTCCAAAACGATTCTGTGGCAAGGATTGCAATGGAGTCCACGACTTTTGTGACCAGTTAAAGATCTCTACGGAACCATTTCCTGCGCCTCCAGCAACAAATATTTTGTCCTCATCACCACTTGGTGTATTTCTTATTTTTCTTGTATTTTCTTTGATGCTGTTCTCCATTTTGACAAGAACATCTTTCATTTGATCGAAACTTTCAACCAAAGCTGTCTTCAATCCTTTGACTTCATTGTTGACTGCTCCAATCTTTTCTCCCATATCGGCCACACTCTTCTCTACACTGCCAATTTTCGATTCCGTATTTGTAATTTTCTTCTCCATTTTCGTAATTTTCGTCTGCATGCTCGCCATATTCTTTTCTACACTGCCAATTTTCAATTCCGTATTTGTAATTTTACTTTCTATTTTCGTAACTTTCTGCTCCATATTCGCCAACGTTATCGTCATTTCTCCGCACGAATGACATTTCAACTTTCGGTATTCACATTGTTCGCTTTCATGGTGGACAAGATCTCGTTTGTTTACAGTCACACCACATCCTTCGTTTGTGCAAACGACAGGAACAAATCCACAGCTATCCTCATGGCGGTTGAGATGTTGTAGTTGTGGGATTTCTTGACAACCTCTGTTGTTGTAAACGCAATGAATATTTAATTCATTAATCACTTCTTTTACTATTCTTGGTGGTTCCGCCAAAGTCTCTACAGTCAGTTCGTCATTACACGTAGGACATCTTTGCGCATTTTGGAGATGTTGCGTAATACAGGGACGGCAGAAACAATGTTGATTTCTCGAACACATGACCGGGTCCTTCAAAACGTTGAAGCAAATCAGACACAGGAAATTTCGATTGATTGTTGTCACGAACCTGTCCTCGTCGTAGCCTTGTATGTAACATGCCATATTTCACGCCGTTTTTGTCCAGATTCTCGTCGCGTAATAATAAAGAAAGATCTGTATTGACTTCAGTCTTTCTGTTGTGTAACCCTCGCTATATAGATATCGAAATCTTTAACAAAATGATTTGCTTATTAAAGCAACAGACAAATATCGCTTCCGCATATAAGAGCTTTTGAGCGTCCTTTCCAGACAGGAATTTGAAATCATATAATATAAATGTCTTGTGATTAAAGGTCATAACCTTATCATAAAACACTGCCCTTCCATTGGTTACATCATGTTCACAAGAATGTTTTATTTCAAAATATGGAAATGAGTTCCAAGAATATAATTAGTATATACTAAGAAATCTGAACGCCCACCGATACATACGCCACGTATTAAATATTTGTCATCACAATAGTACAAGCTTGACTTTGTCAATTTTGCACTAAAAATGCTCACATAATCCCTTAGCAAAAGAAAAAATCCGAATGCAATTAATCATTTAAAACTAATCCCGCCATACATGTACAGAGCAAAGTGAAAACAGGGTGGCGGGTGTGACCTTGGAACTACAAGTGAACTGGTCGCTGAAAAAAAAATTAAATCTATTCCTCGTTTATTAAACGGAATTTATTGCAGTGCAGTGATGGAATTGTTATACGTACATTCAAATCGCATTTCTTTGATTTAAATCATTGTACAGCGTAAAAAATAATGAAAATTACTGTACTATTTATCTTACAGTTTAGAACCTACTATTCCAGAACTGTCCATGTTACAACCAAACAATAGAAATGGTCACGTGTTGCTATTAAAATGGTATACTCGAACAAAACTTCAAAGATTTCTACCCATTTTTGCCGAGATATTTCTGCCCGTTTTTGCCGAGATATTTCCGTTTTTGCCGAGATATTCACAATTTTTATAAAGGTATTTTATGACGTCAGAGACGCCTAATTTGCATGCTTCAAAAAACCTAAATCTCTCAGTAAAACGAACAAGATATCCAGAAACTAAGAACGCCATCAAGACTTGTCTGGAAATGCTCTACTGTTGCCTTTAAAATTTGTTGCAGTGGCACTTTAACTTACCAGTGGCCTTCTTCTTCACGCTCTTTTGTTTTTTCTTGAATGGAACATATTTAGCCTGGGTACAGTTGTCTTCAGGCTCAATGTAATAAGAACAATTTCGTACATACTCAACACTTTCATCATCGAATAACAGTCTCATTTCGTAGCTACGCCGTGCAACCTAGCTACCAACACAGAACGCCCATCCCCAGTGACCTGCCGCTGACAACGTAAAGAACGAGGTCTTTGGTGCACTGACTCTGTCGTTCAGTAAAACTTGATTGGTATCCTGTATTTAGAAATAAACTGGAGTCAACGATAATGAGAAAAAACGATTATACATACTTTCATGTCAATGTGGTCAGGGCGAAGCTACGGGAAGAACAGGAAAATATATGAATATACCCCCTCCCCAAAATTGTACGCTTTGGTCTTAGCTCAACCAAGAGTGCTTACGAACAGACCGTTTTCAATAGGGCGAATTTGTTCACGCGAAGTGAGCACTCGTGTGTTGTCAGTTGCACGCCTTACCTGCATGGAAATATATGAAACAAGAAAGCTTGTGGGCAGGCATGTAAAACACAGTAAAGAAATGAACAAAAGAGCAGTTCGTGCACCTAAAATAAACTTTAATCTGAATATTAGTATTTTGAAACCAGGATAAGACCAGAATGAGTTTGTCATATTTCGACTGTATTTGGAAATATGCTGGGTCTATAGTTATCGAAAACTCATTCTTATCTTTTGCAATCCGTATCCTGGTTTTCAAGATGCTAGTATTCAGGGTATGCTTTATTCTAATTCTTTTGGAAATCGTTGCCAGGTATTTATACCTGTCCCGTTTTGAGCTGGTTTCGACTATTGGACTTTTTGTATTATAATCTCAATCAAAATCCTGAACTTCTGCATTATGGTAATAATTCCGTGTTTTCAGTACGCGAAATTGAATTTTAATCCAAGCCCTAAATCTAATAAAAAACATGACAAATAAAACGCTGGTTAGGATTAGGGTTTGGGTTAGCGCTTGGATTAAGATTTATATGAGAACACGGAATTATTACCTGCATTACTGAGTCTGAATTAGCCTGCAATCAAGTGTCAGGATGCGGAACAATATTGTTGACAACATTGCACAATCTTGGCAGCAAAACATTGTTCAATCCTGTTTTCATGAAGTCTGTTTACTGTGCAAGCGGGATGGTTTTCTTTACTTTTCTCTCTCTCTCTCTCTGTTTGAGCTTTTTTGCATCCACATTTTTCGTTTGTCACCAGTTAGAAGAAGCGCTAAGATCAAAAGAGGCTGAACTACAGGACGCCTACGACAAACTGTCGCAGAGGAAGGAAGACTTAGAATTGCTGAATCAGCGGATTGCCGAAGAAGAGGCGGAAGTTGAAAGACTGAGGAGAGAACTGGGGGATGGTAAGTTTGTGTTGTCCCCCCCCCTGCAACCATACTTAAAAGTATGTGGTTGTGTTGTGGTGCCCTGGTCCCCTAGAACCCTAAAATATTTCGTGCCATTGATTTGGATAAGACTCGCGACCAATCCCAGTTGGCTCGATATCTCAATTCGTAGAGCGACGATCTAAAAATCGAGTTCAAATCCCGCTCAAGACTTTTCGTTGGTTTAAGTGTCAGATTGATATGAATCTAGTTTTTCGTATATCTGAGGATGGTTCTGAAATGTCATTCATCATGTTTACTTTCTAGATGCCGCCATACCGCAAAAGATGCTTGATCGACTGAGGAAGGAGCTTGAAGATGTCATCCAAGGGTTGGAAAAACGTTTACAAGAACAACAAGATTTTGCTAAGGAGCAACAAGCCAGAATACAAGAACTCGAGCTAGAAGGAGAAGATTTAAGAGCCGAACTTGAAGAAGGGAAAGACGCCATACAACGTTTGGAGGACATGGAACAAAAATTACAATGTACGTCAAAGAATGGACCATTCCCCTTTTAGACAAACTTTTGAATTAGGAATATTCATTAGCACAGCTGAAACGAGCATCCTATACTTAGTAAAATTGTGAAGTTTTGTTGCAAAACATTGTAAAATGTGGAAAATATAGTCCTGCGAAGTTTGCAAATTTTGTATACTTTTGTATTTTGGCGCGGAAAAGTGTAATCAGATTTCGAAATGTGATTACACTTTTCCACGCATAATACAAAAGTATACAAAATTTGCAAACTTTACAAGGCTATATTTTTCACATTTTACAATGTTTTGCAACCAAACTTCGCCGTTTTACTGAATTTGGGATGCTCTTTCCAGCTGTGCTAGTGAATATTCCTAATTCAAAAGTTTGTCTAAAAGGGGAATGATCCATTTATAACGATAACGGAGACATAGCATTTGTGTCTGAAGAATATGCATCATTATTATTTATTGAAAATATTTTTATTAGGAGTTTTGATTGATTAAGAGCTAAAAGGGGAAATTGTCATATCCGCTTAGTAGTTGCCCAAATTTGGGGTTGAAAATAAATATACGACATTATGAGTCATTTCGTCGTATATTGAAAACAAATATACGACATTATGATTCATTTCGTCGTATATTGAAACAAGATATCACGCTATAATTTTTGCGGCTTTTGACTGACCTTGTAATCTGACAATTGTTTTAAGAATCGTAGTCTGATTGGCTTTTTAAAGTTTCCGAACAATTTCATGCTGTTCCTTTATTACCAGCTTGTACCTTCTTACATACAAAGCAAGCGTCTAAACTGAGTTTAAAATATTTTCAAAAAATAATAAAACAATTATTGAATTCGGTTCTCGCAGGATATGCACGATATGTGTTATCGGACAACACAAACTCTGCCTTAATAATTCCTCATATCCTGCTCGACTTCATTCAATAATTGTTTAATATGAGCACACAAACGTTTAGTGGAGGTGCAAAATAGAGAGATGTCCCCTTTTGACATTTTGTTGTGTTGACCATTTACAGATGCCTTGGTTGCGTTGAAGAACGAGGAAGGAAAGTCACAAGAGGCCGAGGCGAAGAAGAACGAATTACACGGTAAACTGTTGGCGTTTGAAAAGAACAACAAACTGGCGCTAATGGAAGCCGACGGGAAACTGAAACACGCCGCCAAACAAATTCGAAGACTTGAAGACGACGTCAAAAAATTGAAGGCTCAACTCGAGGTATGAAATAATGATCCTCGATTGATTTCCTCGGGCTGTCTGGGCTGCAACTCTCCATACAGCCATAAATGCGCAAGTTGCAGCAAGTCTGCTGCAGGCTTGTTACCTGGCAGCCATCAAGCCGATATCAGGATGCGCTCACATCGCTTGCTCCGGTTTGATGACAGCAAGTCTGCTGCAAGTTGTCAACAGGCTTGATGCAAGTCGATTCTCAAGAGTTTTTGTTCACAAGTTCTGCTGCAGGCTTGTTACGTTGCAGTCATCAAGTCGATGTCAGGATGCGTTCACATCGCTTGCTCCGGCTTGATGACAGCAAGTCTGCTGCAAGTTGTCAACATGCTTAATGCAAGTCGATTCTCAAGAGTTTTTGTTCACAAGTTGATCCAAGTTGTTCCAACATTGAAAACAGCACTGCTTTTAGAATGGAAAAATATTTTGCAACGCTTATTGTAACAGGGAGTTGTTGTCTGTCAAACCAATTTGTTAAAAAACGCTCTGCATTGAAGGCGAATCCCAGTGAATTTTATACGATGTACGTGCAGTAAGAAGTCGAGGATTTGATTCATGTAGTTGATTTGTTGCTCTCCAGAGCGAACGCGAGGCGGCGAGATCACGTGTCAACAGGGACCAGGAGCATATTGCGCAAGCTTTGGAAGCCGCGAGGGAGGTTGGGGACAAGGAAGACGAAATAAAAGAACTGGCACTACAAGTCAGTGCTTTGAAGGTACGTCATGGTTTGTCTATTGATCCAGACAAGATTTCTGAAGACTTATTTCCTTGTTTTTGAATATTACGTTAATGCAGAGTTAAACTGACAGGCTTTTAAACAATAGACAAATTAGCATGGACGGGGTGGGGGTGTAGGGTTTTGTCACCCCCCCCCAACTTTCAGCATAATAAATAGTCCACTATCTAAGTATTTGTTTATCGATCTATATTAATAGCTTTGAGCATAATAGAAGGATTGTGGTTCTCTTTTGCGTGCAATGAATTTTTGAACTTGCTGAATAAAAAAAGACCTGCCCGTATCAAGCTTTACATCGCCTATAGTCTAGAGGTTGAGTCGTGAGAGGGAGTCTGCAGAGCAGAAAACAAAGCAGCGACTCACCCTCTTAAAATTTAAAACCACCCCAGTAGAAATTATGAAAATCTGTCTATGCTTTAAACCACCGTCCTCCCCCCGATGCTAAAATCTGTTGGGTATTTGGGAATATAACATCTCAAAATGTTAAATTGACACTGAGTTGTTCAGAGTTGCAAAAAGCGTTCAACCTTTCTCCGGGCAAAATTTTCAAAGTTTGCCCGCCTTTAACAAAGTGTTGTAAAGTTGGTCTTTCCAAACTGAAGATCAGAATGAATCTTGAGAATGAATCACTGTGTTTTTTTTTCAGAAAGAAGGCATGATTTCTGGAATAGATCATCATCAATTAATTTTTTTGTTATGGTAGTGTTTAGCATACATTATGTAGTGTGTTGACATGAAACATGCATCACCGACTGCCCATTTTTCAAACCTTCCTCACGGGTAATACCCGTGGATTTTTCGCAACTCTGGAGTTGTTCTTTCCGCAATTTCTCCAATGGTTGCACTTTCTTTATCGTTTAGGCAACCAACGAAGCTCTGAAAGATCGACTAGACGATGCAAAACACGAGATGAAGAGAAAATCAAAGATTGCTCAAGATAAAGACAAACTACTCAAACGATTGAAAGAGTTTTTAAACGATTTAGACGAAGGACGTGGTGATGTGAGGCAACCGCTGGACGAGACTGATGGAGTTGGAGAATGTCTGGCTCATTTACATGACAAATATCATCATTTGTTAAACGATCTTGAAAATGAACGAAAGAAGAGCAAACAACAACAGAAACAGGTACAACAACCATAGATATCTCATATACACCAGATAGAGCATCTGCATATCAAAAGTGAAGCCAAAAATCTCAGCGGTGTCCCCTCATAACAATAGGCGGCGGCCATATTGGTCTTTCCCACTCATTAAAAAAATTCTGCAGAAAACACTTTACTTTTCTGCATTTGTGTATTAAATACTTTCTAACTGCATAAAAGAGTTTTTTTTGTCAACTTTGTCCATTTCCGCGATACAAAATACACAAATTATCATGCTCCGTGTCAACTCTGTGGGAACGATCAGCGCCTGCGATCCGGCTTCAATTTTCTACTGCTTACAATGTGGGATGCGCCATCTAGTGTATATGAGATGTCTATGACACAACGCAAAGATTATTTCAGAACCACCGTGAGAGATATAAAATACTTTCAAATGATCTTTGATTTGGAATTAAAAGTAAACAGATGATTTTTGAGTCGTACTGTTTTATATTTGTTATTTTTCTTCTCCGAAGGCAAAGGCTGCAGTTGATGAATTAAAGTCAGAGCTTTCCAGAGCAGAAAGTCAACTAGAAGCAGCGGAACACGGTTTGGCACAGGTATCACGCAGCTAAGTTTAGTCAATAAAGATGGGAGATGTGTGCTTTTTCTATTCTTGACGATGTCTGTAAGTTTTAAAATTTCAATATTTCTCACATTGTGTAGCTAAGCGAAGACGCGGCGAAGAAAGAGAACGAACTGAACGATTTGGAAGAAGAAATTGAAAGGTTGCGTAATCGATTGCAGCGACCAACAGAAAACTATCAAGATGAGGTATATGTTTTGGTCGTTTTAAATAGACCTTATGCATAAATCGTGATCTGGACCTAGGATCTATCCTAGGAAACAGGAATTTGAGCATTGCTACTGGTCACTCCTCACGAAGATTGGCCAATAAAAATGCGTAAATTCCTGTTTCCTAGGATACACGGTCCAGATCTCTATATCGACCTTTCACGGAGAATGGATGACATAGGTGGCGAAAAGGCACTGATGACATCATGCAGCATAGGTGGAAACAGGGAGAACTGAAAGCAACAGGGAGTGTGGGTGGCAAAAAGGGGCGGGCATGGGTGGTGATGACAGGGAGCACGGGTGGTAACGGGGGACACTGGTAGTAAGAGGGAATGTGGAGGACAAAAGGAGCGTTGGTGGCAATGCGTGCAGTGTATGGTTGGTGAAATTTCTGACTACAATCCTGGCAAAAATTATTGTGGACAGCGCGCGCGCATTAAAATTTGAACGCGTCTTCTTGTAAATTAACTGAAAATCATTGGGTTTCCCCCCACTCCCCCCTATCCGATGTTGACCATGATGATAACTGAGTGTAGTTATTGTCAAAAGACATTTTATTACTTACAACATTGAAAGGGGAGAGCAGGGGACAGTGCGTGAAGAGAAAGTAGCTCTGCGATAGCTTGTAAAGCTTACTGTCCACATAATTTTTGCCAGGATTGTAGAACCAGTTTTACGATTTCAAGAAAGTACATGTGTGTGCCTTGAACTGTCGCCTCATTTAAACTTATTTTAGGTAGATCACGTGCGAGGGCTCGCGAAGAGACAGAAGGAGCGTTTGGAGAAAGAAATCCAAGAACTCCAAGCTGAATTACAAGAAATTCAGGATAATCATTTTGACGAGGTTAGAATCGTTATTTATTAAGTTAGCCTTTGAAATACTCGTTGAAATAAGATGGTTACTAATTTCAGTTGAGAAAGAAAGATGAAGAGATCGCAGAACTAGAGGCGTTGCTGTCAGAGAATTCTTCCAATGCTCAGGTATTTAGAATGAATTATTCATTAGATCGTTTAGTTGAGATGTACCACTTCAGCATAGCATAGTTCATAGAAGCGAAGGTTAGGAAACTCATCAGAATAAGAGTCTAACTCGTTATCATTTTGGTCAACCTTTACGCAAAAATATAGCCCGTAATCGTCACGTGGGTTTTGTGTTTTTGCCAATTCCAATTGTTCATGTCGCGGATGGCTAACTTTCCTAAAACGTTGGTATTGGTTAGTTAAGCGAAATTACAATACGCACGTGGCGATGAAAGGCCCTATTTCTGCATAAACTAGAACAAAAACATAGACGATGACTTGTATTGTAAACAGGTTTTCAAAAACATATTTAAGCATTAGCATGCAGGAACAATTTACTTAACATCATTCCGGTATTGAAAACTTACGATTAATGAAAAATTGGAGACGCATTTCCGCATGCGAAAATCCTACTGCGATCACAGCACGCAACTTTAAGGCGGATTTCTATTCAGTGCAAAATGTTGCGCGATCGATTTTTAGCGAGCGCTTTCTTTTGAAATGTGTGAAGTCAGCCACAGCTAATGAGATTTGTTTCGCTTGACTGTATGTAATTCAAAAGAAAGCGCTCGCTAGAAGTCGATCGCGCGACATTTTGCACGAATGGAAATCCTCCTTTAAAGAAGCTCTGTTTTTCAACACAATTTAATGTTTCAATCACAGAATGAAGAAGAAAAGAAAAATTTACGTCGGGACATGGACGGCTTGAAACGCTTGCTGTCAGACAGGTTGAAAGCTAACAAGGTAACATTATCTTAGAGAGAACTTTGGTTCAAATCCTGCGTGAACACGAATTCATTTCAATGAATTTTCAGGACGCCTTTGAACAAGAAAAGAAGATGAACAGTGCTCAGCGAAAGATGGACGAAAGTCGAAGGAGAATCGAGGCGGATCTGAGAAACGCTGAAAACAAAGTAAGTTCAGGTTTTCAAGATCAGGGATGGGTTTACTAGGGAGGGGAGGGAGGGGGTTGTAGACTGCTGCAGAGACTAACAAAACTCAAGTAGTGCAGAGTGTCCCCCTCCTCCTACGAGATTGTACTGGATCTACCCCCCCCCCTATTCAGGATATTTCTCTTCTTGACCACGATCATGGTAACTCGAGCTGTGAATTTTGTGTTTTTTAAACAGCTACAATCAATGGAGAATTTGTTAAAGACTAAAAAACGCGAAGATAAAGTACAAGGTAGGAAAACATGAGTTTCAACAGCATCTTATAAAATTCGTTACAACTGGGCGAAGTCCTAAACAAAAAAGCATTGTCAATTAGATCGAAAACCTTTGTCAATTGGATCGCAAACCGCTTAGTCTTCATGTATACCTCAGAATGGTAAAATTACATAGAATTCAGAATTCTGAGTATATTTTCCTGATGACAACGGAAAACGGCGCGTATTTCTTGAACCTACTGGCGTTTCTTTGGTCGTTTTTCAGATCAGAATGTGGATGCTTTAGCTCACGAAGTTGACAACTTGAAAAAAGCGATGGATGAGAGAGATCGCGAATATTCACGAAGGCCTGGTAAGGATATATCCTTAGGAGAAAAAGTAGACACTTTTCAAGTTGACATTTTTTATTTTTCGCATTATAGATGACGTCACCCCAACGCACATACGTCATCATATTTACACTCCCCGTAGTCAAGCAGACCATAGATATGACCATTACCATGACACTAGTCTTCCTGTCGCACAAGATCCACCAGTACTGCAGACTCCACAAAGAATGCCAGCGGTTGCTAGCATGAGTGAAGCGCATCATCATCACTATGGAAACACTGCACCGACGACGAATCAGCCTGCTCCTCGTGTAGACGTGTCTATGCCATCTCACACGATACATCATCGTCACTATGACAACGTCGTAACACAGACACCTGTTGATGGATCAGCCACTACTGCAGTTAATCAAGTACATCGTCATCATCACTATGGAAACGGTGATTTTACGATGCAGCTGAAGAAACAGAAGAACAGCGAGAAAGAATACTGCAATATTTCCGAACACGAAGACCTGGTAAGATCGCCGAAAATTTAACACTGAAACTTATCTTCAGTGATTTTTGCGTGAGGTTATCTTCAGTAATTTTTCCTCACTCAGCAAGTGCCCTAAACAGAAGCAGTCACCCCCTGGAAACATACCAATTTCGAATATTTCCCGGGTGGGGGTTATTGAAGCATAAAGATAGATCATTGTATTTATCATTTATAGATACAGTTAGGTTTCCATCTAGGCCGACGTTCACATAATGTCGTTACGAAACTGTTACTTTCAAACTCTTACTGCTAGCGTTACCGTTTCACAATTTTTAGCGTCGGCATCCGCCTGCATCTTTTATAAGCGTAAAGCGTAGTTCTCATTGTTGCTAATAATTCAAACAGAAAATTCATAAAACGAGTTTACTCAAGAGTAATCGCCGACAACGGTCGTCGGCAACTAGGCTTAAGAGTCGGAGAACTAGTCCAAAGAGTTGTATCATTGGGTGTACTTTTTTAAAACTCTGCCAGTATCGTGTGAACAAGGTCTAAATAGGGCCTTCATTTTCTACACAATTTCTCATTGTCAGGTGAACGAGAAGTCATAACATGTTTTCTAACCCAAAAGTTTCTGACAGTCAGTAATTTTTTTTCAATTTCCCGAGGGGAGGGGAGAGAAAACCATAGTCCCCTGAGTAACCGACGAACTCTTTTGAAAAAAGTGTCGTGAGTAGGTTTGAACTCAGAACTTGAGAGATGACAGTTATCCGATATAATACATTATAAGCTGGTCCTCTATTGAAGTTGACAATAATCTGTTTTATGTACTGTAGGAAGACGATGTTGTTGCACTAGAACAGAAGCTGAATTCTGCAAATAGTAAATTATCGTCTCAAATGACGGAGGTATGTCATTATCGGGTTCAAACCGTTCTTCCTATAAGCCAGTTAAAGGCATCCGTTATTCGGTCGGTGTTACACAGCGGATTGTAGTTCAAAGCTGGCTTAGCTCTAACCCTGGGTTAAAATTGAACCCACTGTTTAAGTTTCTCTATTTCTACACATCTGTTTACTTTAAAACTCCAGGACCTGAAACTACTACTTATCCAGACAAGGTTTCTGAAGAAATATTTCCAAACTTTTAAACAAGCGGCTGGGACATTTCTTTTGGATCTTATGTTAACCCAGGGATAAATATAAGAAAAAACACACTTCGAAAAACAACATCTTGTAAACTCAAGATTCGAGCTTTTAAAAACAAGACAACAATTTTGCGGTGATATTTCAACTCTATTTCAAAGTCACTGTCAAACCAGAGGTTAAGCTGAACGACTTTAATATATTACCGACCATTGAACAAGTCGCCCCAGGCAGTGGCGGATCTAGCGTAAGTCAAAATAAATTACTACAGCTCATTCCTGGATATATTTACATTTTAAAACACCTTCAAAGCAATTTCATTGGTAAGATTTTATTCTTTGGAAATTCATAACCAATGACATTGTTATAAAGTTATTTTGAATTTAAAATTGGGCTGCTATAATTTATTTTGACCTACGCTGGATCCGCCACTGGCCCCCAGGAGGAAATCTAGCTATTAAGAGGATTTCATTTTTTCAGGTTATAAATGATCGGGCATTGTGATTCGTCCTTTAGAAAACGAATTTCTATAGTTTATTCTCTTATACAAGGTGTATACATTTGTAGAACAAGCTGAATACCTTGCGTTCTGATCTTCAAAACTTGGAACACACAGTAAGTTGTTTCATAGATGACACTTGCCTGACCATGAGTGGCTGTGCAAATCGAGCTAAATCTTAAGGCCATCCAGCGATCCCAGTGTAGTTCCACAAATTGTCCAAGACCTACTCGTTAAATTTGATGCATGTACTCTCTTTTAAGGTTTCAGATTCATTGAGAGAGAGGAGGTCTGGTGTCGAACCTCATTTAGACGAGACCTTAGCCGTAAGTTCATTCTCCTGGTTATATTCGCGCACAAACATACCGTTCTTTTATCCTATTTCCATTTTTCTCACTTTCTGTTGTAAGTACGCGCTACCCCAATATGTTACCAGGGAACGTAGGATTTGTCGCAATTAACCTATGGAGTTATGTGCTTAATGCGGTCTTTGTACCCCAAATTGAAATGTATTCTTTGTACAAACTTAATCCCCATTTTGATTGTTTTTGTACAGAAATTACAAGACCACATGTTAACGCTGATGGAACATCGAACTAATCTTTTGTCTCAGCACACTTGACGAGCAGTTATATAGTTAGTGGAAATAGATTAATTATATTTATCATTAATAGACCAGCAAAATAGCAACAGTGCCTTTGAAAAGCATCCCCCCCCCCCGTTAAATATATAAACAATGTTACCGAAAATATTATAAGCATGTTTTGTGTGCCAGTTACGTTTTCACCATACTTTTGCAACAAAGAAAAGGGGGATGTTTAGCCTCTAGTAAAATCATTGGGGACCCCCCTGTTTCTTTACTCTCAAAGTCTTGAAAAAACGTCATTATTGATTTATTGCACAAAACAGGGCGGTTGATGCCTCTTGTGCCCCATCTCTTAAAAAAGGCACTGTCGAATAATGAACCGTATATTTAAGCTTTGTACATTTCTCCGTTTTTCATCCTAAGCAAAAAGTATATTTTTATGCTGTAGATAGTAGCGAATATTAATTGTAAAAAATATGTTTTCAAAATTTCTTCAGTATTTTCAAAAAAAAACGTCGTCGAACGAGATTGTAGTTATTTAAAACTTATCTAATATGAAGTATCTCATCGTCCATTGAAAAGGCGGGAAAATCCGACATTTTGTGAATTGTGTTTGACATAATTACGTAAAAACACATCGAGTTCTTAAGCACAGAGCCATTTTACTTTATGTTTAAATACTATTATGACAAGCAAAGATTGTATATTCGACGCAAGTATTACTGAGAACGAAAAGCCTGATTTTAATGTGTTAGAAGTGGTGGAAAACGTTGGTGAATCTGAGCGTGTGTTGCCGACAGTCGAAGAGGAACAAGAGAATAATATGTACAATGAAACTTTATCTCTGCATTCTAGAGGTGAGTGTGTCTCTCAATTACAGCAGCTGTTTTAGTTTTCATTGTCTTTTTGCCTGGTTTCTCTGTCGATCTTTCTCTGGCAATCTTTTAAGACAAGTATATAGCCTCAGAGGTTGAGAGTATGAATGCCGTTTACTCCCAGACCTAGGGGAGGATAAGGAAGGCTAGGGAAAGTGTGAGGAAAATGTAAGAAATGCTGGGAATGGATACCATTGAAATTATTGCAATTTGTGGTTGTTGATTCATCTTGAGGGGGGGGGGGGGAGGGGAGGGGTGGCCACCTAACTATATGAACAGCTGATCAAGACAAAAGCACAGAATAGGAATAAACAGAAGGACCACTTGAGTTGGAACCTTTTAAGTTTGTGCCCCCTTATGCATTTTATTGTGCAGGTTCTGGCCAGTCAATTGCTTTTTCTGGCCAATAGAAATGCTGAACTGGGTTTTTTGTCATTACTCTGGCCAGTCAATTGGATAAAAATAGGGGGACATGCTGCACTGCTGTCTGAGTGACCCTTCTGCAATTACTCCTTATATAGACTGGTCACTATTGTTTCAGAATGCTAATCACAAAATCATATTAGGTAGGTCTTAACCTGGAAAGGGCCAGACTTCATAACCTATGCACTGCATGTCAGAGATTGCCACAATAAAAGAAAACATTGATGCCAACATGCCTGGTAGACAAACAAAGACTCTCATTATATACCTTGCACAGAATGTCCATTGAAAATGAAGGAAATAAAAAAATGCAAGAATATAAACATCTGGTTCCAAAGTTGTCTAAATTTCTTATTTTATACTATTGTAATGTAGCTGTATAAAACTAAAATGCTGGAGAATAAGTGTCTTCAGTGATCTTGAGAACATGCTAAAGATCATAATGTCTGCATTTATTTCAGCAGCAAACTCGACATTATGCCCCAGTCAATGGTTTGCTTCAGAGCGGGGTATCAGGCAAACCAATGGAATGACAGGTTCATTAGGGAAACTATAACAAAAATGTTAAATCCTGTGGGTTTGCCCAACACCCCCTCCCTGGAGCAAACTATTGACTGGTGCATTATGGTTATCTGTCAGGAGGTCTTTCTAAGGGCTGTTCCCGAGGACTCTGCACAGGAAACTTATGCGGTGGGTGCAACCTCCAGTAATGATAAATTTTGGTAAAAGTATTGATTTTCATGTTATTGTTTAAATGCAATGGAACATAATTTTTTAGCTTGTAATCAATGTGGGTGGGGCAATTACTAAACCTGACATTATGTCTCAAAATCACCTAAAACTACCTGCAAATCATGAAATTGCCTTTCTTTAAGGGAAAAAAGTAAAATAATTTCAGAATTTAAAATGCATTGTAATGGGCCTCATTGTGCAAAAATTTCAACTTTGGTTCTCTATATCACTGAAAACTTCACACAAATGACTGAATAAGTCTTCTTTTATGAGAAAAGTCACATGGACAACTAAAAACACATCTTATAGCATTTCAAAATTTCACCTGTGTTTCCATTGGAGTGTTCATTACCATTGTAACTAGACCATTGTATCCCAGAGGTTTCTCTTTGCCAGTTGTTTTAGCTTCATGTCTTCACTACTGTGTTAAATCCTCTGAAAAACCTCTGGAACAAAGGGCACTGTAGGTAGTGGGTGGGTTCAGGACAATGACATGATGTCTGACCAAATTGGTCTCCCTTTTTCAAAAAATCATTTTCATCTACTGAAGAAAACAAGAGGTTGTCAAATCAGAGTGTGTGTTTGCTTTGTTATAGAATTTCTGGACAGTAAAGGTGTTGAACTGTTTGAAAATGTTCCTGAGCTCAAGAAAACATTTGTTATTCAGTCTAAGATTGGAGAAGGTTGGTTGTTTTCAATCTCCTAAAAACAAGAATGTTTCAAATGTAGAGATACAGTAGGGGTGTGTTATCATGCTTGTATTGAGGTTTTCATATTTTTGTTGAGGGGGGTAATACTTATTACTGCCAATACTTATTACTTGACCAAAAAATTTTAGGTTGATGCCTAATATCTTCTGAGAAGGGTGTGCAAAAATATTTTGGGTGATATGCACCCCCCTCCCCCCCTGTGAAACTTACTGTTCCGCTGGTATTAACATTTAAATACAGCCCGATAATAATATAAAGGCTGAGTGTCTAGCAACTCTGCTGCCCTCCCATTTTCTATATAATTGCTTGTACATTCCTCTGTAATACTTGACTGATAATTTTCTATTGTTCAGGTACATTTAGCAATGTTTATTTGGCTCATCTTGTTGAGCATCCTGATGAAATGTTCGCCTTGAAACACATCATTCCAACCAGTTCTCCTGATAGAGTTGAGCGGGAAGTGCGCTGCCTGCAGGAAATGGGGTGAGATATTTTGCCAGGGCTTCATAATATGGCTGAGCCATTGGTCCCAGGAAAAAAGCAGGATAAACTGTAGAATCTGTGAAGTCTGAAGAAAGTAACAGAAAAAAAGGAAATGAAAAAATATTTCTCTAGACACACTCGAATATTTCTCTGGATACACTTGAACTTCATGGTAGTGAGTAGTTAAATGATGGAGATAGGTCATCAAAGCATCTACAATCAGTGACATTGAAATTTGGGACACTTAGATCAATAAGATATTTTTTTAAGCATTTGTAAAAATTCACATGTAAACCCCCCTTCCCTCCGTTTCAATGTTGCTATATCGGCCATAAAAGTTATTGGCGCCATCATATAAGACCATAGCCGTTACTACTGAAATTGCTCACCACATGAGCAACATTGAAAGGGGGGGGGGGGGAAGGGGTCAGTTGTATGTTTTCAGTAATTGGTCCAATAATTATGTCACTGATTGTAGCTATGATCAAAAAAAGGGTCGCTTTTTGCAAACACATTTATAAAGACATTGGGAGTTAGACATTGTATTTTGCATTGCACTTTCGTGTACATCTTGTTTAGCGATGATACAATTTCTTAAAATGAACGGTTTTTAGCCGTTTACTTGCAGAAAATATTTCCATCGACTTTGTGGTTCCAGAACATAAAGCATTTTATGCAGCCGTGTATTTCACAACTGTGAGCTTCTTGTCCAAGTAACACAACCCCTTCCTAGAAAAATTAACATTTTCTTTGTCTTTCTCAGTGGCAAGAATAATGTGATTGGCTATAAAGGGACAATCAGACATCACGATCATAATGTTGTTATTTTGCCGTATTTTCCTCATGACAGATTTCAGGTACAGTGTCTGATTTGCATCTCCAACCCTTAAATGGAGAACAAGACGCATTCTCTGACTAAAACCTATTTACGAGCTACATTTACACGCTGGCAACACAGTCACTCGCACTATAGAGAATGTGCACAACTGGGGCGGTTGTACGAAAAGTGGATAACGCTTTCCATCGGATAGTGATTTTGTCAACTGCCACTGAAAGGCTTAAAAATCAATAACAAGTTTTCTTTGTTCCTACGTACGCGAAATTTGACAATATTTTTTCTTGACAACTTTTTCGAGGCTGCATGGATCAAGTACGTAAACAAAAGTTCCCTTGTCAAGTGCTCCTTGTTGCACGTACACACGAGCAAGTGTTCTTGTCGAAAAGCCGGTATAGCTTTTAAGCCAGGCCCCTTGTCAAGGAAAAATCTTCAATTTTTTCGCGTACACACGAGCAAAAAAACTTGTCAAGGAAAACTTGCTCGTCTTTATTCAAATTCCTGAAAATACCAAACATACCAATTCAATGGCGCTGGAAACAATTAAAGTCTCCCGCGTCCCACATTTAATGACTCCCGCGTCCCACATTTAATGACAACCGTGCAAGCAGTGACGTGAGTTGATATTTTTCCATTTCTTCAGGATTATCTTTCTAGCATGGGCGTATCGGACATTCAGGATTACATGCGGAATCTCTTGCTGGCATTGAAGCATGTTCACAGCTTCTCCATCATCCACAGAGACATTAAGCCTGGGAACTTTCTTCACTCCAGACAGTCTGGGAGGTAGATAGCTTAGCTCAGCTGTGTATTTGTTACGAACACGCTCACGAGTTATAAATGATCAATTTGTTAGCAATGAAAACCACGACTTTCCCAGTGTGGACAAACTAGGAAACATTTTTGTGCGACACATTGGCTCGCACTTTTTGTTTGTTACTGACTTGCAGTTTTGTGCATGCCTAATCGGGAAATCAATGCTTCTCTTGCTGGAAACATTGGAAAGATGTGGGCTAACTAGGAAACATTAGGGGACATTTATACGGGACAAAATAAGTCGCGATTTGCTTAAGACGCGACTTACCTAATACGCGACTTATCTAAGACGCGACTTACCTAAGACGCAAGCTTGCCGTTTAAAAGGTACAAAATCGTTGTTCACGTCCCAGCAAAGACGCGTCTTAGCTAAGTTTTGTCCCGTACGAATGGCCCTACTGTTTCCGCATCAAAGTTTCCTAATTTGCCTCGGGCTTAAGCAGTTGGCTACGTTTTTAACAGAACCACATGGCACTCACAATAATTCTGGCACGGAGAATTCTGATCGTCTGGCATTGCTCTTACTGTCACTGCGTTCTTTAACAGGTACAACTTGGTTGATTTTGGACTGGCCATGCATGAACCGGGATCCGAGAGTGCTTGGGAGATTGAGAAGAACAATGGTATGTCATTCCGTAAGAATTCTTGCATTGAGATTTTTGGACAGCATTTGAAAGAAGAAAGTCCTGAAGAATTTGAAAGCAATCTTTGATGGTAGCACTTAATTTCCCCTAGTGAAGATATTACTGATATTAAACTATTTTCATAAACTGCCTTGTTATGAAGCCAAGTCAAACGACGATAAGAGTTGATGAGAGTTTGCAGTCGCACGAACTTGGTTAAGCACTATACCCGATGCTTTCCCAACGCAATCATGCATTTTAGTAACGGGAAAACATACTCAAAACACTCACTTTTTTTCTCTCACTCTGAAGCTTAGATTGTCTTCTGTGATAATTCGTGACTGCCAACTCTTTTGACCTGGGGTCGGTTTTACGATAGGGGGATAGCGCCATCCACTAGATAGTGATTTTCTCAACTGCTGCAGAAAGGCATAAAAGGCAATAACACCAGGGGTATTGAACTCGCAAGAGATGAAAAGTAACTTGAAACTCGAAATTTCTGAACTTTAATATGGATTTTACCAGGTGCTGAAAATGTTAAGAAAGGTTGAACAATTAAACAGAAATGCGGGGTCGACACTGAGTTTTTCAATCTTTCTAAACATGCTCGGTAACGGGCAAAAAACTCATACTAAAGTTCAGCATTTTCTAGGTTAAGGTCACTTTTTATCTCTTACGAGTCCCATATCCTTGGTGTCACTACCTTTTTATGCTGGCTTGTGCACAGTAAAGATAACCAATATTTTTACCTCGCCAATTAATCACTAAACCCTACTGTTGAAATACAAATGAGAAAAATTTCACTCAACATCAATTCCTATTTCAGAACCATCCTCAGAGATATGAAAAACTAGGTTCATAATTTAATTAATATAAATTGTTGTTAGTGATTATTATAAATTATTAATATAAAGTATTAAATTATTCATTATTAAATTCATACTAATATAAAATCCTAGCTCATTGTAAATGCTTTAAAGATCACCGAGTTTCTAGACGATGTCACTATTGACTATGGTTGAAATTACTTTCAACCATCCAGTGGACAGCGCGAGTCA
This sequence comes from Muricea muricata, assembly GCA_963855995.1. NCBI lineage: Eukaryota > Metazoa > Cnidaria > Anthozoa > Malacalcyonacea > Plexauridae > Muricea > Muricea muricata. The sequence continues at coordinate 4,150,534 of OY979727.1, forward strand.
CCTTGCGTACAAACAACCCCCCCCCCCCCCCCCTATATAGTCGTTAGTTTTCCTTCGCGCTAAGTTCTGAATCCCGATATAGGGAAGTGTACCAAGACTTCAAATGAGAAGAAGACGAGGCCATTATCACCAGAAAGTGTAAACAAGTCATCTCATGTTTCCAAGAAACAAAGAACTAGTCCCAGGGTGGCGGTGACCTCGCATAAACTTGCTCGCCATCAAACCGGCGCTACAAAGCTCGCAAGCAACGAATCAACAAAACCTGGCTGTCAAAAGAACGCCAATAAATTTGGCGAAACAAACACGAAAGATAAAAATAAAAGTGTGAAGTTTGTGTCGTCAGACAAACAGGCGAAATGCCTTGACGGGAAACCTTCGATGCTTTCGTCGCAAGCGACGACTGGTTTGTGTAAAACGAAGCACAAGACGTATGAAATTTGTACCCTGTGTATGAAAAGAGCATGTCAAAGCGCTCCAAGAGCTGGTACATCAGGATTTCGTGCTCCTGAAGTTTTACTGAAATATCCACAACAAACAACAGGTTAGATATCTAACTACCTGTAGTTCTTATGTCAGTTTAGAGAATTTTACCCCGATCGCGTCTTTAGAGCCTGTTCTTCTAAGAGATATAAACGAGGAGATTGGTTATGAATGTTATGACAAAACAAAGAATAGTAAAATCAGAGAAAGTCATATTCAGGTTTTTTTTTCACATAAGCAGTATTAGTAGAATCATACTTGTATACTATTGCAAATGCTGTAATTTGATTGGTTACTCGCGAAACAATCATCTTCCTATAGAGATTTCTTTTAGAAAAATTGCTTAAAAATCAAATTTTTTGTTGAATATTCCATGTTTGACCTCTGATTCTACTAAAACAATTAGATTACTCGCTCTCGATTTCCATGCGGTGATAGTCGATTCGGGCTTCGCCCTCATCAACTATCACCGCATAGAAATCTCGAGCTCGTAATCTAATTGTTAATTAGTTATCGATTCGTCAAGCAAGTGCTTTACAGTAAAAAGAAGCAGTCACCACTCCCCCCTGGAACAATAAAGACTTGAGATATCAATCTTCCATCAATCGATAGAAAACTTGTTCATATTCGAAACTTCGCGCTGTTTTCTTCTACACAGCACTATCTTTCCAGGGGGGTCTGCTTCTGCTTTGTCACCCGCAGATCATCGGCTCATTCCAACACACAAGAAAGAGAAAATTGCAATAAAAATGCGGCTAAGATTAAATGCATTAAAGTAGATTTAATTCACTATAATTTCGTGGAAACATCACCTGAAATTATTCTTGCACCCGCTCCGAACGTTGTCACCCAGAAAGATTATCAGATTATTATATCCAATATATTATTACGATTATCACTGTTAGGGTTAGAGTTTGGGTCAGGGATTGTATACATGAAATTACGATCAGGAATTATATGCATGAAATTACGATCCCAATAGGTATTGGAATTATGAAACGTTGTTACCAGTAAGTTTACTGGGTTACATCCGTTGATTCATCCAATCGTTAAGCAATAATAAATTTCCACGGTGTTTCCACAAGTTATGGAGATTTCGCACCTGATCCGCACTTTGTTACCCATCGAAATGTTTGTGTCCAGCAACCAGTTTATCTAAAAACACGGAAAAGTACTGGCACTTGTTATAAAATAGAAATCCATTTTTCGATCCAAATTATCAAATTTCTCATGAAATATAATGTACTTTGTTTCTAAATTTCTGGCAGACTCATAACTTTCTTTATTAAAGACAGGTACTGAGTTTTAACGAGTTTCACAAAGGAAAACAAAAGATATATGTGATCAACAACAGCAAAATGGATTTCTATTTGGTACCTAGGCCTTTTACTCACGGTCAGATCAGCCCAGTGAACTCTATAAATACTGGAACCATAACTCCAGATAAAAACCCTACGTTTGGGTGAAGCCAAGATGGCGGCAACAACTACAAATGCCGTAAACAGTCTTAGTACTATTTTCGCGAGGTATTTGCTATTTTTAAAAAAGACTGTATCGCAAACTAGGTTATAAGTTCATAAACCATAAAATTACCTCTTAAATCAAAACAAAAACATCAAATATCGGTACATTCCCAGAAGAATGGTGTCAACCGCGCTGAGAGAAACAATAGAAAAGGACTGAACTTGATAACCTATTGATAACCAATTTGGCTTCAAAGATGGCGGCCAAGTTATCGTTCCAGTCTCATTTAGAGTTTACTGGGTCAGCCAGAAGTAATTGCGATTGTTACAGTAAGGTTAGGGGTCTGGGTCATTTTATATGCATGAAATTACAATCCTTGTCGGTACTGGGGTTGTTAGACATTCTAATAAGTAATTTTACTGGGTTACAACGTTTGGATTGACTGGATATTGTTACTCACTGAGCAAACCTGCAAGGAAGTTGTTATATTTTGATTTAGCTGTTGACGTGTGGTCTGCTGGAATAATAATGTTATGTCTTCTGAGTGGAAAATATCCTTTCTTTCGTTGCGCGGATGATATGGCAGCCCTGGCTCAGATTATGACCGTCTTTGGTAAGGAACGCGTTGTAGGATGTACGAAAGATCTTGGTAAGTTTTACTCATGTCGCTTTCAAGCACTATATAGGAAAACTAGGCGGTGGTGAATTCAGCCCTGAATTTGAGGGGCGGTAGTACGCGGAAGTTTTTCAAATTTGGGGTGGGGATCCACTTGCAAGGATCCCTGGAAATAGTTTTAGTGTCTTCTCTCCTTTTCCTAAGCGGATGTGCGGTCATTAGAGAGCTTAAGCTTTGCGTTCAAACGCAATACGAAAAACGCCAGGCAAATAAAAAAGTTACCAAAATGCAAAGAGCAATTACAAATTTCGTCGTTTTAAAACTTCATTGCTTAACCAAAGTTATGGCTCAAGAAAGAAAGTCTAAAACGTACAAATGAGACGAAAATTCTGCCAAGAAAATTCAGCTCTGCCGTTTGCCGTTGCCCGGGAACTACGCGAAGATTAAGCTCTCTATTATTGAAGTGAGGGGATATATAATTTCTACAAATCGTTTCTCTGCTGTATTTTTGTAATTCCATACGCTGTCGTCATTTCTGTTTAAGATCTGTTTGTGTGTTGTTTTCCTCTAACGGACAACTTGCGCTAATGGCTAATTTTTTGTTTGAGAATAAAGAGCGAAATTTCCGGAAAGAAATTAGAAAAACGGCGAAGTTTGGCTTCGAAATGTTGTAAAACACGGAAAATATAGCCCTGCAAATTTTGGCTAATTTGTACACATTTGTACTACGTGCGAGAATTTGCAACTAATTTAGTTACCGATTTACGCACGTAATACAAAAGTACACAAAATTTGCCAACATCGCGGGGTTATATTTTTCTTATTTACAACATTTCGCAACCAAACTTCGCAGTTTTGCTAATTTTCAATATGTTCTTTCCAGCTACGGTGATTGATCTCCTTTTTACATACAGCAAAAATTAGTTTTTAGCGCAAGTTGCTCATTGATTATCTGTAGCGTGTGCTATTTGTAATTTTTGGCGTGTGCTTTTATCATCAACTGTTTTTACTTAAAATTAAGTAGTAAAAGCAAAAAGTAACACCTCCAACAAGTCAAAGTACTTATTGAAAATTTGACTTTGCCTGAACATTTTACTTCAGTAAGCTTCAAAGTATGGCTTAAAAAATTTACTGAAGTAAAAGAAAAGTACTGGAAAATATATACTTAAGTGAAAGGACTACTGAAATAGAATTTAACAGAACATTTATTTAGGCGGTAGTAAACAGGAGGTAACAGCCATAGCCTGGCTGAGCCAAGCACATTCTCACTAGTCTGCTCACCGCTGACTTCGATATGACAATAAACGTTTTTACTTCGCCAAAGTGTAACGAAGCAAAAAAAAAAGATGAAACAAAAATCGTACTTCGTTACAAGTAAAAATTAATATAAAAAATTAGTTCGTCGCTGGCTAACACTGTTTTTTATGCATGATCCCCCCCCCAGATAAGCAATAATTGTGCTTTTTCAGGCAATGCGCGGATTGCCAGGAGACTTTCGCTTCCGCCGCAATGTTTCGTAGTTTGCGCAGAGCTGGAGGCATATCTCATTGTCGCCTTTCAATCTTTTGCTCAGGGAAATATTTGGTTACAAACAACATTTCTCCGGGCTTCGACCTCAAAGATCTTTGCCAGAGATTGCGCGCAGCACGAGGAAAAGAGAACGAGAAAAACGCTAGAATTTGCTGCTCAACTTGCGCTGAACTTTTAACGACCAAGAAAAACAAAGCTTCTTCGCCCGCGTTGAACTTGCGGAGGACTAGACACGAATCGGAAAGCGGCGGCGAAGATTGTTCACGTGATCAGATCGGAGACGGATCTCCTCGAGAGCATCTTGACGGGAGCCGCTGTACATGTAATTGCGGCTTATGTTCGGAGTATGTGCCGGTATCGGCTTATGATTTGTTGAAAAAGTGCCTGGATTTAAATCCTAAAACTAGAATTACAGCAGATGACGCATTGAGTCATCCGTTTTTTCTTGAGCGTGCAGATACTTCACCAAAGCCAGAAAAATGAAGAATTACCAATCGATGATCAATCGACGAAAAACTAGTTTTTGCAAGTAAAAATGCAGAATAGCCAAAAACAGCGCTCTCACAATCTGAGGAAATTTCTTTGGACTCATTCTATGGGGGTGGTGCAGATAGTTCACCAAAGCCAGAAAAATGAAGAATTACCAATCGATGGTCAATCGACCAAAAACTAGTTTTTGCAAGTAAAAATGCAGAATAGCCAAAAACAGCGCTCTCACAATCTGAGGAAATTTCTTTGGACTCATTCTATGGGGGTGGTGCAGATAGTTCACCAAGCCAGAAAAATGAAGAATTACCAATCAATGATCAATTAACTATAAAACTAGAGTAGCCAAACCAGAATAGTCAAAAACAGCGCTCTCACAATCTGAAGAAATTTCCTTAGATTTATGCTGTTTCTGTGGGGGTGGTATTAGTCATAATGTTGTCCCTTCGCTTTTCAAAAGTTTACTGCCCTCTCATTACCAACCACCCTCCCTTTAGAGAAACAAGAATATGGAGATTGGTTGTGAGAGAATTCGACGTTTTGAGCGAAGGCCCTTAAGTCGTACTAGTTCGGGAAGTTAATACGACTCGAAACGTCGAATTGTGTTCATATATTGATATATGAAGTAGCCTTACCCCCTGTAATAATCAGCCTGTATCAACTATTAGTTTACTAATGCAAAGTTCAACTAAAGTGGGTTGTAGCAGTTTCGAGTAATTCGCCACCTAATGCGAAATGCTTGACAATAATAGTTGTTTTGAACATTTGAATGCTAATTTTATAACGTCATAGCTAAGTCTCACGTTCAATACTCAATCATTGACAATCACGTTCAAAAGTCAAAAACAACCTTGGCTGTCACGTATTACGCGTTAGGTGGTCGTTATGGCACTTCATGCTCGCCACAAATTTCGTTGTCATAAAATGCAACAAAAAATTTAATCGTCTTAATACTTAAATTTAATCGGCTAAAGTTTAATCGTCTTTTCGAAGTTTTGTAGACAATTCTTTAATTGTACAAGTCCCGTCGCAATCTGTTTCACTCCCTTCTGTGTTTTAAGTGTCGCCTTTGCGCTCTCTGCTACTGCTGTGGCTGCTTTCTGAGCTGTCGCCTTGATTACAGATTCATCTTCTAGTAAATGATTTAGTTGATCCTTGTACGGAATTACAGTTCTACCTTTCTCTTCTATAATGTAAATGTATACTTCAAAAATCAATCATGGCACTAAAATACTAAAAAAAGTCCAGCGAGGATCGTCCCTTACCGCTGATCAATTGTGAGAATAGCTTGGGCTTTTTAGATTTTGGCACTTTCCTTTTATCAAAGTGCAATGGACCATTACCCTTCTGTAGTCAAACTTTTGAATTAGGAATATTCATTAGCACAACTAGAAAGCGCATCCTAACTTTAGTAAAATGGTGAAGTTTGGTGGCAAAATATTGTAAAATGTGGAAAATATAGCCCTGTGAAGTTTGCAAATTTTGTATACTTTTGTATTATACGCGGAAAAGTGTAATCAGATTTCAAAACCTAATTACACTTCCGCGCATAACACAAAAGTATACAAAATTAGCGAACTTCGCAGGACTATATTTTCCACATTTCACAACATTTTGCAACCAAACTTCACAATTTTACTAAATTTAGGATGCTCTATTCAGGTGTGCTGATAAATATTTCTAATTCAAAAGTTTGTCTAAAACGGGAATCGTCCATTGTTTGGACAAATACGGTGTTAGCTTAGCCCATTTTTCGTGCGTTGCTCCGACTCGATTTTCCTAATTGAGATAACAAGAAACTTTCCCAATTAGATCTAAGTGGAAATTTTTTATTTTCAACCAAATCATCTTCTCAATTTACAGAACTTTAGTTTTCTTGTGCTGGTTTTACGAGAGGTGGATATAGCGCCTAGATCCACTGGGCGATGATGAGTTTTTCAACTGCTGCAGAAAAGGCAAAAAAAGCGACGACACCAGCAAGAAAAAACCTTTACATTTACCTTGAAAACACACTGAACTTTAATACGGTTGAATATCTATTTGACCAATGACAGGACATGAAGACATGCATGCTTAAAAAGATAGCGCTATTCACCATTCGTACAACCGGCCCAAAGCAATAACTATGTTTCATGAAGAAATCCCCATTCTTTATTCACAGTGTTGGTGGTGCTTAATGATATCGTGAGGGTTTTCATATTTCATTTACCTTTACTGACAGTTTGTTTAAGGTGAAAAACATTCAAGTGATCGATGAAATGTTGAACTTTGTGTAACTCTTGACGTAAATTTTTTATAGTGTTCGTCATATCCAGATCTTCCCCAACTGGTCTACCTGAAATATGAGGAAAAAAGTCTTCATTCATGTCGGAAAAATCTGTTTCGCATCCTCAAACAATATCAAGTCATTTTAGAAATCAATTGATAAATCTTTACAAAGAAAATTTTACATCCTTCGAAACTCTCGAATGCACAAATATATATATGTGTAAGTGTGTCTGTCTTCTAGTTAAGGGCTGTTTATATAAACTCTTGTATAAACGAAAACTCAACGCGGATTGAAAACGTCTCGATCCGGTAAACGTCCTGTCCTGCCTTTGATATAAACAGACCCTTAGGGGTAGTTTACATGAACTGAGTTTCAATCCTGATCTTTAACTCGTTGTCTAAGATTATAATCATAATTACAATCACCCTTATTTGTTAAATCTTTCAAAGATGCCCTCGCAATTCTTCCCACATGCAGGAGATATTTATTACTGGACAAAATTACATTACGTAAATTAGTTTAGTAGTTAGGTTGTTACATTTACTCGTAAAGTCTGACAACAACAACATTTAAGTATGTTTAGATTGAAAGAAGTATCAGAAGAACTGGACGGATGGAGTAATTAGGTTGTTAGATTTACTCATAAGTCTGACAACCGACAACAACATTTAAGTATGTTTAGATTGAAAGAAGTGCCAGAAGAACTGGACAGATGGATCAACATTCGACTCTTAACTCAGGTATTAGTATTGATTTTGGTCTTGTGGCACTTCACTCGAGTAGGATAATATCTATAAGGGTAAATATGTGTTATGAAATTGATGCTCATGTCGAAACTCCAGCCGGGAATAGTTGACAAGAATTCATCACCAACTATAGGTTCGGTGTAATTCTCTGACAACTGAGCTATATACACGGATGTATCTGGCTTGTTTTTCTAGCTAACTCCGTGGCTCAGTGATAAGAGCATTGAATGTCTTTCTGTGACAGTTCTAAAATCACTCTCCGGTGGGACAACCGACCTCTGGCTGCTAAAGGCGCCTTAAAACCGCTTTGAATACAATAATACGCTTAAGTTGTTAACATTAACAAACTCTACTTTATAAGAATATTCTATAAACGTCTCTGCAGGGAAATTCATTGCAAGCAGGTGGATTTATTGTTTACTGAGCTGGTTAGAGGCTATGTTATTAAGAGTTTTGCGTGTATTATATGCCAACGATATTTGAATACTCGTATTTTTAATATCTGTGTCTCAAAATATCGCCCTGTACGTACACAATCAGTTCAAAAGAACTAAGAGATAAGTTTGAACATTTTGAGAAAACTCTTTCTATGCAAATTCTTTTTATCATATTTTGATATATAAAACACTCGGCCATTTTTTGTTTGTCTACTGCCTAAATACTTTCGAATGTTCGAGCAAAACTGATTTGCTACCAAACTCATGGCTTGTTACAAAGAGTTTAAACTCGAAACGTCAATTTTATTAAGAACGTTTTTCAGGCTGTTGGCACTGTACACCCCGTCAGCTTACAAAAGTCTACATCGCACGCTAAATCGTACGTATGTGACATATACGTATGTGACATATACATTTACTACAACGTTATCTTGTGTTATCTATACCTTGAATCGTGACATAGAGCAAGTTAAGGAGAACCAATATCGACGTTGAATACTCGTATCGCATCTTCCCGTACGGAGACAGTAAAGGAATTGATTATCGCGTCGAGTATATTAATGCTTGACTGGTTTCGTGTTTGTGTCATTCATTGCCGTCCATGTTGTCATGGTCTGCTGAGTTTATCAAAGATGGAACGAAGTTGTTTGTCTCTCTTTAAACAACACATTGTATAACGCAATGGTTGTCACATAGCTTGGAATCAACTCTTAGCAATGTTGTTGAGATTTAGACATGTTCGCGTTCGGGCCGTCTGACATATATTTTCATCTTGTTGTTCAAGGTCTTACCGTTATCTGAACACATACACTTGACATCGTGACATATACCATCATCTTAACATTCTGGTATGGAACACTAGATGAGTACCATTATCTTAACACTCTGGTATGGAACATTAGATATGTACCATCATCTAAACGTTCTGGTATGGAACACTAAATATGTACCATCATCTAAACATTCTGGTATCGAACATTAGATATGTACCATCATCTAAACATTCTGGTATAGAACACTAGATATGTACCATCATCTAAACATTCTGGTATCGAACATTAGATATGTACCATCAACTAAACATTCTGGGATGGAACACTAGATATGTACCATCATCTAAACATTCTGGTATGGAACACTAGATATGTACCATCATCTAAACATTCTGGTATGGAACACTAGATATGTACCATCATCTAAACATTCTGGTATGGAACACTAGATATGTACCATCATCTTAACATTCTGGTATGGAACACTAGATGAGTACCATTATCTTAACACTCTGGTATGGAACACTAGATATGTACTATCATCTAAACATTCTGGTATGGAACACTAGATATGTACCATCATCTTAACATTCTGGTATGGAACACTAGATGAGTACCATTATCTTAACACTCTGGTATGGAACATTAGATATGTACCATCATCTAAACATTCTGGTGTGAAACACTAAATATGTACCATCATCTAAACATTCTGGTGAAGAACACTAAACAGTTTGGTATATACCATAACAAGATATGTACAATAACAAATGACAGTCGGCCGTCCGCCATCTTGTTTTATAACTAGATCTAGTTTGATGAGGTAACAATATGATAGACTGTATAAAACTAACTGTCAATCAGTTAAATCTCAATGTTAAGTTCCTTAAAAACTTCGCAATTTAACCCTGTTGCGATGTCGTGAATTTTTTTGAATATCCTAGATGGCGGATGACTAGTGTCTTTGTCCTTCTTTGTCCTTCAATGTTTCAGAAACTGAGTATCTTATCAAAATTCAACCACGGACATTATAGTTACATAAAAGGGTTCTTATTGATCGATAAGCCAAAATAAAAGTATATTATCATATCATATCCGCGTATAACCCAACAACACTACCTGTTTCATTATTGATAGAGCCACCTGCTACCATTGTCTCATATGAAGCGTCTTTGGTCAGTTAACGACGACATATCCCGGTGGACAATATACAGAAAGATTTATCTTGGTAGATACTGAGGCAGAAAACATGGCGACGAATTATCGCTTTGTTTTTATGCTTGCTCTAGCATTCCTTGTCGCGAACAGTAATTCTGCTCCAACGTTGAATCCCACAACAAGTAAGTACGTTAAACTGTTTATCATTAGGTATATGTTCAGGACTTAGTGACGTCTGTTTTGCGTTTCTTAACGAAGCATTCAGCAAAGTTAACTAAATTTCGGCGCTGGCAAACGAATTTTCTGTTAAGAAAAATAAACGCAGAAAAAGTAGAGTCCCGAATTCTGTTTCAAATATACTCCGCTCGTATAGCGGGTTTTAAAATCCTTGTCTCTTTTCAAACGTCTTAGAAACGTCTTTGAAAAGTCTCTGGATTATGTTTCAAGGTGGAAGAACAGCTTAAAACTGTGTTAAAAATTGGATTTTACACTCATAATAACCATGGCTTCAGCAAGATTTTGAAAGTCGTTGAAAAAGAAAGGGTATTTAGGGTGTGTTTATGTGAGAATGATTAGAGTATAAAATGATGCTTATACAATCTGAATTTTCAACAGCTACTGTAAGAAAACACAAACAGAAGATCCTACAAGCCTATTCGGCTACTGCACATAAAAGTTCCTTTGGTGGAACTTAGAACAGTGCGTGTTTTGGGGGACTTTTTCAACTTTTAAGTTCACTAAAGTTTTACCCGATAAGTTTCAGTTGAGATGTAATAAAGGTATTACTAGTGTTACATTTCCATGTAAGTATAGGATTTAATGTGAAGTCCGCGTCGTGTCTGTATTGTCACTTAAAACAATCAATCCTGTGGTTTTGTGCTTGCAGGTTGCAAAATTTACTTCGCATGTATTATCGCGTTATCTGCCTAACGGAATGATGTGGTTGCAAACCCGCTTCTCAATTCAAATGAATTTACGCGGAATTTGATTGGACTGAATTAGCCTTTTTCGTTTACCGATGTTAATTGCAAATGTTCTGGTATGTCGGTATAAATCCTATTTGGACAAAAGTTGAAACAAATTTGACAGACTGTGATGGAATTTGCTAGGCAAAATGTTCGGCTGTGTATTAATCAAATTGTTTTATACAGGTTCATTTTAATAGAAATTAGTAGGCAGAACACAAATATGTGAATACTCCTCCCCCCCCCCGCCCAATGTAAGCGTCAAGCCTAGCTGTGGCTCTTCGTAACTTAGGGGGGGGGGCAGGAAACATGAAAATTAAACAAAAAATTTCACAACCCGGCATCAGCTTGCCCTCTACGATTCCGTGGCTCTTCCAAACAGACATTGGCAAAATGTCCAATGTTCGACCTTATTAGTGGAAATATCACTAGAATTTTTGTCTTGTTTTTTTTTTTACGTAACTCATATCTTGAGTTTACTTCGACTTTATTGCAAAGTCTTTGTCAAACCAACTAAATATTTACAAGCTATCCTTACTCAAATCCTGATGATGATTTTGGAGTTTGTTTCGTTTTATATTCATCGCCAATCGTCAATTTCCTCTTCAACTTTATACTTTGTTCTTTAGAATCCGCGGAAGTAAGCACTGACGAAAAGTCAACATCAGCTCAAAATGAGAGCAGTTCACCTCAACCAACCGTAGTCATGGAAGATACGACAGAAAAAGTCATGGCCAGCGAAAAGTCGACAGAAGAAACTTCAAAAACAGAAGTTGTGACAGTGGAAACATCAACAGCGAAACCTAGCAATACCACCCAGAATATGACAGATGCAAGTTTGAAAAACGTTACTGCGAGTACAAATGCGACCAATACCACTGAAGTTGAAGAATATGATGGACCAAGCGCCATACTCTACCCTCGTAAGTTTGTTTTTGGAAGTTGCAGAACATCAATAGACAATTCTCGCATGATAGACCAGATTACGATGCAGGCAATGTGGACAGAATTCTTCATCACAGCTAGAAAGAGCTCCTTAAAATTTGTAAATTTAAAAGTTTAGTCGCGAAATGTTGTAAAACACGGAAAAGTTTGCGAATTTTGTATATATTTGTATTACGCACGGGAAAGCCTGCCTCGCTCGCCTCAAATCTCTCAGTTTGTTCATATTTCCTGAGTCCAAATTTAGTCTATCATGGGAATTGGCTATAATGCGTTAAAAATTGAATAAAAACCTGGCTTGAGACAAGTTACTGTGATTGTAGAATGGACCATTCCCCAATTAGACAAACTTTAAAATTGGAAAACTATTTCAGCACAGTTGAAAAGAGCTTCCTGAATTTAGTGAAACTGTAAAGTTTGGTTGTAAAATATTGTAAAATGTCGAAAATATAGTAATGTAAAGATTTCCACATTTCCACATAGTGGTAACGCTTTACCGTGCGTAATACAAAAGTATACAAAATTCGCAAACTTTGCAGGACTATATTTTCCACATTTTACAATATTTTGCAACCAAACTTCACAATTTCACTAAATTTAGGAAGCTCTTTCCAACTGTGCTGAAATTGTTTTCCAATTTAAGACTTTGTCTATTTGGGGAATGATCCAATGTATTTGTGTTGATCTTCCTGATGTTACTCTAAGTTCCATATTCACATCGCGGACATGCTGGAAATTCTGGCTGACCACAGAGTCTTCTGACCACAGAGTATTTCGGTCTGGTTTTTTTAATATCATTATTATCTTGGATGGAACTATACCTCGAACCGACCTGACCGCGTAACTCAGTTGGCTGAGCATTGGGCTAGCATTCCAAAGGTCGTAGGTTCGATTCCCACCGTGGTCAGGCATATTTTTCAGCTTGCCCGGTGTGGATATAAACTCAGAGTAGCACCACAAACATCATTTTCACCTGAGCACATAACACCAAGATACATAAAATATCTGTGTTTCTTGTAGTATGCAGCAATTACCTTGGTGTGAGCAACAGGAAAATAGTTAAAGATGAGCAAATGTGGGCGAGCTCAACTCTGGAAGTCAGCGATCTCAGAAAGTATATCAATTCATCACTGGAAGAACTTGAACATGATTCGAACGAAACTTCCACCTCAAATTTCACTATCACTGGTAACAAGACCGCACCGCATGATGGTAGATTGGGCAACACTGCTGGATCATGGTGTGCAAGTGTGGATCCTTTGGATGACAACGGACATCATTTGATTGTGGACTTAGGTATGGAAAAATTCCGAATTCTTGTCTTATTACAGCTCACTGTCTTCGCATCCCTAGGACATTTCATTGATCCAATATTGTTCACAATAGCTAGTGAAACATTTTAAGAGTTCAAAATGAGAGTGTAGCGATGAATGAACTACGAAGTGTAGTTTGTTTTAAACGAAACACGCTTTAATTTGAGACAGAACCGCGTTGATTTCTGCTTGTTACAGAGCTTTGTTTATGGTGAAATTTTTACTCGAAACAAAAAGCAATTATCTTAGAATCTCGCCAAATACGAGTGTATGAAATTCCAAAAGAAAATGGGAAATAAAGGGCAGTAAATATATATGACTCTTTGACATGTCGTAGTGGTAGAGGGGTAGGGTGTATCTTCAAACAAGAAATTTTGGTATTTCAATGTACGTCACCCCATGGTGAGGCGGGGCATAAATTCAACTGATCCCGCTTAAATTGTTTCAACTATTTAATAACAAGAACATCGCAGCGCATTCGTAAAATATTGTTTTCAACACATAAAATTCATGCCTTCGCACCTCCGTGTAATATCCTGTATTTATAAAATAGTCATATTTTGCAGCAGTAGACCTTCCTCCGGGAGAATGCCCCTAGGCCTGTAAAAATTATGAAATCTGTTGTTATAGATGTGTACTTTTTAAAAACAACAGCCTATTTGATCATTTTACAACCCCTCTACCTCATTTGCACCATTCTTCTTCCAGGCGAAGTTTACATACTGGAAGCGGTGATAACGCAGGGAAGATCAGATTCTGATAACTGGGTTACAGAGTACACCCTCGAATACAGCAGTAGCAAAAGAAAGTGGTCGCATTTGAAAGACGGCCGCCGACAGAAGGTATGTAAATCCTAGTGCTGCTTGGCAGTTTTTGAAAGTCTAAGGAAATTGTATGATTTTTGTATCACATGTACGAGAAAAATTCTCAATTCTCCATCTAAAGCTGTGTATTGTATATTAATATATTGTTGTATGTGACTCCTACGAAATATGAACGGTACTTTTCATTGACCCATTTGACGTTTGCTTTTCTGTTCAAACGCACAGCGCTTCCTTATTTGAAGTGCCTATGATGAAGACACAAAATTTTCTCCAGTATTTTCTTGATTGTATTGCGAAGATCACTTTAAATCATAATATAACTTCTTGCAGTAGAAGTTTTGTAACTGTGTTCTTTGCTGAGATATTCAACTTTATTGGATACACAATGTGTGGCATCACACTCCATAATAAATGTCTGTAAGATTGCTTATTTTGTAGCATATAAGTATAGGTAATAGTATAATTTCGAGTGCAATTAGGATAAACAAGCACGAGTGAGTTTTTAAAAACTGCAAAATAGCGCGGGTCCGAAGGACAAGCGCTATTTGCGGTTTTTAAAAACTCACGAGTGCTTGTTTTCCGTAATTGCACGAGAAATTATACTATTACTTATTAATGATATAAAAAGAAAATGTTCAAACAAGCATTTTGTACTTACAACTTCGCACTATGCAAGTGCACTCATTCTCGAATTTCTTCGCTTAAAAAATTCATGTTTACAAAAGCCATGGCCAAAAGTTTTATGTACAAAGTTCCAGCATACTTTAGAGTTTGTTTTGTGATCATAATTGTCAGGGAAGAATTCCAAATTGAGTTGAAATTTCGACGAAATCTTTAAGCAAACGTGAAAATTCGGCCGCGATATTTTTGGTTTTTCAGCGAGTAAATCCCATCGCTCAAAGAGCTTATTACAGATTTTTGCACTGTTGTTACAGATTTTTGCACTGTTGTTACAGATTTTTGCACTGTGTTACAGATTTTTGCACTGTTCTGGGTTATGTTTGGGATTAACTGCACTCGAATCAACCAATCACAGCCCAGAAACATTTCCTTGTATATTATTACAATAGAAAATAACTATAACTGCACCTGCGTAAGCTCTGATTGATCACTAGGCCTCCTCATTTATGTGCACTGGTTTGACTACTTGTGAACAAATGAAGCTTTTTCAAAAGTCGTTGTGCAATGTGATGTCGCATGTTGTATATTTGCCTATCCAATAAAGCAGAATATCTCCACAAAGAACACAGTGAAAAAAATTCTACCAAAGACGTTGTATTGCGAGTTTAAGTGATCTTTGCAATGCAATCAAGAAAATACTAGACAAAATTTCGTGTCACAGGCGAGCTTTGCGTCCAAATGATGTGTCTCTTCTTAGGTGTTCAAAGGAAATAAAGATCGTGATTCCATAGCCGTGGGTAGTTTTCCGCACAGGATTGCTGCGAGGTATCTTAAGTTTACACCGAAGTCTTTCCATGGAAAATTCAAGTGTATGAGAGTTGAGGCTGTTGGCTGTCATCCTGATGCTGGTAATGTTTCCGTTTGTAGCTTCGTTTTATAAAAACAGGGCATGTCGAACTCTACTTGATCCGCACTTTGTAAGCCATTGAGATTATTGTATTGTAATGAATTACTGGAAGTGTTAGGGTTGAGTGCAGGGTCATTTTGATGTGCTTCGCTCGAAAACATTAGGGAGCTCTAGATTTGACTACAGCTACGAGAGAGAGTACGGCTACAAGATTTTGTCGTTGGAAACCAGCTATAACAAACTTGATAATATCCTGTTTTTTGACACAATATGTCTTGAAAACAGATGATCCAAGCGAATACGGATTTGTAGGAGAGAATTTTCGAAATAAAAATATCGGAATCGTCGTACTCATTCTCCTGGCCACGTTCAAATCTAAAGCTCCTTATTGACACACATCATGTAACTCTATGAACTAGAAATCAAGATACAGCTTATAGTTTTTGGTCCTTGTGTAGTTGCACGAGGCGCTGTCGTAAAACTTAAAATGTTTTGTTTGGTATGCGTTTGTAGTGAACGTCGCGAAAAACCAACCTGTCCAGCAATCTAACCCAAATGGTAACTCCACATCCTCACCTGGAGTTGTCGATGGAGAGTTTGTCCCTAAGATCTTGAACGGTACGTTTATCCGGGGGGGGGTAAATTAATTGCAATTCCCATTCTAGGCTGAATTTTGACCACAGCAAGAACAACAGTAGGCGGCCTAATTCATGGTGCAGTTTCCGTAATATATAGAGATCAGTGCGCACATAATCATACTTCGTAAGTTTTTGAATATAATTCCATTTAAGAACTTACGAAGTATGTTTATGTGCGCACTGATCTTTATATATTTCTGAAACAACACAGTGATATCAACACGGCTAAAAAACATCTTTTACAACGCTGTACTCCGCATTTTGCAACATATTCTAACCAAACTTTGCAATTTTGCTAACTTGAAGATGCTCTTTCTAACTGCGCTTTCATGCTTCTTCCTTAAGGCGTTGTTACGCCCTGCGACTTTTCTTCCTACTTGCAGTGCAATTCTGGCTTCCGATGTTATGTGAACAGTGGTCGGACGAGACTACAACAAGTATGGCTCTCTGCAAAAAAATTTCAAAGCATTTCCGTTGTAATTCAGCTCTTAGAATATACCAATTTTTATAGCTGGTCCCTATCCCACGGGCATACAATAATAAATACAGAATAAAATTTATTTCTTTAAAGTTCACATTGTCGGAAATATTATTTGCAATTATAAACGATTGTTTATAAGGTTGCCAACTGTTAAGCAGAATGTGAACCAGACAAAAAAGATTAGCTTAAGTCCGAATTGCATTGCAAGTTGCGAGAGAAGTTGCATACTGTAACAGCGCCTTTGGGTCAAAATCTACTCTATAATGAGAATTGTCCATTTAATTCAGACCGTTTTACACTGGAATTCGGTGTGTCCCGCTATTTTTTCGCCAACCCATCACCTCACATTAAAGGATGATAATTAACTTCTCTCAAATAATATTCATCGTAATTTCCCAGAAACCTGCTCCGGTACTCAAAACCAGTCGAACTCGAGGTCGCCATGGCTTCGTATTGATCTGCGACGTTCGTACCAAGTGCAAGAAATATTCATTTCCAACCAAGACAACGAGGATGACTATGATATGTGGGACTTCGAGGTGCGCGTGGGAAACAGTCTTGATAACGAGGGTAACGATAATGCAAGATGTAGTCCATTGTACACTTTACTGCCGGGGCATATTGGGACAGTTGTGTGCAAGAATGGTACCTTGGGCCGTTATGTGAACATCAGGGTGGATCGGGATGATGTCCGACTGAGCTTGTGTGAGGTGGCGGTTATTGGAGTTGGTAAGATTTATCTCTGTCGTACTTCAGATATAGACGTGTGTTGTGCGTTTAAAATCGCAATTTTTTGCCCTTGTACCCATTTTGTACGGAAAAGTATAAGAAAAACTAATGGTGACAGGCAAAAATATTAATTTTCCAGCTGACCCTATATCTAATAGTCATTACCATGTCAAAAGCTTAACATTCTACAAACATGGTGCTTTTGATAGAAAGTGAACATTTTTTCACAGATCTGTTTTACTAATAGGATTTTTCACCACCTAGACAATACCAACACAACATAAGTGCGCCAGCGACACTGGGGCAATGTAAGACAGAGACTCGTATCTTTGTCTCCTAATACAGAACGGCTGTACTTTGTAGGTATTACTATTTACGACATAAGCAACCGTGTTGTATCAGATATACAACCAACCGAAGACGAGAGTTGTATGTCTGATACAACACGGACAGGAATGTTGTATATGACTTATGGAACTCTCCAATTTTACAAATCTTTTGGCGAAGTAAAATCTTCTGGCGATAAAATCAAGAGAAACCTGTATCACATTTACAGACTCCTTCAAGCTCATGATTAGCGTTGTGTTTTCTTCATGAACTGTTGAGTTTTACAGTGAGATGTTACTTACCAGTAATAATTTTATCGATATTTACAGCCGAGACAATTGTAAAGTTGGGTCTGAATGATATTGCTAACAGTCTGCGCACTGGAGCTGTCGTCGATAAGGCTGAAGAAATGGCTGGTGATGTGGTTGGAGGGTTGATCGGACAGCTACAGAACCAATTACAAGGACGATTCGGTAATTGTCATGTTTGAATTTTTATATGTAGACTAGTGTTTAATGTACCTCCCCATTTAGCCAGGTGAGGGCGCTATCTATCTCAGGTGTTATCCAAGAGTCAGTTGTACCGTATTATATCATTATCTTTTATCACACCCATATCATACCATAATGTACCATACCATACCACGCCACACAGTGACATGCTTAACCACATCACACCACATCATACTATACCACATACCATACAATACCACACCGCACCACATCATACCATACCATACCATACCATACCATACCATACCATACCATACCATACCATACCATACCATACCATACCATACCATACCATACCATACCATACCATACCATACCATACCAAAGCAGCTCTTGTTTATCGTATTTTTATCCGCGTAGGTGCAATGCTTCTTGGCCAAGGAATGGGAATGTTGAACAACCTGGGTGGTCAGGGCATGGGAATGCTTAACAACTTTAAAGGTTTGTATTTTTATGGGCCACTCACACCGTGCAACTTGAAAATGTTGAAATGAATGTATTACGTACTGTTTTTTGTCGATGTAATGGCGGTACTTTATCCTCATCAGACCTGCTTAGCTTCCATGTAAATTAACCCATTTCAGATGACATGATTATTGAATGGCTAATAAAATGGCTAATGAAAGTAAGCCACTTCAGTTTACATGGTTGAAATGGGTTAATTTCAATGGAAGCTGAGGAGGCCTACTATTTTAAGACCTAGAAACATTTTGAGCTTGGCAGGGAAAAAACCCCAGAATAAAACTGCGTAATCGTAGAAGTATCAAAGAAAAAGTAGCAGGAAGAAAGAAAATGAAAAATATTTCCCTACATGCACTTGATAGGCCGTTAAATTAATAGTTGAACTTTACGATCGCGAGTAGTTGAATGACGGAGATAGGTCATCAAAGAAGCCAGCTATGATCAAGAAAGGATAACTTTTTGTAAGCACATTTGTAAAGACATTGGAACTAGGACTGATGTGTTTTACACTGCACTTTCCCATACATCTTGTTTAGCCATAATAAAATGTATAAAAATGAATGGTTTTGAGGCGTGTACTTGCAGAAAAGATTTTCATTGACTTTGTTGTTCCAGAAAATAAAATCTGGTAAAAATTTCATGTCATTTCTCTACAAGGGACAAACAAGGGCTGAACAAATGCAAACCTATTAGATTTTCATCGGGTTTTCTTGCAGATCAGGGAATGGCAATGGCAAACAAAATGAAAGAACAAGGTTTAGCGATGACAAATAAGTTGAAAGATCAAGGAATGGAAATGGCAAATAAGGCGAAAGAACAGGCATTAGAAGCAGCCAATAAGATGAAAGAGCAAGGAAAGGAGATGGCCAATAAAGCGAAAGAACAGGCAATGGAAGCAGCCGATAAGGTGAAAGAACAGGGGAAGGAGATGGCCAATAAAGCGAAAGAACAAGGTAAGCGATGAGGGAGGGGGGGGGGTAAACGTTTAGGCTCGAATTTGTGCGGAAGGTGAAGTTTGTAAATTCGGGAGGGGTTAGTGTTCACTCGCAAAACGCCAAAGAGAATTTTTGAGCGAGAATGGACATGGTATTTTAGTATTTTCTATTCTAGTATTTTAATATCTGTGTATGAACATTACAGTTTACGATAACAGTTCATCCGTTGAATTCTTCAAATTTTACGCTTGTTAATAATATTGTGAATTTGACATTGGTTTTGCGCAACGTGCAATCTTGAACGATTTCCTGTTTTCGTTCTTCATTGTGATTGGTTAGTTTTTGACGCACTCTAAGAGATTTTCATGTCTGTGTAGGCATGGCAGTGGCGAATGACCTCTCAAACCAAGGCCAGGCTATGGTGGGTGATATGCAAGGACAAGTGAACCAACAACAGGATAAGTTTAAGAAAAAAGTAAGTCAAGTTCTTGTATTGTGGATCTCCCTCGACACACACTCCTATTTTTCTTTTGAACCACTGAACCGATGTTAATACGAAGTTTTAGTATAACTCGAGTCGGCCTTGTTAGGCTAATTGACAAATAGATTTGTAATAAATGGATATTTGTTCTTTGCATGCAGTGACGTCTTATTTGAGTGCTGTGGTGAGTTGAACAAAAGCTAAATCGCGCTTTCCACTGATACTATTTTTCAACTTCCGCAGAAGGGCATAAGATGTGTCTTTAACTCGAAAATGCAAAAATGAAGGCTTTGTGTTCCTACTGTATTTTTGTTGCTTTTTCATGAAAATAATCTCAATTTTGTACTTTTTTAGCTGAAAGAAATGTTGGATAAAGTAAGATATTAATGAGATGTTATTTCCATGCATTTATCATGCAAAATTACTCCTATACTGTATATTTTGAAAGGCGGGTGACTGATATCACAAAGATTAGCACAACTCAAGTACTCGACATATGTAGTTAACAGAGATGGCAGAACACTTTCTCCAATATATGACACCTTTGTGACTTGATTCGCAAGCTCAGAGTTTAAATCGCAGAGATTTCCCAGACAGCAGCTTGTATAAATGGTCCTGCTGTAAATCAAGTCATTGTTTTAATGGCTTTTATTCTCCTAAACAGGGTAAAGAATATTTGGAAGTTGGAAAAGAAGAAATGGAAAAGTTCAAAAAGAAAGGATACATTGAAACAGGGAAAGGTATTATTGACTCAGCAGCATAATTAAAACAGTAAACTTTATGAAGCAAAGCTGTTTTGTTGTTTTGCTTGAATTCTCTTTTTTACCAGAAACGGATTTCTTGGGGGGGGGGGGGGGAGGGGGGTGCAACGCTATCTTGAGTTTACAAGATAGCATTTTTATTTTGAGATGTTTTTCCTCTTAGAAGTTGTTTTGGGTTGTGTAATTTCTAGTCAGGGTAAAGCGAAATGCCCCCTTTAAATGCGTTCTATATTATACGTGGCAGAACATTCCTCATCATGCCATGCATACATATAGAAATTTACGTGAGGTAAACAGGTAAAATAAAAATCGTATTTTCACTGTAGAGAAGCGAATAAGCGTTTTCATTGGCCGTACGATTTTTTTTCAGTAGTGAAACTTTATCGTATCAGCATTTTGATTGGCTATACGGTTTTTCTCACTAGTGAAGAAAATCGTATCGTCATTTTGCTCACAACATGGCCGCCATGTTGGGGAAGGAGCGAAAGGGTATTTGGCTTTTATGTCTAAAAGAAGAAGAGTTTCTCCAATAAAAAAACATGAAACGGAATGAAGAACAGCTTTGACTCACTATTTAATAGGCCAAATAACGGAGAAACAAATGGTATGATTCTGTTTTGAGAGTTCAATATTTTATTTCGACATCGTTCGCCTTTGACAGGTTTCCAGTTTTAAAATAATCTCTATATGTTTGTCATAAACAAATTACTGCATGGTTGGCTCGTTTGTACGATTTTTATTATGCACTTGTTGTTAAAGATTGCTAAACTCACTCGTTCGCTGCGCTCACTCGTTCGTTTAGCAATCTTTCACAACTCGTGCATAAAAATCGTACGCACTCGCCAACCATGCAGTAATCTCTATTTACTCCATGACGGTGCTCGATTATCGATGTTTATTTTGACCTCGTGCTCTTTAGAGTACATGGACATCGGCCTGGGCATGATGATGGACGGAGTGGCGTTCATCCAAGCCAAACTCATGGAGTCATTGTCGAATATTGCCGGAGACATGTCGAAACAGATTACAACACTGAGCGAATACGATACTAGCGACATCAAAGGATTATTGGATGATGTCGATCCCGTACCTGTTCGGAATTTTGTGGAGGAAGCTAAACCGAAGATTGGCGAGTTTATCGACGAGATGCAGAAAATGGCGAAGAAATATTTGGACGTTGGAGCTGAAAAGGCCATGGAAGCCAAAGACGAAATCGAAAGCGAGGTTTGTGTCTGTCACACTCTCCGGTCAACGCCAGGAAGTCGCACTATTGCTGCAAGTCCGCTGCAGGCTTGTTACCTCATCAAGCCGATATCAGGATGTGTTCGCATCGCTTGCTCCGGCTTGATGATAACAAGTCTGCTGCAAGTTGTCAACAGTCTTGATGCAAGTTGACTCTCAAGGCTTTCTTATATCCGCAAGCTTGATACAAGTTTTTTCAACAACTTGCTGCAAGTCTGCAAACACCACGTTGCACCAAGTCTAATTCTCGCAGACTTGATGAAGCCAGCGGGCTTGGTCAGTACGCGACTTGATGACAGCCGGTAAAATCCACAACTTGCATTATGTGTGTGACGTTTCCGTCTGTGCTGACCCCAAATATGAAGCATGTTTAATATTTCCACAGGCTGACAATGCTAAGAACGATGCTACTAGCCTTGGTAAGAACGTTGCAGGAAAGGCTACTGCTGCAGGGAAGAACATGGCAAATGAGGTCAAGGCTGTAAGTATGGATGCTGCTAACAAAGCAAAAGAAGCAGGAATGGCTGCTGTTGACAAGGCGAAAGCGACCGGGATGGACGCTGTAAAAAAGGCTAAAGAAGCTGGTATGGGAGCCTTGAACAAAGCAAAATCTCTTGGAATGGGTGCCTTAGGTAAGGCAAAAGCACAACAGTTTCTAATTGTTCGGCCAAAAATCAAAAGTTGTGGGAAAAGCCCTATGAAAAAGCCCTCAAAGGTTGTTTCTACTATTCGTTCAATGTCTCTCTAGTCCTCTCTATCGCACTGCCCCCCCCCCCCTTAACAATTCATGCATGCTTTGCGGTCTCGATTGGCAAATGGTTAATATGAATCGAACAATGTTTAATTACTCCGTATTCAGGTGTAACATTGCCGAACAATATTGTTGACAACATCGAGCAATAATGTTGGCAGGTGAAAAATACTAGTACGAGTCTGATAGAGCTACTATAGACCTTATGCATAAATCGTGATCCGGACCGTGTA
Source organism: Muricea muricata (assembly GCA_963855995.1). Taxonomy (NCBI): domain Eukaryota; kingdom Metazoa; phylum Cnidaria; class Anthozoa; order Malacalcyonacea; family Plexauridae; genus Muricea; species Muricea muricata. Next base: position 4,173,617 of record OY979727.1, read on the forward strand.
TCTTAGGAATTAGGAATTTATGCATTGTTGTTGGTTTCTGTTTGCGACGAGTGACCAACAACAATACGTAAATTTCCGTTTCCTAGCATACACGGTCCCAGTCACAATTTATGAATAAGGTCTGTAGGTCTATTACAAATCTAGCGCTGTAATTGGCTGAGTCACTGTAGATCTATTGGATCGCTGACAGCTCATAGACAACTCGTCCTCGATGTCTAATTGTAGTAATGATTTCGAATTACGTTGTTACTATTTAATGTATCTTCTGTATATCCTTATGACTGGTTCACACTCGTCGTAAGAATCGGGAATGTCTTCTTCTGGCCGATGTAATGGAGTGAATTCTATACCATTGCAAAAGCAATGTAATATTTGTCCCATGCTTTGGTTTGTTCACATGCTCATTCACATACGTGATAGAAGGTTCTAGAAAATCTGCGATTCTTACGACAAGTGTGAATCAGGCTTTAAAGATCGTGAAGTCTGTTAAGTAAAAGGACGCTTTGTTTCCATTTTGGACTTCAAGATTTGTAAAATACGATTATCTAGCAACTGCTTATCTAGCACTGTTCCGCGTGATTTGCTATGCATATAGATTAGTAAAAAACTAGAGTTCCAATTCAGAAAAGTTCGAAAGATGGAATTTTTACCCATCTTCATATGTGGTAGTCTCCCTTGGCAACATATGAGCTTAAAAAACTGTACACACTTTTTAAACGAATCTTTTATCTTGCAGAACAAGCCAAGGGGATGGGAATGGGAGCGTTTGGTGATCTAAAACAGGCTGGTATGGGCGCGTTGGGTCAGGTCAAGGGACTGGGTATGGGTGTTTTTGGTCAATTGCAACAGGCTGGAATGGGAGCTCTGGGTAATTTGCAAGGACTGGGTGAAGGCATGCTCACACAGGTACTGAAGTAACTAAACCAGTAGAATCATGTAGTTCACAAATACTATTACAAATACTGTCATTTGATCGGCTACTCTACTCCCTATTAATTCCTGGGTAGCTAGCGAGTAGCAAAACAATAATTTTTCTGCTGTGTTTATTTTATTCAAAGATAATTTGTGGTACTTTTTTACAAAATGGCTTAAAAAATTTTTTTATCCCAAATTCTACCAAAACAATTAGATTACTCGCTCTCAATAGTTAATAGTTGACCATCACCCCATAGAAATCTCGAGCTCAGCAGCTGGGAAATTTGCCACCGCTGTGCAAAAATATTGTTGGCGGCTGAACACAAAATGTAATTTGCATATTATTTGCGAAATACAGATTGGTTTCAGAGGTGCTCGGAATTTAGTTTCTTTTACGAGCCAGTTATAATTTTGTTCACAATTTTTCATTGATTTCAGTAAAGGACTGATATAGCTGTCAGTTAATCATATTTTGAAGTGATGACATCGTCTGTTGAAGCAAATTTCCAAACTTTGACATTTGAGTGGGTTGCCAAGAATTAAGCGCGAAGTTGAATTTACGTTTGACTTAATACTGAAAAATTTAGCTTTTGCTCCAAAAAGATATTTGTTTCCTGTTACTTCCAATATGTTTATGTTCCTTTCGAAACCAATTTTTTTGTTGTATAAATTCCGCTCATGGCCAATGGTTTGTTGTGAAACTCGCTACTGGAAAAGTAGTTTAAATTACGGTTGTTGTTGAAATGGTCGTGAAAGTGATAAAACATCCACAATCACGTGGGCCGTCAGTGCAATGATGTCTTTGATACTGTATAAATGTTTTCGTACAAATGGTAAAGATATTTTTCAATTGACTAATGCGTTTAGTCGATCGATTTCAGTGACATTTTTGTATTGTTGTTCGAGTACGAGCGTTGACTAGTTTGAGTCGAATTTTACAAAATCAGCCTTTTGCTCCAACATGAATTTAGCTCGAACTTGGCCTTCATGTTTATATCTACTCACCTGATTTGTTAGCGTGCTCTTAAAAATTACGCCAAAAGGTCGTTTAGTCCACTGAAAGTGCTATGATTTTTAAATATCATGCGTAAATCACGCAATTTCCACGCGTTCACGCAGGCTTATCTGGCGCATGCTCAGACAAATTTCCCAGCTGCTCTCGAGCTGGTAATCCAGTTGTTAATAGGTTCCTTGTAAGGTGTAAGGTGCATGGTGAATAGATCAATATCATTCAATTATGTGGAAACGACACGTAAATTTAACAGCACTGATCAATGTAGATCCCAACTTTAGGATCAAAAGCTTTGCAATAGTAAATGTACCTGATGTATATGTTATGATATTAATTAACTTTACAATCAGGGGCCAGTTGTTCAAAGCTGGGTTAACACTAACCCTGGGTTAAAATTTAACCCACTGTTTAAGTTCCTGTATTTCTACACATCTGTTTACTTTGAAACTTCGGGACCTTAAAATACCATCGATTTAGACAACACTTCTGAAGAAATATTTCCACACTTATAAACAAACTTCAAGGGAAATTTAATTTTAATTTTACGTTAACCCGGGGTTAAGCTAACCGACGTTTGAACAACTGGCCCCTGGAGTGTTTTCATCACGCTTTCTGTCTTCATAACGAAGATATTATCGGGGAGTTTATGATGAAGTAGAAGAAAATTGCTGATGAATAGTTTGTGGTCTGCTCGTTCTGGTTGCGAACAAAACTGTTTAGAAGTTTTTATGTATTTTGGTGTCATGCATTCAGATGAAAATGATGTTTGTGGTGCTACTCTGAGTTTATATCCACACCGGGCAAGCTGAAAGATATGTCTGACCAGGGTGGGAATCGAACCTACGACCTTTGGAATGCTAGCTTAATGTTCTGCCAACTGAGCTACAGCGTATGACGTATGTAGTATTTTGAAACTGAGTCTTGCTCCTTCGATACCTGTGTAATCCCAAGTGTAACCTCCCATGGCATTCCCAAGGTCGTAGGTTTGATTCTCTTCGTAGTCGGGAATATTTTTCGGCTTGTCCGGTGTGGATGTAAACTCAGATTAATATCGCTAACATTGTTTACAAGTTACTAAAATAAGCTTCTCGCGTCGCAAATCGTAAAATGACTTTATTTTAGTTCAAAACATTTATTCTGATTTCTTAGCTGAGCAGCGCCGGAAAGGAATTACTTGAGAAAGTCAAGGATATGAAACCCTCTACGGTGAAAGAAATGCAGCAAATACAAATGTTGCAACAACTTAAGAAAATGAAACAGGTGCAAGAGCTCGAAAAGCATTTGGAAGTCGAGCAAGATTCTCAATGGAAAGAGTTTGAAAAACTCAATAAAGAGATGGAGGATGAGATAAACATGGGAGAAGTGAAGTTGGAAGGTACGTAGGGGGAAGCACGGTTATCAACAGAAGGCGGTTACCGGCGGTATACATATCGCCTTTTACTTTACGACTGACGACCGGCTTGTTTACGAGTCGAAACATGTAGTTTCTTGCCGTCAGAAGCATCTTGAAAACAAGTTGCAACAAGTGCGGTAAAGTCAGCTTTGTTGAAACAACATACATTAAACTTGTGGATGACAAGTTCTGCTAATCAGTCAATTTGCAACACGTCTGTTGTTGGGGGCCACTCAGGAGTTCAACATGCCCATTATTTTTGTGCATTTTACTCTCGAGAATAATGGCGGTACAGCCAATTCAGCGTGTCTTTCAGCCGGAAAAGGCAATTGACTGGCCAGTTATGTGTGCTTGTCGTTAACAACTTTCGCAAGTCATGCGAACGCATCCTTTTACCGACTTCTTCTAACACGTTGTTGCAAGATGTTAACTGCAGACCTCTCGCAACTTGTGTGTTTTTGGCTGGGTAAACTGACCTTAACATCCCATCTATTTTCAGGAGAGGAAGAGTTTCTTAAAGATAACGATGCCCCTGGTCTTGGCGGGTCGATATAATCAACTTCGACGTAAGCATCTTTTTTATATTCATTATTTATCTATAGTTCTAGTGAAGACTTTTTGTGCGTTTGCTTGGGTTGGAAAACGATTGATTTTCAGATTGTGCCGATGACAAGGTTGCTAAGAAATCAAAATTTTGTTAGCACCTTTTGGGCATTGCTAATTTAATTATCGTTGGACATTTTCTTCGCGACATCGGCCTTATTGAAACTAAAAAATGCCAGTAGTCAATAACCACACTGAATGTGTCAACAGCAACATATAACACCCTTTTTGATAGGGATTTAGATTTGGTTACATTTTTTAAAGCGTTTTGAGCCTTTTCAAAATCTGGCTACTTTTACTAATTTGTCTTTTTAACTTTGTAAATAATTTGATATGATTTATAGAGGATGTTATATTCAAAATAATTAAACATTATTAAACTTAGAAGTACATAAAATTCACGTGTAATAAAACGTAAAATTATTTTAAAAGAAATTAAGCTCGTTTCAAGTTGTTATACTTGAAATGCCTTTGTAGCAAAATTCCACCCTGCGTTTGACGGTCTCTGGGCAAAGATAACGTACAAAATAATTTGCTTATTTCTTTTGTAGAATTTTGTAGAAACTCGCTATTTGTTGGGATATTTCACATTGAATAACTTATATATCATACTTGTAACGTCACAGTAATGTACATGATGATATTTTTTGGAACAGCAGTTCCTACCTTGGAAAAATAGCGAATAAAAATACAAATGCTCTATGGCCAACTTACATATTTATTCCCTGTATATGTCAGTTCAGTTTTCAGAAATTTATTGTAGATGCTTTAAGAGAGAACCATGCAGCACTAAAACGTCGCGATTCACTGTGATGTCACAAGAATGATATTATCATATTAGTCAAAGTGAAATATGTCAAGAAAGAGGCAAAATATTGAAATTGACAGAAGTTAACATCTTAATTTCCGTTATCTTTAAACAGACGCCATAATATGTTAGGGGGGATTTCGTTGCGTGGACACTCTAAAACTCGTGTAAAAGAATAAGCTTTGTATATAAAACTTAACTAACCACCAGATTGCAGAGTTGGGCAGTTTTTGAAACGATCTCAGGGGGTGCAAAGCTTCAAATTCGAGAGCAGGGGGTTCCAACACAAATCGTTTCCAAAAGATTCACCATGCAAAGAATCCTTGAAAAACACAAAATTTACCCAGACATGTTATAAAACTGTTAAATGTAGAGACTTCTAAGAAGAAAAAGCATGAATATGAATATCATAAGTTTAGTTTTGTAGAAACACTACGGAAATTTACTATTGCAAAGCTTTTGATCCGAAAGCTTTATTACCACTGATGAAGACCCGAGCTTCCGGATTTAAAAGCTTTTGAATAATAAATTTACGTAGTGTTTTCACAAAACTAAACTTATGTTGTAGTTCGCCCTCCAAACCTGCATAGAACTTAGTATGAAAATTGTTGTGGATCAAGATCGGGAGCAACCTGACTAATCCTGTAGTCTGGACTAGTCATTTAAATAGCTAATAATTTGTATAATATCCTGCGCGCCATTTAACATAATAAAGGTAAAATTGTTGTTGTCATTTGCTTATAAACAGTTGATATTTACTCAATTATTGAGAGAATAACTTTAATTACTAATGACACGAAAGCTTTTTATTGCATTATGTGATCGAACTTTTAAAACTGCACTACAAGTTCTTTTACACTTTTTTGTTACATTGCTTCGTTGATAGTGTATTTCAGTATGATTTTTTGTTTGCCAACTTATTACGTCACAGTTTGCATAATGAATCATAAAATAGACTATAATATTGTTCTCCTGTAAAAAGACGATTTGGAAGATAAATGGTCTGATTATGTTTGTCCTTAACTTTATACATCGTGTCAATATTTCAAGAATTTCATCCCGGACATAGATAACTGGTAATTTCAATGTTCATTTATCGCATGGATAACTGGTATTAAACAATAGTTCATTGTGCAAAGTTAGCCGTCACTAGTAGACAAGACAAAAAAAAATCAAATTGAAATATCTCATCAACGAAGCACTGTAACAAAAATGTATAGAATAACTTGTACTACAGTTTTAAAAGTTCTTTCACGCAGTGCAATAAAATATGATAACAATCAATGTAACAACAATATATTAAACTTTGCATTATGGTTTCACATAGGATCGCCTGTACGGTACAAGACAACACTGCCAAGGGCAGAAGGTTCTGCACTTTGTTTTGCACGCGTCTGGACATCTATAGGTCTTTCGTCCTGGGGCACGCCCCCTTGTGGGTATAAAACTCCGAGAACTAATTCCTGTAGAGTACATAGCGCGATGCGTACAGCACTGAAACGGGCACTCTGCTTTGCATTTGAAATTGCATATCACGGGACATGTGCTTGGGATCATGTTTCTTCTATAAGGCAGGTTACAGCAGTATGGCGGGCATTGAACAGTACAACGTGTTCTGCATATTGCCAAACATGGCGCTTTGACCAATTGTTTGTTGTTGGGTATAGTTTGTTTTTTAATGTCCGTTTTAGCATTAGCTTCGACGTTTTGCACAGTGGCTAATTTTGAACGCTTTTGAAATGCGACTAATTGTCTTTGATCTGGAGGCAAAAGTGTTGCAGTGTTTCGCGATGTTGCTGCGACATTTTTCAATATTACTTCTGGCTTAGCTTTTTGCACATTTGCTTTCGTATTTTGCGCTGTTCTTACTTGGGTCAACCTAAGGCTTTGAGGCGAAAGCTTTTCTAAACCAATATTTTGGACTGTTTTTCTTGGAAGTCCATTTTTTGGGTGGATTCTAGATCTTTGTAGAGATTCAGTCTTTGCTCCTTGTTTTAACCCAGGTCTTTGTGGAATTGTCGTTCTTCGGGTAAAACAACAGTGCCAAGGACAATCGTACGTGCAGTGCACCCGACAGGCGTATGGACAGGGAACGGGATTGGCAACGTTTGGTCGGGGTGGGGGTTTACAGCATTGAGGTTCACAGTAAGGGTAACAGTATGCTGAACAGGTGGGGTGGCAAGGCCTTGCCGATTTCTTGGCTAATATGCGAATACGGCAACATACCTGGGGGCAGAGAGCCGAACAGTGGTCTTTACATGCAGTTGGACACCAGGCGAAGACTGGAGGAGCCGGTAAGGGATGCGGGGACGGAGGAGGTGGGGGAGGAGGAGGTGGGGGCGGAGGAGGTGGGGGTGGAGGAGGTGGGGGTGGAGGGGAGGGTGGGGGAGCGGGTGGAGGTGCAGGTGGGGGAGGAGATGGGGGTGGCATACCAGGTGCTGTCAGTTCGTAATACCAAGACGTAGAATATGTTGGGTAACTTTGTAATAAATTATTCACATATGGACAACATTTCACCGGGCAGTCGGGCATACAGTTTTGTGTGCAAAGATCAGGACATGGCGATGAAGTCTGGGTCGCTGTTGGCGAACAGCATGTCTGTGGGCAGGCTGTCGTGCAGTGTGAGTAACAGGTGGATGGGCAGATGTTGGCCGGGGGGTCACCCGGAGTGTAGGATTTCAATATGATTTCTTTATCGTCAGCCTTCTTCTCTAGAGGATGGGCAGGCGTGCGTTCGGAGGGTTGGGTGTGTACAACAATACCTATATTTTTACCTGAGTAAGACAAGACAAAATGTTTTATTGGAAAGCTTGTACGATATTTGGAAGGCTTGCACGATATTTTTGTAATATGCATGCAATTTAAGCCAATTTCTAAGCGTGCTACCGATGAGAAAACGTCAGAACTACGAATCACTTTACCTGAACAATAGCCCCAGACACCGTCACGATCGAAGTCGGTCGTTAACGAGCACCAAGGTCGGGAGTTGCCGTCAACAACACAGTGATGACGTAATTGTCTCTTATAAATAAACGGCAGTTGACAACATCCACTGTTGCCATTTCCTCCTTCTGTATTCATACAGTCTAAATAAAAAGCGTATCACATTTTATTCTGGGTCTTCCTTGAAGGGCTGCAAATCCCACCATTTTGCCAATCTCGTACCCAAAACAATGCCTGTGTACGGGCTGGCATTGCCTCTGGCACAGCATAGAAAATAAACAGCAGAGCCATTCGAGTCCACACGCATGTCGCATTACGCATGTTCATTATGTAGGCTCTGGACAGTCAATTGCCTTTTCTAACCAACAGAAACGCTGAACTTGCTGTCCCGCCATTATTCTGGCCAGTCAATTGCATAAAAATAGGGGGACACGTTGCACTGCTTAGTGGCCCTACTGTTTATTGACTGTTCTGTGGCTCTGGCGTGATGGAATTATATCTGTTCTCTGATTGTGTTGGGGTTAATCAATAGTTTTTAGAGAAATGACAGCACGGCATACAAATGACGAAATATTTGCAACGCAACTTGCTGGTCCAGTTTCGCTACTCTATAAGCATACCTAAATCTCGCTGAAACAGACACGAGTTACTATGTCTTGCAACTCTTTCTTGAGGTATTTGACCTTGAATAGTATGCAAATATGATTCTTATAACGTCACAGGAAGTATGAGGTTTTAGTGCTGCATGGTTTTCTCTCTGAAAATTTCACTAACATATAAAAAATATGTAAGTTTGGCATAGAGCATTTGTTGTACGTTTATTTGCCAATGATGCTTCCAAGGTAGAAACTACTATTTCAAAATTTTGCACTAAATCATTATGCACTGTGATGTCACAAGTAGGATATTTGGATGTTATTCATTGTGAAATATCTCAAGAAATAACAAGTTTTGAAATTCTGCAAACCATGAAATGTTAAGAGTGAAATTTCAAATTTATCACTGTGGCAAATATTATCGTTACTTACCCTGGCAATACCCCCATTCTCCATCTCTATCATAATCTACCGTAGTAGCACACCATATCCGGTTACCTCGGGTCGACTTCGTACAACGGTCGTGAACCGAGTCTCGGTAAATAAACGGAAAGTGGCAGCAAGCTCCACCTGCATTACCGCCGTGCGTGACGTGACATCCTTTAAAGGCGCGAAAAATTTTATGACAACGGACTTAAATAATTGCATTGAAACGTAACAAAAATAAAATAAACTTAGCTGCACTAAACTGTATGCCACTTATAATATCTCGAATACCGCATTACCGCGAAGGCTATCCTATTGAATGTTGTTATGCTATGTCTTGCCTTTAAAGGCCTATCTGCACGATACGATTTGTCGCATACAATTTATACTCTGGCGTATGGAAACGAGCGCTGACACCATATTTTTTACTCGTTCGCTGATGGCGAGATTTGGAATCTGACATTTTTTAGGCGTGTTTACTCGATCACATATGCCAGAGTAAGGATCGTACGCGGCAAATCGTATCGTGTGGATAGGCTTAAATTGACAAATTTCTTTTGATCTCAGTCAAGTATTGGTTGAACACGGTCTGGAAAAGAACATTATGAATATTCACCCCCCCCCCCCAGGTTTTAAAGCGCTAAATACGGCCCTGAGGTCCTTACAAAGTCCACTTGAGTAATCGCGAGTGAAGAGTATGTATACTTTTTTCTAAATCATACGAAAATTATATTTATTATACAATTATAACGATGTACGTTTCAGGCATGCGATAAACCACGGCTAATAAACATTTGAATATAAGCAGTGTGACCAGATCTTGTACGTTTTTCTTACCAGATCCGGTTTGATTGATGACATTATTATTCAATAAAAAATGCTTACAAATCAATACCTATCCTGGGCTTATATTCGCGGTTTTGTGGCACGCAGAAGCAAAACTACAATGAAACTATTTATATAAAATATTTTCAAAATACAAAATTGTCGATGCAATATATGAATATATTTGTCCATTTTGCGCCAAGGTCAGTATTTTAAACATGTGATGTTGCGTTTTGTTTCGTAATACCATATTTCTTCTGTAAATGATATTCGTCACCGTTAATGAAGGTTGGTTCTGCTACTCCATCTTCTGGATTGTCTGTGTTTCTCCGCATTGTTGGTATCTCACCGCTGTCCACAACTTCGAACGCTCCGTCCACTTCGTCTCCTGTTGTCTCGTGAGAATTTTCCTCAAGATCACGTGTTTCATCTTCGTCTTGATGGTCGTCATTTTCTGAGCCGACCATATTTGTGATCTGCGGTTTGGGCTTATCTGTTTCTTCTCTCGATGTAAGCATATTATAGTGTTCTGGCTGTACATTATGTATATCTGCGAGTTGACTTGTTACCGGCTGTCGAGGTGTCAAATTTTCGTACACTAGCTTTTTGTCTCTCATAGAGTTTCTTAACTCGTTTTCAGGCTCTCTCAAGTTATTTGAAGCCACAATATTAGAGGTCTGCGGGTACACCATTGAACTTGTACTGTCTAGCGCATTTGGTTGTTTCATTTCCTCGTTCACTGACATAAACTTCCCATCTTCTCTTTGCTCATCGAAACGCACAGCATTAGGATTCTGCGAAATAATCTTAGTCGCTCTTTCTTCCTGGCTTTCTATTGGTTGCTGACCTACTTCAGTTCCAGTCCTAAATCCCCCGATTCTGCTACTCTTCTGATCATCTGCTTCTGCAGTATTTATGACTTGCGGTCTCACTTCGACAGGCGAATCCTTTTCACTTGTGAGCACAGAATAGTGTCTCGCTTCTGTCTCACTTTCGATAGTGTTTGCCTTGGATGAATACTCGGGCATTTCCTTCAATAAATTTCCATCTTCTTTTTCCCAATGTTGAGGACTTTCTGTACCCTCGTGCCCCTCGCCGTAACTGTATTTCTCCTGGAATACATTTTTGTCCCTTTGTACTCCTCGACTACCCTGATTTGAGGATTCATCAACACCGTAATCTGTTTTAGTACTCTTTTCCTTACTGTTTTCCTCTTGAGGTTTTGTCAGCTTGGAGAGATCTTCAAACTTTCCCGCCGTGTCGGAGGCAAAGTCAGCTTCTTGATTTATAAAGGAAAGTGTGGGATAACTAGGTACACTTGAGGTTGGATCTTTAGTTTCATGTTGATGTGTGTGGTCATATTGATCTGTGGGGTATTCCGTGGATATATGGGATCCATCTTCAGATTCTTTAGCAGTGAAAGCTTTTATGCCCTCAAGCTTGTCATCGATACTGCTTGGTATCCTGTCCGGATCCCTTAGTGTACCAATATTTACTTTATAACTGTTAGACTCTGGTGCTCTGTACGATTTCTGTAAACCAGCCAGTCCATTTTTTGCATTCTCTATAAAATCGTCGTCAAGTTCTGTGTGCGGTTCTGGAGCAGATAGCGAATTTCTATTCGTGTGGCCTTCGACACCTTCCGGTGCACGAGAGTCACCTTCGTAAGCTTTCGTGGCCTCGCGATTTGTCGTCCCAATCGTCGCCTCGTACTCGGCAAGCAGATGTTTCAGCTCTTCATCTACCTGTTTTAATTCCGAGTATGCATTCAACTCTTTATTAAAGTCTCCGTCATTTTCATCGTTGTCCATGTAAGCCTTATTCATTTTATTCGGAGAGTCATATACTTCAGTCAATTCTGTCTCTTTATCTGATTTCATTAACTTGCCTTTGTATTCATCATTCTTCTGAATGTTATACTTATCTTGGACCATTTTTAACTTGTTGAATAAGAAATCTTTCTCCTTATTCATCTCTTCTAGTTTCTTCTTTAGTTCGCTATCCGTGTCGCTTGCTTTACCCGTTAGTGCATTTTCACCTAATTTGCTTTCCTCTAAGAGCTTCTGCTCGGCAGCTAATTGATGTTCTAGTTTTCGCTGTTCGTCCCATAACAATTTCTCTTCGTATTTTACCCTGGGTGATGTCTTTGAGATATTAGGCTTCCTTTTCTGCTCCTGTTTTTTACCTTTAGTTGCTTTCATGCGTCTACTAAGTAACTGTACGAATTTGTCCAATAAATTGTCTAAGTTCGTGTTCTCCTTCTTAACATTATAGGGACCGCCTTTCTGTTTGTTGTCTTTAAGTACTTCCCCGTCAGCTTTTTTATTTTCAAATTCTTGTTCGGGGAAATTTGAATCGTATTTCTTCTTTAAATGTTTCGTTTTGTCTTCTGTCATTGTAAAACTTTTAGTATTTCTTCCTTGCGACTTTAGGAAAAGATTCCACAGTAAGGCGTCTACAAATCTGGTAGGAATCATGGGCTCTTCGTGTGACATATTGGGAACAGTAACTTCAGGTTTGCCAACATTATTCGTACTTGTCGTCTGCGCACCTCTGTTTCTACTGCTTACCTCCAGGAGTGAACGGTCTTCGTCATGTTTTGCATCCTTAATTGTACCTTGAATAGTCGTGTTATCATTCGCCGCTCCTTGGTGATCCTCATTACCACTGAGTATGCCTGCATTCTCTTTGTTATACTTGTTTATCCTAAGAGAATATTCTTTATTGCTCGTCATATCGTTTGTGTTTACACTACTTTCATTGTTTCTTGTCCAAGTGCTTTCTAGTGGCTTACCAACAGTTCCTAAAACATTCATACTCCATGTTGAAGCAGGCATGTCCCATTTTGGTTTTTCAATTGATTGTATAATGACTGGCGATTTGGCTTTCTTGTTAATTGACGAATTTATTGTTAAATTATCTTTTGCTGTTATATTTTCTGACGCTGTCTTTACACTGGGTTTCCAAGTAATGTCCGAGTCTTCATCACCATTTCCTGTCTTGTCCAAGGCTATGCTATCAACTTTCGGCGTTATCGATTGATTTGTCGAGCTTGCGTCCGTAGTTCCTGACAACCGATTGCTTGTATCTGCCATCCAGTTACTCTTAGAGCTATTTCGATCAATCCCCGCTCCAAATCTTTCATGTAATGCGGAGCTTAAATCTTGAGGCGTTATTTTTAAAGGCGGTTGACTTGACTCTCCTTCATCAATCACTTCCACATTTTCCGAATCCTGGCTGACGTTGAGTGCAGTTTTGTAACTTCCTACCGTAGGATCTCCCTTGGCTTCATCGATGACTTCAATATGGACATCACTTGATTTCCTGTCGGTGCCACTTGATTTGTTTTGAAAAGTCCCTTTCTTGTTAAGTGGGTAAATAAAATGACTTGTATCAGTGTTACCTGATAGATTGAATGGTACTAGAAAATTATTTGAGGTTATACCGCCCATTACGATAGATGAATTGCCCACATTGTCACCCGCCGTCTGATTGGAGTTAAGTCCAGTTTGTCCAACACTTTCCGGTAACGTTGCATCTTCAGATTGGTGCTTATCTGATAAAGTCGTGCCCAGCGAAGGGCTACTTATTCCAAACGGCAAGCTTTTATTCATACTATAGTCATGAAGAACGCTTTCATTTTCTGGGAAAGTTATGACATTTGAAACATAGTCCGTAAATGTCGATGATCCATTCAGTGACCCGGTGTTATTGCTATCAGCATTATTCATCTCCCATTGAATCAATCTCCCATTGTTCTCAGTTTGCGTGTTTCTATAAGGATTGTCATTTCCTTTTCCTAGCAACTCTGCATTGTTAGCTTCGCTTGGTACTGTACTGTTTGTATAAAAATCGGTAAATGTTTCCCGTTGCCTTTTCTTTTCTTTTGTTGGGAGCTCTGTGTTGTTATCTTTAATTGGTATTGCAGTGACTGTATAAGAATCGTTCAACGTTTGCCATTGTTTTTCTTTTTTCTCGTATACATTTTCAACTGTCAGATAAGCGTTATTATTTTCTTTCGGGTCAGTTCCCTCATTGTTCACTTTTGTCGGTAATACAACATTGGTGTAAGAATCATTTAACATCCAATGAGTATTTGTATCATTCAGATTTCCTTCCTCGGTGTAAGGATTTAAATTTGGTGGAAAAACTCTTTCGGTGTTGTTACGATCTTTGCCGTATCCCTGAGTTTTAACTGTAGATTTAACGTTATGAGCTGTTTTAAATTTTGTATAACTTTCTTTCTTCGATTGATTTTGAAATTTGTACTCCAGGTCTCGCAGGTTATAGTTCGAAAGATCTAATCCAAATTTCTTTTCCTTGTCATTTAAGACGTTACCAGATAGCTTTAGCTGACTCATCACAGGATTGCTTGCATCTATTTTTGGAATTGGACTTGTTTTACCATGACGAATGTTTTCCAAATTCATTTTAAACTGCTTAAAATGTTCTGGTGATTTCTGAAATGGTTCTTTTCTTTCATTCGCTTTGTTTGAAAGGTTTATCTCTTTGCGAGGAGCCGAGGCAATGGTTGGCTTATTATTGTTTTTCAGTTGAGTTGCTTCGTTTTTCCAAATTGTTTTGCCCAATTGTTCTTCCTCTCTTTCTGTGCTTCCAAAAATATTGCTATGACCTTGGCTGCCATGTGTTCGATGAATAATTTTGACATTTTCTCCTGAAATGAGATATAATCCATTAGCATCCTTGACAATTCTGTTGTTGCTGCCGAGTGCTTTGAAAATTTCGCCAATAGCTTCAGCTTTCGAGTGAATGACTTTGGGTTTGCTTGCAGTTGAACTATCATTTGATGGTACTTTGTTTAGAATTTCCAAGATGCTATCTTTATTGGTTAACTTTGTGTGGTGTAGAGTTGTTTGAGAAACATTGACGTGCTTTGTATTTGGAATTTCGTAAGTGGTTGTGTTCGGGGTGACAGGTACGGTTGGTTGTTTTAAAAAGTCCGTGGTCCTTTCATTCTGGGTATTCATTCTAGTATGTACGACATTAGCATTTAGTGTATCGTTCTTTTCACCATTTTTCTTGTTTAGGTTTAAAGATACTGGATTCTTTACTTTGGGAAGTTGTTGAGAAGATGTGTATCTATTTTCTTGTCTTCTGTTGCCCCTTTTTGGATTTGTAATTTTCTCTTCAGCAGGTACGCCTTCAGAATTGTTGTTTTTTATCACTGTTTGTGTTGGTTTTCTACTTGATAACAAAGATCTTTCCCCATTGTGTTTCTTAATACTTAAATCATTCTTGTCAAGATTTAAGCTTTTGTATTTCTCCAGTAGTGTTAGCATTTTTCTCAAAAGTTTCATTTCAATGCTGTTTTCAGATTTCTGGTAAGATTTTCGCCCGCTGTTCTTTGCATTTCTACCAACAAATTTTTCATTCCGAAGTGCTGAACTCGCTGGTATCTCGTTTTTCATCGGATGGTAATTCAGTCTCAGTTCGTTGTCGTACGTGTCTTCGTCGATGTACGTTATGTTCGTATCGTCCTCGTAGCTTCTGGTTAAAGGGTGTTCGTGAAATGTCGTCGGTGGTTCGGTGTTTCGTTGTACGTTCGTCGTAGTTCGGTCGGAGTCGCTACTTCTCTTACTAGCTGGTTTAGTCAGGGGTCTTTCTGTGCTAAACATTGTTCTACTGTCAGAAAACGTTTTGGGTTCCGTTCTGTCTTTGTAACGTTCGTCATGGTTAAGTGTTATAATCCCTTGAAAAATATAAAAACATTTGTGAGCGTCTCAAGATACAACTCCTGATGAAATATTCTTTAAGTTACACACAAGTTAATTCAAAAAACCGATACAGAGAAACCGTTAGAAAAAGGTATAGGTAATCATACGAATGCGAGGATACCAAATTTGGGATTAAAAGTTGAAAAGCTGTCTGAGCGAGTCCAATTTGGCAAAACTTCAAAACTACAAAAAAAATCCCAAATTGTACGAACAGTATCGCATGATTATTTGTTTATTATTACCATGACAAAATTGAGCACCTGGTGCTTTCCAGTCCTTGTGGGAAGACATTTTCCATGTCAACATTTTTTCTATTTAAACCAAAATTTTGAGCTTTTGTTCGTATTCCACACAGTGCTTTTGCTTAAATTCCCAGTCTGGAGCAGTTCCATTTCTTAGAATACCTTTCCGCCATTTTGTATGTTTTTGATTAATTGTACACTGCAGTACAATCAATGAAATACTTGTGCGCCTCTTAACCAATCAACGTCCAGCAATTTTGTCATGTTAATAATAATAACTCTAACTATATAGAATTACCTTTTTTGCGGGTACTGTCTGTCTGTTGGCGAGATATCTTTTGAATTTCTGGGAGGAAATACGAGAAGAATGGGTTAACTGATGCTATTGTGTTTTGTTTCTAAAAACCAAGCGAGCTAGGTACCTGTCTTTGGTGAAGAAATTTTCTTTGAATCTGTCGGCTCGTATTTGCTGACAATTGTTGGAGCGTGTGCAGGTTGACTTGTTTCGGGAAATTTTGTATTTGCTGGAAGAGGAATAAGGAAACACTAAAATTTAGAAACATATTTCTCCTTTTCCACTTATCGCACAACCACTCCAGTTAGTCTAAAGAATTACTGTCGTACTATGATATAGCTCTCCTTTTTTATTGCTTAGATTTTGTTTTGTTTTGTCAAAAAACTAAAAGTAATGTCAAAAATACCTTGTTTGCTTCAATACGCGAGTAAGAATCAGGTAAAATCGTAATGGATTGCTTGGTTGTAAGATCGATTGTAAACACGTTTTATCATGATGTCCCATGCAAACTGCAAATTTACCATGGCAATTGTCTATTATGTTGCTATAGCTGAACTCCATGATTACAAAAACTTCCAAGAGTTTAGTACCTTCTCTGGCTGTGACTATAACATCTGCAAAATGTTCACAATCGTCCTGGGGTGATACTGAGATCGTTTTTTCGCCGTCCAAAAGGATTCCTCTCTTCTTTTCATCGTCCGCGCCGTGAAATATGACAAAATGACGAAGTTGCGAATGTCTGAATATTGTCTTCAGTTTATACTCGTCTGTGCTTACGAGGTATCCTTCTGGCTTCATTGTAGAGATGATCTTGAAGTTACTGCCAGCATGGTTCAAAAACCGCAGAGCTATGCACTTGACTAAAATATCAATTTCATGAGAATGTAAATTAATGTGTGTTGACGAGCGAGAGTTTGCTTGAGAGTTTTCTCAACTATGATGTCCTGGTCGTCCTGGTCAAACGAGGATGAGAGTTAATGAGAGTTGAGAAGCGAGAGTTTGCATGAGAGTTTTCTCAACTAACATGACCTGGTCAAACGAGGATGACCAGAGTTGATGAGAGTTGAGAAGCGATAATTTGCTTGAAAGTTTTCTCTACTCTCGTGGAGACACGAGGATGAGAGATTCAGAGTTGAGAAGCGTGAGTTTGTATGAAAGCTTTTGTTTAACTTTATGGTCAAGCGAGAACAAGAGTTCAAATCGCATGCAAGTAGAAGTATACTTGTGATCATTTACCAATTTTTTTTTACTGAAGCCATTAAACAAAACTTCAGTTATCAGGCAACTCTCGTATCAGCAAAACAAGCAACAACTCTCATTATAAACTCTCGTGGAAATTAACAAGTCAAATGAATAAGTGTTGATGATATTTGGCGGGGAAACGCGTTATTAACTCTCATTTTCTCCACTAAATTCCTCCTTCCCGTATCGACATTAGCTTTCGATAAAATAACAGATTAAACCAATCATTAAACGACATGTGATAGCATAATTGAGTGATTAAGTTCGTGAAAATCAAAGAAACTAAGTGTAGGCAAAACAGCAAACTTTAAAAGTTTATGCATGTATTGGAATAAATTTCCTTTACATATAGGTTTACCCTGAATGGTGTATTGCAAATGATAGGCAGACCCTGAAGATCCGCATAAATAGTCTCCGTGTTTCCATGCATGTTAGTGATTGTTTTAGCAAGTATAAATTTCGCTTACATTGATTCTCTTCTGCCGTTGTTGTTCTAATTTCCAGCGCTAATAACAGCCATAACAAGACTTGTATAAGGAGGTAAAAATTCGCAGTTTGTCCTTTCATAAGTACGATCATTATCAGTCCACAAGGCAAAAACCATTACAAACCAAACATAGTTTGTTTGGTTACATTTTCGTTATGTCAAACGTTCTCGACACAATGCCTTCATCTGTACGATGTTATGTGTAATTCCTTGCTATTTTGTTGCTATATACGAAAGTTTATGCCATAATTGTCGCATCGTGTTTGTACTACGGTAGTCAAACTACAGGTAGACGAGATCAGTGTAATAACTAATCCTTTGTGATTTAACACGCTTTTGTTTGAAAGATTACAGGTGGCAATCTTCATATATCTTTATATGAGAGCTCTCCTATGGCTTCGAAACGATGATCATATCCTTTTTTCCTCCCTACGAGCTTAGGAATGTGAAGAAGACGTTCGTGTTGTAATTCTAGGTTTGAAGATTCGGTTTTTAAATATGCGCGTTTCTTTGTTTCGACAGCAAGGAATTTTGTCTGAAGAAACAAGGTCAATCTGAGGTCAACCTTTTACGTGCACGCTTTTTTAACTCGTTCGCAGGCCTCAGGTATACGCGGAATACTGATCTCAATACCAGTGCATGTTGCGCGGGAAATCGATCCTGTATATTACAGTCTAGCATAGACAAAAGTCGTGTTGAAAGTTTATAAGGTGTCACTGAAAAAGGTAGTGATAATGCCTAGTGATAAGTGAAAAAGCGTCGCTAGCTGGATTTAATAAGCCTTGGTGACTTGGTCAAACGAGGCTGAAAGTTGATGGGAAGCGAGAGTTCGCATGAGAGTTTTCTCAACTATCATGTCCTGGTCAAACGAGGATGAGAGTTGAGAAGCAAGAGTTTGTATGAAAGTTTTCTCAACTATCAGATCTTGGTCAAACGAGGATGAGAGTTGAGAAGCGAGAGTTTGCATGAGAGTTTTCTCAACTATCAGATCTTGGTCAAACGAGGATGAGAGTTGATGAGAGTTGAGAAGCGAGAGTTTGCATGAGAGTTTTCTCAACTATCATGTCGTGGTCAAACGAGGATGAGAGTTGATGAGAGTTGAGAAGCGAGAGTTTGCATGAGAATTTTCTCAACTTTTATCTCCTAGTCAAACGAAGATAAGAGTTGTAAAACGAGAGTTTTCTCAACTATCAGATCTTGGTCAAACGAGGATGAGAGTTGAGAAGCGAGAGTTTGCATGAGAGTTTTCTCAACTATCATGTCGTGGTCAAACGAGGATGAGAGTTGAGAAGCGAGAGTTTGCATGAGAATTTTCTCAACTTTTATCTCCTAGTCAAACGAAGATAAGAGTTGATGAGAGTTGAAAAACGAGAGTTTTCTCAACTATCAGATCTTGGTCAAACGAGGATGAGAGTTGAGAAGCGAGAGTTTGCATGAGAGTTTTCTCAACTATCATGTCGTGGTCAAACCAGGATGAGAGTTGATGAGAGTTGAAAGGCGAGAGTTTGCATGAGAGTTTTCTCAACTATCATGTCGTGGTCAAACGAGGATGAGAGTTAATGAGATTTGAAAAACGAGAGTTTGCATGAGAGTTTTCTCAACTATCATGTCCTGGTCAAACAAGGATGAGAGTTGTTTAGTGTTAGGTATGTCTTTAGTAAACTAGGGAAAATTCTTATTTAACTTTCATAACTGGCAAAAACTCTTATCAACATTTGAAGCTGCCTAAATAAAGTTGATGAGACTCGACAAGATGAGACCTAAACGCGAGTGAAAGTCAGCATACCCACGCGCTCCATTGTAACGGTCTGCGTGTTAACCTAGCACCCCTGCGCGCTTCATATATTAACTGCTACTGATCTCTATTATGTACTGCCTGGCTACGAGGCTGAGCGAGATTTAAAACTCTGATCAACTCTCATCCACGTTTGACCTGCTCTAATTCAGTAGGCAGTGTCATACATGAAAGACGAATGCCTAAAGCTCTTCCCTAAATGATCGATTTCATTCACTGTGCCCTAAAAAGTATAAATTCGCCGCCATATTATCGAAACAACATTTATATGGACTTATTTACGTTTATAGTGACAGGTAGTCTGTGATGTTTTGGGTTGAAATAGAGTTTTCTTATCGCCAAGTCTTTGTTCTGGGATTTGTTTAGATTGTTAATAGCTTCTTTCAAACAATATATTTAAAAAATAGAAGATTCTGGTGGGAAATGGATTAATTATCCCCGTTTCTTGTATATAAATTACAGTCATGGGCTAACGGTCATGTTGGATTCTAAATTATGTGTAGATGTTCGCTTCCATTGCTCTTTTTGGCAATTTGCATCGTCGCTTGTATTTCACAGGCAGATACTAAACAATTTGCCGCCGATAAGCTGAGGAAGAAATGGTGGCCATTTAAAAAGTATAAAAGTATGATAATTTATCGCATTAACGAGGTGGATTCTTATGTCAAGGATTCTATTTGTGACTTTCGTCAGGGCCGGGGAGATTACTGAATAATGGTTTGACATCGAAGGAGACAAATGTGTAATCGTGTCTAGGGGTTATAAAACAGGGTTTTGAACCAGAAACGGTTTCCTATTTTTTCTTTCATGTGTGGGCATTCCGCATTCGTTATAGTCCTGGCCAAACTAGGCTTGAAGTTAAAGCCCAACTAGACGACACGAGTGTTTCGTGTATTGACATAATTTGTATTGAGGTTTCTCATCATCTGCTGTGGCTGGTTTTTTAGGACAGAGTGAGAAACTAAAGAGAGATGGAAATCGAAATTCGTTTGTTGTTTTGGAAGATAAAGATTTGGTTCGAAGGAAAAGAGGTAAGAAAAAGCGTACAGTCGTTATTAACTGCCACTCTGGTTTTAATTTGACGAATGCAATCGCCACACAATGATTGCATTCCCAACGTTTTGACAATCCAGTCTTGTGTCTTCATCAGGGTGTTGATCTAATGTTGAAACTCGTTGACAGTATATAAGGTTACGAGTTTGTACAACCTTGTACGGCATTGTTTGTGCAATTATTGGTACAAGCTTGTCAACCTCGTAACATTCTTGGTGTATCAATACTGTACCAGTCTTGGTAGAACAGCCTTGTAACAAGGCTGATAGTCCCATTAAGCTTGTTTGCAAGTTGTTAACAGCATGTTGCAAGCTTGTGACGACAAATTAGGAACAAGCAATGCGAGCACAACTTATTGACTACCAGCGAACAGACTTGTTACAACTTTGCTAGGTGATCTGAAAACGCGAAAAGTACTGGTACTAGTTGTCAAATAGAAACCCATTTTTCGAGCCAAACTAGCAAATTTCTCATTTAGTATAGTATACTTCGGTTTCAAATTTCTGCTGGACTTTTAATTTTCTTAACTGAAGATGATTACAAAGTTTCAACAAGTTTCATAAAGGAGAATAAAAGATAAAAGTGATTAAAAACAGCAAAATAGATTTTTATTCGGTAGCTAGTTCAAGGCCTTTTACACACGGTCAGATCAGCTGGTTGTTTACAGACTTGTGATTACTTGTGCGTTTTAGCGCCTGCATGAAAAAATGCATCTTTGTTTTGTTTTATAAGCGTTTTTATTGTATGGTTATGGTGTTTTACAGCAAACTAAAACACTGGTATTTTCCATAATTTCACTAGTGAAGATATGAAAAAATATGTAACGCGTGAAAAATGCGTGTGTTTTCCCGCGGGATTTCTATGTTTTCTGTTCGCGGGTTCCGACTTCTGACCATACAATAAAAAAAACTGCGCTTGTTCGTAAAATATTGTTTTCACGACTCGAAAATAATATTCACATCTTCGCGATACCGTGTAATATCCTCTATGTAGATGACCTATATATACATTTTATTTTCTGCATTCAGCCAAGGGAGCACACGGCGTTAATTTGGAGATTTGGTTCAACGTGGAGGGATACAGCATCAGTTCATTAGAAAAGAATTTTCGCTTTCCCAAAACGCCTGATTTGCGAACGCTCACTCACAAGTTTGCCGAACCGCCTAACATTGGCGAGAGCTTCGGCTCCAGGCTCTTTGCATGGTTCTCGCCTCCAAAAACTGGATATTATGTGTTCTATATATGTGAGTATAAACTGGATTGAGCATTTTTTGCAATAAATTGTGTGTTCTATATATGTGAGTATAAACTGGATTGAGCATTTTTTGCAATAAATTGTTGTGATAGAGGACGTACACTCCTTTAATCACGTCCCTAAAGATGGATCGGCATTCCTTTGAAAAGCAGTGGTTGTTAGAGAGGGATTGCGTAAAGGGGTTTTATTGGAGAGAGGATCCTTTTCAGGTTGGGTGGGGTATAGAGAGAAGAGTTTGGCTGAGTGGGACCATATTAACTCCGAAGACGTGGATGGTCTATGTTGGGACATATTAGGGAGACGGTTGTGTGAGGGGAAGGACCTTATTAGAGAGTAGACTTTTTGAGCGGGAGGAGGCTAATTAGAGGGACGGTTGGAGAGAAGAGGAGTGTTAGAGAGATGGTTGTTTGATGAGAGGGTGTATTAGACAGACGACGTTTTCTAGTGCATGTTATTAGAGATAGAGGGTAGTTTTTCTCTGGAAGGAGCTATTAATAAAAATATTTTGCTGTGGTGTTACCATACCACGTTCAGTTGATAATCCTTGGTCAATTTTTCTTAAATGTAGCCAGGTCCGGAACCTAACCTAACCTATTTTTTTTTAAATTAATTGTAGTCAAAACTTGTGATTCCTTGCCACAATTTGTATTCTTAGCGACCAATGTTGTGAAAAACCTTATAAAATTAAAATTTGCAAAAGAGATTTGTTTGAGGGGGGTGTTGGAGAGAATATCGGAGATTTTACTCTTATTTTAAAACTTATGATATCTTTTACTTTTCCAACAGCCAGTAACAATGATGGAAAGTTGTACATCAGTACCGATGACAAGCCAGAAAACAAAAGATTGGTTTGTGAGATCACAAATTATGAATATTCTCAAACCATTGGGGAGTGGTTTAAGTAAGTACAAACGAATAACTTGCGATTGAGTTCAAATTTAGCTGGTCCTTTAAAGGTAAATGGCAATATATTTTTATCGGCTTATTGATGAAAACCTTTGAGGTAATTGTAACATCCGTTGTTAATTTCTTGATAACGTACTTAGTAATATTGAAGAACATATGACATTAGCCATCTTGTTTTATAGTTAGGTCTGTTTTACTGACGTCAAAACCTTGGTAGACTGTATAAAACGTGCTCTGAATTTGTTAAATCTCAATAAAATTTTCTTCAACACTTCGCAATTTACGTAAGAAGTATATACATACAAATTCAGTTGGATTTCAACATTCAGTTGGATTTCACATATAGAAAAAAAACAATTACCCAGGGGCCGGTTGTATCAAGATTAGTGAAAAATATAAAACAAGTTTGCATGTTGCATAAACAAACCAGCTAAAGTGATTTGACCTGAGAAGATCAATTATGCATAAAACTAAATATTTATTCTATTATTAAACCCATAATTTCGCTTCCGTACTAGGTGTGAAAGAGATTTTCAAATTTTACTTATCCACCGTATAAGCTAAACGTCTTTGATACAACCGGCCCCAGGTTTTTATATCCAAGATGGCGGATGAGTATTGTCTTTGTCTTTCTTAGTCCTTCAGTATTTCAGAAACTAAGCATGTTGTGAAAAAATTGACAACACATGTTACAAAGGTTCTTATCAATACGTTTACACAGAGGCTCTTATCAATAAGCCTATAAAAATATTTATATTACTGTTTCCCTTTAAGCTACAGCAACCCTTGAATGTTTTTTTTCCAGTGTTAGCCAGTAACGAAGTATATAAATTCATTTCGTTAATTTTGTATAAACTACTTTTCACTTGTAACGAAGTACGTACGTCGATTTTTGTGTAATATTTACTTTGTTTCTTTTGTTATCCTTGGGCGATATAAAAAAGTTTTAAGTTATTTTCAAAGCGAAGTCGGCGGTGAAAAAACGAGTGAGAATGTGCTTGGCTCAGCCAGGCTATGACTCAGGGCTGTTACCGTTTATACCTGCAGCAGTTTCAAAAATAATTTTGTAATAAGCAACAAATTCAGCTTTCGAGCTGCGATGTTATTTCAATAAACTATCTATCTACCTATCTATTTTTGCAATAATTTTACGTTCGCGTGAGTAAAATTTTCAGTCATGCAGTACAAAAAATTTGCGTACTTTACTGAACACTGCTTATTTCATCATTCTCAAGGTACGACAGTCAACGTTCCCCGGCAATTCCAATGATCAAAGGACAATATTACTACATGGAGGCCGTGCACAAGGAGCTGTTTGGTAACGATGTGCTCCAGGTCGCGGTTCGAATGGAAAATGGACAGTTTATTGGACCCATTGGAGAGAAATATCTTTACTTTTATTACAAGTCTTCAAAAGAAAGTAAGTCTAAAATTGTTGATATGTTTCATTCCTACATGTATACCCAACATTGATTTCGCCTTTAGGGACGACATAGATAAGGCCACTAATTGACAGACTTTAATAGCACTTATGCGGGTTTTCCCTGAGGCTATTGTCCTCACCACCAAGCCTCGTATTGACGCATACGTTCTTTAGGAAAAACCCGCGTAAGTGCTATTAATAAGCATAATTAGTAGAATTATTCTAGTAATTACATTCACGAGGCAAATAAAGAGTCATAATATGTGCTTTAGCTTGCCGACACAAATTTATGTTATTTGGTTTTCTGGTGTTACCGCTTTCGATTTCCAAACTCTCTATTCACTTTCCCACGAGGCGCCTTCACTCGATCAAAACGTCGAATTTTACTTATTAGTTTTAGGTGATGAAAGAACCCATATCTTTTGAGATTCAGACATGTTTGTTCCCCAACAGAATGACCTAGCTTCGCTGCCTTAGATATGCCAACTATATTTAACAATTAAATTACGAGCTCGAGATTTCTATGCTGGGATATTTGATGAGGGCGAAGCCTAGATCGGCTATAACCGCAAGGAAATCGAGAATGATAGGTTAAAAAAAATTCAAGCCGTGAATTGAAAAAAAATACACCAAGAAAATTCTTCTTCCACTACTCGCAATCTGTTGAAGAATAGATAGCGAGTAGAGTAGCCAATAGCGAATAGATAGCATTTGCAATAGTATACTTTTCTTCTGACTACGCCGCTTACGTGCATAACTACACTTTGCGAATTCAAATAAAACCTACACGAGTTCGAAACTTTTAACAGCTGGCGTTGTCTGTAAGCCTTGAAAATGACGCAAATAGCAACACTACGACGTACTAGAATGCTCATTTGAAGACCATGTATGTAATCGCCTTCCTTTTAAAGTTAATTTCTTTCTTGATGTCTTTCTCGGCATTGCCGTTCTTGTTAGCCAAACTCTTTAGTAGTGTGTGGGAGAGGGAGAACTCTGGCAAAAAACGCATGTTTTTTTACGAATTGGTGCAACTCATTCCAGTTAGTGAAAGAACCTATACCTTTCGTGTACTTTTAACTGCACTATACCTACACTGGCAACGTTAGTTCGAGGTAATCCTGTCTTTCTTTCCAGAAGGTAAATCTACAGACCCTCTGGACGCCGGTGTAGCGGCGGGTATCAAAGCAGGTCAAGATGTGCTTGAAAAAGCGAAGAAAAACGCGGCAGAAGAGGCGAAAAAGGCGGCGGAAAAAGCGGTTAAGGAAACATTGAGGATCACTGAACTACCGTCGGGAGATGGAAAGAAACCTAAAACGAGATATATCGAGGAAGTTAATATTACCGAAGTTGTTAAAGAAATGAATGTTGGCGTACATGCCACGTTGATGCAAGGATGGTCTGCTACTGGTACGTCACATTGATGGGGACTTTTTTAAAATCCGCTCACCAAAAAATGAGAAAACCAATAAAGCAGGGCCAGTGCCCAGCACTCCTACTCGTGTTTTATATCTCACATGACTGTCAACACTTGATTGTCAACACATGATTATCAACACATGATTATCAACACATGATTATCAATACGTGATTATCAACACATGAGCGTCAACACATGATTGTCAACACATGACTGTCAACACATGACTATCAACACATGAATGTCAACACATGATTGTCAATAGATGATTGTCAACACATGCACATGTTTGTCAACACAGGATTGTCGACATATGATTATCAACACATTATTGTCGACACATGATTGTCAACACATAATTGTCGACACATGATTGTCAACACATGAATGTCAACACATGATTGTCAACACATGATTGTCAACATACGATTGTCATTTAGGGTCGGTATTATGAACGGTGAATAGCGCTATCCATTGGATGGTAATTTTCTTAAACATTTCCTAAACATGCTCAGTGAAACTCGTATTTACCACCGATAGGTCACACTGGTCCAATTCGTTTATATTCGATGAATATTCCTGCCATCCAAAAGGATCACACGAAAAATCTTGCGGTAACAGTTCACGAAGACCAAGTGGTTCTGGGCGAGACTGCTTCCTGTTGGCTCCCGCATACACCAGGAAATTTGCCGAAAGATTCCACTTATAACGAGAGCAAAACAGTCTCGCTTGAATTGTTGAACAGTGATGGATATTACATGATACAAAGGGATTACAAGTTCGTGTTGGAGAAGTACAACAGCAGTTCAGATTTCGGTATGCGTTATCGCAGCATCAAAACCAATAGTGAGGTTCAGATTTGGCATCCAATGCCTCTACCACTACCTTAATCTATCTTCCAGCCAATCAGATGTGCAGGACCTTCCCGATTAACCAATCAACTTGTTTAAAAATCGGGAAAAGGTAGCGGTAGTGGTAGAAGAAGTCAAATCTGAACCTCTCTAATACCAGCCGTACGAAGCACGATTTAAGGGCTGCGCATACTACTATTTTTAGTTTTCCACAGCTAGGATTAGGATTGGGATAGAATTAGAATTACGACTGGGATTAAGTTTAGGATTTTTATTGGGATTGTAATACAAAAAATCCAGGAGTGGAAATCAGCTAAAACGGGACAGGTATCAATTTCGATCTCGGGGCAGGACCTGGCAACAATTTCCAAAAGAATTAGAATAAGGCATAACCTGAATATTCGCATCTTGAAAACCAGGATACGGATTGAAAAAGATGAGAATGAGTTTTCGATAATTAGACCCAGCTTATTTCCAAATACAGTCGAAATATGACAAAGTCATTCTGGTCTTATCCTGGTTTCAAACTACTAATATTCAGATTAAAGTTTGTTTTAGGTGCACAAACTGCTCTTTTGTTCATTTCTTTTACTGTGTTTTACATGCCTGCCCACAAGCTTTCTTGTTTCATATATTTCCATATAGGTACGGCGTGCAACTGACAACACATGAGTGCTCGCTTCGCGTGAACAAATTCTCGCCCTATTGAAAACGGTCTGTTCGTGAGCACTCTTGGTTGAGCTAAGACCAGAGCGTATAATTTTGGGGAGTGGGTATATTTATATATTTTCGTGTTCTTCCCGTAGCTTCGCCCTGACCACATTGACACGAAAGTATGTATAACCGTTTTTCCTCATTGTCTTTGACTCCAGTTTATTTCTAAATACAGGATACCAATCAAGTTTTACTGAGAGGCACAGAGTCAGTGCTCCGAAGACCTCGTTCTTTACGTTGTCAGCGGCAGGTCACTGGGGATGGGCGTTCTGTATTGGTAGCTTGGTTGCACGGCGTAGCTACGAAATGAGACTGTTATTCGATGATGAAAGTGTTGAGTATGTACGAAATTGTTCTTATTACATCGAGCCTGTAGACAACTGTACCCAGGCTAAATATGTTCCATTCAAGAAAAAACCAAAGAGCGTGAAGAAGAAGGCCACTGGTAAGTTAAAGGGCCACTGCAACAAATTTTAAAGGCAACAGTAGAGCATTTCCAGACAAGTCTTAATGGCGTTCTTAGTTTCTGGATATCTTGTTCGTTTTACTGAGAGATTTAGGTTTTTTGAAGCATGCAAATTAGGCGTCTCTGACGTCATAAAATACCTTTATAAAAATTGTGAATATCTCGGCAAAAACGGGCAGAAATATCTTGGCAAAAACGGGCAGAAATATCTCGGCAAAAACGGGTAGAAATCTTTGAAATTTTGTTCGAGTATACCATTTTAGTAGCAACACGTGACCATTTCTATTATTTGGTTGCAACATGGACAGTTTTGGAATAGTAGGTTCTAAACTGTAAGATAAATATTACAGTAATTTTCATTATTTTTTATACTGTACAATGATTTAAATTAAAGAAATGCGATTTAAATGTAAGTATGACAATTCCATCTCGTGCACTGCAGTAAATTCCGTTTAATAAACGAGGAATAAATTTACTTTTTTTTCAGCGACCAGTTCACTTGGAGTTCCAAGGTCACACCCGCCACACTGTTCTCACTTTGCTCTGTTGTTCCCCTTTTTAGATACTTGCATCTCGGTGCTGTTTTTGAATCGCGTGCATACAGGAATTTTAATCCAAAGTTCAGTGAAGCCAAATCCCTACAGAGTGACCGAACCTCGTTTTGATCTAACTATGAAATTCCAGGGTCAGGAATTCACGCCCGTCACGTTCAATGCATCCGATCCTGAATTCACGCAAAGAAAATGCTTTCTCAACGGAAGGCGGGTTTTCACGACCACGCCCCAGACATCTTGTAACAATACTGTGCAGGTTGAGATAACTTGTGCTTACCAAGGTATGAAATTCTATGTTGGCACTATTTACAAAATGGGTGGCCGTTCGTTATCAGCGTAGAGGCGACTGAAATGCGACTGAAAAAGGCGTTAGAAAATTGCGATTAAAGTTTGCAATCAGGACGTCCCTCTATCAGTACACAGCTAATTCAAGTAAGGTTGTCTTTCCAGAAGCGTAAACTGTGAAGTATGAGCGCGCAAGGGATGATGGATTATTGTTTAGGCGCTGATGCTCACGGTAATTGCCTTTGTAGCATATATATTTATATATATATATATATATATGTGTCCATGCTTTGTACCTAGTAATTTTGCCGCTGTGCGTTCCTATGTGCCTTCCATGCTGCTTCAAAGAAATAATTCCGAGTTTAGAGGTGCAATAAGCAAAAATCCTTTGTCCCCTGTGCGCTCATAGTTTACAGTTTACACTTTTGTGAGAGCAACCTTTATTAAATTGGCTCATTGGTTCCAATATGAGTTACGAATGGACAATTTGCATAATAGACTAAATGTCGAACTAGGTAGGAAAAACGAAATCTTTTACCACAGTTAGAACGAGCATCCAAAATTAGTAGAATTGCAAATTTTGGTGGCGAAATGTTGTAAAATACGGAAAATATAGCCCTGCGAACTTTGCAAATTTTGTATACATTTGCATTACGCGCTGAAAAATTATCCATTATATATCAATGAGTTTTTGAAGTACTTTATAGAATGCCGGGGCACCGTCGCAAGATGAATGCCAAACCGAAAATTCAATGTCCTAAAATCAGTTTGATTTTCACAACACTGCATGGCAATGAACCTTTTTATCTATAGCGACGTCATCTTGAATCGCAATGCATTGGGGTCCACCTACGGTAAAAACACCATTCAAAGTTTCTATCCTCGGAACCGATATGCCTTACGGGGGAAATATCACGATGAACGCTCTCTTTATTACAATGGGGATATGTCAATCAATTTCATTAGAATTTTGTTCCATAATTGTACATGTATGGCGTGATTAATTTTAAATGATGAATTTATTCGGATTTTTTTTTGCTAAGGCATTTTGTGAGCATTTTTAGTGCAAAATTGACGAAGTCAAGCTTGTACTATTGTGATGACAAATATTTAATACGTGGCGTATGTATGAGTGGGCGTTTAGATTTCTTAGTTGTCTAATTATATTCTTGGAACTCATTTCCATATATTGAAATAAAACATTCTTGTCAACATCATGTAACCAATGGAAGGGCAGTGTTTTTTGATAAGGTTATGATGACCTTGAATCACAAGACATTTAATGTCATATGATTTCAAATACTCGGAAGCGATATTTGTCTGCTGCTTTAAACAAATCATTTTGTTAAAGATTTCGACATCTATATAGCGAGGGTTACACAACAGAAAAATTGAAGTAAATGCAAATCTTTCTTTATTATTACGCGACGAGAATCTTGACAAAAACGACGTGAAATATGGCAACTTACATACAAGGCTACGACGAGGACAGGTTCGTGACAACAATCAATCGAAATTTCCTGTGTCTGATTTGCTTCAACGTTTTGAAGGACCCGGTCATGTGTTCGAGAAATCAACATTGCTTCTGTCGTTCCTGCATTACGCAACATCTCCAAAATGCGCAAAGGTGCCCTACGTGTAATGACGAACTGACCGTAGAGACTTTGGTCGAACCACCAAGAATGGTAAAAGAAGTGATAAATGAATTAAACATTCATTGCGTTTACAACAACAGAGGTTGCCAAGAAATCCCACAACTACAACATCTCAACCGCCATGAGGATAGATGTGGATTTGCTCCTGTCGTTTGCACAAACGAAGGATGTGGTACAACTGTAAACAAACGAGATCTTGTCCACCATGAAAGCGAACAATGCGAATACCGAAAGCTAAAATGTCACTCGTGCGGAGAAATAACGATAACGTTGGCGAATATGGAGAAGAAAATTAAAAATACGGAGTCAAAAATTGGCAGTGTAGAGAAGAGTGTGGCGAGTATGGAGAAGAAAGTTACGAATATGGAATCGAAAATTGGCAGTGTAGAGAAGAGTGTGGCCGATATGGGAGAAAAGATTGGAGCAGTCAACAATGAAGTCAAAGGATTGAAGACAGCTTTCGCTGAAAGTCTTGATCAAATCACGGATGCTCTTGTCAAAATGGAGGACAGCATCAAAGAAAACACAAGAAAAATAAGAAATACATCAAGTGGTTATGAGGACAAAATATTTGTTGCTGGAGGCCTGGAAACTGACTCTGTAGAGACTTTAACTGGTCACAAAAATCGTGGGCTCCATTGCAATCCATGCCGCACAGACGTTTTGGAGCGACTGCATTTGTTCACGACAATCACGTGGTCACTGCTGGAGGTTACTGTGGTGGTTTTGGCTTTGTCGATAATATGATTAGAATGAAGATTGACTCAAACCCTGACCTCGCTACACACTGGAATGACTGTCCTGTTAAACTACCTGCTAAGATGGCTTACCACAGCAGTGTGGTGTATAATGATCACTTGTATGTTGCTGGTGGTTGTATTGAAAGTTTGGATCAAGTATGTGATCGTATTGATGAAGTTCTGCTTGTTCCTCCCTATGCTGTGAAGACCTTATCAAGAATGCCAGAACCCAGACAAAGTCACGGTATGGAAATTTTTGACGACAGTTTGTTGATCCTTGGTGGAAGTGCAACTGGCTATTGCGACGGCAACCTCAGTAGTGTCGTACTGTACGATATAGAGAAACAGGAACGTAAACAGCTGGCATCACTGCCATATGAAGTGAGTCATATGGCAACTGTGAGATGGGGAGATAACATTGTTGTGATTGGTGGCCAAGACAAAGATGGCAATAAATTAAATACAGTTATCATGTACAATGTCAAGGCGCAACAAAGTCACATGCTTCCACCAATGAGATGTAAGAGATGGGAATGTACTGCAGTTGTTGTTGGAAACAATATTGTAGTACTGGGAGGGTATGATGGACTGGGAAGTGATCTAAAGTCAGTTGAGTGCTTCAACTTCGAACGTTATAATTGGGAAGATCTTCCTGAAATGTCCACAGAAAGATCGTTTCATGTTGCTGTTGTTGTGTGAACAGTGTTTCAATTAAAGAACAGTTCGCGAAACAATGAATTAAATAAGTCATCTCTATTTCAAACTACTTTCGATATAATATTTTGTACATGAATATGATAAAAGCAGATTGATCGTTTGTGATGTTGGAAATGGTCGAGATTATTGTTATTGCTTTAGAACTGCAGAAATGTTGAACTAGTGCATGTTCATAACAATATATGTGAAGTCAGACTTTGTAATAGGAGCAATATACAGAATTTATAATAAAGTATATAAAACTGATAAATATTAGAACTATTGCGGTATCGCACTTGTAGAAATAAATGTTTGAATTATTTTTGAAATATACTTCAATAAAATACTTGAGTGAAAATTATGTTCAATATGTACGTAAACGTGGGATCAGCCAGGAAAATAAAACTTTAATTTCCCAGGAAAGATTTTGATTCGCGGCCACGTGCTGATTCGCGGCCACGGTGCAGTGATTGAAACAACTGAGCAGGAGTGTGTATGAAAATGTGTTTACAGTTAAAAATATTTGCTGAATATGAAACGTAATTGCACTACCATATAATAATGTTTTCCAATCGTTTTTAATTAATGCACAAAAAGGTTGCAAAAAAAACTGACGCTTATCGCTCCGCATTTTATCCTCTCCTCCGCTCCGCGTTTTGTCCACTCCTTCAATCCGCCGCGTTTCCGCCTCCGCACAATTATAAAAATTACGGTTCTCTTCCATATATTTTATTATATCGGTTCAGAAAATTCGACTTACTCTGGTTAGACCATAAATAATTGCAATACGCTTAAAATTCAAGATAGCGTCGCTAATATATTACTGAAAAATATTGAATTGTTGAAAAATTCATTTCTGTTTGATGATGTTTGGTTGAGAAGACATAAGCGTCCGATGAGTATTAAAGACTACTCGATAGGCTATGGTACCACATAATAGAAATTAAACAGAAGGCCAACTCGAGTCGGAACCACTAAAGTTTGTGTTCCCGCGCATGTTCGTTCCGCAGGTTCTGGCCAGTTAATTTCTGGATAATAAAAACGATGAACTGACTGTTCTGTCATTACTCTGTCCAGTAAGAGTGCGTGAGAAGGAGAAAATCCCCAATTCTTACGACATGTTCTGCCTGACGAATTTCTTTTGAAATATGTTGTTATTAGCTAGGATCAATTTCAATTGACATTCGTCGGGCAGAACACCAATATATGAATATGCGCACCCCCCTCATCAACGTTCTAGTTTCGCCCCCTCTGTGTTGCAAATAATAATCCTGGGATTTTTTTTAGCACTTACCACAACACCAGCACCCACAACAACACCGGCTCCAACAAAACCCACACCGCCACCAAAGAAAATGAAGATACTCTGCCCAGGACCTCCAGGTCCTTCCGGCCCACCAGGACCGCCGGGTAAGATGGGACCGATGGGGATTCGAGGACCGCGAGGGATAGCCGGTGCTCCTGGATCTCCTGGTAAGCCTGGAACAATCAAGATACAGGAAGCGATACAGGAAACAGCACGACACCAACCATCGCAAAATAACCCTAAGGTTCCAACTATAGAAGTATCCATATGTTCCTGCAAAGACCCTACATGTACTAGACCAATATGTAGAGACAAAGACGAGAGACCTGTAGATGAAGATAAACCCCACTCTGAAAAGAACTTAAATCCTGTTTTTAATCCGTTTAATGTAAACAGCAACCCTAAAGAAGCAACAATTGTTACCCAAAGGTCTGGTATTCCAAAACTACCAAATGGACTGTCAGAGAGTCAGAAAATGTTCCAAGAAATCATGCATTCGTCAGGTGCAGAAGAACTCGATGACTTATCCCCGTTCAAGTTTCTCACGATGCCCATGTGTACGAGTTTTGGGCCTCCCGGACCTCCTGGACCACCAGGACCTCCTGGAGTCCCTGGACAACAAGGTCCTCAGGGCCCTGCGGGACGTCCAGGACAACCAGGTCGTCCCGGTCCACCAGGACCCCCTGGTGTAAAGCAAGTGACCCCTAGTGTACCTCAAAACACTAAAACTGATTCAGGACCTTGTTTTAGTTTAGGGCGTTTCAACCCATGTAAACTTCCAAATATTATAATAATTCATGACACCCCTCCGAAACCCCATATTACCTTACATCCTATCCAACCACCTGTGCTCCATCATGCACCACCACCCCCTGTAATCTATCATCCACACGCACCACCTGTAATACATTATCCAGCTCCATCACCTGTAGTCCATCATCCACCCCCATGTCCCTCAACATGTTCTCAAACGTGTGGCTCATCGTGTCCTTCATATTGTTGTCCCCTATCCTCCCCATATCAAGAATATTACAACGATCAGAAATGCTGGTGTCGTAATGAGTGCACCAAACAAGGCAAACAAAGTTGTAGAAAAGTTTGTAGTTGTGAAAATACTGAAATTGTAAAAAAATAAGAGTAGTTAAAAACTTTTTCATCAAAAACGATGATGTAACAGCTATTTTAGTGATAAATAAATAATAGTAATAGTAAATAGACGAAATGCACATGTAAACAATGGAAGATTAGCCTTTTGCAACATCTGGTGTATAGCGCAACGTATGATATTACAGTGCGTTCACCTTGATTATGCACAACCACGTTTATACAATAACTTTGTTTATAGTTACCCGTTTTCAAAACTGTGACTGGACGTAGTTATAACTCTATCGTTCAAAAAGTTGATACGTCTAAATATTAAAATATTTGAACAAACAAATTTTAATCATCATTTTGTTAAATAATGTAAGAGGATGGCGTTCACTTTGATTATGCAAATTGGTCCTTTTCCGATATTTCAAGGTCTATGAAATACAACAAATGGCTGCAAAATTCTTTATTAGTTAGAACAATAAGCCCACAACAACATGCGAAATTAAAAATACACATTGAAAATAACTGTCAAGTGAACACAACGAAATGTCATCTCGTTATGCACGAACATGACCTCCATTCTTCCTTAGGATTGTAACAAGGCGCTGGTCAACCGAATTGGTAAGATTTGATATTTCAGTAGGTGTGATTGATCCTGAGACGTCTTTAATAGCATTCCAGAGCTCATTCAACTTTGTAAATTGCCTTCCATTGCTGTATACTCTTCTCTTGATGATGGCCCACAAGTTCTCAATGGGATTTACATCTGGGCTATTTGGCGGCCATTCCATCACTCTCTCGTTATTAAAGCCAGCTTTCTTAAGGCAGTCAGAGGTATACGCCGACCTATGTGCGGGGGCATTATCTTGCTGGAAAATCATAGTTCTCCAGAGAGACAGCGGCTGTTCCTCCAACCATGGCGTGAGATACTTGTTAAGGAGCTCACAGTAGGATTCTGAATCAATTTTGACCCCTGCTTCGACTTTGAAAGGTCCAATAATGGTATCTCCTTTGATTCCTGCCCAAAACATTACCCCTCCGCCACCTTGCTGACGACGAATCCTAACTCCCGGTTGCCGACCATGAAGTATCCAACCGGAGGACCAACCATCTGGTCCGTCGAGGGTGGCACGGCACTCGTCTGTGAATAAAACGTTCCGGAAATCCGTCTTCATATACTTGCGAGCCCATTCTACCCTTTTGGTTTTGTGACGCTTGCTTAATGGAGGTTGTTTTATGGGTTTCATTACTTTGGCAAGACTTTTCAGGGTTTGGCATTGGGCTGTTTTCGCCATTTTTGGGACGCCTGCGTTCTCAAAAATTGATTTACTCGTTGCATGAGGTGTCTTTGCCGTCTCAACCTTTAATTTGCGAAGGTTTCTAGGGGATAGCCTCCTCCAATGGCATCTTTTTGGAGTTTTCCTTTTGGTTTGACCAGAAACCACAAATCTCTTAATAGTTTCGATTATATTTTTGTATTTATGAATCGATAATAAATCGATTCATATTTTTGGCTATTTCCAGCGTAGACTCGCCATAGCCTAACATAGAAGTAATTTTTAACCGATCAGCATCAGTGAGATCCCTCTTCTTGCCCATGTTTGTGTCAAGTAGCTCAACTTGCATAATAAAGTCGAACGCCTTCACACGTAGCATATGTGGTTTCTCATGCATATCACTGTTTGCTCATATCCTATTTTAGCGCTAATATATTCATTAGACTATTAATAACTTCCTTTACTACGTAGATATGATTTTCACATTCATTTGTACGGTCATTTGTATTGTATTGCTAAAATATTGATTTGCATAATCACGATGAACGCACTGTATATGCATGCATCTGTGAAGCATGGCTAAACTCCACTGTTCTGAGTAGAAAACTGTTGCCTGGTTACTCCATTTTCTGGCGCGACAAAGTGGGGGAAAATGGTGGTGGTGTACTTGTGGCTGTCCAAAACAACATACATGCAATTTGTTGGTTTGATCTTGAGACGAAAAACACGGAATTTGTCGTTGTCGAGCTTGCTCTGAATGATTGCAAATCTACCTTGTTATACACTTTCTATCGTCCTTTTGACTTATGTCCTGATACAATACAACTCTGAATTCATCTCTTCAAGACACTTCCGAGTCAAGCTGTATTATTCTGACTGGAGACTTTCATCTTCCGGCAATTAACTGGTCAGTAGATCATCCAATCCCCACCGTCAACGGCAGTCATGTGCAAGAATCATTCTGCGACTTGGTATGTGATAATTTTCTGCAGCAGTTTATTACTGGTCGCACTCACGTTAAAGGAAATACACTTGATCTCTTGTTATGTAACTCCCCTGAAGTCATCAAGAATGTAATGACATGGTCGCCAGAACAATCTAACTTTCCTTCTGACCACTATACTTTGTTGAGTTTGAAATTCAGCAAGCATTCCATCGTTGTAATGCCGTCACACGAAACATCTTCGATTATAGGCTGGGAAACTTTGACGAGCTTCGTAGTTCTCTAATGCAAAATCCTGCGGAGACTTTCGTCGAACTATATTAATGAATGTTGGCTGCTGTGGAAAGATTTGTTTATAAACGCCGTTCATAAATTATTCCCTGTTAAAACTGTTAAGAAT
This sequence comes from Muricea muricata, assembly GCA_963855995.1. Classification (NCBI taxonomy): domain Eukaryota; kingdom Metazoa; phylum Cnidaria; class Anthozoa; order Malacalcyonacea; family Plexauridae; genus Muricea; species Muricea muricata. The sequence goes on from OY979727.1 coordinate 4,209,967, forward strand.
GCTAATTCACCACCCTGGATCGATGGAGAAGTTAGACATTTCATAAGAAACTAGCTAAAGAAATACTCTGTGCTGAAGAAATATCGCAAATGTTGAACAGAGTATCGCAAACAAAAGCTACGCGAAGTTAGTCAGACAATCAAATATCTTGTGAAAAGAAAACACCACGACTTCCTACTCAAAATTCAGGACTCTTTTCGAGACAACCCGAAGTTCTTTTAGAGTTACCATAAGGCGGTTTTCCATCATCGATCAACTCATACTCCAGCAATTTCCTACAAGGGTAAACTGACAAAAACACAAAGCTGAACTTTTCAATTCTTACTTCTCTTCTGTGTTTCAACCTTCAAAACCCAATCAACAACAAGCCTCCACAATCTTTTCATCCAAATACCAACTGAATCTCAACTACAAGAGATAGAAGTTAGTGAATGCGACGTCGCTAATTGCCTCAGTAATCTTAATACGTCCAAAGCAAATGGTCCAGATGGAATTCCTGCGCGTCTTCTAAAAGAATGCAGCCAACAAATCACCCCAAGTTTCTGCTCTCTCTTCAACCTTTCCCTTCAATCTAGTTCGATTCCGTCCGAGTGGAAATCTGCAGACGTCGCACCGATCCATAAAAAAGATTCCAAGGAGCCAGCTGAATACTATCGGCCTATTTCCCTTTTGCCAATCGTCAGTAAAGTCTTGGAACGCTGTGTGTACCTTAAATTTTACGACCACATTCTACATCTCGCTAGCCAAACTCAAGACAGTTTTCTCCGTAATAGCTCGTGTGTTACTCAACTTCTGTCTGTACGACACTCAATTGGATACGATCTAGATAAGAATACACAGACCGATGTTACATATCTTGATTTCGCCAAGGCTTTCGACTCGGTGGACCACACAATCGTCCTTCAAAGCTAGGTGGGTATGGTGTGACAGGACCAGTCTTAGGTTGTTTTAAAGATTATTTAAGTGGTAGAACTCAGAGAGTTATTGTGGAAGGTACTGCTTCGACACAGTCATCAGTTACCTCCGGAGTGCTTCAAGGAAATATTTTGGGTCCGTTTTCATTAACGATCTTCCAGAGGTTGTGCAAAATGGAACTGAAACAGTCCTGTATGCCGATAATAGTAAATTACACCATGCAATTATCTCTACTTATGACTGCAAATGTTCACAACAATCATTGACAAACTTGGATTCTTGGAGTATGCAAAACAACATTCGTTTCGATGTTTCAAAATGCAAGATCTCACTATTATACGCAAGAAAACCCCAAGTTATTATGATTATAAACTGGCAACAGAAACACTTCTTCGAGCTGAACTCGAAAAGGACCTTGGCGTCATTACTTCCTCCAACCTTTCATAAGAACTACACATTAATTGTGTAGTCTCCAAAGCTAACAAAATATTGGGTGTACTGAAACGAACATGCGCTCAACTTACCGACAAGAAAACAAGACGAACTCTTTGTTTGTCTCTTGTAAAATCACAATTATGCTACGCTACGGAAGTATGGTTCCCTGTAAACAACGTCCAACTTTCCAGGCGGGTAGAAAGAATACAGCGTCGGGCGTGTTCGGGCGACGAGATTGATCATGATGAGTAGAAGGGGAGAGTTGAGCTACAAAGAACGACTGTCGGCTTTGGACCTTCTGACATTATCCTTTGACAGGGAAGTTAAAGACCTGGTACTCATGTACAAGGAGGCATTGTTTGGCCATGTGAATGTCGATGTCAGTAATTTTGTATCGTGTGTGAGTCACAGCCGAACTCGACTAAGCATCAATTCAAAGTACACCCTACAAAGCCAAATTTGTAGAACAAGCACTTTTCAATCTTTGTACTTTAATTGTATTCTCAAAGTGTGGAACATTGCATGTAGAGATGTATGTTTGGGCACTGTGTCTAATCCTATATCCTTTAAATGTTTAGTTATTTAAAGGTAAATACTTTAGTATTCTTGATAATATTAATTTGTCATGTACGTGGTCCTTGTTCCGTGATTGTTCCTGTCATAGAGCGTAAACCGTAGTGGACTAAATGTGTGTAGAGTTATGTGGTGTGTGTAATGTTATTCAAAATAGTCTTAGCCAAATTTGGGAAGGTATCTTGCATGGTCCTTCGAGTCCCGTTCATACCTTGCCCATTTAGGGTCTATATAATATAATTCAGCTTTTATATATATGTATACGTTCTTTGTAAAATGTAATTAATCGACCCTAATAAAGGTGATGATAATAATAATTGTACACGCATGGCGTTATTTTACCGTGTTATATTTATGTTCTTGTAGATATTTTTTGTCTCGTAATACGTCACGCCCCTCATGGAAATCAGCCATGCAGTTGTTAGGCTAGCGCGTTCAAATAAAGTTTATGTATGTATGTGTGTATGAATTTTAAAAGATAAGTTGTATTCGGTGCAAAATTGACGACGTCAAGCTTGTACTATTGTGATGACAAATATTTAATACGTGGCGCGCGTATGTATCGGTGGGCGTTCAGATTTCTTAGTATTCTAATTGTTTTCTTGGAACTCATTTATATTTTGAAATAAAACATTCTTGTGAACATGATGTAACCAATGGAAGGGCAGTATGTTATGATGAGGTTATGACCTTGAATCACAAGACATTCAGTATCATATGATACTGTTTACAATTTGTCTGTTACAAATCATTTTGTGAAAGATTTCGATATCTATATAGCGAGGGTTACACAACAGAAAGACTGAAGTCAAGATCTTTCTTTATTATTACGCGACGAGAATCTCGACAAAAACGACGTGAAATATGGCAACTTACATTCAAGGCTACGACGAAGGCAGGTTCGTGACAACAATCAATCGAAATTTCCTGTGTTTGATTTGTTTCAACGTTTTGAAGGACCCGGTCATGTGTTCGAGAAATCAACATTGTTTCTGCCGTTCCTGCATTACCCAACATCTCCGAAATGCGCAAAGATGCCCTACGTGTAATGACGAACTGACCGTAGAGACTTTGGCCGAACCACCAAGAATGGTAAAAGAAGTGATCAATGAATTAAATATTCATTGCGTTTACAGCAACAGAGGTTGTCAAGAAATCCCACAACTACAACATCTCAACCGCCATGAGGATAGCTGTGGATTTGCTCCTGTCGTTTGCACAAACGAAGGATGTGGTGCGACTGTAACCAAACGAGATCTTATCCACCATGAAAGTGAACAATGTGAGCACCGAAAGGTGAAATGTCATTCGTGCGGAGAAATAACGATGCCGTTGGCCAAGAAGAAGAAAATTAAAAATATGGAATCGAAAATTGACAGTGTAGAAAAGAGTGTGGCCGATATGGGAGAAAAGATTGGAGCAGTCAACAATGAAGTCAAAGGATTGAAGACAGCTTTGGTTGAAAGTCTTGATCAAATGAAGGATGCTCTTGTCAAGATGGAGGACAGGTTTAAAGAAAACACGAGAAAAATAAGAAATACATCAAGTGGTGATAAGGACAAAATATTTGTTGCCGGAGGCGTGCGAATTGATTCCGTAGAGATCTGTAACTGGTCAGAAAAGTCGTGGGCTCCATTGCAATCCTTGCCACAGAAACGTTCTGGAGCGACTGCATTTGTTTACGACAATCACGTGGTCACTGCTGGGGGTTACTGTGATGGCTTTGTCGATGATATGATTAGAATAAAGATTGACCCAAATCCTGATCTCTCAACACACTGGAGTGACTGTCCTGTTAAACTATCTGCCAAGTTGGCTTACCACAGCAGTGTGGTGTATAATGATCACTTGTATGTTACTGGTGGTTTTATTGAAAGTTTTGGTCAAATATCTGATCGTATTGATGAAGTTCGTCTTGTTCCTCCCTATACTGTGAAGACCTTATCAAGAATGCCAGAACCGAGACAAGGTCACAGTATGGAAATTTTTGACGACAGTTTGTTGATCATTGGTGGAAGTACAACTTTCAACTACAAACACAACCTCAGTAGTGTCGTACTGTACGATATGAAGAAACTGGATTGTAAACAGCTGGCATCACTGCCATATGAAGTGAGTGGTATGGCAACTGTGAGATGGGGAGATAACATTGTTGTGATTGGTGGCCGAGACAAAGATGACAGAGAAATAAATACAGTTATCATGTACAATGTCAAGACGCAACAAAGTCACATGCTTCCACCAATGAGATGTAAGAGACGGGGATGTACTGCAGTTGTTATTGGAAACAACATTGTAGTACTGGGAGGGAGGGATGAACAGGGATATAATCTAAAGTCAGTTGAGTGCTTCAACTTCGAACGTTATAATTGGGAAGATCTTCCTGAAATGTCCGCAGAAAGATGGTGTCATACAGCTGTTGTTGCGTGAACAGTTTTCAATTGAAGAACAGTTCGCGAAACAATGAAATAAATAAGTCATCTCTATTTCAAACTACTTGCAATATAATATTTTGTACATTAATATGATAAAAGCGGATTCATCGTTTGTGACTTTGTAGAAATGAGAAATGTTGAACTAGTGCATGTTCATTCCAATATATGTGAAGAATATACACAATTCATAAAAAAGTATATAAAACTGACAAGTATTGGAACTATTGCGGCATCGCACTTGTAGAAATAAATGTTTGAATTATTTTTGAAATATACTTCAATAAAATACGTATACCCGAGTGAAAACAATTGTTTTTCAGCACTTACCATCACAACACCATTCTTCTCTATCAGTATGCCGGGCGACCCAAAAACAAAGTAGCCTCTTTGATTTCCTATTACAGAAAAACTATATAAGAGAGCTATTACCGCCAACTAAATTGCATTTTATGCAGGGATAGTTGACTTATTAAAGTGTCTATGAAATGAAATTTTGTCCAACTATTTATTGATTGCATTGCAAAGATCACTAAAAATGACAATGTAACTTCCCTGGTAGAATTTCTCTAACTCCTTTTCTTCTCGAAATATTCAACTTTATTCCATATGCCAATCACACAACTTATGACATCACATTGCACAATAACTTTCCAAAACTCATCGCCAATTTGCAACCTGATCGACATATTAAACACAAAAATGAAGACACCAAGCGATTAATCGTAGTTTACGCATGTACAGCACAGTTTTAGTCATTTGTTGGCGTCATACTTATTTTGCACTGTGATGTCATAGGTTATGTATTTGTTATATGGAATGAAGTTGAATATCTCAAGAAGGAAGAAAGCTGCAGAAATTATACTAAAGATTAAAGAAGGTACATTGTCATTTTAAGCGGTCTTCGCCGTGCAATCAATAAATAGGGGAACGAAATTTTGTTTCATGGGCACTTCAGTATATTTCACTGAGATTTTAACTGAATTTTGAATGAGATATCGAAATTTTAAATCGAGCAAGCGTTTTTGAGATTGCTAAAATATTGCAAAACTATTCTTGTTATTATTGCACATTCCACTGATGTTAAGAAAAAATTAAGGGCAATTTTATAGCATATCTGGATAAGCTGTAATTTAATTAGCTGTGATAACTGCCCTATTAGTTGTTCTGTGAGATCAAATCAAAGAGGAGTGAGTACATTATTGCGCACACGGTATAAAAATACTAACTAAACATGTATTTTTTTAAATTTACTTATCAATTATTGAGTCTTTGAAGTACCATAACATTGTAAATGGTAGTACCATTTACAATGTCGGACCACTGTCAGAAGATGAATGCTAAACCAAAAATTCACTGCAAGGCAATCAACCTTTTGGTCAATAGCGACGCAATCTTAAGTCGCAATGCATTGTGGTCTAGCCAGTTTAAAAACACAGTTAAAGTCACTATCGATATCGCCGAAGCAATACACCATGCGAAAAAATATCGCGATGAACGTCCTCTTTTGTTACAATGGGGATATGGACGGTGGGCACATTTTTAGTGCAAAATTGACGAAGTCAAGCTTATACTATACTATATTTTTGTACTATTCTATATTTTGAAATAAAACATTCTTGTGGACATGATGTAGCCAATGGAAAGGCAGTGTTTATATGATAAGGTTATGACCTTGAATCACAAGACATTCAATATCATATGATTTCAAATTCCTGTCTGGAAAGGACGCTCAAAAGCTTTTATATGCGGAAACGATATTTGTCTGTTGCTTGAAACAAATCATTTTGTTAAAGATTTCAATATCTATTTGTCTGTTGCTTGAAACAGATCATTTTGTTAAAGATTTCAATATCTATATAGCGAGGGTTACACAACAGAAAGATTGAAGTCAAGATCTTTCTTTATTATTACGCGACGAGAACCTCGACAAAAACGACGTGAAATATGGCATCGTACATACAAGGCTACGACGAGGACAGGTTTGTGACAACAATCAATCGAAATTTCCTGTGTATGATTTGTTTCAATGTTTTGAAGGACCCAGTCATGTGTTCGAGAAATCAACATTGTTTCTGCCGTCCCTGTATTACCCAACATCTCCAAAATGCGCAAAGATGCCCTACGTGTAATGACGAACTGACCGTAGAGACTTTGGCCGAACCACCAAGAATGGTAAAAGAAGTGATAAATGAGTTAAATATTCATTGCGTTTACAACAACACAGGTTGTCAAGAAATCCTACAACTACAACATCTCAACCGCCATGAGGATAGCTGTGGATTTGCTCCTGTCGTTTGCACAAACGAAGGATGTGGTGCGACTGTAAACAAACGAGATCTTGTCCACCATGAAAGCGAACAATGTGAATACCGAAAGTTAAAATGTCACTCATGCGGAGAAATAACGATAACGTTGGCGAGTATGGAGACGAAAATTGAAAGAAGAATCGCGGACGTGGAAGAAAAGATTGGAGCAGTCAACACTGAAGTCAAAGGATTGAAGACAGCTGTGGCTGAAAGTTTCGATCAAATAAAGGATGTTCTTATCAAAATGGAGGACAGCATCAAAGAAAACACAAGAAAAATAAGTAATATATCAAGTGGTGATAAGGACAAAATATTTGTTGCTGGAGGCGTAGGAACTGACTCTGTAGAGATCTTTAACTGGTCACAAAAATCGTGGGCACCATTGAACTCCATGCCAGCTTATCGTTTTGGAGCGACTGCATTTGTTCACGACAATCACGTGGTCACTGCTGGAGGTTACTGTGATGGTTCTGGCTATGTCGATGATATGATTAGAATGAAGATTGATCCAAACCGTGACGTCTCAACACACTGGAGTGACTGCCCTGTTAAACTACCTGCTAAGTTGGCTTATCACAGCAGTGTGGTGTATAATGATCACTTGTATGTTACTGGTGGTTTTATTGAAAGTTTTGAGCAAGTATCTGATCGTATTGATGAAGTTCGTCTGGTTCCTCCCTATACTGTGAAGACCTTATCGAGAATGCCAGAACCGAGACAAGGTCACGGTATGGAAATTTTTAACGACAGTTTGTTGATCCTTGGTGGAAGTACAACTGGCTATTGCTACGACAACCTCAGTAGTGTCGTACAGTTTGACATAGAGAAACAGGAATGTAAACAGCTGGCATCACTGCCATATGAAGTCAGTAATATGGCAACTGTGAGATGGGGAGATAATATTGTTGTGATTGGTGGCCAAGACAAAGATAGCAATAGATTAAATACAGTTATCATGTACAATATCAAGACGGAACAAAGTCACATGCTTCCGCCAATGAATTGTGAGAGATGGGAATGTACTGCAGTTGTCGTTGGAAACAACATTGTAGTGCTGGGAGGGGACGATGAACAGAGAAATGATCTAAAGTCAGTTGAGTGCTTCAACTTCGAACGTTATAATTGGGAAGAACTATCTGAAATGTCCAAGGAAAGATCGTTACATACTGCTGTTGTTGTGTGAACAATGTTTCAATTGAAGAACAGTTTGCGAGACAATGAATTAAATGAGTCATCTCTATTTCAAAGTACTTACAATATAATACATTGTACAATAATATGGTAAAAGCGGATTGATCGTTTGTGATGTTGAAAGTGGTCGAGATTATTGTTATTGTTTTAGAACTGCAGAAATGTTAAACTAGTGATTGATCATTACAATATATGTGAAGTCAGACTTTGTGATAAGAGCAATATACACAATTTATAATAAAGTGTATAAAACTGATAAGTTTGAAATAAAGAAATAAAGTTTGAATTGTTTTGGAAATGTACTTAATGAAAAACACAACTATAATCTCCCAGGAAAGATTTTGACTCGCGGCCATTTTCTGGCTAATAAAAACGATGAACTGGTTCTTCTGCCATTATTCTGGCCAGTAAGAGTGCGTGAGAAGAAGAAAATCCCTGATTCTTACGACAAGCATTGCCAGGGCCTTGTTCTGCCTGAGCAATTCTTTTAAAATCTGTTGTTATTGGCTAGGGTCAATTTCAATTGAAATTCGTCGAGCAGAACACTAATATATAAATTTGCGCACCCCTCCCCCCCCCCCCCCATCAACGTTCTAGTTTCGTCCCCTCCGTGTTGCAAAATGATAACCCTGGGATTTTTTTCAGCATTTAGCACCACAACAACACCGGCTCCAACAAAACCCACACCGCCACCAAAGAAAATGAAGATACTCTGCCCAGGTCCTTCCGGCCCACCAGGAGCGCCGGGTAAGATGGGACCGATGGGGACTCAAGGACTGCCAGGGATAGCCGGTGCTCCTGGATCTCCTGGTAAGCCTGGATCAATCAAGATAAAGGAAGTGATACAGGAAACAGCACGACACCAACCATCGCAAGATAACCCTCAGGTTCCAACTATAGAAGTATCCATATGTTCCTGCAAAGACCCCACATGTACTAGACCAATATGTAGAGACAAGGACGAAAGACCTGTAGATGAAGAACTTAAATCCTGTTTTTACTCCGTTTAATGTAAACGACAACCCTAAAGAAGCAACAATTGTTACCCAAAGGTCTGGTATACCAAAACTACCAAATAGACTGTCAGACAGTCAGAAAATGTTCCAAGAAACCATGCATTCGTCAGGTGCAGAAGAACTCGATGACTCATCCCCGTTCAGGTTTCTCACAATGCCCATGTGTACGAGTTTTGAACCTCCCGGACCACCAGGACCTCCTGGAGTGCCTGGACAACAAGGTCCTCAGGGCCCTGCGGGACGTCCAGGGCAACCAGGTCGTCCCGGTCCACCAGGACCCCCTGGTGTAAAGCAAGTGACCCCTAGTGTACCTCCAAACACTAAAACTGATTCAGGACCTTGTTGTAGTTTAGGGCGTTTCAACCCATGTAAACTTCCAAATATTATAATAATTCATGACACCCCTCCCAAACCCCATATTGCCTTACATCCTATCCCACCACCTGTGCTCCATCATGCACCTCCACCCCCTGTAATCTATCATCCACACGCACCACCTGTAATACATTATCCAGCTCCATCACCTGTAGTCCATCATCCACCCCCATGTCCCTCAACATGTTTTCAAACATGTGGCTCATCGTGTCCTTCATATTGTTGTCCCCTAGCCTCCCCATATCAAGAATATTACAACGATCAGAAATGCTGGTGTCGTAATGAGTGCACCAAACAAGGCAAACAAAGTTGTAGAAAAGTTTGTGGTTGTGAAAATACTGAAATTGTAAAAAAATAAAAGTAGTTGAAAACTTTTTTCATCAAAAACGATGATGTAGCAGCTATTTTAGGAATAAATAAATAATAGTAATCGTAAATACACGAAATGCACATCTAAACAATGGAGGGTTACCCTTTTGCAACGTCTGGGGCCAGTTGTTCAAAAGCCGGTTAACTTATCCTGGGTTAACGTAAAATTAAAATTAAATTTCCCTTAAAGTTTGTTTATAAATTTAGAAATATTTCTTCAGAAGTGGTGTCTAAATCGATGGTCGTTTACTGTCCCAATGTTTTTAAGTAAACAGATGTTTAGAAATACAGAAACTTAAACAGTGGGTTAAATTTTAACCCAGGTCGGTTAGTGCTAACCCAGCTTTGAACAACTGACATCTGTGAAGCATGGCTAAACTCCACTGTTCTAAGTAGTGAACTGTTGCGTGGTTACTCAATTTTCTGGCGCGACAAACTGAGGGAAAATGGCGATGGTGTACTTGTGGCTGTCCAAAACAACATACATGCAATTCGTCGGTTTGATCTTGAAATGAAAAACACGGAATTTGTCGTTGTCGAGCTTGCGCTGAATGATTGCAAATCTACCTTGTTGTACACTTTCTATCGTCCTCCTGACTCATGTCCTGGTACAATACAACACCTGAATTCATCTCTTCAAGACACTCCTGAGTCAAGCTGTATTATTTTGACTGGAGTCTTTAATCTTCCGGCAATTAACTGGTCAGTAGATCATCCAATCCCCACCGTCAACGGTAGTGATGTGGAAAAATCATTCTGCGACTTAGTATGTGATAATTTTCTGCAGCAGTTTATTACTGGTCGCACTCACGTTAAAGGAAATACACTTGACCTCTTGTTATGTCACTGCCCTGAAGTCATCAAGAATGTAATGACATGGTCGCCAGAACAATCTAACTTTCCTTTTGACCACTATAATGTTGAGTTTGAAATTCAGCAAGCATTCCATCGTTCTAATGCAGTCACACGAAACATCTTCGATTATAGGCGGGGAAACTTTGACGAGCTTCGTAGTTTTCTAATGCAAAATCCTCCGGAGACTTTTTCGTTGAACGACATTAATGAATGTTGGCTGCTGTGAAAATATTGGTTTATAAACGCGTTTCATAATTTTGTTTCTGTTAAAACTGTTAAGAATGCTAATTCACCACCCTGGATCGATGGAGAAGTTAGACATTTCATAAGAAAGAAATGTTCTGTGCTGAAGAAATATCGCAAATGTCTAACAGATTATCACAAAGAAAAGCTACGCGAAGTTAGTCTGACAAACGAAAACACTGCGACTTTCTACTCAAAATTCAGGACTCTTTTCGAGACAACCCGAAGCTCTTTTAGAGTTACCATAAGGCGGTTTTCCATCATCGATCAACTCATACTCCAGCAATTTCCAACAAGGGCAAACTAACAAAAACACCTTCAGACAAAGCTGAACTTTTCAACTCGATCTTACTTCTCTTCTGTGTTTCAACCTTTAAAACCCAATCAACAACAAGCCTCTACCATCTTTTCATCCCAAATACCAACTGAATCTCAACTACAAGAGATAGAAGTTAGTGAATGCGACGTCGCTAATTGCCTCAGTAATCTTAATACGTCCAAAGGCAAGTTGAGTCCAGATGGAATTCCTGCGCGTCTTCTAAAAGAATGCAGCCAACAAATCACCCCGAGTCTCTGCTCTCTCTTCAACCTTTCCCTTCAATCTAGTTCGATTCCGTCCGAGTGGAAATCTGCAGACGTCGCACCGATCCATGAAAAAAGATTCCAAGGAGCCAGCTGAAAACTATCGGCCTATTTCCCTTTTGCCAATCGTCAGTAAAGTCTTGGAATTGGAACGCTGTGTGTACCCTAAATTTTACGACCACATTATAGCTCGTGTGTTACTCAACTTCTATGTGTACGACACTCAATTGGATACGATCTAGACAAGAATACACACACCGATGTTACATATCTTGATTTCGTCAAGGCTTTCGACTCGGTGGACCACACAATCGTCCTTCAAAAGCTACGTGGGTATGGCATGACAGGACCAGTCTTAGGTTGGTTTAAAGATTATTTAAGTGGTAGAACTCAGAGAGTTATTGTCGAAGGTACTGCCTCGACATGGACATCAGTCACCTCCGGAGTGCCTCAAGGAAATATTTTGGGTCCGTTTTCATTAACGATCCTCCAGAGGTTGTGCAAAATGGAACTGAAACAGCCCTGTATGCCGATGATACAAAATTGCACCATACAATTACCTCTACTTATGACTGCAAATGTTTACTACAATCGTTGACAAACTTGGATTCTTGGAGTATGCAAAACAGTATTCGTTTCAATGTTTCAAAATACAAAGATCTCGCTATTACACGCAAGAAAACCCCCAATTTATTATGATTATAAACTGGCAACAGAAACACTTCTTCGAGCTGAACGCGAAAAGGACCTTGGCGACATTACTTCCTTCAACCTTTCATAAGAACTACACGTTAATTCTGTAGTCTCCAAAGCTAACAAAATATTAGGTGTACTGAAACGAACATGCGCCCAACTTACAGACAAGAAAACAAGACAAACTCTTTATTTGTCGATCTTTTCTAAATGGTTCCCTGTAAACAACGTCCAACTTTCCAGCCGGGTAGAAAGAATACAGCGTCGGGCGATGAGATGTACCATGATGAGTAGAAGGGGAGAGTTGAGCGACAAAGAACGACTGTCGGCTTTGGACCTTCTGACATTATCCTTTGACAGGGAAGTTAAAGATCTGGTACTCATGTACAAGGCATTGTTTGGCCATGTAAATGTCGATGTCAGTAATTTTGTATCGTGTGTGAGTCACGGCCGAACTCGACTAAGCATCAATTCAAAGTACACCCTACAAAGCCAAATTTGCAGAACAAGCACTTTTCAATCTTTGTACTTTAATTGTATTCTCAAAGTATGGAACATTGTATGTAATGATGTATGCTTGGACACTGTGTCTAACCCTATATCCTTAAAATGTTTAAACGTAAATACTTTAGTATTCTTGATTCCATTTATGATGTTAATTTTAATGGGCGTGGTCCTTGTTCCGTGACTGTTCCTGTCATAGAGCGTAACTGTAGTCCACTGTGCATGTGTGTAGAGTTATGTGGTGTGTGTAATGTTATTCAAAATAGTCTTAGTCAAGTTTGGGAAGGTATCTTGCATTGGTCATCGAGTCCCGTTTATACCTTGCCCATTCAGGGTCTATATAATCTAAAAGTTTAATTATGTGAAATGTTCTTTGTAACATATAATTAATTGGCCCTAATAAAGATGATGATAATAATAATTGTACACGTATGGCGTAATTTTACCGTGGTCCGTGTTATATTTATGTTCTTGTAGATATTTTTTGTCTCGTAATACGTCAAGTATTGTAGTATGTAATATATTTAATTTTTGTACTTTTGTATACACGCCCCTCATGGAAATCTGTCATGCAGTTGTTGAGGCTAGCGTGTTTAAATAAAGTTTATGTATGTACGTATGAATTTTAAATGTAAGTTGTATTCGGTGCAAAATTGACGACGTCAAGCTTGTACTATTGTGATGACCAAAATTTAAATATTTGATATGTGGTGTATGTATCGGTGGGCGTTCAGATTTCTTAGTATTCTAATTGTTTTCTTAGAACTCATTTCCATATTTTGAAATAAAACATTCTTGTGAACATGATATAACCAATGGAAAGGCAGTGTTTTTATGATAAGGTTATGACCTTGAATCACAAGACATTTAATGACATATGTCATATGATTTCAAATTCCTGTCTGCAAAGGACACTCAAAAGCTTTTATATGCGGAAGCGATATTGTCTGTTGCTTGAAACAAATCATTTTGTTAAAGATTTCGATATCTATATAGTGAGGGTTACAAAACAGAAAGATTGAAGTCAATACAGATCTTTCTTTATTATTACGCGACGAGAATCTCGACAAAAACGACGTGAAATATGGCATCTTACATACAAGGCTACGACGAGGACAGGTTCGTAACAACAATCAATCGAAATTTCCTGTGTCTGATTTGCTTCAACGTTTTGAAGGCTCCGGTCATGTGTTCGAGAAATCAACATTGTTTCTGCCGTTCCTGCATTACGCAACATCTCCGAAATGCGCAAAGATGCCCTACGTGTAATGACGAACTGACCGTAGAGACTTTGGCCGAGGCACCAAGAATGGTAAAAGAAGTGATAAATGAATTGAATATCCATTGCGTTTACAGCGACAGAGGTTGTCAAGAAATCCCACAACTGCAACATCTCAACCGCCATGAGGACAACTGTGGATTTGCTCCTGTCGTTTGCACAAACGAAGGATGTGGTGCGACTGTAAACAAACGAGATCTTGTCCACCATGAAAGTGAACAATGTGAATACCGAAAGGTGAAATGTCATTCGTGCGGAGAAATAACGATGCCGTTGGCCAAGAAGAAGAAAATTACGAATATGGAATCGAAAATTTGCAGTATAGAGAAGAGTGTGGCCGATATGGGAGAAAAGATTGGAGCAGTCAACAATGAAGTCAAAGGATTGAAGACAGCTTTGGTTGAAAGTTTTAATCAAATGAAGGATGCTCTTGTCAAAATGGAGGACAGGTTTAAAGAAAACACGAGGAAAATAAGAAATACATCAAGTGGTGATACGGACAAAATATTTGTTGCCGGAGGCGTGCGAACTGACTCTGCAGAGATCTTTAACTGGTCAGAAAAGTCGTGGGCTCCATTGCAATCCTTGCCACACATACGTTTTGGAGCGACTGCATTTGTTCACGACAATCACGTGGTCACTGCTGGGGGTTACTGTCATGGTTCTTACTATGTCGATGATATGATTAGAATGAAGATCGACCCAAACCCAGACCTCTCAACACACTGGAGTGACTGTCCTGTTAAACTACCTGATAATTTGGCTTACCACAGCAGTGTGGTGTATAATGATCACTTGTATGTTGCTGGTGGTTGTCTTGAAATTTTTGATGAAATATCTGATCTTATTCATGAAGTTCGTCTTGTTCCTCCCTATACTGTGAAGACCTTATCAAGAATGCCAGAACCGAGACAACGTCACGGTATGGAAATTTTTGACGACAGTTTGTTGATCCTTGGTGGAAGTGCAACTTTGAACGACGAAGACAACCTCAGTAGTGTCGTACTGTACGATATAAAGAAACTGGCATGTAAACAGCTGGCACCACTTCCATATGAAGTGAGTGGTATGGCAACTGTGAGATGGGGAGATAACATTGTTGTAATTGGTGGCCGAGACAAAGATGGCAATAGATTAGATACAGTTATCATGTACAATGTCAAGACGCAACAAAGTCACATGCTTCCACCGATGAGATGTAAGAGATGTGGATGTACTGCAGTTGTTATTGGAAACAACATTGTAGTACTGGGAGGGTATGATGGACAGTCGAATGGTCTAAAGTCAGTTGAGTGCTTCAACTTCGAACGTTATAATTGGGAAGATCTTGCTGAAATGTCCGCAGAAAGATGGTGTCATACAGCTGTTGTTGTGTGAACAGTTTTCAATTGAAAAACAGTTCGCGAAACAATGAAATAAATAAGTCATCTCTATTTCAAACTACTTGCAATATAATATTTTGTACATGAGTCATGAATATTATCAAAGAAGGGATCACAGTAATTGGCCAAAAGCTGTTGTGATTCCCTGTCACAATTTGTAATGTTTTCTTAGTGTTGTGACAAAGCTTGTAAAATTAAAATTAAATTAACACGGATTGATCGTTTGTGATGTTGAAACTGGTGGAGATTATTGTTATTGTTTTAGAAACGCAGAAATGTTGAATTTGTGCATGTTCATTTCAATATATGTGAAGTCAGACTTTGTAATAAGAGCAATATACACAATTTATAATAAATGAAGTATATAAAACTGATAAATATTAGAACTATTACGCTATCGTAATTGTAGAAATAAATCTTTGAATTATTTTTGAAATATTCTTCAATAAAATACTTGAGTGAAAATTATGTTCAATATGTAGACGTGGGATCAGTCAGGAAAAACAAAACTATAATTTCCCAGAAAAGATTTTGATTCGCGGCCACGTGCTTTTGGTGCAGTGATTGAAACAACTGAACAGCAGGTTGTACCAAAATGAGTTTACAGTTTACAAACGCGAATTGCACTACTCGTTAATAATGTTTTGCGATCGTTTTTAATCAATGCACAAAAAGGTTGCAAAAACTTGACGCTTATCGCTCCGCGTTTTGTCCTCTCCTCCGTCGCGCGTTTTTTCCGCTCCTTCAATCCGCACCGTTTCCGCCTCCGCAAAATTATAAAAATTACGGTTCTCTTCCATTGATATGTACTTCAATGTTCTCTTCCATGTATTTTATTATATCGGTTTATGAAAGCCGACTTACTCTGGTCCATTTTAGACCATAAATGATTGCAATACGCTTGACACTCAAGAGGGCGTCGCTAATATATTAGTGAAAAACATTGAACTGGTGAAAAACTCATCTCTGTTTGATGATGTTTGGCTGGGAAGACTCAAGCGTTGAATAGGTATTACAAACTATTCGATAGGCTGTAGTACCACAGAATAGGAATTAAACAGAAGGCCAACTCGAGTCGAAACCATTGAAGACGCGGGAACACGAACTTCAAATTGAAGTAAGAGTACGTGAGAAACAGAAAATCCCTCATTCTTACGACAAGCATTGCCAGAGCCTTATTCTGCCTGACGAATTTCTTTTGAAATCTGTTGAAATTCGTCGGGCAGAACACCAATATATGATATGCGCACTCCCCACCCCACTCCCATCATGGTTCTAGTTTCGGCCCCTCCGTGTTGCACATAATAATCGTGAGAATTTTTTTCAGCACTTAGCACCACACCAGCACCCACAGCAACACTGGCTCCAACAAAACCCACACCGCCACCAAAGAAATGAAGATACTCTGTCCAGGTCCTTCCGGCCCACTAGGACCTCCGGGTAAAATGGGACCGATGGGGATTCGAGGACCGCCAGGGATAGCCGGTGCTCCTGGATCTCCTGGTAAGCCTGGAACAATCAAGATACAGGAGGCGATACAGGAAACAGCACGACAGCAACCATTGCAAAATAACCCTAAGGCTCCAACTATAGAAGTATCCATATGTTCCTGTAAAGACCCTACATGTACTAGACCAATATGTAGAGACAAAGACGAAAGACCTGTAGATGAAGATAAACCCGACTCTGAAAAGAACTTAAATCCTGTTTTTACTCTGTTTAATGTAAACGACAATCCTAAAGAAGCAACAATTGTTACCCAAAGGTCTGGTATACCAAAACTACCAAATGGACAGTCAGAAAATGTTCCAAGAAACCATGCATTCGTCAAGTGCAGAAGAACTCGATGACTTATCCCCGTTCAAGTTTCTCACGATGCCCATGTGTACGAGTTTTGGGCCTCCCGGACCTCCTGGACCACCAGGACCTCCTGGAGTCCCTGGACAACAAGGTCCTCAGGGCCCTGTGGGACGTCCAGGACAACCAGGTCGTCCCGGCCCACCAGGACCCGCTGGTGTAAAGCAAGTGACCCCTAGTGTACCTCCAAACACCAAAACTAATTCAGGACCTTGTTTTAGTTCAGGGCGTTTCAACCCATGCAAACTTCCAAATATTATAATAATTCATGACACCCCTCCGAAACCCCATATTACCTAACATCCTATCCCACCACCTGTACTTCATCATGCACCTCCACCCCCTGTTATCTTTCATCGACACCCAACCCCTGTAATACATTATCCTGCTCCATCACCTGCAGTCCATCATCCACCCCCCATGTCCCTCAACATGCTCTCAGCCTTGTGGCTCATCGTGTCTTTTATATTGTTGTCCCCTAGTCAGTGGCGTAGCCAGTGTCATTGTTTTGGGGGGCAAGTAGTGAGCAGCGAAGGAATTCTAGAGGGTCCGCCCCCTCATCTTCTACACGGATTTAGTCTTTTGGAATGGTCTTGAATACAATTGGGGGGGGGGGTGGTCGGCTCCCCTCGCCCCCCCCCCTTTACCTACGCCACTGCCTAGCCTCCCCATATCAAGAATATTACAACGATCAGAAATGCTAGTGTCGTAATGAGTGCACCAAACAAGGCAAACAAAGTTGCAGAAAAGTTTGTAGTTGTGAAAATACTGAAATTGTAAAAAAATGAGAGTAGTTAAAAGCGTTTTTCATCAAAAACGATGATGTTGAATCTATTGCAGAAAATAATACAGCTATTTTAGTAGGGCCTCCTTCGCGCATATTCTCGTCAAGACTAAAAAAAGATGCGTAGGGATGACTTGAAGTTCCATCCATCTGCAAACATTTGTTGAAATATCACCCGAAAATAGTAAGGTGGAACAGGGGATGAAAAAGAGTCTGACCCTAATATGCGTGAATTCGAAGCAAGATTTTCATTCCAAATCTCAAAATTGAATTCCAGTATACTACTGCAATTTGTCCAAGGTAAGCGTTTTTGTAACGCCGAAAAAATAGCTATACACTGGTATGCTGGATTGCTGGTATCATATTATGCCACGTTGGTTTGGATTTTTTTCGGACTACCCACTATGCTACCATTAGTAAGCTATACCAAGCTATACCACAATGCATCCTGAAATGATGTGGGGGATCATAGGAAATTATGGGGGATAATGGGGGATACAACCAAAGATACAACACCGTGCTACGTCATACATTGTGTGGTGCAATTTGCCAATTTCGCTCACAGCAGTTAAAATGTGAAAGAAAGGCACTTGATTTCCCTAAAAATACACAGCGAAACGTCTAGTAAAAACTGAACGATGGAAGTCGACGAAGCAGTCCCTCAGACTCAAATGTTAGACACGTCAGGACGAAGTGAACCTCAGGTAATAAACGACGAAAGCGGATGTGTGTGGAAAGTTGACGACCTGAAACGACTTCATCGCTTTCTTGTCCTCGGCAGCGAGTCTCCTACTTATTACATCGGGGAAAGAGAGTTAGGCGTAGAAAACGCCAGAGCTATTTCAAATCTTTTGCAAGCAGGAAGAGGTGTCGAGGTTGTCAATGAGATCTTGAAATACAGTCTTGGAGGTCGAACTGTGAAACAAAATCCTATTATGCTTGCATTGGCGATGTGTGCCCGCCATAGAGATTTGCCAACCAAACGCAGAGCATATGAAGTCGTGCCACAGGTTTGCCGAACTCCTACCCATCTTTTCATGTTTGTGGATTTGTGCAAGACAATGAGCTCGCCTACAACTGGTTGGGGCCGTGCTCATCGCAAAGCCATGAAAAAATGGTACACCAGCAAAGAACCAATGAAGCTTGCCCTCGATATCACCAAGTACCAGAAGCGTGAAGGCTGGTCACATAGAGATATTGCTCGATTGATGCATCTGCAACCGAAGCGTACGGGTGTCTGTGATGAGTTGGCCGCAATCATGATGTATATTGCCAAGGGCTGGGATAAAGTTATGCAGCATTATTTCCCAGCGGAAGGAGGCCGTCCATTAATCGATCAGGGCACCAACAAAGTGTTGGAATTCCTTAAAGCTGTCGAAGATGTCAAAAAAATGACGGTTGAGAATGAGTTGCAAGTTGTGCAACTTATTCATGATTATCATCTTGTTCGAGAACATATTCCCACTCCGTGTTTGAATCTGGTTGGGGTAAGAGAACACTTATTTCAGTTTAATAGGATTGGTTGCAATTAGAATAGTAATTATGTATAATAATTTTTAAAGTTTGATCATTTTCGATACACTGTATTGCTAAATGTGGCTTGGGTTAGGGTTAGGTTACAACCCACAAAATTAAATTATTTTTGATTCAGAGAATCATTGCCAAAATCTTCTCAAAAGCAAATAATGCTGTATAATTATGAAATTTGGCAGTGATTTGATAAAAAGTCATATTAGCTTCTTGAAATGGCTGTGTGTGGGGTCATTTAGCCAAGCATAAATAAAATACATACCCTTATCTGAAAGATAATTTTTGCACCCTATTTAAAGAAGCAAGCATACTCCCCCCTGCATACATTGCGACAGTTTTCCAACAGAATGAGTATATGTTTGCAGGTTTGGAAAGCATTGGCTGCGAAGATGCCAATGACAGCATTGATTCGAAACCTTGGTAAGATGACAGCAATTCAGCTTTTAAACGACCCAAGCGTAACAGAGAAGATCTGTAGCAAGTTACAGAATGAGGAAAGCTTGAAACATGCTCGAATTCATCCATTCAATGTTTTGACTGCATTGAAGACCTACCTCGATGGTCATGGTGAAAAAGGAAAATTAAAATGGGTACCAAATGAATCGATTGCAGAAGCATTGGAGAAAGCCTTCTATTTGTCCTTTAAGGTTTGATATGTTTTATGTAATGCATTTATTAACAAATTATATACAACAATATATGATTGTGTGTTTTCTTCCTTGAGCTACCTTTCAATTTGATCCTTTGTGATATATTAATTTTATAATACCGGCTAATATAAATTGACATTTTGACTTTGGACTTGATATATCAAAAATTTAAAGTAGTTTTATTGTTAGCTTCTTTAATTTCAGAAATTTTTTGCTTGTTGATTTATAAAGACATTTGACTTGTAATCTCAAAAAAGACAATTGGAACTATGTATATTTTAATTATATTTCAAAACCATTGTCAGACATGAAGATTTCAAGTAGGCATGTTAAGACATTAGATTTATATTGATCTGACACTGCAGAGAACAACGAAAAATTCGTTGTCTCGAGCAGGATTCGAACTCACATCTTTGGGTTTCTAGACCGCCGCTCTACCAATTGAGCTATCGAGCCAACTGGGATTGGTAGCGAGTCTTATCCAATTTAAGTGCATGAAATATTTTCATGACAACTTAACGCTTGTCTTTGAGGATGTGCAGTGTTTCAATTCTATTTCAGAACCATCCTCAAAGATATTCACTGCTATTTTCTTGCAACTTGCAACATAATTCTACTCTTGACAGATGTTAATTAGTAAAGAATCTTTGATATGTGAAGAAGACATTAGCAAATTGTAACGAAGACAATTTTTTGCCACTTTTGCATCACTCAAGAGGAGAACACAGTTGCAAGAAAAATTTCAGCATGTGACAGTGCATTTAGTATGTAGCACTAATTTCTTGATAAATTTTCCTTGTTCGAAATGATGTATCATTTTTTGAAAGATCCTATGCTTTTGTGTGCCAGCTTCATGCTACACTACAGACACTATCCATGCAATATTTTTTTTAATTTGTTTGTAGAATGTAAGTCCAACAAACAAGAGACACCTTTTGGCCCTTGACGTGAGTGGCTCAATGTCTTATGTTGGCTGCGCTGGTACTCCTACCATCACTCCACGTGTCGCCTCAGCTGCAATGTCCATGGTTACTGCTCGCACAGAATCTAACCATCAGTTTGTCGCATTCTCGCATAAAATCGTTCCACTGATTATTCATCAGGAAATGAGCTTGGATGATGTGATGGGAGCAATTGAAGTGGTAAATTGATCTTTGATGCTTAGTTGTACTATTTTAAAGGCCCTGTCACATGATGCAATTTTTCTTGCAATGCAATTCTACTCTTGGGAGATGTAAAATTGGCAAATACATGTCTCATCACAGTTTGCTAATATATTTTTAACATACCAAACATTTGTCACAAATTTACATCTCTTAAGAGTAGAATTGTGTTGCAAGAAAAATTGCATCGTGTCACAGGGTCTTAACTAAAAATAGATTTTGACATTGAAAAATATTATTGAGCCTACAAGGCCAAAAATCAAAAGCTATTAAAAACAAGATGAAACAATGTTGTTGACAATGTTGAACAATGTTGCTCTCGCTATTGTTACATATGATTGTGAGCTCAACAATGTTGTTCAATCAACACAATCTCTTGCTAAAATTAAGGCTATGTTTTAATTGTAAAAACGGCCAAAATTAAGAGATAGTCGTAGCTTTAATGTACGGTAATAATCAGACAAGCTTGCAAGACATAAATAAAAGCTTTGCTATAGATTACGGTTAGGATTAGGGTTGGGACACCTTTAAACCTTAATTTGAGAGGCTTTTTGACAATTATGACCTAGCCTTAATTTGAGTAAAACTATGTTGATTCAATATAATTTTCATTGTTGACAGCCAAGAACAATGCTGTCCCAACAACATTGTCTAATCCTGTTTTCAACAACCCGGAACAACTCATAATTTTTTTGCTGTGTGAGCCAGGTGTAACAATAATGCTGGACAATATTGTTGTTAATTAACTGTGAACAATGCTGCCAGAAAAACTTTGTCATTCAACATAGCTGATAATGCTTGGCCCTGAGACAGCATTGTATAGAAGCATAAAAGCTTTGTGGGTGTTTGCCGGTGTAGTTTTACTATTGCCCCCAGTTAAGAGACAGTTTTGTCCGTCGCACCGAGTTATTTAAACTTTAAAGGATCTAAAATACTAAACTAACTAGCTAATAAGTCAACCGTCAAGCCGTGTAGACAGGCAATCATTGGGCAGCAACATACAGGCTTCTGTTGCCAAACAAGATATCTCTGTGCGCCATTTTCGGTCACTTCAATAAATCGTATAGGGAAAATATTTCCATGTAAATTATTTCGTTTTTATCGCAAGTGAGGTATATCTGAGATCAGCTGCGTTTGCTGTCAAACTCAATCTTAATTAAGATCTCTAATAACAAAGCCTAACGGATTTCTAATATTATCATCCAATTAGTCTAAATTTAGTACAGCGAGTTTGACATACTGAAATAGGGTTTTCCCAAAGCAGGGCATGCATGTTTTAAGGTTGCTTGAAAAAATCGTTTCGCACTGGAAACAGTAGTGGATGCACGTGTAGAGAGTAGGAGCATTGGATTTGACCAGGGGTGTATATTCTTCTATAATTCCCACCCCCCTCCCCCAAGGAGGGGGAAAGGAATCAAAGGCTCTTAGGGCTAGGGAAGAAAATCAAAGAAGAGTGAAAAGGAAGGGAAGGGAAAGGGAAGGGGAAAGGAAAGGAAAGGGGAAAGGAAAGGGGTAAGGGAAAGGGAAGAAGGGAAGGAAAAGGGAAGAAAACGAAAAGAGAATAAGAGTACAAATTTGCTAATGAAGGAGGAAAAATATGAGGGGAAAGGAAATGAAAAAAAATGGACAAGGGGACCAATGCAAAAGAACTGAGAAACATTGGAATCACTCTGATAATACATGACAGAAGGCTATCAGGGGTGTATATTTTTAAATAGTTCTCGCCCAAGGCAGGCAGAAACGAAGTGTGTGAAAGGAAAAGAAGGGCAAAGGGAAGGCAAATGGGAAGGGGAGGGGGAGAAAAAAGAAAGGAAAAGAAAGTAACAGGTTAAACCTCACGATTTTTCTCATATGTGCATGTTTAGTCGCGCTTTCCATCTATGCAGGAGTTCTTACTAAACAAACTGTATAAAATTGTTTTCAAAAACAGTATTGTACTGCTTTATAGGCAATAGCATGGACAATAAAACAAATACAGTTGTTTATTTTCATATATACTTTATTATCCATGTTTTGTAGAAGTATACCTAGCGACACTAGAAGAATCGTGTCACATTGCGGGAAAAATCACGGGACAAATTGAACAAATCTAATGGGGGGACTGAATTTTAATGAAATTAGTTTATATTCAATATTTGTGTAACCATGCTGGCATGTGAATAAGCAATGGAAATTGACTGATTAGGAATAATTTTATGGGGAAGATAATCAAAGCCGAAAAGAGCGGGGGGGGGGAATAGAATCAAAAGTCATTGAAGAATATACACCCCTGGATTTGACTGCAGCTACAAATACGAATACATGATTTATACTTCTTAAATTCTCTCCTACAAACTCGTATTCGTCTTCGCTCTGGCGTCTGGATCATCTATTTTAAAGGCATGTACATATTGTGCCAGGATATTATCAAGTTTACAATAGCTGATTTTTAACGGCAAAATCTTATGGTTGTTTTCGTAGTCAAGTCTGAAGCTCTCTGAGTATGTTAGTGTGAGATTGATTGCATAGAGAATAATACATGGTTTTGATAGTGTGCCCCAGGAAAAAATAGAGCCCCCCCTCTACAAAAACTACACTATCCGCCTCCCCTCCACAAAAACTACACTATAAAAGAGCCGGTCGGTAATGCCCTCAAGACTTTGTTTTAAATCACTGTTTAACTGCGGTTTTGAGTCTTGGAGTTTTGAATTTAGCGTGAGATTCAAGCAAATGTTTTCCTGCACGTGGGAACTAAGCGAGATGTTACAAAGGAAATGCAGACCCCATGTAGTACTTACTCAGTCAAAACTGAGGTGTTCCTTAACACCATACATTCTGTTTAGTATGTAAACTACAGTTTTTCCTAGCAACATAAATTATCCATAAGCTATGACTGACAATTGTTTGAAAGGCAGTAATTTTCACATGTGAAATTTTCATAAATAATCTCACATGTGAGTTTATCAGTTTTACCAATGCCAGAAATCCCTATAGCGCGTTGCACTTTGTACATCATATAAAATAATAACAATTTTTTGTCAACAGATTCCCATGGGCGGAACAGATTGCGCTCAGCCGATGCTGTACGCCATTGAAAACAACCTGCTTGTCGACGTGTTCGTGGTCTACACCGACTCCGAAACCAAGTCTGGTGCAATCCACCCTAGCGAAGCTCTAAAGCGATACCGCGAGTATTCGGAAATCACCGACGCTAAGCTCATTGTTGTCGCTATGACGTCAAATGGCTTCACCATCGCAGACCCGGATGACCCGGGCATGTTCGATATGGCTGGTTTTGATTCCGCCGCCCCGCAAATCATGAGGGAATTCATTCTGGGAAGTATTTGAAGATTCTCGTAAACTGTAAGTACACGTTGCGTTGCGTGTATTGGAATTGTACACTTCCTTTCAATAAGTCATCAGTAATTAATAAGTTGATCAATAGTTTATTGTCCGCACTGTGGTATCAATCTAGTAAGGGGTAGTGTCGTAGAAATAGTATCAGATGTTAAACCCGAGGCGCAACCGAGTGTTCTATATCTGATAAAACATGAATTGCGAGTATTTTAAATAGCTTAAAGTGCCTATGAAACGAAATTTTCTCCGACAATTGGAAAGATCAGTTAAAATCACTGTATAACTTCTTTGATAGAATTTTTGTAACTGCCTTACTTTTCGAGATATTCAATTTTATTTGATTTGAAAATGACACAACCAGTGACGTCATACTGCATAATGAGCGACTGTTAGATTGCTTATTTTGTAGCATATGGTCGTAGAAAATAACTAAAACTACACTTACATGTGTGTAGCCTATGTCTAACATCCAGACCTGGTATTTAAGTGTTATATCTTGAGTACTTTTTAAATTAATTCAGCTTTTTTGAAAAGTGATTATGCAGTATGACGTTACTGGTTGTGTTATTTTCAAATCAAATAAAATTGAATATCTCGAAAAGTAAGGCAGTTACAAAAATTCTATCAAAGAAGTTATACTGTGATTTTAACTGATATTTCCAAGGCAATAAGAAAATTGTCGGGGAAAATTTCGTTTCATAGGCACTTTAAAAACGATCCAATTTATACCCATCTTGTCAGTTTGTTTGCAAAAAAATTTTCAGTATAGATGTTGTATAAGCCGAGAAAATGGAGGCAAACGTTTTGTGAAAATCTACGTGTGTTTTATCACATGCAAAGACTCTTTCACGGCTCTTATCTCCTGTGTGTTTTGCTCATGAATTTTTAATGAGTATTTTGACATGCTCCGGACTCCTGCGAGGAAGAATTTTGCGCTGTTGCAAGGAGTGCGATTTTTTGTCAAGCTAAGTTTTTATTAATTCTGTGTAGAGTATTGTATGCAAGTGGCCAAATTATTTAGATTTTGTGTAGAAATAGTGACGCCCATTATATGACATTTGAAAAATGTAAACCATTTTCCGTGTTGGTATACAGTTATGTATGAACACAAGTGGAAATTAGAAAAACGAGAAATTACGTGGAAACACGACGTGTTTTCATAAAATTTCGAGTTTTTCCAATTTCTTCTCGTGTTCATATCGAACTTATATCAATACGGAAAAATGTTTAAAAATATTTTATAGTATAGCCCAAAAAATTTAAAACAACGTCGACAGAAAAGCGGCCGTGTTGACATTGAGTTATATTAAGACCGCTCTTACCTTATGAGCGTTTAAAGTTAAAATACTATATTAAGTTCCTTATATGTTTGCATTGTGATTATAAATATGTCAAAGTATAATATTGCAGAAATACAACGTAAATTAACCATCGCGAGGCACACGATCCGTAAGCTCGTATGTTCATCATTCTACTTGCACTGGTGAAGATCCGAGCTCACGGATCGAAAGCTTTGCGATAACAAATTGACGTGGCGTTTCCACAAACGTAAAATGATGAATGGTATATTATAGGAACATCAATATCATACATAACTATGTCTATGGAAACATTAATATCATACTGTACCTAACTATGTTTGCAAATAGGGCTCTCATCACGCTAAACTATGTCATTTGTCATGTATATTATTGTATTGATTTTAAGCTGTAAAAACACATTGAGTACCTAATTTTATGAATGGTCCTTTCTTCTTATTTATCTTTTGACTCAACACTATTACAGCTTATCAATTTACTTTATTTACATATACTTGTGTCTTCACCAAAAGTCTTAAATAAGAAAGGCGAGAGGCGCTTCAATAAAGTTTTGAAATACTCGTCAATTGATAGACTATGTTTTCGCCGTGTTTTCATTTACGAAGCAGTAAATAACTTTGTGGTTTGTGCAGTAATCTTGCGGCTTTTTGTACCTGTAAGCCGTATATTTTACTCTTTACGATGGCGTACAATCAGAAATCTTTGAGAAGATAGTCTTTTAGGAGACTATACTGACGGCTTTTAAGTCTCCTGAGCAGTTATAGCTGGACTCTTTTGCGAAAGAGCACCATGAGTTTCCTTTTTCTTCTCGGCAGGCGGAGTGAACGCCTTAGAAGGCAAAGGAGAGGCATTTTTTATTCAATTTCTTCAATTTCATCCTTTCACAACAAAATTAAAGCTAGGAACCTTCTAGAAACCAAAAGGCTTTTGTTCAAGGTCCCTAGTTACGTTTGAACGAGTACATCAGTATATAAGTTATTTAAGAACGAAGCAAACACGTTGTTATTGTAATATGAGCGAGAATTCATGATCATGATTTAAATTTGCATCGTAATATGTAAGAGCGGGTATGCTTATCTGTGTTTTAATGAGAACGAAGCAAACGTATTGTTAGTGTAATATGATTGTGTTTGTGCGTCATAAAATATATAGTCAGCATGTCACACAAGTTTTCATGAGAACGGAGCAAAGTAGTGTTATATTCATGGGGCAATTGTATGAATTTGACTATACAAAAAGTGTTTGTCGAAAACATGAAGGCAATAGCCAGTATGCATGCTATCCATGTTTTTTTTGAGGACGAAGCAAACATATTGTTAGTGTTTATGATTGGATTTAGTGTTGCGATTCAATAATCCACGTTCATTTAATCCTGGCACCATTTGACAATTCGACATGACTTGCAAGAGCAGTAGGCTAGCTAGCATTCTAATTAAGGCCGTAGGTTAGATTCAGCTTGCCCGATGAGGACATAAACTCAGAGGAACACCGCAAACATCAGTTACATAACACCATGATGCATAAGTTAATAAGCTTTTGCTAAGAGATTGCAGTATCTGTAAAATCATTAGCAAGATTAATTGAAAGAGCCACAGTTTTAAACCACATATTATAGCTTGGCAAAACCCAATACCAGTCGACAATTTGAATACAAAATGAAACTCGGAAGATTAGCATCTTTAAATCCTGAATGCGGATTGAAAGAAGACGAGAATGAGTGTGTGATATTTCGGTTTTATCACAAAATCATCACCAGACAGACTGGTTTTTTGTAATAAAATCAAAATATCACTCTTTGTCTTGTTTTAATCCGTATCCTGGGTTCCAAAATGCTTATATAATCTTCGGATTATGTTTTATCCTGTATTGCATGCTGCCGGACGTATTAAGAAAATGTTGCTATAAATATCAATACTAAAAATGTAAAAACTAGAATCAAAATGGCAACTGTTAAATCCTTTGGCTATATCTTCGACAAATTCTCATCAATTTGTGAATTACACACTCGAGACAGGTTTGAACCGGAACAATCGTTTAATTAAACGTACGTGGTTTAAAACTCATGAATTGGAATTTTTTTTGTCAAATGATACGCGATCATTTTACGGTAAATATTACTGGCAGCTGATAATAATTATGACTTGGGCATTTGATGTTATATTTATTAATGGTTTCGCCATAGGTGTTTTGCACGACAATTGCCTAGATGAAACAAAACTTGATCATATATTTAAAACAGAGGTGTTTTACCGAGTCGATCAGATAAGACAGAGCCAATATTGCAACATCAAGCCTTATCAGCGAGCTTTGATGACTTGTAAATAAAAGGGGATGAAATATTGATTCGGTCTCATCGATAAAAAAAAACTATAAATTGCAATCTTAATGGATTTTTGAAATTGCTTTTGCCAGAAATATTCGACAGTATGTGCACTTGTTACAGCTAAATTTGGTTGGAAACAATTTCATCTACTTTCATCAATTTCAACACTTGACAAAAATATTGCATGTGCATCCTTGTGCTGTGGGAAATGTTTGGAAAATTGAAGAGCATTTTTGTCAAGAAAGAATTTGAGTGAAACATTTGGTTGATAACAAATTAACATTTGAAGGAACCTCAAGAAAGGTAAAGTATAAACTGATCGTTATTTTGGCAAATTGAACGTTCCATTAATTTGCCATGTTTACTTATTCTCGTTAACATACGTGCATATTTTCCTGGCAACACAAACCTCGCACAAGAATTTTGATTACTCGTGGCGCTGCATGCTTAAATACGGCAATAGATCATTGCTGGAAAACTTGAATATATACAAAGTAAAAGAAAGAGATCGAATAATGGATTAGTGACATAGTTGACTGTTATATCTTCAGTGATTGATGAATGACAGAGGAGGTTATTAATTTAAGTATTCCAAACTGTTCCCAATATTAAACTGAAGTTCAAAACATTGTGGAACAATTTCAACCACATCACGAATCAATAAACTGGGAGCTGGGCGTGCAGCAAGTCGAATAAGCTAGAAGGACATTTATTTCACTTAGTTGCAGGAAAGAAAGAAGCATATCAGACCGAGCTGTGACTCAATACCACTATAACATCATAGAAAGGCCATAATTTTTCCGCTAAGAAATTCCGTGTGTCTGAGCGACAAGGCCAAGAGAATCTACAGATATTCTTGCTTTGATGTTCTCAAAAAGTTTCTGATGAAGTGTTCGCCTGGACATTAACAAGGAAAGCTTCAACTGTATAATTAGAGAAAGAAAAGAGTTCTTAGACAAGGCTCAAAAATGCAGCAGTGTCAAGTGACGACCACCTTGCCAAACTTTCACAATGTCTGCACACTAGACAACAACACCGCACCAAAAGCGGACAAGATATTCGCGAAAACTGGCCTCTTCAATTCCTGGAACCTCTACGTATCCTTCCTGTCCGTACTACTCAACCTTCTTGGAAATCCGCTCATAATTCTGGTAACTTGCAAAACTCGTGAAATGCATAATTTCACTCATTATCTTTTCGTGAATTTGGCCGCGTCCGATGTTGCCTTAGGTGTGTCGAGTATCATTTCCTTCACCATTCGAGAAACATTGAAAGAAGACTCCGCTACGTTCTCTCTCGACTGGATATGTAAACTGGTCCACACCTGCCCCGTTCCGGCTCTCAGCATGGTCGTATCGAGCCTAACTTTGACAGTGATAACTTGGGAACGATTTTATAACATCGCCCGACCATTCAGGGCTAGAGTTGCGCGACGCAACACCAAACTCATAATTGGAGTAATCTGGAGCACAGCCGCGATCATACTCGTTCCAGTCATAATTTACACAAAGTTCGACCCGGAAAGACACGCGTGCGAAATAGCGGTACCGCATTTGGCTCTATACGTCATTATCATAACTTCTATAGCGTTTGTAATACCTTTGGCGCTCATGTTTTATTGCTATTACAAAACGGTTGTAGTGCTTTGGTTTTCAGATACTGATCGACGGTTAAGCAACACACCAGCCAACCAAACAGCTCTTAAAAAACATCGGAAAAAGATTACAAAATTCTTGGGTATAGTTATCGTCTCGTTTCTCGTATGCTCCGTGCCGGTTGCTGTCGTGCTTATTGCTAGGCGATTCATGACCGTTCCCAAGACTTTGTTCTTCTCCACCATATTGTTGGCGATGTTTAGTTCCAGTGTCAATCCAGTTATTTTCATGGCACAGAACGGACAGTTTCAAAATGGCTTGAAAAATTTGGTGTGGAGAAGGAATTCAGCGGTAATACCCAACCCTAGAAATTTGGCCCATAGCAGAGAGAGTCAAAGTACGACAACAATTTAATGGACAAATATATGCCTACAGGCTAGGGGCCACGCCCTTAAATCTAACTTTGCTGTCCCTTGTTAAAAAAATACTTTGAACTGGTCCGATTGAGGTTGCCCATCACCCGCTGCCTGTACAGCTTGATGTAAGCATAGACAATCAACAGAATGGACTGGAAACGCAAGCTAAAGTGTCAATGTTGCTGACGCGACATCCGTGATACGGCCTGATATGCTATACTTTGGAACCCTGTAACTTCACTTTAAATATACTTCAGGACTTTCTACTTACATATTTTAAACAAGAACGGCAATCTCTATGGAACTATCGACTTTTAAAGTTCTTTATGGATATAACAAAGCTAAAACCCAACGCTGAATGTTTGCATTCTTTTTGACTGCAGAAATGTCGCCATTGTTGTTGTTGAAAAAAGGTTTACGGAAACATTAAATGGTGATTTTTCGCCTCGTTTATCTCTCTGAAAAGTTTTAAAAGTCGATAGTTGCATTCACATTTCTGTTCTTGTTTAAAATATGTAAATACGAAGTCCTGAAATGTATTTAAAGTGAAGTTACAGGGTTCCAAAGTAAAGCGTATCACGGATGTCGCGTAAACTTTAGCTTGCGTTTCCAGTCCATTCCTTAGATTGTCTATGATGTAAGTTTGTCATCAAGTTGCCTCCAGCGTGTTGGCTTTATCAAGTAGCATCAAATCTGTCCCAAGATCAGACTTGATGCAACTTGGTTTGTTGAAACAACTCGCATCAAGCTTGTGGATAAACAACTCGTATCAAGCCGGTTGATAACATAACTTACAGCACTTGTCATCAAGCCGGAGCAAACGATGCAAACGCATCCTGATATCCGCTTGATGACAGCAAGACAACAAACCTGTTGCAGACTTGATGCGTATACTAACAGGCTTTGAGTGCTTGGTTATATTAATGAAGGACAACAAATTATAAAGAAGAATTGCAAACAGCAGGGACTTGTTTGAAAAGAATTAGCAGAAAGCCTGATCATTTTTGATTGGGTTTTACACACTGATTAACAGTTAGCATGGTCAGTAATAATCACGTTTTGCTACAAACATTTTAAACTGTATTTACATTTCATCACCCTGTCATACAATATTTTCATGTTTTTATTCACTTATACTATATCTTTTCTTTTTTTTTATGAAACTTAGTAATTATGTTTGGTAAAGAAAATTAGTATGTTTGGTGATTATTTTAAATCAAGTTATAACTTTGTGGAAACACCACGTAAAATTATTATCCGAAGCTTTGCGATCGTAAACTTACGTTGTGTTTTCACAAAATAATACTTTGATAAAGTACATAATCCGCCAGAAATTTGAAACCAAAGTCAATTATATTTCACGACGAATGTAGTAAGTTCGGATTTCTATTTGACAAGTTGTGCACACGGACGAACACGTTTTATTTCGTCTAAGCAAACTTGTGAAAAAATATTTTTGTCTGTAAGCTGATTAAGTCCCACCACGTGCAAAAGCGAGAATTAATTCATTCGGGTAACTTGTTATAAGAAAAGTCTTTATAGTCAGGGACATGTACACTTCAAAGGCAATTTCTTGCGATAATTTTTTTGTCTTGCCCCAACGCACGTCTTACGTGCACCACCATTCTTGTGTCGGCTTCCTAGTGAATTGCAATTCGACATCTGAAATGATCAACCAACAGATAAAACTGATTGTCGAGACGTCACATGGATAGATTTGCCTGTTGGACACTTGAAATCTTAGTGGCTAGAAAGGCAAACAACTCTTTCTTGTTTGCTGAGTCGCGGAGAAAGTCTCTCCAATTCTTTGGCAGTTTGGTCTGACCAGACACCTTTCTGCGACGTCCTTGGCCTTTCTTTAACCGAGTAGATTCGTTTAGGCTATTTGCAATGAAAGTATCCCATACTATATCCAATCTTCTAGACTCCTGCAGTTGTTTCTCCAGGTACGGAATAAAAATTTTGTCGGCATACTCATCGAAATTATTCATTGCTGTAGTGGGATGAAGGTGCACGAGGACAGCACTCTAAAAAATTTTGCAATCGTAGGTTGAGGGTGGATCGATTTGATCTGACGGCTGGGGGAATTGAAGCAGTTCCGATTTGGCGTTGGTTAAGCGAAGACTACCGAAGTCTGAAAGAGAAGGCAGGAAAAACTGGATTTCGTGTGCAAAAAAATTCATCCAGATCTCCATCTCGGCTCTGCATCGCAATGCATAGTTGACCAAAAGGATCTACGTTGTTTTGAAGGATTTTGATCTTTTTTCTCCTGGCGAGATACCTTTCTGCCATGCGATCGTTTAGTAAGGGGCAGAGAATTCTTCTTGATTGGTTCATGGGTCGAGCGAGTGCGATCTTCCTGAACATCCTTAACAAAACTTTTATACTGCTTTTTCCCTGTTACATCCAGATTTCTTAGTGCTTGTATGACAGATTCGCCCATACAATCACGACTGTTCAATGTCACCAGTTCCGAGAAGTCGTCCAAAACTGGATTGCCCATCCGTTTGATTGTTGAAGAAAGACTATTGACCTGCTTACAAAAGGTATTCTGGGTGAAAACGCCTTGCTCGTGCTGCTTGAAATTCTTCGGTATGTCAGGGTCATCGTCCGAAAAATTCTCTTCCTGAAACTGTGATACCAATCTTGCAAATTATACAGTGACTCTAATCCAGTATCTTCATATCATGATACGATGAACGACGGAATGTTTTTTTTACCCAGTGTAACTACATTTTGTGCAACATTATTTGTGTAGCATTATAGATTACTCTTTCTCAAGAGCTGTGGTCAATCCTGAATTTTATTAGTTAGCAAAGCTACCGATGTGTAGTGCTATAAGCTCCTTTGACTGAAATTAACCGAATATACAATTGCTCAGTGTAACAGATTGACGAGCAAGTCACAGTTTTTTAGTATTTTATATCCACAATATTTACAAATATATCGACATGGAGCCGCCGCACTGTAACAAAGCAAGCGCACGCTACTGTTGGGTTTTTGTTTTGATTTTGGGATGTTTTCGTCAATATAATCAGAATCAGTGACCATCAAAACCTCTATTTCAGAAAAAACTCCGGAGTTTTCGCGACTTTTTACACATAAAATATGTTTTTTTATTTGATGTCGGCCATCTTGGATTTTCACGTAAGTTTATACGGTTTTCATGAAAATCTATTAATATTTGTTCGGGGCTCCTAGGCTAAATTTAATTAATTTACCTTTAGCGATTCTCCTGCAAAATTTGGTGCTTTTGTCCGAGCTGTAACGATTCAGATAAATTCTAGCGCTAAGCGACGTGACTAAAAAGGTTGGCTCTGAGTCGAGAAAGATTAATTGGAACAATCGGCGTTACTTTAATCATGTTGCAATCACGAAAATCATGCATACAGGCAGGCGACCAAGGGATCATGCCGATTTCATTAATCCAGCTAGTTTGCATAATAGCATGCATCTGGTAATATTGGTTGGTCGTTGTTGATATTATCAAATATTGCATACCCGACAGGTGGCGGCAGTGGGAACGTGCGACATTAACAAGGGAAGCTTCAATTGTATTCAGAGAAAGAAAAGCGTTCTTAGACAAGGCTCAAAAATGCAGCAGTGTCAAGTGACGACCACCTTGCCAAACTTTCTCAATGTCTGCACACTAGACAACAACACCGCACCAAAAGCGGACAAGATATTCGCGAAAACTGGCCTCTTCAATTCCTGGAACCTCTACGTATCCTTCCTGTCCGTACTACTCAACCTTCTTGGAAATCCGCTCATAATTCTGGTAACTTGCAAAACTCGTGAAATGCATAATTTCACTCATTATCTTTTCGTGAATTTGGCCGCGTCCGATGTTGCCTTAGGTGTGTCGAGTATCATCTCCTTCATCATTCGAGAAACATTGAAAGAAGACTCCGCTACGTTCTCTCTCGACTGGATATGTAAACTGGTCCACACCTGCCCCGTTCCGGCTCTCAGCATGGTCGTATCGAGCCTAACTTTGACAGTGATAACTTGGGAACGATTTTATAACATCACCCGACCATTCAGGGCTAGAGTTGCGCGACGCAACACCAAACTCATAATTGGAGTAATCTGGAGTACAGCCGCGATCATACTCGTTCCAGTCATAATTTACACAAAGTTCGACCCGGAAAGACACGCGTGCGAAATAGCGGTACCGCATTTGGCTCTATACGTCATTATCATAACTTCTATAGCGTTTGTAATACCTTTGGCGCTCATGTTTTATTGCTATTACAAAACGGTTGTAGTGCTTTGGTTTTCAGATACTGATCGACGGTTAAGCAACACACCAGCCAACCAAACAGCTCTTAAAAAACATCGGAAAAAGATTACAAAATTCTTGGGTATAGTTATCGTCTCGTTTCTCGTATGCTCCGTGCCGGTTGCTGTCGTGCTTATTGCTAGGCGATTCATGACCGTTCCCAAGACTTTGTTCTTCTCCACCATATTGTTAGCGATGTTTAGTTCCAGTGTCAATCCAGTTATTTTCATGGCACAGAACGGACAGTTTCAAAATGGCTTGAAAAATTTGGTGTGGAGAAGGAATTCAGCGGTAATACCCAACCCTAGAAATTTGGCCCATAGCAGAGAGAGTCAAAGTACGACAACAATTTAATGGACAAATATATGCCTACAGGCTAGGGGCCACGCCCTTAAATCTAACTTTGCTGTCCCTTGTTAAAAAAATACTTTGAACTGGTCCGATTGAGGGTTGCCCATCACCCGCTGCCTGTACAGCTTGATGTAAGCATAGACAATCAACAGAATGGACTGGAAACGCAAGCTAAAGTGTCAATGTTGCTGACGCGACATCCGTGATACGGCGTGATATGCTATACTTTGGAACCCTGTAACTTCACTTTAAATATACTTCAGGACTTTCTACTTACATATTTTAAACAAGAACGGCAATCTCTATGGAACTATCGACTTTTAAAGTTCTTTATGGATATAACAAAGCTAAAACCCAACGCTGAATGTTTGCATTCTTTTTGATTGCAGAAATGTCGCCATTGTTGTTGTTGAAAAAAGGTTTACGGAAACATTAAATGGTGATTTTTCGCCTCGTTTATCTCTCTGAAAAGTTTTAAAAGTCGATAGTTGCATTCACATTTCTGTTCTTGTTTAAAATATGTAAATACGAAGTCCTGAAATGTATTTAAAGTGAAGTTACAGGGTTCCAAAGTAAAGCGTATCACGGATGTCGCGTAAATTTTAGCTTGCGTTTCCAGTCTATTCCTTAGATTGTCTATGATGTAAGTTTGTCATCAAGTTGCCTCCAGCCTTTTGGCTTCATCAAGTAGCATCAAATCTGTCCCAAGATCAGACTTGATGCAACTTGGTTTGTTGAAACAACTCGCATCAAGCTTGTGGATAAACAACTCGTATCAAGCCGGTTGATAACATAACATACAGCACTTGTCATCAAGCCGGAGCAAACGATACGAACGCATCCTGATATCGGCTTGATGACAGCAAAACAACAAACCTGTTGCAGACTTGATGCGTATACTAACAGGCTTTGAGTGCTTGGTTATATTAATGAAGGACAACGAATTATAAAGAAGAATTGCAAACAGCAGGGACTTGTTTGAAAAGAATTATCAGAAAGCCTGATCATTTTTGATTGGGTTTTACACACTGATTAACAGTTAGCATGGTCAGTAATAATCACGTTTTGCTACAAACATTTTAAACTGTATTTACATTTCATCACCCTGTCATACAATATTTTCATGTTTTTATTCACTTATACTATATCTTTTCTTTTTTTTATGAAACTTAGTAATTATGTTTGGTAAAGAAAATTAGTATGTTTGGTGATTATTTTAAATCAAGTTATAACTTTGTGGAAACACCACGTAAAATTATTATCCGGAGCTTTGCGATCGTAAACTTACGTTGTGTTTTCACAAAATAATACTTTGATAAAGTACATAATCCGCCAGAAATTTGAAACCAAAGTCAATTATATTTCACGACGAATGTAGTAAGTTCGGATTTCTATTTGACTGACAACTGACGGAATTTTCTGTCGTGTCACAGCAACTTTTCAAATTGCACTTCCGACAGAATTCGCTTCATCACAGCCGGAAACTTCACGAACAAAATTATTGGACCTTTCGAAATGCGAACCGATGAACAGGCCCTTAGTTTGTTTCTATTCATCTGCTGCCTTTCAACATGATTCCAAAGTTTTCTACTCTCGTCTGGATTCCGAGAAGGAATGACCACATTATTCCCGAAAACGAGCTTCTGACGTCACACCACTTATTTACTTGGCTTGCGTGGTGAAAATGATCAGTTATTTTTTCCTGGAAAACAAAACAGGTATATATATACAGTACTGTGCAAAAGTTTTAGGCATCCCTCTTTTTGCCTCTCACGTGAAAGCTAATATCTAATTTAAAATAGAGCCGATTTCAGTGAAAATTTAACATGTGGTAGAGACAAATGTTATCTGCCACGAGTTACTTTTAAACAATTGATAATGCAAACCGGAAGTTTAGCTATTATCGGAAGTACTGGTTACAACTTGTTCTCGAATTTAAAAATGAAGCACGCAACTTAACTTTTTTGTTGAAGTTTTCAGCGTGATCCTGTTGCAAAGTGGTTACAGTGGTTCAGAAACAACAAAAATCTTTAGTGCGAAACGTTGATTTAAATTTGATCACTTAACAACCAGGTTTAAAAATCTAATATAATATGATGCTATATAAGGCCGTTTAGTTTGACCAATGGTTGTTGATATTTGCCCTAAAATTAAAATACTGTTATTCCGTATAATCTGCACATGCTAAAACGTTGCAGAAAAATTATCACAAATAGAGTACCAGGAGTATTCGAGAGGGACTGTATTTCAGACGAAGAGATTTTATTCAAAACTGAACACTGCATGTTGCACCAAATTGATCAATATTTCTAAAATAATTTAGTGACTTTGCTACAGTCTTACTGCAAAAAAGATTAATTATTCAAAAACTGTACATGGATATAATGATGATATCTCAAAAAAAGTAGTATATCACCATTTGGGTTATAACTGAACTTCCGGTTTGCAATATCCATGTTTTTAAGTAACAAGTTGCAAATATCGTTTTGCTCCATCACTCGTAAAAATTTCATTGTAATTGGTTCCATTTTGGGTTAGATATGACTTTTTATGTAAATTAAAGCTAAAAAACGGGGTGCCTAAAACTTTTGCACAGTACTGTATGTTGTTGCTGTTGAAGTTTGTCATGATCAGAAAATAGTTTATAATCATCATTTTTATTGGCACTTGGTTGAAATGGAATGTTACTTTGAGTTCTGTATCCTCCACACCTGGCAAGCTGAAAAATATGCCCCTGACCACGGCGGAAATCGAAACTACGACCTTTGGAATGCTAGCCTGCAATGTTCTGCCAACTGATCTACCCGGTTTGGTTTTCCATTGATCTAACTGGACGCAGTTCAGAAATGTCCCACTCTCGAACCGAATGTTCCGCGGTCCCTGCGCAAGTATGTAGTATGTAGAACATTTCTTATAACAAGCTTTTCATCGACGAGTCTAAACAATTCAACTACTTCATGCTTCGGCAAGTTTTCTTTCTTTGGTCGTACCGTTGGGGACATTTTTCTTCGCTATTCTTTTCCATGACAGGCATACTTTATGCCTTTGATTTTTTGTTTTTGAACAAGTTAACTTGTCAGAAAAAATGGCAAGTTGTGCAGACAAACGAACAAGTTTTATTTGCTCTAAACAAACTTGTGAAAAAATATTTTTGCCTGTAAGCTGATTAAGTCCCACCACATGCAAAAGCTAGAATTAATTCATTCGGGTAACTTATGTACTTATAAGCCTTTATAGTCAGGAGCGTGTACATGCACTTCAAAGGCAATTTCTTGCGATAATTTTTTGTCGTGAAATGTAGAGCGTAAATAGACTGTACTTGAATCAGTGGGTGAGAGTATACAACAGTAAGAACACTGTCTAAACACCGTCAACGGGTAAATATGAACACGCACTGCTTGAATAACAATTAAGAACATAAATATCATTTTACATGGCCTTAAATTCAACACAAAATTATAAGTGACTTAAACTGCATGTTCCAGAAACAACCAGACCGTAATATTTGCGTCAATAATAATATGTGCGTCTTTTGTATAAATTTAGCGTGAAACGTTTTAGCTCTTCAAAACTTCAGAATATTTTGCAAGTTTAACAGCAACACCACAAAATAGTGTAGTGTGTGAATAAATTCTATTTACACAAAACTGTTTCGGCCAAAAGCTACCGAGATGCTACAAAGCTACATGTGGTAGTACATGCAGCTTTGTATTTGGCTTGAACGAGATATCTCATGCCAGGTCAAATCAGTTCTTATTAATATTGATCCGGGCATGGAACGCTCTTCTGCATTCGCTTGACTGCATGATGTTGATAAAAACAAACTGCTAGACATCTTAATAACACCTACCCAACCACCTTGATCTTTCACCCAGCCGGCTAAGTTATCCTCAATGAAAGCTTTCATGCAATAGACAACAGTACGAGAGAATTCCGGTCGCCCTTCACGAATACAGTCCAAGACGAGACCACTAGCGAACGCAAATAAGGCCATTATTCGTGGCCAACGTATGCCTGTTTTAAACAAAGTTCGACAAAAACATCGAAATATGTCACAAATTATCAGCTCTGTCCGCAGTGTTATCTTCAACTGTCGCGAAACATGGACGTAGAGCTTGGGGTACAAATGTTCCAGCAGGCCGCATATCTCCTGGATCTTCTCCGACCTTTCCTGGAATTGATGCGGAATCTCTTCGTTTTCGTGGTCCAACTGGATATACGCGTTCAAATTAAATCGAAACAGTTTGAATTCTAAGTATTCGAGGAAATAGAAGTTCCCTTCACCAGAAATGGTTGGCTCCGAGTCGAGAAAGATTGGAATAATCGGCGTCATTTTAATCATGTTGCAATCACGGAGATTCCACGTTAATATTCTATAATAGTCTTTTCACATGTGTATCACATGCATGCAGGCAGGAGACCAAGGGATCATGCCGATTTCATTAATCCAGCTAGTTTGTATTAGCAGGCATCTGGCAATATTGATTGAGTCGTTGTTGATATTATCAAATATTGAATACGCGACAGGTGGCCGCAGTGGGCGTAGAAAGCGAATGTAGAACATAATAAGCATTTATTGTATGGACTCGTAACCATATCTAAAACTTTGCCTCATCCAGCCCGGAAATTTCTCCAGGAGTTTTCCTGGTGAGTGACTGAAACGAGGAGTTGTTAAAAGGGCCTAAAGTCGACAATCTAGCTATTTTTTCACCGGTATACTTTCAATACATGAACAAAGGCAGGGCGTTATTATTGGGCTAGCAGTTCAAAGGTCGTGGGTTCGATTCGCGATCCGTGGTCAGGCATATTTTTCTTTCACCTAATAATCCGGCGTGGATATCGAACTCGATGAGTCGATGCAACACGACAAATATCATTTTTACCTACACAGCCAAAAATGAACAACCTGTTCTAGCCTGATGAAAACAGCATTGAACATGTTTTGGTGGCAATATTGTTTAATGTTGTCAATTACAATACTGAACAAGTTGTTGAGCCTGAGCTAGCCTGCAATCAGATGTCACAATGCTGAACAGTATTGTTGACAACCTTGAACAATCTGGGTAGCAAAACATTGTTCAGTGCTGTTTTCATCAAACCAGAACAGGTTGCTGATTTTTTGCTGTGTAAGTGCATAACACCCAGATACACTAAAGTCATGTAAGACGCGTTGTATGTGTTGTCTGTGTTCCATCGTGGTCTCTTTGAACCCAGAAGCATACAATTCAGTTCAGTTTTAAGTCGGTGGAGGCGTGTATGTCACGTACTTATGTTGTGTAAATCAAATAACGCGCGTGGCAAAGAATGCTGAAAATTTATCACCCTATCTTTACATAAAAATCCGCGGCGTTTTGGGCGAAAATCGGATTTATGTGTTTTTTAGAAACTAATTTGGGTTTTCATTACATGCTTCGGCATTAAGCGGAAAAAAGCCGTTATATATAAGTAATTATATTTATTCAACTAAACACCAAACTTCCTCCCCGTGAATTTGATTGTTTTTATGAATAATCTCGTTCGTTCATGTGTGCCAAAACGGAATACACGATTCGAAGCTTTAAAGCGTTTGTTGGATTATTTTTAGTCAACAAGCAATCTAAGACAGCATTCTGTTATGCAAAGTATTTGAAAAAAATCCCCTTCACCGCAATTGTTTAAACGTAAACTGCTATTAAATTCAATAACGTTGTCTGTCATTCATATGTACTTGAGGATTTTTAAAGAGAATTGTCTATATAGACCCTTGATGTCACACAAGGGCATTTGGAGGACAATATATATATAAACACATGAAATGTTAAATTACCGGAGAACCCGTATTTCGTTTGTTATTTCAAGCCATATGTGCGTTTAAAGCTTGAATATCTGTTGTTAATGCTAAGAAGCATGTGGTGGACAACTTCAAGGATTATATGACGTCAGTGCCAAGAGGCCATATTGTCTTGAGTAAGACATAAAGCGTTTGCTCTCGCGCAAGAGATAGCTAGCGAAAATAGATAACAACTTTTTATGTGCTATCTTCGATGAAACAATTCGTACACTGTAACTTCTTTTATGTAATTTTATTGTAATGTTTTGTAGCGGAGATGCTCATATCGCGATAAATTAAATATCAAACAAACATGACGTCATATGATGTCATTTACATATGGGAGATAAAACAAAACGGATCGCTACTAAAATACACAGACTTGATGTAAGTTTGTCATCTAGTTACCTCAAGCCTGTTGGCTTTATCAAGTTGCGTCGAGTCTGTGATAATCAGACCTGATGCAGCTTATTTAGCAAGCTTGTGGATATATGCGGTGGGACACAAACTTCAGCAGCCGGAGTGACACTTCTGTTTGCCCTCGAGGATAAGCTTTTACAATGAGTAACCTTATAAAAAAACACAACCTCTTAATCTCCATCAAAGAGTTCAATTTCCTCTCTAAATTTTCAGCTGTCGTCACTCAGTTTAACGGCCTACATCTTTAGGAATGGTTTACACTCGCGATCTACGAAACTGCCAACGTGAAGTTTTAATTGCCTCGTTGAAAAGATTTTTTTAGACTTTTTGTCACTAGTTCGTTTGATCTTTTCATTGCAGACGATGGGACGTCGCGATGCATAATTTTTTAAAAATTCATATTTTAGCAGCTGTTTGGTAGTTAGAATTACCCAAAGTGAACTATATGGTCGCGAAGCATCAATGGCTTACAAGTACGTTTATTTGGCTTGGTCTTCAGCTTGAAAAACCAAGTGCAATACAGTTAAGCGAGATCTCAATATGCATCGTGACGTCACAAATGACGTCACATGGTTTGCAATAAAAAGTTCAAATAAACAAAAATATCTCAAGCTAGAAGAAAGGAAATGAAAAACTGCAAAAGAAGTGGTTATGTAATATTAACAATACGGTCGTGTTGTACTCGAAATATACAATGGTCAGTCGAAGACGAGCGATTTATATTGAATACGCAACACGGACGCGAGTAATTGTAGTGACTTGTTGATGAATTCATGAAGATGAGTTGTGTGCAATACTCGTGGTGGCATTTTTCTGTTGCAGCCGCGAGTGTTTGTAAACTGATTTACATTAAATTGTATGGAGTTTACTGGAGTATGCGTGTGATGTAATCTGGAAGGTTTAATTCGGTGTAAACCTCAGTTCTTAATGAATTTGACAAACGGTCTTAAAATTATGTTTTCAACTGGGGAACAAATCAATCTTCTGAACCAGCAAACTAGAGACAAACGTCGATTTAATCTTTACAGACTAAGGTAACATGCTGAACTCCCTCAACAAGTCATTATCAACCGTCAATCACTGATTCTCGTCTACGGAGACTGATACTTCTGAGCCGACGTAGAATGGTCCATCGCGTACGAACTGTTTCAGCTTCAGTACTGAGGGTTTATCAAAGACGTTAGACGCAGCCGGCGATGAACAAATTCTCTTAACCACTTCGTATTTTAATTCCTGACATTCCTTTTCATTTTCTGTTCGTCTGTCCAACAAGTATTCGAAGAAACCTGTGAAAATATAGATGTGTGTTGAGGTTTTAGCCTAGTTCAAACTACAAAACAGATTGTCAGTTAAGTTTCTTCAATGCTTTACACCTGCTATCGAAAATATTGTTAAAAAAAACTTCTTAAAGAAAAATATCCTGAAAGTTTTTCAAGTGCGAGATAGACAACCACATGTCTGAATGGGAGTAGATTTTAATAGATTAATAATGTTTCCTTCGCGGTGGATATATGCCACTTTTTTGGACCGGCAATTTTTATTTGATTCCTACTGGCTCAATTTTTCTTCAAATTTTATTAAACGGTGTTATGGAAGAGCCAGAAATCTGGTCTTTCTGACCTGAAAAAAAAAAACAAGAATCTAAAAACACTTGCCTGGAATATTATTTATATCGGATAGCATCCATTCATAACTGACCAAATTATAGAACGTTTTGAAACAAGATTTTCTCACATTGTTAAAGGGTTGCTTCAGTATTTGCAGTAACATCTGCAATGGGTTAATATCGATCTTTTTGTATAAAGCGTGGATTAGTTCGAAGGTATTCTTGTCAGTTGTGTTGTCAGACGTGAAGAGAGAGGCAAGGCAGTCTAAGCAATGAACTCTGTAAAGAAAGATTAAGATGTTTTGAATCCCCGTTGAACGTTTCTACAAATCTTGCTGAATAATAAGGCTGTTGTATATAATATACAGTATACCCTGAACCACCTTATACTTGCTTGGTACTAATAATGGCTTAAAATTTCAAGCACTGTATTATTAGCTTACAGGAACCAATGCTTTTTATGAAACGTTGAGGTTCTGCTATCAGGGAGAGGGGTTTTAGGGAATTTGTACAACCATTAAACGGCCCTTCAAACTCAATCTTGATTTACGTTTTGAAACTCTTCTTACTAAAGTGTTCAGTACAGCTAAAAAGAAGTTGTTTGAGTGAAATTCATCATGGATAGAAATTATTTTTTAGTTGGAAACCCGAGAACACAATAGCACTTCAGAACACAATAGCACAACAGTCACGGTGGTAGTCATATATATACAATGGCCAGGACTCCGGGATGTTTTCATTAGTCAGGTGTTTTGATTAATCAGATCCTTTAAAATTCACCTAAAATCAATCTCATTTGCAAAAAAAAAAACAGGCCCAGGGAAAACCATGAAAAAATCTGGTTACAGCTTTTTAATACTGAGAGGCTGTTAAAATTACCCACAGCCAAATGCCCTAAATTATCTTCTTGTTGCAGGTCATTTTTTAGGGGGAGAGGGGGAGGGGGTATTTGGAGTATTCTTTTTTGGGTTGGTTTTTTTGGGGAGTATTTTTTTCTGGGAGGGATGGTATTTTTTATGAGGGATTAATTTTTTGGGTGTGTATTTTTTCTGTGGGGAGAGGGGGTGTTCTTGGAAGAGGCATTGCCCTAAATATTCTACTCTCCCAACTCTCTCCTCCATATGAAAATATACAGCCTAGGTCACTAAAGTTTCGTCAAGCTTACTTAATTTGCTCATCAGCAGTTTGCAGACAGCTTCCAATCACCACCACAACATTTTGAGAAGATTCCTTTTGAAACAAAACACTCAGTCCCTCGTCAGACAAGCCAATCGCACCAATGGTATCCATAGCAACAGCAAACAGACTAGGGTCATGTGATGTGATGCAATTGAATATGAAATCATAGAACTGTGGATAATGATCATGAATAAAACCAGGCTTCTTTATGGATAGAAACCCAAAGAACTTGATGACAGCTGTAGAATAGCAATCATTGTTAAAAATTAAAAAATTTTTCTCCTATCAACATGACTGTATTACTTCTGCATGACACTGGTAACGCTAGTCCAAATGGCTGGGTTCCCAAAATATTTGACCACCTCACTTGCTCATGATTAGCAGTTCCTTTGATCAATTCCTCAAAATTTTGAAGAAGTTCCTTAAAAGTTAACAACTTTCTGTTAATTGACCAGTCAGAATGCTATGTCTTATTTGTGAAAATTCTGATTGGTCAATACACTCAATAAACAAAAGTTGTAAAAATTTTATCCTTTCAAAATTTGAGGAATCACTGGAAGAATTGATCAGAGAAACTGCTAAACTTCAGTAAATAGATTGGTCAAATATTTTCAAAACACTTCTATTGCCATGACTGTAAATTTGTATAGGATGTCCAGAGAGGGGGTACTGTTGATTTCCTGCATGGGGGGGGGGGTGAATCTTTTATGGAACAACCCAATTTTAAACTTTACCTGGTATTAACAATGCTGCTAAAGGGTTGGACTCAACAGATGTCAGTACGCTGTACAACTTCTGATTGATACCCGTCTCTTCTGGAAACTGATATGCAACCTCGTTAATGCTAATGAGATCCGTTAACAGTTCTATGCAGTTCATCTGTAGGAGAACATCTTCACTTTCAATCTCAGATGCCAAACTGATAAATATCGGCCTTAACTCTTCGTATGCTTGTTGATTGGCCTCAAAGATCTTAACACAGAGTTCATAGACACGGAAAGATACAGTAGGACTCTCTTTCATTATTTCTGAGAATTCGGCATGAGCGTGAGCATCTAGCAACAATGCCAAACCATCGCCATGACGACTTATACTTAACAATATACTACTAGCTATTTTGGCACAACTCATATCGGAGTGTGCCAAATTTCTTATAACAAAATTCACCAAGTCCAAATTTTGAATA
The DNA here is from genome assembly GCA_963855995.1 of Muricea muricata. Classification (NCBI taxonomy): domain Eukaryota; kingdom Metazoa; phylum Cnidaria; class Anthozoa; order Malacalcyonacea; family Plexauridae; genus Muricea; species Muricea muricata. The sequence goes on from OY979727.1 coordinate 4,254,926, forward strand.
ACTTTCATTGCACCACTGTTGGTCTTAACAGAGCGTTCAACTTGGTGTAAACATAACTCCCTGACTTCTATTGCTGGATGATTCACTCCCTGCATAGCTTCTACTTCGTATTCAGTAATAACATTCTCTGGTTTCATGTAGTCGAGTAACTTCTTTAATAGAGTGGTTAGGTAGCTCATCTCACTCGTATGGTTCAAAGCCAAGCGTCTGAACAGCAAGTTAGGTGAGATAAGAGCTAAAAGTTGTTCGCTACTTAGGGACCTGGAGTTTACGAGTATGTTAAGGTCTTGCAAGCTTTTTAAAACATTTTCTCCGCTCGTTGAGCAGCTAAGGATTCGCATGTGTTCAGCAATCTTGCCCTCCATCTTGGATCTTCTTCAAAATGATCGGAAAGTAGTCGGTTATTTACGCCTTGTTCCGGAACATTTGGCTGATCACTGATCCTATGAGTACTGGACTATATTATCTTCTATATTACTTTTTTTTAGAAAATATGTACACTCAAACAAGATTTAATTAATAATCTATAATTAAGATATAATAAAAATTATATGTGTTGTCCATCAGATATTTTAGAATTACTATTTATCATAAATATAATTAGTAGAATCATTTGTAGAATGCTGTCATTTGATTGCCTACGGCTAGTCGATATCTATTTCTCAATAAATATTTAGTGAAACCATCATTTTCCTGGCCCAAAGTTTTTAAGAATGGCTTAAAACATCAATTTCATTAGTGGAATATTCTGTTTTACATATGGCTAATACAATTAGATTACTCGCTCGTTCTTTGAGGTGGTCATGAATTCGGGCTCTACTCTCCTCGCCAACCGAAAGAAATTTCTGGTGGTTATCTAATTGTTAACACTATAAACACTACAAGGCTAATAATTTAACTACGCTGTATCTACAATAAACTATCGATATTTTCCACTTCCATCTGTGGTTCTTTGTTTCAAATTGTCCAAATACATTTGGTAGTTAGAAGTGAGCAGATCCGTTCCGAGAACTACTTGTTTCAGCGTGAACGAGGTGTCGAGTTGTGCTGGATCTATAACGAAGAAAATGAAGAGATCACATTAGAGGTCTATCTGAGCCGAAAGTTTCACTTCAATGAATCAAAATCTTTATGCCAAACAACATTTGATCACACATTGCAAAGATCACATTCCAAGCTTCTAAAAAAACTGCTGGAAATATTTTTTGAAATTTACCTCGAGTGTAACCTAGAGAAACTAACCAGCTTTTGAACAAACTAACTAGTTTTTCCAATGCGGGTTAGCTTAACGCTGGGTTAACCGTAAAACTCAAAGGAAATCTCCAGCAGCTTGAAAATACTTCTTGGTCTCTCACACACACGTGTGGAAGTACAAAAAACAGTTGCTTAAATTTTAACCCATGACTAGCAGTAACCCACTCACCGCCTGAAATCCATTCATCTTGTGCAACATATACAACGGCAGGGACACAGTGTTGAGCAACTCCGTGCTCACTGACATTTGAACTATTACACAACCACACTGGCACAACCAATCTTGAATAATGCTATGAGAATACAGACACACGCATTAATAGCTTTCACCCCTTCCTCCCACACAAATTAATACTACTTTAATCTCTGCCAGTCTGTCACCTACCTTTGGGAAGCCAACACAGGTGTCTAAGAGAGGAAGACAGTCCAGTGATAACTCATACACACATCCTTCGACGGAAAACCCAGGTTCATGAACTATGTTCGGAAAACCCACGCCGCCTTGAGCTGAACCTAAAAGACAGGGAATGACAAATAATGGAAGCAAGAGCTGAATGGGCTATATCTGTTTAAATAAAGTCATTATCATGATGATCATCATCACTCGGCTAAAAACTCAGTAAATCCACCCACAAACGACTTGAGAGAAGATAGTGCGATGGCAATTTACAAACATTTTCAAATTCTGAGACCTTACAATTGCAACAGCAATTGACCTTCGGGTCTTAATTGTGATCTCATGAGTTACCTTTCTTGTTGAAGAGCAATTTGAATCCAAAAAGTAAACCCCAATATTGAACACCGGTTTGACATTTTAGCTGAATTTCAAGTCTGCAGCCAGAGAAAAGTACTGTATTAAATGTATGAAGCGAAGTCGATCAACAAATCATGTTTGACAAAATCATCATAAGATAAGATACGGAAGATAATCATAATACTATCGCTGCACCTTTTTTGATTCATATTCAGACCATAAGCGAAGTAGAAGAAGTGGCCAGATTTTGGGATGGTGTTGATTTGAAAATTTAGCGGAGGTACGGCAGGTTTACTTTTCTTTCTATCAATAAAAAGCGTAAAGTTTGTGAGTTTGATGTAAGAAATGTGATGAAAAGTATCAGTAAGATCTCGTATGATGTTAGTTACAATAAAATACCCGGTGTTTTAACTTAATTAGTATTATTTTTCTTTGTTTTTACTCGATGCTGATTTCCTAAGAACTGTGCCGATTAATCATTTATCAGCATAGTGTGTCGATTAAAAATTAATCGGCACGGATCGCAAGCCCCGCGGGGCGCGGGATTTTTAAAAACTACAATAGTATAAACATTTCGCCAAACACGCGTGTGATTTTTCATTAATACTTCTCGGGCCGTGTAATTTCCTATGCTAATTAATTTCACAACTTTATCATATTTTCCTTCGGGCTAATATGCTGGACTTTAAGGTTCCAGGGAAAATATATACCTGGGTAATTTTGTTACGGGTTTGCTGACTGCTACAACCTCCATAGAGCTTTTGTCTTCGAAGCGTTGGCTTTGCTTCAGCTGCAGGAAACGACATGATATTCACACAATGAGAAAGTCGAAAAAATTATATGAACGCTTTCTCGTTTATCATATATTACATATAACATTGGACATACCGAACTATTAACCATTATGTATCTTGTGCGTCATAGTGACAGTAATATAGGTGTGCAAAAAATTCTGCAAATATTTTTAGTCTTAAAAGGCCTCATTGAAAAACACCTTTTGGAGACATGAACTTCACGAGTAAGCATTATTCTCACTCATTTATTCGTTCTTTAAACGCAATATTCGTCAGGAGTTTCGTCTTTCACGTCGCTCCGTGAAAATGTTAAGTGTAGTTTCGCAGTTAGTTTCATAAGTACGTTTCACGGTTTCTTTTTGAGTTTCTTTTAGAGTTGTTCTCCTTTATGGCCAATGTATAAGGTATCTCGAACCAAATTGTTGGTTCATGCTGATTATTGAGATTTATAATATAAAGTAGAGTGCTTTATAAGGATTTCGGGCACTGATAAAACTGATAATCTCACATGTGGGATTATTTATATGATTTCACATGTGAAAATTATCGCTTTTCAACAATTACCAATCATAGCTTCTGGACATAATTTTTTATATTGGTGGAAAACTTGTAGTTTATATAATAAACAGAAAAATACATGGGTGCTTGGAAATACCAGATTTATTTCTCGGGTTGAACATGATATTTCTCACTCGTTCGCTGCGCTCACTCCTGAGATATCATGTTCAACACTCGAAATAAATCTGGTATTTCCGCGCACCCATGTATTATTCTCTATGTATGATGTATATTGATACATATATTGATAATTTTTTCTATTAGAATTCCTTACATTGGCCATAATTTAAAGGAGAACAACTCTTACGTTGACTGAGAATAGAAAGTGAAACGTTGCCTGAACATTTCTGTCGTACGCGAATTGTAACAAGAACTACGGCCACTAAACTCAACTACATTTCCCCGTTCACCTACCCTATTTTCGGATGCTGCACGCGCTTGCATAAAACCTCCTAGTTTAGGATTCAATTGAGCTTGTCCAGCGTCCGTTTCCGCATCTTCCAAACATTCTTTCTTGCATCCGTCATCTCTATTAACTGCTGACCTTGCTCGCATTGGATAATCCCCTCTGACACTCCGCGGAGATCTTCTCCGAGCCGGCGCAGACTTTATTCTTCGTTTAGTGGAGTTCACTTTGTACTTGGAAACTTCTTCTCTCGAGATATCATAGCCGCCGTCAACAAGGGCTTTCCAAATGTCTTTAACTTGTATGCTGTCTTGATCTGGGCTGCCTTGCTTCTGGGAGGGTGTCGTTAAACCACTAGACTCGGGCAGAGGTCCATCTCCAAGGTTGTGTTGTGGTTCTTCGATGTTCCTATGATTTAGATCGGATTCTTCTGTTTCATTTTTGATTCTTGTTTTCTCATTCCGTTCGGGTGTACTAGGTTTACGATATGATCCCAAGTCTTCTTTATCGTTGATAAAATCTCCCTGACCAGACTCGTAATTTATTTTTGATCTATCAATATTTTTCTCCTCATCTTTCGGAACCTGTTCTGTTTCATAAATGTTTTCATCCTCTAGTACCTTTTGAGCGTCATCGCTCGTTTCATCATCAGAGACAAGATCGCCGTCATTATCAGCGATACTATCGCGGATATTATTATTACTAACGATCACATCATCGATAAAATCAAGTTGATCTGCCTCGACTTGATGTTTCCCCGAACGACAATCACGGAAACCATCACTATAATCAGCTACATCCATATCTTGATTATATCGATTATGATCAAATCGATGACTCGTTAAATGATCAACGTGATCACTGTGTACATCATCGATATTTTCATCATCACTAATATCGTGATTAGGTAAATAATCTGATCTGTTGCGATTGTTCTTGCTGTATTCAAGTTCACTTAAATTGCTATCTCTATGATATACTAAAGACCTTTTTTTATTTTTAACAAAACTAACAGCGTCGTTTTCTTGACGTTCTCCGAACATAATGCCATCATCTGATGTCGTTGTTTCAGTTTGGTCAGCTAAGGAAAGCTTACGCATGTCAACCATCAACGTATTTTGTGAATTCTGCTTTACTGCAGACGAAAATCTTGTGATATCTGGAGTGACCATTTCTTCCCGAACTTCCAGGCCATTGTCTAGTGTGATGGTCTTCTTTTTGCGATCTAAATGTAAAATAGATACTTTATTGAAACGGAGCTGATAGCAGTACCCATTTTTTCTAACAGTTTCTGAAGTAACTGGTAAATGCATGGTAAAACCTATATCAAAGATCAACATTTTCGAGTCAAAGTCACTTTTCATCTCTTGCGAGTTGTCATTGCTTTTTATGCCTTTCTGTGCCAGTTGTCCACATTTCGCACAACTAGCCCTTGATTTCCACAGGAGGCGTGCGCAAAAAATACCAAAAAATACGATAGTTATAAAACTTATACAAGTAATATATGGTGTATTAAATAAAATTAAGGTTATTAATTAGTATACAGTAATTTTATTAGAATTTTTTCACAATGAATAACGATTTTTTCCGAAAGGCAGAAAGAGATTTGCTCTCGTGTATTTCTTTTGGACTAGGATTCCTGAGATGATCTGAGATAATCAGGCTTAATTCTGTCATTACCATTTTGTATACCAAGACATTTTGTAACATTTGGTTCCAGCACAGACAGGCCACCACCTAGAAGTTGTTTCATCTGACCAGTTTTCTTCAAAGTGTTTTGGCGCTTTGCAGGACAATAATTTGTAGCATGTTCCTCTAAAATATCTCGAACATATTCTATTGCCAAAGTTGTCTTGAACTTACAGTGGCTGTCAGGCTGTACAGTCTGATAAAAGAAGATGCATATTATATAGTACATATGAACTAGTCGATATTTTCGGGTTGTGGTTGTTTAACACTAGGTAATTATGTAGCACTAAGTTTAACTCACTATTTTAGTTCTGTATTTCTGCACATAATTTGCTACTTTCAAACCTTCACAAAAACAAAACTAGTAGTGTTCTAACAAGAGTTCTTAAGAAATATCTCAAGGTTTCCATAAACAAGTTGCTAGAAAATTTCTTTCAAATTTTATGTTAACCCAAGGTTAAGCAGAATTGGTAGAACCAAATTAATATATGTTAACACACCAGCTTTGTGTCTATAGGATCTACAATTCCTCTATTAACTAACCAATTTTGCTCAGTTTTTGCAAAGTTCCAACCAAAGTGCTACACAAAGGATAATAATCTAATGTACCAACCGTATTTTGTACAGTTTTCAAACTTCTCTTTGTTGGTGAATTGTCTTGAACATCTTTGCCAAACTGTTTTGATCTGGTGTTTGGAGTGGAAGAATTATGAGTATAGCTTGAGTTTGGTGGAACTTTGGGTGGAAATACTCGTTCTTTTCTTGTGTCGACACAAAGGTATCTTCCTGGTTGCTGGAAAGAACAGATTTTCTGTCATATTTATTTGAGTAATATTAGCATCAAAATTTATAACTTATATATATATATATATATATATCTTGTATATATCTTCTCAGTAGCCTTCAATCTATTGGACTGTGTTGATTCTGAAGAGAAAGGAAAACCTAAGATCCCGAAGGAAAACCTTCAAAGCACAAAGACCAAATTAAATGTTCTTAGAATCAATAAAAGTTAGTCATACTCTAAGGAACAACCCTAAATTCAATATCAGAGCAGTCAGAGGGTAACTGAAGGTAATTGGGGTCTGTATATCTATACATTCAGGTTCTGCCTGACTAATTTCTTTTGAAATCAGTTGTTATTAGAATTGATTTCAAAAGAAATTAGTTGGGCAGAGCACAAATATATGTAACATTCGAGCACTGGCCCTCTGTGCTGGTTGCATTCTGTGCACAAAAGTACGAAGATATCTGGCATGCATTTAGAATTATTCAATAGTATATACTATTAAATAATGGCATACCTATCTCCAGCATGGAGTTTACCCAAGGAATGTGCTGTGGCCTTTGTGTGTGTGCATGCGTGTGCATGTGTGTGTGCATCTCTTCATGAAATAATGAGGGTATAAATGGGCAACTTTCCTTTAAGTAGGAAGGCATAGGCCTCTAGGCATGGGCATTAATTTGCAAACAGCCACCTGGACAAGGGAGTGATTACAAGAGGGGTGCAAATTTGAGGTTGGGATACTTTACAAGTAGTATATAAGAATTATTACGCATGCAGTGGTTGATTTATAGGGACACTAGCTTTGCCTCTCTCCTACCATCTGAATGCACTATTTTAGTAGCACAGAATAGGTTGGAGTATAGACAGTCACCAATTCATAACTTGACAAGTTTTATAAACAGGGGCATTCACCACCCCACCCCTCCCTGGAAAAACCACCATTATGCATGGTGTTGGTATGCTATACCACAGATTACATGCTATTCAGATGTCTCACTCGCTATCTATTTTTTGAATTTTGTTTCTACAATTTTTCGGTTTTCTGATTTCACAGGTCACAGGCTGACAATAGAGAGCTTAAGCAAACGACGTTTTTGTCAACACGGACAGCAGCCGGAAGTAAGCAGCGTCGTTATAGATGGCGAATCATGGCGTCAGCCGTTCCCGTTTGAAATCATGAACGTGAAAGTAATTGACTGACTGCCGTTGTTGATTTCAAACGAGAACGGCTGACGCCATCATTCGCCATCTATAACGACGCAACTTACTTCCGGCTGCCGTCCGTGTTGACAAAAACGTCACTTGCTTAAGCTCTCTAATAGCAACTTAAAAATCCTGGACATAAATTTTGCCCAGTGAGACATCTGCTTATCACGTAATCTGTGGCCAAATACTCCATGTATTAAACCTTGAGATCTGGGCTGGTGGTCAAGTCTGTCAATAGATAAACAAACAAACAAAAAAATACAGTCAAGCACACCCCAACTATACATCAAAACAAAGGAGAACCTGCGAAGTATTCCGACTGCTTGTCAACGATTTCTTCGCGGTCTTTGGATTAATTTCTTGACGAAATCGACGTCCTTGGCGGGCGACATGATTACTATCTAAATTGTGATCCATTTATGCAAAGAAGTTCAATATTCACTTGCCCAGCAGCCATCATGACTTAAAAACACAATCGTTCTTTGTGATGCAATCCAGAAAGTAAAGTTGTAGGGTAAAATTTCTACTTTTTTAAACTTTTTGACACCAAAACAATATAGCATTTTCGTTGCCAAGGAGAATATCCATAAAATTCCGTCAGGTCTTTTTTGAAATGCCTTACATTATGTCTTTTTCGTCCAAGGTCTTCTTTAACAAGTCCTTGAAGACGGGAAAGTTAATGAAATTTCCTGAAGTTTTCCTCGTGAGCGTCGTTTCCAAGGGCAGATCGCAATGCAAGTCGGGACAACAACAAGCTCATTGAAAAACCAAAATGGCGAGGGACGAGGCACGCCTGAAGTGCGAAATAAACGATCATAAATCATCGATACTCTATTCATATCTCGCTGAAACTAACCAGAAATGGAAACCTGTTGGTTTAACTTTTGTAGAGTACCCTGAAGGTTTGGAAGCACTTTGTTTTTCTGTGTGAAAAAGGCTGTTATCTAAGTGTTCTAACCAGCTAGGCTTACTGTAAAAATGGTGGTTTGGGGTCGCTGTTTAATTAATTGAGTAGTTTTTGCAACGCATAGCGCTCCGTGCGATGCATAGGGAAGGACTGCTGGAGGTCTTGAAGAGATAAGGGTATTATTGACATATTGCCCCAGGGCACAGTACATATATGGTCTATTTTTGTAACAATTAGCGACCAATTAATAATTGATACCCTCATCGAAACAATAAAAATTCCATGCAGACAGCCAAACACAAGTTGTATTCCCAAGTGCACATCTCACAAATAAACTCTCAAAAAGATTCTTTATGCCTTGCAATAGATTTGGAAAGGCCTATTTACACGGACGATTTAACTGCAATTTTAGTTATAATTTTCTTCTTTTGGAGGATGTGAAAAGTGTAGATTACTTAATCATGTTGTTATGAAATATCTAACCTGGGATGTTTTTAACTCACCGACTTCTTCATATCCTTCAAAAGAAGAGAATTGCAGCAAAAAATGCTTGTGTGTATAAATAGCCTAAAGATAAATTACAATACACCATAGCAAAAAAATTACACTGATAGATAAAAGCTTATGGAACACAGCAAAATAAAACAATGCAATATTAGAACCCTGAATAGTGAATAGAATACAACAAAATGCATTTAATTCATCCTAGACAAAGCAAAGTTCTGCCAAGGGCAGGGCCCAATACTGCCCATGATTAACCCCTTTCCCCAATATCTGTAAGAAAAAAATAGAGAACTGTTAACATGTTTTTAGGAAGAAATTAACCATGATGTAATCATGGGTATGTAATATTCTGTTTTCAGGAGATCTAGCTGGCAAAATTTTGGCATGGTTAAGTTTATCTCCAATATTTATTCTTGTTGGTTTTATTGCCGTGATCATATTTCGACGAGAACTGCATACGGTACAAATATATTTTAAAGATAAACTCACACATCAAGTGCAATTATTCTGCTATAATTACGATAGAATCATGCAGGTTTATTTTTTTCAATTCAGATAACATTTTTCATTGGGTGTGTCTTGAATGAAGGTTTGAGCATTGCAGTTAAACATGCAGTTAAAGAACCACGGCCATGCAGGAGTCCTACATCACATTACACTGAACATGGGATGCCATCAAGCCATGCAGCATTTGTTGCATTCTTTACAACCTATACACTTCTTTTTGTTTACGTAAGGTAAGAATTGAGCAATCTTAAGTTGCCTGATGTCGGTCTAGTTGTGTTGACTAAATGTATTTTTTTTATTCATAGACTTCCGTCACCATCAAGTGATTTTATTGATAATTTATGGAGACACTTGACATCGCTAGGTCTACTCTGTCTAACTGCTGCAGTCTCATTTGGGAGGATATATTTACATTATCATACTCTCCATCAAGTTGTCTGGGGACTTGTATTAGGATTGTGTTTTGGAATTGTTTGGTTTTTAATAGTACATAATCTTCTTACACAGATATTTCCAGTTATTACATCATGGTATGTAAACTGTGTAAATGGCAGTTCTAGTCTTGTTTATTAACCATGATTTATCGTGTCTTAAGGCCAGGTCAAATAAGAATCAGATTTGATGAGAGTTGTTACCATACTAATTTTTTTCCTTGCTTCCCCAAGACCCCAACACAATCAGTTGAACCTAATTCCATTTGCATGTGATAACTGTCTTGGCAAAGTCATTCTCGACAATGTGATAACCTGAACCTATCTTTTCTTTTGCAGGCTGTATTCAAATCAGTCATTGTTATTAAAGAGGCAAGAAAGTCCATTCTCCACATTTTTTCTATGCATAACAAAAAAGTTTGTATCATGAACTGCCTCTCCTGGAGTTTTAGTCTAATTAAGCTCTTTATTTTCAAAGTGAAAGATTAACAAGAGCTTAATTCAATTAAAATTCCCAGACATGTGTCTCATTTGTCTCAAACTTTGTTATGATAAAGAGCTTAATTAGATTAAAATTCCTGGAGAGACTGTTCTTTGTTATGCACAGAAAAATGTGCAGAACGGGCTTTGCCCCCTCTTTAAGTGTAGCTCAGCATTATTAATGCATATTACACACTATGATGTAAATCACTTTGACATATTAATGACACTCGGAGACTGTGAGCTGTCCCTTAATGAAAGGAGTTGATGAAAGAAGGACTGCAGACAACACGGGAAGAAATGCAATATGCGTTGCTCACACAACACAAAATTCCGATTGCTTGAAATCGATGTGTCTGTCAATCTGATTTGTAATAGCACAAATCCTTTTTTTCAAAGACTGCTTGTATTACCAACTTGTTTTTTGGATGGACACATCAATTTTGATGGATAGGAAGTTTGAGTTATCTGGGCAACACATACTTCATTTCTTGCCAAATTGTATGCAGTCCCTTCTTTAACCGACTCAGTCCTTTTTAATAAAGACTGCTCACAGTCTAAAACACTCATGACTCAATAGAAACTTGGCTTTATCTTGCTGAAGTGAAGGCATAGTGACAATATTTTGTTCTTTTACTTCAAAGCTTAAAATTTCATTTCTGACAATTCATCACTACCAACTCTCTTTAGCTCTGATCCTTGTTTGACCAGGCATCAACTAAATTCTGTTTAATGCTTCAGGAAAATCTCTGAGTATTTCTTGATACGTGATTCAACGAGGATACCATGCATATTGTGGTTTGAATATACAAGAGCTAGAGAAGAAGTGAGGTGAGATTTTGCAATGGAGTTTTTGCTACCATCCTGCAGTTGTTTTAGCTATAATTGGGTTTTTTAAATACTAGGAAACGACAAAGACGAAAATCATCTTGAGGAATTGTCTGTATTTGCTGGCCAAAAAACGCTCCTTTCAAAACTTCTTTAGCATAATAATAATAATTATTGTAGTTCGTGCCCAACAGTAGGGTCTTCTCATACATTTGATCTCTGGGTAATTTCAAATTAATGCTGAATGACATAACAAGACCAGAGCACCTTTCCTACCTGAAATGATAAACAGAACTTGACATTTCAAGCAAAGGTTGTTCTTCATTGGAAGTCACTACTAACTTCCCAACGAACAGCCTTCCGAATTCTGTTTATATTGTCTCAGGTAGCAAATGATCCTGTGTTTTATATGCTTATCTGCGCTACCGACAATGGCAATGTTGGCTTGAGTGACTTAGTATTCAATGGTTAATTCAATTACTACACAGTAGTAAATTTATTTGTTTGATAATTGAGACTATGTTAGTGGGTCAATTCTTAATCATGTTTCTATTTAAAATGGTTTATAACAATATGTTAGTACGGATTTTAAAATAATTTTTGACACAAATGAAAATCATAGTAAATATGAAAATTATTTGATGTCACCGTTGAAAATGATGGTTACTTTCAAAATGATGCTTACTTTCAATATTACTTTCATTTGTGTTGAAAAAATATAAAAATATCTAGCAAAAAGGGTTGATTAATAAATCTAAATTTGAGCTTCCTTAGGACCATAGTTTCAAACAGAAAATGTGGTTGGGAGAGTTGTCAAAATAGCAATATACTTGTCTATGTTGGTTAATTAATGATTATGCAAAAATAGGGTCCTTCATTGTCTCATGTGTGTACAGTATAGGCATGTGATGTGTACCATGTTTCTGCATAAACTGAATCTTGATGGTATCCAGTCTGTTCTGCACACATCAGTTCTTCTCATAACAAAGTAAGACCCACAAATACAATTTACATTGCTAAATTTTCGGACTATTTTGAATTGAGATCTAGTTCATAGCAAATCAGACAAATAACAGATATTTAGCTAGTCAATGATATTTATTTTAAATATTGCATCACCCACTGGACATCATCATTAAGCATATGACTTACACTGTAATTCTGATGATTATAACAAGAATCAATGATTCTATTCAATAGATTTGAATTGAGGATGCATGCATCAAGGGGACATGTCATCAGATTGTGTCATGTGGTGCAAACAAAACAGTTATGTATTTCTGATATTTTGGTCAATTTATATTACACCATTGCCACACCTGCTGCCCTCTAGATGTCGGTGTCCTCATTTTAAATCCATCAATTAACAATATGACACGACAACTCTTTAGCTAGAAAACTTTTCTGCCATCATCTGAACATAGAATTTCTGTGAATCTACAAATAAAAGCTCATGTTACAGGTCTGGTGCTGTGCACTGCAGCTTGTATCATGTCCTTTTAACCAATACTGTAAAATTGTATTTATAATTGAATAAAGTTCTCCTTGCAAGGCATTTTTGGGCATTGTTAGAAAGTTAGCTCTTTGCTGCATAATACTTGTATAATACTAGTATTATGGATTACTTGCTCCATACTACATAATACCGATAATATTTACCCCACCCACTCCACCGCTACCCATTTCTACAGACCATGGTCAAATTATCCAGTATAAACTAGTATGACTTTGCAAGCAGAAATAAATTTTATTCCAATTCAAAGCCCATTCCTACAAAAAGAGAAACATAGGCCTAAGCACCCCCGTTCATCATTCATCCATGTTGGTCCATTTAGATTTACAGTTCAAAACCATAGCGCAGTTTCCGGGGGGAGTCAGACACATCGAGTAATATGCAGCATATGTCAATTTCATTTTGTACAGAGAAATTCAATGAATTCAAAAAGCACTTCGAAGCTCAAATTAACGAGACAATCTTTTGAGTAATGGCTTGAACGGATGTCCATATTGGTCGCTCATGTAGAGTATTATATCATGAACGCGGCATATTCGTCGGTCCAGAGGTTTTGGACGAAGATTAAAAATCGCATTTGAAACTACAAAAACATGAATATGTTTTGGCGAAATCAAGCCACAAGCAAATTACTGCTTCTCGGCTTTGCTGTGGGCATTTTTTTAGTCTTAGAAGTGCAAATACAACGTCTGCAGACTCAAGTTGAACTCCTCAGTAAAGGTACGTAACGCTTTCTCGTTTAACCCCCTAAAGCTTGTTAAATCGACTTGCTGGGTATTCCTCCTTTTCGCTGTGAAATTCGCTTCGCAATGCTGGGTTGCCCACAGCGATCGAGTGAGCGATGCCTTGCATGGAACATATAAAAGGGGGGCCGTCACTGGTACAGGGCAAAAACAAATATAATTCAAAACTGTAGAATGTGAAATATACCCAGAGTGTTACATTTGTGACATTTTTCAGTCCTGGCCAAAATAAGTCCAAAATATCTTTTGTGAGAACACATGGGGAGGATTTGTAATCCATGCATCCGAACCGACACAGATTTATTGTGTTTACAAATTCAAATTTCCTGCTTTAAAGTATCCAACGGTGTCGTTTTCTTGAACATCTTTTGAATTTTAAATTATATTTTATACAGAGAGACGTGGAAATATATAAAGGAAGCAATTTTTGCATACTTTCGTATCATTGAGTAATTAGAATAAAATCAGTGAATTTTTAAATTGATACTCTAGGAGGTTTATTTGAAAATTATAATTATGATGATTGAATAATTTGTAGATGAACTTTAGCAGCCTAAAAAATGTAACCAACAACTGTCATTTTTGAACTGCAAAGAATGACATATTGATAATGAGTCTATTATTTGTAGCCCAAGGCCATAAAATGCATACCAGCTTTGAAGACATGAGTGTTTTTGATAAAGAAACCGAGGTTTGTGGAATAGTTAGGTTTTTTGTTTTTACCGTGCACATCAGAATAAAAGAGTACAAGAGACAGATATTTTTTACTTATAATCTTTATCAGCATGCATTGTTCAGTGAGACCATGAACATTTGTGGTACATGTTGGCAATATTTTCAGTGTTTTTACATTTTATTGATGATGTGTGTGATATTTGCAGTATGTATTTATAACTGTTACATTGATTGGCAACATGACTAAATAATTACCTGTGCTCCTATGTCTAACCTACTTTCTCTGCAGGCATCTTCTGAGGGAAGTACAGTTAAACTTCTCCAAATATCAAATTTTACGGCTGCAAACGATTCCCACTTGTGAACCGCTTGGACGGAAATGCCTGCAGAAGAGTTAGTTTTCTAGCTATAGCAAGTTCATAGTTGCTTCTTTCGAAATGCCAATGTTCTTTCTTGTATTACAGCAAGAGGAGAAAATCCAAACAAAATTGCTGTGTAAATTCTTAGAGGCACCTTCTCCCTTCTATCCACTTTGGTAAAGGGCAATGGAGAACCCAGTTCTGGTGTTCCTGGTTCTGACAAATTGCATATTTCTGCCATAGGAATTGTTATGCAGAACAATCGTCAACAACAGAATGCGACACCAATCAAATATTACATGACTTGAATTGTGTTGAAAATTATCGTTAATAATTGTCCTGTGTAATGTCTGCTAAAGTGTTCTGTGTTTATAGCTTATGCAGTAGTTCTGCTGCAAAGTCAAACCTAATCTGACGAGCATTAATATATTGTTCATTTTTAGAGAAACGAAGAGCTTGTGCAGGAGAGAAATGATCAAGAATCTGAAGACAGTGACGAGGTCTTGTCTATTAATGTACAGTTGTTGTCATATATTATTTGGTGGTTCATTTAAGTGAAATAAATTTGCCGTTATGTTTATTTCAGGGAGAAATTATTGATGATACACACTTTTCAATTGGGTCACATAAATTTGAAATGAATGTAGATAAAAAAATGGTGAGTAGACATTGTTAGTTAATTACGTAAATTAGTACTAGAAATACATTACATGCGGAACCCCCTCGCCATTTCAACTTTTGCATTTCGTCTTTTCCCGTCCCGTCTCCATACATGCCTCATTTTGTCTCCTGTATGCAGCTCTACGCTTAGCTAATAAATGATAATGACTTACATCTGCCTAAATTTGATACCAAGCCAAACTGACACATAATGGCAGATGACTTTGGCATCTCAGAATTAGTAACCCTCTCCCTGGGCTTACACCCAGAGCGGTGCTTCGTTTCACTGGCTCGGGGAATATGTGTTATTTAATGACCTAATGCCTTCTTGTGGGTTCTCTGGTGTAGACAATTGACTATAACTGAAAACCCAAAAGCTTTCATCCCTTGCTGTTATTACAATAATAACAGCAACCAACATATTGACATCATGATTACTTGAAGATACCCAGGGTAGGTTTTTTTCACATTGTGAGATGATAAAACAAAAATCAATGTTTTTAGCTGATTCCATTTGTCAGGAAGTTAGTAGGGAAATGATAAAACAGAAATCGATGTTTTGAGGAGATACCATTTTTCAGGAGATTAGTTGTGAGTCAAAACATAAAATTCTTGGGTATCATTTTGGGTAGTAAAAAACCTAGTATGTATCAATATCTTTGTGTGCCTATTATAACTGTCCTGCCTACACTCTAGCGACATTACTTGAAGATATTAAATTATGAAATAATCTTTTCTCAGTTGGCACCAAGTGGAGAGAAAACTCTTATCTTCTACAACCGCGTACCAAAAACTGGCAGCACAAGCTTCATGGGTGTTGTCTATGCACTTTGCACAAAGATTAACTACCATGTGATTCATCTGAATGTCAGCAAAAACAATCATGTGATGAGCATTGCAGACCAGATAAAGTTTGCTAGAAACATTACAACATGGACACAAAAAATGCCTGCATTATATCATGGCCACCAGGCTTTCGTGGATTTTCACAAACTAGGTTTTGAAACAAAACCACTGTATATAAACATTTTACGGAAACCTTTAGAAAGACTTGTCTCATACTATTATTTCCTGAGACATGGTGATGATTTTAGACCAGGCCTCAGGCGAGCCAGACAAGGGAATCAAGAGGTTGGTTTGCTAGGTTGTTTGCTTTTGAATTTACATAACAGGGTGATTCGCTTGTCACACACGTGGCATTGTTGTTTATTTTGGTGTCACAAAAACAATGAAGCTGCCATGTCACATATGTGATGGGACAATCCACAATAGTGAAAATACAAGCAACAGATCACAAATTACCTACTAGCTGCATATGTGCAAAGTTATGACAAATTTTCAATTTCCTGACTGGTAGAACTGCTAGCTTTACAATACACAAATGACCATAGAGTAACACACAGTCGTGTATATTGTTGTAGAGTTTTGACGATTGCGTAGTACGACACCATCGTGATTGTCAACTTGAGCGGCTGTGGCTACAAATACCATTCTTTTGTGGTCAACACCCTGACTGCTGGTAAGGAAGTTAGATTTTCACTTCATTATTATAAGTAATGAATTTTACATTAGTTTGTTGATAAAATACTGGAGGTCCTAGAACCCTAAGCTATAAATGGTATCTTGTTAGACGACATGCTTTTCAAATTAAATGAAAATACCATAGGACATCAACCATTACTCAACAAACTTGTCTCTTGTTTGTAGGGAGCCAGGTAGTGCTTGGGCATTAGAGAAAGCAAAAGAAAACTTAGTGCATAATTATTTAGTGGTTGGTGTGACTGAAAGATTGACAGAATTTGTGGCTGTTATGGAAGTTGTACTGCCAAGATTTTTCAAAGGAGCAACTAAACGATTTATATTGGGTATGTAATTGATTTATGTTGTTGATTGCATCTTAGCTTGTCACAAGCCTTGTGACCTCTTTTAAACAGTCTATGTACAGTCTGATTCGTATGTGTATACATCAGGTTTTTGATGAGAATCATGTTTGATGTTGATTGACTGATTGGTACTACTTTTTTGATTATCTTAACATTGTATAAAGTTTGTCTGGAAATTTAATGAAAGCATTAAAAACACACTGCAAACAGACTTAGTCAATTAAAACTTAAGAAACATGCTTAAAGTGCTCGAATAAACATTAACTTCAACTGGGGAACGTGCTAGGCATTGTGGTAGATAGCTTAGCTAAGAGATGTACGTAGAGGTCAAGTACATCTGTAATTTCTACTCTCGTTTCTCTTCCTAGGTGGTCGCTCTCATTTACGCAAGACGTATGCTAAAAAGGAACTTAAAATAGAAACTCTAGACTATTTCCACAACACCAATGTTTGGAAAATGGAAAATGAGTTTTATTTATTTGCTAACAAAACATTTAGTGACATACTACAGAAGACTTTTGTAAGATACAGAGGGAAAACTAGGCCTGCAAAAACAAAATTTGCCTTTGAGAAAATTCGCCCAAGACCAAAGAATTCATTATAGGATGTCTCTCAGGTACAATTAATGTGTACAGTGCAGTAGGATCATCCAGTCCATATGCAAATTGTGATGTTTTTGGTTTTATTTAAATGATATGTGATAACAATAACAGCATACATCATACCTGGACCTATGTACATTCATTAATTTGTTATTCCAATTATGTCTTTTCAAGATATTAAGGAACAGCTAGTGGAAGCCAATATGGGCAAATATGCCAATTCTAGTATTGTATAGTTCTGGATGGTCTTTTGAAAAGACCTCAAACATTAATTCCTATTACACCAAATTTTCTAATTGTTCTTGTATTTAGATTACGCACTTGCTATCACTTAAGCTTTAAGCTTACAATTTCAACATAGCTCAATTTTGTTGTTGCATAGTTGTCCTAATTAGTCAGGCCAGAAAAGTACATGGTATATTTTACAATGTATTATGTTGTGTGTTCCTGTCACCATTTCTTCAATGCATCAAACAGTTCATTTAGTGTGCTGTCTTTCTGCAAAAAAGAAAATAATGACATTTGAGAATTGAGAAACACAAAATATTTAGAGTATTACATTTGAATGTAGGTTGGCTGTACATGTATGTATGTTATTGTAATGTACTCTACACTAAGTACAACCCAATCCAAACTGTGACTACATGGCCAAAAATTATCAGTTGTTAAAAATGTCAAGTTATTGTTCAGTTATGAACAATATTACTGGGCATTGTTGTATACCTCAGATTGTTGTCTGATTCAGGCTCAATGACATTGTTCAATATCGTTGACAACTAGGAACAATGTTGCCACCACAACACAATATTTAAGTAAGTTGTACAGTACTGGTACGTATATCTAAGTTTATAAGTTGCACATACTCACTTTAATAAAACAAAATCGGACAAATTTTTCAGCCACCTTGCCATTTTTGTAATAGAAAGCACTAGGTGGGATTGCAGCAATACCCTGCAAGATACAGAAAACGTAAAACTCAACACAAGGCAGTAGTTATGTCTGGAGATTTGAGTTTGGCTGAACAGTAAACTAACACTAAACAGTTCATGTCATTGAAGACATCAGTGATGACCAATATCTTCTTCACCTTTTCTTTGATCATCCATTTACAAAACTTCATGTCATAGGGCTCATCACTTTCACCTTCAGGAAATGTCACACCTAAAAACATGCAAGCACACATGTTACCTTATAACACCACAAAATATTGTGACAAACACCAAACTTAGCCTAAGGCTTAATCACAATTCCAATCCTAAAATAGACTCATCTAATGAGAAACAGCTATACAAAGCATTCATATGCACCTAATTTTGAAGTATCTGCCATGATGAAGTAACCACCATCGGGCACAACAGGATCAAATCCAGCATCACGAAGTATCTTTACTTCGAAGTCTCTCTTCTTCAATAACGATGTAGTCATTTCGTTAAAGTAAGATTCCTCTGTCCCAAGTAACTTATCTTCTGTTTCTATTCCTATGGCAACTGCTTCCTACAGTAAGATAAATTTTACTGATAGCGCTGGCAAAGTGCTGGTCTCTCATACTGTAGAAACTCTAGAACACACACTCTCTATGTTTGTTTCAAGATCTGTTGTGGATAAGGTGTGGAGTTTATGTAAATAAACTTATAATGAAAATTGAGTTCAAATGGGAAACATGATTTCTTTGTTCAGACAAACTTTGAAGAAACTCTTTTGAAATAGAGAGAACAGTGTTACTGAGCTGTGCAATGACCTAAAATGAAGCTCAAGCATTCACTATCAAGCTGCCTTAAGTTGTTTGTACCTGAGTTGGTGTAGGAAGGACATACATAGCATTTGCATGTACTGTTGCCATATGACTGAGCAAACATTCTGGACCAATAGTCCAACCAATCTATATTAAGAAACATGTTGAGAAATATACCCACCAAATGTGTAGAACATAATGTGTAATATAGCATTTGTAAAAAGCTATTGCAAACACAACCTTCCATCCCGTGGCAGAAAATGTCTTCCCAGCACTGCTTATCGACACTGTATGTTCCCACATCCCAGGCAGGGTTGCTGCATGTATAAAGTACAACAAAACAGATGCGTGAATACCATCAGCCTTCTACTAAATCCTTAGTTTAGTGGTTTACTGTAATGGTGAGGACAGTAAAAGAATATCATGTTGTGAAAGTCTTTCTGTTCCCTGATGACCTCACCAATTCGGATATGCTCATTGCCAGGGTAGACCAACCATTCATAAACTTCATCACTAATACACAGGATTTTGTGTTTCTTTACAAGCTCTGCAATCATTTCTATTTCTTCTCTTTCATACACCTAAATAAATCCATTGTGTTACATGGTTTTGGGAAGATGCAGACCTAGCATTTATTTTTTTGTACTTAGACATTTTCATTATAATTACCTTCCCTAGTGGATTATTTGGTGTGTTAAGAATAATTGCTTTTGTTTTTGGACTGAAGGCTGCTTCAAGCTCTTTGGGATCAATTTTCCAACCTTTAGCTGAACGCCAGTTGTCTTTTGACTATGAATTTAAAGATGATTATTTTACATCATTATGTATTAAAGGAAAGAAAGTTTATGGAAAAGTGAGGTCAGTTTGCTTTTCAAGCCTAAAAAAACAAAATAACCGGTTGATGCAGTGTATTCAGATTTCACTATGATGAGTTGAATTATATAATGCAGCACTGAGAACAACCTATGGATGTCATAAAGAATAAAGACATTTTAAACAAAGTCTTACTGGTCTCAGTGGAACTCCAACTGGGACTGCACCAACAAAGTGGATCATTTTTTCATAGCAGTCAAAAAATGGTTCGATAATGATCACCTGAAAAAGGAAAAATTGTTTAGTACATATTTCTTGTCAACATTACAGTTTATAGTTTATTGGCAAATAATTCCAGCCACTCACCTCGTCGCTTTTATTAACAAATGCCGAGATGGCACAGTATAAAGATTCATATGCCCCATTTGTTATAAGCACCTGCAGAAGAGTGAAGTGCAAATTGAAACGAGCTTAATGGTCTTGTTCGCACTGTTGGATAAAATTAATCAAAAACCTGCCTATTGTGATACCTCGGTCATTGCTTGTATATCTCGACCATGAAGTTTGGAAAAGAATGAAGCTATGCTCTTGACCAAACGAGGATGACCCTACAAAATACAAAACAATTGTCCAGCTTATCACTAAGACAAAGGGATATTTTTGTGTCTACAGTTACAAAGTAGACAAATCAGTCATCACATAAGCTTAATTTTTGTCTCAGCTGGTCATTTTAGGGAATTAGAAAAAGTCTTGCACATTGATTTACTGACCAGCAAAGCTTTCCCATTGATAAGTAAAATTGTTTAGTATGGTTCTTTAAGGCTGTTTTCCACTCATCAAGAATATCAACTACAATAGCATAGTGCATTGTATAGTACTGGTAATTATTAAATGATAACTTTGGTATAAAAACAAGCAAACCTGGCTTCTTGTGTACTGATGCATGAGGGCATTCTCTGCTGTTGATGCCGCAGCCAAAGTTTTGATCAGGTAATCTGGTGGTGGGTAGTCAGGGAAACCCTAGAAATAAACTTCCACTTTAATACAACATCAGTCGCATAACACCTTGGGTCTGAGTAGCTCATCCAAAGCTTGGTACTTAGGAAAGTCCATCTACTATAGTTGAACATTGTTGCTATAGAATTTCTCCAGTTCATCAAGTTTGGACCTCAGGGGCAAGCTATGTATATAAATTTGCATTTTAACCCTTTCCTGCATAATGTTGCTCTGCAGCAACAATCTTTTTTTGACCAATATCAGCTGTGGATAATTATGTATTTGTATGGGCTGCTTGTGTTTTTAAAGAGGCAGTCTCAGATATTAATTATGCATGCAACTTCATCAATGTAGATATTACATGAAGTAGTTTTTGTCAAAAATGTATTAACCATGCACAAAATGGCGGAATATGTCATAACTCAAACTTGAACGATCGTTTAGGCTTTGGTAGGTTATTTTTCTTTCGTTTTAAAAATACTATTTGGTAAATTTGTTTGCATTTTGGATATTGATCCATGTTTTTGTAAAAATATTATGTTTTACACTGTATAATATTTGGATTTTCGATTGTTGCTCCAGAGCAACATCATGCAGTAAGGGTTCTTGTCTAGGCAATATGCAAAATTCGATGGGGTAGTTGAATACGCCCAAAAATTTTAACTGCGTGAGTTTGTTCTAAAATTTCATTGTTAGCAGTGCCATTTTATGAATTTTTCAACTCTTCCCCCCCCACATTTATTTGTATTTTATATCATAAAATGGCAGAAATATGGCTTATAGTATACCAACAACCATGGCTGTCAAATGTTGGGATCCTAGGTAGCGGCACTACCTGCAAGTGCCCGAAGCTAACTGAGATCCTTGGTTGCAACTAACAAGTGTTGTGTGGCTTGACTAACTCAAGCAAAGTGGGCAAGTTTGAACCACACACAGCTAACTTCAATTTTTTTGGCTACCTGCTATATATGTATGTATATATAAATTTGTGCTTTGTTAACGGCAAAAACTGTTTCAAGGACTTCCATTCAAAGTAGACTGAATCATAAGGAAGCAATTATCAATTTACTGATATTGTAAATATTTGATATGAGTCATATTTCTGCATAATAATATATTCGATATATATATATATATATATATATATATATATATATATATATATATATATATATATATATATATATATATATATATATATATATATATATATATATATATATACATGTTTATATATATGTATATACTTTTATTTTAGATCATATGACAGTGCTTTATACTCATTTGATCTTTTTTGCCCCATACAAATTTTACCTTACTGCATTTACCCTTACCCTTACTGCATGTTGTTGCTCTGGAGCAACAATTCGAAAATTGGCCAAAAGAATGCGAAAAAATTTTTTTTTTCGGTTTTTCAGCAAATACACCCCTAATACATTCATAATCAATAGTAAAATATTTTTTCCCAGAAGAATTCAAAATTCATGCAGGAAAGGGTTAATGCACATGCAAGTCAATATGCAGGTGTTATTTCTGAACATTTTCATAACACAAAAAAATGCAGTTAGCCCTGCAAGGTTCAAACTTGCCTACTAATTGCTTAATTAGCCAAACTACACAACACTTGTTAGTTGTGACAAGGACATCAGCTAGCACTAACTAGGATCCTAGTTAGCCCAGTATAATTGATGGTAAATATATTTTTGGTTCAATAAATGTGTATTTATTGGTGGTATTTATGCTTGTGTAATGATAATGACTGTATTAATTTCACATGGTTAGCTTGTAAATAGTGTCATGTTTACATCATGTACATATACTTTCCTAGATATATATTTTTATGTATAGGAAAATATATCCACATGATGTGAACATGATGCATTACAAGCTGACCTTATGAAATCAATACAGTTGTAGACTGAGTAATAATCATTAAACAAGCATAAATACCAATAAATACACATATTTATTAAACCAAAAATATATTTACCATCAATTATTGGGCTACCTAGCTAGGATCCCAACAACTGAATGACATGCATGTTCTTTGCTGCAACCTGTAAATCATCCCATTGCTGCCTTTTAGAAAAACGTCTGCATTATATGTATTGGTATATACATCTTTGTTCTAACCTGACCAACATTAACAGTTTTATACTGTGCATTCAGTTTGCCAAATTCAACCCTAAGATAACAAACAATGAAAAAAATTAAAAATAAGGGCACCACAAGTTTTTTAAATGAGATTTCTAAAACACAAGGTACCGTACCAGTATTACATATTTCTAATGTGGTACATTTCTGATTGCAAAATAATCTTACCACACATTCTTTCCAAGCAAACTTAGCCTTTCTGCAGGTTTAATTGCATCTTTCTGTGAAGCCATTCCAGAAATCTACAGGTTAGGACAGTATTACAGTTAGCTAATAGCTATATACCAGGGGCCACTTGTTCAAAAGCCAGTTAGCTTAACCCTGGGTTAACATTAAATTAAAATTGAATTTCCCTTGAAGTTTGTTTATAAATTTGGAAATCTTTCTTCAGAAGTGTTGTCTAAATCAATGGTAGTTTAAGGTCCCAAAGTTTTAAAGTAAACAGATACATGTAGAAATACAGAAACTTAAACAGTGGATTAAATTTTAACCCAGGGTTAGTGCTAACCCAGCGTTAGTGCTAACCCAGCTTTGAGCAACCGGCCCCAGAGGAGTTTAAGAGTATAAAAAGATCAGATAATATACCGTACTTCTACTAGTTCTGCTTATACTATGACCTTAAACCCTACGTATATAGTTTATCTTAATACCAATCTTAATCACTAAATACTAATCTTATCCCATGGATGGTGAAGCATTCTATGGCACAGGATGGCACAAGTGGTTGGCACATTGTACCTCACCACAGAAACCAATTCTGGTGTCAGTGGTACTTCATGTGAGTTGGGTAATCACTTAGTTGATCTCTCCTGTACTTGGCTTTTCTCCAGGCACTCAGGTTTTCCTTTTTCACAAAAATCAACATATTTAGGCAATGCAAGCCCACAACACTGACCCAAAGTACTTTGTGACCCTGTCCTTTTGGCAACTGTGAATATATCGTGATCTGGACCGAGTATCCTAGAAAACTATTTGCAAACAGTGACAGGTAAGTCAGTTACAATGCATAAACGTCTGTGGCTAGAATTGATGCACGAGTATGATCACGATGTTAACACATACCACCATTTGTAATTGAGCATGCACCATACATTTTTAAGTGCTTGTTTTGTATTATGAAACTTGATGTTTACTGGACAAAACCTTCATATTGCTATGGGTGGAACCAATGTTACTAAAGCATGCCTTAGTAACATTGTTCTGCCCACAGCAAAATGAAAGTTCCAGTCAATAAACATCAAGTTTTTTAACACGAAACAAACATATAAATACACACGGTGCATGCTCAATTGCAAATGGAAGTAAGGTCTATGCCTAATAATTTTTCTGTCTAATAACCAGATGATTTTAGTCATTTCACTCGAAGAGGAGATGTTTTGATTAAAAATAGTTCAACTAATCCTAACATCTTGGAATACCCAGATGTTTCACAAA
The DNA here is from genome assembly GCA_963855995.1 of Muricea muricata. Lineage (NCBI taxonomy): Eukaryota > Metazoa > Cnidaria > Anthozoa > Malacalcyonacea > Plexauridae > Muricea > Muricea muricata. Next base: position 4,279,595 of record OY979727.1, read on the forward strand.
GCAAAATTTATGTTCACTCCATGATTTTTCAGATGCTCATGTCAGCCTGCATCAGCACAGCGAGTTTTGGCACAGAGCATACAGAGGTTCAACTTCATTAATTATGCGTACCCCTAGCTTAGCCAGTGTGCTAAAAAGAGTCATTCTCCCCCCTGAAAATACTCATCATGGCCATGACCAAGGAAGACAAGGCCTCTCCTTAGCACACTGGCTAAGCTATGAGAAGTTGAACCTCTGTATCCTCTGTGGTTTTGGCAGGTGTCACTCATGTCAGATCTTGTGTCAGGGCAACAAGTACTGGCAAGTGTCACTCTCATCAGATCTTGCGTTAGCCCAGCAATTGTTGCCAAGTTGTTGCTCATGAATGCGCTTGCTTCTCTGATGCAAGCAGTACACGTCAGCATAGGAAGTGCATTAATTATCTCACATGTACGTTTCATGATCAGCTGGAAAATTGCTGACACAAAATTCAAAGGAATGAACAGCAAGTGAGACATCTGGCTAGAATTTAATCTGTGACTACAGCTATTACTAATCCTAATCTAAGCGCTAAGCCATTCAAAACTACTCTCAAAACTACAGGGGGTGGAATGGGGGCTGGGCTAAATCTCATTTATTAAATATTAATATTGCAACTTTTCATATTACCAACCCAAAGTTGAGTTTGTCGAAATAATTAACCAAAGAACATTGTATCATCGTCATATTTTAATATACACGTACGGGAAAATGCATATTAAAATATACAGTAACAAATGCAAGAACTACATTGAACATACACTTTACGCTTTAATACGGCTGACCGGCTTCTTACCGATCGAGTTTCTGTTCCAAGTGGAAGACAACTGCGCAACAAACAAGACGAAGTTTTGAAGATGTTACCTGCAGAATTGATCTTCAAATTTCGAAACACAGAGACCATTTATAACGAGAATTTATTCAAATAAATATATCCGCGTTTTTTATATAGCGCTTTTATTATATACGAGCCTGAACGGCAGGCTTTCACTGCCCTTTTACAGGGCCCGTTTAATGCCTGACAAAACTTGCTCGGAGCATGTCGACTAGATGTCGACACAATTTCGTAAGTTTCGGTGTGCTTCGGTTTCCGACCGACGATGCTTGAAGATATTGCCAGTTTTTAGTTCACTTAATTTCACAATCAAATTTTTAGTGTAAAACGTTTCCTTGATTTTAACTTTGTTTTGAGGTAAGATGCTTTACTTTTTATCGTTATGTGTAGTAAAGTACTTAAATTACTTGGAGAGATCCATTTTTAAGAAATCGGAATGGAATTAAGTACACTATTCCAGTATAAAGTTGGTGCTTTTCAAGCTTGGCTATGTTTGATTCTCAAAATAAAGGCTGTGTTTTTGGTTGAAATTAGTGATAATAATACCGTGAAATCCGATACAAATACTGAGTTAGATCTTCTGAGTGAGATTGTCGAAGAAAGTATGTTCAGATCTGCAAAAATCTTCAATTTATTAAACATGGGCACATGGCAAATTTTTTATTAATTTTGTGAATTTTGATATTGTGTATTAAACAGGCTTCATATTAGCCTATGTTCTGTGATCAGGCTGGGGGTCGGCCTTGAATTGGCAAATTTGAATTTTGTTAAAAATTTGTTGAAATGGTCTGCAATGCAGTGAGGGAGGGAGGCAGAGTGGAAAATTGTATAACTAAGATTTACAAAATTAAATGGAGGATGTTAAAGAAGACATCAAAACTGTGCACAAGTTCTAACTGCATAGTTCAAACTTTCCACTTAGGGGGAGGGGCATGGGTTGAAGCAACTGCAGAGGATGTTTACGATTGGTGAAAAAAATCCATTTTTAGTGGCTCCTAGCCCTGCTAGTATGAAAAGCCTTTGTAAGACATCCCTATATACACTAACCCCTCTCCAGTGCTGCAAATTAGTGTCAATCAAATTTGATGTCTTGTCCAATGAAATGTTCTATGACCTGACATGTACTGATGGAACAGTAGTCTAATTTACAGTATAGACTTACTGTGTGTAGAAAAAATTGCCGACAAGAATTACAAAATGTCCAACCAATTTATATTTTGGCCAGACACATGTCTTTACAAGCAAAATTGCAGCCCTACCTCCCCCCTCCCCTTCACTTCTTTGAGAATGTGTGGGGATTATGGATGCTTTCTGATATATTGGACTGAAATATTTAATTACCACACAATCACTTGCTTTGTTATATTTTTCAGTTTGTTTACCACTTCAGTTATTTATATCATCAATAGTATTCTTTGAAATTTAATTTGTTTGTAGATCAACAAAATGCTTAACATTCTCTTGATTAAACAACTGATATTATGAAGTTTACTTGTAAAGATATTGTCATTCCCTTTCTTTTTATCTTTAACGGTCTGGAGGGGCAATTAATCTCTAAACATAACATCCTCAACATTCATTTCTTGATATTTTTAGACGTATGTGGCAAGTTCCAAGACTGCTTTATTTGAGTTGTTGACAGACTTATCGTTGATCATCAGAATTGAATGCAATGGAAAGTATGCAAATGTATGTATCTTTATATGTATGTATCTTTTTCAACTGCAAAATGATTTGAACATTATGGGCTAGCTTGTGATCAGTGACTATGTTTGTTGTGAGGTTTTTAAATAAGCCAATTAGTTGGAAATTCTTGGAAAATTGATGCATGTCAGTCAGATCAAAAAAGAAGCATGGAATTCTGAAATGAAACTGTTGATTAAAAACCTGCAAGATTTACATCTTTTATCATAATACAATTTAAGTATTTTACATTAATTTGAATATTATTACTTTTGTAATTGCTGTTAATTGATTAACTTTTACCTTGTCACAAGTCACAAGAAGCTCATAATTGTCCAAGCATTTTAATTTCTACAAAGCCAAATAATGATAAACTGTTAATTGTGTTTCAAAATGTTTATTTGGACATACATTTTGTTTGGCTTTCTTTCCACAGTTATTGCAAGAAAATCAAGTTTTGTAACATTGATTAGATTGATGTAATTGTTGAAGAAATCAAAAGTTCAACTTCAACAACAACAAATCATATAGCACAAAATTTTTCCCTTTTTTCATGTTTTTTCTACTTGGTAAGATTTTTTTACATCGAAACATCAAAATAATGATTCATGTATAAACATGGTTTGTATTTGAAACTTTTGACCAAATGGACTTGGTTTCCTGATTTACTATCTCAATCTTCTCATGTTTAAATTTGACTTTCAATTTGAAAATCACAAAGATGGTTATATGAGCTCTTGCTGCTTCTAGAACCATTTTTTAAGAGGAGCATCATTGGATCATCACCAAGTTATGTAGTGTTTTAAACTTGCATGTTGGCTGAAAAAATCACATTTTGCTATTTTGCCCAGTCAAACACCATGAATGACTTTACTAATGAATGGGATTATATGTTAATAAGTCTTACTTTAAAAGCCCAAAATTCATGAATTGTAGTCTTAATCTAATGTATTTGAACTAAAAATGTTTCTGATTGTTTGTGATTTTTTTTTTCAATTTCAATTACATACCTTGTCAGCATCAATTCTTGGACTTGACTTAAATTCCCATTAAGAAAAAGTTAGACATTGCAAATTTTGAAATCAGTTGTTTCCCTTGGAACAGGCAACACTGACAATTGGTTGCCCAAGACCATTTCCCACTTGCCCACATTAAATAGACAAAAACTTGAAAATGAAGTTATAAAGCAAAACAACAAGACTAGTGAAGATATTTTAGTTGCTGTGAGATGTTATGCAGACATTTGGATACAGGCACCTTGAAAACTAAGCTATTTCAGTTGATGGTCGTGCAGATTGTATTAGTCTTCTGTTAGATTGAGCACCTGAAAACCACACAAACACAGAGGTGATATGCTGTAGCATTGATTAAGGCTGAAAATTCATCTGTCATTGTGAATTTTAATCTTGTGTGACTTTTTCAATCTTTGTGATTTTCAATAGTAATGACTTCAAATTTAAAAGTAAACAATTATGGTTAAGTGATCTAGTAATGTAATAAGCCTTGCTGCATTACAAAGTGGAACAAATGAACTGACTTGAATGGAAATGAACTGAAGCACAAAACTGCCCTCCATTGAAAAGTGATTTTTGTTTGTAAAGAGAGCCACAACCAGGCAGCAAGATAATTTTTAATGAAACTACAAGAAAAAAACCTCAAAAATTGGTGGCATTTCAGGTGTTTACTTCTCTAAACCACTCAAATAATTCTCTTCAGATTTTCGCCATATATATTTTGAGCATAGTAAAAAAAAATGTTCCTGAATTATACATTTTTAATATTGTTTATATTTCATTAAATAAGTTCTGGAATCTGGTTTAAGGCAGCAATTATAACATGTTCTTTTGCCTATTTTTGTTTCTTTTTTGGCTTGTTGTGGTTGATTTTTGTTTGGCAATTGAACTTAACTTTGCAAATTTAGTTTGTTTCCCATCCTTCACTTCAATTCATTTATCTTCAGTTTGTTCCACTTTGTGATTGTTATAACAATAATAGTATAAGAAAACAGGGTTTTACATGGCTTTTGAACACGGTCTTTGCAAAATGTAAGTAAAGATAAGTTTATACTTCAAAGATATCTGCTTTTTAACCTGACAAGAAAATTACCAAAGTTCAGTCTTTTTCCTCACAAACAAATTTCCATGCATTCAGTGTTGCCACGAGGTTTATTAATGTTTGTAATTTGTTTTAGTGTTTGACACAAAATGACATAAGTGCAGTTTTGTTTTGCAAAATTCAGAGAATGGAAATTAAATTCTAAGAATTGTGTTAAAAGGTGTTGCACACTGCCTGTAAATTAAGTTAGTTACATTTGCCCCCCAGTGACCAATTTTTGCAACTGTTAAAGATAATGAAGTTTCTTTCTCATCAAACGTTAGCTGTCTGAGTTGCTGACAAATTAGAATTTTGAAATTAAAATCTTACAACATATCCATCCCACTGAAATATTGTATTACGTTTACTGCGTCCAAGAAATTTTCTTGACAAAAACAAATAAATCGAAATTGTAAATTGAACTTGTGTTCCAAAGATACATCAACTTTGATTTAACTTTACAAAATTGAGGGAAGATATCAAAAAATATAAAGAAGCGTTTTGTTAATTGCATTTTGAAACTGCGAATTATAAAAATTGGCGTTACTTCTAATAAATTACGTCTTGTCAGGTTAAAAAACTAACGTGAGATATATGGCTTATAAGATAGGATTCGTTTCTTTTTAAACTTACTTTGGAATTATGGTCAAAAACTGTAAATCTCATAAGATTTCTCATTTTTACATCTATGTGATAAGCTTTATAAAAAACTCGTAGCAAAATGTTAAGGCAACGTAGAGATAAGGATATTAGGCAATTGCCAATGAGCTCAATACGTTTCAATATGTGGGGAAAAAAGTACAGTCAATTTTATGAAAAATTCATGCATATAAAAGACCTCTACCTTGAAAAAATGTAGACAAAAATAAACCAAACTAGTGTTCTTATTTCGATTCAAAACAAAAAAGAAACTGTTTTCGTTTAGTTTAGTTTACTTTGAGCCATATATTTCTTAGTAATTATGAAACAACTTGGTGTTCTGCTTTACATTTCTCGGTTAAACTTACAAAATTAAACTACTCCTAGTTGTTTTGTAATTATCTGTCTTCGAGTATAAACATTTATCTGGAAAAGACAATGATTTTTATATGACTGGCCTCTCACTTATGTTTTTTGCTTGTACTATGTGCAATGTTAATTGTTCTCTTTCTGCCATGCTCTGTTTTCTTGTATTGTTATTTGAATAAGTACAAGTTTGTGGTAGTTAATCTCTTTTTATTGTTATACAAATTGTAATCTTTACAAATTCTTTTCAATAAATTGTTTACAAACTTTACACGTGACCCTTTTTAATTAAAAATTCAATTCCCATGGGAATTGAGAAATTGAATAAAAAAAATCCCCCTACCCCGGCCAGCTCCCCAAGTGCTACTTCCACCTAAGTAAAAGTACTTATACTTATAGTACAAGTACTTTTACTTATTTACGATGGAAATAGCACTCGGAGAACTGGCCGGGGTAGCCGGCGAAGAGAAGACCAACTTGCAAATGCTAATGCCAATTGCTAAGTTGATCTTCTCTGGAGAGCAGCTGCGCATACCTAACAAACTAAAACAACGAACGTTAGTGACTTAAGTACTTAGCATGCAAATTTGACTCCCAATGCCAAAATGTCAAGTGCCCCCCGCTGATCCTACCAACTGCCTACCTGCCTCAGTTCTAAGCTGTCTTCCTCGGTTCTAAGCTCCTGCATTCCATTCGTTACCCTCACTTTCCTCACCATCGCACAGTCACTCACAGCTGATAAACCCGCATGCACCACCACCACCCCGACTGCCACCCAAATTCGAAAATTAAAAGAAGTAAAATTTTGATAAAGTATGCACTTTAAATGTAATTTATTCGGGTATTTTAGGTTAGACATAAACAGAGAAGGTCGGATATTAAAACATCAAAAAATTTTCTATATAGAAACAGGTGAGCTGACTTTATTACTTAAATACTTAAATTTACTTCAGAAAATACACAAAACTTAACCTGCAATTTGTCCCTAACAACTCACCAGGGTATACAGAAATAACTCTAGACCAATTTAGTTGATGTCGAAAACTTACTCGTCATTTACTAGAAGTGACGATAGGTTTTGGTTTTTAGGCATACTTTCAAAAATTTTAATTCCTTTAATAAGCCTAACCCCATGCAACTTACACACGGCGCACACCCTCGCAGTCCATACACTTAGCTAATAAATTACGTTATAAACAAAAAAGCAAAATAAAAACATAAATTACGTTATCTCTAGCTACTTAAACCCACTTAGACTGAGTTTTTGATTGAAATTCAAAACGTAAAGCCTAGCTGAAAGGGCATGGGCTTTTCGTTATGCTGAACTGGTCCGAAAGACGTAATACTTACCAAAATTTAAGGCTGGGTCAAATAAGCACGAGAATGCAAGGAGTGCAAAACTTTTTTAAAACGTATGACTCAAGTTAATTTTTTATTATGTCCTAGGACTTGTCTATTGGTATTTAAATCCTATATCGTAGTTGGTGTGCAATTTAAGGTTCCTATAGCTTTAGTACAATTGCTCTGTATAGTTCAAAAGAATGTAAAATTTTAAAACTTTACCGCAATTCTCATACTTGTTTAACCGAAACGCCTTCATTTGCATGGTACCTCGCAGCGGCTCTCAAACCGTTTCCGTAATTTGCTTTAGTGCACACAAACAATAGTGTAATTGTTCCATTGTTCCTGCTTACCAAAACAAACACGAAAGCATCAAGATACTTATCATATTTATAACCAAAGAGGATTCTCATTGTAAAGTCAAGTTTCCACCGTGAATTGACTTATTACCATGACAACAAAGCATGCTGTCCCCATGGGGATTTAAAATGCGTAAAAAATATTATGATTCCTTCCGATTTTCATGCATGCATGAGTCAAATTAACTAAGAAACAAAGAAATGGTTATTCCACTGGGAATTTAGAATAAAATGTTAGTCTTATTCCCCCATTTTTTTCTAAAGAATGCTAATTGTAATATAAATTAGTTAAATAAATAAATACTTAGACGCATTTCTTGGATATTTTTGTTTCGTATTGTTAAAGCATCATCATATTTTCAGATGATGTTTTCCACTCAAAATACGAAACCAAACAAACGCGCGTTATTGTAAAACTTCGAAACTTTAGAACCTTCCATGTGATCTATTTCTTCCAAAATGTTCATAAATTTATCTTAATTATCACACAATTTGTGGCTTTTTTCAAAACGTGAAACAAAAAACAATAAAATTTCCTTAAATCCTCTTTGATTTCTAGATAATGATAGTATCTTCTTTTCTACTAACTTACATTTGTATAATTTCCATTATTGTCATGTTAAGTAGTGTCTTGCTTTCTCATTCTTGTGGATTGTTATTGATTTGTGCCTCCATGTCATCTAGGATCGTTCATTCTGGTCTTTTCGTCTTGCGTTTCTTTACATCCCACCACCTTTTGAATTGAATCATGATATAATGATTACGAATAATTTATAAACTGCATGCCTTCGTTGTAGAAAAGAAATATACATAAAAGGCAACCTTTTGCTGCATTCAAAATAGTTTTATTTCAAAATGTCACTACAAAATTACTGTTTCTGTTTTAAAATTAATGAATTATTAATAAGGTCATAAACAAATCACGATGCGGTATTTAGGTCACATGTGCACAGTTATGACCAGGGTTCTAACAATCTGAGGAAATTTCCTCAGATTTATGCAGTTTCTATGGGGGTGGTATTAGTCATAATGAGGATGCATTCTTTTCAAAAGTTTATTGTTGCCTCATTCTTAACTACCCTACCCCTATAGAAATATGGATATGGAAATTAGTGGTGAGAGCACTGCTTATGACACAGAAAAAGAGATGTTTATGAAAGTTAAACAACACTAATTGAGAAGTTAGGACGTTTATCAAAGTTAACAATAATCATTGATGTTCTCATAGCACGTTAATAATGTGTGTGATTGTCCCCACGGGCAATAACGCTAAGAAATGAATTCGTTTTACAAGCGCGTTAAAGATCTCCATGAAGATCAGCTGCTCATATAATTTTAACTAGTACTTTAAAAGGCAGAAATTTTACCAAAATTTTATGGTAATCCGTTAAGTATTCATGCCAACTAATAGTTATAATTTTACAGTCAAAGTTCGAAACAGGGCGTTATTGGGGGGGGGGGGGTTACCCAACAAAAATGACTTAGTGTCTATATATACGACCCAGTGAACTCTATAAATAGGTAATGTCGTCGCAGTACATTTTTACAAGATATTCCCCTCATTTATCAAAGTGAAAACAAATCGCTGACCTACACAATTGTACATGCACAATTCAGTCACACTTTCCAACCCCCGAACCTTAAGTTGCCTGTTTGTGCATGGGAGAAGGCATTTCTAGAACTAGAATTTTTCTTCAGGTTTGCGATGTTTCAGAGACAAACACAAGATATTAATTGCTTCGACTCGTATTCAATTTCTGGACAATTTTTTTCTATCAACTTACATTTCTAAACCATGCATGTAGAGCTTGGCTGGTCGTTTTATGTTGCATTCTGTAGCTGAATTCTTCGCGTCCTTTTCAAACAAGAATCATTTTCATTACAAAATAACAAAAATATCAACAATTGTAGGAGAACCTAAGTTATGTGTACGCTTCACGGAGCTAGCTAATTTGCTGGCTGCGGATCAGACAATGCTGGCTGCGGGTTAAATTGCGGGCCTGACGATTTTTTATCGTGAAAGTTGTTCGACCTTAGGCCCCGTTCGCATACCTATTCTTGACCATTGTTGTGCAGAAAACATTGGGAAATAACCACATCAAATTGTTCCCGTTCATGCGAGAATGCAAAAACAATTTCACTGTTTTTTGGCCTACCTTGAACATGCGTGTGTTCCTGTGGTGTATTTTCACCGATTATTGTTATTGTATGCTTCTTTCCATCAAGAAAAATCTTGGTAGATTTTGTGATGATCTCACGCAAGACTATGTTATTCCAGAATTCGTGACTATGTTAAAAAATGTCCGATTCACTTTTCATGCAGGATCTGCGTAAACAGATTTCGAAACTTTGCATCGGTTCATGTATCTCAGTCGAACAGGCTTTAATATCTTAGCTGGATTAGCTGAGATTCATAGTATTACAAACAGAATAAATCAAAGGAAAATTTCATGCGCATATGATTAGGCATAGCATTAGGCACAAAATACTATTTCAAACTAAAAGAAGATGGGGATGTTATTTTATATTATCTATAACCCCGCAATTTGAACCGTGGCCTGCAATGGTTTCAACCTGCAGCCCGCAAATTTCTGCCCGCAACCCAAAAAATAGCTAAATTCAATTTAAATTCAAATACTTAAGTACTTTGAACCTGCAATACCCAATTTCGGTCACCCAAAAAAATTGTAGATAATCAATTAAATCTGTTTTCGCATCAGGTAATAGTGAATAGACCAGTACAGTATGACAATTAAGAATTATTGGATGAGGCTGAGCAGGATACTTAAGAATTATTGGATGAAGCTGAGCAGGATATCGGAATTATTCAGACCGAGGTCAGCGTTATCTGAGGCAGATAATGCTGACCGAGGTCTGAATAATTCCGATATCCCGCGAAAGCCGAATTCAATAATTCTTTTATTATTCATTTTGCAAGAAAAGTCTCAGCCATGTAAATAAAAATTAAAACAGACAATAAACCTCAAGTCAAACGTATATTTTCTACTTACAAATATGCCACAAACTTGTCTCTTTTAACCGAAATAAACATTACAATTATGGAAAGTATTAATGTTTTTTGAAACCTGCGAGGTAGAAGTTGACTGAAAATGTCCATAACGTATGTCTCTAAGCAAAATATGTACGAAATCTGTACGTTGTAAACGAAATCTGTACGTTGTAAACGTTGACAAATAACTCTGATGGCGTGAGCACATGACAAATAAATCTCGTATTTGTCTCTGATGGCGTGAGCACATGACAAATACGATAATTATTTGTCATGTGCTCACGCCACCAGCAAAATACGAAAAATTCATCGTAGGCTCTCAACCAATGAGAATGCAAGAATATACTGCAATGAATAATAATCAGAATTATTCAGACCGAGGTCAGTGTTATCGCTTCGGCAGATACCGCTGACCGAGGTCTGAATAATTCTGATATCCTGCGAAAGCCGAATTCAATAGTTCTTTTATTATTCATTCCCCACGAAAAATCGGCGATGCGAATACCAATAAAAAACAAATAGTTTTTTAACTTTTTTAAAAAAAATAACGGCACTTCTGAAATTCATGCGAGATGGCGTGAGCACATGACAAATAAATCTCGTATTTGTCTCTGATGGCGTGAGCACATGACAAATACACGATAATTATTTGTCATGTGCTCACGCCACCAGCAAAATACGAAAAATTCATCGTAGGCTCTCAACCAATGAGAGTAATATGAATAATAATAGATCTTTCACAGGAGTAAATCGGGCAATATTATATTTTCAATATTCCTCTAAAAACGCTGCACAGTAACGACCAAGTGGCACATTCGTCAGAGAAAGCGCCAGTTACCCTCGGAGATCGTGAGTTCAATCCCCACTTCAGATTCATGACACTTTACACACAGCCGGGTATAGATAAGGCTGTTTGGGCTAGGTAACGATGAGTGTTAAAAATAAGTGTCTGAAAGTACGTGTTTCACTGAAGTTATCCTACAAATGTAATTTTCAAACTAAATGAGTTATTCTCCAGTAAGTACGACAAAAATTAACTTGAAAGTATCGAAAGGGTACTTGGGAAAGAAGGTAAGGATTAGATAAGGGTGAAGGCAGGCAGAAATTAAACGAAAGCCTGAAAATAAGGATTAAGAAATATCAGACTTGCAATTCAAATCAGTGGCAGTTCAAAGGTCATATGAGCACTAAAAAAGCATTTATTAACGATGGTCTGACTTAACGAGTTCTTACTTGACCCTAGCTCGGAATTCTGAATTTCCTGTTTCTTGTACAGATTGCGACGTGCGAGTGAACAGAAGAGGTTTTGAAGAAAAATAAAAATGAAAGGAAGAATCAAAGTAAGTTACAATGATCTTTATAACGAATATTGAAGAAACTATTCATACAGCATTTGACAGATGATAATAAAGATAATTATAAACTCTTTACTAAACCTATAGAGTGGGTGTGGTCTTACTGGGGAGTGTTTCAAAATGAGAGCAGAGCTTATTACTCCGCCTGCCGTAGGCGAGGCGGAGTTTTAAATTCGCCCCGTTTCTGTTTTTTTTTTTTTTTTTTTTTTTTTTTTCGGTGTCAGAAGTCGGTGCAGCGCTCATGGGTGATACCGCTGGCACAAACCGCGTGAGCCGACCTAAACACGGCGTTTAAACTCAATTTCTAGCGAAATGTGTCAACAAAACACGCATTTAAACGTGCATGCTAGAACATCTAAACCGCAAGAAGGTTTTACGTGCAAAGATTCTCATGCAAAATGCTTTAAAACGACAAATTCCAGCGATGTGTCGCGGTGAAGTTTTGAGAGCGTGTTTCCGTCATTTTCTGGTTTATTCCTACTTTTAAGGAAATTTAGAAATTTCTACACAAGAATCAAACGCAAATTCTACTGAAATATCTACATACATACAAAATGAAGATCGGTGAAGGAACTTCGCAAAAATATTCATTTTTGTACTTTCGAACGGCGTTTTTCCTATGCTTTTGACTGAAAACACGACGAACGACACTTGCCAGAGCAATTTGCGTGGCGCGTGGAATGACGTGAGCACGGGGACACAAAAATTGAGGTTATTGAGTGCGAGTTCCCTATCTGTATATATCTGATCTGTGATACAGCTTCTTCTGAATCAGGAACAAGGAACTTGCTCGGAGCATAGACAATCAATAGAATGGACTGGAAACGCAAGCTAAAGTGTCAATGTTGCTGACGCGACATCCGTGATACGGCCTGATATGCTATACTTTGGAACCCTGTTACTTCACTTTAAATATACTTCAGGACTTTCTATTTACATATTTTAAACAAGAACGGCAATCTCTAAGGAACTATCGACTTTTAAAATTCTTTATGGACATAACAAAGCTAAAACCCAACGCTGAATGTTTGCATTCTTTTTGACTGCAGAAATGTCGCCATTGTTGTTGTTGAAAAAGGTTTACGGAAACATTAAATGGTGATTTTCCGCCTCGTTTATCTCTCTGAAAACTTTTAAAAGCCGATAGTTCCATTCACATCTCTGTTCTTGTTTAAAATATGTAAATACGGAGTCCTGAAATGTATTTAAAGTGAAGTTACAGGGTTCCAAAGTAAAGCGTATCACGGATGTCGCGTAAACTTTAGCTTGCGTTTCCAGTCCATTCATTAGATTGTCTATGCTCGGAGCATGTCGACACAAAGTGGTAGTTTCGGCGTTCCTCGGAATTCGTCGGTTTCCGACGCTGCTCGAAGATTTTCCGAATACTATTTTTTCAAAATTTTTCTCTAGCTCGAAGATTTTGCTCCTTGAAAGTCCTCTAAATTTTCATGCATCCTAACTTTGTTTTAAGGTAATATGCTTTATTTTCTATCATTATTTGTAGCAAAGTACTTAGATTGTGCATAGAGATCGATTTTTGAGAGATCAGACTGGAAATAAGTACAATTTTCGAGTATTGTAAGTTTGTGCTTTCCAAGCATGGCTATGGTCGCATGTAAGATTAAGGCTACCGTTTTCAGTTGAAGTTGGTTCGATAATAATACCATGAAATCCGCTATAGAAACTGAATGAGGTCTTGAATTGTTGAGATTGTCGAAGAAAGTATGCTGAGACAGTTCTATGTATAGAGTTGGTTCTGGTTCAAATTTATTGAAAAAAGGCAATTTAATTTTAATTTTGTGAATTTCGATTACAAAACATGCCTTGGACTGTCGACCAATTGATTTCGTCAGGCGATTACAGACTTGTGAGAGGAGGGGGGTAGCCTAATTACTAAAATGTAGTGAAAAAAGGACTTTCCATCTAATGGTGGGAGCAGGTTGGCGGGAACACTGGAAAATAAAGGTCCTGTCACAATGCAATTTTTCTTGCAACTTGAAATGCAATTCTACTATTGGGAGATGTAAAATTGGCAAATGCAAGTTTCCATCACAGTTTGCTGGGGTTTTTTAACGTACCAAACATTTGTCACAAATTTACTTAAGAGTAGATTTTCCCTGTAGCAAAAAAGATGGCAAATGTCGATTTTACCAGAGTGCATGGCAGTCTGAAATTGTTTAAAAAGGCAAATTAACGTCTTTGGAAGAACAGACAGAAGACAATAGGTTATTTTCACACTTGTGTTAAAATTTCAATCCAGTAGCTTTGTTTCTTGTCATCTTTTCCCACGTATTCTTTCTTGATACCTGCAATGCATTCTGGTAAAATCGACATGTCGCCATCTTTTTTGCTACGGTGAATGCAAGGAAAAGTGCACCGTGTGACAGGGCCTTAAGGGTAAGAGGTGGATAGAGAAGGAGACGGAGCAGTTACAAGTGCAAGAAAAATTGCACCGTGTGACAGGGCCTTGAGGGTGGGAGGTGGATAGGAGGAGACGGAGCAGGATGTGGGAGTCGTGCAAGGTCGGGATGTTAAAAAAGAACAAGGAATGTTATGTTTTTAATGCCTTTTAGACTTTTCTTGAGGCAATTAAAATTCAAACTGTCAAATCCAAACACTGTACAGAATGGCCGACTTTACGTGGTCTTTAGTTTTTACACAACCACTTGCATTGTTATCTTTTGCAGTTTGTTTACCATTTCAGTTATCTATCTTCAATAGAATTCTTTGAAATTTGTTTGTAGATCGACAAAATGCTTAACCTCCTCTCAACAACTGGAAGATTATGAAAAATGAAATTGTTAAAGGTATTGGAATATTGCATGTACAATATTGAATATGGGACAATTTGGGACGGTATAATTTTGGACATGACGGTTTCATTCTCACCTAATTTGACGATTATTTTGTGGGTACACATACCGTGGAATCTCATGTGCTCCAGAAGCATTTTAATCTTAGAAAAAGTCAAATAATGATGAACTGTGTTTTAAAAGAAAGTTAGAATCTTATTTGGTTCAAATCAATTGAATTATGGCCCAAGAGTTCATGAAAACACATACAAAAGGCTTTCTTAAAAAACTGAAATATCAAATCTAGCAATTTTATATGTTATGCCTCTAAACAACACAATTCTGTTTCTAAAAATTGGTACCCTACTAGACCTATATGCATGATTATACTAATTTGGACATATTTATTTTTACCCATTAAAATATAAATTTGTGTTTAATCATTCGTGTTTGTCATTATTTGACTTTGGAATGTTGGTTAAACATAAGGAGATTGAGGTGACTTTGCCAGAAACAAAAACATCCATTATTATACTAAAATTTCAATATATATAGCAATTAAAACTAACCACAGGAAATATATTTCTACTTTTTAATTGAAATGTTTCTGTTATATGCACTATATCATATTTTTGATAAAAAATTACAACACCTATGTTATTTCCTGGTTTACTATCTCAATCATCTTTTGTTTAAGCTGGCTTTGAGTGTTCATTTGAAAGTTTGGAAAGTTCATTTGAAAATCACAATAGTTCTCAATGTTATATTGGACCCTTTAAAGTTAAAAAAATACTTTGTAATATTTTATACTACTGGTAATTTATCTTAGATACAGACTTTGTGATTTTGTACTAGAATGTTGACTTTCAAACTTTAAGATGAACTACTTATTAAGGACAAAATAAGCTAGCATATTGTCTTTTGTTTACAAAGTGGAACTTGTTTGGAATTGAGATGAACTGATGCAGTTGTTCTTTAACTTTATCAATTAATTACATATCTTAAATGAAAAAGAAAACCACAACTTGCCAAATAAATTCTGTGGGCTCTTTTTATTAGCAAAGAAAAGATGTGGCGGATGTAAGAATTTAAGAGTAAAAAAGTTTCCTTGGACTAAAAAAATTGACAGTATGCCAGATTTTCTAGATAAACAAGCAGTACAGATGTTGGCCAATAATAAGTATAAGTAACTACAATTTTTAATTTTAAAAGTTTTCTATTGATGCCTGGATACAGTAAATACTTTACCAGAGTTCTTCGTATTACATCGACTTGAAAAAGTTTTAAGTCACATGAAGCTTTTAGTTGATACTATGCAATTTCAAATTTTACAGACTTCTTAATTAACATGCCAAATTTACCTTGTTGAACATAAGGTCTTTCCTGAGAAAAAGTAAAACTGTCTGGCATTATGTGGAGTAGAATAATTTAAATTAGTTTGAGACTTTGATTTGATAACAATTTTGATTTGTACTATTTACAATACAAGTGACCGGGTTGTATCGGATATAGAAACCCAAGCTGAAGGCGAGATATCTGACATACACAGATGCGAATGTTGTAAATGGCTTGTGAAACTCGTCAATTTTATACATCAGATCTATAGCAAAGTGATTTTGAAAATACCGATTCTGTAAGATGAGAAAATGATTTCTTTTGTGTTTCCTGTATGATTTATTACTTTATAAGTTTCTTAATTAAAATTACAACATATTGCCTACTGGAACTTTTTATATTGTTTGGTTGTGGTGAATTTGTATTTTGGCAATTGAAATATTTCTGAATTTGTATGTGCATTTCCTTTGCTTCAGTTCAAGTTTACATTTCAAATATTCCACTTTGTAATACTTGCGTGGTAATAATAATATAAGAAAACAGGTTTACATGGCTCTTGAATATAGTCTTTTCAACAAGTAAGTAAAGATGAATTTATACTTCAAAGAGATATGTTCCTAACCTGACAATGGTACCTTCCAAAAAGACTAAATTTAAATTGATTCTTCGAATAAATTTTTTACTTTTCAATCCAAGATCAATCTAAGTTATGTATTTCTACTTTTATTTTGGTCTCTTTAACACTGAAACTATCAATTGTATATAAAGCAACTTCACTATCGAGTGACTTCATTAGTTGCTGGGCAAAGCCAAAGCATTGATTTTTCGGCTGTTTTCAATGAAAAATAGAATTTTGCCCAAAGTTATCTCAAATAAATTATCACAATTTGAACAAAAAGCTTCTGTTCTTGTGCCCACCAGAAAAATGAGATGTCTGAGACTTTCTTTGTATTTTTTTGCGAAAAATAGATCGCATGCACTGTTATGCAAAGAAAAGTGTAAGAGATTGGTTTCTGAAAAATGTCGTGCTACACACAATATTCTAAAAATGCTTGGTTTTTATTCTATGTATTTTTGAATTTTTTGTTAAAAAAAAATAAAGGTAGCAATGTTTAGTGCATTTCACATTGTCAGGTTAGAAACGCAATAAGAAAAATGTGGCTCCGAACATTACAGCTTGGTCAATTTGGAATTTATAAAAAAATCGTTTCTTCGTTGTTTTTCGACGTTTTGAAGGGTTGTTTCGAGTACAAAAAAGTATTTTTAGGAAGAATTATGTGCCCACGTTACATGTCTCAAAGCCATCAAAATTCGTTGGTAATTCGTGCATGTATTTTTTCTGACTTATAAAAGCACAATTGATTAAAAATAATATTTTTCTTTTGACAAAAATACCTTTCTTCTGTGAGGCTGGCTGTATTTGAAAAAGCGTTGGTCAACGCTCCGCCAAAACTCGTGGGTTTTCTCCGGGTACTCCGGTTCTTCCCACTGGGAGAGTTGACAGGGTAGTTACATATGGTTATAAAAATGTGACTAACTTTTGAAAACCTTTCTACTTAGACTTGTTAAGCCTTCTCGTCATCTCTATCAGTTGCATGTTTTGAGCCACATGTTTTTCTTTGTAATTGTGAAACAACTCGTTATATGCTGGGTAAACCTTTGCAAAACTCTCAAAATTTATCACTTCAAGTTGTTTCATTGTTATAATATATTTTGAAGTATAAACATTTACTTACGTTGAAAAGACCCAAGTTTTTTAGGACTTTGTTCATTCACTTGTGTTATTGTTCTCTCTGCCATGTTCTGTTTTCTTCTGTTGTTATTTTAATAAGTACAATGTGTGGTAGTTAATCTCTTTTTATTGTTATTCAAATTGTATGTAATCTTTACAAATTTTTTCAATAAATTGTTTACAAAATTTACTTGTGACCCCTTTTTAATTAAAAATTCAATTCCCATGGGAATTGAGAAATTGAATAAAAAAAATCCCCCTACACCGGCCAGCTCCCCAAGTGCCACTTCCACCTAAGTAGAAGTACTTATACATGTAGTACAAGTACTTCTACTTATTCACGGTGGAAGTAGCACTCGGAGAACTGGCCGGGGTAGCCGGCAAAGAGAAGACCAACTTTGCAAGTGCTAATACAATTGCTAAGTTGATCTTCCCTAGAGAGCAGCCGCGCGTACCTAACAAATTAAAACAACAAACGTTAGTGACTTAAGTACTTAGCATGCAAATTTGATTCCCAAAGCCAAAATGTCAAGTGCCCCCCGCTGATCCTACCAACTGCCTACCTGCCTCAGTTCTAAGCTGTCTTCCTCAGTTCTAAGCTCCTGCATTCCATTCGTTACCTTCACTTTCCTCACCATCGCACAGTCACTCACAGCTGATAAACCCGCATGCACCACCACCACCCCGACTGCCACCCAATTTCGAAAATTAAAAGAGTTAAAATTTCGGTAAAGTATGCATTTTAAATGCAATTTATTTGGATATTTTAGATCAAACGTAAACAGAAAAAGCTCGTACATAAAAACAGGTGAGAATTCTATTTAAAATTTGCTTGCAAAATATAAAACTTAATTCGCATTTTTCTTAGTTAATAGTATAGATCAATTTAGTTGATGTTGAAACCTACTCTTAACTGTTTTGTTAGAAGTGACGACAGATTTTGGTTTTTAAGCATACTTTCAAAAATTTTAATTCCTTTAATAAACCTAACCCCATGCAACTTACACACGGCGCACACCCTCGCAGTCCATACATTTAGCTAATAAATTACGTTATAAACAAAAAAGCAAAATAAAAAGATAAATTACGTTATCTCTAGCTACTTAAACCCACTTAGACTGAGTTTTTGATTGAATTTTCAAACGTAAAACCTTAGCTGAATGGGCATGGGCTTTTCGTTGTGTTAACTGTTCCGGAGTAAATATAAACCTGGGGCCGGTTGTATCAAAGGCGTTTAGCTTAAACGGTGGATAAGTGAAATTTAAAAATCAGTTTTACACCTAGTACGGAACCGAAATTATGAGTTGAAATAGAATAAATATTTAGTTTTATATATAATTGTTCTTCTCAGGTCAAATAACTTCAGCTGGTTTGTTTATACAACATGGAAACGTGTTTCATATTTTTGACTTATCCACCGTTTAAGCTAAACGCCTTTGATACAACCGGCCCCTGATACTTACCAAAGTCCAAGGCTGGGTCAAATAAGCATGAGAATTAGGCAAAAATAAAAAGCAATTGAAACTCAACAGATTCACTAAAGTTGTTTTTTTTTTGGCAACTTATATCCTTAAGTGTAGATGACATGCAATTTTTAATGCCGTAATTCTCACACTTATTTAACCGAAACGCCTTCATTTGCATGGTATCTCGCAGCTGCTCTCAAACCACCTTCGTAATTTGCTTTAGTGTACACAAACAATGACTTCATTGTTCCTGCTTACCAAAACAAATCTGAAAGCACCAAGATACTTATCATATTAATAATCAAAGAGGATTCGCATTATGCAGTAATTACCATAAACAGACGCATCACCATTGAAACAAAGCATGCCGTATTTCCATGGGAATTTAAAATGCACAAAAAAATATAATGATCCTACTGATTTGCATGGATGTATGAACCAAATTAGCTAAGAAACAAAGAAATGATATATTCCCTTGGGAATTTAATGTAGCAAAAAGATGGCGGGTGTTGATTTTACCAGAATGCCTTGCGGTCTGAAATCGTTTAAAAACTTAAGGTAAATTAACCTCGTTTGAGGAACAGACAGATAGGTTATTTTGTCACTTGTGTTAAAATTCCGTCCATTAGCTTATCTTAAGTATCATTTCACTGGTATTCTTGATTGATACCCGCATTAAATTCTGGTAAAATCGACATGCCACCATTTGTTTTGCTACGGTGAATTGGAATACAAGTCAAATTTTCTCGCTTTTTAACCAGAGAACACATTCTTTAAAGGTAGAACGACGGAATTGATCGTTTACAATCGACGCCATCTTTGTTGACGTTTGAAACACATGGCAACCACAAAGTATCTATTCATTATATCTGATCCTATCGAGCCATACATCTTTAAAGTATCATTCATAATACGCTAAAACTAACGATGAAATAGTAAATTGACACTAGTGTTTCGCTGTAAACAGCTGAAGTAATCTGCAGAGTCAACCAAGATGGCGCCCAATCACACGAAATGACGGCATGTGCAAACCAAGAATAGTGACAAAATGCATCAACTATAATTTAGTGGCATTATTACGAAACTTAACGAAAACAAAATAACGTTCAATCCTACATGTTATTTTGTTTTGTTTTTAGAAATATCCAAATCCAAATGTTAGAGACGAAATTTCCAGGCGTTAAGGTATTGTTTCTTTAAAAAATATTGTCGACATTTACCATATTTTTACCTGTTTTTTGACTCGAAAATTGACTGCCAAACTCCTAGATATTCTATTTAATTATTTTGTTGAATGTATTTGATATCAATGTTATTTCAATCCAATTTTTTTCACTTAATTTGCTGTCTTTTCTTTTTCATTAACGAGAAATATCTATTAAATCCTCTTTGATCCCTCAATAATAAGTATCTTGTTTTCTACTAACTTGCACATTACCACTACTTTCTATTACAATGTCGTGTCTTCTTATTCTTGTGGATTGTTGTTTTGTGGGTCTTGCCGTCCAGGATCGTTCATTCTTTTCTCTTCTTGTGCGTTTTTTTCACATCCCATCACCCTTTGCAATAGTAGAAAGAATTAAGTCATGAGATGATAGTTACGAATAATTTATAAACTATAACATGATAAGTTTCTTGTACGTTTGCATGGTGAATACAATATACTTATTAAGCTTTGTGGAAACACCACGTAAATTTATTATTGCAATAATAAATTTACGTGGTGTTTCCACAAAGCTTAATAAGTAAACTATAACATATTAAGCACTTATTGGATGAGGTTTTTGTGATATGCGAAATGATCAATGTCGAGGTAAGAGTTATCAGCCGAGCCGAAGGCGAGTCAGATAACTCTTACCAAGACATTGATAATTTTGCATATCACAAAAACCGAATCCGATCGAATCTTTATTATACATTTTAAGTCTTTTTCCTCGAGTAATTGACGCATTTCGCCCTCGGAAGAGCTTAAAAAGGAAGATGCCATAACATGAAACAGAAAATATCGAGAAAATGTTGTTGCCATGCCAACCATTGATGCCAACGAATACCGCATACTGTAATAATCTGCACCGTAGGCTCAACATGCAGATAACTCAGTTATCTGCTAGCAGATAACTGAGCCATAGAATAAGAATACATAGAAGGGCCACTCGCGTCGGAGCCTTTGGAGTTTTTGAAGCCGCGCATGTCGCATTACGCACGTTATTAGCATTTTCTCAGCCAGTCAATTGCATTTTCTGGCCAATAGGAATGCTGAACTGGCTGGTGGCAGCCAGTAAACTGCATAAACATAGTGTGACATGTTGCACTGCTGAGTGGCCCTTCTATGTATTCTTATTGTATGACTGAGTTATCTGCAGATTGTGTGATAGTCGCATTTATCTGCATACAACTGACCAATCACAACGCATAAAACAACTGCAATGTATAGTAATTAACACTTATTGACTGAGACCGAGGGAAACAGTATGTTTTGTGGACCAGAGACTGTCGATGTCGAGGGTCCACAAAACATACTGCTTTCCCGAGGTCTCAGTCAATAAGTATTTTATTATATACTGAGTGCCAAAAGAGAAGAAAAGTACCACAAATCAATCAAACATGTGTAAAAAGGATTACCTTTTACCTGACATGGCTACGTGAGGCTTTGTGGATTTGTTGTCTACCGGTGAATAAAAGTAATGTCCACCGCTTAGCTACGTTGCCAGGGAGACAATAGAATTTCTCCACTATCACGTGATACGTTCTTAACCAATAAGAAACAGGAATAAATGAACTTTGACACTCAGTATATTATAAAATAGTATTAATTAGGCCGGCCAAATATGAAATTTTTTTATTAAAATCTCGAGAATCATTAATAAATCGTGAGCAAAACACAAAAGAAAATCATAGCCGTGAAGGAGTCTTTATTTCTCACACGCACACAACTTGCAGCTACCCTAATTTATGAATTTAGATTAAAATATCTCGAGAATTAAACAACACGTAAGGAATGTGTAAATTCTTAAAGCTCTTTCGAACAATAAAAATTAATATCTCGCACTAATCTCTCTCAAAAGCTCTCTCAAATTTATTGCCGATATCTCTTTGAGAATTACTGTGCACGTGAAATGTAACTTATATCAAAACTAGCTTACTTCAAGCTGTTTGGGAATCAAGATTTTACGTGTCAACGAGATCAAATATGAATCTAAGATGGCAGACAGCGCATTAAATTTCTATCTTTACGACCAACTCCCCAACGAAAGGCTTTAATTCGCTCGAAAGTCGAATTTTGTTTTTTTTTATTGTTTCAGGTAGTGAAAGATCCTGTGTGCTTTTTACAGTACTACCGACACTAGCAACGTTAGTGCGAGATGTTAATTTTTATTGAAACAAAAGCTGAACTGCTAAAAAAATGGAAACGACAAGATAAAATAAAAAAACTTACTTTCACTCTATCTTTGGATCTTCTTGGCTTCGGTTGTTCTCGTTTCATCATGCTGTTTATGGTTTCATCTGGTTGGCGCACTCTCTTCATGGAGCATCAAGGCGGTCCAGTAGGTAACTAGCTCACTCGTGTCCAGTCAACCAACATAAAATAAGGAGAAAATTAATGTTACAAAATATTTTAGAATATAGGACACTAAGCTTTAATTGAATTGACTTTAACAAACCGTACATTGTGATAGTATTTGCATCTTAACATCTGATGGAGACGGCTTGTGATTTACTTCTTATGTCGATATGAATTCTTTCCCATCTTGTTGCATCATTAGTTGATGGTTGTTGTATTCACTTTTTACTTGGCATTCTTTGAAAAAAAAATTACGATGTTCAGAAAACTGTTTACAAGATAAGCAAAGAAAACTACGTTCACAAGCATTAGAGAGGACTAAGTAATTATAATAGGCGTGACAGGTCACAGAGGTTAGTCGACGAAGAAACTCATGGACAAATTCCCGGCATGATGATACCCCGATAGCAAGAAATACAGCAAGTGTAGAACGTGTACGTGTGAGCTTAAACTGTATGTATGCAACTCCAAGAAAAGCGCAACACAAAATGGCGGAATTTAAAGACATTTCTGGTGTCATTTCCAGTTCCCTAACTTTCGCGGACAAATATATTTATATATTTTTCTCAAATTTTTTTGAAGTAAATCTAGATGGATTTTGTGAATAAACAAATTAAAAAAAGTATTGCCCACGTTAGGAAACTAGAACGGGCGCCCAAGAATGCCCACAATTTCTCCAATCTGGATTATATTTATTGATTGCGCAAATGACTGATAAAAAATAAGAGAGTAATAAAATACCAAATGGTTTCCTCTTCAAGATAGTGTCATACATGCGCGCGGCATTTCGGGATATTTGGGAAAACTCGTGTTGAAGTTGAACCTAAGGCAACATGCCAAGTACATGGATGACGCTATCCTGCTCAGGAAACTATTTAGTAATTGTCTTACAAAATGATGACAGTGAAACACAAGTCAACGCCACGGCATTTAAATTTCTCGTGTAGGATTGTTTGATCCTGCACAGTAATAGCCAAGTGGCGCAATCGTCAGAGCAAACGCCTATCACATGTGAGGTCGTGGGTTCAATCCTTACTTCAGACTCGTGACACCCATGTGAGGAGTTAGTCAGTCGTGGGTTTATTCCGGGTACTCCGGTTTGCGAATGTTGACTGGATGGTTAAAATTGTAAAATATCAGTAATCACCGGAACACGGGTACTTAACTAAACTGCTGACGATGAGGCGGAACTCATAATGAATTAATGAAAATGTGTTTCACTGTAGTTATCATATAATGTAATTGCCAAGCTGAATGAATAATTCTCCAGTAACTACGTCATATGAATAACTTACAATTATGAGAGTAGTGGGGGGGGGGGGGGGCAGCATAAAGATTGAAGTAGTGTCAAGGAAGGGGTACTACCCTGACGGGTACTAGGCGAAGAAGTAGAGTAAACAGGAGGAAGAAGATTAAATTGGAGTAAATAAGGGGGATTGGGGTAAAGAAGGGGAGAAGCAGGATAAAGAAACCAGTGGAAGGGGGTGCTATCCTGGAAGGAGTACCCGGGAAAGAAGAGGGTGAACAGGAGGAAAAGTAGATTGGAGAAAAGAAAGGGGAAATTAAACGGATCAGGAAATTCAGACTTGCAATTCAAATGAAAGGCAGCTCATTGGTCATGTAAACACTCGTTGAATCATGGTTCTCGCTTGCCTTTAGCTTGGAATCATCTTTGAATTTGAACTGAAAGTCTGAATTTGCATGTTTCTTGTATAGAGTGCAGTGTATCAGAACAGAAGAGGTTTTGAAGAAAAAGAAAGAAAGAATAAAAGTAAGTTAAAATTTGTAAAGAATAATGAAGAAACTATTGGTACAGCACTTGATACATGATGATAATCATCATTATAAACTCTCTATTAATCCGGGGGGGGGGGGGTATAATAGAGAATTTGCAATGATAGTAAGTATATTGTAATATTTGGGTTTTTACCACTAAATCCTCTTGAAAGTTCTTTTTGGCTGTGGCTTCTCTCATCACAGTTGTCTGTGCTTGTCTTGCAAAATCTCTGGAATATCTATAACGTGAAGGTCAATATTTAAGATTAGAAAAATAGAAACCGTAAAATAGAAAGAAATTTAAATCGTGGCGAATACTTTTTACGGTCTTGCTGGCATGACAAAAAGAGAGTATAGATTTATAAGATCATGTTGATTTATCCTTTATCTGAACTATATTTAACTTAGATTTTAAAATAGATTTCACCCTGGTAAGCAGACCGAATGGGTTTTCAAACAAGATAACATTTAATGACTAAAACGTGCACAGAATAGTTAGAGAATGCTTACATGTCGAATAAAAATCCAATACTTTTAATGTCCAACTACACAATAGCGATTTTCGTTGCATTTCTAGACTGGAGAAGAAGACGACGCCATTTTGATTTTGATTTCTCCCGACAACGGCAGATTTGTCTTCGCAATTTTTTTCCATTTCTTCGTCGTTTTAGCTCCAATTTGCTCGTTGTGTTTCTTTCGTACCTTCCTCGCCATTTCCGTACAACCAATGGACATTTATACTCAAGATTAAGACTGTATTGAGACTTTCAAAATGTTCGTCAGGAGACATAAAAATCGAAGCTTCTTCTTCGGGTTGCAGAAGCAAATGACGTCAGACGACCTTTGTCCGCCAGCAAATACCCGTATGTATAACATTCAATGATCTTTTTAGGAAGCTGAAAATCAGTTTTTATTGCGCGAACGAAATGTTTTTGCCATTATTTCTTACTCAGGTCTTTGTTCTACTACTTTACTTCCAGTTTAGTTAGGTAACTTGCCAAAAGAAACGCCTGTAAGGGACAATTTTGCATTTTTTTTTTATTTCGATGCTGATGAAGAAGAGAAGACTCGTTAGAGCTTTCATTGGCAAATATCTTTCCCTCCGTGGCCGAGAGGTAAAGACAACTGTCTTGACTTCGATTTTGGGTGGATCGAGGACCGGTCCAGTTCAACTGAGTTTGGTAAGAATTTAATTCTGATCGGTGCTCGATCCACCCAAAACTGAATTCAAAGCTGGGCGTGGAGTGCAGGAAAACACTAGGCAGTACCGCGAGACCAAGGAGGCAAACGTTATTTTCCTAGTGTTGTTAACTAATATTTAAGCAAATTTCATTAACTTGACTGTTGGGGACAGACCTGTAGGGTTGGTGCATTGAAGACTTCTCGTCGTTATTTCCCTTCGTTCAAGAAGACAAGTTGTCTTCATCGAGAAATAACGACGAAAAGACTTCAAGACACCACTAAACCACTACACTTTGAAGCTACAGTGTAGTGGTTTAGCTAGCTAAACCACTACACTGTGCCAATAATATATGGCTGACTTCTTCCTAACGCTTACGGTACGACCATGGATGCGCAAAGATGCGCAAACACATTAAAGCCTTGAAAGCAAGTGTTTTCTTTTAGGAAAGAATCAAGGACGACAACGCTTACTAAATCAAAGCCGTCTAGTCATGTTTTAAGTACTTCAGCTATGTTAAACGATCTTCTACCAGATCTTTGCAAGAGGAAAAGTAAAATTTTGCATCATTATTATTAACTTTCCGTCAGTCGTTTCTTTCTTGATCGAGCATTATATGCCATTGTGTTCAGTGTCCTTGATATAGGAGCCATATACTTATGGCCTTGGGTTTAATTCCCAAACACTGAATGGCAGTGTTTTGCTCTTCCAATGAGATAACAAGATGGCACTGTAGAACGCGTGGTTTTATATAAGCTACGAGCGTCAAGATATCCTTGATAGGTAACTATTGATCCTACAATGGACACTTATGTTCACTGCCAATAGGAACGTTTCCAACTCACAGCTTGTACATGATGGATTTTATAGGTTGTGTCACAAGGAAACTGCAGTTCGGTCGTAAAATCAACTTGTTTTCAAGGTTGCCGGGTTTTAAACATTACTGACACTGTTAATGTTGTAGCTCGGAATTGTAAAACAACGGCGGCAATGCAGTTTTCTTGTGCCATAACCATATAAGCTACGACCGCCAAGCTTTATCCTTGATAGGAAAGAATTGATCCCACCAACGACATTTGTATTCTCTACCGATAGGAACGTTTGAGACTTACAGCTTGTACATAACGCATTTTATCGGTGAGTCGTAAAACCAACCTGTTACTGCTCAGCAAACTACCATTTCCCTCGATCAACGATAGTCGATGAAGCTTGGCGCTCGAGTTGTTCAGCTAAGTTAAACGATCTTTTATGGCGAGGTCTTTTCAAGAAGGCATGAAGCATAGATGCGCAAACACTGTACAGCCTGTAAAGAATATGTCTTCTTTCGGGAAAGAGTCAAAGACGATAACGCTTATTAAATCAAAACTGTGTAGGCATGTTTTAAGTTGCTCAGCTATGTTTAACGATCTTTTATGTCCAGGCCTTTGCAAGAAGGAAAGTCGAAGTTTGCATATACTATTGACTTTCCGTCGGTCGTTTCTTTCTTGATCGAGCTTTATATGTCATTGTGTTCAGTGTCCTTGATATAGGAGTCATGTATTTATGGCCTTGGGTTTGATTCCCAAACACTGCATGGCAGTCTTCAGCTCTTTCAAGTAATAAGATAACTTTGGAACAAGATGGCAATGCGTTATTTACTATATGCCTGGTCATGCTGTAACTAATCATGTAGTATATTCTACAAACCTTAACTCAGAACGTTGGCTGTCAGTTTCTATTCGTGGTTGCTTTGAAACATTGCAGATACTGCTAACCTGGCTATAACCTGTAAAATGCTTGGTTTTACACAACCTACGAGCGCCAAGCTTCATCGACTATCGTTGATCGAGGGAACTGGTAGTTTGCTGAGCAGTAACAGGTTGGTTTTACGACTCACCGATAAAATGCGTTATGTACAAGCTGTAAGTCTCAAACGTTCCTATCGGTAGAGAATACAAATGTCGTTGGTGGGATCAATTGTTTCCTATCAAGGATAAAGCTTGGCGGTCGTAGCTTATATAAATGATAAAACCACCCATTTCACAGGTTATGGCACAAGAAAACTGCATTGCCGCCGTTGTTTTACAATTCCGAGCTACAACATTAACAGTGTCAGTAATGTTTAAAACCCGGCAACCTTGAAAACAAGTTGATTTTACGACCGAACTGCAGTTTCCTTGTGACACAACCTATAAAATCCATCATGTACAAGCTGTGAGTTGGAAACGTTCCTATTGGCAGTGAACATAAGTGTCCATTGTAGGATCAATAGTTACCTATCAAGGATATCTTGACGCTCGTAGCTTATATAAAACCACGCGTTCTACAGTGCCATCTTGTTATCTCATTGGAAGAGCAAAACACTGCCATTCAGTGTTTGGGAATTAAACCCAAGGCCATAAGTATATGGCTCCTATATCAAGGACACTGAACACAATGGCATATAATGCTCGATCAAGAAAGAAACGACTGACGGAAAGTTAATAATAATGATGCAAAATTTTACTTTTCCTCTTGCAAAGATCTGGTAGAAGATCGTTTAACATAGCTGAAGTACTTAAAACATGACTAGACGGCTTTGATTTAGTAAGCGTTGTCGTCCTTGATTCTTTCCTAAAAGAAAACACTTGCTTTCAAGGCTTTAATGTGTTTGCGCATCTTTGCGCATCCATGGTCGTACCGTAAGCGTTAGGAAGAAGTCAGCCATATATTATTGGCACAGTGTAGTGGTTTAGCTAGCTAAACCACTACACTGTAGCTTCAAAGTGTAGTGGTTTAGTGGTGTCTTGAAGTCTTTTCGTCGTTATTTCTCGATGAAGACAACTTGTCTTCTTGAACGAAGGGAAATAACGACGAGAAGTCTTCAATGCACCAACCCTACAGGTCTGTCCCCAACAGTCAAGTTAATGAAATTTGCTTAAATATTAGTTAACAACACTAGGAAAATAACGTTTGCCTCCTTGGTCTCGCGGTACTGCCTAGTGTTTTCCTGCACTCCACGCCCAGCTTTGAATTCAGTTTTGGGTGGATCGAGCACCGATCAGAATTAAATTCTTACCAAACTCAGTTGAACTGGACCGGTCCTCGATCCACCCAAAATCGAAGTCAAGACAGTTGTCTTTACCTCTCGGCCACGGAGGGAAAGATATTTGCCAATGAAAGCTCTAACGAGTCTTCTCTTCTTCATTAGCATCGAAATAAAAAAAAAATGCAAAATTGTCCCTTACAGGCGTTTCTTTTGGCAAGTTACCTAACTAAACTGGAAGTAAAGTAGTAGAACAAAGACCTGAGTAAGAAATAATGGCAAAAACATTTCGTTCGCGCAATAAAAACTGATTTTCAGCTTCCTAAAAAGATCATTGAATGTTATACATACGGGTATTTGCTGGCGGACAAAGGTCGTCTGACGTCATTTGCTTCTGCAACCCGAAGAAGAAGCTTCGATTTTTATGTCTCCTGACGAACATTTTGAAAGTCTCAATACAGTCTTAATCTTGAGTATAAATGTCCATTGGTTGTACGGAAATGGCGAGGAAGGTACGAAAGAAACACAACGAGCAAATTGGAGCTAAAACGACGAAGAAATGGAAAAAAATTGCGAAGACAAATCTGCCGTTGTCGGGAGAAATCAAAATCAAAATGGCGTCGTCTTCTTCTCCAGTCTAGAAATGCAACGAAAATCGCTATTGTGTAGTTGGACATTAAAAGTATTGGATTTTTATTCGACATGTAAGCATTCTCTAACTATTCTGTGCACGTTTTAGTCATTAAATGTTATCTTGTTTGAAAACCCATTCGGTCTGCTTACCAGGGTGAAATCTATTTTAAAATCTAAGTTAAATATAGTTCAGATAAAGGATAAATCAACATGATCTTATAAATCTATACTCTCTTTTTGTCATGCCAGCAAGACCGTAAAAAGTATTCGCCACG
This sequence comes from Muricea muricata, assembly GCA_963855995.1. Classification (NCBI taxonomy): domain Eukaryota; kingdom Metazoa; phylum Cnidaria; class Anthozoa; order Malacalcyonacea; family Plexauridae; genus Muricea; species Muricea muricata. The sequence goes on from OY979727.1 coordinate 4,309,050, forward strand.
ATTTAAATTTCTTTCTATTTTACGGTTTCTATTTTTCTAATCTTAAATATTGACCTTCACGTTATAGATATTCCAGAGATTTTGCAAGACAAGCACAGACAACTGTGATGAGAGAAGCCACAGCCAAAAAGAACTTTCAAGAGGATTTAGTGGTAAAAACCCAAATATTACAATATACTTACTATCATTGCAAATTCTCTATTATACCCCCCCCCCCCGGATTAATAGAGAGTTTATAATGATGATTATCATCATGTATCAAGTGCTGTACCAATAGTTTCTTCATTATTCTTTACAAATTTTAACTTACTTTTATTCTTTCTTTCTTTTTCTTCAAAACCTCTTCTGTTCTGATACACTGCACTCTATACAAGAAACATGCAAATTCAGACTTTCAGTTCAAATTCAAAGATGATTCCAAGCTAAAGGCAAGCGAGAACCATGATTCAACGAGTGTTTACATGACCAATGAGCTGCCTTTCATTTGAATTGCAAGTCTGAATTTCCTGATCCGTTTAATTTCCCCTTTCTTTTCTCCAATCTACTTTTCCTCCTGTTCACCCTCTTCTTTCCCGGGTACTCCTTCCAGGATAGCACCCCCTTCCACTGGTTTCTTTATCCTGCTTCTCCCCTTCTTTACCCCAATCCCCCTTATTTACTCCAATTTAATCTTCTTCCTCCTGTTTACTCTACTTCTTCGCCTAGTACCCGTCAGGGTAGTACCCCTTCCTTGACACTACTTCAATCTTTATGCTGCCCCCCCCCCCCCCCCCACTACTCTCATAATTGTAAGTTATTCATATGACGTAGTTACTGGAGAATTATTCATTCAGCTTGGCAATTACATTATATGATAACTACAGTGAAACACATTTTCATTAATTCATTATGAGTTCCGCCTCATCGTCAGCAGTTTAGTTAAGTACCCGTGTTCCGGTGATTACTGATATTTTACAATTTTAACCATCCAGTCAACATTCGCAAACCGGAGTACCCGGAATAAACCCACGACTGACTAACTCCTCACATGGGTGTCACGAGTCTGAAGTAAGGATTGAACCCACGACCTCACATGTGATAGGCGTTTGCTCTGACGATTGCGCCACTTGGCTATTACTGTGCAGGATCAAACAATCCTACACGAGAAATTTAAATGCCGTGGCGTTGACTTGTGTTTCACTGTCATCATTTTGTAAGACAATTACTAAATAGTTTCCTGAGCAGGATAGCGTCATCCATGTACTTGGCATGTTGCCTTAGGTTCAACTTCAACACGAGTTTTCCCAAATATCCCGAAATGCCGCGCGCATGTATGACACTATCTTGAAGAGGAAACCATTTGGTATTTTATTACTCTCTTATTTTTTATCAGTCATTTGCGCAATCAATAAATATAATCCAGATTGGAGAAATTGTGGGCATTCTTGGGCGCCCGTTCTAGTTTCCTAACGTGGGCAATACTTTTTTTAATTTGTTTATTCACAAAATCCATCTAGATTTACTTCAAAAAAATTTGAGAAAAATATATAAATATATTTGTCCGCGAAAGTTAGGGAACTGGAAATGACACCAGAAATGTCTTTAAATTCCGCCATTTTGTGTTGCGCTTTTCTTGGAGTTGCATACATACAGTTTAAGCTCACACGTACACGTTCTACACTTGCTGTATTTCTTGCTATCGGGGTATCATCATGCCGGGAATTTGTCCATGAGTTTCTTCGTCGACTAACCTCTGTGACCTGTCACGCCTATTATAATTACTTAGTCCTCTCTAATGCTTGTGAACGTAGTTTTCTTTGCTTATCTTGTAAACAGTTTTCTGAACATCGTAATTTTTTTTTCAAAGAATGCCAAGTAAAAAGTGAATACAACAACCATCAACTAATGATGCAACAAGATGGGAAAGAATTCATATCGACATAAGAAGTAAATCACAAGCCGTCTCCATCAGATGTTAAGATGCAAATACTATCACAATGTACGGTTTGTTAAAGTCAATTCAATTAAAGCTTAGTGTCCTATATTCTAAAATATTTTGTAACATTAATTTTCTCCTTATTTTATGTTGCTTGACTGGACACGAGTGAGCTAGTTACCTACTGGACCGCCTTGATGCTCCATGAAGAGAGTGCGCCAACCAGATGAAACCATAAACAGCATGATGAAACGAGAACAACCGAAGCCAAGAAGATCCAAAGATAGAGTGAAAGTAAGTTTTTTTATTTTATCTTGTCGTTTCCATTTTTTTAGCAGTTCAGCTTTTGTTTCAATAAAAATTAACATCTCGCACTAACGTTGCTAGTGTCGGTAGTACTGTAAAAAGCACACAGGATCTTTCACTACCTGAAACAATAAAAAAAAACAAAATTCGACTTTCGAGCGAATTAAAGCCTTTCGTTGGGGAGTTGGTCGTAAAGATAGAAATTTAATGCGCTGTCTGCCATCTTAGATTCATATTTGATCTCGTTGACACGTAAAATCTTGATTCCCAAACAGCTTGAAGTAAGCTAGTTTTGATGTAAGTTACATTTCACGTGCACAGTAATTCTCAAAGAGATATCGGCAATAAATTTGAGAGAGCTTTTGAGAGAGATTAGTGCGAGATATTAATTTTTATTGTTCGAAAGAGCTTTAAGAATTTACACATTCCTTACGTGTTGTTTAATTCTCGAGATATTTTAATCTAAATTCATAAATTAGGGTAGCTGCAAGTTGTGTGCGTGTGAGAAATAAAGACTCCTTCACGGCTATGATTTTCTTTTGTGTTTTGCTCACGATTTATTAATGATTCTCGAGATTTTAATAAAAAAATTTCATATTAACAGCTTACACAATAATTTGGCCGGCCTAATTAATACTATTTTATAATATACTGAGTGTCAAAGTTCATTTATTCCTGTTTCTTATTGGTTAAGAACGTATCACGTGATAGTGGAGAAATTCTATTGTCTCCCTGGCAACGTAGCTAAGCGGTGGACATTACTTTTATTCACCGGTAGACAACAAATCCACAAAGCCTCACGTAGCCATGTCAGGTAAAAGGTAATCCTTTTTACACATGTTTGATTGATTTGTGGTACTTTTCTTCTCTTTTGGCACTCAGTATATAATAAAATACTTATTGACTGAGACCTCGGGAAAGCAGTATGTTTTGTGGACCCTCGACATCGACAGTCTCTGGTCCACAAAACATACTGTTTCCCTCGGTCTCAGTCAATAAGTGTTAATTACTATACATTGCAGTTGTTTTATGCGTTGTGATTGGTCAGTTGTATGCAGATAAATGCGACTATCACACAATCTGCAGATAACTCAGTCATACAATAAGAATACATAGAAGGGCCACTCAGCAGTGCAACATGTCACACTATGTTTATGCAGTTTACTGGCTGCCACCAGCCAGTTCAGCATTCCTATTGGCCAGAAAATGCAATTGACTGGCTGAGAAAATGCTAATAACGTGCGTAATGCGACATGCGCGGCTTCAAAAACTCCAAAGGCTCCGACGCGAGTGGCCCTTCTATGTATTCTTATTCTATGGCTCAGTTATCTGCTAGCAGATAACTGAGTTATCTGCATGTTGAGCCTACGGTGCAGATTATTACAGTATGCGGTATTCGTTGGCATCAATGGTTGGCATGGCAACAACATTTTTTCGATATTTTCTGTTTCATGTTATGGCATCTTGCTTTTTAAGCTCTTCCGAAGGCGAAATTCGTCAATTGCTCGAGGAAAAAGACTTACAATGTATAATAAAGCAATTATCGGATTCGGTTTTTGTGATATGCAAAATTATCAATGTCTTGGTAAGAGTTATCTGACTCGCCTTCGGCTCGGCTGATAACTCTTACCTCGACATTGATCATTTCGCATATCACAAAAACCTCATCCAATAAGTGCTTAATATGTTATAGTTTACTTATTAAGCTTTGTGGAAACACCACGTAAATTTATTATTGCAATAATAAATTTACGTGGTGTTTCCACAAAGCTTAATAAGTATATTGTATTCACCATGCAAACGTACAAGAAACTTATCATGTTATAGTTTATAAATTATTCGTAACTATCATCTCATGACTTAATTCTTTCTACTATTGCAAAGGGTGATGGGATGTGAAAAAAACGCACAAGAAGAGAAAAGAATGAACGATCCTGGACGGCAAGACCCACAAAACAACAATCCACAAGAATAAGAAGACACGACATTGTAATAGAAAGTAGTGGTAATGTGCAAGTTAGTAGAAAACAAGATACTTATTATTGAGGGATCAAAGAGGATTTAATAGATATTTCTCGTTAATGAAAAAGAAAAGACAGCAAATTAAGTGAAAAAAATTGGATTGAAATAACATTGATATCAAATACATTCAACAAAATAATTAAATAGAATATCTAGGAGTTTGGCAGTCAATTTTCGAGTCAAAAACAGGTAAAAATATGGTAAATGTCGACAATATTTTTTAAAGAAACAATACCTTAACGCCTGGAAATTTCGTCTCTAACATTTGGATTTGGATATTTCTAAAAACAAAACAAAATAACATGTAGGATTGAACGTTATTTTGTTTTCGTTAAGTTTCGTAATAATGCCACTAAATTATAGTTGATGCATTTTGTCACTATTCTTGGTTTGCACATGCCGTCATTTCGTGTGATTGGGCGCCATCTTGGTTGACTCTGCAGATTACTTCAGCTGTTTACAGCGAAACACTAGTGTCAATTTACTATTTCATCGTTAGTTTTAGCGTATTATGAATGATACTTTAAAGATGTATGGCTCGATAGGATCAGATATAATGAATAGATACTTTGTGGTTGCCATGTGTTTCAAACGTCAACAAAGATGGCGTCGATTGTAAACGATCAATTCCGTCGTTCTACCTTTAAAGAATGTGTTCTCTGGTTAAAAAGCGAGAAAATGTGACTTGTATTCCAATTCACCGTAGCAAAACAGATGGTGGCATGTCGATTTTACCAGAATTTAATGCGGGTATCAATCAAGAATACCAGTGAAATGATATTTAAGATAAGCTAATGGACGGAATTTTAACACAAGTGACAAAATAACCTATCTGTCTGTTCCTCAAACGAGGTTAATTTACCTTAAGTTTTTAAACGATTTCAGACCGCAAGGCATTCTGGTAAAATCAACACCCGCCATCTTTTTGCTACATTAAATTCCCAAGGGAATATATCATTTCTTTGTTTCTTAGCTAATTTGGTTCATACATCCATGCAAATCAGTAGGATCATTATATTTTTTTGTGCATTTTAAATTCCCATGGGAATACGGCATGCTTTGTTTCAATGGTGATGCGTCTGTTTATGGTAATTACTGCATAATGCGAATCCTCTTTGATTATTAATATGATAAGTATCTTGGTGCTTTCAGATTTGTTTTGGTAAGCAGGAACAATGAAGTCATTGTTTGTGTACACTAAAGCAAATTACGAAGGTGGTTTGAGAGCAGCTGCGAGGTACCATGCAAATGAAGGCGTTTCGGTTAAATAAGTGTGAGAATTACGGCATTAAAAATTGCATGTCATCTACACTTAAGGATATAAGTTGCCGAAAAAAAAAAACAACTTTAGTGAATCTGTTGAGTTTCAATTGCTTTTTATTTTTGCCTAATTCTCATGCTTATTTGACCCAGCCTTGGACTTTGGTAAGTATCAGGGGCCGGTTGTATCAAAGGCGTTTAGCTTAAACGGTGGATAAGTCAAAAATATGAAACACGTTTCCATGTTGTATAAACAAACCAGCTGAAGTTATTTGACCTGAGAAGAACAATTATATATAAAACTAAATATTTATTCTATTTCAACTCATAATTTCGGTTCCGTACTAGGTGTAAAACTGATTTTTAAATTTCACTTATCCACCGTTTAAGCTAAACGCCTTTGATACAACCGGCCCCAGGTTTATATTTACTCCGGAACAGTTAACACAACGAAAAGCCCATGCCCATTCAGCTAAGGTTTTACGTTTGAAAATTCAATCAAAAACTCAGTCTAAGTGGGTTTAAGTAGCTAGAGATAACGTAATTTATCTTTTTATTTTGCTTTTTTGTTTATAACGTAATTTATTAGCTAAATGTATGGACTGCGAGGGTGTGCGCCGTGTGTAAGTTGCATGGGGTTAGGTTTATTAAAGGAATTAAAATTTTTGAAAGTATGCTTAAAAACCAAAATCTGTCGTCACTTCTAACAAAACAGTTAAGAGTAGGTTTCAACATCAACTAAATTGATCTATACTATTAACTAAGAAAAATGCGAATTAAGTTTTATATTTTGCAAGCAAATTTTAAATAGAATTCTCACCTGTTTTTATGTACGAGCTTTTTCTGTTTACGTTTGATCTAAAATATCCAAATAAATTGCATTTAAAATGCATACTTTACCGAAATTTTAACTCTTTTAATTTTCGAAATTGGGTGGCAGTCGGGGTGGTGGTGGTGCATGCGGGTTTATCAGCTGTGAGTGACTGTGCGATGGTGAGGAAAGTGAAGGTAACGAATGGAATGCAGGAGCTTAGAACTGAGGAAGACAGCTTAGAACTGAGGCAGGTAGGCAGTTGGTAGGATCAGCGGGGGGCACTTGACATTTTGGCTTTGGGAATCAAATTTGCATGCTAAGTACTTAAGTCACTAACGTTTGTTGTTTTAATTTGTTAGGTACGCGCGGCTGCTCTCTAGGGAAGATCAACTTAGCAATTGTATTAGCACTTGCAAAGTTGGTCTTCTCTTTGCCGGCTACCCCGGCCAGTTCTCCGAGTGCTACTTCCACCGTGAATAAGTAGAAGTACTAGTACTACATGTATAAGTACTTCTACTTAGGTGGAAGTGGCACTTGGGGAGCTGGCCGGGGTAGGGGGATTTTTTTTATTCAATTTCTCAATTCCCATGGGAATTGAATTTTTAATTAAAAAGGGGTCACAAGTAAATTTTGTAAACAATTTATTGAAAAAATTTGTAAAGATTACATACAATTTGAATAACAATAAAAAGAGATTAACTACCACACATTGTACTTATTAAAATAACAACAGAAGAAAACAGAACATGGCAGAGAGAACAATAACGCAAGTGAATGAACAAAGTCCTAAAAAACTTGGGTCTTTTCAACGTAAGTAAATGTTTATACTTCAAAATATATTATAACAATGAAACAACTTGAAGTGATAAATTTTGAGAGTTTTGCAAAGGTTTACCCAGCATATAACGAGTTGTTTCACAATTACAAAGAAAAACATGTGGCTCAAAACATGCAACTGATAGAGATGACGAGAAGGCTTAACAAGTCTAAGTAGAAAGGTTTTCAAAAGTTAGTCACATTTTTATAACCATATGTAACTACCCTGTCAACTCTCCCAGTGGGAAGAACCGGAGTACCCGGAGAAAACCCACGAGTTTTGGCGGAGCGTTGACCAACGCTTTTTCAAATACAGCCAGCCTCACAGAAGAAAGGTATTTTTGTCAAAAGAAAAATATTATTTTTAATCAATTGTGCTTTTATAAGTCAGAAAAAATACATGCACGAATTACCAACGAATTTTGATGGCTTTGAGACATGTAACGTGGGCACATAATTCTTCCTAAAAATACTTTTTTGTACTCGAAACAACCCTTCAAAACGTCGAAAAACAACGAAGAAACGATTTTTTTATAAATTCCAAATTGACCAAGCTGTAATGTTCGGAGCCACATTTTTCTTATTGCGTTTCTAACCTGACAATGTGAAATGCACTAAACATTGCTATCTTTATTTTTTTTTAACAAAAAATTCAAAAATACATAGAATAAAAACCAAGCATTTTTAGAATATTGTGTGTAGCACGACATTTTTCAGAAACCAATCTCTTACACTTTTCTTTGCATAACATCTCATTTTTCTGGTGGGCACAAGAACAGAAGCTTTTTGTTCAAATTGTGATAATTTATTTGAGATAACTTTGGGCAAAATTCTATTTTTCATTGAAAACAGCCGAAAAATCAATGCTTTGGCTTTGCCCAGCAACTAATGAAGTCACTCGATAGTGAAGTTGCTTTATATACAATTGATAGTTTCAGTGTTAAAGAGACCAAAATAAAAGTAGAAATACATAACTTAGATTGATCTTGGATTGAAAAGTAAAAAATTTATTCGAAGAATCAATTTAAATTTAGTCTTTTTGGAAGGTACCATTGTCAGGTTAGGAACATATCTCTTTGAAGTATAAATTCATCTTTACTTACTTGTTGAAAAGACTATATTCAAGAGCCATGTAAACCTGTTTTCTTATATTATTATTACCACGCAAGTATTACAAAGTGGAATATTTGAAATGTAAACTTGAACTGAAGCAAAGGAAATGCACATACAAATTCAGAAATATTTCAATTGCCAAAATACAAATTCACCACAACCAAACAATATAAAAAGTTCCAGTAGGCAATATGTTGTAATTTTAATTAAGAAACTTATAAAGTAATAAATCATACAGGAAACACAAAAGAAATCATTTTCTCATCTTACAGAATCGGTATTTTCAAAATCACTTTGCTATAGATCTGATGTATAAAATTGACGAGTTTCACAAGCCATTTACAACATTCGCATCTGTCTATGTCAGATATCTCGCCTTCAGCTTGGGTTTCTATATCCGATACAACCCGGTCACTTGTATTGTAAATAGTACAAATCAAAATTGTTATCAAATCAAAGTCTCAAACTAATTTAAATTATTCTACTCCATATAATGCCAGACAGTTTTACTTTTTCTCAGGAAAGACCTTATGTTCAACAAGGTAAATTTGGCATGTTAATTAAGAAGTCTGTAAAATTTGAAATTGCATAGTATCAACTAAAAGCTTCATGTGACTTAAAACTTTTTCAAGTCGATGTAATACGAAGAACTCTGGTAAAGTATTTACTGTATCCAGGCATCAATAGAAAACTTTTAAAATTAAAAATTGTAGTTACTTATACTTATTATTGGCCAACATCTGTACTGCTTGTTTATCTAGAAAATCTGGCATACTGTCAATTTTTTTAGTCCAAGGAAACTTTTTTACTCTTAAATTCTTACATCCGCCACATCTTTTCTTTGCTAATAAAAAGAGCCCACAGAATTTATTTGGCAAGTTGTGGTTTTCTTTTTCATTTAAGATATGTAATTAATTGATAAAGTTAAAGAACAACTGCATCAGTTCATCTCAATTCCAAACAAGTTCCACTTTGTAAACAAAAGACAATATGCTAGCTTATTTTGTCCTTAATAAGTAGTTCATCTTAAAGTTTGAAAGTCAACATTCTAGTACAAAATCACAAAGTCTGTATCTAAGATAAATTACCAGTAGTATAAAATATTACAAAGTATTTTTTTAACTTTAAAGGGTCCAATATAACATTGAGAACTATTGTGATTTTCAAATGAACTTTCCAAACTTTCAAATGAACACTCAAAGCCAGCTTAAACAAAAGATGATTGAGATAGTAAACCAGGAAATAACATAGGTGTTGTAATTTTTTATCAAAAATATGATATAGTGCATATAACAGAAACATTTCAATTAAAAAGTAGAAATATATTTCCTGTGGTTAGTTTTAATTGCTATATATATTGAAATTTTAGTATAATAATGGATGTTTTTGTTTCTGGCAAAGTCACCTCAATCTCCTTATGTTTAACCAACATTCCAAAGTCAAATAATGACAAACACGAATGATTAAACACAAATTTATATTTTAATGGGTAAAAATAAATATGTCCAAATTAGTATAATCATGCATATAGGTCTAGTAGGGTACCAATTTTTAGAAACAGAATTGTGTTGTTTAGAGGCATAACATATAAAATTGCTAGATTTGATATTTCAGTTTTTTAAGAAAGCCTTTTGTATGTGTTTTCATGAACTCTTGGGCCATAATTCAATTGATTTGAACCAAATAAGATTCTAACTTTCTTTTAAAACACAGTTCATCATTATTTGACTTTTTCTAAGATTAAAATGCTTCTGGAGCACATGAGATTCCACGGTATGTGTACCCACAAAATAATCGTCAAATTAGGTGAGAATGAAACCGTCATGTCCAAAATTATACCGTCCCAAATTGTCCCATATTCAATATTGTACATGCAATATTCCAATACCTTTAACAATTTCATTTTTCATAATCTTCCAGTTGTTGAGAGGAGGTTAAGCATTTTGTCGATCTACAAACAAATTTCAAAGAATTCTATTGAAGATAGATAACTGAAATGGTAAACAAACTGCAAAAGATAACAATGCAAGTGGTTGTGTAAAAACTAAAGACCACGTAAAGTCGGCCATTCTGTACAGTGTTTGGATTTGACAGTTTGAATTTTAATTGCCTCAAGAAAAGTCTAAAAGGCATTAAAAACATAACATTCCTTGTTCTTTTTTAACATCCCGACCTTGCACGACTCCCACATCCTGCTCCGTCTCCTCCTATCCACCTCCCACCCTCAAGGCCCTGTCACACGGTGCAATTTTTCTTGCACTTGTAACTGCTCCGTCTCCTTCTCTATCCACCTCTTACCCTTAAGGCCCTGTCACACGGTGCACTTTTCCTTGCATTCACCGTAGCAAAAAAGATGGCGACATGTCGATTTTACCAGAATGCATTGCAGGTATCAAGAAAGAATACGTGGGAAAAGATGACAAGAAACAAAGCTACTGGATTGAAATTTTAACACAAGTGTGAAAATAACCTATTGTCTTCTGTCTGTTCTTCAAAAGACGTTAATTTGCCTTTTTAAACAATTTCAGACTGCCATGCACTCTGGTAAAATCGACATTTGCCATCTTTTTTGCTACAGGGAAAATCTACTCTTAAGTAAATTTGTGACAAATGTTTGGTACGTTAAAAAACCCCAGCAAACTGTGATGGAAACTTGCATTTGCCAATTTTACATCTCCTAATAGTAGAATTGCATTTCAAGTTGCAAGAAAAATTGCATTGTGACAGGACCTTTATTCTCCAGTGTTCCCGCCAACCTGCTCCCACCATTAGATGGAAAGTCCTTTTTTCACTACATTTTAGTAATTAGGCTACCCCCCTCCTCTCACAAGTCTGTAATCGCCTGACGAAATCAATTGGTCGACAGTCCAAGGCATGTTTTGTAATCGAAATTCACAAAATTAAAATTAAATTGCCTTTTTACTCCGCCTGCCGTAGGCGAGGCGGAGTTTTAAATTCGCCCGGTTTCTGTTTTTTTTTTCGGTGTCAGGAGTCGGTGCCGCCGCTAATGGGTGATACCGCTGGGCACAAGCCGCGTGAGCCGACCTAAACACGTCGTTTAAACTCAATTTCCAGCGGAATATGTCAACAAAACACGCATTTTAACATGTATGCTAGAACATCTAAACCGCAAGAAGGTTTTACGTGCAAAAATTCTCATGTAAAATGTTTTAAAACGACAAATTCCACCGCGAAACTTTACCGAGGAGCGATGAGAGCGTGCTTCCGTCATTTTATGTTGTATTCCTACTTTTAAGGAAATTTAGAAATTTCTACACAAGAATCAAACGCAAATTCTACTGAAATATCTACATACAAAACACAATTTTTAACATGTAATAGTCAACAAAAAGGGACAGGAAGGTTCTTTATCAAAAAATTGCTCCAGAAATGTTTTAAAACGGCAAATAAAAGGTAAGAGACATTTTACATTCCAATTCCAGAAATACATATGTTAGTCTAAAGTTCCCAACAAATTATATCGTGGAGACTTCAGACTTAATAGCTTAGTCTAATTTTTAATTTTTGTTGTTTTTATGAGCGATTTTAATACTTGTTTTGTTAGAACGTCACGTTGAATAGTTGACTCAGAGAAAGGATTTCAAATTGGATATCACAGAAAATACAGATCACAGAAATACTTTTAAGTCGATTACTGTAAAGATTGTTGCTATAATTATTAAAATAACAAGAAAAAAACTCACATGTTTTAACTGACACCTGAAGCTTTCTGGAAGTAAATACTTTGTCAGCATGTCGAAAGTCTAACTGACAACTTGTGGGCATGTACAGGTCAAAGTCTAACCGACATCTTCTCAACAAGCCAAAAGCCTAACTGATATCTTTTCAACAAGTGAAAAGCCTTACCGACATCTTGTCAACAAGCCAAAAGGCTTACCGGCATCTTGTCAACAAGCCAAAAGCCTAACCAACATCTTTTCAACAAGCCAAAAGCCTAACTGACATCTTGTCAACAAGCCAAAAACCTAACCGACATCTTGTCAACATGCCAAAAATCTAACTAGGAGCATATCAACATGTCAAAAGTCCATTTCAAAGCTTGTCCACATATCAAAAGACTAACTCAGATCTTATCAACATGTCAAAAGTCTGCTCGAAAACTTGTCAACTAGTCAAAATCCTTACCAACATTTTATAAACATGCCAAATATTTACCTGACACCTTATCAACACATCAAATATCTAATTCAAAGCTGGTCAATATATCAAAAGGCTAGCCAACATTTTCCCAACAAATTATATCGTGGAGACTTCAGGCAGTGTGCTACAGAATAGATTTAATAAATTGATGGATTTAATAGACTGATGTATTGTATACACTTTTAGTAAAATTTTCTTTACTTCCAAAATAAAACAGCTATTTGTTGGCGGCATTATGGCAAAAGAATCTTGTTTAACATATGTACTATTAAAGTCTTTAATCTAAATTAAATTCTAAAAAATGCAATCCTACTAGGACTCTGGACAGAGTGCCTGGCAGGTCACTCAGACATTGATTTTTGGTTATCTTAGTGATTGCATAAGATGTGCTAGCAATGTCTTAAAATGCCTTGGAAGGTACCGTAATAATAATTGATTTAAAAAGGAATTAGTTGGACAGAACAGAAATAAGTGAATGTACCCCACCCCCAATGAACTCTCTAGTTACAGCCCTGCCTGGCCTTGTGCCCATTTTCGTTTGGCAGGCAGAGTGAACGCCTTAGCAGGCGTCTTGTTTGTTACATGGATTGCCAAACGTTTTTTCCATTATAAAAAGGAAAGCCAAATTAATTTTTACAAGTACATTTCTGAAGGGGGGGGGGGCGTGAGTGGAATAGACAATTTACAATAATAGTAAGTATATTGAATCATTTGGTTTTCTTACCACTGAATCCTCTTGAATGTCCTCTTTTTGGCATGCAGCGTGACTTCCGCATCACAGTTGTCACGTGGTCGTCTCCTAATATTTTTGGAGTGCCTAAAATGTAACATGAAATATGTTAAATAAAACAAAATAGGAACATTGCAAATATTTTAATTTGCCAGACAAAATTAATGTCCGAGCATTAGCCTGAATTGGTTGTAGAGCTAAATAACCCAGAATTTAAATAAAAAAATTTACCTCGAAAAGGTTCTGTTTTAATCATGTCACCAGTGTTTGATTTCGAACGGTTCTGTAACTAACGGTCCTGCTAGAGAGAGAGAGAAATAGGAACTCAGTCATATATGTATATCAGTACACTGATTTACTTAAATTTTATTAAATTTAAAGAGTGAGATTTTGTCAAACAAGAAAACATTTAACAACTACAACATACGTAGAGTAGTTAGCGAATACTTACATGCATAAAAATACAATATTGTTAATATCCAACTAGATTAGAGTCTTTTTTGATGCATCTTTAGATCGAAGATGAAGACGACGCCATTTTGATTTTGAAATTTTTCAAAGATGGCATATTTTACTTTGCAATTTTCCGCCCATTTCTTCGTCATTTTGGTTTAATTTTCGTCCACATTCCTCCACTGAATCTTGCTCGCCATGTATGTGTAATAAATTTGTATTTATTCTCGTTGTGTAAGGTAGTTTCAAGACCCGTTAATTGCACATATTTCGTGCTGGCAGACATATTTTTCCGAAGCTTCTTCTTCGACTGACGAGGAGCAAATGACGTCATTTGATCATTGTCCGCCGCTAAGTACCCGTATGTGTGGTAATTAAATCTCTATATACGAAGGTAAAATGTGATTTTTATGGCTCGGATGAAGCGATTTTACTATTATTTTTTGCCCTGATGTTTCTTTTGCCTATTTACTTCTACTTTACTTAGTTATTTCGCAAAAAAACACCTGTAAAGGCGCGTTTTTTTGTATTTTTTTTTTATTTTCATGCTGATGAGAAAGGAATGACCCGTTGGAGTTTTCACTGGCAAACATCTTTCCCTCCGTGGCGGAAAGGTAAAGGTAATTGCCTTTCGACTTGCCAAGTTGCTTGACTTTGATTTTGGGCGGATCAGGTACCGCTAAAGTCCAACTGAAGTTGCTACGAATTTAATTCTTCACTCGCTCAGTTGGATAGACCGGTCCCCGATCCAGCCAAAACTCAAGTCAAAGCTGGGCGAGGAGCGCAGGAAAACATTAGGCAGTACCGCGAGGCCAAGGAGGCAAACGTTATTTTCCTAGTGTTTTTAACTAATATTTAAACAAATTTCCTTAACTTGACTGTTGGGGACAGGCCTGTAAGGTTGGTGCCTTGAAGACTTCTCGCCGTTATTTCTCTTCGTTCAAGAAGACAAGTTGTCTTCGTCGAGAAATAACGACGAGAAGACTTCAAGGCACAACTAAACCACTACACTGTAAAACTACAGTGTAGTGGGTTAGCTGGCTAACCCACTACACTGTGCCAATTATGATATGGTGGACTTCTTCCCAAAGCTTACGGTACAAGAAGCATAGATGCGCAAAGATGCGCAAACACTTTTAAGCCTTTAAAGCAAGTGTTTTCTTTCAGGAAAGAGTCTAAAACGACAACGTTTACCAATTCAAAGCGGTATAGTCATGTTTTAAGTTGTTTAGCTATGTTTATGGCAAGGTCTTTGCCAGAAGAGAAGTCGACGTTTTGCATTATTAATAACTGTTGTGTTTTTCACTTTTTGTGGGTCTTTCTTTTTGATCGAACTTATATGCCATTGCGCTCAGTGTCTTTGATGTAAGGAGTCATTTCTTAAAGGCCTTGGGTTTAATTCCCAAACACTGAATGGCAATCTTCAGCTCTTTCAAGTCATGAGATTACATTGCAAGCAGATGGCACTACAATTTCACGCTGTAATTATTGGTAACCAACGCCGAAACAACGACAGACAAACACGTAGTATATTCTATAAGCCTTAACGCACGATTCGAATGTGCGATTCAATTGTACATCGTTTAATAGTTTACGTGTGGTACAACGTATAAAACGCATGGTTAAATACAAGCTGAGAGCGTCCGGCTTTCTGGTTGATAGGAAACTATTGATCCTAAGAATCACGCTCACATAACAGCATAAGCTCCTCATCTGAATTTACTATATCAGTAAATTCCTAAAAGCCTCTAAATTTACTCATATGATAAATTTACGACAAGTTTAAGAATGAAGCAACACGTTTGAGGAATTTTGTAATGTCGTCTATGTCTAATTGTTACGATGCATAAAAGTTGTTGTAAATTTAGAGGCATTTAAGAATTTACTGATATAGTAAATTCAGAGGAGGAGCTCATGTTGTACATAAAGATACAGTAGTTCACTACCACTGATCGAAATTACTGGATAAAGCATCCTTTTGAATTCAGTGACCCATTTTTGAAGCTAGAATATTTATAGTGAGATGATATACTAAAATCGATCAAAATTTCTGCAAATCAAATCGCGACGTGTAAATTAAAACTGACCAAATTATCAGGGAAATGTCTTTCCCATATTAACTGCGAAGACAGCTTGCCACAACTTTTCTAATGGTTTTGAGAAGGTTTAAAACACTTGATAATGAACTCATGGCGGCCATCTTGGACTATCCCCAATTCGTTATTCACAGGCAAGTTTAAAAGAAAACAGAAATTATTTGTAAAAGAAATTTCATTCACACCAATAACCTAAAACTGTAAAAACCTCTTCTACTACCTCAATAGTACCAATGTAAATTTATATGGGATAGTACAATATGGCCGCCATTGGCTTCAACTATGCATGACAGAAGCTTTATCCGATCCAGTAATTTAGATCAGTGTTCACTACCAACATGCAGGAAAGTTTTATAGGTTATATCACAAATACACTGCAGAGAAAGCTATATGCGTGTTATTGTCCTGAAACAAATCTATTACTCTTTGAGAAAACAGTTTTCTACCTATCAACCAGAGCTGCTCACAGCTTGTACATAACCAAGTATTTTATAGGCTATATCACAAGTAAACTGCAGAGCAAACCATATACATGCTGTTATCTTAAAACAAACCTTTATTCCTCAGGAAAACAGAGTAATAGGTTTGCTTTAGGACAATGACATGCATATAGTTTTCTCTGCTGTTTTCTCTCAGTTTCTATTTGTGATATAACCTATAAAACAGTGGCGGATCCAGGGTACGTCAAAATGAATTACAGCAGCTCAATTTTAAATTCAAAATAACTTTATAACAATGTCATAGGTTATGAATTTCAAAAGAATAAAATCCAACCAATGAAGTTGTTTTGGAGGTATTTTAAAATGTAAATATATCCTAGAATGAGCTGGGTAATTTATTTTGACTTACGCTAGATCCGCCACTGCATAAAATGCGTGGTCATGTACTATATCATTCAACGAGAAAGCTTGACGCTCGCAGCTTGTATATGACCAAGCATGCATATCAGATGTGAACTATCAAAATGATACAAAAAAGTTACAAATTGGTTACAGTGTGATAACGTAGTGCTGTCTTGTTGCGATGTTTTCTCTTTACTTGAAAGAGCTGAAGATAGCCATTCAGTGTTTGGGAATTAAACCCAAGGCCATAAATAAATGACTCCTATATCAAGGACACTGAACGCAATGGCATATAAAGCTCGATCAAGAAGAAAAACCCACAAAAAGTTATTAACGATGCAAAACGTCGACTTCCCATGCATTCTTGTACAGACCTCGCCATAAACATAGCTAAACAACTTAAAACACTCTTAGATTTGGTAAACGTTGTCGTCTTTGACTCTTTCCGATCCTGAAAACACTTGATTTAAAGGCTTTAAAGTGTTCGCTGAACTATCTTTCTTGTGCCGTAAACCTTAGGAAGAAATCCGCCATATATAATTGGCACAATGTAGTTGCTATTTCTCGACGAAGACAACTTTTGAACAGAAATAACGGCGAGAAGTTAAGGAAATTTGTTGAAATATTAGTTTAAAACACTAGACCTTTACCTTCTGGCTACGGAGGGAAAGATGATGCACCCGTCTCACGCAGGCTAATACCATTCAAGCGCACGTTCTAAAATTTAGAACGACCCATTCGAGCGTGGCCAGATTATAATCTAACCAATCTGAGAGCGTCGCGCAAGGTAGTCTGGGGCAGAACATGTGCGAATGAAGAAAACAAATATGGCGATTGCTAGAGGAACGTATACTGTTTTAGGCGATGATAAGAAACAAATTCTTCGGAATTATTATGATAAAGGAATGACATCTACTGGCCCAGGGATGCGTGCTGTTATCGAGGAAGCTGCAAACAAAGCTGATGTGAGTTTTGATAAAGTGAAGGTAGGTGAAATTCCCGTACTTGTTTAGACAGTTTTAATATAAATAATAATACTATAATATATTATTGTCGATGTGTTTTTTGGTTTTTGTCTGTTTAGCTCATCAACAGATCGTTGTCATTGGTTTTTTGTTTACCATTTAATGTGGGCTTTGATCGTCCTGTTATCAGTGACTACTACCTTAATCCTTGTTTACCAATATCTTTGGCTTGTTACAATTTACAAAGAGGTATAACCCATGGTTAAGTTTATTTTGCGTGCACCAGACGATGCTCTTTAAGGGATAAACAATGCCACTAAAAGGGCCTAGACGACATATAGTGCTCAGCTCAGTTTAACATCCTGCTGTATTTATTGGCAATGGGTGCTGCTTTATTTTTATATTGTCAAGTTCCAAACAGTTTTCTTTCCTAAGCTGAAAGAAGGTTAGCTAGGTGGAATGCATAAAGAAAATATTTATACCAAATCTGTATACATTTTGCAGCATATAATTGGGAATGAACTTCTACATCGACTTGTATATATTAATTATCATTATGTCAATAAATCATGGCTTCAATGAGCTGTATTGTCCACCACATGATATTACTGTTGCCATGTGTTTTTATTCCCATAGTTTTAATAAACACTGATCGCAAATAAACTATTCATAGGATTTTGCATTAAAAGCTGTTCTGCCTTTCCTCACAAGTACCTGTAAAATTTTTATTGGCATGGCCATGGGAGATATTGATAGCTTATGTAATTAGGACATATTAAATGGGAGAAGTGTGGCATGTTCACTTCTCATGAATTTCCATGAAGATGACTCATTTATCAATAACCTTACATTCATTTATTGGACTTTTTGTTCTTTAGAAATGGATTGGGAATGAAAAGAGGAAGCGCAAGGCTAGTGATGTTTTTACAAATGATCAGGATTGTCCAAAATCTGTGAAGCCAAAACGTTGTCCCAATGGCTACAATATATTTTGTTCCACAGTTATGAGATCAGGTAAATTTCTCTTAGTACAGTAGGCAGTTAAATTAGTGCACCTTCTACTTTTACATTTATTACCTTTATTAGTGTTTTGTATGTACATATGAAAAAGTTTATTCTTTTAATTTGATAAACTGTTACCACTTCTTATGTTGCTAGTTACTAATTTTGAAATAATTTTTTTTCTTTGTAATAATAATATGTAGATGAATGTCAAGGTTTTACAAACCCAGAAAGACTGGAGTTTGCCGTCAAAAAATGGAATTCATTAACGCCCGAGGAATCCAATGTATGGAAGGAAAAGGCCAAGCAGTTCATTGAAACTGATGTTAGCCAGTTAACACCCAAGCAACTGAAATACCAAATTTCCAAAACAAAAAAACAGTTAATTTCCCAGGTAGGAAAGATAAAAATTAAAGAGTTGAAAATCAGCAGACTGGCTGGGAATGCTATTTAACAATTATTCGCCAAAGGCGAAGTGATTATTGGTAAATTTTACCAAATCACTGAGACGAAGTCGAGGTGAATATATTAATCATAATCACTGAGCCTGAGGCGAATAATTGTTTTAGTATAATTTCTTTAGTAAAACATGTATAAAATACACTTCTTTAATGAATACAGTTGATTTTGGAAAATTCATAGTAAGTAAAGACTAAAGTTTATTAGCCATTTTTTTTACAGTGAAAAAAGTTTTTAATAAATTTTGCAGACGATTTATTACCTTAAGATAGTTTCAAATCAAAGTTTGTGTACATTCTTTGACTTTGTATTAGAGTAGTTTTTCTCATTTTGTTAATTTTGGCAAAAGTATAAAACATCAAAACGACTTTCACTGGTGGACATTTTGAAAAAATGCCAACTAGTAAATAATGCTAGTAAATAACTCCTCATATTTGCAACAATCAACCAATCAAAATGCTTGAAAACCATTATTTACTAAAGAAATTATACTAATATGGTTTATTTTCTGGTTAATATCCAACTGACTTACCTGCTATTAGTCATATTAATTAAGTATTTATCATGACAGTATACTGTAGTTCAGCAGTCAAATAATGATATTTTAGGGTGTTATGTAATTATTACACTTTTATAATGCGTTATTTAATTTTTATGTACCACTCTGCTAAACTCTAAATAACTTAAAGTACCTTGATCCTGGTATTATTCTAAATTTCAAAATGTTTCAATTTTATAATAGTTTTCATATTTGGAATCTCTTGGGTGTGAAGCATCACTTTTGCTGCTAGATATGGAATCAGAAGTTCATTGTCTTGGTACAGATAAAGGTTTACAATATTTAACACAGAATAATGGACCGATAAAGTTTATGGAATTCTTTGGTATGCATCATAGTAATTCAATTTGTTGTGATTATGTTCCTAATCTGTAGTACTATTACAGAATGTGTTTTTTTGTTTAATTATCAATTAGTTATATTAAGTACAAGGTAACACTTTTATTGTTTCCCTGTCTGTGTATTAGGGACATTCTTATTTACCAATTACCATGTTAATGACAATCTATGATCACTAATGGTAATGACTAAATTTGAACAACTAGCCATTGGACTATGATTGTTTGAGTCTACCACTCATTTGTACAAGAGTTGTACATTTATAAATCAGATTATTCACCAGCCTACTGCCATTCTGCATGATACATGCATTATACAATACATAAAAAACTGAACCCTTTCAAATTCAAGTCAAGTATAACTTATTGTAGCAGTTTAACAGCTCTAGTTACTTTGACGTAATGGTTGTGTAACAACACAAGGTTGTGTAGTCATGGAAAAAAACTGTGTGGAAAACTTATGAGTTGTGTTTTAATTGACACATATTAACAAGGGATTAAAGCTGTCAAATTCCTACAATATACGCTATTGCTAATTTCAATTTGAAAGGGTTTATTTTTTTAAGCACACTGTATGTAGTATTAATTGGAATTATTGAAATTTTGTATTAGAGTGCAATAAAACAGAGAAGTTTAGTGCATCTGATGTTGCGACGTTGTTCAACAGCAAATACTGTAAGTATTGTGTTACTAGTGTATTGTATGTTGCCTGCAAATGATCCCACGTGTCATGTAGTCTAGTCTGTATATAAATGTCCTTTGCCTCCTCTATTTGTAGGCGAAGCTTCTGGCAAACCGTTAGCTCGTGTACCGTACCTTCATGGTGGATTTGAGGTGACCGGGCTGCCTGAAGGAGTGCCATTTAAAAAGCCCACAGCATATGGGAGTAACACAATACAGGCAATAATGAAAAATGCGGAAAAAATAAAATTCAATATTGTACCAAAGGAAGTTGGACTAACCCCTTCGCGAGGACAGGAAACACTCACAGAAGCTGCTAAAGAAAGGTTGTTCAAGAAAATCATGGATGATCATAAGATTGCTGGATGTCTATCAAGAGAAACACGGATTTTTGAGCAAGATTTAGAAGTCATTAATCTTGACTTACTAGCAAACGAATTTCGGCTCTTGGTAACAGATTTAAGTGATCATTTTGAAAAAGATGCCATGTTATCCCTAATTTCAAACTACCAAAGTAGTTTGACTCATCAGGGTTATGTTTTACCTGTATATACAGATACCGAAGAACCATACTGGTTATTCTACTTCCCTGGGGGCTCGTGTGAAATGGAGTCATTACATTCACAGGATAAGATTTGGGGATATTGGCTGGACAAGACGTCGAATTTAGAATACAGACTTCTCTTAAATCGTTCGTCTATTGTTGCTTTAAATGTGGTGTGCTATGATGGCGAGTTAGGATCGTTAAGGCTTAAGACTAATATTTCATTATGTGATGGTGTTTCAATCGTTCTTCCTTCAGACTTTGATGCATCTATTTTAAGATGTTTAAAGGAACAAGGATTTTTATGATTATATTGTAAAATACAGTAATAACTACATGATGTCGTCGCCACCTACGCAGTGTAATTACAATGTACGCTTACAAAATAATAAACCTGTATAAATGACTCAATGAGTTCTTGTTATGTGATGTAAGGGTAAATGAGAAAAGGTAAAATAGACTTTTACCATTGTGACGTTTCATGATCACAGTATTATTTTACAACTAAGATCCTTTACAGGAAGGTAACCCTGAATATGAACAGCTAAGGTCTACACAGCCACACATTTTTGAGCACACTAAATTCACTCTAACCACCTAATCCCTTTGGGAGTTTCGGTCGTTCAAAATAAGCATAGTGACCATCATTTTTTTACTGAAAACATAGTCATACACTGAAAACAAAAAACGTAAATGAGTTTAAACGATCTTTTTTATTTTATAATTTTTGATTGCGATTTTGAAGAGGAACACACACACACAGTCACAATGTAATGTCACATTAATAATATTAAAATTCAGAAAAAGTTCCACTGACTACTTTACGTTTTTAACCAAAACGACGAACCACATCTAATTTTAAAGTTGTTAACTGCTGCCTATACTGGTGAAATATTGAAATAGGCAATAATACCTGGTTTGTGGTTTATTTGAAAGACATATAGGCACATTACTACCAACAAAGTTCCTAAGCAAGCCGAAATACCAAAAAGCGAGTGATTTGTGATTATCTATACTGTTAAATTGTATTACAGAAAAAATATGAAATGTCACGTTCAACGATAAAAAAACGACTGGCGTTATCAGAATGAGCACAAATTGTTATTGGTGCACGTGAATATAGTCCAGCAGCTAGGGCATGAAAATGACTGAAAACTCACCCTATTAGGGAACAACTCCATTTTGGCTTTATATGATATCTTTTAGGAATGTTCAATGTATTTTTGGATGTTGGCAGCCTTCAAATTACTTGTGGGCTCCAAGCAACACGTTTTTCTTCATTTTTTCTGTAAAATTCTTATATAGTGAAATTTCATATTTCTTTGTTGAAAAAATAACTTGTATGATGAGAAAGTTCATAAAAAACTACCTATAAGACATAATTATGGTTACCTTGGTTTTTTAAATTCCTGTGGAGTTATGAGCTGTTGAAAACGTATTTTCGGACTAGTGCCCAGGAAATTTGCGTCATTTTTACATTTTTCGACATCTTACAAATAACTCAGTAACCGTTTGAAAAATCAAGATAGCCATAATAATGTCTTATATGTAGTTTTTTATGAACTTTCTAATGATACAAGCTATTATTTCAACAAACGAACATGAAATTTCATTAATTTTGGCTGTATAAGAGCTTATAGAAGGGGAACGTTAGGGAACGATATGGGGAACGTTAACCACAAAGCGTTATCCTATGTAAAAGTATAGATTGAAACCCACTCGTCTTTTTTATATCTAAAATATTGAAAGAAATAAAAGGACGAACACACTATCCATCCGCCATCTGGGCTACTCAAAAAGCCCATGACGTCACAACCAGGGTAGTTTTAAAAAAAATGTTGAATGTTGAAATGCAACTAAACTTGTATGGATATATTTCATTCGTGAACTGCGAAGTGTTTATAACAAGATTGTACTACTTGACAGCAAGTTTTATACAGTTTAGTCTCGTTGTGACGTCATTAAGAAAGACCTAATTTTACCAATAAGCAAATAAAAATATACAGTATTTCCATTTCACTTCAAGCAAAAAAAATAACTCAAAGTTTAACTACAAAACTATTTGATAAAAAAGCTGTAGTTTAAGAGTCTTATCCTGATGCAAGTCATGTTTATTTTAGTCCGGTATCCAGAGGTACAAAAAAGCATGTTTACATACCATATCGAGGGACAATTCCATTTTCGTTTAATCTTGTTCCTTTAAGGTTAGTAAGTATATTTCTGCATGTCGGCCGCTTTGATATTTCTTGTGGGCTCTTGCCAGCACGTTTTTCTTTAATATTACCCTAAAACTGTAATACTGTCAAAAAAGGTATTTCTGTAATACAAGTTCAATTTAATTAATTAAAAAAATAACTTGCATCATCAGAAAGCTCGTAAACAACTACATACAAGACATTTAAATGATCAACTTAATTTTTCCAGTTCTTAGTGACTTATGAGTTTATTTTTAATACTAGTGCCCAGGATTTTTGCGGATTTTAGTATTTTTCGTAGTTTCAGGGATCAATAACTTGAAAACTGCTTAAAAAATCCAGGTGACTATTTAAATGTCTTATAAGTATTTTTATGAGCTTTGTGATGATTAAGTCATTTATACTTGGACTGAACTTGAAATATGACCCTTTTTGACAGTATAATAGTTTTATAGCAATTTTTCAGTAAATATGTTGGTAAGAGCCCCCAGAAGTTCAAACGTCGCCGACATGCAGAAATGTACTCACTGACCTTAAACGAGCAAGATAAAACCAAAATGGAATTGCCCCTCCATATGGTAAATATATCGGCCTCTACCTGCCGGACAATTTTTTTAATACAAAATTTTACGCTTCTTTCCCTTGATCGGTATAACGTACTTAGGCGTTGCACAGTTATACATGGGAAAATGTTCGTTCATGTTTAATATGCCCCTGATTAACAGTAACGTAAAATAATAAGGACATTGAAAAACTATAAAACAGGTTGGTTTAGAAATTTTATTTTCCATTGGGAAATATTTGCCCACCACCAAACCTCCCCTCCCCACCATGTATGGATGTCTCTGCATGGTTCTGTTTTAGTCCGGCAGCTAGAGGCCAGTATACTTACCATATCGAGGGGAAATTCCATTTTGGTTTTATCTTGTTCCTTTAAGGTTAGTAAATACATTTCTGAATGTTGGCCACGTTGAAATTTCTTGTAGGTTCTTCCCAACACGTTTTTCATCAATATTACTATAAAACTGTATTACTGTCAAAAAGGTGATATTTCAAGTTCAATTTAACAATAAACAACTTACATCACCAGAAAGCTCATAAAAACTACATATAAGACATTTAAATGGTTACCTCAATTTTTCAAGCGGTTTTCAAGTTACAGGGACGGCGGGGCAATTTTTGGATTGAGGGGGCCGAATGCTTAGCTTCCCAGGGGGCTGGGGCAACAATCGAGTCCCCATTCTTGCTTTTTTTCGTTTTTCTTACACTATCTTGCGGTTGCGACGTGTTCATGCTTATTGTTAGGTTTTTTTTCGTTCTTTATTAGTAAATATTGGAAAAAATATGTGTATGTTATTTCGACGCCAATCCTTTTGCCTCCTTTTGCTGGATGTCAGAGTGCGTTTTCCCAAAATCAGAGCCAAAATGTTAATGAGGTGCTCTTGACCTGAGCTGTAACGCTAGTTATTGGAAAAACGTCAAGTAGCACTCCATTCAATCAATCACAGGAAAATCATTGGGGGGGGGCAAGCCCCCCCCCTCCTCCGCGATCCCTGAGTTATTGATCCTTCAAACTACGACAAAATGTTAAAATCGCACAAAAATCCTGGGCACTAGTAGAAAAATATGCTTTCAAAGTTCATAACTCACTAAGAACTGGAAAAATTAAGGTAACCATTTAAGTGTCTTATTTGTAGTTTTTAACGAGCTTTCTGATGATGCAAGTTATTTTATCTAAAATTGAACTTGAAATATCACTTTTTTAACAGTAATACTGTTTTACCGTAATATCAACAAAAAAAGGTGTTGGCAAGAGCCCACAAGAAATTTCAACGCGGCCGATTAAAGGAACAAAATAAAACCCTAATGGAATTGCCCCTCGATATGGTACGTAAACATGCTTTTTTGCACCTCTAGCTGTGACGAGAGGATGCGAGTCAGCCTAGTTGTTGACCAAGGACCCAGGGTAGAAGAGTTTTTTGGCCTAAGGCAAAAAAATTGAGCAAGGTAAACTCACATACGACATTAAAATATAGAGACTTTTTCACAGCTTTTTATAGCTAGGAAAGGGGGTGGAAAGTGTTCCACTAATACCAACCCCTACCCCAGGCATTGACACGTCACAGGCAAAATTGTTGCTTGGTTGTAACTTTCTTTGTGTACGATACAGGAACTTTTTTGAAAGATAAGACAATCAACGAATGAAGAAGAGTCTGCAAATAGTTTTATTTTGACATTCTTATTTCTTACTAGTAAAAGTTTATTTTAGAAACTATCTTACAATTTATTAAAAATACATGGCATGTAAATGTCATTCCACTCCTTCAGGTTATTGTTTTCTGAGCTCTAGTCTTCATGATCAGAGTCTGAGTCATTGTCTGAGAAATCAAGTAACTCTGGTTCTTCTTCAAGCTCAGTTTCCACAAGTTCACTCCCTAGCATAGTTTCGACATCAGTAGTAATTGACTTAAACAAAGCATGCTCTGCCTCAACTTTTCTTTCATTTATAGGTAAAATATCCAAGCGTTCATGTGTTAAGTATTCTGACAGTTTAGAATACAACGCACACAATGCGTTATTAATCTCGACAAGTTCTTTTCTTGCTATACAAATTGCTCCAGCAACTGCCTTCGGTTGATGACCAGAATGTCCAGCCACGTAAGCATTTAATTTTTCCTTTCTCGTTATAAAATGCTTGAATAACCTTTCCACTTCCTGGATGAGCAGTTCTTGCTCTTCTTTGCATCTCTGTAGGAACTGGTGCAAATCAATAGCAGATCTCTTTATTGCAAATGGTATGTTGTCATTCGTGGGTTCGTGATGTAGATGCGAGTACAGTTGAGATTGGGGATCCTTCGCCTCGTCAAATTGCATCTCCTCTGGAAGATCTTGAACCAAGTCTTCCAATGCGTTTAAAGATGCATTGTATTTCGTAACGGCAGCTTTAATTGCGTTTGTCTTCACGGTTATTTGTTTTGATAATTTGATGGCTATAGCCTGCCCATCTACAATGCAATAAATGAATTGAAGTTTTCTTTAGTTAATAAATATTTTAAGCTTCGTTGCGTCATTACCTGCATATTTGTTTTTTAATGAGATCAGGAACATCCTCTCAACAGCACAGGAGTAAGTCGTTTCTAACACCGATTCCTTTCTTCTGGTTTCCAAAGAAAGAGCTGCAGCTTTAAACTTCGTTTCGCCTGTCCTCCACCTTCTAGCCAACTTTTGTTGTTTCTCGACTTGTTTTACAGATTTTAAAACCCTGTCGTGTATAGAAGATATGTAATTAGATAATTGTGTATTGGTAAAATGATTTCTATTCACGGAGCAGACACGTATTACTTTTTTGTCTTTTTTACGACAGCACTTAGCTGACTGTGATCGTCTTCTGCTGTATGTGCAATCTGTGCCCTAACAACAAACAAAAATATTGTTACAACTTTTTTCCATAATTTGTAGCAACATATATTTGCACGCTTAAATACTATACCTCAGTCGACAGAGACAAAGCAGATTCTCAACATATCTTTCCTCCCACGTCAGTGGCTGAGTTCCCTTAGCTGAAAAAATAGGATAACTTTCTAACTATATACCTTTCATCTTTTGTATTCACAACATTTCGTTATTTTATTTTTGCAAGGTTACAGTGAGCACTTCCAGCTCAGTAAACACAAAAATTAAAATAAAATAATAAACTACTTACAGTTCCTATCCTGGATCTTTTTCTTCTCTTCTACCATCCAAATTTCAACAATATCCCCATCATAAGGGACTATACAAACAATATATGGGTACATTATAAGTACTGATAATATTTGTCCACTCAAGTAATGGAAAAGTATAATACTATTGTAGCAGTAATTTTTTAAATTTATGCATAACTCACCAGATAACTTAGAGAATAATTCTTCTAGTTGCACCAACGTAGTGCTAATTAAGGTTGGACACCTTTTGAGTTTCACTTGCAATGTTTGACCTGGAACAATGAACAGTTAAAATTCTACATGACTAAACAACATTTTATAGTACAATAATTTTCTAAATAATTGCAACAAAGAGCGTACAATGCCTCTGCACTCAAAATAAAGTATCAACATACCAAATTGCTGAATCTGACGGGCACCATAGTGCAGTAAAGCATCAGTTAAAATATCTATACGGCGCCCAGCATTCATCTCTTTAGTCAGTGATGAGAAACCTCTTAAATATGACCAAAGTCTTTCAATACCTTCACCATCAGTTAGGCCATAACCGTTTTGGCGTCGTGGACTAAATTCAATCTGCAAGTCATAATTTTTACAATATGGCACTAAATAATTATAACCCTTTTCATAACTTCAAGCTGTAATAATCAGTCATTTAGTTTATAGGCAAAAATTAAACTTGCATACCTGACAAGATGACTTATGTCCATAGCAGTGAAAAATAGGTATTGCAAACTCAACTCTATTTAGTAGGTCTTGTCTTGAATTTTTCTTTAAAAAGAAGATTTAAGGCTGTATTATGGCAAATTGTAGACTTGAAATGTTATTCAATTTAGAAACCAGTAAATTTAATCAATAAATATTAGCTCTTATAGCCTTGAGAAGTATTGTTGACTGGTGACTACATAATACCCATTAATTAATCTTTTCACATGCTTTATGTATTTGACACTTATGGGTAAAGATGCTTTTCCACAGTAAAACCCCAAAAATACTGGAAATTGGCTTGAGCAAAGGTAATAAATAAAAATATATGAGCTACCTTTAAATGAGTTGCCAGAGTGCAAGCAATGTCATATGTGATCTTTATCTGATTATCTTCACCTGCATTGGCAAGCATGCGTTGTATTTCATATACTGAGTAGGCGATTCTGTAAAACAGTAAAGAACAGAATATTGTAGAATGACCTAAATGACTCATCACTCGGCTTCAAGGATTATATATTAGCAGTACGAATTCCAAAATGCTTATTATTTTGTAGCTTCACCATACCTTTCCCCATGCTTGATATTTATAAAACCTTTCGGATAATCGTGCCTGCACACACGGCCAAATACACCTTTCTCATCATAGAGTTTGTTTTTTCCTTTTGATCGAATCATGCTGGTAATTTCGCCAGCTTTGAATTCATTACAATCCTTGAAAATTAAAAGATATGGTCAACTGAATTCAAAGTTCGGTTTGAAAACTCAATTATGGTTCTATTTGAGATGAGGACCATATATGCATAACAAGTTTATTATAGATAACTTACTGCTTCACCTTTTTTTGCACTGGCTGAGTAATTTTCAACAAAGTCATCTACCTCAAGTTGGTCAGAAAATAAAGTCTGAGAGTGTCTTGGAGGTAAAGAACTTTTGCCGGCAGACTTTTTTCGGACCAACCCAAAACAAGCATCCATTGACTCAATGATTGTACCAGCTTCATTTTTCTTTTAGAAATATGAATAGAAATTTGAATAAAGTGTAATTAGTAACAGTGCAGTACAGTACAATAGATAACTAGCAAAAACAGGTCAATAAAGGTATACCTTTGGACAAAGTGGACACATGGGTCCATTTCCTTCTTTTGCAACAGGAAAGCCAGATCTCAACTGGTATTGCTGATACCTATGCAAAATTTAAGAAAGATGTTATTAGGTAGCAATTCATAACATTAAATTGACTAAGTTGGTTAAAATAGGAAGTCCAGGATATTTGTATTATTATAAACATTTAAATATTCTGGTCAGCAAACACCAAAATTACCGAAACTCATCAAATGAATCACTGCTCAGCATGGAATACATATTCTTTATCTATAACACAAATTATTATAAATAGCATTAATAATAACTTAATGTATGGTACCTAAACCTACATTTCATATATGTTAACTTAAGATGGCCAATAGTCCATGAAAAATTTTATCTCCTCCATAAAATGTTTTATAGTGAGTGCTGTAGCTTCATTTTAGGCATTGCACAGCTCTATAGCACTGTTATTTCAAAATAAGTTTCTTCTTTCGTCAAATTATGAAGACAAGCAGCAGAGCTATGCAATAACCTAAACTAAGATTTAGTCACTTGCACTACAAAAGATTCTATGGCAAGAGAAGTACAATGTGCCATAATTTAGACTATTCAGCCACCTTAATGCCTAAGTAAACATTTGGCATTTTTTGACAAAAATATGTATACTTTTGAAAAATATCAGCATACCCATTTTGGCAACGTAGAATTTTTTGTCATAATTCCCAAAGCATCGCAAAATTTCCTTAATGAAACATGACACTCCAACAGAAGAGTTTCAGCAAGCTCCATTAGTTTGATATGGAAGGCAACAAGAGGCCGTACAGCACTGCCTGGCCACAGATTCAACCTAACTAATGTTACTGCCTCTTCTTCACAGTTACAGAACAAAATTTGTTTTTGATGTTGACGTGCTAGACAAGGAAAAATTGCAATAAAAAATTCTAAAAAAGGAATTTTATAATTATTTCTGAAGAGCCAATACAATTTAGATGTCACCTTTAGGGCCTGTTTACATGATTCCACTTAGCCAGGATGACATGAGAGGTGGGATCATTTTGATGTATTGAAGTAAGTCACCAGGCTTAAATGAAAGTTCAAACCACCAGTAAAGAAACTAAAATGTTGACTAGAAGATCTCATAATCGAAAAGGATTAGTATAGTAAATCTACCCCTAGAAAACAGTAATGTTTTGCTGAATCATCAGGCATGACTTATTTTAACACATCAAAATGATCCCAACTCTCATGTCATCCCTGTTAAAAAAATACACATATTGCCGCTTTGTGTGGAAGGGAACAAATTTCATCAAATTGTATATAAGTGCTACCAAACACAAGGTCAATACATATAATTAGTGATTAACTCAAACCGATAACTGTGTTATATTTGGGTTGACCATCAAGCATTAAACGTATGTGACTGAAACCCAGCTATAAACAAGCCCTTTAATAGCAGCTATATAATACTTAATTAATAAATAAAATTGCCTAAAGCCCTTACCATACTGATCTATACAAACAACATCCCTTGTATAAACGGATGAGCAGCTTTGCTGATGCCTTTTCCCAAGTACAGCATGATTAGGAAAATATGGCACTAAATTTCCATCCTGTATAAATAAGGGGTGTAAAAGATTTAAAAAAATTACGAGACAATATGCAGTGCAGGTTTAGCCGTTTAGCCAATACGACTACCATGAAAGAAATTTCAATAAGTAATTATAACTACCTTCAGCTTTTCCATCACGTGAAAGTAATTCTTTTCTCGGTGGATGTTGTTAGCACAAGCTATACAAAAATGCTGATTCAATCCACACTCCCAACAGCGAACTTCAACCTTCTTAATTTTACATTCGCAACACATTTCCTCAGGAAAAAATGCCTCTTCTTCGACGCGTCCATTAAGCAGACTTTCCCGTATACTTTCCCAACTGTAATATTGTTTTTCCCTTCGCCTTTCGTGTTGTGTTTTCTGGTCTCGATCATTGGTTACTTCTGAAGTCGAGCATTGCTCGTAATTTGTAGAGTCGATAATTTCCTTAGTACAGGCTTTACTAAAATCAGCCTCAGCTTTTCGTGACAATACCTTCAACGGCAATCCAATTTGTCTTTTTTTCCCCGAAGTTGATGAGCATTGGACACGGAATTTACATGATTTAAAGCGTTTTGCTGGACGATAGATAGCTGAACGAGAAGCCATCTTGAAAAAATGCTCCGCCAAACAAGATGTGATCTGGGTACGACATTCGCGACGCTCTCAGATTGGTTAGATTATAATCTGGCCACGCTCGAATGGGTCGTTCTAAATTTTAGAACGTTCGCTTGAATGGTATTAGCCTGCGTGAGACGGGTGGATGATGGCCCATGAAAACTTGAACAGGTCTTTCCTATCTCATCATCACGCAAATAAAAAAAATTACAAAAACGCGCCATACATGTGAATGAAAACAAAACAATCTTGAGAACAAACGACTTTCAAAAAATGCGTGAAATAGTTTCCCACATAATTGAAAAAGTTCTTTCGAATAAGACTATACGAGTTTAACTATTTTACGTGTCGTGAGTAGGAATTTGCTGGCTACGCATTAGCACGATTGTGGGCTGCAGGACAAATTGTGGGCCTGACGAATTTTTAAGAAAATATTGACAAAATATAAATAAAATAATATTCACCATTTTATGTTTTTAAAGAATAATTTGCGTCTAATTTTTACTATGAAACTTTGAGTTTAGTTATTTTGCGGCTTGCGGGCAGGAATTTGAGGGCTGTAACACTATTGCGAGCCACGGGTCAAAATGCAGGTTTCTAGGAAATATAAGATAATACCCCTTTTTAGTTTGAAAGAGTATTCTGTGTCTAATGCTATGCTTAATCGCATGCATAAAGATTTTCCTTTAATTTATTCTGTGGTTAAAGCTGGTCCCAAAATTTGGTCGCCCGGATCCTGTTAAGGGGAAGCATCCATACTCAACTTGCCACGAAAAACGTCAATTTGACGTTTCTTTTCCATACCCACCCACCCACCCTAGAAACGTCAATCAGTGGCAACAAAAAAACAAGGTGAATACTGGATTTTTTATTATGTTTCCTTCAATATAAATATATGACTTTGTATTTACCGTCTGGCGAAATAAGGAAGCTTGTTTGTTTTGTATACTCCTTGATTACAAAAAATATTGTGCAGGTTTGTGTCGCCTATATCAGTTTTAATAAAAGTGCGTATTACAAATAGAATTATACGAAACATCTTTATACCATCTATATGCCACAGGCATATAGATACATCTATATGCCACGGGCAAAACGTCACAGAAAATAACATCTATATGCCACAGGCAAAACGTCACAGAAAATAACCCACACACCCACAAACGTCAAATTGACGTTTCTCGTGGCAAGTTGAGTATGGATGCTTCCCCTAAGAAAAGAGAGTCTCGATTTACATTGTATTCTCGAATACAGTCTCGAATTCGTCCAGCCTTGCGTGAGGAATCTAGCCATCGTCGCCGATATCGGTTGGCATATGGGAATCAGGCTTTACTGTCTTGTACTGTGCTGATTTTAGTTCATCACAAACTTAACATATGCTTCGTTTTCGATTCAGTTCCCAATGGTACAAGACTGTGATTTGACTGGAAATTTTCATTTGAATTACAAGAAATTTTAAAATTTAAAAAGCTAAAAACTAATTTATACTAAACAAGTTATGACCACAGCATTTACTAATAGAATACACACAGTTAAACTGATCAAACAGTAATAAGACCTAAACTCTAAAGTTTCTTTAGACCCTCTTCATAAGACCTAGAGTTCCAAGAAGTTACAGCCCTATAATGAAATGTTCGTTGGCCAGAGAAAGACTTGAACATGAGGATCTGTAGTTTATCTTTGTTTCTGTTTGACTGGAGTGTATGTCTGACCTCTTTACAAATTTATCACATAAGTAAGATGATGCAAGGCTCTGACACGTATAAAGGTCATGACACTTTCGCGCAGTTTCGTATCAGATGGACAGGCAATTATGGATGGCAATTTAGCTCTTCCAAAATGGGAGTTATATGCTGAAATTTTTTTGCGCCAGATAAAATTCGGGCCGCTAAAATCTGTACTTTTTGCGGTTTATCTAAATTCTTAAAATACACAACAACGGTAACTCCGAATAAAGACAACATTGTGACTCAACGTTTCGGTTTTATTTAGTCATCATCATGAATGGATGTTACATAGTAATGCCTAATATATACAGAAACTATTAGTTCTCGAGACGCTTTGATGCCATAGTTCCAGTTTTTTCCTGTGAATTGCGAGTGCTTTTTTGAATAATAAGACTGACCAGTGTTTGGCCATATCCAGAATAGTGGAGTTGTGAAGAAGGAATAGGTGGGAACCATCTTTTTTGGCGAAAAAACCCCAAATAAATAATTGAAAAGAATTACGCTCTACAACTTACATTAGGGCTATTGAAAAGCGTCATAAGAGATTGTACGCCAGCGTAATCAATTTAAATTAACAGGTTCCAAAAGGTGTCAGGAATTCTGCTACCTTCGAAGGATTAGCCTTGGAAATGTATAACGATGGTAAAAAGGACCGGGGTATTATAATAAAAGTTTGCACACGGATGGCGCGCACGGGTGGCTTCGCACAATTGGCCTCGACAACCCACCAAATGCGGTTGCCTTTCGACAACGACATCGAATTGACTGCCTCAACCGTCTGTGTCATAACTCCACCACCTCTGGTTCGAAATATAGGGGAGGGTAGAAGCGGCCCCCAGACCGTAAGTGCTAAAACCCTGTATCTTCGAATCAGACCATCAAGGTACAGTATCACCGATTTGTATATATATACCTCATGCTCTGCTGTTGCAGTGATTGTGGTTGAATTACGACCGGGTAGACACTATTGCCATGCGCACATGCATCTATATATAGGCTGCTGTTATTAACGTGCTGTATAAGTTTTATCATATCAAAATATAATTTGCGTGGTCATTTATGCAATCAGCGAAAAACATTTCCATTTATTCAATACTTATCGTGTTTGTAGTGCCTCAGCAATAAAATTGTTCTTCGACATTAGATTTAAATAGTGATCTGTTTAGTCCAATGATATATATTGAACGTCATATAGCTGGGTCATTAAATTTGGAAATGTATGTTTGATCAGAATTTACATGGTCTTCTCCGAGTATAAGAGAAGGCTGATTTCAACACACATTTATCTTTCAAATGTTATACTTACAAAAATATGGGATTTTAAAATTCGAAGCACCAGAAACCTACTGTATGCTCAAGTTGTGATCTTACCTATTTTTGTTATTCAAAAGACTCAATTGGATTTATTTAGAAATAAATTTGTGCATATAAATGTAATTACACTCAAAAGCAACTTCAAGATCTTCCTCGACAGAGTATGAGTAAATATTATTCGATGAAATGCGAACAAAAGCTCGCGAATGGCTTCGAATAACTTTGATTTAATCTAGCGTGTATATTTATAATAATTCTTACCCCAGACAAAAACCTATGGGGTTTGTGACAAGGGCAATTAGGTTTGACCAAAAACTCGTTGACTTGAGACATTTTGCATTGGCCACTAGACTATATATGTTTGCTATCACGCGCTTGCCACTTAAATTGTTTAAGCGGGCTTTTCTCTAGCCTATAATTAATTCTAAAACATGAAAATAATTCAGAGCAAGGGAATTATCGTTCAGCTGCGTTGTTTATTTACCGCCACTTTGCCTTACCACCAGACCGCGTTGGCTATTACACTCGCCCTATTTTACCCGTTTTTAACTGAATGAGCTTTAAGAAATGGTTAAACAATATAAACCACTAAAAATCGTAGATGTGTCAATTAGACATAAATGAAAAGGGTGAGACGTTCTCTGACTAAAATATATTTATTTGTTTACGAGCTTTCGGCCACCCGAGTCTGTAGCCTTCAACGGGTATATTTATAATGATTGCAGTAAACTGTGAAAGTGTGAAATGAAGCTAGATATGACGTGTATACATGTGCACTGTGAAATACGATAAGGTGATACTATGTTTTCTTTATTAAGATTGTACATTGTCGAGGAAGCGGTTTTGAGTTGTTATCAGCATTGCTGTGTTTGGCAGCTGTATGCCATGATTCCAGACTTCTAGTGTTAGGCGACTACGGAAATTCCCTGTGTCAATGATATTCGCGTTGCACGTTTTTCGATGTTTGAACCATTATTATGTTCCTTAACGTTTCTGATGTGTTCAGCCTTTCTTGTTTTCAGAGATCTGCCTGTTTCCCCTAAGTACAGGCAGATATTTTAAAACAAGAAAAGCAAATGATCACGCATGACAATAGTGCCTACCTGGTCGTAATTCAACCACAATTACTGCAACAGCAAAGCCTGACGTATATAAATACAAATCGGTGATACTATAGTGCCACCGATTTGTATATATATACGTCATGCTTTGCTGTTGGACTACACAGCAAAAAACGCACAATCTGTTCTGGCCTGATGAAAACGGCATTGAACAATGTTGTGCTGCCCACATTGTTCAAGGTTGTCAACAATATTGTTCAACATTGTTACACCTGATTGCAGGCTAATTCAGGCTCATCACCATCACCTTGTTCAGTATTGTTGACAACCTTGAACAATGTGGGCAGCACAACATTGTTCAATCCTGTTTTCATCAGGCCAGAACAGGTTGTGCATTTTTTGCTGTGTAATTGTGGTTGAATTACGACCAGGTAGGCACTATTGCCATGCGCACATGCATCTATATATAGGCTGCTGTTTTTAACGTGCTGTATAAGTTTTATCATAAACATCAAAATATAATTTGCGTGGTCACTTATGCAATCAGCGAAACACATTTCCATTTATTTAATACTTATCGTCTCTGTAGTGCACCAGCAATAATGTTGCCTTCGAAATTAGATTTAAATAGTGATCTGCTTTGTCAATGATGTATATATTGGACGCCTATAGCTAGGTCATTATATTTGGAAAAGTATGTTTGATCAGAATTTACAAGATCTTCTTCGAGTATAAGAGAAGGCTGATTTCAACACACATTTATTTTTCAAATGTTTTATTACTCACAAAAATATATGCTCAAGTTGTGATCTTACCCATTTTTGTTACTTGTGATATTGCAAAAGACTCATGTTGGATTTATTTAGAAATAAATTTTTACATAATTTAAAAATGTAACTACACTCAAAAGCAACTTCAGGGTCTTCCTCGACAGAGTATGATTAAATATTATTCGATGAAATGCGAACAAAAGCTCGCGAATGGCTTCGAATAACTTTGATTTAATCTAGCGTGTATATGTATAATAATTCTCAACCCAGTGAAAGTGGTAACTAATATAGAAAGTGGTAACTAACATAGTCTGGTGGTAAAGACAATGTGTGTCCCTTCAGAGTCAATCACTGAGTCCAGGAACAATTCCTGCCTTTGATAAAAATCGTTCTGGCTTTGGTCAGTTTTAAGAATTAAGCATTGGCTAGAAGAACGTATAGACAACTTAAACCAACTTGCCGAAGCCTCATAACCAACGTAATGTAGTGGTCAAATACAAATTACTCAACAAAAGTGGGTAGGATAAATTCCTACCCTTGCCATGCATTAAATAGTTTTCGTCTTGTGTAAGAATTATAACGCTTTCCAAAGTATCTTCTCGTCTATTTTGCAAATTTTTTTAGAAAAAAATTCGTCAAAATTTGACAACTTCTTTTTATCATACAGTCTGATAAAGAAAAATTTTTATTTCCTTGTTAACCGCACTGGCAAATTTTTGGTAAATGGAGAAAATAAAAGTTCTAAAAAATCATCGAAAAAAATTGAACAAAAACCCGTGCTCAAAATGCTATAGTTTTTCTTAACGGTGGGAACCATCTTTTTTGGCGAAAAAACCCCAAATAAATAATTGAAAAGAATTACGCTCTACCACTTACATTAGGGCTATTGAAAAGCGTCATAAGAGATTGTACGCCAGCGTAATCAATTTAAATTAAAAGGTTCCAAAAGGTGTCAGGAATTCTGCTACCTTCGAAGGATTAGCCTTGGAAATGTATAACGATGGTAAAAAGGACAGGGGTATTATAATAAAAGTTTGCACACGGATGGCGCGCACGGGTGGCTTCGCACAATTGGCCTCGACAACCCACCAAATGCGGTTGCCTTTCGACAACGACATCGAATTGACTGCCTCAACCGTCTGTATCATAACTCCACCACCTCTGGTTCGAAATATAGGGGAGGGTAGAAGCGGCCCCCAGACCGTGAGTGCTAAAACCCTGTATCTTCGAATCAGACCATCAAGATATAGTATCACCGATTTGTATATATATACCTCATGCTCTGCTGTTGCAGTGATTGTGGTTGAATTACGACCGGGTAGACACTATTGCCATGCGCACATGCATCTATATATACGCTGCTGTTATTAACGTGCTGTATAAGTTTTATCATATCAAAATATAATTTGCGTGGTCATTTATGCAATCAGCGAAAAACATTTCCATTTATTTAATACTTATCGTGTCTGTAGTGCCTCAGCAATAAAATTGTTCTTCGACATTAGATTTAAATAGTGATCTGTTTAGTTCAATGATATATATTGAACGTCATATAGCTGGGTCATTAAATTTGGAAATGTATGTTTGATCAGAATTTACATGGTCTTCTCCGAGTATAAGAGAAGGCTGATTTCAACACACATTTATCTTTCAAATGTTCTACTTACAAAAATATGGGATTTTAAAATTCGTAGCACCAGAAACCTACTGTATGCTCAAGTTGTGATCTTACCTATTTTTGTTATTCAAAAGACTCAATTGGATTTATTTAGAAATAAATTTGTGCATATAAATGTAATTACACTCAAAAGCAACTTCAAGATCTTCCTCGACAGAGTATGAGTAAATATTATTCGATGAAATGCGAACAAAAGCTCGCGAATGGCTTCGAATAACTTTGATTTAATCTAGCGTGTATATTTATAATAATTCTTACCCCAGACAAAAACCTATGGGGTTTGTGACAAGGGCAATTAGGTTTGACCAAAAACTCGTTGACTTGAGATATTTTGCATTGGCCACTAGACTATATATGTTTGCTATCACGCGCTTGCCACTTAAATTGTTTAAGCGGGCTTTTCTCTAGCCTATAATTAATTCTAAAACATGAAAATAATTCAGAGCAAGGGAATTATCGTTCAGCTGCGTTGTTTATTTACTGCCACTTTGCCTTACCACCAGACCGCGTTCACGCGTTGGCTATTACATTCGCCCTATTTTACCCGTTTTTAACTGAATGAGCTTTAAGAAATGGTTAAACAATATAAACCACTAAAAATCGTAGATGTGTCAATTAGACATAAATGAAAAGGGTGAGACGTTCTCTGACTAAAATATATTTATTTGTTTACGAGCTTTCGGCCACCCGAGTCTGTAGCCTTCAACGGGTATATTTATAATGATTGCAGTAAACTGTGAAAGTGTGAAATGAAGCTACAATCCTGGACAAAAATCCTTGGCACACGTAGAGAAAAATCACACATTCATTAGCTTGTATTTAAAGCAACGCACATATATGCCTTCGCTGTTTTCAAAGCATGATGTTTAGACCCCCCTTCCCCCCACACAATGTTGTGGTAGCGAGTTAGCATTCGCCCAAATCATGTGCAACATTGAATGGGGGAAGGGGGGAGTCAATATCTTTAAAACATGAGGGAATAGAGAGTGTATGTCTTCATATTTGAGGTGTGCTATTATTTTTGTCCAGGATTGTCTGAATTAATATATCCATAATTATATGTATTTTTCTTCATTATTTTTACTCAGAATTTGCCAAATCATTATTACATGCTGTTCCTACTTATAGGCGGGGATTTAAGTATACGTTAGAATAATTCTAGATTAAGTACAGAGTGTGCGAAAGAATTTTCTTGATTGTGATGTCATCGTTAATGTGCGGTGATGTAAGTCACGCGTTCCGTGAGTATAAAATAGGGCTAAGAGACAAATTTCAAAAGTATATAGATTTTTGAAATATTGCAATGCTCAATTATGGCTTACACGAGAAAAATATCTGAACAGCAAAAGGCCATGGCGTTGTATTATAGGAGGGAGTTACACCACTCCTATAGACAAATAGCAAAAAAATGTAACATGAGCGCATCGTCTGCAGCAAGGATTTGTAAAGGTGAACGAAAAGACAAACGTTCTGTTGGAGTAAAAAACAAGAGAGGACGGCCTAGAAAACTTGACGAAAGAAGTGTTAGGAAATTAATCAGATGCATTACTAACGCAAGGAAAACCAACCCTAACATGACAGTTAAAACACTGGTGACAGAAAGTGGTCTATCATTAGAACTGGCTGATCGACGAACATTTTCACGAAGATTAAACGAGAATGGATACGGGTTCTTTCAGGTGCGCAAAAAGGGGTTGATGAATGAAAAAGATAAAAAACTACGCAGAAAATATGCACGGCTGATGAAACATTACATGAAGAGGAATCCAAATTTTTGGAAAGATGAAGTGGCGTTTTACTTAGATGGTGTCTCTTTTGTGTATAAACATAATCCATTGAATAGTGCGAATGCGCCGAATGCAAGAATTTGGAGAAAGAAATGTGAAGGGTTACTGATGACAGGAAGAGGTTCGAAGGAGTTAGCCGGCGGTAAGCGACTGCACTTGATTGTTGCCATCGCCTACGGTAAAGGTGTGGTTCTCAAAGTTCCATATGAGAAAATGAGTGGTGGTTTCTTTGAAAAATTCGTCAGGCAGAATTTTAACCTTTGTTTTGCCAAGTGTGGACCTAAAAAGAACGGTCGTCGTCTTTTTCTCATGGACAACGACCCCTCACAAACAAGTAAAGCTGCACGACAAGCAATGGAAGATATTGAAGCCGAGTTTCATAAAATTCCAGCCCGATCACCAGACTTGAATCCAATCGAAAACATTTTCCACTTGGTGAAGAAAAATCTTGAACATGAAGCAATAGCAAAGAGTATAACTTCTGAAACTTTCAAGCAGTTTACTGAGCGAGTTTTGAGATCATTTGACAACCTTTCAATTGCCGTAGTTGATCGCACTATTGCAAGCCTTTCAAAGCGCGTAGAAGCTGTCTTAAAATCTAAAGGGAATCGCATTAAATACTAGAACGAACATAGACATATATATTAATTGTGGACATTGTATAGTCTTATATGAACATGCTGTCTTTCAACATTATAGTTATATGTCTATGTTGTCGTGCATATTTATAGGTAATTGCAATTAACAAATGCTTAAGTACATTGACAGGTCAAGTCAGCATGACTCCAATGGACCAGGAACGCTATCATACTGACAATACTCCACTAAACATGCGCGAAATATTCTTAAACTATTTAGCTTTTTGCGTCTCTACGATGATTTACTTATTCGTGCGTACGATTTGACTGCGCTCATATGATTTATGATGTTATATATATCAATTTTCACACTAAACGAACAGTACTCCACAGATAATTATAGAAAGACATCGAGGAATTTTTCCTGTCTTTTACTGAAGTGTGGAGTACTGTCCAAAATAGCTCAGAACGTGGCCTGATTACCATGTTTCTACGGTAGTTTGTTAAAAATAGTAATTTTACGTACTTGGATAAGTTTATATAATGAAATATCTCAAATCTTTAGTATTTATAATCAATTTACCAATGGAGTATTGTGTGGATCTATGACGTTATGGCGTCTTAAATCTGTCATTGTAGCTAGTGTAATAGTATATCATTGTTTCAATTGTCTACCGCCAGTCGCTAACAAGATAGAATTACATTTTGTTGTCTAAAATCAACTTGGCGAAGCAATGAGCGCATGCAGTTAAGTTCTTCTGCTCCGACCGTGGAAGTTGTTTCCAGAAGTGGAAAAAGTGCCATCTAACGTTCATCATGTCTGTGTTGTCCCTGTCGATTGAACCGCCCTTTATAAGCAGTATAGGGGCATCAGAGGTGGCAAAGAAAGGAATGTCTGCTTTGAGTTCAATGTCACGTTCACAGACGTTCTTAGGGGCAGGCAAATGCACAATGTCACCTTCAAGCGCTTGGAGGAAATCTGCCCAGGCAATAATCTTTGGATTCCATCTGAAATCGTTCAGGAGGATGATCTCTGCATCGTCCACTCCCATCCACGCAAATGAGCCTGTTGCAGGATTGCAAAAGGCATTATAAACTTCCTTTAAGGGCGATAAAATAAATGTTTTACCAGTGTTCGCGGGGCCATGGATATAAATGTTTTGATACTTTCCCCTCCCTTTTTCTAACGCCGTGTAAATAGCTGTGGCAAACGTTGTGAGCAATATGCCATGCCCTTCCAAAAGCCTCACTGCTGAAAGATACCATTCCCCTTGGCATCCTTGTGTACAGGTTCCTTGATAAGCACTTCGCAAGATTTGAACGCGAGACTTTTTTGATCGAGCAAGTCTCTCCTCTGCTTCAGAAAATTCCTTGGCTAAGGATAGCGCTTCAGAAACAGCCTTCTGCCCCCTGTTAGCGACGAAATTAGCCAATGCCACGTTGCCCTCTCGGCTCTGTGTAACTGCTAACGCGACCAGTTCAAGTCTGCTTTCGATTTTTCTGGACTGAATTATTTGCGTCACATCATACACACTAAGCCTCTCGACTCCCTTTCTTCCTTTCTTTGCTTTCTTTCCCTCGCTGGCGTTCTTCCTCTTACTTGAAATTGCCTTCTCGGTACGGGGAGGATCGTTTGAGATGTCTGGATGCTCAGACGACAACAACGGCTCGGCATCTTCCTTCGTTACGTACTTGTATGCACTGTAGTACGTATTATGGTTGGCGCTGAAATTTACTTGGATGCCGTAAACTTCATCCAAGAAATTGCGCACACTTAGCCATCGTCCCCGTTTCTTTAATTTAATGGCCATGTGAAAGTGAATATCACTTGATTCAAGGCTTTCAGGGCTGCCAGGATTTTTATGTTTTTCAACTGCCACTACCCAATGACTTATCTCTATGCCAAACTTTTCCCAGCCATTTAGTACGGCTTCTGCAAAGCGCTTTTTAGAAGGCATTTTAGTGATATCCACTCTGCTATAAGTTAACAAATAGACAATTCTCTGCTGTCGCGTACCCAACATATCCATACTGTTTGTGTAACTATGTAAGTGTGTTGAAACAATCAACTTAAACCGTTTGAAAATAGCTTGTCAAAGATTTCAATTTAAATAACTGCGCACGCATTAGTAATTCAACTTATTTAGTGATATCGCATTAGCGCGTGTTAAGTGTACTCGATTAGTCATATCATCATAATTGTTTTAATGTATCAGGTTCCGCGCATCTAACATTCTCGCTCATGGTTTAAACTCACAAGGTTGTATAATATATTGAAAGACGTTTACAAACAACTGCAGAACTTTTGGACTTGTGATTTTAATTATAATATTGAAAACCATTATTCAGACAATCCTGGACAAAAATCCTTGGCACACGTAGAGAAAAATCACACATTCATTAGCTTGTATTTAAAGCAACGCACATATATGCCTTCGCTGTTTTCAAAGCATGATGTTTAGACCCCCCTTCCCCCCACACAATGTTGTGGTAGCGAGTTAGCATTCGCCCAAATCATGTGCAACATTGAATGGGGGAAGGGGGGAGTCAATATCTTTAAAACATGAGGGAATAGAGAGTGTATGTCTTCATATTTGAGGTGTGCTATTATTTTTGTCCAGGATTGTAGATATGACGTGTATACATGTGCACTGTGAAATACGATAAGGTGATACTATGTTTTCTTTATTAAGATTGTACATTGTCGAGGAAGCGGTTTTGAGTTGTTATCAGCATTGCTGTGTTTGGCAGCTGTATGCCATGATTCTAGACTTCTAGTGTTAGGCGACTACGGAAATTCCCTGTGACTGTGTCAATGATTTTCGCGTTGCATGTTTTTCGATGTTTGAACCATTATTATGTTCCTTAACGTTTCTGATGTGTTCAGCCTTTCTTGTTTTCAGAGATCTGCCTGTTTCCCCTAAGTACAGGCAGATATTTTAAAAGAAGAAAAGCAAATGATCACGCATGGCAATAGTGCCTACCTGGTCGTAATTCAACCACAATTAGTGCAACAGCAAAGCATGACATATATATATATACAAATCGGTGATACTACAGTACCGCCGATTTGTATTTATATACGTCATGCTTTGCTGTTGCACTGATTGTGGTTGAATTACGACCAGGTAGGCACTATTGCCATGCGCACATGCATCTATATATAGGCTGCTGTTATTAACGTGCTGCATAAGTTTTATCATAAACATCAAAATATAATTTGCGTGGTCATTTATGCAATCAGCGAAACACATTTCCATTTATTTAATACTTATCGTCTCTGTAGTGCTCCAGCAATAATGTTGTTCTTCGAAATTAGATTTAAATAGTGATCTGCTTTGTTCAATGATATATATATTGGACGCCTATAGCTAGGTCATTATATTTGGAAAAGTATGTTTGATCAGAATTTACAAGGTCTTCTCCGAGTATAAGAGAAGGCTGATTTCAACACACATTTATTTTTCAAATGTTTTATTACTCACAAAAATATAGGCTTTTAAAATTCGTAGCACCAGAAACCTACTATATGCTCAAGTTTTGACCTTACCCATTTTTGTTATTTGTGATATTGCAAAAGACTCAATTGGATTTATTTAGAAATAAATTTGTACATAATTTAAAAATGTAATTACACTCAAAAGCAACTTCAAGGTCTTCCTCGACAGAGTATGCTTAAATATTATTCGATGAAATGCGAACAAAAGCTCGCGAATGGCTTCGAATAACTTTGATTTAATTTAGCGTGTATATCTATAATAATTCTTAACCCAGTGAAAGTGGTAACTAACATAGAGAGTGGTAACTAACATAGTCCAGTGGTAAAGACAATGTGTATACCTTCAGAATCAATCACTGAGTCCGGGAACAATACCTACCTTTGATAAAAATCGTTCTGGATTTCGTCAGTTTCAAGAATTAAGCATAGGCTAGAAGAACGTATAAACAACTTAAACCAACTTGCCGAAGCCTCATAACCAACGTAATGCAGTGGTCAAATACAAATTACCCTACAAAAGTGGGTAGGATCAATTCCTGCCCTTGCCATGCATTAAATAGTTTTCGTCTTGTGTAAGAATTAATAACCCTTTCCAAAGTATCTTTTCGTCTATTTTGCAAATTTTTTTAGAAAAAAATTCGTCACAATTTGACAATTACTTCTTTTTATCATACAGTCTGATAAAGAAAAATTTTTATTTCCTTGTTAACCGCACTGGCAAAATTTTTGGTAAATGGAGAAAATAAAAGTTCTAAAAAACCATCGAAAAAAATTGAACAAAAAACCGTGCTCAAAATGCTATAGTTTTTCTTAACGGTGGGAGCCATCTTTTTTGGCGAAAAAACCCCAAATAAATAATTGAAAA
Source organism: Muricea muricata (assembly GCA_963855995.1). NCBI lineage: Eukaryota > Metazoa > Cnidaria > Anthozoa > Malacalcyonacea > Plexauridae > Muricea > Muricea muricata. The sequence continues at coordinate 4,353,306 of OY979727.1, forward strand.
GAATTACGCTCTACCACTTACATTAGGGCTATTGAAAAGCGTCGTAAGAGATTGTACGCCGGCCAGCGTAATCAATTTAAATTAAAAAGTTCCAAAAGGTGTCAGGAATTCTGCTACCTTCGAAGGATTAGCCTTGGAAATGTATAACGATGGTAAAAAGGATGGAACACGGATGGCTTCGAACAATTGGCTTCGATAAGTAACCCAATGCGGATGTCTAACCGACAACGACATCGAATTGACTCCCTCAACCGTCTGTATCATAACTCCACCACCTCTGGTTCGAATTAGGGGGGGGGGGGGGTAGAAGCGGCCCCCAGACCGTAAGTGCTAAAACCCTGTATCTTCGAATCAGACCATCAAGATGTAGTATCACCGATTTGTATATATATATACCTCGTTGCAGTGATTGTGGTTGAATTACGACCGGGTAGACACTATTGCCATGCGCACATGCATCTATATATAGGCTGCTGTTATTAACGTGCTGTATAAGTTTTATCATATCAAAATATAATTTGCGTGGTCATTTATGCAATCAGCGAAAAACATTTCCATTTATTTAATATTTATCGTGTCTGTAGTGCCTCAGCAATAAAATTGTTCTTCGACATTAGATTTAAATAGTGATCTGTTTAGTCCAATGATATATATTGAACGCCATATAGCTGGGTCATTAAATTTGGAAATGTATGTTTGATCAGAATTTACATGGTCTTCTCCGAGTATAAGAGAAGGCTGATTTCAACACACATTTATCTTTCAAATGTTCTACTTACAAAAATATGGGATTTTAAAATTCGTAGCACCAGAAACCTACTGTATGCTCAAGTTGTGATCTTACCCATTTTTGTTATCGTGATATTGCAAAAGACTCAATTGGATTTATTTAGAAATTTGTTCATATAAATGTGATTACACTCAAAAGCAACTTCAAGATCTTCCTCGACAGAGTATGAGTAAATATTATTCGATGAAATGCGAACAAAAGCTCGCGAATGGGTTCGAATAACTTTGATTTAATCTAGCGTGTATATTTATTTTCAGGAGCCTTGTAGTCCTGTGGAGGGATAGCAGGCATCTGAGGAGGGATAGCAGGCATCTGAGGAGGGGCACACCTTTTTACAAAATATAAACTGCTGATTTTAATAAATACATAAACGAGCACAGCTCAGTTATTATTACCTCAAATTTAATAAACTTTTGTACACAGATGTACTACATTGCAAGATACATTCAAAAACATTTTTAACGCCGTTGCTATGGTAGCACTGTCGTCCCCAGGTCCCGCACAGAATTTTTATAAAATAGCTGTATACTTGCTTGAACTGGTTATAACAACATGTTACCAGAGCATGCCTAAAGTTTAATGTGAAGATCATTGTTCGAAAAAAAATGTCCAGGTGGATAAATATAACAAATTATATAGAAAAAAAAAAGATCATACTATTAGAATACATTGATATCGAAGGAACTAGACTCAGTTCTGAAATATCATATACTCGAACCGACTTGACCGCGTAGCTCAGTTGGTAGAGCGTAGGGCTGGCATTCCAAAGGTCGTAGGTTCGAATCCCACCATGGCCAGGCATATTTTTCAAGCTTGCCCGGTGTGGATATACACTCAGAGTAGCAACACTTACATTAAATATAACAAGTTATACAAATTTCGTATCAAGGGCCTAGGGACAGCAGTGTTACCTTGGCAACAAAACTAGAAACGTTTTTTGATGCGTCTTGTTATGTAGTATCCATGCGCAAAATATTATTGAATTTGACTGAATAATAACTGAGCTATGCTCGTTTATGTATTTAGTAAACAGTCAATTGGCCTACTTTTTCATGCTCTTTCACATGAAACAATAAAATTTTCCATTGCCAATGCCTGTTAATATAAATCTGGATAATGCTCATAACAGAAAAACACAGAAGTAAGATTTGCATTTATACAGTATTGTTTATGAATTATGCAGTTCATTATGCAAGTATTATTGAGATTGGTGAAGGTGTCAAGATGTTAAAATTGTTTAAGTGAAACAGGTTTTCAATACAAGACTGGCAGTTATTTTATTTACACAATTTCTATACTGGTCAATGGATGTGATCACGGTGTACATGACATCTTTGACAAATTACTGGAACCAATAGTGTGCTATGTATATGCGGCTATGTTATGTTTTATTTTACCATGGTGTTGGGAACCACTTACGAAAAAGAATTACTGTAGGCACTAGAGAAGACAAAACACAAACAAGGCAAAGTGATTGTTCTTGTATATATATGATCTTTAGTGCTTTCATTATTAGAATACATTCAGTTTTCACCAATATGCTGTGGCAGCATTACAAACATGAAGTAGTAAACATCTTGTTCTTATGAACATTGAACATAGTGTCCTTGCATTTCAGCTGAATGACCTTTTTTGAAGAATAGGTATTGTTGCATAATCAATAACTGAACATTGCCATAACAACTAGTCAATAAAATAATGCCATATGAGAACCATGTTTTGACAGTCTCAACAAAGAATATCATAGTACATTGTTAATTATTGACAGTGGCACAAATGAAAATTCATACAATGGCACTTTTCTTCTGTGGTGCTTTTATCATAACAGTACACACTGGCCTTAAATTTCATGTTATAATTCTGGTGGAAAAATAAGGTGTTCAGAGCTTTTGTTGGTCATGATTGACTGATTTGCCAGAAGTACAAAGTTGAAACCAGGCGAATTGTGAAATTCCATAAATTAGTTGTAGCATCGTCTAATCAAGAAATGACTTTAAAAAACAAACACTGTGTCAAGCAAGGCACAACTTTAAGGCAGAACATTTGAGAGAATGTAGTAGTGTGTTAAACCCAACAGTTAAAGGTAGGTTACAGTCCCTTCTGCATATTGGTTCTGCTCAAAAGGGGGACCGACTGAAATTTTTTTGAATCTAAACACTGGTTTACATTCATTTATGAGCAAAGCAAACCAGAACAGTGCCAGGCATTCAGTTAGTAAATCATATTTTACAAATATAGTAGTTCAACATATAAACCAAGCATTTGTTTACATTATGGACCGCAACCTTCCCTGAAATACCTTAAAACTACACACTGAATTGGGCCGCCTATGATTATACTCACGTTTACAAAAGTACTCTCAATGACTCAATCCTTTTCTAATGCGCAAGCAACAAAAAGCTGTCTTCTCTCGGTTCATACATACTTCGTATATTTTGATATGCCCATATTATGGTGTTGAAAACATCATAAAGCGCTCCGTGACAAAACATGTTTTCCATTTTATATAAATTTAGGACGTGTACCGCAATACGTCATGTTGGGACCAACATTAGACGTCCGCCAAGATTTCCCCTGGGAATTGAAATTCCACCAATAAAAGAGCAGTGAAGGCACTATTACAGCCAATGAAAAAGCGTCTTTTCCAAAAGCAATAACAAACTTGTCCAATAACATTCGTTGTTCTACATGTTGTGACCACATATCAAAGTGGCAAAATTTAAGATATTTTTGTGGGTCACGGATTTTTTTGTGTGGGAGTATTGTCAGCTGGCGAAGAGAGTTGGTAAAACTAGCTTTTCAATCTGAACGTTGAAGAAAAGTCAAAAGGTAAACGAAAGATGCAGGACCCTCGACGGCCACAGAAAATTAAAAAGGGCTTCTGGTATGAAGAAGTATGTTGAAAGTTAATAGTTTAGGAATGTTTTAACTTTTAAAATTCTTATTGAAGTCGACGACAACAAGTCATTTCTCGGGTTGCTTCGCATTCGTGTGGCTTGGTTTGTACCTCTTTACAGTCTTTAGTAAATTCGTCTTGAATTGTTAAATAAAATGCACAAAGGGTTTTAGAAACCAAGTTTGTTTTATATAATCCTCCGTTTTTAGGTGAACAAGATATGTAAACTTCAGCCACTTGCACTTGCGAGAACGAAAAATTAGGTAACATATGGGTTTTGACTTCGATTGGAACTGATATACTCCAGTGAGGTATGTATCATAGTCTTTTTTAAATGTCAATTTCATAAATTTTCATTTTAAAATGAATTTACCTCGCCGACGTGTGAGCGCCATTCAAGATTGTTATTTCCCAACAGCAAACATCTTGAACATCACTTTGATTTTCGATATGATTAATTGCGATAAAACGTTTGATAAAAATATGTACCTTTTTTCTTTCAATCGTTTTAAAACTATTCATCGTTTTTTAAAAGCTTGAAGTTACAATATGTCGAATTCTCGCGGTCTCGCGTGTAAATCAAATCGAACCAGATGCAGGACATTTTGTTTGTGGATGGACGGACAAGAAATGCAGCGTCCTTTGATTTGAAAAATTTGTGATGCTCTTGTCTCGTTGAAAGAATTATGAGAGAACAAAGCTGAATCGAGGGTTATATTAAGCTAGCCACTAAATCAATATGTACAGGCGGGCCTGTTCTAATTGTACAAAAGTATACAAGTAACACATTACTCGACATTTTTAATGGCCAATTTTAATGAACGAGCAGAAAAAATCTTACACCAATGGCAATACTTGTACAACTGGACCACTAGGCAAGATTTGCACGGAACTGGAAATTCACACAAATCCTTTTACCACAAGACCACAAGTTCACGCTTGAGCATCTGCTGTAACTTCTTGACTTTAGCCATTTTTATGTCTTTATTTTTAAGCTAAATTTTTGCAAAAGCCTTCATGAAGCGAATCTTGAACCAGACTTGATAACACACCAATTAGCAAGTCCCACCAATCCTTTTAACACTAGGTCACGCGTTCACTCTTGAGCATCTGTTGTAAATTATTTTCTATAAAAAGCCAATATAATTTTGTGTCTTTAATTTTAAGCCAAAATTTTCCGCGCAATGCATGTACTTCAGTGAATCTACCAAGATAACGTTTTTATCTTTAGTTTTAAAGCCCAAATTTCAGTTAGTTGAAGCGACTTCAGCGAGACTATAGCCGGCAGTTTACAAGCATTAGTAAATCACACGAATGGTTTTACCTCTAGGACAATCGTTCATACTTGAATTCCTGCTGTAAACTATTTACTTTAACCAATTTTTTGTCATTATTATATGCCAAAATTGTTTCAAAAGACTTCAGCGAGGTTTGAACCAGACTATAACTGGTAGTTTTCACACATTGCTTACCACCAGGCCATTTGCTCATGCCGCAGGCACTTTTGTAAATTATTTACTTTAACCAATTTTTTGTTCTCTTTACTATAAGCAAAATTTTTTGCGAAAGACCTCAGTGAGAATTGAACTAGACTACCTCTGAATTGAAATCAATTAGTTATTTACAACAACCTGCCACCACAAGACCACTCACTCATGCTTAAGCTTTATCTGTAAATTATTTACTTTACCCATTTTTTTTTGTCTTCACTATATGCCAAAATTTTTGCAAAAGATATCAAAGAGATTTTAACCATACTATCCAGGAATTTACACCGACGTTCTCACCACAAGACTACTCGTTAATGCTCGAGATTTACCTGTAAATTATTTATTTTAACTAATTTTTTTTGTCTTTATTACATGCCAAAATTTTTCCAAAACACATCAAAGAGATTTTAACTAAACTATCTAGGAATTTACACCAACATTCTACACCAACGCTCTCACCACATGACCACTCGCCAATGCTCAAGATTCAGCTGCAAATTATTTACTTTAACCATCTTTTGTCTTTATTTTAAGCCAAAATTATTCAAAAGACTTCAGCAAGATCTGAACTGGACTATCTGGCAATTCACAACAGTTACTGAGTAACTTACACCAATGCGGTTACCACTTGACCACTCGCTCATTCATGGGTATCTGTTGTAAATTATTGGCTTTAACCAGTATAATTTTTCTTTTTTAATTTCAAGCAAAAATTTGAATTTTCAAGCGACTTAAGCAAGATTTGAACAAGTCTGTATCACTAGTAATTCACAATAATGCTTTTACCACTAAACCACTCGTTTATTCTCAAGAATATTCTGTAAATTATCTACCTTAACTAATATAATTGTTGGTGTTTAATTTTAGCCTTAAATTCAGTTTGCAACTTACGACTTCTGCGAGATTTGAACCAGACTATAAATTGGTAAGCCACACCAAAAGATTTGCTTCTAGATCACTCGTTCATGCTTAAGCCATTTACGTAATTTATTGACTTTAACCAACTCTTTTTGTTATAAGAGCCTTTGTTGTAAATTATTGATTCACACAAATTATTAAGTCGCGCAAAAGCTTTTACCACTACATAACTCCTCCCATTTTCTAAGATAGAGAATCACTTAAAGTCGACCTTAACCCCTAACTCTAACTCTAAACCTAACCCTAACCCTAACCTTAACCCTAACCCTAACCCTAACCCTAACCCTAACCCTAACCCTAACCCTAACCCTAACCCTAACCCTAACCCTAACCCTAACCCTAACCCTAACCCTAACCCTAACCCTAACCCTAACCCTAACCCTAACCCTAACCCTAACCCTAACCCTAACCCTAACCCTAACCCTAACCCTAACCCTAATAATTTGCATCAAATGCTCAAGCATGAGCGAACTTGTGGTCTAGTGGTAAAATCATCATGTGAATTTCCAGTTAGTGGTTTTTTTCAAATCTCGCTACTTTGAATTAAAGTTAAAGACATAAAATTAGTTAAAGATAAAAAATTTAGAGCAGATGTTCAAACATGAACGAGTGGTGTAGTGGTAAAAGCGTTGGTGTGAATTACTGGTTCAAATCTCGCTGACTTCTTCTCAGTGGTAAAACAATGTCTTTTAATTCGGGTGAAATTTCGCTTAACGTCTTTGACAAACAGTTTTGGCTTAAAATATAGAGAAATGAAAAGTGATGAAGAACAATAATTTAGAACACACACCCTTGAGCTTAAATCAGTGGGTCTAGACAAGCGGTCTAGACCCGTCTAGTTGTAAAAGCATTGCTGTGAGCTTCCAGTTAGACTGGTTCAAATCTCGCTAACTCAAAAGCAAAATTAAAAATTTGGCCTAAAATATAGAAATGTTGTTCAAATTTTAGCTTAAAATAAAAAAAAGAATGGTTTAAATCTCGCTCTAAGTCTTTTGCAAAAATTGGACAAAAAATTGGTTAAAGTTCATAATTTACAACAGATGCTCAAGCATGAACGAGTGGTCTTGTGGTAAAAGTAATGGTGTTAATTACCGGTTAGTTTGCTGCAAATCTTTATGAAGTCTTTTGCAAAAATTTTGACTTAAAAATTTAAAATAAAGATAAAAATTTGTTAAGGTCAATAATTTCTATTGTATGTTCAAGTATGAACAATTGGTGCATCGGTACCAACGGTTTCTTCCCCAACGAAAAGCCTATAGAGATTTGAGAATAAAATTTATTAAAAATATCAAGAAAATTTGATTGTGGAAGTACAACTGATCTAACAACATCACATGAATCTGGATAGCCCTTCTATGAATATGGCGGCCGGTGGCAAGCAAGAAGCTGCCCCGTTTGGCCGTCATTTAAAGTGCAAAGACCTTCACGAATATTTACAAGGCTTGCCTGTCAGTGTGCTTGATAAATTGTACGGGCATCCAGCTACGTGTTTCGCAGTGTTCAGGTAAAGCAAATTACTAACGTGGTTAATTGCACATTTGATATAAATTTGAAGAATTTATTAATATCCAGTCATGTTACCCAGGATTTCTGGATGTGGCCATGTGGGTGTTTAGAAATTGACGCAAGGTGATTAGAGTCCTAATGCAGTTATTCTTACCAATATTTCTACCAACTTTCTAGGGAGTTGCCGGAATTAGCAAAACATTTTGTGATGAGAACATTATTTGCTGAACAACCACTACCTGAAACACTTGTGAATGGATGGGTGAAAAAAGAACAGCAAAAGTAAGGACTCACAACTTGTAGGAAGTCTAAAAAGTCGTTTTAAAAATTGTGATCACAAAAAGCTGTCCACAAGTCGTGCTCACACTACCTGTCCCAAGTTGTCGACAAGTTTTGAACAACTTGTTGAAAATTTGTAACAGTTAGGCAGTATGGTGGAAGTCTGGCTGTTGCACACCTGAGAATTTTCGTCATGTTCAGGTTTGCACACTTTGTTTAATGCTGAATATGATTCATTATGATATAGCATTTGTGTATTATGAACGCTGATTGGTTAAGAGCCGTGTTTACATAACTCAATGTAAACACGGAAAATTTCCCATGGCTCATCCATTGAATTAATTTTATATTTTTTGTGCTACGTTTTAAAGAAATATCAAACATTTTTTCATATTGATGTACAGTTATATCATCACTTGTTAAAGTTGGAAAAGCTTGAAATTTAGTGAAACACTCCACCCTGCAAGCGTTGTGTTTCCACACAATTTCTTCTTTTCCCAATTTTCACTTGTGTTGATATGTGTGCCAACACATGGTGACTGTGTGTCAACATGGAAAATGTTTTATGTTTCTTAAGTATCACTTGTCTAACATGTACACTTAGGTGCACTTGACACAGTATTTCAACCTATAGTCACTTGGATTTTTTGTGTACACACCTGACATCTTGGCAAAAAGTCATACTTTTCAGTCTTGGCAACAAACTGGACAACCCAACTGTAGAGCATGGCTGTTTTCGTTGAGATTTTGGGTGCAGAAAACCAAGGCACAAAAATAACAAAATATATATGTGTTACAAGCAATTAAAATTGAAGCTTTGTGTATGAATTATGTTTGCTGTTGACATGGTTATGATTATAGAATTACTCGGGCCAGGGCCCTGTTTTTAGCCAGTGTTGATCTGTAAAAAAGTGCCGATTTACTGACTACATCTGATTCAGTTCTGTTGATGACTAACTTGATGAATTTATTGACAATTTCCAATCAATTGACCAAATCAATCATAAACTAGCTCAGTTTTACCAAATGAGTTTTTCAAAAGTGGGAGGGTGTCACACCTCCCTATGCATGTTATGTCCGTGGTATACTTTAGGTGTTAACCTTACATAGAATGCACCATGGAAATCCAAGCTTCTATCAATGGCTTATTTCTCTCTTTTTGTCAGTTTTTGCATTGGTGCATTAAACAGACTAAAGCAGTTAAGAATATGGCGTGTGGTGACTGGATGGTCACAGACAAGATATGAACTAAATCCAACATTCAGAAACAATTTGAAAATTGCTCTTTGTGGAGGGTCAGTACCATATAATACTTCTTATAGCTGTGCTGGTTTAAAAATTTCACATTATCTTTGTCCTAAAGCAAAAATGAAAGGGTGCTCCCCGTTGGCTACGTTCCTGCCCCCTCTTTCAACCTTGAGGTTTTTTGTGCAATAAATTTTTGGGATTACCATGGTTAGGGTTTGGTTTATCTCCGGGCTCATTTTTCTGCATGAAATGATAATTCTTATGTAAGTATCAAAATTATTAAACAATAAACAGTAACTTTATTTGGTTACAATGTTCAGATTAGTTATTGCAAAAGGTCAACAAATTCTAGTCAGTCCCTTTGGTACATCTATCAGCCTGTATTCATGATGTATTTCAACGTATTTCAGAGGTGAACCATGGTGTGGAACCACTGATGATCTAGCGCCAGATAAACACTCGAAAGACAAAGACTTCTTAGATAAATATGCTTTAGAACGATGGGAGGTACTAACAGCATTCATAAATTACAATCTGTACCATGGACACATTCAGCCAAGTTGTCATCAAGTTGCATCAAGTCTGAGACTAATTGTTTAAGTATAAGTATCCAGGTTTTCACAAATAATGATCAATACAACTTTATAAAAATTCATTCAAATCTATTACTGTATAAAAAAAGCAAAAAGCTATAGTTACTGACCAGTGACTATATATCACTTCAGGGACAGTGAATCTTGAGCAATCAGTCCAAAAACCTTTGCCAGCAGACAATTTAATAAAATATAAGAAAAAACACACTCCAAAGAACAACATCTTGTAAACTCAAGATATGAGATGTTAACAACAACGTAACAGTTTTATGGTACCATAAAATCAAGAGTCACCTGGAAATTTATACTAATAATGAATGTAACCATACTTCTATTAATTATCATTTAGCAATACTATCAATTACATCTAGCAAAGAGATTTAAACCCTTAAGTGGCAATGTGCCCAAATGCACCCTACTTTATTCTTTTCCTCCGTCTAACACCAGATGATTTTACTCATCATGGAGAGAGCGCTGCCAACCTCAATCTTTTGGGTCTTCTTCCTAGTCAGTCCTTCATTATATGACTGGATCGTCGCCACCAGATGGGACAGTTGGCATAAGTGCTGAAATATTACAAGTTCTTCTTGTAGCAGGTTTAATGAAAAGGTTTGCATTTATATCTCTATGTACATTTGATTTAAAAAGAATTTTGTGTTGTACTTAAACAACCATATCTGATTGCAATGTATTTCAGTGATGATCAAGAACAGACTCCAATCATTACCCCTTCAGGCTTTCAATTTTTACTCATGGATGTCTCCTCTCAAATTTGGTACTTCATGCTCAAGTATTTAGATATGGTGGAGGTAATTAGGGGATCCAGCAATTTATTAGGGGGGTACTGGGTGAGCAGCCGAGTACGGTCAGGGCCGTAGCTAGAACATTAATATGGGGTAGGGGGTGTATATTCATGTTCTGCCCTACGAGTTTCTTTTCAAATCAAATTCAAACTGGTTTAAAAAGGCAGGACATAAATATATGAATATACACACTCCGTATTAACGTTCTACGGCTTTGAATACGAAATTGCAATGCACTTGGTTGTATCTCAGTAGTAAAATTAAAAATTTAACATTGGCTATTTTGAACTACTGTTCTAAATTCCTTGACATAAGTACCATGAAATGCACCCCCCCCCCTTGCACACCACTTGAACAATATGTAATGGGTAATTCGTTGTCTCAAGCGCGATTTGAACTCGCAAAACCGAAGATGCGACTTGAAATCCTGCTCTAGACAGCGAAATTTTCGTTTAAATAAATCTAGTTTTTGTGAGTGTCGTTATCAGAAGTGTTCTGACGTTGCATCTCTGCTCATTACCGCTGATGAAGACAGTGGACCAAAGTCACAAAACACTGGGCCGTGACTGCACTTCGATCGCACTTCGATCGCGATCGGGCTTTGTATTCATTAGAAGATAACCAGAATGTCAAGCAAAGAATCTTTATATGTTCTCTAGGCCCGCGGTATGGATCTTGTCGAGTGCCTGTCATTTCTATTTCAACTTAATTTTTCTACTTTTGGAAAGGTAGTTGTATTTTTAAAGTATTTGTACATTTCATCAACTTGTTTTTCATCTCAAATGATTAATGATGTCACGTATTTTTAGGACTATCCTTCCGACAACATGTCTGACTCTCAACAACGCTTCCTACAACACTTACGAGAAATGGGTCTAGTTTTCCAACGTAAGGTACAAAAGGTTTGAAACACCGCATTTTACGTAAGATCTAAAAATGTTACAAGACTGACGAGAAGTTCGACAATAGTTATGCATAAATTCATGCGACGACAAAGAGCCCGTCGAGACAAAGATTAACGCGATTTTAGTAACTGCCGTGTAATACTATAAATAAAGAAGAGCAAAAATTAAAGATGAATCTAGTAAAAAGAAATTGTAATGTATGGTGTTTCCACAAAACTTAACTTGTATTAAGGTGCAAAACTTAACTTGTATTAAGGTGCAAAACCACAAAGCACGTATTGTTCCAAACTTGTCGCCAACATAGGATACTTCTGAACGACTTCTTTACCACTTGTTTGCAGGCTTGCTACAAATTGGGCGATTTTGTGACTCTGTACATTTGTAAATTCTAAGTCGTAACTAATCTACGGTCAGGGCACTCAAATTAAGACACATTTACCATTTAGAAATTATTCAACACCGAGAACATATGTTCCCAGTTGCCACATACAATCGCTTTTGAAGGTGGCTTAAATATCTGGAATATCAAAAATTTGTTCTGAAGCAAATATGATTTCCGTTTTCTAGCGAAAGTCAAGACGTTATTATCCCACCAAGCTTGTCATCAACTTAGCCTCCGCTGGATCGGGTAATTTCTAAAGTTGTAATATCGTCGAAAAAAAATAAGGAATGAACTTACTGAGGGGGGAGGGGTGTGGCAGATGGGATGCAAGAGGAGGTGCTATTTTTTAATGATAAAGAAGAAAAGTATTAGAGACATAAAGTACGCGTCATATACTGCAGTAACTTCAGTCCTTTGAAATGCAGTTATTGAAATACAGTAAGGGTGGGTAACACACATTACCAAGACTAACTCAAGTACACGATGTAAAGTCATTAAAGCTGGCACAATACCCTGGCAGAGCGTCATAGATCGTGCTGTTTCCATTCCTGACAAAAAGGATCTTTGCTGACTTGCGATTATGTATTTTCTTCAGGAAGCACGACATCAGCTGGGGATGGTGCGGAAGGATTTATTATGGTAGAAACTAACTATCGCGTTTACGTTTACACAGGTAGAAAATGATTAGAATAGAATAGACACTTAAAGCTCTGTCGCACTTTTGTTTATAAACAAAAAGGAAATCTCCGTAAAGAACATGAGATTGGTAAACGCGAAGAAACGCGACACGACAACCTGATGTGGCCTGATACTCTTTATTTTGAAACCCTGTAACTTCAATTTAAATATTCCAAGACTTCGTATTTACTTATTTGAAACAAGAACAGCAATGTCTATGGAACTATACCGACTTACAAGTTACAGAGTTGTGAAGTAAAGCGTATCAGGCCGTATCATGGGTGTCGCGCTTTAGCTCGCGGTTCCTTTGTTTGTCTAAGCTTGTCGCACACAAGAGCTATCAGCTGAGAAAAACTTATTCGTGTTGTTAGCTCAGCTGGGTCGACATGTGTGGTTGGATTTATGGTTCATGCAACCTTTTCTCGCGTATCAGGTCGCATGAGGCATCCACCGTTGGGCGACGGAGAGCAAACGGTTGAGCTGACAGCACCAGTAACTTTTGCTCAGCCGACAGCACTCTTGTGTGACAGGCTTAACCATGGGAATAATCGGTTGTGAATTAGATAGCAATGAAATAAACACTGGAAGCCAGGTTTTTCATATGACGTTGTACAGGTTTATAGCATGTTTACAACAGTTCTGCACCGTGACTCATCAGTACTGTCTTGCAGATTCTCCACTTCAAGTAGCACTTGTTGGCTTGTTTTGTGAAATCATATGTAGGTCAGTAATATGCATTCCTTCCACTTTATTGTCGTAATCTTTCTTTATTCTGGTGTATTGGTGTATAATAGTCTTAGCAGTCTTCAAAATCTTGTCGGGGAGGTGAGTTTGGGATTAGGTGAAGAGGAAGATGCAAAGATTCTTGGATGGTATAGGGGTTAGGCTGCCCTCTTGAGAGATTCGGTGAAGTGAAAGGTGCAATGTTTCTTGGCGAGGGTAGATAGGCACCTGTTATGAGATTAGAACCATTGATTGAGGGGAGGTGAGTTGATTTGGGGTTAGGTGAAAGGTGCGAAGATTTTTGGAGGGGGGGAGAGGTTGGCACCTCTTATGAGAGTTTGACCATTGGTAAAGGGGAGACAAATAGATTTGTGGTTAGGTGAAGAGAAAGGTACAGTGACTCTTTGGGGGGGATAGATAGGCACCTCTTATGAAAGTCTAGCTACTGATGGAGGGGAGATTAATATACTGGTGGTTAGGTGGAGAGAAAAGTACAGATACTCTTTGGGGGTAGGCACTTCTTTTGAAATTGTGGCCATTAATGTGAAAGTAATTAAAAGTTTTTTTTTAGATTTCCAAAATTTTGTGTTGCTGTACTGACTCGGGAAAGCGTTAGCCAGGCGAGTTTTCAGTTTATCCTACCTTAGCAACTGACCTTTTTTAACAGCTCAAAATTTTATTTGCTTTGAAATATTTTGTGTTGTGTGTAGCTAATTCAAGTTGTCCTTTCAAACCTTAAACTCTAAACACGCAAAGGATGATGGGAGCACAATTTAAGCAGCTTAGAAAGCATGTATGGAGCCCATTTTTTTTAAAGACATGGTAACTATCCTCCAAGAAAGCATCCCATTCACGAATAGCTCCAATATGCAAATCTAAAGCTTAAAATTTGTTTCCATCATCCTTTGCACGCTTAGAGTTTAAGGTTTGAAAGGACAACCTTTTTTGAATTAGCTGTATTCAATAAACATGATATTTCCAATTTTACGTTATTTAGACATTTGACGTTTTCCTGTTTATTTAAAGCAAAAACGATTCAAAACAAATATTATGAACGAAGGTGAAAGTTCAAGACGATTAAAAACTCAAAATTTTGTCGAGTTCTGACCTTCTTTGTTGTAATTGGAGTACTTCACATAGTGGGTGCAATGGTTTACAAACACGAAAGATATCGTATGTACTCTGACTCCTGCTAGTCGGCCGGCCAAGTTTTGAAATACATCGTTTGATGGCAACTTTGTGTTAGAAAAGTACATTCGCGATATTTGTCGTTGTATTGCTTGTGTGATATAGGTTTGGGGTGTTACCAAGTCTAATTCGGGATTTTTATGGGAAAAATCGAGAGAATGTGGCTATCTACTATTAAATTGTATTACAGCAAAAAATGTAAAATTTTATTTTTAACAATAGTAAAAACGACTGCTAGCATCAGAAAGATCAGAAAAAACTGCATATAAGACTCTTAAACCGTTTTTTTATTCTCCAAATAGTTCTCAAGTTATTTGTTCTCAAACCCTCATTTTTAAGCTAGTTCCCAGTTTCTATTTCGTGATTTCGGGTCAATTTTCCCCTTTAAAACACAAAGAACACGAAAACTATTTGAAGGATAAAAAAACTGTTTAAGAGTCTTATATGCAGGTTTTTGTGCTCTTTCTGATGATGCCAGTCGTTTTTTCTTATCGTTGAGCACGAAATTTCATATTTTTTACTGTAATACAATTTAATAGTAGATAGTCACAATCTCTCGATTTCCCCCATAAAAATCCCGAATCAGCCTTGGTAACAACCCAAACCTTGCTAACTAGACTATAACCTATATCTTTCCACTTGTTACCGGCTTCTAACACGAAGTTGCCATCAAGCTTTTTTAGACGCACTTTTTGATATCGTGGCCGGCCGACTATGCCAAATTTCGCCACAAAAAAATTCTTGGCTGCAAAGGTTGATTCCCGACACCAAATTTCTTGCAAATACTTGCTTTAGATTGCATACATACAGTTTTGCTAATTGAAATATAATATTCACAAATAAACAATTCTACTCTGGGCTACTGTATATACCGTAGTTTACTATTTACGATTTGTTTCTTACAGGCTTTTCTTAGTGGTATCACTGCGAATCAGGTATGTCAAAAAATAAAATGTTCACAGCATCAGCTGAATTTCTGAAGCAGGAACATTTTGCTTACAGAAGAGTAATACAGAAGGTCATCTTAAGTAATTTTCGCATAAGCGTTAGTTACTAAAACAGAAGCAGTCGCTTCTATCCTGTAAATATGCTTTACCTTTTCTGGATATTTGGCCGGGGACTGGTTCTGTTTAGGGCACTTAGGAAGTCACGAATCATTGGGAACAACACTCACGCGAAAAACACTGAAGATGACCTTCTGTACTTACATTTTCTGTAACATAAGAATCCCATATCCAAAGAGCAGAAACAATGGGAAGGACAACAGTGACATAGGAGGGCTATTAATTGCTGGGGAGGGAGAATTATGACATAGAAGGGGAACAATTGCATGTGATGGATAACAATTGTATTGGAGAGGCAACGATGGTATAGGAGGGACAACAGTGGCATAGTAGGGGCAACAATGGCATACGAGGGGCAACAATTGCATCGGAGGGACAACAATGGTATTAGAGAGGCAACGGTGGTATGGGAGGGACAACAATGGCATAGTAGGGGGGGGGGGCAACAGTGGCATAGGAAGTATAACAGTGACATGGGAGGAGCAACAATGATATAGGAGAGGCAACAAAAGAATAGAAGAGGCAACATAAACTATAAATGGCAAAATATTGACATTTTCCTACAAAGCACCACCAAATTGTTACAAAATGTTCAAAAATAATTTCTTTCATTAAAGCAATGAAATTTATATTTATCTCAGGTGCTTCATTTTCTCCGAACAAGAGCACATCCCGAGATGTTAAAGAAGGTACTGCAGTCCATGAGTATATAACACTTGTCATTCACCGTGTGAGAAAACATTTAAGGATTTACCATGTTAAAATGAATCTTGAATTAACAATGATAAGTTTTTGATTACACATTTAACAGAATCCTGTGATTCCAGCAAATATTGCTGACCAAATTCGACTGTGGGAATTGGAGAAATGCAGAATGCAGATGACGGAAGGTAGGCTATCACAGATACGAATTAGGAGAGAACATTAAGCAGTACTCTGAGAAAATTGTCACAACTTGAAGAACGTAAAGGCCACTCAAATATGGATAGACCAGAGCGGCTGTTTAATTTTGCAGGCTCACAACTAAATGATCCCAATTGATTCAGAATATAAACATCAATAAATGAGATCAGTGGCTCATCTCCACTCATTGGCGCCTAGATTACTCAATGCTCTACGCACGTACAAATCTCACAACCGTCCTGGAAGTCTTTCAACAAGTTGTGTTCGCGGGACATGGGACTTGAAAAAACTCTCACTTTTCCTCATATTTTTCAGGGGTTTGTTACAATCAGTTTCTGTCTACGTCCGACTTTGAAACCTTGAGAAAGTATGCCGAGGTAAATTTATTTTAATGCAGTGTATGCTTGTTCTCCTGCCTGTAACACCCTCCGTGAGCATTGTTTGCCAGTAATGACGTAAATTTACTTCGTTGCGTTTCACTTTCCTGAAAACGTCAGTATTTCCCTGTAACATGTAATTTTTTGTCAATTACTTTTTATTTCGTTACCTTCCTGTACTTTGCCTTTGGCGAAGTAAAACAGTTTAAAGTTATTCTCAAAGCGAAGACGAATCTTTTAATCCTTTTCTAAAACTTTTCTTGCACCTTTTCACTGCCTAGTAATCAGACTATTACCGACAAATTGCTTTGTAGTGACGTCTTGTGTTAGTTTTTGTATATAAGACCGTGTATTTTATTGTAACTTTAGTCTGTCTGAAGATGATTTTGTAAAAATATAACAAACTCATTCTCGTCGTGTTTCAATCCGTATCCTGGGTTTGAGATGTTAATCTTATGTATTTTATACTTTACCTTTACTTAAATAAAATTTTCAGTCCGTACTTTGACTTTTATTTAAGTAAAAATTGAGGTGTTACTTTTTACTTTAACTTAAAAAAAATTTGAGTACTTAACGGAACACTGCACCTGAGCATGGCGGACTTGACTTCCACTTTAACTTTGTCCTCCTTAAACAGGATCTTGGAGTTCTGATCTGGGCAAATTCTTCTAAGCGTGTCATGATTGTGAGTTTATCGGGACACAATGATGTGAAAAAATTTTGGAAGCGACAGAAACCGAGGGAATAGAAAATCCCGCTGCTTTTGATGCCGATGATTGGTTGTAGCGAAGGATCCACTGTTAGAAAACCTTTATAAAAAAGGGGAAACCATCGCACATTTCGGACAAGACGATCATTGTGATCATAATCACATCGGCTGATAATTAATGGGTAGCGATGGATGACAAAGAATGGTATGTAGATGATAACTACATGATGAAGTTTATTTGATGAATTTTGTTGTGGGTGAAACTCCATGATAAGACTTCGTGGATATTGATGGTAATTCTGGAAAGTCATGGATTACAATGAGGTATTGAAGAAGTTGTAATGTGAGTATGCTATTGATAAAAATAGTTTTTGTTGAATATGTGGGGACTAATGAATGCCTACAGACATTTTGTTCGTACTGAACCTTTTTGGCAAGAAGGAACCAATTTCAACCGTAAAGATTTCAGCACAGGAAAAGACTGAATGAACAGTTTATTAAAGAATGAACCAATTAAATAGAAATATGAGTGCGATTCTTTTTGAACATTCGGAGGCTGGGCCGGTTGTTGAAATTATGAACAGTCAAAAGAATGGGACTAGTAACGAACTAACACGAGCTAAAGCGCTAATGTTGCTGACGTGACACCCGTGATACGGTCTGATACGCTTTACTTTGGCACCCTGTAACCCCAGTATAGGGAATAAACAGTAGGGCTACTCAGCGGTTCAACGCGTGCCCCTTATTTTTGTGCAATTGACTGGCCAGAATAATAGCGGAACAGCCAGTTCAGCGTTCCTATTGGCCAGAAAAGGCAATCGACTGGCCAGAACCTGCATAGTGAACATGCGTAATGAACATGCGGCTGCACAAACTTCAAAGGCTCCGACTCGAGTGACCCTTCGATTCCGTTTACTTTCTATTCTATTCTGTGCTATAACTTCGCTTTAAATGAATTCCTATAACTTTGTATTCGCATCTCTCAAACATCATTTAGGGTAAAACAGGCTGAAAATCACAATTTAATGTTTTCAGAAAACTTTTTTTATCAACATCACTCATCAGTGACGATATTTCCTGCACTCAAAAGAAGGTAAAAGCATTCCGCGTT
Organism: Muricea muricata; assembly: GCA_963855995.1. Taxonomy (NCBI): domain Eukaryota; kingdom Metazoa; phylum Cnidaria; class Anthozoa; order Malacalcyonacea; family Plexauridae; genus Muricea; species Muricea muricata. Next base: position 4,371,869 of record OY979727.1, read on the forward strand.
GGTTTTTAGCTTTTTTACACCCCAAAGAAGTTTTAAAAGTCGATGACTCCATAGGCATTACTGTTCTTGTTTAAAATGTATAAACACAAAGTCCTGAAATACATTTAAAATAAAATTAAAGGGTTCTAAAGTTAAGCGCATCAGGCCGTATCACGGTTGTCGCGTCAGCAACATTAGCGCTTTAAACTAACTGATGTTTCCGGCTCATTCCTCAAGGCCCTGCCACACGGTGCAATTTTTCTTGCAACTTGCAATCCAATTCTACACTTGGGAGATGTAAAATTGGCAAATACATGTTTCCATCACATATATTTTTAACATACCAAACATTTGTCACAAATTTACATCTCTTAGGTGTAGGATTGCGTTTCAAGCTGCAAGAAATATTGCACCGTGTGACAGGGCCTTTTGATTGTCTATGTTAAAATGCAGGTTAGTCTAACCCTAAGTTTAAGTAAAATTAAAAGAAAATTTCCCAGCAGCTTGTTTATGAACTTTGAAATATTTCTTCAAAGATCTTAATTAAATTACAATCCTGATTGAATAAACGAAAAAGAAATTACCCCAAGATGTTGAAGTGTGTATTAATCGCCACAGTTTGTGTCAGATAAAAAACCTTGAAGAATTAAGACGGTATTTGTTAAACACTATAATTGTTTCTTCCGAATGAAAAGATTTTTGGATTTGTCGGAAATGTTTCTCGTTCCGCCTTTCCGGAAAGGAAATATTTTCTTTACAGCATGTGGTGTTGTCAAGAAGCTCGGACAAACTGTGACTTGCAGGTTTGATAAAATTTTCTATTTTTTGCCATTTCTTTCTAATTTGGCTGTACCAGATTCTCTTCATACATTTTCAATGAAGTTATAATTTCACAGTTGTTAAGAACTTAACGAGAAACTCGCGGCCGCACAAAGAAAATCACGAATAGCCGACATTTTTTAGCGACTTTTTCACAAACACAATGACACTCAATTTAATCAGGTTGTTCAAACAATTTACTTTACATTGTGGCGTTGGATTAATCATAATTAAAACAAGTAAACCTTCGCCAAACTAAAAGCTTAAATTTCAGTGCCGTTGCTTGATTGTTCACGCTGCATTGAAAAGCTTCTAGACTGCGGGAAAGCCGTTTTCGTTCGGTTCTAAATATGGCATCGGTTGAAACAAGAAAACTGGGAAAACATTTGTTTATCTTCGAGAAAGGAAAGGCTGAAAACGCGAACGGCAAAGTTAAAGGACGGACGTTAATAACTTCATGTCAAACAGATACAGACAACAATCTCCCGCCAGAATTTATCAAGTACATGAGAACCTTATTCGACATTTTGGATGAGAATAATACTGGTTTCGTTAAGCTAAGCGACATCGAAGCTTGTTGGGGCCATAAGAGTAATGGTACTGTGCAAGGGACAAAAGGAGTATTAGAATATCTTCGGAAAGTGGCACCAGCGAATGGCTTACTTAGTTTCGATCGACTTTGTATGGGCTTTGGTCAGGCATTGCATTCAAAAGAAGTCGTTTCCATTCCGAATGGTTCCCCAGGGGCCAGTGGTGGAACGTGGAAGACTTCAAGCAATTCCGAGGGCTCGCCTGCTCAAGCTCAACCGACAGAGAAGCGAACAAGAATTCCCGTTTCTGACCTTGAGAGTGATAAACAAAGAAAGGCCGATGTTAGGTTGACAAGTCATGGAACTCGAGAAAGCATTGCCTTTAGGCATAATTCCGACCCTGATCAAAATAATCACAACCCTGAACAAAAACGTCCTGAATCAACGGTAGTTGAACTTAAACAAAGCGCTAGAAGTTTGCCTCCTGGTGTTGGCTCTTATGACTCGAGTAAGCTTGGATCAACGCGAAGCCCTGAATCGTCTGGTAACAGCACGTTTGGCAGACGCGGAACTGAAGAACGGAGTTGTTCGAATTTGACTGAAGAATCGAATCAACCACAGAGAATAGACAATTTGCGTTTTCTTTGTAGAAAGTCCGATGAATTGAACAGAATTGCTCAACAAAGTGACCCGGAGTCGAAAAGTAGAGCATTTAGGACGGGACAACATTCGAAAAAAACAGTCACTCCTGCCTACGCTTTAAGTAATTCCTATCCATCAAATAAAACTGACGAAAATTCTGAGTCGAATTTTGTCAAAGCCGAAACGGTCTTCCTTCAGAGGCCAGAGACGCGAAAACGTCCGAAGTCAATGGTTCCTTTTAGCGGCCAAACGCAACCAGCTGACTTGTCGATTGCGAAGAAGAAAGGTGGAATTCTGGAAGGGATTCAAAAGACGGACAAAAAAGCTGTTGTCGATAAGCTGAAACAATGGCGGAGTGAGCAGTTGAAGATGAATGGTAGCCGGAGTGAAGAACGTGATGTTACAAAAAGGTCTCACATCACTACACATGGTTATCAATCTGACAATGAAGGTCGGTACTGCAGGCCAAGACGTATCATCGCCCCCTTGAGATGCACAGGAAATAAACTCGACTCTGGTATGTAAATTTGAATTTTTGGGGGATTTTCATGTTACCATTATTTATGTTGAAATACCGACTCAATCGAAATTTAATTAATAATGAAATATGACATAGAAATGTCATACCGATCGACTATAGAAATGTACCGTTTGTTAAACCGAGTATTTTAAGTGATGCTTGACCGTGATACTAATGTATTTCTAACTGACATTTTTTAGAGCAACATTGCAGTTCAACTCAATCAACCTGTAGCTACAATGGAGTTCGTGCGCCTAGAACCACTGTTTATTATCAAGGAGAAATTCAAACCAATCCGAGATTTAACCATTTTGCAATGATAGAAGAAAGTCAGGAACAAAGCAAGGCAAAGAATATGGAGGTATATATGGTTGTCTCACATTCTGCAATGAAAACTAAAACATTTAAGTGGTTTTAAAAGGTGAAGGCGGAACGAAAATTTTTATTGAATTATGTGGAAGAACTTTTGAAACTTGAATACAAGTTCATTTACACTTTTTTCGCCCCAACGCTTTGTTGATGTGATATTTCAGTTTGAATTTTTTGTTTTGATCACTTCATTATAGATTGGACTATAATGTTGTTTTCCGCTAAAAAACGATTTGAAAAATAAATGCATGGTATGTGTTTGGCCTTAACCCATATATCGTGTCAATATTTAAGAATTTTGTTCATTCAGGTCATAAATAACTGCATGGTATTCAGCTACTAATTATGCAAAGTAAGATTGTGGGCACAAAAATCAAACAGAAATATCTCATCAACGACGCACTGTAACAAAAAAGTATAAAAGAACTTGTATTACTGGTCTTGCAGATAATGCAATAAAAATTTTTGTTTCTAGATATTTGCATTTTAACTAGGATCGATTTGTCAACATACAATTACTTTGAGAAATTTGAGAAAGAAGATTGTATACCGCGAATAATAAACCTACGGCCTGGTCTAAAAGGTCAAGTAGATGCGTCCGTTTGTATCTGGAACCGATGTTGAACTTTGAGTTTTGATTACTCAACATGCACGTATTCGCTCCTCTTGCGTGCAAGGCTGTGTACAAAAACTCTACAAATCTTCGATCAATCGATACGTACTGTTGCATGCATAATCTCTGATGTTCTTATAAGTTAAAAGATCTAAATTTAAACGTTCCACGGCTGAATGATGTACATATCTCATTTTGCAGAATGATAACGGTGATTGCCGTGTGACAGATCAGCTGCATACATTAAAGGAAGGTCTTCGCGTTGTCGACGAGGTCAGAAATTGTTTAGTGAAGCAAATCGCAGAGCTGCAAGAACGCAAGCTTTATGAACAGCTGAATGTCGAAGCTTCTCCTGGCAGCACCCGAGCGAAAGATCCACAGCCGGAAACATCTGCGGGAAGAAAGAATATCGGCAAAACTGGCGTCATTTTAGCTCCTGCACATATAGAATCTCTTTCAAGTCATTTTAAAGATTTGAAAACGATTTTGGATCAAGCAAAGCAGTCGAGAAAAGATCGTTAAATGATTAAGGTATATTTTTAAAATTTGTTTACAAACGTCTTCAGTACGGTTTATCTCTGGTTTGAAGTAAGTCCATTATCAAAGAGTAGAGACTACAAAGAGGGGCCACTTCATTCAAAAAAGCGTAAGGTGCTGTCAAAGAGTAGAGACTACAAAGAGGGACCACTTCAGTCAAAAAAGCGTAAGGTGTTGTCGTGATGATTCGTCATGGGCGCCATATTCCTAGCCAGTGCCCTAAACAGAAGCATTTCCCCCCGGTATTAGTATCCATTTTTAATATTTCAGGGGGAGACAAGCATTCAATATTCGTCATGGGCGCCATGTTGCTAGCCAGTGCCCTAAACAGGAGCATTTTCCCCCTGAAATATTAAAAATGGGTACTAATACCGGGGGGAAATGCTTCTATTTAGGGCACTGGCTAGGAACATGGCGCCCATCACGAATCATCACGACAGCACCTTACGCTTTTTTGACTGAAGTGGTCCCTCTTTGTAGTCTCTACTCTTTGGTGCTGTCGTCTTGATACGTCATGGGCGCCATGTTCCTAGCCAGTGCCCTAAACAGAAGCATTTCCCCCGGTATTAGTAACCATTTTTTATATTTCCGGGGGAACGAGCATGCAATATTCGTCATGGCGCCATGTTCCTTGCCAGTGCCCTAAACAGCGGAAGTCACCCCCCGGAAATATTAAAAATGGCTTCTAATACCGGGGCGCCCATTACGTATCATGACGACAGCACCTTACGCTTTTTTTAATGAAGTGGCCCCTCTTTGTAGTCTCTACTCTTTGCCATTATGGTAGTCGAACATCTTTTAGTTTTGTTGGCCTTGACCAAAAGCAGGCCCCCGACTAGCTACGAGTCCGAATTTTGACTTCCCGAGGGAGCATACCCCCCAAGATCCCCCCCCCCTCAAGATGGCTTACACCTTCTTCCCTCGACTCGGTAGATTTTAAGGCATATAGTTACAGACCTGCCAAACACACTGTTGTTGTCAATCTATTTCAAAATTTTCACGTAAAATAACTCGGTATTGTGTGGCTAACAGCCTTATACAAAAAACTTGAAATAATAGAACGATAATATGAGATGAACATCGCAGATTTTCGATTATTTTGAATTTTAAAAAATTTACACCTGCTGAGCTTTGAAGATTTCAAGCAAAATAGTGTAAGATGCAGATGAATAGTCTTTTTATAGTAAGTTTAATGCTGTTTTTTGTGCATTTGCATAAAATTAGATGCTTTGTTTTTCATATAAATCGTTAAAAGTTTTTTAAAAAAGCATTTACATATAAAATGAAGACTTCAGCGTCGTTAAAAAACAAATTATAGGATAATGACAAAACCTCATTTATTTTTTGCGAACACCTGCTATTCCTGCCAAAAAAAACATTTATAAAGATAAGGTAATTTACTGCAAATTAAAGTCGGTGCTTGTCTTGATACTGCAACGTGAAAACAAAGCCAAAGCTGACGTCTCGGCTTACGGCTGTTTACATAGCCATAGGTAAGTTAATATGAATCAAGACCAATGTAGTATATTTATTAAGGTTTTTTCAGTGTCTAGAAAAACTATATGTTGTCAGACTTGTGAAAAGTTTATAAGGCAAATCGAATTGAAGTTTGATCCTTGTTTAACTAAAGCAGCCTGATTTTAAGCTCGGAATTCAATCCCATAAACTATTAGGCGTATTTATTCATAACCAACTAGCATGCTGAATGACACAATTTAAAAAAAAAACTTGGATTGGTTAAATTATGTATGTAATATACTATATATACATCAAATTCTACATTTACAAAAATACTAAATTTACTTACTTTTTTATTTTTTTCACTAAATTCGCAAACTCGGGATCGATTACTTCAGTTGTCACTGTTGCGTATGCAGTTAACTTTCCCAATATTTGGCGAAACATCATTAGAAGGAAATTATGATTTATGGGCTATAGATTTTGAGGGCTGGCTGGCTAGCAGAATGACTGATTTTTGACTTGGGCCGGAAATCTACTCTGCAGGAAATGTTAATAATTTCGCATAGTAAGACAGAACCGAATAAAGACCTGTTTCAAAAAGTTGGATCATAGGTGGTCCAGAAATCGGTGGTTTTTAACCTTAGATAAATAAATCTTGTACATAATATTCCTTTCACAGCTGTCGGAGAGTCGCGGAATTGTTTTCTCGTGCGACAGTCAGACAGTCTCGCGCGACGTTCGTGTAGTATTATAGGTTTAATATCAGTTAATATATTCCCAATATATAATATATTAAACCAATATCAAACGAACGTCGCGCAAAACTGACCGACTATCGCACGAGAAAGAACAATTGCGCGAGTTTCTGACGGCTGTGAAAGGAATATTATGTACAAGATTTATTTATTTAAAGTCAAAAACCACCGATTTCTGGGCCATGGGTTGGATCAATGTTACACCAATGTTGTTTTGGAACAATATTTGAACGTCAGAGATACCATCTTGCACGTTGACTGTTGTTATGATTGTTACGTCCAGGTCAATTTAGGTCAAGCATGCTTATATATTTAGTCGTATATTTTGGCCTTCAATTTTTATATTTTTATTTTTATCGGAATCGGAGCTGGTCGGGATGCAGTCGGAGTTCGGAAATTAAAAAGGGGGCGTGACAAGGGAGGGGAAAGGGAAACGAAACGGGAAAATTGAAGGCCTAGTAGATTGTGGTAGATTTCCCAATGCAAAATGCCCAAAATTGCCCCAAAACAGCCCCACTTGAATCTGGTAGCTATATTGGCGCGCACGTTGTTAAGTTGGCGGAAGTTTGGGATATTTTATACTTTGAATCTTAAAACTGTATATCGAAGAAGGTAAGTTGGTTTGTTATAAATTTTACTTACCAAATCCGAGCTGGATAAGACTTTATTAAGCATTCGGTCTCCTCGTCGTCTCCATCTTTCTTTTATAGATGCTTCTATGGAGCATTCTTCTCCCTTATGAGCACTCGAATAATGTTGTTTGAGTTTCTTGTACCATTTATTCACCCATAACAAGTTGGATGAGGACAGGGAAATAATGAAAACGCTTCACTTGCACAGTATTCATCATGTTCAGTCAATTTTTGCGTGTTGTCAAAAGCGTCGGACGTTTGTCTACACGGGCAGGAGCTCTTAAAAGAGCTAGTGTTTTCATCACTCCGAACATCCTCTGACAACGCACTAGCAAAATCACTACTCTGAATATCCGCCATATTGTTTTGGAGAAGAGTCGAGTCGAACCACTGAGTCGAACGTTAACCCAATCGACCGATTGCATTATGGAAAGAATTTTGACAAAAGTTGAAGTGGGAAAATTCATTACCACAGCATTGAAGAGCATCCTAAAATTAGTAAAATTGCAAAGTTTGGTCGCGAAATGTTGTAAAATGAGGAAAGTATAGCCCTGCAAAGTTTGCGAATTTTGTATACTTTTGTATTACGCACTGAAAATTGATACCGTTTTCTCGATGTTGGTATCAATTTTCCCGGTCTGTGGCAAATGTTTAATGCACCCATTGTTCGTTTTGTACCTATTTTGTTCAACTCCAGCCACTGTAGTCCATATAGTTAACAGTCAATAGTCTTCAAAAAGGTATCCACCGAATAGGATAGAAATTCAGACATAAAAACGACGTCTAAGATGAAAAAAGTAGTGTAATACACAACTTCATGTTGCCAACTGATGTCAGTGTCGCCACGAAGAATTACAAATTGCTGCTTCAATATCGACATTGTATGCAATAAATAACGTACGTATTTCGCTTAAATCGATATGGCTGTAACTTTGAAGATCTTTTCCCCCGATAAGCGTAATAAACCATGTATTAATTGTGGTAGAGTCGAAAAAATATTGCTATAAATAGACACAAGTGTTACACGTTCACTTTGACATTCATGTTTGTTTGTCGATTTCAGAATTCGTAAAATTGACCAATCACTGCGAAGCACAAATATTCTAAACATTTGCCACAGACCAGATTTTCCGTGCGTAATACAAAAATATACAAAATTTGCAATCTTCACAGGCTTACATTTTCCACATTTTACAACGTTTCGCAACCAAACTTTGCAATTTTACTAATTTTAGGATGCTCTTCAATGCTGTGGTAATAAATTTTCCTATTTCAACTTTTTTCAAAATTTTGCCCATAATGCAATCGGTCCATTGGGAAATCCACTAGGTCTTTTCGTGGCGTTTTCGCATTGGCGTTTCATCAACCTGCAAATGCTGCTGCTGCCTGACTTTCCAGCTACCATTTTGCAAGCGACGGAGTAAAGGCCTAGGTCTAGGCTGAAGAAACTCTATGTGCAAGTTTACTTTAAGTCCGTTGTCCAGTTTAACTGTAAAACATTGTTCGTTTGTTTCCTCGATACCCAAGCCCGTCTTCCACTTCAACTACATTGTAGCGAACCGAGCGCGTCTCATTGTTTCGTAAATATTCAGGCAGTATTAATGATATTAGAGAGGTTAAGATTGATGTTTACGGCGGACCGGTAACCGCAAACGCCAAACTTCAAGTCGGATTTTCAGGTAAAGTATTAGCTGTTCGAAATTAGGATAATTTGTGCATTATTATTGAAGAATGGATTGACTAAAAACTTATCGAAACCTTCGAAAAATTGTAGAACTTACCTTCAAATTCGATTTGAAGTTTGCCGTTTGCGGTTACCGGTCTGCTATAAGCGTCAATCTTAACCTCTCTATTGTTGTCTTTGATGCGATATTACGTTATGTACACTTCGTAATTTAAATTTACCGTTTCAGTAGGATAGGCTAGGTTTTGCCCAGTGGTTTTGCCGACCTCCTCCGCGGGCTTTTCGTTTAGGGAGGGCTGCTGGCGGGCTGTGCAAGTTAGACATGCGTGAAATCTGACTGAAATTTTAAGGAGGTTTATACGCTTGTTCTACTCATGAACAAAACGTCAAGGTAGACATTTTGCTCCGGTACGGCTGAAGTGGAAAACAGACTCGTGTTTCTCCCAAGCCAAGATTAGACCTCATCTAAATGATGTAATTAACCTACTTAAGATCATTTGATCTGAAGGGCTTACTTTCATTGCCATTCAACATAGTGCGACCTGAAATGGGTTTTTTTACATGTAACTGAGGGGGTCTTTTACGATGTGATTTATTGCAATGATGTATTTCCTATTTTTTCAGATATTACCTTGAGTTACACAATGTATTACGAGCAATACCCAATGGTCACGTGGTTCGTCGTGCCTTCATATCTATTCGTCATCATTGCAGGAACATTTGGTAACCTAGTGGTACTCCATGCTTACGTCACAGGCGAAAGAGTCTGGAACCGACCCTATAACTTGATCTTATCTCACGGAGTTGTCGCTGACCTTATTATCTGCGCCTTCTTTACACCCCTCTTATTTATATATCGTTCTAATGCGCCTGCGCGTATCATAGAAAGCACACCGTTTTGCGAGTTGTCCGTGTTTTCATCGATGCTTGCAATTTCACTGCAATTCGTCATTTTCCCGCTCTTTGCTCTAAACCGCCGAGACCTGGTACTCAATTACTCCACGCCATTTCTTACCCACTCAAAATGCAAGAAAATTTTAACTGCCGGTTGGCTGATGTGTATCGCGGCTTCTGGAATTCTGGTCGTAATGCTACGTAGCGACATCGGGACCGAAGACACGCCGAAGCTCCACCGATGTATTCTCGTAAACACAAAGTGGGATATTTATACGGTGTTTTTCCTGGGATATTCGACCCCACTGTACGGCGCCTCTACCTTGATTGCATACCGCTGTTATAAGGATATTCGTAACGCGGGCTCACTCGATCCAGTCCTCTCAGTCGACGACACGCGCCGTACAACAATGTGTATGATTGTTGCCGTTGTGTACACCGTATTCTGGACACCTTTCCTCCTCGTACAGCTCTCTGGCTTGTTTGGAAAGTATTCAGAAGTTCTCTTCAATTTGCATGGAGTATCGAGTGCATTTGGAGTGTTCGCCTCGGCCGTAAACCCGTATCTTTATTCCTATATGGACCACTACTATAAAAAAAAATTCATCAACATTTTTAAATTTACACTTACTGAAGATTAAACTATCGGTAATATGGAGATTAAACTATGAACAATGTATTAATAGAAAATCAAATCAGTTGATAGAGAAAATAAGTCTGAGAAAGTATGTGGCTTAAATGTTGACTTTCGTGTAGATTAAACTGTCAAAAAAATAAACTGTAAAAAATAAACAAACAAATAAAAAATTATGTCCACTACTTAATTATTTGGTTTCAAATTATTTGGATTGTTTGTGGGGGTCAACCATAGAAATAATAGACAAAGGATGCGATATTAGGATTCTATGGGATCAACTGTAAATCGACACACAGTTATCAGAATAATTTAAATGTTCGTAGTATCTACTGGCCTTGTGTTTGGTTGTCAAAAACATGCGATCTCATACTCGCTCGATCACACTGCGCAGAAAATTTGACTCTTAGCTTGATGACCAAAAGAAAAGATCTTATAACTGCTTATTGCCTTATTTTCAATGTCTTCCGGTCAATTTCACCTAACAAGAGCACAACAAAGGGTGTTAATTTATTCGTGAATTACTTCATTTTGTACCCTAGAAGGTGTTAATTTGCAGGTGCTCCTAGTTGAAAACTACATAATGTGCAATAAGCTGATCCGTCTTAGTGTGTTGAGTGTTGTAAGGTGCTCAGTGCTTAAAATACAGAAATACTTCTTTTACTTCTCAGAGAACGTCTCATCTTCTTCATCTTTGTCAGAGAACGTCTAATCCTGGCTACACATCTACGATTTTTACTTCTTTTACGGTTGGAAAGACCAGCTTTTAGCTTTTGAATGTCACCGTTTTTGTATTTTTTTTTCACCGTTTTGGATTTGCATTGAAATTTCACAAAAATGGTTACATTCAAAAGCTAAAAACCTTGTCTTTCCGTCTGTGACAGAATGATTTCTATTGATTTAATTCTGAATGCATCAGAATACTCCGAAGTTCAATTACCCTTTTTCTAATAAGCCCTGTAGAGCAGAAAAAGCGCACTTTTGGAATGATCAATTCCAGGATTTAAACGGTCGTGCTCGACAAGAAAGCTACGAGCATGGACCCTACCTATTGCCTAATGACGTTGTAAAAACCAAGAATTGTGGCAAACTGTAAAAACGCAAGCCATCATGACACAGTAAGACTAACTATAATTTGTCTGTTTTGAAGACTTAATTAATCTTGTCTGAACAATGCATGCATTCATTATACGTTCTATAAGAAAGCAATTAAGTAAAGGAAATATGAAATTCTAATTAAAAGTTTTCGGATTTTGAGTTTGCAATTTTCTTTGACGATTATCTTTGAACGACAGCGTTGAGACACAATAAACTTGTGCAAATCTCACTTCTGATTGGTTGATTCGGCTCTACAATATTGTAATTAGTTACCAAGTAATGAACGTGTATACTATATGGCAATAAATACATATTCAATGACGAAGTTTATGCTGCAAATAACAACATATTCAGTAGAGGCAAGAGATTACACTACAAGGTGTCCATTGCCCTATACAGTTTCTTTCAGACTCGCCTGTCACTTCTAGCCCAAGATTTCGCCCTATCAGGTTAGTATATATGATATATCGGCGTCTAAAAGGTTTAAACTAACGTGCCAATGTAGGTAGTGCAGTCAAAAGTACACAAAAAATATTGATTCTTTCACGACCAGAACCGATAAAACAAAATTCGACGTTTCGAGCGGAGGCCCTTCATTGGATAGTTGTGCAAATCTCATGACTAACTCGATGGGGGCCTTCGGTCGAATTTTGCTTTATCGAATTTTTCGTTCATTCGAGCAATTTCCTCAGACTATACAACAATACTGTAGTAAAGGTTTTACAGGTGTATTGTACAACAAATTTCCGCAAAAATAGTGAGGTATCATTAAGCTCGCGTTAATAGAAAAACAGTTGGACTCTGGTTCGCTCGGGTTAATTTATAACACAAAAAACTTTCCTTTGCTTTCCTATCCGTTAAAAAGTTATACTAAGCGGAAACCAGCCTTTACTTCAGAGTGACAAAGGTAAACGTGATCTATTTCTTTTACAGCATAAGAAACCTTCTTCCTAGAAAGGATGTACTACGACCAATACACCGCTGTCACTTGGATTGTCGTCCCGTGCTACATCATTACAATTGTCAGTGGCTTATTTGGAAACGTGTTTATTTTACGAGCCTATTACACGGACCCTGCAGTACAGGAAATGACCTACCATTTTTTATTGGCAAACGGCGCTCTCACCGACCTCGTGATCTGCTGCATTTTCACACCTCTTCTCCTAATTTATCGTGCCAACGAACGTGCGCACACCATAGAGTCTTCACCTTTATGCGAATTGAGTATCTTCAGTTCGACCTTGTGTATTTCCATACAGTACGTAGTCTTCCCTCTTCTCAGTATCAATCGACACGACCTGGCCTCTCGACCCCTCGCGCCGTGGTTGACAAAAAAACAATGCAAGAAAATTTTAATTGGTGCTTGGGCCGCATGCGCAATCCTATCCTTCATACAAGCTGGGATTGCTCATCTTCCTGACGATTCCGACGACACGCCGAAGCTGTACCGATGCATACTCGTAACCCGAAGTCTGGATCCGTTCTCCGGTTCATTTTTCGTGTATGCAGTTCTGTTGTTCTGTGCAAGCATTTTTGTGACAGGTAACTCATTTTGTCTCTACTGTACTCGCGTAAAAATTACGACTTGATGAAGGTTGTTGAAAACAGTATTGAGCAACGTTGTGCTGCCCACATTGTTCAATATTGTCAACAATGCTGAACAAATTGTTGAGGCTGAATCCAGCCTGCAATCAATTGGTATAACAATACTGAACAATATTGTTGACAACATTGAACAATATGGGCAGCACAACATTGTTTAATCCTGTTTTCAACAACTCGTAATTTTTTGCGTGTACAATGCTTCAACCGACGATATCAATGTTGAGGGTATGTCAAATTCCAGAAGTCACTTAGGCCCCTGCCTTTAGAAAATGTAATGTATCCTTTACCAGGCAGCAATTTCAAGGAATGTCAGAAACTAACATATTCCTAAATGATAATGCCATTTTGTAAACTCAAGATATGAGTTATTTAATTTGACGATGAAATTTGGACTTGAAACCATAATTTGTGTGTTTTTCATCATAATGTATGTGTTTGTCATCAAGTTGCATCAAGCCTGTTGCCTTCATCTGGTCGTATGAACTTGATGCAACTTGACATTTGCAGACTTGATGACAGTTGTTTCAACACGTTTCGTCATGCTTGTGGATAAAAAATCTTGAAAATCAACTTGCAGCAGACTTGTCATCATCAAACCGGGGCACGCGATGGGAACGCATCCTAATAATATCGGCTTGGTGACTGCCGGGTAACAAGCCTGGAGCAGACTTGCTTGTTTTTTGCTGTGTGGTCAGACGCTGCTGTGCCGCAAAACTTGTTCTTTTTCTTACAGTGAGATGCTATGCTCAAATATATCGCAGAATATCGATGGAGGAATCATTACACACGGTCTTGGGCGAGGACGATGTTGGTCGCGCAAAGGCCTGCGTGCTTGTCGCGATTGTCTACTCCGCATTTTGGACCCCGTTCGTCCTTGTCCAGTTCTACGGCATGTTTGCCAGCTACACAGAGGTCGTCTTCAATTTGCATGCGTTGTCGTCAATTTTGGGCGTGATGGCGTCAGCAGTTACCCCCTATATGTTCTGTAGCTTGGATAGATATTATAGAAGAAGATTTCTTGAGTTGGTTGGATGTTCGCAAGGCGATCAGGTGGAACCATAAGTTTGAAACACCTTGGTCTCTTTATAGAAAATATTTAAATGGAACGAGACGCTTTATTAAAGGTTTAGTCGCTCCGGTTGGACGGGACTATAAGTGATTCGGTATGATTTATAAGTACACTGTTAGTTGGCTGTTTGACTTCCATTCTTGCTAATGTTATCTCTGAGCCATATATTTCTCGTAATTATGAAACAACTTGATGTCATTTTTTTACATTTTTCTGTCAAACTCTCGAAATTGATCGACTCCTAGTTGTTTTGTAATTATTTAACTTTGTGCATGAATGTTATCTTGAAAAGACCGAGTTCTTTTTAATATTTCTTTCACTTGTGTTTATTCACTTGTGCCTAGTGTAATTTCAATCGTTCTCTTCCTACCATGCACTATTTTCTTCTATTATTTGAATAAGTACAAAGTGTGGTAGTTAATGTCCTTTTATTGTTATTGAAATTGTAATCTTTACAAGTTCTTTCAATAAACTATTTATAAAATTTACACGTGGCCCCTTTTTATTATTAAAATTCAATTCCCATGGGAATTGAGAAATTGAATAAAAAAATCACCCTACCCCAGCCAGCTCCCTTAGTGCTACTTCCACCTAAGTACTTGCACAAATAGTACAAGTACTTTACTTATTTACCGCGGAAGAAGCACTCGGGAAGCTGGCCGGGATGGCGGCGAGTCGAAGAAAAGACCAACCTTGCAAATGTTAATACAAATTGCTAAGTTGATCGTCCCTAGAGAGCAGCCGCGCATACCTAGCAAATTAGAACAACAAACGTTAGTGACTTAAGTACTTAGCATGCAAATTTGATTCCCAAAGCCAAAATGACAAGTGCCCCCCCCCCCGCTGATCCTACCAACTGCCTACCTGCCTCAGTTCTAAGCTGTCTTCCTCAGTTCTAAGCTCCTACATTCCATTCGTTTTTCTCACTTTCCTGGCCATCGCACAGTCACTCACAGCTAATAAACCCGCATGCACCACCCCCACCGCGACTGCCACCCAGATCCGAAAATTAAAAGAATTAGAATTTTAGTAAAGTATGCCTACTTATTTTAATTTGTTTGGATATTTTTAGGCCAAACGTAAAAAGAAAAGGTCGAATATAAAAACAGGTAAACTGACTTTATACTTAACTTTGCCCACCTAAGTTTTTGTTCCTAATATCTTACCACAACACACAGTAATACGAGTTTGAATAATAATAATGACCAGTATTAGTTTAGTTTAGTTGATGGTGACAACTTACTCCAAAATGCTTTGCTAGAAATGTCGATTAGTTTTGAGCACACTTTCAAAAATTTTAATTCCTTTAATAAGCCTAACTCCATGCAACTTACACACGGCTCACACCCTCGCAGTCCATATAACATTTAGCTAATAAATTACGTTATAAACAAAAAAGCAAGTAAAAACATAAATTACGTTATCTCTAGCTACTTAAACCCACTTAGACTGAGTTTTTCATTAAGATTCAAAACACAAAACCTAGCTGAAAGGGCATGGGCTTTCATTATGTTAACTAATCCGAATTAAGTAAATATAATCTGATGCTTACCACTGTCAAAGACTGGGTCAAATAAGCATGAGAATGCAGAGTAATTGGCTTTAGTGCACACGAACAAAGGCTTGTTTGTTCTATTGTTCCTGCTTACCAAAACAAACACGAAAGCTCCAAGATACTTATATTATGTTAATAATCAAAGAGGATTCTCGTCATGAAGTCAAGCCTTCACCACAAAAACAAAGCATGTTGTATTCTCTTGAAAACTCAAAATGCGAAAAAAATAACGAATCCTACTGGATTTCATGCATATAGCTATGAATTAAATTAACTAAGAAACGAAGACATAGCATATTCTCATGAGAATTAGGACAAAAATGTTAAGCCTATTTCCTCGTTATTTTTAACGTTTGGCATTAGAACACAGTAGAATGAATAAATTTAACTTGTAATAAGGTAGGGCAACGTGAATAATAATACAAAATCGTTCAACTTAGACTATTGCCTTTTTGACAAGCGTTCAGTCCTAAATATTAAATAACATGCATTATTTTTTTTAGAAATTACCACAGTACAAATGTGGGAGGCAAAATTTCCTGCTGTTAAGGTATTGTTTTTTTTAAAACATTGTCAACATTGACCATTGTATTTTACCTGATTTTTTGAACTGGAAATATGAACCAGAAATTATTGACTATTAAAATATTCCATGTAGTTTACTTCTTATTCCTTTTTGCACAACGGAAAACAATGATTTTGTTCAACCAGAATCAATAGAATTTACTAGAATCCTCTTTGATCTCTTAATAATACGTATCTTGTTTCCTACTAACTTGTAAATTACTACCACTTTCTATTATACAATGTCGTGTCTTCTGATTCTTGTGAATTGTTATTGATTTGTGGGTCTATGTCACCCAAGATCGTTCATTATTGACTTCTTCTCTTGCGTTTCTTTACGCCTCATCACCTTTTAAAATAAAAGAATCGTATCTGTTAGATGGTAGTCTCGATTAAGTTATGAGCTACTTTTCTTGTATTTGAAGTAATTCAAAATATGAACGATTTTTGACAGCAGACGAGATTAATGTTTCAGTCAATATATTATGCGTTATGTTCTCGGCTAGCGCCTCCACCAACTCTAATTAGAACGCATTTTTAAAAAAAGGAATTTTCGCGAAGTCTCTACTTATTGTTGTTTGGGACTGGTTTTACTTGACTAACCCAGGTTGTGACGTCTTAAGATTAACGTTAAACTAAAAATGAATCCAAGATGGCGGACAGCCCAATTTATTTACGAAATATTTAAGGAAATGAAATATGCATGATGGAGATGAAAAATGAGAGAAACTTAGTAGTGACTAATAACTTCTCGCCGACGGGCTCGAAACGTCGAATTCTGTTTATATCGTCTCAAGTAGTGAACAATCTTATCATTTTGCGTGTCTTTGACTGCACTTCCCTAGCGACGTTAGTTCGAGATCTTAACGCCTATTACCATATTCCTTTAACTCTACATTTGTGATAGGTTTACGAAGCAAAGAATTGAAACCAACAAAGAAAATGAAATCAACAGCTAACTTACTTCTACTCTGTCCTTGAATCGACCAGTCTAGTTTCATCATGCTGTTCATGTTTTTTTTTCTGGTTGGCACTCTATCTTCACAAAACACCACGTCGGTCCAGAAGGAACTCATATTCCGTCATATACCGTCATAAAATATGGAGAAAATTCGTATTATATAAAAAAAACAGTATTTCAGAACATTGTAAACTAAATGGAAATTTTATTGTAAATAGCTTTGACAAACCGTACATTGGCGTAGTATTTGCATCTTGACATCTTCTGAAGGAGACTGGTAGCGGTTTACTTCTTGGGTACGTATTAATTCTTCCTATCTTGTTCTGACCTTGGCTGGTGTGTTCACTTTTTTTCACTATGCATCTTTTGAAGAAATAGATAATGACGAGGTTTAGGAAACGTTTACAAGATATGCAAAGAAAACTACGTTAATCAAAATTATAAGTATTAGGTGCGGAACTCCGATATGAGAAACCACTATACTGTGCCAATTTTTGATATGGCGGACTTCTTCCCTAAGTCTCGGCATGATAATATCCGGTTAGAAGAAATGCACTAGCTGGAAATCGTGTGTAAGCACAAAACTGTATACATGAAAGCAAACTCATGCTAAAAACCACAACACAAAATGGAGGAATTTGAAGGCATTCTTGTGCGTCATTTTTACGCTTTCCACAATAACGTGCACAGTTCAATTATTTTTGGTGTTTTGAAGAAAATCTGGAGGAAATTTTTGATAAAAAGTTTAATGCTGGCAACCTCGTACCCAGGCTCTCTTCTTTGGAGAAGAGGGCCTGGGTACGAGGTTTGGATGCTGGTTGTTTTATCGTGAGGGAGTATAACAAATGGTTTTCTGCTCAGGATAGCGTCATTGACCTCGTAAAATTGTAATCAGCGCAATCGTCAAAGCAAGAGCCCGCAATCTCTGAGATCGTGAGTTCAATCCACGTTTAAGATTCTGAAGAACGAAGCCCTGAAGTGCAAAGAATCACGAAATTCAGGCTTGTAGTTCAAATCAAACGCAGTCTTTGCAAAGGTCATGTGAGCACTCGTTGAATCCGTTGTTAACAATGGTAAATCGTCCAGTTTCTTCATAGAGCGCAGTGTATCAGTCGACAAAAGAGAAGTTCTAGAAAAGTTGATAAGAATAATGAAGAGACTGACAATAATCATTGACTCTCTGTTAATCCCCAGTGGGTGGGTGTGGTCTTACTGGGAAGAGAGGTTGATAAAAGAGCAGGGCTTATTGATGACTTGAATTGCAAAAATAATTTTGACTATTAAAAGAAAGTTAAGAAAGGAATTTAACAAACGCATGACTTGATTACCGTTTGCAAGTAAATTTATAAATGGGGGGGGGGGGGGGGGGTGAAGCATAAAAAAATTACAATGATTGCAAAATTTGGTCTTCTTACCACTCGGTCTGGCTTCTTACATAGCATTTGTCACGTAATTGTCACGCAATATCTCTGGAATATCTACAATGTAAAACGAAATATGCGGGTTAGAAATGAAAAATTGAAACATTTCAAGAGGCGGCAAATATATTAAGTGCTTTAACAAAATGAGAAGCTTAACGTTAGAATGAATCCGTTGTAGAGCTGAATGACATAGACTATAGATAAAAATTATTTTACCTCAAAAAGGTTCTGTTTTAATCCTGTCACCGGTGTTCCATTTAAAAAGCGAGCTTTCGACCTAGTAAGCAAACTTTTGTCAAACAAGATAACATGTTACGGCTAAAACATACGTAGAGTAGTTAGAGAGTATTTACATGTGTAATAACAATCCAATATTGTTGATATTTAACAAAACTAGAGCGATTTTCGTTGGATCTTTAGATCGGAGAAGACGACGACGCCATTTTGGTTTTGAAAATTTTCAAAGACGGCATATTTTGCTTCGCAAATTTCTCCCCATTTCTTTGTCATTTTAGTTCAATTTTCGTCCACATGCCTCAACTGAATAATGTTCCTTCTTTCTGTGTAATAAATTTGTATTTATACTCGCAGTGTAAGGTACTTTGAAGGCCTGTTGATTGGACATCGTTCTTCTTGGCAGACATATTTTCCCGAAGCTTCTTGGACTGACCAAGAGCAAATGACGTCAAATGACCATTGTCCACCGCCAAATACCCGTATGTGTAGCATTTAAATCTCCATATACGAAGGAAAAATGTGCTTTTTATGCCTCGGAATCTCGGACGAAGCGATGTTAATATCATTTTTAGCTCAGATGTTTCGTTTACTGATTTACTTCTAGTTTACGTGTAGTTATTTCGCAAAAAACACCTGTAAAGGCGCATTTTTGTAATATTTTTATTTCCATGTTGATGAGATAGGAAAGACCAGTTCGAGATTTCATTGTCTTGACTTCTTTCCCTCCGTCTTGACATCTTTTCCCTTCTGACTTGCCTCGACTGTGGTTTTGGGCGGATCGGGTACCGTTCAAGTCCAACTGAGGTTTCGTGAGAATTTAATTCTTCGCTCACTCAGTTGGTCAAACCGGCCCCCGCTCCATCCAAAACTTAAGTTAAAGCTGGGCGTGAAGTGCAGGAAAACACTAGCCAGTACCGCGAAACCAAGGAGGCAAATGTTATTTGCCTAGTGTTGTTAACTAATATTTAAGCAAATTTCCTTTACTTGACTGTTGGGAACAAGCCTGTAGGGTTGGTGCATTGAAGACTTCTCGCCGTTATTTCTCTTCGTTCAAGAAGACAAGTTTTCTTCTCCGCGAAATAGCGACAAGAAGACTTCAACGCACCACTAAACCACTATACGGCACAACTACAGTGTTGTGGTTTACCTGGCTAAACCTCTACACTGTGCCAATTATTGATATGGCGGACTTCTTCCCAAAGTTGCGGTACAAGAAGCATGGATGCGCAAACACTGTAAAGTCTTTAAATCAATTCTCTTCTTTCAGGAAGGAGTCAAAGACGACAACGTTCACTAAATCGAAGTCGTGTAGTCGTGTTTTAAGTTGTTTAGCTATGTTTATGGCGAGGTCTGTACAAGAAAGGAAGTCGACGTTTTGCATCATTAATAGCTTTTGTTGTTGGGCTTTTTTCACTTTTCGTGGCCTTTCTTCTTGATTGAGCTTATATGCCATTGCGTTCAGTGTCCTTGATGTAGGAGTCGTTTAGTTATGACCTTGGGTTTAATTCCCAAACACTGAATGGCTGTCTTCAGCTCTTTCAAGTAATGAGATAACATTGCAACAAGAAGGCACTACGATGTCAGTATGTCACACTGTAACCAATTACTTAACACGTAAATCGCGCGGAAACAACAAGAGACAAACACATAGTACATTCTATAGGCCTTAAGAATATGTGATTCAGTTTGTATCATTTTATAGTTTACATCTGATATAAAATACATGGTTACATACAAGCTGCGAGCGTCAAGCTTTCTCGTTGATAACTGATACTATTAATCCTAAGAACCACACATACATAAAGATAGTTCACTTATAACATGCAGGAAAGTTTGAGACTCGCAGTTCGTACATGACCATCGATTTTATGGGTTATATCACAAAAAAACTAAAGAGAAAACTATATGCATGTCATTCTCCTATAAAACAGACCAATTACTCTGTTTTCCTGATGAGTAAAGGTTTGTTTTGAGATAACAGCATGCATATAGTTTGCTCTGCAATTTACCTGTAGTATAGCTTATGAAATGTGTGGTTATATACAAGCTGTGAGCAGAAAGTTTTTTCGTTGATAGGTAGAAAACTGTTTTCCCACTGTTTTAGGACAATGACATGCATATAGTTTTCTCTGCAGTGTATTTGTGATATAACCTATAAAATGCATGGTCATGTGCAAACTTCTTACACTTTAAGAGAGTCTTAAACTTTTCTGCATGCTGGTAGTGAACTATCTTTATGTAAGTGTCATTCTTAGGATCAATAGTTTCCTATCAACGAGAACGCTTGATGCTCGCAGCTTGTATATAACCATGCGTTTTATACGTTATATGATGCAAAATATTAAATGATACAAATTGAATCGCACGTTATACGTAAAGGCCTATAGAATATACTATGTGTTTGTCTGTCGTTGTTTTGGCGTGGGTTGCAAATTGGTTACAGCGTGACAACGTAGTGCCATCTTGTTGCAATGTTATCCCACTATTTGAAAGAGCTGAAGACTGCCATTCAGTGTTTGGGAATTAAACCCAAGGTCATAAATAAACGACTCCTATGTCAAGGACACTGAACGCAATGGCATATAAGCTCGATTAAGAAGAAAGATGCACGAAAAGTAAAAAAACACAACAGTTGATGAACAACCCTTCTTGCAAAGACCTCGCCATAAAAGATCGTTAAACACAGCTAAACAGCTTAAAATATGACTTTGATTTGGTAAACGTTGTCGTCTTTGAGTCTTTCCTGAAAGAAGAGACTTGATTTAAAGACTTTACAGTGTTTGCGCATCTTTGCGCATCCATGCTTCTTGTACCGTAACCTTGGGAAGAAGTCCGCCATATCAATAATTGGCACAGTGTAGTGGTTTAGCTGGCTAAACCACTACACTGTAGTTTTACAGTGAAGTGGTTTAGTGGTGCCTTGAAGTCTTCTCGTCGCTATTTCTCCACGAAGACAACTTGTCTTCTTAAAACGAGGAGAAATAACGACGAGAAGTCTTCAATGCACCAACCCCAATGGGCCTGCCCCGAACAGACAAGCTAAGAAAATTTGGTTAAATATTAGTTAAAAACACTGGGCAAATAACGTTTGCCTCCTTGGCCTCGCGGTTCTTCCTAATGTTTTCCGGCACTCCATGCCCAGCTTTAACTTAAGTTTTGGATGGATCAAGAGCCGGTCTGACCAACTGAGTGAGTGAAGAATTAAATTCTTACGAACCTCAGTTGGACTTGAACGGTCCCCGATCCGACCAAAACCAAAGTCAAGCGACGTGAGCAAGTCAGAAGACAGTTACTTTACCTTTCGGCCACGGAGGGAAAGATGTTAAGTCAATGAAATCTCGAACTGGTCTTTCCTTTCTCATCAGCATGAAAATAAAAAAAATACAAAAACGCGCCTTCACAGGTGTTTTTTGCGAAATAACTGTACGTAAACTAGAAGTAAATAAGTAAACGAAACATCTGAGCTAAAAATAATATTAATATCGCTTCATCCGAGACATAAAAAGCACATTTTTCTTTCGTATATGGAGGTTTAATTACTACACATACGGGTATTTGGCGGCGGACAATGGTCATTTGACGTCATTTGCTCCTGGTCAGTCCAAGAAGAGCTTCGAGAAAATATGTCTGCCAAGACGAAAGATGTCCAACGAACGGGTCTTAAAAGTACCTTATACTACGAGAATAAATACAAATTTATTACACATACATGGCGAGCAAGATTCAATGGAGGCAGGTGGACGAAAATTAAACTAAAATGACAAAGAAATAGGGAGAAATTTGCGAAGCAAAATATACCGTCTTTGAAAATTTTCAAAACCAAAATGGCGTCGTCTTCTTCTCCAATCTAAAGATGCAACGAAAATCGCTCTAGTGTAATTGGATATCAACAATACTGAATTGCTATTACACATGTAAGTATTCTCTAACTACTCTATGTATGTTTTAGCCGTTGCATGTTATCTTGTTTGACAAAAGTTTGCTTACTAGGTCGAAAGCTCGCTTTTTAAATGGAAATCTAAGTCATGTAGCTCTACAACGGATTCATGCTAACGTTAAGCTTCTAATTTTGTTAAAGCACTTAAAATATTTGCCGTCTCTTGAAATGTTTCTATTTTTCATTTCTAACCCGCATATTTCGTTTTACATTGTAGATATTCAAGAGATATTGCGTGACAACCACGTGACAAATGCTATGTAAGAAACCAGACCGAAAGTGGTAAGACCAAATTTTGCAATGTACTTACTATCATTATAATTTTTTATTCACCGCCCCCCCCCCCCCCCCCATTTAAAAATTTACTTGCAAAACTTGATAAAGCCATGTGTTTGTTAAGTTTCTTTCTTAACTTTCTTTTCATAGTCAAAATTATTTTTTTGTTATTGAAGTCATCAATATGCCCTGCTCTCTTTCCAACCTCTCTTCCAAGTAAGACCACACCCACCCACTGGGGATTAACAGAGAGTTAATGATTATTATTGTTAGTCTCTTCATTATTCTTATCAACTTTTCTAGAACTTACTTTTACTCTTCCTCTCTTGTTTCTTTTCCTCCAAAACCTCTGTTGTCGACTGATGCACTGCGCTCTATGAAGAAACTGGACTTTCATAATTACAGTTCAAAGGCAATTTCGAGCTAGGAATTAGAACATTATTAAGAACTGATTTAACGAGTGCTCACATGACTTTTGAGCCGCGTTTAATTTGAATTGCAAGCCTGAATTTCGTGATTCCTTGCACTTCATGCCTTCGTTTTTATCCCGCCCCAGCCTTCGCTCCAATCCAATCGTTATCCTGTTGACCTCCCTCCTCCCACTATCCCCTACTATCCCCCTTCTAAGATAGTACAGTCCAACGCTTTTGACTCCAACCCAATCTTTCTCGTATACCTTCCCACCCATTCTCCCCCAGTACTCCTTTTACCTACCTTTAAGTTATTCATCTGTCGTAGTTGTTCATTCAGTTTGATAAGTACATTTATATGACACCTACAGTGAAACACGTGCTTTTATTCATACATTGTTAACGATGCCTCATCGTTACCTCGCCCTAGCAGCCTTATAGCTAGTTACTAGGGTTTCGTTGATTGCCGATATTTAACAATTCCAAGCACCATATCAACATTCCTAACCGCTGTACCCAGAGTAAACCTATGATTGTCGGCGGATCGTTGACTAACTCCTCACATAAGGGTCACGAATTAAGTGGGGATTGAACTCACGATCTCAGAGATGGCAGGCTCTTGCTTTCACGATTGCGCCACTTCGTCATCACTGTGCAGGATCAAACAAGCCTGCACGGGAAATCCAAATTCTCCTGCGTTGTCTTGTTTAACTATTGCATTTATTTTATAAAACTATAACACATTACTTGCTTGGGGAGGATCAATGTATTTGGGATGTTACGTGCACGCAAGGATAACACTATCCTGAGCAGAAAACTATTTGTTAAACTCCACACCACGACAAAACAACTGGCATTCCAACCTCGTACCCAGGCTCTCTCCTCTAAAGAAGAGAGCCCGGGTACGAGGTTGCCAGCATTCAACTTTTTTATTCAAAATTTCATCCAATTTTTCTTCAAAACACCCAAAATAATTGAACTGTGCAAGTTATGGTGAGGGCGTAAAATGACGCACAAGAATGCCTTCAAATTCCTCCATTTTGTGTTGCGTTTTTTTAGCTTGAGTTTGCTTTCAAGTATACAGTTTTGTGCTTACACGTACACGATTTCCAGCTGGTGCATTTCTTCTAACCGGATATTATCATGCCGAGACTTTGTACAGGGGTTTTCTCATATCGGAGTTTTGTCCATTGACTACCGTCTGTGATATGCCACGCCTGTTATAATTACCTAATACTTATACTTTTTATTAAAGTAGTTTTCTTTACATATCTTGCAACGTTTCCTAAACCTCGTAATTATTTGTATCTTCAAAAGATGCCAAGTGAAAAAGAGTGAATACATCAGCCAAGGACAGAACAAGATAGGAAGAATTAATACGTACCTAAGAAGTGAATCGATACCCGTCTCCATCAGAAGATGTCAAGATGCAAATACTACGACAACGTACGGTTTGTAAATATCGTTTACAATAAAATTTGCAGTTAATTTCCAATATCTTGAGATACTGTTTTCTATGTAATGCAAATTTTCTCCATATTTTATGATGATGGACGGTATACGAGAACCTACTGGACTGACGTGATGTTCTGTGACGAGAGAGAGCCAACCAGAAAAAACCATGAACAGCATGATGAAACCAGACTGATCAAAGCCATGACGATCCAAGGATAGAGTAGAAGTAAGTTTGTTGATTTTGTCGCTTTCATTTTCTTTGTTAGTTTCAATTCTTTACTTCGTAAACCTATCACAAATTTTGCAGTTAAAGGGATATGGCAATAGGCATTAGGATCTCGAACTAACGTTGCTAGGTAGCGTAGTCAAAGGCACACAAAATGATAGGATCCTTCACGACTTGAAAAGATATAAACAAAATTCGACGTTTCGAGCTAAGACCCTTCGTCGAGAAGTTAGTAGTCAATACTAATTTTCTCTCATTTTTTGGAAATAAATTGGGCTGTCCGCTATCTTGGATTCAATTTTAGTTTAACGTTGGTCAATGACGTCACAACCTGGGTCAATCAAGTAAAACCAGCCCCAAACAACAATAAGTAGATTAAAATATAATTTTGTGGGAACACCACGAAAGTTTATTATCGCAGAGCTTTTGATCCGTAAGCTCGGATCTTCATCAATGCTAATAATAATGCGTTGTTATTACGTGGTGTTTCTACAAAATTATATTTTGATTTGATATTCCCTATGCAAACATACAAGGAACAATAAGTAGATTCTTCAAATGTTGCCAATATGGACATGGAGTTGAAAATAGGCACGAAGATATAATACCCTGCTTGTGACGTTGCATGCATATACAAAGTGATTCAAGATGGTGGATGGCTTACTTATGATGTTTTGATATCAATATATCTCGAGAACTTTTACTTTTAAGATGTTTTGCAATTTCTAAGGAATTCTAGAATTTCTTTCCATTAGACAGACTCTTTAACTGAACGTGAAATCTAAGTTAACGCATGTCATAACAGCTTTTCTGAATATCTACACCCTACAATTGCGGATATTTTCCCTATCTTATGGAAATATTATTTCTTGTTTTTCAAAAAGGTTGCAAAAAGTGGCGACGAAGACGAAGAATCAAACTAGAGAATCCAACATTAAACGACTTGTCAAGGCCTACATGCAAATTTTAGAAATGTGAGTTATATGAAAAATATTTTTGTCAAAAATTAATGATGACTGTTAGCAATTTAAAACCCACATTTGTAATTTTCGTTCAAACATCACAAAACTCGCGAGAAATTCCTTTTACAATCAGTCCAGCTCCTTTGCAATGTTCTTGTCGGCTCAGTCGATACTACTTAAACAACTACCAAGAATGACTGAGAGTAGACTTGATCCTTTCATTTCGATTTAAAAGGAATGTAATGGCCCGTGAACTTCTTAGATGGTACATAGCTTGGGAAAATGTTACTAAAACATGACATTAATGGGCGTTGAACTTTGGGTGTTGACAAAAACATGGTTTTCCCATGCAGTTATCATTTCAGTGCTTATTGAGTTCATTAGGACGTGTATACATACAGCCAGTGCAATTAAGGTTGCCTTTCAAAAATCGTAAACTGTCTACTATAAACGCGCGAGGGATGATGGATTATTGTTTAGGTACTCAGATTCTCTGACTTACTTTATCTTTGCAGAAAGTAATTAAAGTGTTTATGCAACGAAATTTCACCCCGACGTTTTTTGACCTCAGGGTAGAGATAACGTTAAATGGGTTGGTAACTTCTTTTACAGAAGTTAATTGTCTGGCTTCTTTCGTGAGAAATTTAGCTTTGAATAATATGCAAATATTATACTTATGACATCACACTGCATAATGTATTTTAAAACAATATAGATTTTTCGAACAATTTAATTTTGTCGAACAAAATTCCAAAATTATACCTTACAAATTCCGATTTGCTGTATTGTAGTGCAACTTTTGGAAATTTATCATGGATATTGTAAGAGAAATTCCTACAGCACTAAAAACTCATTATGCACTGTGATGTCATAAGTATGATATTTGCATATTATTCGAAGCCAAATTTCTCACGAAAGAAGCAAAATGATGAACTTCTGTAAAATGAGTTACCAACCCATTTCACGTTAACTTTACATTAACGCTATAAAACTTTGGGATGAAATTTCGTTGCATAAACACTTTAACAAATAGATTTCATTTTTGCGTGCGTCTGCACTGTAATAGATCACAGATGACGTCATAGCGTGTGAAGAACAAAAAAGTACCCACGAGACGCAGTCGAGTGCGTGACTTTTTGTTCCTCACACGCTATGGTGTCATTTGCGTTCTATTACAGTACAGACGCACAAAAAATGAAATCTATTTGTTTTATATTATAATAAAGTTGACAAAAATCATGCGAAGACCCGCGAAATAAATTAGCTAAATTAGATCACGCCATCAGTTGACGTCATCCGTGCGTGTGTACTTTAATAACACACAGCTCGCGACCAATGAAAATGCAGAATGAACACGTATTATTATATAAATTGCCATAGTATGTTTCGCACGCTGTTTGTAAAAATTAGCCCGTCATCTCTTGCGCGCTCATAGTTTACAGTTACGCTTTTTGGAAGGACAGCCTTTACTGAACAAGACGCCTGCTAAGGCGTTCACTCCGCCTGCCAAACGAAAATGGGCACAAGGCCAGGCAGGGCTGTAACTAGAAAGTTCATTGGGGGTGGGGTACATTCACTTATTTCTGTTCTGTCCAACTAATTCCTTTTTAAATCAATTATTATTACGGTACCTTCCAAGGCATTTTAAGACATTGCTAGCACATCTTATGCAATCACTAAGATAACCAAAAATCAATGTCTGAGTGACCTGCCAGGCACTCTGTCCAGAGTCCTAGTAGGATTGCATTTTTTAGAATTTAATTTAGATTAAAGACTTTAATAGTACATATGTTAAACAAGATTCTTTTGCCATAATGCCACCAACAAATAGCTGTTTTATTTTGCAAGTAAAGAAAATTTTACTAAAAGTGTATACAATACATCAGTCTATTAAATCCATCAATTTATTAAATCTATTCTGTAGCACACTGCCTGAAGTCTCCACGATATAATTTGTTGGGAAAATGTTGGCTAGCCTTTTGATATATTGACCAGCTTTGAATTAGATATTTGATGTGTTGATAAGGTGTCAGGTAAATATTTGGCATGTTTATAAAATGTTGGTAAGGATTTTGACTAGTTGACAAGTTTTCGAGCAGACTTTTGACATGTTGATAAGATCTGAGTTAGTCTTTTGATATGTGGACAAGCTTTGAAATGGACTTTTGACATGTTGATATGCTCCTAGTTAGATTTTTGGCATGTTGACAAGATGTCGGTTAGGTTTTTGGCTTGTTGACAAGATGTCAGTTAGGCTTTTGGCTTGTTGAAAAGATGTTGGTTAGGCTTTTGGCTTGTTGACAAGATGCCGGTAAGGCTTTTGGCTTGTTGACAAGATGTCGGTAAGGCTTTTCACTTGTTGAAAAGATATCAGTTAGGCTTTTGGCTTGTTGACAAGATGTCGGTTAGACTTTGACCTGTACATGCCCACAAGTTGTCAGTTAGACTTTCGACACAGTATAAACAGTAGGGCCACTCAGCAGTGCAGCATGTCCCCCTATTTTTATGCAGTTATCTGGCCAGAATAATGGCGGAACGGCCAGTTCAGCGTTCCTATTGGCCAGAAAAGGCAATTGACTGGCCAGAACCTGCATAATGAACATGCGTAATGAGACATGCGTGGAGACACAAACTTCAAAGGTTCCGACTCGAGTGGCCTTTCTGTTTATTTCTATTCTGTGCTTTCGACATGCTGACAAAGTATTTACTTCCAGAAAGCTTCAGGTGTCAGTTAAAACATTGGTATATAGGCAGGGTGTCTGATAAAGTTTTGGCAAATTAAGAAAGTGCCAGTTGAAATTTTACTAAATTTAAGTTAAATTTTGTTCTTTTTTTTATTTTGCATTTTTGAGTTTTTTTCTTGCTATTTTAATAATTATAGCAACAATCTTTACAGTAATCGACTTAAAAGTATTTCTGTGATCTGTATTTTCTGTGATATCCAATTTGAAATCCTTTCTCTGAGTCAACTATTCAACGTGACGTTCTAACAAAACAAGTATTAAAATCGCTCATAAAAACAACAAAAATTAAAAATTAGACTAAGCTATTAAGTCTGAAGTCTCCACGATATAATTTGTTGGGAACTTTAGACTAACATGTGTATTTCTGGAATTGGAATGTAAAATGTCTCTTACCTTTTATTTGCCGTTTTAAAACATTTCTGGAGCAATTTTTTGATAAAGAACCTTCCTGTCCCTTTTTGTTGACTATTACATGTTAAAAATTGTGTTTTGTATGTAGATATTTCAGTAGAATTTGCGTTTGATTCTTGTGTAGAAATTTCTAAATTTCCTTAAAAGTAGCAATACAACAGAAAATGACGGAAGCACGCTCTCATCGCTCCTCGGTAAAGTTTCGCGGTGGAATTTGTCGTTTTAAAACATTTTACATGAGAATTTTTGCACGTAAAACCTTCTTGCGGTTTAGATGTTCTAGCATAATGTTAAAATGCGTGTTTTGTTGACATATTCCGCTGGAAATTGAGTTTAAACGACGTGTTTAGGTCGGCTCACGCGGCTTGTGCCCAGCGGTATCACCCATTAGCGGCGGCACCGACTTCTGACACCGAAAAAAAAAAAACAGAAACCGGGCGAATTTAAAACTCCGCCTCGCCTACGGCAGGCGGAGTAAAAAGGCAATTTAATTTTAATTTTGTGAATTTCGATTACAAAACATGCCTTGGACTGTCGACCAATTGATTTCGTCAGGCGATTACAGACTTGTGAGAGGAGGGGGGTAGCCTAATTACTAAAATGTAGTGAAAAAAGGACTTTCCATCTAATGGTGGGAGCAGGTTGGCGGGAACACTGGAGAATAAAGGTCCTGTCACAATGCAATTTTTCTTGCAACTTGAAATGCAATTCTACTATTGGGAGATGTAAAATTGGCAAATGCAAGTTTCCATCACAGTTTGCTGGGGTTTTTTAACGTACCAAACATTTGTCACAAATTTACTTAAGAGTAGATTTTCCCTGTAGCAAAAAAGATGGCAAATGTCGATTTTACCAGAGTGCATGGCAGTCTGAAATTGTTTAAAAAGGCAAATTAACGTCTTTTGAAGAACAGACAGAAGACAATAGGTTATTTTCACACTTGTGTTAAAATTTCAATCCAGTAGCTTTGTTTCTTGTCATCTTTTCCCACTTATTCTTTCTTGATACCTGCAATGCATTCTGGTAAAATCGACATGTCGCCATCTTTTTTGCTACGGTGAATGCAAGGAAAAGTGCACCGTGTGACAGGGCCTTAAGGGTAAGAGGTGGATAGAGAAGGAGACGGAGCAGTTACAAGTGCAAGAAAAATTGCACCGTGTGACAGGGCCTTGAGGGTGGGAGGTGGATAGGAGGAGACGGAGCAGGATGTGGGAGTCGTGCAAGGTCGGGAGGTTAAAAAAGAACAAGGAATGTTATGCTTTTAATGCCTTTTAGACTTTTCTTGAGGCAATTAAAATTCAAACTGTCAAATCCAAACACTGTACAGAATGGCCGACTTTACGTGGTCTTTAGTTTTTACACAACCACTTGCATTGTTATCTTTTGCAGTTTGTTTACCATTTCAGTTATCTATCTTCAATAGAATTCTTTGAAATTTGTTTGTAGATCGACAAAATGCTTAACCTCCTCTCAACAACTGGCAGATTATGAAAAATGAAATTGTTAAAGGTATTGGAATATTGCATGTACAATATTGAATATGGGACAATTTGGGACGGTATAATTTTGGACATGACGGTTTCATTCTCACCTAATTTGACGATTATTTTGTGGGTACACATACCGTGGAATCTCATGTGCTCCAGAAGCATTTTAATGTTAGAAAAAGTCAAATAATGATGAACTGTGTTTTAAAAGAAAGTTAGAATCTTATTTGGTTCAAATCAATTGAATTATGGCCCAAGAGTTCATGAAAACACATACAAAAGGCTTTCTTAAAAAACTGAAATATCAAATCTAGCAATTTTATATGTTATGCCTCTAAACAACACAATTCTGTTTCTAAAAATTGGTACCCTACTAGACCTATATGCATGATTATACTAATTTGGACATATTTATTTTTACCCATTAAAATATAAATTTGTGTTTAATCATTCGTGTTTGTCATTATTTGACTTTGTAATGTTGGTTAAACATAAGGAGATTGAGGTGACTTTGCCAGAAACAAAAACATCCATTATTATACTAAAATTTCAATATATATAGCAATTAAAACTAACCACAGGAAATATATTTCTACTTTTTAATTGAAATGTTTCTGTTATATGCACTATATCATATTTTTGATAAAAAATTACAACACCTATGTTATTTCCTGGTTTACTATCTCAATCATCTTTTGTTTAAGCTGGCTTTGAGTGTTCATTTGAAAGTTTGGAAAGTTCATTTGAAAATCACAATAGTTCTCAATGTTATATTGGACCCTTTAAAGTTAAAAAAATACTTTGTAATATTTTATACTACTGGTAATTTATCTTAGATACAGACTTTGTGATTTTGTACTAGAATGTTGACTTTCAAACTTTAAGATGAACTACTTATTAAGGACAAAATAAGCTAGCATATTGTCTTTTGTTTACAAAGTGGAACTTGTTTGGAATTGAGATGAACTGATGCAGTTGTTCTTTAACTTTATCAATTAATTACATATCTTAAATGAAAAAGAAAACCACAACTTGCCAAATAAATTCTGTGGGCTCTTTTTATTAGCAAAGAAAAGATGTGGCGGATGTAAGAATTTAAGAGTAAAAAAGTTTCCTTGGACTAAAAAAATTGACAGTATGCCAGATTTTCTAGATAAACAAGCAGTACAGATGTTGGCCAATAATAAGTATAAGTAACTACAATTTTTAATTTTAAAAGTTTTCTATTGATGCCTGGATACAGTAAATACTTTACCAGAGTTCTTCGTATTACATCGACTTGAAAAAGTTTTAAGTCACATGAAGCTTTTAGTTGATACTATGCAATTTCAAATTTTACAGACTTCTTAATTAACATGCCAAATTTACCTTGTTGAACATAAGGTCTTTCCTGAGAAAAAGTAAAACTGTCTGGCATTATATGGAGTAGAATAATTTAAATTAGTTTGAGACTTTGATTTGATAACAATTTTGATTTGTACTATTTACAATACAAGTGACCGGGTTGTATCGGATATAGAAACCCAAGCTGAAGGCGAGATATCTGACATACACAGATGCGAATGTTGTAAATGGCTTGTGAAACTCGTCAATTTTATACATCAGATCTATAGCAAAGTGATTTTGAAAATACCGATTCTGTAAGATGAGAAAATGATTTCTTTTGTGTTTCCTGTATGATTTATTACTTTATAAGTTTCTTAATTAAAATTACAACATATTGCCTACTGGAACTTTTTATATTGTTTGGTTGTGGTGAATTTGTATTTTGGCAATTGAAATATTTCTGAATTTGTATGTGCATTTCCTTTGCTTCAGTTCAAGTTTACATTTCAAATATTCCACTTTGTAATACTTGCGTGGTAATAATAATATAAGAAAACAGGTTTACATGGCTCTTGAATATAGTCTTTTCAACAAGTAAGTAAAGATGAATTTATACTTCAAAGAGATATGTTCCTAACCTGACAATGGTACCTTCCAAAAAGACTAAATTTAAATTGATTCTTCGAATAAATTTTTTACTTTTCAATCCAAGATCAATCTAAGTTGTGTATTTCTACTTTTATTTTGGTCTCTTTAACACTGAAACTATCAATTGTATATAAAGCAACTTCACTATCGAGTGACTTCATTAGTTGCTGGGCAAAGCCAAAGCATTGATTTTTCGGCTGTTTTCAATGAAAAATAGAATTTTGCCCAAAGTTATCTCAAATAAATTATCACAATTTGAACAAAAAGCTTCTGTTCTTGTGCCCACCAGAAAAATGAGATGTTATGCAAAGAAAAGTGTAAGAGATTGGTTTCTGAAAAATGTCGTGCTACACACAATATTCTAAAAATGCTTGGTTTTTATTCTATGTATTTTTGAATTTTTTGTTAAAAAAAAATAAAGGTAGCAATGTTTAGTGCATTTCACATTGTCAGGTTAGAAACGCAATAAGAAAAATGTGGCTCCGAACATTACAGCTTGGTCAATTTGGAATTTATAAAAAAATCGTTTCTTCGTTGTTTTTCGACGTTTTGAAGGGTTGTTTCGAGTACAAAAAAGTATTTTTAGGAAGAATTATGTGCCCACGTTACATGTCTCAAAGCCATCAAAATTCGTTGGTAATTCGTGCATGTATTTTTTCTGACTTATAAAAGCACAATTGATTAAAAATAATATTTTTCTTTTGACAAAAATACCTTTCTTCTGTGAGGCTGGCTGTATTTGAAAAAGCGTTGGTCAACGCTCCGCCAAAACTCGTGGGTTTTCTCCGGGTACTCCGGTTCTTCCCACTGGGAGAGTTGACAGGGTAGTTACATATGGTTATAAAAATGTGACTAACTTTTGAAAACCTTTCTACTTAGACTTGTTAAGCCTTCTCGTCATCTCTATCAGTTGCATGTTTTGAGCCACATGTTTTTCTTTGTAATTGTGAAACAACTCGTTATATGCTGGGTAAACCTTTGCAAAACTCTCAAAATTTATCACTTCAAGTTGTTTCATTGTTATAATATATTTTGAAGTATAAACATTTACTTACGTTGAAAAGACCCAAGTTTTTTAGGACTTTGTTCATTCACTTGTGTTATTGTTCTCTCTGCCATGTTCTGTTTTCTTCTGTTGTTATTTTAATAAGTACAATGTGTGGTAGTTAATCTCTTTTTATTGTTATTCAAATTGTATGTAATCTTTACAAATTTTTTCAATAAATTGTTTACAAAATTTACTTGTGACCCCTTTTTAATTAAAAATTCAATTCCCATGGGAATTGAGAAATTGAGTAAAAAAAATCCCCCTACCCCGGCCAGCTCCCCAAGTGCCACTTCCACCTAAGTAGAAGTACTTATACATGTAGTACAAGTACTTCTACTTATTCACGGTGGAAGTAGCACTCGGAGAACTGGCCGGGGTAGCCGGCAAAGAGAAGACCAACTTTGCAAGTGCTAATACAATTGCTAAGTTGATCTTCCCTAGAGAGCAGCCGCGCGTACCTAACAAATTAAAACAACAAACGTTAGTGACTTAAGTACTTAGCATGCAAATTTGATTCCCAAAGCCAAAATGTCAAGTGCCCCCCGCTGATCCTACCAACTGCCTACCTGCCTCAGTTCTAAGCTGTCTTCCTCAGTTCTAAGCTCCTGCATTCCATTCGTTACCTTCACTTTCCTCACCATCGCACAGTCACTCACAGCTGATAAACCCGCATGCACCACCACCACCCCGACTGCCACCCAATTTCGAAAATTAAAAGAGTTAAAATTTCGGTAAAGTATGCATTTTAAATGCAATTTATTTGGATATTTTAGATCAAACGTAAACAGAAAAAGCTCGTACATAAAAACAGGTGAGAATTCTATTTAAAATTTGCTTGCAAAATATAAAACTTAATTCGCATTTTTCTTAGTTAATAGTATAGATCAATTTAGTTGATGTTGAAACCTACTCTTAACTGTTTTGTTAGAAGTGACGACAGATTTTGGTTTTTAAGCATACTTTCAAAAATTTTAATTCCTTTAATAAACCTAACCCCATGCAACTTACACACGGCGCACACCCTCGCAGTCCATACATTTAGCTAATAAATTACGTTATAAACAAAAAAGCAAAATAAAAAGATAAATTACGTTATCTCTAGCTACTTAAACCCACTTAGACTGAGTTTTTGATTGAATTTTCAAACGTAAAACCTTAGCTGAATGGGCATGGGCTTTTCGTTGTGTTAACTGTTCCGGAGTAAATATAAACCTGGGGCCGGTTGTATCAAAGGCGTTTAGCTTAAACGGTGGATAAGTGAAATTTAAAAATCAGTTTTACACCTAGTACGGAACCGAAATTATGAGTTGAAATAGAATAAATATTTAGTTTTATATATAATTGTTCTTCTCAGGTCAAATAACTTCAGCTGGTTCGTTTATACAACATGGAAACGTGTTTCATATTTTTGACTTATCCACCGTTTAAGCTAAACGCCTTTGATACAACCGGCCCCTGATACTTACCAAAGTCCAAGGCTGGGTCAAATAAGCATGAGAATTAGGCAAAAATAAAAAGCAATTGAAACTCAACAGATTCACTAAAGTTGTTTTTTTTTTTTCGGCAACTTATATCCTTAAGTGTAGATGACATGCAATTTTTAATGCCGTAATTCTCACACTTATTTAACCGAAACGCCTTCATTTGCATGGTACCTCGCAGCTGCTCTCAAACCACCTTCGTAATTTGCTTTAGTGTACACAAACAATGACTTCATTGTTCCTGCTTACCAAAACAAATCTGAAAGCACCAAGATACTTATCATATTAATAATCAAAGAGGATTCGCATTATGCAGTAATTACCATAAACAGACGCATCACCATTGAAACAAAGCATGCCGTATTCCCATGGGAATTTAAAATGCACAAAAAAATATAATGATCCTACTGATTTGCATGGATGTATGAACCAAATTAGCTAAGAAACAAAGAAATGATATATTCCCTTGGGAATTTAATGTAGCAAAAAGATGGCGGGTGTTGATTTTACCAGAATGCCTTGCGGTCTGAAATCGTTTAAAAACTTAAGGTAAATTAACCTCGTTTGAGGAACAGACAGATAGGTTATTTTGTCACTTGTGTTAAAATTCCGTCCATTAGCTTATCTTAAATATCATTTCACTGGTATTCTTGATTGATACCCGCATTAAATTCTGGTAAAATCGACATGCCACCATCTGTTTTGCTACGGTGAATTGGAATACAAGTCACATTTTCTCGCTTTTTAACCAGAGAACACATTCTTTAAAGGTAGAACGACGGAATTGATCGTTTACAATCGACGCCATCTTTGTTGACGTTTGAAACACATGGCAACCACAAAGTATCTATTCATTATATCTGATCCTATCGAGCCAT
Source organism: Muricea muricata (assembly GCA_963855995.1). Lineage (NCBI taxonomy): Eukaryota > Metazoa > Cnidaria > Anthozoa > Malacalcyonacea > Plexauridae > Muricea > Muricea muricata. The sequence continues at coordinate 4,407,737 of OY979727.1, forward strand.
ACATCTTTAAAGTATCATTCATAATACGCTAAAACTAACGATGAAATAGTAAATTGACACTAGTGTTTCGCTGTAAACAGCTGAAGTAATCTGCAGAGTCAACCAAGATGGCGCCCAATCACACGAAATGACGGCATGTGCAAACCAAGAATAGTGACAAAATGCATCAACTATAATTTAGTGGCATTATTACGAAACTTAACGAAAACAAAATAACGTTCAATCCCACATGTTATTTTGTTTTGTTTTTAGAAATATCCAAATCCAAATGTTAGAGACGAAATTTCCAGGCGTTAAGGTATTGTTTCTTTAAAAAATATTGTCGACATTTACCATATTTTTACCTGTTTTTGACTCGAAAATTGACTGCCAAACTCCTAGATATTCTATTTAATTATTTTGTTGAATGTATTTGATATCAATGTTATTTCAATCCAATTTTTTTCACTTAATTTGCTGTCTTTTCTTTTTCATTAACGAGAAATATCTATTAAATCCTCTTTGATCCCTCAATAATAAGTATCTTGTTTTCTACTAACTTGCACATTACCACTACTTTCTATTACAATGTCGTGTCTTCTTATTCTTGTGGATTGTTGTTTTGTGGGTCTTGCCGTCCAGGATCGTTCATTCTTTTCTCTTCTTGTGCGTTTTTTTCACATCCCATCACCCTTTGCAATAGTAGAAAGAATTAAGTCATGAGATGATAGTTACGAATAATTTATAAACTATAACATGATAAGTTTCTTGTACGTTTGCATGGTGAATACAATATACTTATTAAGCTTTGTGGAAACACCACGTAAATTTATTATTGCAATAATAAATTTACGTGGTGTTTCCACAAAGCTTAATAAGTAAACTATAACATATTAAGCACTTATTGGATGAGGTTTTTGTGATATGCGAAATGATCAATGTCGAGGTAAGAGTTATCAGCCGAGCCGAAGGCGAGTCAGATAACTCTTACCAAGACATTGATAATTTTGCATATCACAAAAACCGAATCCGATAATTGCTTTATTATACATTGTAAGTCTTTTTCCTCGAGCAATTGACGAATTTCGCCTTCGGAAGAGCTTAAAAAGCAAGATGCCATAACATGAAACAGAAAATATCGAAAAAATGTTGTTGCCATGCCAACCATTGATGCCAACGAATACCGCATACTGTAATAATCTGCACCGTAGGCTCAACATGCAGATAACTCAGTTATCTGCTAGCAGATAACTGAGCCATAGAATAAGAATACATAGAAGGGCCACTCGCGTCGGAGCCTTTGGAGTTTTTGAAGCCGCGCATGTCGCATTACGCACGTTATTAGCATTTTCTCAGCCAGTCAATTGCATTTTCTGGCCAATAGGAATGCTGAACTGGCTGGTGGCAGCCAGTAAACTGCATAAACATAGTGTGACATGTTGCACTGCTGAGTGGCCCTTCTATGTATTCTTATTGTATGACTGAGTTATCTGCAGATTGTGTGATAGTCGCATTTATCTGCATACAACTGACCAATCACAACGCATAAAACAACTGCAATGTATAGTATAGTAATTAACACTTATTGACTGAGACCGAGGGAAACAGTATGTTTTGTGGACCAGAGACTGTCGATGTCGAGGGTCCACAAAACACACTGCTTTCCCGAGGTCTCAGTCAATAAGTATTTTATTATATACTGAGTGCCAAAAGAGAAGAAAAGTACCACAAATCAATCAAACATGTGTAAAAAGGATTACCTTTTACCTGACATGGCTACGTGAGGCTTTGTGGATTTGTTGTCTACCGGTGAATAAAAGTAATGTCCACCGCTTAGCTACGTTGCCAGGGAGACAATAGAATTTCTCCACTATCACGTGATACGTTCTTAACCAATAAGAAACAGGAATAAATGAACTTTGACACTCAGTATATTATAAAATAGTATTAATTAGGCCGGCCAAATTATTGTGTAAGCTGTTAATATGAAATTTTTTTATTAAAATCTCGAGAATCATTAATAAATCGTGAGCAAAACACAAAAGAAAATCATAGCCGTGAAGGAGTCTTTATTTCTCACACGCACACAACTTGCAGCTACCCTAATTTATGAATTTAGATTAAAATATCTCGAGAATTAAACAACACGTAAGGAATGTGTAAATTCTTAAAGCTCTTTCGAACAATAAAAATTAATATCTCGCACTAATCTCTCTCAAAAGCTCTCTCAAATTTATTGCCGATATCTCTTTGAGAATTACTGTGCACGTGAAATGTAACTTATATCAAAACTAGCTTACTTCAAGCTGTTTGGGAATCAAGATTTTACGTGTCAACGAGATCAAATATGAATCTAAGATGGCAGACAGCGCATTAAATTTCTATCTTTACGACCAACTCCCCAACGAAAGGCTTTAATTCGCTCGAAAGTCGAATTTTGTTTTTTTTTATTGTTTCAGGTAGTGAAAGATCCTGTGTGCTTTTTACAGTACTACCGACACTAGCAACGTTAGTGCGAGATGTTGATTTTTATTGAAACAAAAGCTGAACTGCTAAAAAAATGGAAACGACAAGATAAAATAAAAAAACTTACTTTCACTCTATCTTTGGATCTTCTTGGCTTCGGTTGTTCTCGTTTCATCATGCTGTTTATGGTTTCATCTGGTTGGCGCACTCTCTTCATGGAGCATCAAGGCGGTCCAGTAGGTAACTAGCTCACTCGTGTCCAGTCAACCAACATAAAATAAGGAGAAAATTAATGTTACAAAATATTTTAGAATATAGGACACTAAGCTTTAATTGAATTGACTTTAACAAACCGTACATTGTGATAGTATTTGCATCTTAACATCTGATGGAGACGGCTTGTGATTTACTTCTTATGTCGATATGAATTCTTTCCCATCTTGTTGCATCATTAGTTGATGGTTGTTGTATTCACTTTTTACTTGGCATTCTTTGAAAAAAAATTACGATGTTCAGAAAACTGTTTACAAGATAAGCAAAGAAAACTACGTTCACAAGCATTAGAGAGGACTAAGTAATTATAATAGGCGTGACAGGTCACAGAGGTTAGTCGACGAAGAAACTCATGGACAAATTCCCGGCATGATGATACCCCGATAGCAAGAAATACAGCAAGTGTAGAACGTGTACGTGTGAGCTTAAACTGTATGTATGCAACTCCAAGAAAAGCGCAACACAAAATGGCGGAATTTAAAGACATCTCTGGTGTCATTTCCAGTTCCCTAACTTTCGCGGACAAATATATTTATATATTTTTCTCAAATTTTTTTGAAGTAAATCTAGATGGATTTTGTGAATAAACAAATTAAAAAAAGTATTGCCCACGTTAGGAAACTAGAACGGGCGCCCAAGAATGCCCACAATTTCTCCAATCTGGATTATATTTATTGATTGCGCAAATGACTGATAAAAAATAAGAGAGTAATAAAATACCAAATGGTTTCCTCTTCAAGATAGTGTCATACATGCGCGCGGCATTTCGGGATATTTGGGAAAACTCGTGTTGAAGTTGAACCTAAGGCAACATGCCAAGTACATGGATGACGCTATCCTGCTCAGGAAACTATTTAGTAATTGTCTTACAAAATGATGACAGTGAAACACAAGTCAACGCCACGGCATTTAAATTTCTCGTGTAGGATTGTTTGATCCTGCACAGTAATAGCCAAGTGGCGCAATCGTCAGAGCAAACGCCTATCACATGTGAGGTCGTGGGTTCAATCCTTACTTCAGACTCGTGACACCCATGTGAGGAGTTAGTCAGTCGTGGGTTTATTCCGGGTACTCCGGTTTGCGAATGTTGACTGGATGGTTAAAATTGTAAAATATCAGTAATCACCGGAACACGGGTACTTAACTAAACTGCTGACGATGAGGCGGAACTCATAATGAATTAATGAAAATGTGTTTCACTGTAGTTATCATATAATGTAATTGCCAAGCTGAATGAATAATTCTCCAGTAACTACGTCATATGAATAACTTACAATTATGAGAGTAGTGGGGGGGGGGGGGGGCAGCATAAAGATTGAAGTAGTGTCAAGGAAGGGGTACTACCCTGACGGGTACTAGGCGAAGAAGTAGAGTAAACAGGAGGAAGAAGATTAAATTGGAGTAAATAAGGGGGATTGGGGTAAAGAAGGGGAGAAGCAGGATAAAGAAACCAGTGGAAGGGGGTGCTATCCTGGAAGGAGTACCCGGGAAAGAAGAGGGTGAACAGGAGGAAAAGTAGATTGGAGAAAAGAAAGGGGAAATTAAACGGATCAGGAAATTCAGACTTGCAATTCAAATGAAAGGCAGCTCATTGGTCATGTAAACACTCGTTGAATCATGGTTCTCGCTTGCCTTTAGCTTGGAATCATCCTTGAATTTGAACTGAAAGTCTGAATTTGCATGTTTCTTGTATAGAGTGCAGTGTATCAGAACAGAAGAGGTTTTGAAGAAAAAGAAAGAAAGAATAAAAGTAAGTTAAAATTTGTAAAGAATAATGAAGAAACTATTGGTACAGCACTTGATACATGATGATAATCATCATTATAAACTCTCTATTAATCCGGGGGGGGGTGGGTATAATAGAGAATTTGCAATGATAGTAAGTATATTGTAATATTTGGGTTTTTACCACTAAATCCTCTTGAAAGTTCTTTTTGGCTGTGGCTTCTCTCATCACAGTTGTCTGTGCTTGTCTTGCAAAATCTCTGGAATATCTATAACGTGAAGGTCAATATTTAAGATTAGAAAAATAGAAACCGTAAAATAGAAAGAAATTTAAATCGTGGCGAATACTTTTTACGGTCTTGCTGGCATGACAAAAAGAGAGTATAGATTTATAAGATCATGTTGATTTATCCTTTATCTGAACTATATTTAACTTAGATTTTAAAATAGATTTCACCCTGGTAAGCAGACCGAATGGGTTTTCAAACAAGATAACATTTAATGACTAAAACGTGCACAGAATAGTTAGAGAATGCTTACATGTCGAATAAAAATCCAATACTTTTAATGTCCAACTACACAATAGCGATTTTCGTTGCATTTCTAGACTGGAGAAGAAGACGACGCCATTTTGATTTTGATTTCTCCCGACAACGGCAGATTTGTCTTCGCAATTTTTTTCCATTTCTTCGTCGTTTTAGCTCCAATTTGCTCGTTGTGTTTCTTTCGTACCTTCCTCGCCATTTCCGTACAACCAATGGACATTTATACTCAAGATTAAGACTGTATTGAGACTTTCAAAATGTTCGTCAGGAGACATAAAAATCGAAGCTTCTTCTTCGGGTTGCAGAAGCAAATGACGTCAGACGACCTTTGTCCGCCAGCAAATACCCGTATGTATAACATTCAATGATCTTTTTAGGAAGCTGAAAATCAGTTTTTATTGCGCGAACGAAATGTTTTTGCCATTATTTCTTACTCAGGTCTTTGTTCTACTACTTTACTTCCAGTTTAGTTAGGTAACTTGCCAAAAGAAACGCCTGTAAGGGACAATTTTGCATTTTTTTTTTATTTCGATGCTGATGAAGAAGAGAAGACTCGTTAGAGCTTTCATTGGCAAATATCTTTCCCTCCGTGGCCGAGAGGTAAAGACAACTGTCTTGACTTCGATTTTGGGTGGATCGAGGACCGGTCCAGTTCAACTGAGTTTGGTAAGAATTTAATTCTGATCGGTGCTCGATCCACCCAAAACTGAATTCAAAGCTGGGCGTGGAGTGCAGGAAAACACTAGGCAGTACCGCGAGACCAAGGAGGCAAACGTTATTTTCCTAGTGTTGTTAACTAATATTAAAGCAAATTTCATTAACTTGACTGTTGGGGACAGACCTGTAGGGTTGGTGCATTGAAGACTTCTCGTCGTTATTTCCCTTCGTTCAAGAAGACAAGTTGTCTTCATCGAGAAATAACGACGAAAAGACTTCAAGACACCACTAAACCACTACACTTTAAAGCTACAGTGTAGTGGTTTAGCTAGCTAAACCACTACACTGTGCCAATAATATATGGCTGACTTCTTCCTAACGCTTACGGTACGACCATGGATGCGCAAAGATGCGCAAACACATTAAAGCCTTGAAAGCAAGTGTTTTCTTTTAGGAAAGAATCAAGGACGACAACGCTTACTAAATCAAAGCCGTCTAGTCATGTTTTAAGTACTTCAGCTATGTTTGACGATCTTTTACCAGATCTTTGCAAGAGGAAAAGTAAAATTTTGCATCATTATTATTAACTTTCCGTCAGTCGTTTCTTTCTTGATCGAGCATTATATGCCATTGTGTTCAGTGTCCTTGATATAGGAGCCATATACTTATGGCCTTGGGTTTAATTCCCAAACACTGAATGGCAGTGTTTTGCTCTTCCAATGAGATAACAAGATGGCACTGTAGAACGCGTGGTTTTATATAAGCTACGAGCGTCAAGATATCCTTGATAGGTAACTATTGATCCTACAATGGACACTTATGTTCACTGCCAATAGGAACGTTTCCAACTCACAGCTTGTACATGATGGATTTTATAGGTTGTGTCACAAGGAAACTGCAGTTCGGTCGTAAAATCAACTTGTTTTCAAGGTTGCCGGGTTTTAAACATTACTGACACTGTTAATGTTGTAGCTCGGAATTGTAAAACAACGGCGGCAATGCAGTTTTCTTGTGCCATAACCTGTGAAATGGGTGGTTTTATCATTTATATAAGCTACGACCGCCAAGCTTTATCCTTGATAGGAAACAATTGATCCCACCAACGACATTTGTATTCTCTACCGATAGGAACGTTTGAGACTTACAGCTTGTACATAACGCATTTTATCGGTGAGTCGTAAAACCAACCTGTTACTGCTCAGCAAACTACCAGTTCCCTCGATCAACGATAGTCGATGAAGCTTGGCGCTCGTAGGTTGTGTAAAACCAAGCATTTTACAGGTTATAGCCAGGTTAGCAGTATCTGCAATGTTTCAAAGCAACCACGAATAGAAACTGACAGCCAACGTTCTGAGTTAAGGTTTGTAGAATATACTACATGATTAGTTACAGCATGACCAGGCATATAGTAAATAACGCATTGCCATCTTGTTCCAAAGTTATCTTATTACTTGAAAGAGCTGAAGACTGCCATGCAGTGTTTGGGAATCAAACCCAAGGCCATAAATACATGACTCCTATATCAAGGACACTGAACACAATGACATATAAAGCTCGATCAAGAAAGAAACGACCGACGGAAAGTCAATAGTATATGCAAACTTCGACTTTCCTTCTTGCAAAGGCTTGGTCATAAAAGATCGTTAAACATAGCTGAGCAACTTAAAACATGCCTACACAGTTTTGATTTAATAAGCGTTATCGTCTTTGACTCTTTCCCGAAAGAAGACATATTCTTTACAGGCTGTACAGTGTTTGCGCATCTACGCTTCATGCCTTAGCTTCTTGAAAAGACCTCGCCATAAAAGATCGTTTAACTTAGCTGAACAACTCGAGCGCCAAGCTTCATCGACTATCGTTGATCGAGGGAAATGGTAGTTTGCTGAGCAGTAACAGGTTGGTTTTACGACTCACCGATAAAATGCGTTATGTACAAGCTGTAAGTCTCAAACGTTCCTATCGGTAGAGAATACAAATGTCGTTGGTGGGATCAATTCTTTCCTATCAAGGATAAAGCTTGGCGGTCGTAGCTTATATGGTTATGGCACAAGAAAACTGCATTGCCGCCGTTGTTTTACAATTCCGAGCTACAACATTAACAGTGTCAGTAATGTTTAAAACCCGGCAACCTTGAAAACAAGTTGATTTTACGACCGAACTGCAGTTTCCTTGTGACACAACCTATAAAAGCCATTATGTACAAGCTGTGAGTTGAAAACGTTCCTATTGGCAGTGAACATAAGTGCCATTGTAGGATCAATAGTTACCTATCAAGGATATCTTGACGCTCGTAGCTTATATAAAACCACGCGTTCTACAGTGCCATCTTGTTATCTCATTGGAAGAGCAAAACACTGCCATTCAGTGTTTGGGAATTAAACCCAAGGCCATAAGTATATGGCTCCTATATCAAGGACACTGAACACAATGGCATATAATGCTCGATCAAGAAAGAAACGACTGACGGAAAGTTAATAATAATGATGCAAAATTTTACTTTTCCTCTTGCAAAGATCTGGTAAAAGATCGTTAAACATAGCTGAAGTACTTAAAACATGACTAGACGGCTTTGATTTAGTAAGCGTTGTCGTCCTTGATTCTTTCCTAAAAGAAAACACTTGCTTTCAAGGCTTTAATGTGTTTGCGCATCTATGCGCATCCATGGTCGTACCGTAAGCGTTAGGAAGAAGTCAGCCATATACTATTGGCACAGTGTAGTGGTTTAGTGGTGTCTTGAAGTCTTTTCGTCGTTATTTCTCGATGAAGACAACTTGTCTTCTTGAACGAAGGGAAATAACGACGAGAAGTCTTCAATGCACCAACCCTACAGGTCTGTCCCCAACAGTCAAGTTAATGAAATTTGCTTAAATATTAGTTAACAACGCTGGGAAAATAACGTTTGCCTCCTCGGCCTCGCGGTACTGCCTAGTGTTTTCCTGCACTCCACGCCCAGCTTTGACTTCAGTTTTGGGTGGATCGAGCATCGATCAGAATTAAATTCTTACCAAACTCAGTTGAACTGGACCGGTCCTCGATCCACCCAAAATCGAAGTCAAGACAGTTGTCTTTACCTCTCGGCCACGGAGGGAAAGATATTTGCCAATGAAAGCTTTAACGAGTCTTCCCTTGTTCATCAGCATCCAAATAAAAAAAATTGCAAAATTGTCCCTTACAGGCGTTTCTTTTGGCAAGTTACCTAAGTAAACATGAAGTAAAGTAGCAGAAGAAAGACCTGAGTAAGAAATAATGGCAAAAACACTTCGTTCGCGCAATAAAAACCGATTTTCAGCTTCCTAAAAAGATCATTGAATGTTATACATACGGGTATTTGCTGGCGGACAAAGGTCGTCTGACGTCATTTGCTTCTGCAACCCGAAGAAGAAGCTTCGATTTTTATGTCTCCTGACGAACATTTTGAAAGTCTCAATACAGTCTTAATCTTGAGTATAAATGTCCATTGGTTGTACGGAAATGGCGAGGAAGGTACGAAAGAAACACAACGAGCAAATTGGAGCTGAAACGACGAAGAAATGGAAAAAAATTGCGAAGACAAATCTGCCGTTGTCGGGAGAAATCAAAATCAAAATGGCGTCGTCTTCTTCTCCAGTCTAGAAATGCAACGAAAATCGCTATTGTGTAGTTGGACATTAAAAGTATTGGATTTTTATTCGACATGTAAGCATTCTCTAACTATTCTGTGCACGTTTTAGTCATTAAATGTTATCTTGTTTGAAAACCCATTCGGTCTGCTTACCAGGGTGAAATCTATTTTAAAATCTAAGTTAAATATAGTTCAGATAAAGGATAAATCAACATGATCTTATAAATCTATACTCTCTTTTTGTCATGCCAGCAAGACCGTAAAAAGTATTCGCCACGATTTAAATTTCTTTCTATTTTACGGTTTCTATTTTTCTAATCTTAAATATTGACCTTCACGTTATAGATATTCCAGAGATTTTGCAAGACAAGCACAGACAACTGTGATGAGAGAAGCCACAGCCAAAAAGAACTTTCAAGAGGATTTAGTGGTAAAAACCCAAATATTACAATATACTTACTATCATTGCAAATTCTCTATTATACCCCCCCCCCGGATTAATAGAGAGTTTATAATGATGATTATCATCATGTATCAAGTGCTGTACCAATAGTTTCTTCATTATTCTTTACAAATTTTAACTTACTTTTATTCTTTCTTTCTTTTTCTTCAAAACCTCTTCTGTTCTGATACACTGCACTCTATACAAGAAACATGCAAATTCAGACTTTCAGTTCAAATTCAAAGATGATTCCAAGCTAAAGGCAAGCGAGAACCATGATTTAACGAGTGTTTACATGACCAATGAGCTGCCTTTCATTTGAATTGCAAGTCTGAATTTCCTGATCCGTTTAATTTCCCCTTTCTGTACTCCAATCTACTTTTCCTCCTGTTCACCCTCTTCTTTCCCGGGTACTCCTTCCAGGATAGCACCCCCTTCCACTGGTTTCTTTATCCTGCTTCTCCCCTTCTTTACCCCAATCCCCCTTATTTACTCCAATTTAATTTTCTTCCTCCTGTTTACTCTACTTCTTCGCCTAGTACCCGTCAGGGTAGTACCCCTTCCTTGACACTACTTCAATCTTTATGCTGCCTCCCCCCCCCCCCCCACTACTCTCATAATTGTAAATTATTCATATGACGTAGTTACTGGAGAATTATTCATTCAGCTTGGCAATTACATTATATGATAACTACAGTGAAACACATTTTCATTAATTCATTATGAGTTCCGCCTCATCGTCAGCAGTTTAGTTAAGTACCCGTGTTCCGGTGATTACTGATATTTTACAATTTTAACCATCCAGTCAACATTCGCAAACCGGAGTACCCGGGGTAAACCCACGACTGACTAACTCCTCACATGGGTGTCACGAGTCTGAAGTAAGGATTGAACCCACGACCTCACATGTGATAGGCGTTTGCTCTGACGATTGCGCCACTTGGCTATTACTGTGCAGGATCAAACAATCCTACACGAGAAATTTAAATGCCGTGGCGTTGACTTGTGTTTCACTGTCATCATTTTGTAAGACAATTACTAAATAGTTTCCTGAGCAGGATAGCGTCATCCATGTACTTGGCATGTTGCCTTAGGTTCAACTTCAACACGAGTTTTCCCAAATATCCCGAAATGCCGCGCGCATGTATGACACTATCTTGAAGAGGAAACCATTTGGTATTTTATTACTCTCTTATTTTTTATCAGTCATTTGCGCAATCAATAAATATAATCCAGATTGGAGAAATTGTGGGCATTCTTGGGCGCCCGTTCTAGTTTCCTAACGTGGGCAATACTTTTTTTAATTTGTTTATTCACAAAATCCATCTAGATTTACTTCAAAAAAATTTGAGAAAAATATATAAATATATTTGTCCGCGAAAGTTAGGGAACTGGAAATGACACCAGAAATGTCTTTAAATTCCGCCATTTTGTGTTGCGCTTTTCTTGGAGTTGCATACATACAGTTTAAGCTCACACGTACACGTTCTACACTTGCTGTATTTCTTGCTATCGGGGTATCATCATGCCGGGAATTTGTCCATGAGTTTCTTCGTCGACTAACCTCTGTGACCTGTCACGCCTATTATAATTACTTAGTCCTCTCTAATGCTTGTGAACGTAGTTTTCTTTGCTTATCTTGTAAACAGTTTTCTGAACATCGTAATTTTTTTTTCAAAGAATGCCAAGTAAAAAGTGAATACAACAACCATCAACTAATGACGCAACAAGATGGGAAAGAATTCATATCGACATAAGAAGTAAATCACAAGCCGTCTCCATCAGATGTTAAGATGCAAATACTATCACAATGTACGGTTTGTTAAAGTTAATTTCAATTAACGCTTAGTGTCCTATATTCTAAAATATTTTGTAACATTAATTTTCTCCTTATTTTATGTTGGTTGACTGGACACAAGTGAGCTAGTTACCTACTGGACCGGCGTGATGTTCCATGAAGAGAGTGCGCCAACCAGATGAAACCATAAACAGCATGATGAAACGAGAACAACCGAAGCCAAGAAGATCCAAAGATAGAGTGAAAGTAAGTTTTTTGATTTTATCTTGTCGTTTCTATTTTCTTTAGCAATTCAGCTTTCGTTTCAATAAAAATTAACATCTCGCACTAACGTTGCTAGTGTTGGCAGTGCTGTAAAAAGCACACAGGATCTTTCACTACATTAAACAATAAAAAAACAAAATTCGACTTTCGAGCGAATTAAAGCCTTTCGTTGGGGAGTTGGTCGTAAAGATAGAAATTTAATGCGCTGTCTGCCATCTTAGATTCATATTTGATCTCGTTGACACGTAAAATCTTAATTCCCAAACAACTTGAAGTAAGCTAGTTTTGATAGAAGTTACATTTCACCTGCAAAGTAATAGTTGAAGAGATATTGGTAATAAATTTGAGAGAGCTTTTGAGAGAGATTAGTGCGAGATATTAATTTTTATTGTTCGAAAGAGCTTTAAGAATTTACACATTCCTTACGTGTTGTTTAATTCTCGAGATATTTTGATTTAAAATCATAAATTAGGGTAGCTGCAAGTTGTGTGCGTGTGAGAAATAAAGACTCCTTCACGGCTATGATTTTCTTTTGTGTTTTGTTCACGATTTACCAATGATTCTCGAGATTTTAATAAAAAAATTTCATATTAACAGCTTACACAATAATTTGGCCGGCCTAATTAATAAACTATTTTATTATACATTGCAGTTGTTTTATGCGTTGTGATTGATCAGTTGTATGCAGATAAATGCGACTATCACACAATCTGCAGATAACTCAGTTATCTGCTAGCAGATAACTGAGTTATGTGGATGTTGAGCCTACGGTGCAGATTATTACAGTATGCGGTATTCGTTGGCATCAATGGTTGGCATGGCAACAACATTTTTTCGATATTTTCTGTTTCATGTTATGGCATCTTCCTTTTTAAGCTCTTCCGAGGGCGAAATGCGTCAATTGCTCGAGGAAAAAGACTTAAAATGTATAATAAAGCAATTATCGGATTCGGTTTTTGTGATATGCAAAATTATCAATCTCTCGGTAAGAGTTATCTGACTCGCCTTCGGCTCGGCTGATAACTCTTACCTCGACATTGATAATTCCGCATATCACAAAAACCTCATCCAATAATTGTTTAATATGTTATAGTTTATAAATTACTCGTAACTATCATCTCATGATTTAATTCTTTCTACTATTGCAAAGGGTGATGGGATGTGAAAAAAACGCACAAGAAAAGAAAAGAATGAACGATCCTGGACGACAAGACCCACAAAACAACAATCCACAAGAATGAGAAGACACGACATTGTAATAGAAAGTAGTGGTAATGTGCAAGTTAGTGGAAAACAAGATACTTATTATTGAGGGATCAAAGAGGATTTAATAGATATTTCTCGTTAATGAAAAAGAGAAGACAGCAAATTAAGTGAAAAAAATTGGATTGAAATAACATTGATATCAAATACATTCAACAAAATAATTAAATAGAATACCTAGGAGTTTGGCAGTCAATTTTCGAGTCAAAAAACAGGTAAAAATATGGTAAATGTCGACAATATTTTTTAAAGAAACAATACCTTAACGCCTGGAAATTTCGTCTCTAACATTTGGATTTGGATATTTCTAAAAACAAAACAAAATAACATGTAGGATTGAACGTTTTACAAAAATAAGTTTCGTAATAATGCCACTAAATTATAGTTGATGCATTTTGTCACTATTCTTGGTTTGCACATGACGTCATTTCGTGTGATTGGGCGCCATCTTGGTTGACTCTGCAGATTACTTCAGCTGTTTACAGCGAAACACTAGTGTCAATTTACTATTTCATCGTTAGTTTTAGCGTATTATGAATGATACTTTAAAGATGTATGGCTCGATAGGATCAGATATAATGAATAGATACTTTGTGGTTGCCATGTGTTTCAAACGTCAACAAAGATGGCGTCGATTGTAAACGATCAATTCCGTCGTTCTACCTTTAAAGAATGTGTTCTCTGGTTAAAAAGCGAGAAAATTTGACTTGTATTCCAATTCACCGTAGCAAAACAAATGGTGGCATGTCGATTTTACCAGAATTTAATGCGGGTATCAATCAAGAATAGCAGTGAAATGATATTTAACATAAGCTAATGGACGGAATTTTAACACAAGTGACAAAATAACCTATCTGTCTGTTCCTCAAACGAGGTTAATTTACCTTAAGTTTTTAAACGATTTCAGACCGCAAGGCATTCTGGTAAAATCAACACCCGCCATCTTTTTGCTACATTAAATTCCCAAGGGAATATATCATTTCTTTGTTTCTTAGCTAATGTGGTTCATACATCCATGCAAATCAGTAGGATCATTATATTTTTTTGTGCATTTTAAATTCCCATGGGAATACAGCATGCTTTGTTTCAATGGTGATGCGTCTGTTTATGGTAATTACTGCATAATGCGAATCCTCTTTGATTATTAATATGATAAGTATCTTGGTGCTTTCAGATTTGTTTTGGTAAGCAGGAACAATGAAGTCATTGTTTGTGTACACTAAAGCAAATTACGAAGGTGGTTTGAGAGCAGCTGCGAGGTACCATGCAAATGAAGGCGTTTCGGTTAAATAAGTGTGAGAATTACGGCATTAAAAATTGCATGTCATCTACACTTAAGGATATAAGTTGCCAAAAAAAAAACAACTTTAGTGAATCTGTTGAGTTTCAATTGCTTTTTATTTTTGCCTAATTCTCATGCTTATTTGACCCAGCCTTGGACTTTGGTAAGTATCAGGGGCCGGTTGTATCAAAGGCGTTTAGCTTAAACGGTAGATAAGTCAAAAATATGAAACACGTTTCCATGTTGTATAAACAAACCAGCTGAAGTTATTTGACCTGAGAAGAACAATTATATATAAAACTAAATATTTATTCTATTTCAACTCATAATTTCGGTTCCGTACTAGGTGTAAAACTGATTTTTAAATTTCACTTATCCACCGTTTAAGCTAAACGCCTTTGATACAACCGGCCCCAGGTTTATATTTACTCCGGAACAGTTAACACAACGAAAAGCCCATGCCCATTCAGCTAAGGTTTTACGTTTGAAAATTCAATCAAAAACTCAGTCTAAGTGGGTTTAAGTAGCTAGAGATAACGTAATTTATCTTTTTATTTTGCTTTTTTGTTTATAACGTAATTTATTAGCTAAATGTATGGACTGCGAGGGTGTGCGCCGTGTGTAAGTTGCATGGGATTAGGTTTATTAAAGGAATTAAAATTTTTGAAAGTATGCTTAAAAACCAAAATCTGTCGTCACTTCTAACAAAACAGTTAAGAGTAGGTTTCAACATCAACTAAATTGATCTATACTATTAACTAAGAAAAATGCGAATTAAGTTTTATATTTTGCAAGCAAATTTTAAATAGAATTCTCACCTGTTTTTATGTACGAGCTTTTTCTGTTTACGTTTGATCTAAAATATCCAAATAAATTGCATTTAAAATGCATACTTTACCGAAATTTTAACTCTTTTAATTTTCGAAATTGGGTGGCAGTCGGGGCGGTGGTGGTGCATGCGGGTTTATCAGCTGTGAGTGACTGTGCGATGGTGAGGAAAGTGAAGGTAACGAATGGAATGCAGGAGCTTAGAACTGAGGAAGACAGCTTAGAACTGAGGCAGGTAGGCAGTTGGTAGGATCAGCGGGGGGCACTTGACATTTTGGCTTTGGGAATCAAATTTGCATGCTAAGTACTTAAGTCACTAACGTTTGTTGTTTTAATTTGTTAGGTACGCGCGGCTGCTCTCTAGGGAAGATCAACTTAGCAATTGTATTAGCACTTGCAAAGTTGGTCTTCTCTTTGCCGGCTACCCCGGCCAGTTCTCCGAGTGCTACTTCCACCGTGAATAAGTAGAAGTACTTGTACTACATGTATAAGTACTTCTACTTAGGTGGAAGTGGCACTTGGGGAGCTGGCCGGGGTAGGGGGATTTTTTTTATTCAATTTCTCAATTCCCATGGGAATTGAATTTTTAATTAAAAAGGGGTCACAAGTAAATTTTGTAAACAATTTATTGAAAAAATTTGTAAAGATTACATACAATTTGAATAACAATAAAAAGAGATTAACTACCACACATTGTACTTATTAAAATAACAACAGAAGAAAACAGAACATGGCAGAGAGAACAATAACACAAGTGAATGAACAAAGTCCTAAAAAACTTGGGTCTTTTCAACGTAAGTAAATGTTTATACTTCAAAATATATTATAACAATGAAACAACTTGAAGTGATAAATTTTGAGAGTTTTGCAAAGGTTTACCCAGCATATAACGAGTTGTTTCACAATTACAAAGAAAAACATGTGGCTCAAAACATGCAACTGATAGAGATGACGAGAAGGCTTAACAAGTCTAAGTAGAAAGGTTTTCAAAAGTTAGTCACATTTTTATAACCATATGTAACTACCCTGTCAACTCTCCCAGTGGGAAGAACCGGAGTACCCGGAGAAAACCCACGAGTTTTGGCGGAGCGTTGACCAACGCTTTTTCAAATACAGCCAGCCTCACAGAAGAAAGGTATTTTTGTCAAAAGAAAAATATCATTTTTAATCAATTGTGCTTTTATAAGTCAGAAAAAATACATGCACGAATTACCAACGAATTTTGATGGCTTTGAGACATGTAACGTGGGCACATAATTCTTCCTAAAAATACTTTTTTGTACTCGAAACAACCCTTCAAAACGTCGAAAAACAACGAAGAAACGATTTTTTTATAAATTCCAAATTGACCAAGCTGTAATGTTCGGAGCCACATTTTTCTTATTGCGTTTCTAACCTGACAATGTGAAATGCACTAAACATTGCTACCTTTATTTTTTTTAACAAAAAATTCAAAAATACATAGAATAAAAACCAAGCATTTTTAGAATATTGTGTGTAGCACGACATTTTTCAGAAACCAATCTCTTACACTTTTCTTTGCATAACAGTGCATGCGATCTATTTTTCGCAAAAAAATACAAAGAAAGTCTCAGACATCTCATTTTTCTGGTGGGCACAAGAACAGAAGCTTTTTGTTCAAATTGTGATAATTTATTTGAGATAACTTTGGGCAAAATTCTATTTTTCATTGAAAACAGCCGAAAAATCAATGCTTTGGCTTTGCCCAGCAACTAATGAAGTCACTCGATAGTGAGGTTGCTTTATATACAATTGATAGTTTCAGTGTTAAAGAGACCAAAATAAAAGTAGAAATACATAACTTAGATTGATCTTGGATTGAAAAGTAAAAAATTTATTCGAAGAATCAATTTAAATTTAGTCTTTTTGGAAGGTACCATTGTCAGGTTAGGAACATATCTCTTTGAAGTATAAATTCATCTTTACTTACTTGTTGAAAAGACTATATTCAAGAGCCATGTAAACCTGTTTTCTTATATTATTATTACCACGCAAGTATTACAAAGTGGAATATTTGAAATGTAAACTTGAACTGAAGCAAAGGAAATGCACATACAAATTCAGAAATATTTCAATTGCCAAAATACAAATTCACCACAACCAAACAATATAAAAAGTTCCAGTAGGCAATATGTTGTAATTTTAATTAAGAAACTTATAAAGTAATAAATCATACAGGAAACACAAAAGAAATCATTTTCTCATCTTACAGAATCGGTATTTTCAAAATCACTTTGCTATAGATCTGATGTATAAAATTGACGAGTTTCACAAGCCATTTACAACATTCGCATCTGTGTATGTCAGATATCTCGCCTTCAGCTTGGGTTTGTATATCCGATACAACCCGGTCACTTGTATTGTAAATAGTACAAATCAAAATTGTTATCAAATCAAAGTCTCAAACTAATTTAAATTATTCTACTCCATATAATGCCAGACAGTTTTACTTTTTCTCAGGAAAGACCTTATGTTCAACAAGGTAAATTTGGCATGTTAATTAAGAAGTCTGTAAAATTTGAAATTGCATAGTATCAACTAAAAGCTTCATGTGACTTAAAACTTTTTCAAGTCGATGTAATACGAAGAACTCTGGTAAAGTATTTACTGTATCCAGGCATCAATAGAAAACTTTTAAAATTAAAAATTGTAGTTACTTATACTTATTATTGGCCAACATCTGTACTGCTTGTTTATCTAGAAAATCTGGCATACTGTCAATTTTTTTAGTCCAAGGAAACTTTTTTACTCTTAAATTCTTACATCCGCCACATCTTTTCTTTGCTAATAAAAAGAGCCCACAGAATTTATTTGGCAAGTTGTGGTTTTCTTTTTCATTTAAGATATGTAATTAATTGATAAAGTTAAAGAACAACTGCATCAGTTCATCTCAATTCCAAACAAGTTCCACTTTGTAAACAAAAGACAATATGCTAGCTTATTTTGTCCTTAATAAGTAGTTCATCTTAAAGTTTGAAAGTCAACATTCTAGTACAAAATCACAAAGTCTGTATCTAAGATAAATTACCAGTAGTATAAAATATTACAAAGTATTTTTTTAACTTTAAAGGGTCCAATATAACATTGAGAACTATTGTGATTTTCAAATGAACTTTCCAAACTTTCAAATGAACACTCAAAGCCAGCTTAAACAAAAGATGATTGAGATAGTAAACCAGGAAATAACATAGGTGTTGTAATTTTTTATCAAAAATATGATATAGTGCATATAACAGAAACATTTCAATTAAAAAGTAGAAATATATTTCCTGTGGTTAGTTTTAATTGCTACATATATTGAAATTTTAGTATAATAATGGATGTTTTTGTTTCTGGCAAAGTCACCTCAATCTCCTTATGTTTAACCAACATTACAAAGTCAAATAATGACAAACACGAATGATTAAACACAAATTTATATTTTAATGGGTAAAAATAAATATGTCCAAATTAGTATAATCATGCATATAGGTCTAGTAGGGTACCAATTTTTAGAAACAGAATTGTGTTGTTTAGAGGCATAACATATAAAATTGCTAGATTTGATATTTCAGTTTTTTAAGAAAGCCTTTTGTATGTGTTTTCATGAACTCTTGGGCCATAATTCAATTGATTTGAACCAAATAAGATTCTAACTTTCTTTTAAAACACAGTTCATCATTATTTGACTTTTTCTAAGATTAAAATGCTTCTGGAGCACATGAGATTCCACGGTATGTGTACCCACAAAATAATCGTCAAATTAGGTGAGAATGAAACCGTCATGTCCAAAATTATACTGTCCCAAATTGTCCCATATTCAATATTGTACATGCAATATTCCAATACCTTTAACAATTTCATTTTTCATAATCTGCCAGTTGTTGAGAGGAGGTTAAGCATTTTGTCGATCTACAAACAAATTTCAAAGAATTCTATTGAAGATAGATAACTGAAATGGTAAACAAACTGCAAAAGATAACAATGCAAGTGGTTGTGTAAAAACTAAAGACCACGTAAAGTCGGCCATTCTGTACAGTGTTTGGATTTGACAGTTTGAATTTTAATTGCCTCAAGAAAAGTCTAAAAGGCATTTAAAAACATAACATTCCTTGTTCTTTTTTAACCTCCCGACCTTGCACGACTCCCACATCCTGCTCCGTCTCCTCCTATCCACCTCCCACCCTCAAGGCCCTGTCACACGGTGCAATTTTTCTTGCACTTGTAACTGCTCCATCTCCTTCTCTATCCACCTCTTACCCTTAAGGCCCTGTCACACAGTGCACTTTTCCTTGCATTCACCGTAGCAAAAAAGATGGCGACATGTCGATTTTACCAGAATGCATTGCAGGTATCAAGAAAGAATACGTGGGAAAAGATGACAAGAAACAAAGCTACTGGATTGAAATTTTAACACAAGTGTGAAAATAACCTATTGTCTTCTGTCTGTTCTTCAAAAGACGTTAATTTGCCTTTTTAAACAATTTCAGACTGCCATGCACTCTGGTAAAATCGACATTTGCCATCTTTTTTGCTACAGGGAAAATCTACTCTTAAGTAACTTTGTGACAAATGTTTGGTACGTTAAAAAACCCCAGCAAACTGTGATGGAAACTTGCATTTGCCAATTTTACATCTCCCAATAGTAGAATTGCATTTCAAGTTGCAAGAAAAATTGCATTGTGACAGGACCTTTATTCTCCAGTGTTCCCGCCAACCTGCTCCCACCATTAGATGGAAAGTCCTTTTTTCACTACATTTTAGTAATTAGGCTACCCCCCTCCTCTCACAAGTCTGTAATCGCCTGACGAAATCAATTGGTCGACAGTCCAAGGCATGTTTTGTAATCGAAATTCACAAAATTAAAATTAAATTGCCTTTTTTCAATAAATTTGAACCAGAACCAACTCTATACATAGAACTGTCTCAGCATACTTTCTTCGACAATCTCAACAATTCAAGACCTCATTCAGTTTCTATAGCGGATTTCATGGTATTATTATCGAACCAACTTCAACTGAAAACGGTAGCCTTAATCTTACATGCGACCATAGCCATGCTTGGAAAGCACAAACTTACAATACTCGAAAATGGTACTTATTTCCAGTCTGATCTCTCAAAAATCGATCTCTATGCACAATCTAAGTACTTTGCTACAAATAATGATAGAAAATAAAGCATATTACCTTAAAACAAAGTTAGGATGCATGAAAATTTAGAGGACTTTCAAGGAGCAAAATCTTCGAGCTAGAGAAAAATTTTGAAAAAATAGTATTCGGAAAATCTTCGAGCAGCGTCGGAAACCGACGAATTCCGAGGAACGCCGAAACTACCACTTTGTGTCGACATGCTCCGAGCAAGTTCCTTGTTCCTGATTCAGAAGAAGCGGTATCACAGATCAGATATATACAGATAGGGAACTCGCACTCAATAACCTCAATTTTTGTGTCCCCGTGCTCACGTCATTCCACGCGCCACGCAAATTGCTCTGGCAAGTGTCGTTCGTCGTGTTTTCAGTCAAAAGCATAGGAAAAACGCCGTTCGAAAGTACAAAAATGAATATTTTTGCGAAGTTCCTTCACCGATCTTCATTTTGTATGTATGTAGATATTTCAGTAGAATTTGCGTTTGATTCTTGTGTAGAAATTTCTAAATTTCCTTAAAAGTAGGAATAAACCAGAAAATGACGGAAACACGCTCTCAAAACTTCACCGCGACACATCGCTGGAATTTGTCGTTTTAAAGCATTTTGCATGAGAATCTTTGCACGTAAAACCTTCTTGCGGTTTAGATGTTCTAGCATGCACGTTTAAATGCGTGTTTTGTTGACACATTTCGCTAGAAATTGAGTTTAAACGCCGTGTTTAGGTCGGCTCACGCGGTTTGTGCCAGCGGTATCACCCATGAGCGCTGCACCGACTTCTGACACCGAAAAAAAATAATAAAAAAAAAAAAAAAAACAGAAACGGGGCGAATTTAAAACTCCGCCTCGCCTACGGCAGGCGGAGTAATTATCGTAAACCTCGAGGGAGGGGGGGGGATCCAAGCTTTCGAATTATACACGAAAAGGCGCAACTTCAGGTGGGTGGGGGGAGGGTATGTTGGAAAGTTTAAGTAAATTGACGATCAAGTACCATCACGATCAAGCCAGGATGTATCGAGATCTAAAATAATGTTACGGTTTAGAAACTTGTTCGTGATTCATGCAAACATGGGACATTTACCTGCAGTTCAAGCATTTATACATATTTCATAGAGATCAGTGGATTGCATGTCTTTATGGACAAAAAGCCCTTTTTGTTGGGTAACGCCCTGTTTGGAAACTTTAATTCTAAATCATTGAACTGATGCCAAAAAAATTTGCATGAGTACGTACTTAACGGAATTACTGTGAAATTTTATTAAACCTTCACGAAATTGAGTTCTGTAAACACGGCTCTTAACCAATCACCGTTCAGGTTTCACAAATGCTGTATTATAATTCATTACCTAATGATTTAATCCTTTCATTTCAAGGGTGATGGGATTTGAAAAAATGCAAGAAGAAAAGAGCAGAATGAACGATCCTGGACGACAAGATCCACAAAACAATAACAAGCCACAAGAATGAGAAGACACAACATTGTAATAGAAAGTAGTGGTAACTTACAAGTTGGTAGAAAAAAGATACTTATTATTGAATAATTAAAGAGGATTTAACTAAGTTTTATTGTTTCTCGTTGGAGAATCGTAGTTTTTCATTAAGGAAAAAGAAAAGGCAACAATTTAGTGGAAAAATTTAATTGAAGTAACATGCATATCAAATACTTTTCAAGAGAGAAATTACATAAAATCTACTAGAAGTTTAGCAGTGAATTTTCGAGGTAAAATATATTGGTTAATGCTGACAATATTATTCAAAGAAACCTTAGCGCCTAGAAATTTGGCCTCTAAATTTTCGACTTGGATATTTGTAAAACAAAAAATCAGTTTCGTAATCAGTTTCGTGACATTATTCCCTCGTTCTAAGTATAGTTGTACGTTCATTAATAAGAAATTCCATTTTCATGTGGGTGAGGCAACAAGGAAAAATGTCCTGACATATTTCTACCCATAGAAGTGTTTCATACTTCTAATTGACAGGGGAGTATACTATTTCTTTGTTTCTTAATTAATTTGATTCATACGTGCATGAACATCAGTAAGGTTCATTATTTTCTGCGCATTTTTAATTCCCATGGGAATACAGCCTGCTTTGTTTTCGTGGTAATGTGTCTGTTTATGGTGAAACTTGTCTTTATAATGAATCCTCTTTGATTCTTATGATATGATAAGTATCTTGATGCTTCCAGGTTTGTTTTGGTCAGCAGGAGCAATGGAACAATCAAGCCATTGTTTGTGCGCACTATAGCAAATTACGGAAGTCGTTTGAGAGCAGCTGCGAGGTACCATGCAAATGAAGGCGTTTCGGTTAAATAAGTATGAGAATTGCGGTAGCGTTTTAAAATTTGGACCATATAGATAAGTATACGGACATTAAAATTACAGTTGAGGATTTAAATTGCCATAGAGATGTCTTGATAAAAAAAAATGACTTTAGTTGTACTTCACGTTCTAAATAGCTTTTTATCTTTGCATAATTCTCATGCTTATTTGACCAGCCAAGGACTTTGGTAAGTATCATGTTCATGTTTACATCGGACCAGTTAACACAACAAAAAGCCCATGGCCTTTCAGCTAAGGTTTTACGTGTTAAAACTCCATCAAATTCTCAGTTTAAGTGGGTTTAAGTAGCTAGAGATAACGTAATTTATCTTTTTATTTTGCTTTTTTGTTTATAACGTAATTTATTAGGTAAATGTATGGACTGCGAGGGTGTGAGCCGTGTGTAAGTTGCATGGGGTTAGGTTTATTAAAGGTATTAAAATTTTTGAGTATGCGTAAAAAGTTTTCAAGATCAACTAATTGGTCTACTATTATTATTAAACGGAGAATTAAAGGGGGGTTACAGTTCGTAATGTAAACAAACGCTTTTGTTTACATTTTCAAATTCCACATTTGTAAAATATGACTTTACTAACTGAATATTTGACACGGTTCTAATTTGCTATGCTTGTAAATGAAGATAAACCAGAGTTTTGATTCAAAAAGAGTTCGAAAAATACGAAATTTGGACAATGTTTATATTTGGTAGCCCCCGTTTGTTATGAGCAGATCTGATGCGCAGAACGGACTGTAACCCCTCTAAGTTTTGCATATCTTGCAAGTAAATGTGAGTAGAACTCAGAATTCTCACCTATATTTATAGACGACATTTGATGTTTTTCCATTTACGTTTGACCTGAAAAATCCGAATAAATTATATTTTAAAACGCATACTTTACCGAAATTTTAATTCTTTTAATTTTAAAACATGGGTGGCAGTCGGGTTGGTGGTGGTGCATGCGGGTTTATCAGCTGTGAGTGACTGTGCGATGGTGAGGAAAGTGAAGGTAACGAATGGAATGCAGGAGCTTAGGACTGAGGAAGACAGCTTAGAACTGAGGCAGGTAGGCAGTTGGTAGGATCAGTGGGGGGCACTTGTCATTTTGGCATCGGGAATCAAATTTGCATGCTAAGTACTTAAGTCACTAACGCTTGTTGTTTAAATTTGTTAGGTATGCGCGGCTGCTCTCTGGAGAAGATCAACTTAGCAATTTGCACTTGCAAGGTTGGTCTTCTCTTCGCCGGCTACCCCGGCCAGCTCTGCGACTGCTACTTCCACTGTAAATAAGTAGAAGCACTTGTACAATATGTATAAGTACTTCTACTTAGGTGGAAGTAGCACGTGGGGAGGTGGCCGGGGTAGGGGGATTTTTTTTATTCACTTTCTCAATTCCCATGGGAATTGAATTTTTAATTAAAAGGGTGTCACACGCAAATTTTGTAAACAATTTATTGAAAAGAACTGGTAAAGATTACAATTTGTATAACAATAAAAAGAGATTAACTACAACAAACTTGTACTTATTCAAATAACAATAGAAGAAAACAGAGCATGGTAGAGGCAAAAACATTGGGCTTAACACAAGTGAATCAGAACAGAAGCGAACTGATGAACACAAGCGAGAAAGCAATGTTAAAAAGAACTTGATCTTTTCAAGATAAATGTTCATACTCTAAGATATATAACTACAAAACAACTAGGAGTGGGTAAACTCTGTGATTTTGCTCGGCCGATATTTCACCATGTGCGGGTTGATTTTAGTGAGTTTTATGTATCACGCAACTACTTCTCTCAAATCAAACATGTTTGATACGCGAGAAAAAGATGCATGTGCCAAAAAACTCGGTAAACCCAACAGGACATGGTGAGCTGTCATGTGCGGCAGGCTTAATACCAAGTTGTTTCATAATTATAAAGAAATATATGGCTCAAAGATACAACAAACTAAGGAAATGGAATCAAGAACACTCATTTTAACGTTTATGAATAAAATAGAAATCTTTTATAGATGAACTTTTTCATAAAATTTTACCGAAATATTTAAAACAATGATTAATTAAGATTTTGGTAGCTAAGCAAAACGGAATAGACTAGTCGAAATATGAGAATATTTATTGCATGAAAATTTAAACAAATTGGCAATTCATCTCAGAATACTTGGTATTTACCAAGTATTTTGAGATGGATTATCAATTTCTTTAAATTTCAAGATGTTGGAATATCTTCTTCAATCTACTTTATAAAACTTATTAAATGAATGTGTAATAAAACATCTTACGAAAACAATCTCTGTTTTTTTCTAGTTTCAAAACAATTGAAAAAGTAATAATCATTTTCATCTTATAAGCCATATATCTCACGTTACTTTTTAACCTGACAAGACGTACTTTTTTGGAGATAAAGACAAATTTATAATTTATAGTTTGAAAATGCAATTAAGCATATATTTCAAATGTTTCAGTTCAGTTTTTTTACCTTCTTGATATTTCACAAAGTTAAATCAAATCTATGCATTTTTCGAACATGATTTTTACTTTTTTGTTAAGAAAAATACATGTTAAATACAATGAACTGTTTCATAGCGCATCTGATTTGTCAATGACTCAACTTTTCTTTTGAAAAAACCAGACTAATTTTAGACATCCTCTGTACAGTTGGTGCAATGTGCAACATCTACAGTACTAATTCTGACCTTTTTTCAAGTACCATACTGAAAAAGGTCAAATAAGAAAGAAATATAAACAAACCTAGTACTAACTGAATGCATAGAATATTTGAATGTGAAGCAGAAGGAAAACAATGAATTTTGGTTAATAATATTCTTGTCAGGTTAAAAACAAATCTCTTTGAAGCATAACATTTATCTTTAATTACTTGTTGAAAAGACCATGTTCAAAAGTCATGTGGACCTGTTTTCTTATATTATTATCATAATCACAAGGTGGAACTACTTGAATATAAATTTGAACTGAAGCCAAGGAAATGAAAATAACTTCTAAAAGTTGATTTTAATTTATTTGCCGAACATGAATGAAATAGAACAACCCGAAAAAGAAACAGAGATAGGCCAAGGAACATCTTGAAATTGATTCATTAAATAAATATTAAATGCTTGAATTCAGTGACAATTTATTGTTCATAACACCTAAACTATGGCATTATTGTAAGTTAAAGATAGTAGCCTAGAAAGCCATTCTTTTCAAAAATACACTAGTTAACAATTGATGCTAATACTAGCAACACTAATGAATTCATCTGCAATCAGGTTAAGTTCAGTTTCAGTAAGACCTTGATGAGAAATGTTGAAAAATCTACTTTACCGCTTGATTGTTTTCAAGGCTTACATTGAAAATAAATTTCAGAAAAACTACATGCATGTATTAAACGTATTTTTACTAAACAATTCATTCATTAAAAATCATTTTGTTGTCTGGTTGTGGTTCTCATGATATCATGGGTTCTCATGTGATTCTCAACAATAATCAGTTTTGAAATTTTGTCAGCTCGTGCTACCTCAGTCCTCAAAATAGAGTAGTTTTGGTACTTCAGTTCATTTGTATTCAAACCAGTTCCACTTTGTAATGCAGCGAAGCTCAGTTTATATTGGTAAATTATTTGACTTTAATTGTTTGTTCTAAAGTTGAAGAAATTACTATTGAAAATCACAAAGACTGGAAAATCACACAATTGAACAATAAATCACACTATGAACAATAACAGTTGAATTTATGGCTACAGTGGCAGAATTATCAGGGTTAATGTTACTGTTTTAGAACTGAGTTTGGTTTTTTTTTTCATATGCTGTACTCTATACTGTTCTCTAATTGGTAAGCAGATGGTACATAATATTTCTTTATGCAATTCAAGTAAAGTCCCAAAATGGATGATGACAAATTAAAACGTCTGGGATTTTGAAAAATCACTAAAAATCAGAGACGATTTAGTGTTTTGAGAAATAGAATTTATCAATTTTGGATTCTCATTATGTGACTCATCAACACAAAACTCTCATTCATTAGACTGGCAAGAATAAACAAAGAGGATTATTTCAACCTACATGTTAAGCAAGAGCCAAGATTAAAGCGTCATATAATTTGGGGATGATAAAGAGTTTTCGATATTACAAGCACAGAGAGCTTGAAAAACAATTTTTAAATCTTTGCGATTTTCAAACAAACATTTCAAACTTTAAACAAACATTGAAATTCGATTAAAAGATGAGAAGATTGAGATAGAAAATTGGAAAATCAAGTTATTTGATTAAAAGGTTTACATACATTATTTGATCAAAGAGTTCATTGTATACAAACGAGATATTTCTACGCAAACGACAATTCATCATTATTTTGATGTGACATTCTTTTAATGTTCAATGTAAACATTCTTTGACCATAATAACTTACTATAATACCAAGTGGAAAAACATGAATAAAACTTAAAACAATCGACATTTTGGCTGATATATGTTAAAGATAATTTGATTTCTTAGACAGTCATCTCAATCTCCTCAATGTTACAAAGCCAAATAATACACAAACTGTCGTTTTTTGTCATCAACAATGCTCTAATATAAAGGAAGCCAAACAAAATGTACATCCAAAATCCCAAACAACACAAGTCATGAACTTTTCAAAACACAAACAATTTATCATTATTTGGCTTTATGGAATTTAGAATTAAGATGTTTTGAATATTATGTGCTTGTTGTGACCTCTAACAAGGTAAAATAATGATCAATTAACTCCAATCACAAATGAATATTACAGTTTAAAATGAAATTTTCAGAATGAAATTCTGTCATTTAAAGCTCCATTTCCACAAAATTTTCATGGCCAAATAACAAATTTCAGACAGTAACTTAACAATTGTAACTCAGCAATTGTAATAGGTACTGTAAATTTGAAATCTTGACAATAAACACCGCCACTGGTCACAAGCAAGCCTATAATATTCAAATCATTTTGTAATTAAACAAGAAAAAATATCAAAAACCTTTTTGTATATTTTCCATCATTGACAGTGATCCTTTCTTTGTGATTGGCAAGATGTCATTTAACAAACATACATGTACATCTAGAAAATATCAAAAATCAAATGCTGAGGATGCTTTTCACACAGATACACATACCTTTAATATTTCACTTTTTGCAAAGAGAGAGACGTCAATGTACAAACAAACTTCAAATTATCTTATTTACGATACAAGTAACTGAAATAGTAAATGAAGCAAAAGAAATAAATACAACAAGGCAAGGGGTTGTCTGATATTGAATAACATATCAGTGACATATGTCAAAAAGCATCCATAATCCCCACACAGTCTAATCAAAAGGAGGGGGAGCTATTGATGGCTTGCATTTAACGTCATGGTGGCCATATTGGAGGTATAGCACAAAAGAATATGTTATTAGTTCGATTATTGTATCCAGCCGTCGTGGGTGGCTGGCATTGTGTGCCGCATCCCAAGAGATTGATTGCAAACCAAGAATATGCTTCTGAATAATAAGTCCTGTGCACCCTCTTTCCAACTAGGGATCTCCAAACCTTTATGCACAGAATGCACCTTGGTCTGCTCTGGCCTGATCAAGTACATCCCTAAGACAGCAACGACATCATGTCAAGATGGCATTTCTGTCTCTTATTAAAGACAAATAGGTTTCACACTAGCAGGTTTAGTGGCCATCCACAAATTGATTTTGCCCTCCAATAATAGACTTGCTCTGCAATTGCATTTAATGTCTGTACCCCCCCAGGTTGTATGCCCCCCCAGGGTTGTGGACCATTGAATTTCTGTGGGTATCATCAAAATTTGAGACTGGAGTTTTTGAGGGTTAGCAAAATTTCAAGCTAGAACTTTCAAGGTTATCGAAATTTTAAGCTGGAATTCTTTGGGATTTGTGAAATTTTAAGATGTAATTCTTTGGGGTATATTTTCATATACCCCAAAGAATTCCAACTTAAAATTTCACAAATTCAGTTGCATAGAAATTAGAAAAAGCTTTGTTCTCACCTTTAGCCTTAGAGTTGTGAAATCTAAAATTGGAAATCTTTAGAGATACATAAAGTTGTCAGGTATCTTCAGGGGTGTTTGAAAATGAAGTTTTTCAACGGGGGGGGGGGGTATAAAGTATAAATGATCACTGGCATTATACTTTTAGGTATAAGAAAAACTGACCACAAGACATTTTGTGTCAGCTATTCGAGGCATTTGGGAGCATTTATTTGTCAATAGTTACCAATACTGATCGCTTCTAATATCTCGACAGCCTCAACCTGAATTTGCAGAGTTGAAGTTCCACGGCGGTATTTGTGAGAATATAAAATCTGCTAAAAGTAAGTGTTACGTACTGCTACACGCTTTTCGGATTATAGTTGCAATTAAACTGTCACATTTTCGCTTCTAAACTGGAAATGACTCCCTAAATTTACAGGTGATGTCCAAAGAATGAAAACAACCCGGTAAATGCTTTTGCAAGGGGTGAAAAATAGTGTACAATGCAACTAAAAGAAAACAAGAGTTGCTGGGGTTATTTTGGGCATAAATGTGTCTGCCATTTTAGGCATAAGGTATGAATGACCTCTTAATAATAGGTATAATGTATATTCAAGACCCCCCTAACAAGGCCTCAAGACTGGAAAGCCCACATTTCATACTCCAAAGTCGCACTTAATTCCAATATCATTTCATAAACATTAATCTCTATGAGCAATCTAGATAGTATACTAGAAATACAGATAGAAAAGAAAGCATATTACCTTAAAACAAAGTTTATACTACCGATAAGAAGGTAAGGATCAAAATCTGTTGAACAGAAAAGTTTGTAATAAAAGTCACTAAAAATTCGGAAACTTTTCGAGCAACGTCGGAAACCGAAGCTTGCGACATTATGTCGACAAATTGCGAGCAGGTTTCGCATACTAATTTGTCATGATCATGCAGTTGGTTGGGATAAAACGCGGATACGGACGTATGCGCATACAGGTGAAAAATGCAGATTGGGGATAAAACGCGGTTGAGAAAATACGGAATCGGTAAAACCTGGAACGAGAAAAGCCAGAATCTGTACCACCGGATTTCGTGATTTTATTAGTTTCGTCTTCTGAGTCTCTTGTGGGTTTCAATTTGCACGTTTTTTAATCAAAAACCGCAAGGTTGTGATAAAAGTTGAATAAAGTTTGTTTAGATTTTGTCGTGGGAAATTCTTAAATGCGACGTTTTGAACGCGAAATAGCGATGTTTAAATAATAACTACGATGAATACTGCACTTTAAATACCGACGCTGCTGTTCATCTTGTCAAAAACTTATAATTAAGAAATATAGCAATTTTTCTGTGTTGATATACACAGTTATATAATTTACGAACCGCACGTCGACCAGTGAGAATTCAGGATTCTTCCAAGCCATATAATAAATTGATATACTCTTCTGCATCCCCACTCCGCTTTTTCGCATCCCCGTTTTATCCCCCATCCGCTTTTTCGCATCCGCGTTTTATCCCCATCCGCATTTTCTCATCCCCGTTTTACCCCCCCCCCCATCCGCAATTTATCATCCGTCTCCGTGTTTTATCCTTACCCGTACCCGTCTTTGCACTGCTTGTTTCAGCAACTTGGAACACGCTACTTATTGAACAGCTTTATGGTGGCCCAGCGCTATCATCGATTTTTGAGGAGGTTATTTTGAAAAGTAATTAGATTCTAAAAACCAAATTTATTTTCAAATGTCTTTTATTTTTATTTTTGATTGTAAATTTAAATGAATTTCTATTTCAAAAGTGATTGTTATTTTACTTTGGAGTTCGGTGAAGCAATTTTTATTTTTTATTTTTGATCCCTGGCCCACCGTTATCATCACGAAAAAAAAATTAAAATGAGTTCGGCGCGTGGCCCAGCGCTATCATCACGAAAAAAAAAATAAAATGAATTCGGCGCCCGTGGCCCAGCGCTATCAAACCGGAAATTATCAGAATTCCAGAAATGGAAAAGTGGAAGCACTGTTGTTAACTTAATGGCGAGAATGGCGAGTAGGTAGTTGGAAAGACGATGAAGAGTTAAAGGCAGATCTTGAATAATATGTGAGGCAGAATTTAAAAAGGTCAGAAATCTTAGATTTTGTTAAACGAGATTTTCCAGAATACGCTTGGAGCATTGCCACACTTGACAGGAGACTTCGACAATTTGGAATAAGATACATTGATTATACAACATCGATAGGGGCAGTTTCAGAGGCTGTTCAACAAGAACTTAATGGGCCTGGAAAGCTTTTGGGCTACAGAGCATTAAATTAAACCAAAAGCTTAGAACTGAACATGACATTAAAGTGCCCAGACATTTGGTACACACTGTTCTTGCCGACTTAGACCCTGCAGGTTTAGACGCCAGAAGATTACAAAACAAAGGAAAGAAACCGAAAATTTTCGTCCAGTGGACCCTTATGGGTTGTGTCACTTGACGGACTTGATAAACTCTGCGGATATCAAAATTCAACCGTTCCTGTATGCATTTACGGCTGTTTGGACACGTTTTCGAGAAAGACCTCTTCGTTTGTTATTCAAACTCAGACCCACGCGTGATTGGAGAAAAGTATCTAGAATATCTGTGTAGCGAAAAAATGAGATCTATTCTAAAACTACCCCCGAGTGACAGACGAGTAACAGACAAGTACAGACGAGTAAATTTTCTAAATACGACCCTAGTAGCCCAAAACTTGGTGTTTTATATAAATTCAAGCATCAATTCAGTTTCAAATATTGCGGTCTGTGGCACAGGCATAGCGGTGGTTGCGTAATATTGTACATAATTATACATAAGGTAGGCAACTAAATACAAATTCGACATAATAAGTGCTACTCTGGTTTTTGTTAAATGAGTGAAATCACCGAACAAAGATTACATTCACGACCCAACGTTTCGACACTCCGGTCTAGTGTCTTCATCAGGGGTGGTCTGATGTTGAAACTCACGACCTTATATGCTGTCAAGGTGACGTCATTTACCAACAAGATGTAAATACTCTTGTGGTAAATGACTTCCGTCATCCCTATTTAAGGCACAAGGGCTCGCATTGATATGCCAGGCTTCCAAACAAAGCCTTTGACCATAACGATTGTTAGTGGTAATGACTTTAGAATCTTCCCACGCAATGTTATGGCTTGTTTCACACACGTGTTCAGCCAAAGCTGATTTTGAGCTGCTAAAATTAGAAACAGCCCTTTGATGTGTGCAAAACTGGCGTTTTGTTTGACCCAGATATACTTTCTTGCAATCACCGCATGGTATAGAGTATACAGCATGTGTTTTCTGATCAGTCGGAACGCGATCCTTGGGTTTCGCAAAAATATGTCCCAATGTCTGAAAGGGTTTCAGGGAAACCTTAATACCACAATTATTAAGAACTCTCCTGATTGGTTCCGCAATTCCTTGAATGTACGAGACTATTGCAAAACCTTTCACAGCGGAATCACCCTCTGGAGAGTTGCAATGAGTCAAGGTTGGACGCCTTAAACAATCGTAGAGAAAGCTCTTAGGATAATTGTTTTCTTTCAGAATATTGGTTACATATTGACACTCATTTTCCCTAGCATCGTTGTTCGATGTTAAATTCTCCGCTGTCTGAAACAAAGTTGCAACAACAGACCTTTTATGGCTTCTCGGGTGATGCGAGTTAAATGACAGATATTTATCAGTATGAGTTGGTTTACGATAAATATCTGTCATTTAACTCGCATCACCCGAGAAGCCATAAAAGGTCTGTTGTTGCAACTTTGTTTCAGACAGCGGAGAATTTAACATCGAACAACGATGCTAGGGAAAATGAGTGTCAATATGTAACCAATATTCTGAAAGAAAACAATTATCCTAAGAGCTTTCTCTACGATTGTTTAAGGCGTCCAACCTTGACTCATTGCAACTCTCCAGAGGGTGATTCCGCTGTGAAAGGTTTTGCAATAGTCTCGTACATTCAAGGAATTGCGGAACCAATCAGGAGAGTTCTTAATAATTGTGGTATCAAGGTTTCCCTGAAATCCTTTCAGACATTGGGACATATTTTTGCGAAACCCAAGGATCGCGTTCCGACTGATCAGAAAACACATGCTGTATACTCTATACCATGCGGTGATTGCAAGAAAGTATATCTGGGTCAAACAAAACGCCAGTTTTGCACACATCAAAGGGCTGTTTCTAATTTTAGCAGCTCAAAATCAGCTTTGGCTGAACACGTGTGTGAAACAAGCCATAACATTGCGTGGGAAGATTCTAAAGTCATTACCACTAACAATCGTTATGGTCAAAGGCTTTGTTTGGAAGCCTGGCATATCAATCCGAGCCCTTGTGCCTTAAATAGGGATGACGGAAGTCATTTACCACAAGAGTATTTACATCTTGTTGGTAAATGACGTCACCTTGACAGCATATAAGGTCGTGAGTTTCAACATCAGACCACCCCTGATGAAGACACTAGACCGGAGTGTCGAAACGTTGGGTCGTGAATGTAATCTTTGTTCGGTGATTTCATTCATTTAACAAAAACCAGAGTAGCACTTATTATGTCGGATTATATACCTGGTTGCGATATAGTCACAAATTTCAGTTCGTTAAATACAAATTATTACAATTTTACGTAATATTCGGTCGTATTTACTATTTAGAAAATTTACTCGTCTGTAACTTGTCTGTAGACTGTAGTCGTCTGTTACTCGTCTGTACTTGTCTGTTACTCGTCTCACTCGGGGGTAGTTTTAGAATAGATCTCATTTTTTCGCTACACAGATATTCTAGATACTTTTTTCCGATCACGCGTGGGTCTGAGTTTGAGAAACAAACGAAGAGGTACAAGATCTTTCTCGAAAACGTGTCCAAACAGCCGTAAATGCATACAGGAAAGGTTGGATTTTGATATCCGCAGAGTTTATCAAGTCCGTCAAGTGACACAACCCATAAGGGTCTACTGGACGAAAATTTTCGGTTTCTTTCCTTTGTTTTGTAATCTTCTGGCTTCTAAACCTGCAGGGTCTAAGTCGGCAAGAACAGTGTGAACCAAATGTCTGGGCACTTTAATGTCATGTTCAGTTCTAAGCTTTTGGTTTAATTTAATGCTCTGTAGCCCAAAAGCTTTCCAGGCCCATTAAGTTCTTGTTGAACAGCCTCTGAAACTGCCCCTATCGATGTTGTATAATCAATGTATCTTATTCCAAATTGTCGAAGTCTCCTGTCAAGTGTGGCAATGCTCCAGGCGTATTCTGGAAAATCTCGTTTAACAAAATCTAAGATTTCTGACCTTTTTAAATTATGCCTCACACATTGTTCAAGATCTGCCTTTAACTCTTCATCGTCTTTCCAACTACCTACTCGCCATTCTCGCCATTAAGTTAACAACAGTGCTTCCACTTTTCCATTTCTGGAATTCTGATAATTTCCGGTTTGATAGCGCTGGGCCACGGGCGCCGAATTCATTTTATTTTTTTTTCGTGATGATAGCGCTGGGCCACGCGCCGAACTCATTTTAATTTTTTTTTCGTGATGATAACGGTGGGCCAGGGATCAAAAATAAAAAATAAAAATTGCTTCACCGAACTCCAAAGTAAAATAACAATTACTTTTGAAATCGAAATTCATTTAAATTTACTGACAATCAAAAATAAAAATAAAAGACATTTGAAAATAAATTTGGTTTTTAGAATCTAATTACTTTTCAAAATAACCTCCTTAAAAACCGATGATAGCGCTGGGCCACCATACAGCTTGTATCAAGCTTGATACCGGTAGTATTTGATACCAGATTTGTTACAAGGTTGTTCCAACAAAATGATGTAGCATATTACTATAAACTTACGTTGTCAACCTTATGACAATTCTAGAACAACCTTGTAACACGTATGTCGTTTCAGTCAAGCTCATTAAATGTCAAAAACTTGTTCCAAACTTGTCGACAATTTTGGACAAGCAGTGACTTTTTCATATCGTGTTGTTGACAGACTTGCTACAAATAGTTGACATTTTTACGCGTGCGTTTTCGAGGAGGATAAACTGAAAGCAGTCGTCATTTTACGTGAACCTGTTTAAATTTTTTTTGAAAAATTCAAGTGACTGTCGTCTTGAATTTTAGATCATTCCCTTGCAAGTTTATTTTTACAACTGAATAAAAATTACACTTCCCAATTTTCATACGAATTCAGACAACTTTGACTTCAAAATCTACCTGACACATGGTTCAATAAGCAATGTGCAAAAACCGTATTCAGAGCTTTCCGCTCGGCAGGCCAACCATTTCGTCCACCTGCAAAGCAAAAAATACGCTTTTGCCAAAGAGTAGAGACATTTGAATATTTTAAAGTCTTTTAGTTTTTAGAAAGTAGTTTTAGAATCGACTCGGATTGTGTTAAGTTTTTCGCTACTGTTTGGCCGCTTTAGTATAAAGACCCAGCAGCATTTGGTAATTTTTACCCTTGAGGGAGTTTGAACGATGCTTGACGTGCTCCAATGAACTGCACAGAGCATGACTAAATGTCCAAAACAGTTATGCAAACATACACTGTGTATATAGTTGATATTTCCTGTCGTATCTGATGAATTGCTGTCGCATTCACACCTAGTAGAGAGCAAACAAGTTTTAAACTTGACACAAAAATCAAAGATAACGAGTAATTAAAGAAAACGTTTGAGGTGCCTTTCGAACGTAGCTAGACCGCGCTGTAGGAACGAACTTTTGAAAACCTGGTAAGTGTCAGTAGCGAGTCATAGCCATTATAGGAGCGCCGTGATAAAAAGATCGAAAATATCGTTTAGGATCGTACATGTTGAAGAAAATTATTCACAAAAGTAAACAGTTTTGTAACGTTCATTGCGCTGTGACGATCATATGGAACGCTTCAGCACTTTTTCTCGGCACAAACCAAATATTAAGTTGTCAAAAAATCAATATTCCACGCCTAAATGCTTTAATACTTCTTATTCTATCTGCAACAGTTCATCAGACTATTAATTTGTAACATTTAAGAGAATTTCCAAAATTTTCCTTGTTATACTATCATGCGCTTAAACATTCGTTGAACAACTGTGAATTTCATGATGAAGAGGATCCAAAACGGATCCTGGCTAGATATTGAATTTTGTTTTAAAGGATGGTTGAAGAATTGTGCTAGACTTAAAACATACAAAAATCGTATAAAGAGTTCCTGAGTATTATTATACAAGTTAATAAACACTACAATATAATCATATATAATCATTTAATCACTTTTAAGACGCTACCTTGAAGATTTGAAGCAAGAATATACTGAACAGACAAAGAATTTTTCAAGCAAATCCATTTCCTTCGTTTGATGTTTGTGGTGTTACTCTGAGTTTTATATCCACACCGGGCAAGCTGAAAAAATATACCTGACCACGGTGGGAATCGAACCTACGAGTACGACGTTTGGAATGCTAGCCCAATGCTCTATCAACTGAGCTACGCGGTCAGGTCGGTACGAGCATGTAGAATTTCGAAACTGAGTCTAGTTCCTTCGATATCAAGATAATCTTAAAAGTAATCACAATGACCAAAGAACTAGATCAACTCAGAGATATCACGTATTTCGATATGTGAATGTCTGGGCTGGCATTCCAAAGGTCGTAGGTTCGATTCCCGTCGTGTTCAGGCATATTTTTTCAGCTTGCCCGGTGTGGATATAAACTCAGAGTAACACCACAAACATCATTTTTACCGGAGCAGATAACAAGTCAGAATACTAACATTACGATTTCTATCCTGTAGTGAAAGTATCAAGAATATGGGAAGTATATCTTCACGAATCAAATAAATACGTTGGGCATTAAAAGGCACATAGACCAACGCTATCAAACTTAAACATCGCCTGCACAAACTTCACAAACATGAGCTTAGACAACGAAGAGGTAAACGCCATAGTGTTTCTTGGCTGCATGCTAACCATCGTAACATGTTCTGCAACATTACTATATTACCGAACGAGCTGTATGCTTGACCCAGTTACACTCCGTCAAATATGGAAGACAAGAAGAGACATGGCAAACAGATATGGACCACCTAACTATCGCGCCAGACAAATGGTTCGAAGTCCACGTCATCGTGAAATACTTGATGTAATTCGAGTGAAACACATAAGAACACAATATGAAGTACTTCCTGAAGACGATAATTGATATTGGAAACCGTGGCAAGGCCTAGTCCGCGATGATAGCAATATTGCTCTTAAATACAGTGTACAGTCCGTCCTATGCACCAGTTCTGCTCATATATATCACCATATATATCTATATATTTATATATCTATATATATCTATATATCTACATACCTATATACCTATATATCTATATATCTATATATCTATATATCTATATATCTATATATCTATATATCTATATATCTATATATCTATATATCTATATATCTATATATCTATATATCTATATATCTATATATCTATATATCTATATAGTAGACGAGCGTCAATCAATTAAGTCTTTTCGAATTAGGTTCTTAATTAATATCTATGTTAAAAGTTAATTTGTTTTGGTTGTTTTGGTTGTAATGTAGTATGTAAATATTTAGCCTAAAATTAACTTTTATCACAAGTGTGAAAGACTAGCATGTTTAAATAATTTTAAATGATAATAATAATAACAGTTGACTTGCATGCCTAGCAGTTATAGCATTATCTTTAGTCAGTGTAATTTTTGTATTTCTTTGCTAAAAAATATGCCAGA
This sequence comes from Muricea muricata, assembly GCA_963855995.1. Lineage (NCBI taxonomy): Eukaryota > Metazoa > Cnidaria > Anthozoa > Malacalcyonacea > Plexauridae > Muricea > Muricea muricata. The sequence continues at coordinate 4,445,055 of OY979727.1, forward strand.
AACGTGGTTCGTGGGCGGAAGGACACCGGGATAACTAAACGACGGAAGTAACCAAAACCGGAAACCATAACCGATTTTGTTGTTTTTATACGTTCATTTTTACCAGACAATTTGTCGTTCAAAATTACGGGTGTTTTTTTTCGAGCAATAAGTAATGATAACGTGTAAATTATGCATGCACACAGCATGTGATACTACATAAAACAAGCCAACAGAATTATCAACAAAGCATTCGGGGGGAGGGGGTAAATATAAACGTTTTTAACAAATGCTCACAATATTTGCATGCTATCTTAACTACACCTTTGTTTATAAAATGCCGATAATTTGGAAACTAAGCCATAAATCTCAAGCACGTTTTTCATTTCCTAGTGCAAGCGACTTAAAACTAATGCGTCGTTCATGATTAATTCATCCCTGGTCGCGGAAATATGTTTTGATATTGACTGATTAATTGCCGACGTTTTTGTGATATACACATGCATTGGGGGTTTCGCATGCATAAATTCTACAATTTTTGAAAATGCCGAAGTATTTCAATTCGAAAGAGGCATATGTCGGTACACTTATCAAATATACAAAAAATTCGCGATCGTCAACGCCAAAACACTTGCTATTTTTGGGAAACCAGTCAACCAGAAAGAGGGGGGGGGGTGACGTTGGTCAGCGAAACACATGGAATCGGGCGCGGGGGAGGAATCAAAACAGCAAATTTTTGTTAACGTGAGGAATTTCAATTCTTTAAATTTTTATTATCATCATTATTATCATTATGCCAAACATATCCACAGTAAAAAAAAATTGAATTAGAATGAATTTACAACTAAGAAATTTAAACTGCTATATTCATAATAAAACGTATTAGAATGTATAGTGACTGATCAAAGAGGTAGGATATTATCCTATCAATGTAAACCTGAACCAGGAGTAGCAAAACGCAATAGCGGTGGCTGGAGACTCAAAACAATGCGGAGTGAATCATCCGACGGAAAATCGACCATGTATTCTTGAGACCGTACATCCTCGACGTCTTAAAACTCTGAGATAATGTAGGTTCGGGCATAGTATTGCGTATTTACGACACGATAAGGCGTAAGCTTTTTGGTGATTTAAGCGGCGGCAATAACCACTTTGACTGTTATTATATATAACTACTGGGGTGCATAAAATTTCTAAAGCTCAGAGTTAATTGCTAAAGCTCCACATGTGTTCGTATATTTTCCTTTCTCTCACAAACATCACAGAATTAAACGAGAGCAATTACTTGCAACGGCAGTTAAGATGAATTCTAATCCCAATTCTAATTTTTGATCCCAAAAACTAAGAAGACGAGTATTTGATGGATGGAATCTTAAAAAAGAATAACGACCGAGAAATTTGGATGGAGTATGCACTAGCTAAACGAGAGTCGTCATCAGAAATGGTTATTGTCAACGACAACATACGGATAACTCAATTGGGCAGTTCGTTGTAATTTCCTATTCACTACTCAAAAAAGCGTTGAAAAATGTTCAAGAAAAATCGGTTCACTAATGGGCTGTTGTAACATTACGTTATACCAGATTTGGTTCCATTGGAAAAGCATCAATATTTCTAAAAGTTGTCTATATCGAATGGACCAGATTCATCATCAAGCCATTTTTTTTAACGGAAATATGAGGCAAAGCAATAGTAAATGGCGCATGAAAACCACGGTGGGTGTAGTGATTAAAGTTTGAGGGATCGTGGTCGCGTTCAAGATGGACACTTACACTTTACCATGTATGTCGATTTGAAACAAATGACGGGAAGTATCATCAATATCGACTTGAAATCGTACGGAGAAGACGGGAAATGCAAACACATACACTTCAAGGGATGTTAAAACGCGGCAACAATTATCGAACCATTATTTTAGATTTGCAATGACGATAATTGGTATGTTAGCGTAATCTGACATCACCATCAGAACTGCTACCACAAAGACGTTGGCTCATGTAGAACATGTTTCGAAAGGTATATGTACATAGTTATATTGATATATCAGGGGGAAATACTGTAACGGGAATGGGAAAACAGTCAACAGATACATTTTTGACAACCGAGAAGAACATCATGCATGGATGATCTATAGGTAAGATTGTGGATATATACGGCTGTACAATGATACTACCAACAATCCCTCATAATCTTTATGCCCAATCCACTTTGCCTCTCTGACTCGACTCATTTTCGTTTTCGAGCTAGAATTCTTACTTCGTAAATTCGGTAAGATTTATCATAGCTATAACCAACTTATGTATTTCATAAACATTAAAGTGTCTCAATGTGTTCCATTTATGACTTTAACGCGATGTTTCCTAGGAAGTGTGTACCCTAAAAGGCTGAAATAGCGTTGCTTATATTGCCAACTTTTGTAACTGTACGTCTTTTTAGTTTGCAGTGTTATTCTTTCTACAATATCCAGGATGAGCATTAACAATTTTGAAGACGATGGCTACTCAACAGATGAAACTGTTGACCATTCTAATGTATGTATTTTTCGTGCAACAATTTTAACAGCAAGAATTGAAACAACTCAATGCCAACAATTCAATATTTTGTTGGTTAGCTATAGCAGCTTTTTACAGATACAAAGTGTAACCTTTTTGCAATAATGACTTGCAGGCCAGAGAACGTCAAGATTTGTCACCGTCATCTGATGAAGATGATGGTGGTGATGATGCTGTTGGTGATCCAGAAGGAAATGTAAATAATCGCCTTCCAGTGCAAGACAGTCAAATGGTTAGCTCCACTTATGAACCAGATTCAAGCCTTGGTGAACAAGCCCAAGTATGATAACTGAATCTACTCTTGTTTTAGATTGACTTGAATGTCCATTATTTAGTGAAATGCGTGTATCACAATCTCATTTCACCATCTAGCTACTGTAAAAATCGTTATTTATGCACTTACAGTTCAACTATAGACCTCAATCTTAAAATTTTTTATATACTTTGAAATTAGCTTGTTTATGGTACAGGGGAGCTGCATGTACTGTGTTTTACATTCAAATTTTTCTAGGAAGCCTAAACTAAGAAGTGTTAGGTAACTTGAAGTTCCTTATTAAAAGACAACAGGGCTGTCGACTTCTAGCACAAAATGTTGCATGGCAAAAGGCTTTAAACAATAGTGGTACAAATCTCATGGTTTTTACTTTTGCTCCGTTTTCAGATCCAGTTAATTCTAGAATTAATTATTCCTGAGCGAATCGTCCATGCACCAGCAAATGTTGGTCTTCCAATACAAGAAACTTGTCAAATTGGAGGATTTGCCCTTACAATTGAGGAAGCGATTGTGGAAGGACTAGACTAACATAAAATAAAACAATACAGCTAAGAATGATAAATTATGAATCTTTCTAAATTATGGTTAGACTCTATATCAATGTTTCTGGGATCATCGCTAAATTATGAGTTTACAGGTCGAGAGCTCTCCAATAATTAAATTAAAAAACACAAAACCAAACTGAACAAATTTATCTATAATGTACCCATCAAAGCCCTTGCTATGATTACAAAAACGTTGATACCAGGCTTTGGTAATTCAATAACGTTATCATCCTTTATCGACAATAGACCATTCCCCTTTTAGACAAACTTTTGAATTAGTAATATTCATCAGCACAGCTGGAAAGAGCCATCCTAAATTTAGTTAAGAGTATATATATGAAGATTGCTCAAATTTCGTATCCGATTCTCGTATGGTGTCTACTAAAGATTCTCGTATGGCGCCTCTGATTCCGGTCTTACAGTAATTCTTAGATAGATCTTACAAACGGCATCATATTTCTGAGAAAATTGATGTAGCTACATGAACTCTATAATCAGCGCGTTCAAGATAAAGAACACCCACTAAACACTATAGATACCTGAAAAAATTCGGTCGATTTTAATCTTCAAAAAGAAAATTCCTTATATCTTAATATTATTCGTTTTAAAAATGTGTATGCAAATAGATTAATTTTCAAACATAATATTTGGGTAGTGAATGGAATGATTGTGTAATGTAAAAGGCATGTATAAACAGTCATCACTATACTAAACTACAGTTTTTTCTGGCAACATGAAATATCCATATGCTATGATTGATGATGTGAAATTATTAGCTTTATTAGTGCCTGAAATTCCTATAAAACGTCATACATAATAAAGTATAGTATACGTTGTGAAAATACATTGTATTAGTTGACTGACCTTGTCGATGTTTGTAGAATTTATTTTTATGACCTTACAGAGATCACGTTGCCGCTGGTAAGAAATTTGGGTCCAGATAATTATACCCTTTCGAGGTTTCTCCCAAATTTACATAATCACCGTCAACGAAGTCATTTTCAGTCCAATCAACCGGCTCTATTTTATGTGAACTGCGATGAACATCGTAATTTTTCTCGCTAAAAAGAGATTTTTAAAAGTTTTACTATTTAATAGACAAGCAGAAGCTAAATTTTGGCCTAGACTAGAAGAACGAAATCTATTAACACAGCTAAAAAGAGGATCCTAAAATTAGTAAAATTGCAAAAAGTAAAAGTAAGCGCCAATTCTGCCTCTTGAATTTAGGAGAGGCACAGTTGGAGCAAGTCTAATTCAGACTCAATATGGGTAGGTTTATCCGCACCCAATACAAACAATTTATATATTACAAAACGTGCGAACTTGAAAGGGCTATAATTGTTTTACAACATTTTTCAAACCACTTAACATTTTGTATTTTGACATATCTTAAACGACTGACACCGATGTTTCTCTAGCGCCAAAAATTAAAATCTCGTGACCAACATTCGGCTATAGAGTAAAGTTTGATTATTAAATCTTGTTCTTGAGGGCTTTTATTGAAAAATAGCCTCACATACCTGTTTGGGTAATTTGCAGCTGAGGTTGTACACATAATGGTGTTGTTTGGTCAAAATGACTTTTTTTAAAATCAAATAATGTAATAAACTATAGCGGTAATTGACTATTGTTTGTACTTGTAAACTTTTTCCCAGTATTTTCGGTGTCATTGTGGATAGCGAAAATAACTACAATCGTCGACAAAACTATGCGGACAGCCATAGTATACGCCTCTACAATTACGTAGTGTCAACTAGTATTGGGACATTTTCACCCCCCTCTTCCCCCAAAACAATGTTGAGGGCCTTAAATATTTCATTTCACTCTGCCAGCATTAAAGGGGACAACATTGAATCGGGGGAAAGGGGGTATTTTGACCAAATTTTACGAATATAAGGTATAACGTGTGTATAAATACGCGCAGCTAAATTTTAATTGTGCGTCCGTATGACTTTTGTCGACGATTGAAGACAACCGTGGATTAAAAGATAGCATTCGGTGAATAATATCAGCAAAACTTTTGAGTCTCCGGGGCTGGTTGTGGGGAAGATGGATAGTGCCGTATCCAGCGGATAGCAATAAAAAAAGCAATGAAACCAGGGATATTGAACTCGCAAGAGATAAAAAGCGGCTTTGACTTGAAAATACTGAGCTTTAGGATAAGACCACGGATGTGATCAATTTACTTGCATTTTCTGCTCAGGAAGATTTGGGTATGTAACTCACCTATTAACACAACTACTGCAGAAATCTGTGCTTCTGTCAGTGGGACATTCTAGACAATGCCATCGCACTCCAATAATCGGATTCATTCCACACAGATCACACTACGCAAAGAAAATAATATACTATTTTTACATCGTTATTCTTTCATCTTACGAGTCACGAATGTGCCGGCTTTGATCTTATCACGGATTCTGGACTGGGATCAAAGAACGAAACATTCGTTATCGTAAAGGACTAAAAAGTGTGAGAGGGGGGGGGGGGGGGTTGGAAGCATGGGGAAGGTCATCCATTGTTAAGATGCTAGAAAATGGAGAGTTGAACCAAATATAGTACTATTTTTTCTTTAATATTTACTTTCATAATATGAGCTCGAGCATAAATTTAAATAAACCGTTTTTATGTCTGAAAAATAGATCATCCCCCCTGATTCCATGTATCCCTCCCCACTTTTGTTTTCTGACCTAACATGGAAGCATAACCTTCAAATGTGTCTTCATAATTTTTATCAGTTGTGAATCTTAGCTTATTTGAAATATAAACTGTGAGCTGCCACTTGAAGGAAAGGAGTTGATGAAAGGAGAAACTGCAGGCAACACAAGAAGAAATGAAATACGCGTTGCCCACACGACGCAAAATTTCCATCCGTGAAAATCGATGTGTCCGCCAATCAAATCTGATAGGCAATGGTACAAATCCCTTTCCATTAGAGACTGCTTGTATTCTCCTGTTACCTACATGATTTTTCTGACGGAAACATTGATTTTGACAGATGGGAATTTTGCGGTGCGTGGGCAACGCGTATTTCATTTCTTCCTGCGTTGTCTGCAGTCCGTCCTTTCGTAAACTCCTTTCCTTTAGAGACTGCTCGCAGTCTACTTTACATGTACTAACCATATATCCAACATGTTTAACTGTATCTCTGCTTAACTAAAAAAATCAAAAATAAAGAATCTACAGGGCCTGTCAAGCAAGGTTGCGAATTGAGAAGGAACGGTCAACAGGAGAATTTGCTAACTAATCTTCTCCTCGGGGCAAACGAGGATGAAAATTGACGAGAATTTACTGGCGTTTCATTGAAATATCATCAACTGCAAGGCCAAAAAATTAGTTAATTTTCTGGGACCACAAAGAAATGAAAATATTTTCTGCAAGTAAACGCCAAGAAACCGCTGTAAAATGTAAAATACACCAGACCTACCCCCAATGTCTTTATAAACGTGTTTGCAAAGCTGGCTTCTTTGATGACTTATCCCCATCATTCAACTATTTGCTATCGTAAAGTTCAACTATTAATTTAATGGCGTATCGAGTGCATGTAGGGAAATATTTTCTCATTTTCTTTCTTCCTGCTACTTTTTCTTTGACACTTTTCAGATCGAACAGTTTCATCCTGCCTTTTTTCTGTCAACATCAATTTTTTTCTGGGACAAACGGCTGCGGTCCGGGCTAATTACACAGCCCTGATCAACTATTTTTAAAAATTTGAACGCGTTCATAATTGATGATGGCTGTTGAGCGTAAATGAGAGTTTACCACTGTTTTTCATCCAGGATCGTCTTAACAGCTCTTAAATTGGTAACTTTTACGACAGCAAGCAGAAAGATGGCAAGAGATTGCGCGATATTTTCAAAACTCACCAATTCTTGTTCTGATCGTTTTCTTTTCAGTCGCTTTAATTGCAGTATTTCCCAGTATTCTTTAGTGTCGCGCAGTTCTTTCGGAATTGTTTCATCATCCTATTAAAATGACACGAAGAAACTTCATTTTTATTAAGATTCGCCACAAGGGCACGATCCCATCACAACAGCGTCAGCCAATTACTGTACGCCTAACCGACCCTGTCAACTTTCCCTGTGGCAAGAAACCGGAGTACCCGGAGAAAACCCACGAGTTTCAGCAGAGCGCAATTTGAGCTCAACATCTCTGATACACACCAACAAAACTGTCACAAAGTTGACTAGCTGTGTAACAACATTGCTATACAGGGTGTATCAAAAAAAGGTAATCGAAATTTGCAGTGCTCTAGCGCGTTCATTATACAATCTACAGAAATCATTCTTTCGCAGGCGGAAAGACCAGGCTTTTAGCTTTCGATTGTCATCATTTTTGTGAAATTTGAAGAAAGATTGGGCAAATACGAACCAAATGAAAATAGCCGGTCGAAATCGCATATTTTCACCGTTGGGAGTTCATTGAAAATCTGTTGAAATTTAAACCCATTAGGGAATTAAATTACAAAATTAATTGACCAATTTTTGCTTAGGTAGTAAACTTCTGGCATTTTATTAGCGATGTTAATTGTTTCTCGTGACAGATAAATGATTAATGAAATTTTGTTTTCTTATTCGCTGCCCTAATAATGCTCAGAGGTGGAAATATGCGATTTCGACCGGTTATTTTCATTTGATTCGTATTTGCCCAATCTTTCTTCAAATTTCACAAAAATGATGACAATCGAAAGCTAAAAGCCTGGTCTTTCCGCCTGCGAAAGAATGATTTTTGTAGATTGTATAATGAACGCGCTAGAGCACTGCAAAGTTCGATTACCTTTTTTTTTATACACCCTGTATAGTGACTGCATCAGTCTTGTTGCCCAACAACGTTGTAAGAAGTCTGATAGCCTATCAGGCTTGTTACAACTTGTTGTCAATTTGTTGCAAACTTGTTACGACAAACCAGGAAGAAGCAGTGCGGACACAACTTGTCAACAGTTGGTGCAGTTAGCCAGATGTTTCTCCTTATTAGAGATTCTTTCAGGTTAGGTCCCGTATAATCATTCAGAATTTTATATATCAATAGTGATTTACTTATACACCGCCTCTTCTTCAGTTTATTCTAGCTTAGGGAACGGAGAACATCAGCAGATCTAGTATCGCAGCTAACACCGGCGATTATTTTCGCTGCACGGTTTTGAAATTTTTGAAGTTTAACTTTGAGAGTCTTATTACATACTCCCAATAGGGGTGAGCAGTAATCAAAGAAAGGCTGGATTAAGCACTATATATTGTTTGCAAGGTATTGGCGGGAACATATGGTTTGATACGTTTCATCAATCCAATACCCGCCCCAAATTATTTCAGTACGGTCATTCCACTCAAGGCTTTCGTCCAGGTTCACTCCAAGACAGCTGAATGACCGCACACGTGGAACTAGCTGATTTTTTATCGATCATTATGGAAGAATCACAATTAATTGTTTTAAGATTTTGCCTCGATCCTATATACATTAATTTCATTTCAGTTGGATGATGTTGTAATTTATTTCTATTTAACCTTTCCGTTAGTTTGCCCATATCGTGATTTAGGTTTTTATTGAGTTCTGTTAGGTCAGTCGCGGCCGAAAATATCTGAGGATCATCAACATATAAGCAAAGCGTTGTTTTATCAAGACAGTCTGCCAGATCATTAGTGCATAACAAAATAATTAAGGGGCCCAAAATTGATCCCTGTGGTTCGCCACAGGTGATTTTTTTGGGTAATAATGTGGTGCCATTTACAGCACAAACTTGTTCCCTATTTGTTAAATAGGAGGAGAGCCATTCTAATTCCTTATCTGTTATTCAAAATTGGAATCTCATTTTTTGCAACAAAATGATATGAGTACGGTGATTGTAACAGACTTGTTAGAACAACCTTGTGACAAGTCTGATAATATGAACAAGGTTGTTACTAGTTTTTAACAGTTTGTTTGCAGACGCGCTACAAGTTGCAAGATTCTTACGTGCGCGGCCTAGCAAGTAGCTCTCGTGTGTGGCGGACTAAAACGAGCGTGAACCTAATGCAGTTGGAGAAAGAGATTATACTCTACCGAGATATCTGCCAGATCATCGGACGCGGCCAAACTGTTGACATCTGACTTCTCGTTGTTGTCTTCCATATAGACACGTGGTTTGTACGAGGGAAAGAACGTGGAGTTATGGAATTTCACAGCTTGTTGTTGAGGATCGCGAGTGCGTGATGGTAACTGCTGGATACGGCGAGAAAAACACATTTAGAGATCTGCCAGGTCAATAATAGCAAGACGCAAGTATTTTCCCACTTTTAAAATTTCACAAAAACAATGTTATTATAAAGACAAAAGCCTGGTCTGTCCGACAGTGAAAGAATTATTTCTCAACTTTAAGAATTACTTACAAGAGTTTAATGTTGAAGTCAAGCTAGTTTTTCTGAGTTTTAAGCTGAAATACTTACACAAAAAAGGCCGAAATTTTGTAAAATGCGGCAAATTACTCTTCACAGTTTATGGTATTTTTCTTTTACTTGAAAGTCTCAAAACTTTTACATCAAATACAACTTTTTAATAGCAAAAACTGAATTAAATTGGCTTCAGTTCCTAACCTTATCGTTTAAGTTTATTTTATAGTCCAATGCCTTTAGCCAACTCATGTTAAGGAATTCATATGCATCAAAGCTGGATAGAACATCTATTATATTGAGGGGGTTTAAAGCCGGAAGCACGTCACACTTTTGCCTTGTAGCCACGTTCGATGGTCCCACTTGAGCATCGAATGCTATAGATTTCTACTAGTACGTATGGCTTTCACTTTGAAACAAAATTTTCACGTTCTAAGGCAAAAGCTTCCTAAAAATTAACACTCCTCGCCTTAAAAACCTTGCCGGATGAAGCACTGATCTGCGTAGCTCATCTTACCTTGGGCAAAACACGAGTCAAGTTTGGTTCACGGCCAGGAATTGGCAGACCTGATCGTGCTAACTTGATAAAATATTTCTGCACACGACTAGCAACCTACATTGAACATTCAAACATATTTAGTAATCCAACCCGGAGATCCTATGCAAATTAGGTTTACAAGACAAATATGATCATAACGAGAGCTAATAATAATATTAGCGATGAAACGATGAAAAAGAATTCTACGTTTCGAACGAAGATGATTTGTCGGAAAGTTACAACAAACCAGGGACCGACTAAGGATCCTCGTTCGATACGTCAAGATCCGCTTGATTGTTTCAGGCAGTGAAATAATGATGCAAATTAATCACTGCTAATCAAGACAGTGTTGAGATTACAGTACGAACAATGAAACATCATTGATCTTCGTATAGGTAATAGCATGGTTTCAAAATTGCACGAGAAATCATGCTATTACTTGTTAATAATATAAAAGGAAATATTCGAAACAAGAATACACGCAATCGCTATTGCGATGCGTATATACACATCGCGATCGCTCCCCTTCCCTTTTTCCTTAAAAACTTTAAATTTACGCCCATAACATCGTGATAAATACGTGTAAAGTAGTCAAAACTTCCCAGTAGTGAGGTATTTCATTTAAATAAATAGAGTTTGTTAAAAACCCTGCCAAATTTGACCGCAATCGCTCTCAAATTTCACCCACCATGTTTGTTTTTTTTGTTATAAAAAATTGCACTCCCGTTTTCCTTACAGATTTTTGCACCGTTGTTACAGATTTTTGCACTCCTGTTCGGGATTAACTGCACTGAAATTGACCAATCACAGCCCAGATACCATTCCTTTTATATTATTAGTATAGGTAATAGTATAATTTCGAGTGCAATTACGGATAAACAAGCACGAGTGAGTTTTTAAAAACTGCAAAATAGCGCGAGTCCGAAGGACGAGCGCTATTTGCGGTTTTTAAAAACTCACGAGTGCTTGTTTTCCGTAATTGCACGAGAAATTATTCTATTACTTATTAATAATATAAAAAGGAAATGTTCAAACAAGCATTTTGTACTTACAACTTCGCATTATGCAAGTGCACTCATTCTCGAATTTCTTCGCTTAAAAAAATCATGTTTACAAAAGCCATGGCCAATAGTTTTATGTACAAAGTTCCAGCATACTTTAGAGTTTGTTTTGTGATCATAATTGTCAGAGAAGAATCCCAAATTGTGTTGAAATTTCGACGAAATCTTTAAGCAAACGTGAAAATTCGGCCGCCATATTTTTGGTTTTTCAGCGAGTAAATCCCATCGCTCAAAGAGCTTATTACAGATTTTTGCACTGTTGTTACAGATTTTTGCACTGTTGTTACAGATTTTTGCACTGTGTTACAGATTTTTGCACTGTTCTGGGTGATGTTTGGGATTAACTGCACTCGAATCAACCAATCACAGCCCAGAAACATTTCCTTGTATATTATTAACATGGTTAAACGGTGCACGTACCTGTTTAGGTGTTCTGTTTCCCAGTGCACTTGCAATCTTAGACCAACGTTTAGCCTCGACTGGTTCCTGAGGAAACACTTGCAGCAGTCGTTCTAACTTCCGCTGCAACAGCAAGTAGAATAGAGACTAAAGTTCAACTGAACTTTGAAGGCGGGTTTATTAATTGCAGTTTAATTACTTCCTTTTCAAAAAAGAATTTGACGGCAGGTCGGTAATCAGCAAATAGAGAGGTTCAGATTTGGCTTCCAATACCTCCACCGCTACCTTAATCTATCTTGACAGCCAATCAGATGTGCCGGACCTACCCGATTAACCAATCAAATTGTTTAGAAATCAGAAAAAGGTAGCGATAGTGGTAGAGGAAGTCAAATCTGAACCTCTCCAATACCGTCCAGATGCCGGTCGCACGAAAGGCGAAGGCTTAATTTTTAGCTATTCTAAATTAAAGTGTTTATGCAACGAAATTTCACCCCGACGTTTTTTGACCTCAGTGTAGAGATAACGCAAAATAGGTTGGTAACTTCTTTTAAAGAAGTACATTGTCTGGCTTCTTTCGTGAGAGATTTAGCTTTGAATAATATGCAAATATCATACTTATGACATCACAGTGCATAATGTTATTTTAAAACAACATAGATTTTTCGAACAATTTAAATTTTGTCGAACAAAATTCCAAAATTATAACTCACAAATTCCGATCTGTTGTATTTTAGCGCAACTTTTAGAAATTTATCATGGATACTATAAGAGAAATTCCTACAGCACTAAAAACTCATTATGCACTGTGATGTCATAAGTATGATATTTGCATATTATTAAAAGCCAAATTTCTCACGAAAGAAGCAAAATCATGAGCTTCTGTAAAAGAAGTTACCAACCCATTTTACGTTAACTTTACACTGAGGCCATAAAACTTTGAGGGTGAAATAGTACTTGCAAGAGACGAAAAGTGATTTCAACTCGAAAATGCTCATAACTTCAGACTCATATAGGTTTACCAGTGACCGAATATGTTTAGAAAGTTTGAGAAAATCACTATGCGGTGGATAGCGCGATTCAGTTTTCATACAACAGAGCTCTGCTTCGCGACCTAACCTTGTGTCAGGAGAGCAAAAAATGCCGACCAGTGAACTGTAATACAACTGGAACGCTAACTCAATACAAAAGTTCAATTAATGGCTGAAGCCAAGTTAGTTTTTCTGAGTTTTGAGACGAAATACTTAACGCCAAAGATCAGACCGTATATCAAATTGAAGCTATTAAAAAGTTACATTTAATATAAAAAATTCAAGACTTTATACAAAAAAGAAATGCCTTAAAAATACGAAAACAACGGCAATTTTGCAAAATACGGCAAATTTCCCTTCAAAGTTTAAGGTGTTTGTCTTTCAGCTAAAGCCTCACAATTTTTACACCAAATACAACTTTTTAATAGCTTTCATTTGATATGCGACCCATTTTGTGACGTTTAGTATTTCAACTCAAAACTCAGAAAAACTGAATCAAATTGGCTTCAATTTTCCCCCCTGACTTATCGTTCCAGTTTACTTATAGTTCAATGATGCCGACATGAAATTCATCAACTTCAGAACCACCCTCAGAGATATGAGAAACTAGATTCATGTTAATCTGACATTGCAAAGAAGGAAAAATTCGTTGTCTCGAGCGGCATTTGAACTCGCATCTTCGAGTTTTCATACTTTTTCTAAAATAGAATTGAAACCTTGTACGCCCTCAAAGACAAGCGAGTTAGCTAAGACTCGCTCCCAACCCCAGTTGGCTCGAGAGCTCAATTGGTAGAGCGGCGGTCTACAAACCTGAAGATTCCCGCTCGAGACAACGAATTTTTCGCTGTTCTTTGCAGCGCAAGATTTATATGAATCTGAAATTCACGAAATTCTTAATAAACTTTTATTCTGCAAATTGCGGGTTAAGGAGAAAAATAAATAAGAAACATTTATCCTATCGAAACCAATGAGACCCATCCAAAATATCACGAGGAATTTCTCGTCAATTCAGAGGCCTGAACTTCGGGCTTTGAACAAGTGACAAACCTGTTCTTCCACGGTCCAGGCTTGATTAAACGTCAGTGGCTTATCACTGGTGGCCAGTTTCCCACGAACAATCCGAGTGCTGTCAGAACTCAATGGAAATCTAAGCAAAGGAAACCAGTAGTTAGAAATGGTCTGGTACAAACAGGAGTGGGTCATGGATCATTCCCATGGTCGACTACAGCACGGATATTATCAAGGCTTAGTGAGATAATAGATATTACAATAACTTTAGCGAGCATTGTGACGTATTTTGCGGGCCAAAATAAACAAATCAGCGTGCTCAAATACATTTTAGCCCGCTGACGTAATAGCCAATGTATAAATAGTCGGAAGCCATTTAAGTGTAGTTGTTTTTTTGAAAAACAAAGTTAAAGTTAAACGTTAAAAGGGCTTTAAAGTTATTATAATAGTAATACAGTTGATGTTCTTGGGCATAAATATGTTTTTGGCCCTCCTCAGAGCTCATTTTAACCCTCGCTACGCTCGGGCTAAAATGATTCTGAGTCGGGCCAAAAACATATTTATGCCCGCGAACGTCAACTCGATTGTTATATTGCATGTGTTGTATATAACCTGACAGTTTCTAAGGAACACTCTCCATAAGATCCATTTGATGTCGTTGACTGATCCTCCCATCTCTGATTCACTACAAATTACAAAGACAATAAAACTCTGTCGGCCGTATCATGCAGGGTTGCCAGATTTCTTGAATAATTAAGCCAAACCATCATTAGTGCTTTCACAAAAACAAAGAAAACAAAAGGCAAATACAATGAAAAACAAAGAGCATTGTTAAAAGTTTGGCTAATTTATGCATGCAGTCTGGCAACCCTGGTATCATGCACGTGATGGACGGAATGATGGATGAAAATGTATAGATATCATACCTACGTCACTAGGGTAGCTGAAAGGTTGGCTTGTTAATTCATGATTTAAAATTTGAATTAAAGTGCATATGACACGAAATTCTATATTTTAGAAACATACAATACATTCTGCGGTGATTATCGTGGTGTAATTTATTTTTCAAGAAAATGATGCTGAGGGGACTATTTAAACGTTTTAACACATGACCGTGAGGCCAAAACTGTCCCATGCATGGGAACGAGTTTGCACCAAAATGACGTCATAATGACGTTAGTGGTTTTACCCTGAGTTAAACTGAGCCATAAAATGAACATAAAATACATCTCATCAGTGACGTCGTCCACATTGGTGCAATTTCGTTCCCAGTCATAGGACAGTTTTTTCCCTCAAGGTCACGTATTAAAACATTCAAATAATTCCCTTGGCATCATGTTTTTTAAAAAATAAATTACTCTAGGATAATCACCGCAGAAAGAAGTCTGTAGTTCTAGAATATAAAACTTCGTGTCATATGCACTTTAAAAAATCTTGAGAAATGAACAAACATAATTGAATATTCCACATAATTTTAAATTTAAAGTTCTTTCAAAAGAATCAAATTAAAAACTAGATTCATATTAATCTGACACTGCAGAGAACAACGAAAAATTCGTTGTCTCGAGCGGGATTCGAACTTGCATATTCGGGTTTCTAGACCGCCGCTCTACCAATTGAGCTATCGAGCCAACTGGGATTGGTAGCGAGTCTTATCCAATTTAAGTGCACGAAATATTTTCGTGACAACTTAACGCTGGTCTTTGAGGACGCACAGTGTTTCAATTCCATTTCAGAACCATCCTCAGAGATATGAAAAACTAGATTCATATTATAATAGTCTAGTGGCCAAGACAATATGTATTAATCAGTATCAATCACTGAGGCTGGGATCAATACCTCTCTTTGCCAAAAATCGTTTTGTCAGATTAATATGAATCTAGTTTTTCATATCTCTGAGGATGGTTCTGAAATAGAATTGAAACACTGCGCGTCCTCAAAGACAAGCGTTAAGTCGTCACGAAAATATTTCGTTCACTTATATTGGATAGGACTCGCTACCAATCCCAGTTGTCTCGATAGCTCTGTTGGTAGAAACCCGAAGATGCGAGTTCGAATCCCGCTTGAGACAACGAATTTTTCGTTGTTCTCTGCAGTGTCAGATTAATATGAATCGAGTTCTTCATATTTCTGAGGATTGTTCTGAAATAGAAGCAAATTAAACTTATATTATTTGCCATATTCCTTATTCCACCTGATTGGTCACAATGACCACGCAGAATCAATTGATCGTTAATTTGTAATTTTGTTTGGTAAATAGATGATTGACAAAAAATTGAAATATATAGTTAAATTTAAAACCAATTCCAATAAAAGACTTAATTTAAAGCAGTCTAAATTTATAATTTCTACAAAACCAGGGAAAATAGCGTCTTATAATTCCCACTGGCCTGTTGGGTAAATCTGCCAAATACCAAAACATTCCTAGCCTATGCAATAATAACACATATGTCTGACAATGTTTGGGTTACCTCTGTCCAAACTGACTGTAGTTCCAGTAGTGGAGTGTCGTGTATTGTGTTGATGCATTAATCCAAGCAGAGAGAAATCATCCATAGCCCCTGAATACGCCTCCCAATTAATCTGAGGAACTTTTATAATACTCTGTCGCGAGGGAATACCAAGAGGCTCCTAATATATAAATACATAATAATATAACTTTTACGTGTAAATACATGATGTAATAATTACACGTAAAATTTAGGAAGTCTAACACTGTTCCCCTTGATTCTAAATATATTGGTGTCAGAGTATATTGGGGGGGGGGGTGGACATCTGGATAACAAATGGTTGGGGGGGGGGCTCTTCCCACATTGTAACACAGAGCGATCCCAAATCTCCCTGCTCCACTAGGAGCCATTAGAAGAACAAAGTAGCTCCCAAGAAATGACTTTGTAAATTACTCAAGTAATGTAACTTACAATAAGTGAATTAATAATGAACAAACATACATTGTTTTGTAACTTTTCAACAAACTTAACAGGTTCAGCAAGTGCTTCTTTATGCAAACTGATTAACTTTTCATAATCCTACAAAACATTACTTCATCAGTAACTGATTAGGTCAATTGGCTCATTATAGATAGCTCTATATCAAATAGCTTAATATGTAATATGTCATACAACTATGTTAATATTGAACTACCGCACTCACTCTTGAAAACTGCCTAAAGGAGTGAATAATTTTAGATGGATGCAAACCTTTATTGCTTGTTCACGTTGGGCTTCGAGTGCAACCAGTGTTTGCAGTAGCAGTCTATAACTAAAACAAGTGGTGAATCATTATTGAAAATGATCACAAAGTAATTTTAAAAACTTGTGTTGGAATTGATGTTATTGATGATTTGTGTGAAGCTTCAAGAGATTGCAAATCACTAGCTGTTTAGCTTGTCCATGACTGTTTGTCTTTAAAATTTTTTTATCTCAATTTTGAACATATTGTGTCAAGTTACCATTATCATGGCCCCAGAGGATGAGGAGGGAAGAGGAGAAAAACGGGAAAAAAAGGGATTTCAGTCAGAGACAAGGGAGCAATCTGAGACATAGGGGGAGAGTGAAGGCTATGATCTGAGACATGGGGGAACAAACTGGGACATGGGAGGGGGTGTAGTCTGAGACAGGGGAGGAGTTTAAGTCTGAGACACGGGAGAGGGTGCAGCTAGAGAGAGAGTCTGTGCTCTCGAAAACAGGGAGTGCAGTCCCGGCTCAGACGGTATGTACATTAACCACTTACTCAGCATTATCTTTCAATGCTAGATGATCAGATTCAAAATAAAATCGTTTATACGCATCAGTTTCATCAGGTATTCCTTCATCTTCGCCAGTGAATTGTACTTTTTGTAAACTATCGGTACTTGTTAATTTCGTCTCATCTTTGACTACATTTCTTCGTTCTCCAAAAGGGCCAGATTCTGCCGCTGTATTTGAAAGACGAGCTTTCTTATGATCAGTGAAAGTTTTAGCTGGCAATGGCTCAACGTTTGCACTTCGTTTCCCAGTTGTGGGGATGTCCAATCCAGGCAGTTGAATTTTCGAAGTTTCGCCTTCTGCCGGCTCGCTTACGATATCTATTTCTTCAAATTCACATTCATCTTCGGCGAAATTTAATTGCACTTGCTCTTCCAAGCTTTTATCGCCCATATGTCTAACACAACAACTTAATTTCTGCCAAAACTGTCAGTATATTTTTTGAAATACTATATTTTGGCCGCCATATTATTCCAGGCACAGCGAACCCAATCCGTTCTTGACAGAATATGAGATACGCGATTACCATAATACCACGGTACAACAAAGAAACAGTAGGGCTAGTCGACAGCACAAGGTGTCCCCTATTTTTATGCAATTGACCAACCTCATACCCAGGCTCTTATTGACTGGCCAGAATAATAGCGCGCTGGTTTAGCGTTTCTGTTCGCCAGAAAAGGCAATTGGCCACAACCTACACAATGAGCATGCCAAATGCGACATGCGCGGCTACGCAACCTTCGAAGGTTCCGACTTGAGTCGCCCTTCTGTTTTTCTGGCGACTACTGTCTGCAATATCAGTAATGAAACGACAGGTAAACTCAATGATATATGTATTTACACTGGATAGTGCATCGTAATACAAAATCCAAATAAAGTTAAAACCGGAAACACGTCATATTTTGAGATCGGCCCCCCCACTCAAGGAGTGAGTCGATGCAGTTTGCGTAAGAAAATTGATTTCTTTGAAAGCTTTTGCCTTAAAACGTAGGTTTTTTTATTTCAAAGTGAAAAGTATACATCGTGTAATATAAGTTTACAACACTGCTACTCAAGAAAATGAGGTTTCCGCGCGAGAAGCTCAGATATTGTCTCGTTCTTTTAAAACAACGAAATGCGGTAAAACATACATATTGTTTAATTTTGGCATCAATTTTTTTTAAAAAACGGGCTATTGGTATGTTTATAATTAATTTTTAGTCCAAGCCTACTTGCGCGAGAACCTTATTTCGAAGTATACCTCTTCTAGCGATTTCCATCCACGTAATAGCCAGTTGTGTCATAAGAATGAGTAATAAATACCTCGAATGAAAGGAAAGGGTAAAAATGCCAAAATGCACCTAGCGTAACTCCTTCCCCCAACACAAGAAAAAACCCCAACCATCGGGGAACAATTCCATTTTGGTTTTATATTGCGCTTTAGACTACAAATATAATAAGTGTGTGTTGTGTAAACTTATGGGCTCCACGCAACACATTTTTCTTCATTTTTTCCTCAATAAAAACCCTCAATATATATATGATCAAAATTAGTGAAATTTCACGAGTTCTAATGAAGAAAGCTATTTTCCAATGGACGAATTTGGAATTTTAACCATTTTTACAATATAATGGTTTATATGAAAAAAAATGTTGGCATGCCCTATAAGTGATTTGAGTTCAGCCAACATAGACAAATAAACCTATCAGGTTTAAAGGCACCAAATAAAGCCGAAATGGAACTGTCAGGGAGAATATTCAGTTCTCCGGGTAAAACAACGTACGCTTTGTCACATATAAACACAGTTACTTTATACACACTAACAATTGTATGTTTAAAATTGTAATAATAATATGTACATGCTTTCATTATATTCACAAACGGTAGTTTTATGTCCCCTTTGTGTCCGTTGGTCTTAGAAACGATTCTTGCAAAATTATAAGCAATCGAAGTCATAATGGTAAAATATCCTAGGATAATAATAGCTGGTTACTAGCCGCCGTTTACACGAAATATGAAAGTAAAAATTCTCTGAAATATTCATATCTCCAATAGCTGGGCGAAAAATCGTTTTGTACTCTGAATTACTCCCCCACCAATTTCAAGTCTCGTGTAAGCAGAGACAGCGACCTGGAGAACAACACAAACAATACATCATTGTACATACAACAGTAACCCCGAGATGGTTTTTAAAA
This sequence comes from Muricea muricata, assembly GCA_963855995.1. Taxonomy (NCBI): domain Eukaryota; kingdom Metazoa; phylum Cnidaria; class Anthozoa; order Malacalcyonacea; family Plexauridae; genus Muricea; species Muricea muricata. Next base: position 4,464,719 of record OY979727.1, read on the forward strand.
ATGGAAAGACCTATCTCACTTGCGTGATCTTTCTGTGCTAAGTGTCTCACTAACACTCTAAAATTCTTTTTATATATTTTAAACATATGGAGGTTATCCGTAATTCGCGATACGGGCCAAAAAGCCTATACAGGCATCATTTTAAATCTTTCAATCTTCACATTGCACTTTGTGACGATTTTCTTTACAGCTGTGACTCCTTTCGGTATTGGGGCTTAGTCCCTTTAGGCTTCGCGGACTCGTCGTTGCGTTGGGTCTCGGGTAGACTACACCGCTGTTCATCAATGCGGTTTGATTGCAAGCGCAAAATCAGGCCAAAGAAATCTTCGTCCGGGACGGTTGGCGCCTGTTGTATAAGATCTGGGTCACACCGTTGATCGTTGATACGGGATTCCTGTTGGACGAAACCGGAGATTATGTTAATTAAGGTTTTTTGAGGTACAGCCACAGAGCTCTATATATAACTGGAGTGAGAACTGGAGTCCTTTTGCCTTTACAGGGCGTCTAAAAAAATGTCCTCTACCAAACTGTTGCCAAAAGCGTTCCGTGAGGGCGACTGACGTGTTTATAGTGACTTGTGTTATACTTTTATAACGTGTAAAAATATCATAGTTCAGTTGTTACTCCTGCTGTATCGGCGCGTGCAAGATTGCCAGTCCGATTTCAAACTAGTCTAAAACTGCACATTTAAACTTGGAACATAATTTTCAAAGTATTCTTTTTTCCTTACAACGATTGGAGGATGCCCATCGGGGGAGTCGTCGTACAAAGGAGCACAATAAACGTTCGTTCCTTGGGTGTAAATTGTTGTCCAACCAAGATTAATGAGTGACGAAAAAAACTAAAAGCTGTTTTCCAGTTACGCGTTTTTCAGACGTACGTACACGTACGTAAAAGTCCAGATCAATTTCAATTTTACATTTGAAATGAATAAATGTTTTGATGGAGAGAATTCAGCATTCGCTACAAGTTAGCATACCTTTGTGATTCTATTTGTTAAATACAAACTACATAGAAGAGTTTAAACATTTACGCGCCAGCACGCACGTGTAAAAAACGGATAACTGGAAAGCAGGCTTAAGGCTTGATGCATACCCGCATTCTTTCCTGACAAAATCGATGCTTCACTCGAGTGATGCGAGTACTTAGGCCAAAAAAGAATACTTAGGCCAAAAGTTTGAGAATGAACACTGAAATGTCTTGACTGAATTGTTAATTAATGTAGAATAGCTGCAACTGAACTATGATATTTTTACACACTATGAAACTATAATACAGGTTACCATACACATTTGTAAAACACGCGAGGCGCCCTTACGGAATGCTATTTTTTTCGTAGAGACGTACAAAAGTAAAATATATAGAAAGAGAGATATATATACCTGAGACTTTATGATCAATTCAAACATGTCTTCTTGTGTTATCGAGTTAGCTTTGCGGCCTCTTACAGACCTGGCTGCTTTACTTCCAATACGAGCTGCAAGAAAAGAAAGAAATATGGCTTAGAACATAATCTATGCTGGATTTCGGAGTGGAATAAAGCCTAAATAGAGGTATTATTTTATATTTCCAGAATACAAACATAATAATCGTAGGTTCGATTCCCACCGTGGTCAGGCGTATTTTTCAGCTTGCCCGGTGTAGATATACACTCAGAGTAACACCACAAACATCATTTTCACCTGAGTACATAACACCAAGATACATAAAAATCATAATTAACCGGGAGATTTAATTAGGGACATTAACTGGAAAAAATACCAGAGGAAGAGAACAGACGTCATGTTCAGTTTTTTTCGCGTAAGCGCTATTTGTGCTCAATTCAGCACTCAGCAAGTGCGATAAGCAAAAACAGAACTCCCTGGGAATATCGTAAAATGGCGCTGTGCAAACCGGGGGGGGGGACCGTTTAGATGTTTCAGTGCCGCAGAAAGGGATAAAAACCAAGGACACTAAAGATATTAGACTCGCAAAAGATAAAAAGTGACTAACTCGTCATTGGTGAACTTAAATGTGCTTTATCCGTTACTGAACATGTTTAGAAAGTTTGAGAAAATCATAGCGCTATCGCCTTTCGTACAACTGAGCCCCGATACACTTCGAAAGATAGATTGCTGCCTGTCCAAGACACACATTCATGATAAAGTCGAAATGTTCTGCGCTTGATTGTTAAGAACAAGCAATAAATTTTCCATATTCAAATTTATTAGTTGAACAGGATTTATATGGGCATGGACCCGGCACAGTGGGAATAAAACTGTTTTTGAAGATAGAACTTCGAGCAAAACCGTCAACATCTTGCGGTTCGGTCTAAAGATACAAATCTTAATTCATTCTCATGAAATTTCCTTTAAAAAATTCACAACTGATTAAACGCCCACCACATTCGTAGAGAAAAACACATTACGATGAAATTAAATTATCGTGACGAGAGCATATCGCATTCATTGGCGGCAAACTAAGCTAGCCTTTCCCAGAGTCGGAAGAAATCGTTAACAAACATTTCTTACACAAACAAATTCACACTCAACTACTGGTTTTATATACGAAAAACAGGAAAAATCATTGTTTTGTTTCCCTTATCTTAAAAGGAAATTTCAATTTAGATTTAATTGTCAATCATTGAAGGCGAGTTTCAGAGGAGAAAATTATCTTGACTTGGTTGCTTAAACTTAAAGAAGCGTGTTTCCTTGCTTGACCTCCGTGGGAAACTTTGTTGCGGAAGAAAAAATTTGCTTAACAAGAAGCAAAAATGTCAGCAAAAACGAATTCCGAAACATTTTCGCAGCAAACAAAAGCAACACTTCAAAATTCGTGCGAGCCAATGCTTCTAAAAAAAATGTTTCTTAGTTTGCCAAAAGTGAGAAATCTGCATTTTGAAATGAAAAAAATGTTGACGGCACAAGATAACAATCTATTGTGTGTTTGACATTACGCATTACACAACTATAAACATTACGCAACATCAATCTTTTTATCAACACTGATTCGTCTCAGAAGTGGCAAACCTAGAAACTACCATATAAAATTCTTTCAATAATTTTCAAAACGGACATGCTGGTCGAAAGACCCTAATATATATCTACAAACTGGTTATCTGACAAAATAGAAAAAATTGTTACATAACATTATCTAAAACGCTGAACACATTAAAATTTAACGCACGGAAACTTTAACTAGGTATTGGAGCGAAAATATACTTATACACAAATAAAAATACTTTCAATCTTACTTTGATACAAGAAATTTGATGCTTTGAAACCTGCCATAGCCCTTGTGTTCTTACAATTTTGTCGTTTGGGTCGAGCAACGTTTTGTTGTGTATCGTTTTGCGTGCAGCGACAGACTAGACCAGTGTCCTTACAATAAAATATGCATACGATTTCTTATCTCAGCTGAGATGTTATCCCTGACTGGACCAGTAAACCAAGTTGTTCAAGGCAAGACGAAACAAGAGATAAGAACTGCGTTACATTAAACTGAGCGTTACGGAGGACGGATTGTTGAGAAAGACTGGCATTTACAATGTATCTCTTAACTTGTAACGGTATTCCACACAATTGACAAATGTGCTGTTGTTATTAAAATGTTCTATCGATTATTTAAAGCTCGCCAACGTCACAGCCCAAAGTCCCACGGATAATATATCTGCACGGTTGACCGCTCTAGCATTGATTGTTGACCGCTATCACACGAAAGTAATACCCAAGCTCATATTCAGTGATTTTTGCGCAAGATCTTACAGTGTTTAGCATAATTTATATTATAAATGAGTTACGGCATAAATTAGGGAACACAAGGAAGAAAGTAAAATGGCGACTGTCATTGAAAATGGTCAAATCTTTAGGATACACTAACAGGTCGAAATGTCGAGAGAACACTGGGTTGGGGATAAATAAACCATTAGGAGTTACAATTTCATGACACACATAATGCAGTCACGAAATACGAACAACCAATCAAAATCATCGTTCTTATAAGAACGACCAATCAAATTAATCGTTCTTATAAGAACAACCGATCAAATTCATCGTTCTTATAAGAACGACCAATCAAATTCATTGTTCTTATAAGAACGACCAATCTACTAATTCGTGGTCGTATTTGTGCGTGTCATGGAAATAGTAATATATACAGATATTTTTTTAAAATAAAATTTGTCAACATTTTGAATATTACGTGCTACGCATTCGCAGTATTATAAACATTTCGCCAAACACGCGTGTGATTTTTTTGCTAATACTTCTCAAACCGTATAGTTTCCTATACTAAATCAATCGACAGATTCAAATTTATAATAAATAAATTGTTAAACTCGGAAACACATATTGGAATTAGCAAAGAAAGTAAGTTATCTAAGTAATGCAGAATAGTCCGTAAAAAATACGTAAAAATTGCTGAAAAATTGAAAATTTGTGTGATTTTTTTGCCTTCGGCGAAAAAAACTGATCAGTTGGGAAAGGCTCCTCGCCTAATCAGGTTACTTCATTTGTATCATTAAGTAACATATAATAAACAAGAGAGCGTTTATTACCGGTGTATAAAACACCGAAAAGTGTGTTAAAAAACGAGACGCTAGTCGAGTTTTTTACACGCACTTTGAGGTGTTTTGGATGCCGGTAACAAACAATTTCGAGTTTATTATATTGCTTCTCAAACGAACTTGTATTTAGCGAGAAATTCAACGCGAAAGTTGAGTTAATTTATGGACGTTTATTACCGTGGTATCAAGACAACGATATGGTGGTGACTTCCTTTGTGTTTTGAGCATGAATTATTAATGAGTTTGAGAAAAATAAATAAAAACCCTTTACTCCAGGATATTTTTGCAAAATTTGCACAGCATTTTCTGAAACAAAATCAATTCATAACACGAAAAAATGCGAACAATTTTGCGAAATTTGGATAAGAAGTGCATCGGGGGGGGGGGGGGGGGGGGGCTGAAATTCTTATATGACCGTGAAACAGCCCAAAAACTCAATCTTGAATTTAGGTTTTGAAACTCAATCTCCTGAAGAAAACGTTCAGTGCAGTTATCAATGAAGTTGCTTGAGTTAAACTTGTCACAGATAGAAATTATTCTCAGTTGGAAAACCACAAACAACGAAAAAATGGCTGTAAATCACTACCAGCAGAAGAAAAACGACGACTTAAAGTGATATAGTTTACAGCACTTCAGCCTCCCCCCCTGCAGTTTGCCTAAACTCAATCTTCCCTGCAAGATTCGTTCGACTAGACTGTTTGTTTTTCAAAAGATAGAGCGTTTGCTAAGGCCTGTTTTCTACGTCGCATTTCAGTCGCGTTGAATGCAATTCAAACAATAAATGAGACTGCATACATCATCACCCATTGTTCGAGTGTCATTCGACGCCACTGAAATGCGACGTATCAATCGGACCTAAAAATCGATTGCGCGACATTTAGCACTGAATGAAAACTGGCCTTTTCCAAGTGACTTGTGAATACTTCCTAACACTATACTCTATTATCTTAACCTCGATAAGAATGCATTGCATCAAAGTACAAATCAGTTCAAAACAATCAATGGCAATCAATCAATTAATCAATGACAGTAAATTAATTTACCAAAGAATCAAAATCAATCAATCGATCTATATCAATTTTTGTTTAGGGTTTCGAGTTTTTGAAGTCCGTTTTATACACGCGAACTTAACAAGTTTTTGAAATTTGTTCACAAATTGTCTTAGGATGTGTTTGAGTCAGCCAGGAGGTCAGGGCTCTAAGAATCACTGACTATAGTAGCTACTAGGCAATCCAATGAGGAGAGAAATTTGAAAGTGAGATTCTTGATAAGGAGAGAATGATATTTGTGACGTTGCTCTGAGTTTATATCCACACCGAGCACAGGCAGCCCAATTCACTGTGTAGTTTCATCTAGATATCAGTGAGCACATAAACACTCTATCAATATAATATAGTAATGTTGATAGTGTGTTTATGTGCGCACTGATCTCTATATGAAACTACACAGTGAATTTACTGATCTCTATATGAAACTACACAGTGAATTTACTGATCTCTATATGAAACTACACAGTGAACTGGGCCGCCTACGCACCGAACAAGCTGAAAAATATGCCTGATCACGGCGAGAATCGAACTTACGATTGACCCCCAGTACTCCGCCAACTGCGCCACGCGGTCAGGTCGGTTCCAAAGGCTAGAAATCCAAATGTCGTCAAATAATAATACAAACGGTCTTACCTCCTCCGTTCTTTGTTTTCGAATTCGGCAGTTCAGCTCGCTGCTCTTCCATGCGGTTGCCTTGACAACGGGATAGCAATTCGAAGAAGTTGTCATCAAGAACGCTAGCACTGACTGCCTGCAAGAAAAGAATGTTGAAAATTACAAAAGACGCGTGGCAAAATCTTCCAGAAACACGTTACTAACTTCGCAATCAAAGGCCTTCGTATACACGCGTTAAAACTCACAACCTGTTCAGGGTTGATGGAGACAGCATTGGACAATGTTTTGCTGCCCACTTTGTTCAATGTTCTCAACAATATTGAACTTATTCAGCAATGCTGAACAATTTTGTTGACAACATTGAACAAAGTGGACAACAAAACATTGTTCAATGTTGTCTTCATCAATACAGAACAGGTTGATCGTTTTTTTTCTGTTTAAAGCACGGTCACTTTCTCACAGTTGATCTCTTCAAATACAATCACAGCTAGTAGTCTTTTATATAGTTCCCGGCAGCTGCACAATCGACTGTATTTAAAGGATTACTGTCACACCTTAGTATTGCGGGCTCAATTTGCTGCAAGAGGCCATTTTGTCTGGGACATTATGATAAATATTTTTACAATCCGTCTTATGCCAAAGCAATCCTTCACGAATCTGTGACTATTCTGATTGTTACTGGCGTTGGGGTAAACAAGTATTTTTGACATGATTTCTAGTTCTGGGCAAATAAAACAGAATGCAAACAAAAAAAAGCCCGTGGCACCATAGTGTGATAGTAAGCTTTCAGGTTGGAGTATTTCATTCATTATCCACAACTCAGTAATAGACCGATATCGCATCTATTGTTCTCCCTCCCTAGTTACTGTTGCTACGTCGGACAAGCTAAAATTTGTTTTCGATATACAGCGTGGAAAAAGCCCCGATTGTTAAAAATTTGCAAATGTCGGTCCTATAATCAAGCATTCTAAAGGTACATTTGCAAAAGAATCGATAACAGCTTGAACTTCTTATAAATTTAAGTATGTTGATCGGACATTCTGTATTCCATTGGGAAAACTACCCATTGTTTTGCCGGTCAATCAAGCATAGCCGGGGTCGGTCTATTCATTATCCACCACGAGATTTCTTAAGGGGAATGGCGCTAAAAATATAATCTTATTTCTAGTTTTAAATCTAGTTCCATTTAATTTCAAATCTGAGTTTCTTTTAAATGAAACTAAAGATTGTTGCAGCCATTTTATACCTTGATTGACGAAATATTTCAGCTAAAATATATGAGCTGCCCGCCATCTTAGACTTTGAAGGATATACATGTTACGTAATTTGTTACATGACAAATGGGATTGCACAACAGAGTAATTATAGCTTGCTATATGTCATCAAACACTGAGTAAAATGATTTTAGCCACATTATTGTTTGCTATTCATGATATTCGAGTATTTTTAAGGCTTATCCCACTTAATTGTAGCGACATGTAATGGCTAAAGAATTCAACCAAGATGGTGGACAGCTCAGAAAATATCTCAAGAATCAAAAAGAAAAAGCTGCAAAGGCCTTTACAATTTCTTAAAAATAAAGTTTTTTCGAATGAATCAAATTAAATTTTCAGGGCAATTTTGAAACTTCAATTTTCAGTGCCAAGATGTTTCGATAGCAAGTAATTGAACAAGCAGCTGACAGAAAAAACAGGACAATATTTTATGGGAAACACGATGAATTAGCGAAAACTTTGTTGACAGTTGATGAAAATTTTCGCTTCACTCAGGGCAGTACCAATTAGAATCAACTTTTCTCTTGTTTGACATCTTGTTGACTCTCGTTTGCCGACTACGAAATAATTTTCATATCACTGAAGTATTTTTAGACGCAAATATAAATCTGCTGAAGCACACTGAATTACCAGCTGCAAACTGAGTTAATTTGATTGGTATCTGAAAAACGCACACTTCGTGGAGTGTTTAACATAAAAAAACATAACACAATTAGTACAGAGTAACCCTATATTTAGTGCCTTAAAAGGTTTATGAGAAATGAAATAAATTTTAAAAAAAATATGTTTGACGTAGTAAACAGTTTCGTCAAGAAAAGCTTCGTTACTCGGCATATTTTGTATATTTTCGTATCACGCGCGGGAAAAATAACCATGCAATTTTTAGCCAAAAATGGTTATTTTTTTCAGTAGGTGATACACAAAATATGCCAACTTTGCCAGGCGCTATCCTGCACAGTTTACAACATTTCGCGACAAAACTTTCCGTTTTTACTCATTTTACCACGATCTTTTCAAGTGTGGCGATTATCTTGCCTTGCTCAAAATTTGTTTGATAGCTGGAATTGTCTACGAATAACAGACCGATCAGTAGTAGAGTCAAATTAACTCAGGCTGTATTAAAGCAGAATATACCTGATGCATGTATGTGCATAATAATAGGTCTAACACGCGCCAATAAGGGAAGAAAGTCAAGAAACGTTTGTAAGTTTTATAAGTCTAAGCACAAAAGAAGCCTATCCCAATTGCACGAGTGAAAATTTCACAACATCATCCCTGCCATTCATTTCACGATCGTCTATTCTGATAGTGCAGGTAATATGCACGAAAGATACAACCTAGGTAAGTACACGAAAGATACAACTAGAAGGATAAAGCAGAACTCGATATTTCGAGCGAAAGCCTTTCGTCAGGCAAGCGATGTTTTGTCAACACGGACGGCAGCCGGAAGTAAGTTGCGTCGTTATAGATGGCGAATGATGGCGTCAGCAGTTCTTGTTTGAGATCAACAACGGCAGTCAGTCAACCTTCACGTTCATGATTTCAAACAAGAACGGCTGACGCCATCATTCGCCATCTATAACGACGCAACTTACTTCCGGCTGCAGTCCGTATTGACAAAAACGTCACTTGCTTAAGCTCTCTACTAACTTGTCACCACGAACTTCCCGAAGAAGGCCCTACGATGGAAACGCCCAATTCTGTTTTATCGTTTCAGGTATAGTGAAAGAACCTGCAATGTTCGTGTAGTTCTACCACAAATTCCTACATTATTCATATCATCTTCATTAACGACTGTGGATACACAGGAACTGGGTAGTGCGAAAGGCCTTGCCTCGAAATATCGAAGTTCTATTTGTTTATCGCGGAGCAGATTTTTTTTTTGGCTTTCGCTCAGCCACCACATGCACATGCACATGCAAAATCAGGATAAGATTTAATCTGGATTTAAAATCAGCCGACTGATCTGAGTCAGCTGGTCATTTCATATGCATTGCATCGTATTTGTCTTGAAAAAAATTATGTATACTTTATTGGAATTTCTAATGGGTTTTTGGAAATGATATTTTCGACATTTTCACTTGTTTTAAGTCATAATCAATCGAGAATGCAAGTCGTTGCGTTGCAAAGTTTTTAAGAACTTGCGATATTTTGCGATACGTTTTGAGAAGAAATGCATGCCCAAGCAAATCTGTTGTGTCAGCCCCTAATCAAATGGTCTCTCTTTAACTCAACAATCCAACTTTGCACAATTGCCTTCACACGAGCGAAAGGCCTCTCAATTTTCATATCCTGCGAGAACCTTGAGATGGCTTGATCTCTCGCAAAAATGAACAACTTAATCAATGTTGTTCACGGTTGTTGGAGCAACATTGTTTGCGGTTGACGAACTCAACATCGAACAACTATTGATCGAAAAATACTCATCAACATTGTCGAATCAACAAGCGTTGTCGAACCTTGATGACAATGTTGTTTAGCGAACATGAGAACGACGTGTGAAATTTGGACTTGCTAGGATCTGCGCTGCAAATTTCGAAACCGTAAACAGTCAGTCGCATCATTGATCTCGTTCCCAGATTCTTCTCGTGTCGATTAGACGAAGTTTTATTATAAATAGAAATTGTTTCGACGGCTTACAGCTAGCTCGTTGTTAGCTCAGTCGTCTTGGGCGTGCGATTTCTAACAGATTAGGCAGGGGTTCGAATCTCATTCTTTTAATTTTTTACTTTTATACGATTTTTGCAAGGGTTAGGTTTAGGGTTTGGATAAGGGATTGGATTATTTGAAATTTTAAAAAGAAAAATCTATTAGTTTTATCAGACACATAGGCTTGAGATCGAGATCAATAATGCTACCGACCATTAAAGATGCGACTGACCATTAATGATGCGACTGGCTGTCTACGGTTTCGAAATTTGCATCTGCGATACTGGACGATATGGCGTTGCCACAAAACAATATATTGATGCCAGAAAAACCCCCACTTCAGTTTAAATTTCATCAGGGTGGGAACTGCCCTTACTTCTGGCTACGCCACTGGGTGAGCCACGGGCATAACAAGTCAGAATGTGCGATTAATTTTTTCTTGCTTCACCAGGGCTTAAATGCTGTTAATATTGCATTTATTTACATGTTTGAAGATAAAAATGAACTTGCTAAACCCACGATCGAGAATGTTTTGCCGCTATGAATTGTTCGGGCATTTAAATCATTCACGATCTCAAAGCTTTCAGAATTTGATACCAAATCTTATAAAGACAGCTTTTTATAGCAGATATGCGCGGTCACAATTGCAGATCATGAATGATACAACTATACGTCAAACGACAGAACTTTATCGGAACATTTCAGGCAGTTGAAAATCTCTATCCAATAAGATTGAATATCTCGACATGTGAGACAGTTATAAAATTCCATCAAAAAAGTTACATTGTGATTTTAACTGACCTTCACAACACATGCAATCGACAGATCGTGCAAGAAAATTTCGTCTCATAAACACTTTGAAGGTCTGCGTTTCAAATATGTTTGCTGCTAACAGCTTGAATTAAGATACATTCAGACGCCCACATGCCCTTGCAAAAATTTCAACATTTTGGATAAGTATACCCAACCTAACAATAAAAACCCGAGCTTACATACGATTTCTCTGCAACGTCTGAAAACCAGGTCGAAAGATTTCGTTCAAAATGCATTCGAGGCGAAAACTGGCAAAGTTTAGAAACTTTCCTCTAGCAAATTTATTCTAAACTTCATTTACTTGTCATTTACTTGTAAAACACTCCGCACATGCAGTTATACTATGTACCCAAGTCACGTCGTCTTAATACGTGATAAACAAAAAATATCACGCAATATTTAAGAGTTGTCACGAAGGAGTTCCGTATACTCACTCATCACGTCCGTTCCTACACCTGCTGATGTTGTTTGCATGCTGCATGAGCACCGCAAGCACGATCAATTATTCACGACAATTTTGACGGCGATAAATATGACAAATTTCCACACGAAATAAGATGGCGTAAACGAGGTGATGTGTTATTAAGGATTCAGAAAATTTCTTTAGAAAATTTTATTTCTCCACCATAAGATTTATGGTTTTATTGTAATGTGCTAATTGAGCTTTATTTTAGGTCATTACACAGCTCTATAGCACTGTTCTCTGTATTTCAAAAGAGTTTGTCTGCACATAGAAATCATGACAACCATGTCTCGGGACATACGAATGGTAGGAGAATAAAACTTTTCCAATAACGTGAACTAAGCTTTATACATGCACTATATAAAAGATTCTATATACGGCGAAAGAAGTACAATTTTAGACTATCGAGCCACAACGGCATTGATATTTAAAATGAAGTGATATCGTGAGCCAGTTACCCCACTGAAAATGCAATCAATTGACCAGTTATTATATAGCATATAATATAGACATATATTGACATTATAATTATAACATAGCATTTGTAAATTCTGAACGCTGACTGACCAAGAGCCGTGTTGATATAACTCTAAATCAACACGGAAAATTTCCCGCCGCTCTTCTCTTAAAGTTCTTTGCGCTATATTATAAAACAAATATGAGACACTTTATCCGTATTGATATACAGTTATATCAACGCTCGTGGAAATTGGAAAAAACTGGAAAAATTTAGTGCCCTGCGGGCGTCGTGCTACCACATAATTTATCGTTTTCCAATTTCCACTCGTATTGATATAACTGTATACCAATACGGATAAAGTGTTTTATATTTCTTAAAAATACAATGTATAACGAAGAAATACATATTGCAAACTCAATATTACAGTTTCTTGTTTTTAACTTTATTTTGTATATTTTAACAGGCACTTCTGGTGAGCTCAGCGATGTATATTCATTGGAACATATGCCGAGACAAAAAAAAATCAATTAACGCGCAAACATTCTCACGAATTCGATCAAACGCAGATGTGCCCTCTTCAATTATGGATCAATATAATTTCAGGAACTCTTGGAAATTTTAATCAATACACAATGAAGCAGCGGCTGAAGGTGGCAATCACAACACTATAAAGAATCACTTTTTTCAAATGCATTTTATAAATTTTTCATGAACTATTCAGTCACGTCTCTACGTCGGCATGCGGTCAATCTTCAGAGCAAATATACACGATATCGAGGGGGGGGGGGGTGGGGTTACTAAAAAAGTTTGCTCGTAGAATTTTTGTAACTGTGTTTTTTGTTGAGATATCTAACTTCATTGGATATGCAAATATACAACGTGTGACATCCAACTGCATAATGAGTATCGTACTATCGATGAGATTACTTATTTTGTCTCATATAACGATAGAAAATAACTAAAACTATGCATGTTTGTGCGCAAGCTAGGCCTCATACTTTGTCTACTTTTGAGCAAATGAAGCTTTTTCAAAACGGTCATTATGCAGTGACAGTGTGATGTCATACGCTGTATTATTTGCATATCCAATAAAGTAGAATATCCCGATAAAGAAGACAGTTACAAAAATTCTACCAAAGAAGTTACATTGTGAATTTAAGTTATCTTTGCAATGTAATCAAGAAAATACTGGACGAAATTTAGTATCAAGTGCACTTTAAAAACAAACCTAAGCAACTTTATCGCCACAAATTTCGCTCATGCATGCATTCAATGGAAAACACGTAATTTGAGACAACAATCTGGCAATGTTTACGAACGAATTTCGGCGTTGAGGTCCCGTTTACGACCAAACTTAACGCAAACCTCGACGAGGAATTAAAAATTAATTATATTCGTGGATAACGGCTGTACTTACTGCGAAGAGGATATTCGACAATATGATGAGTATTTAAAAACTCTCAAGCAGAAAAAAGCAAGCGTTCACAGCAATGATGAATTTACAACTGCTTTTTCAAACATCGGTTGTTCTTCTAGCTATTTTGATTCTACGCCCAACATCTGCAGGGCAACCACAAGAATCGGTGGCAACACTGTATATGCATGAATTAATGATGCCTTTTGGGTTTATTTTTTCATTACCTGCACAACTTTGCCATGGGATGAATTAGTGTGCACCAATTCCAGAAATGTCTGGTATGTTGTTAAAAAACAATTAAAAAACGTGGGAGATGCAATACAGCCGAGCAGCTCACGTGTAGAAGACACGAGCTTGGATATCAGGGACCGAAAAACATCTGTTATCAAGATCACAATTAGTACTACGCCCAGAGTGTAGATTTCTAGATAAGTTTGACACGTAATCAACGTTATGTATATAAGTCACAGCTCTCGCAGGAGTTCATCATTCGAGTCAAAGACGAGCACAAGAACACAACAAGTCAATCAAAAAGCTACAATAATATTGAGAAATGGGTTTGGTGACCAAAAGAAGTACCGCAGTGAAAGAAATGTTCAAGCTAATTGAGAAGTTACAAGTAAGTATATAATTCTCGTTGCAGTCCTACCGTTGATTTCTGCAAGCAGGCCCTAATTTTTTTTATTTGCAATGGGATATTAATAAGCATTACAGCTGAACACTGTTTGTGCTGAACGTTCGATTGATATTTCTGACAAATTCTCAGCAAAGTTCATCGAGGTATTTGCCGTTAGTGGGATGTGGTTTCTTCAACAAACTTCGTCCCAAAAACCCCAAGGAAAACATGTTTACCTAACTCATTTGAACATGTGCTCAATACGATTTTCATTCCTTCAGGAATACCGTTTGGACGATCAAAGATGTGACCCAAATGTTCTCACGAAGACGAAAGACGACCAGTTCTTCGGAATGATCTTTCACTATCAATCGAAGAGAATGGACGACCAGCGATCAGAGTTGCCGAATGTCAAGTTCCAAACGAATCAATAGATTGAACGATTTTGGAAATTTTGACAAGCGATAAGTGTATGTCTTTCGCGAAAAAGTTGTGATAAGCCAACAAGCGGCAACATTGTTAAAACGATTGTTTGGGATCAAAACCCAATTATAAAGATCCACGACTTGAAACAAGCTTTGGCACAATGAGGACAGAATGCAAGATACGAACATTGAAGCAACATCCGAACACGTGCAAATGCATTCAAACAGCGAGCCAACGATGCTTAAATGGACATCTTATTTCAACATTCTCATTCAAATAATTTGTAGAACATTTGAAATGTATATTATCATTGTATAAATGCAAAGTATTTTGATAGAAAATTATAAAACACCATATAGAAAACTTTTTGTGATGAGTGTTAAACTGAATATTTCTGTCTGCCAAGATGGGGATAGGGGTTTTTCTGCTCTTGCACGTACATAAAATTTTGATGAACCGTTTAACCAATCAACTATAAGAATTTATTTCAAAATCATTAATGATTCATAAGGAAATTAAGTAAATAACAAAGGTGCACTTGGTCACGAGACCCTTTCGATAATAGATCAGAAAGACAATAGTTTTTGTTGCACTTGTAACTACGATATTTGATGAAAACCACCAGTGATCTTGCTTAAAAATATCTTACTTATGTATCTACTACCATTGCTATATGAAACAACGAGGCTTGGTTAAAATGAAAAAGGCTAAATTAAATCAAATAAAATTTCCTTTTAAAATTCGCAAATTTCCTTAAAACGTAGGGTCATTTATGGATAATTTAGGTGAATTTTCCCTTAAACAAGGGTAATTTATGGATAATATGGGTAGAAATTGACCAGAAGCTCATTAGTACGCAAATTTGTGGCTAACTACGACGAAAGGAGATTGGAGAAATGAGAATCGAGCCAAAATCTATAATCGCCGAGCACAGACATGTGCCCCAGCGAATGATAACATAGGTCCTAAATCACTCACAATTTTTTTTCATATAAATGCGAGAAAAGGGTAAACGTATTTCAATCTAAGAAAAAAAATACTTTCTGGAATTCCCGAAGGTTCGATTCTAGGTCCTTTGTTCTTAACTTATATTAACGATCTACTAAATTGTCTGAAATCCTCGGTTCCATTGTCTATCCTCTCGAGATACTGCAGAAATTGTTGATCAATTAAATTTTGCCTTAGTTTAAAAAATGGACTGGTTAACAGTTGATAAACTCCGGTCACATGTCCATGAGAAAAAAAACAAAGTTCATGTCAGGAGGATCTGAGTACAAACTGAGCACCATATGAAGAGCAGCATTACAAAGAATAATAACATTATTGAATCGGTTTGTTCTTAAAAGTGCGGCTCGGTGTTGACCTCGATAATAGGTTTGTATTTGATATGTACATTGCAAATATTTGTAAAAAGATATGTTCGGAAATTGGTGTTATCATAAAAAGAATTTTTGTTCTGTTGCGTTGCTTGATGATGTTATAATTCTTGAATGATGGTATAATTCTTGATTATGTTATATAAAGCACTAATTCCGCCATAGTTTGATACATGTTCTTTAACATGTGCTAAGGTTTTAAAAGATAAACTCCAAATGCTCTAACAAGAGCAAGATATTGTAATACGAATTCTACAGATGTGCTGGAAATTTGAAATTTCTTTAATTTGAAATTTATTTGAAATTTATCACAAATGTGCTTGCAATCAACTACCCTTGATGCAAGACGTGATAAGCTGAAAAGTGTCCTGTTGTATAAAATTCTTGATGAGCAGTCCGCCCCGAGTCTTACTGTCGTACAAGGATTCACATAGAAATTATAATCTTCCATGAGCACTGTGCCAGCAGCTTAGGCTTGTTATGATTTTAAATCATATTATTACTAAAACGCCCCATCTGTAAATCAACTGTTTGTACACATGTGCAATAGTTTTGTTGTGTATGGTTAGCGTGTTTAAATGAAGTTGTATTTATGTATGCATGATAGCTTTATGCACGTGAGACGGAGCAAAACTTTGGAATTCTATTTCAAAACACATCAGCAGGAATGGAAAATATAGTTTTCTTCCTACGAGCAAATATTGCCGTGAAAAGAAGAACCTTCACTTTCTGTGTATTGCTTTTATATACATAAATCACCCTCATTGACTACGTATTACCCTCACCGTCACGCTGTCGAAGAAAGCGGCGAAGAGACTTCGCTTGAAACCTCGAATCGCTGTTTTTTTGTTTTATCGTTTCAGATGGTGAAAGAACCACATTTTTTGCGTGCTTTTCACTTCACTATACCTACCGAACTACACTGGCGATGTTAGTGCGAACTTCAATGATTGGCATTTTCCAGCCTTGTACATCAAGGAAATTAAATCACATTCTTCCTTTCGCCAAAAAATCACTACATTCACATGAACTGAGCAATACGTATTGAAGCTCATGTAAATAGCCAACCACTAACTTCGTTAATACCGCAAATGATTCGTACCCTACCTTCTGTATGTTCGTTGGCATTTCGACGAGAACTTGCGAGGAATCAGCGGTTGATTTAGTTCGTCTTGATGTTGCAGATACCTTGACAACGTGAAGCAAGAGAGATTGCACCTTTTATATTTTATTTGCTTGAATTAACCAATAGAAATATTGCACCAGATGTATCTGTTCAAGCGAGTAGTATATTATAAAGTAATTTAGAAGTCCCCTTACCTCAGTGGCTACCTCTGCTTTGGAATGCCTTGGTTTGTTTTCTACAAAGAATAGACAGATGCATTTACGGTCACTTCAGGTGATTTTAAGAGGTTGACTTGGAAGGTATATCCACTCCACCCTGCTAAATTTTTACAAGCGATGTGATACACAGCTTTCAAGCCTCAAATGACTTTGATAACATAAAACGGGGAAATGTTCTTGAGCCACCACTGATTTTTACTGCCAGGTCAAACCCACCCTCCGTCAAGGAACCGTTATGATCAACAAACTCTTTAACTATTATGTAATGAGCTATAAAATCTTAATGACGGTTTCTACTTGTGTTTATCAATCATGTACATGCTATCATGTCATGTCATGTCATATCATTAACAACGAGAATAGCAAACACAGGTTTAATTATTATATAGTAAGTATAGTTTAAAATGGCGACCTCGTATTGTGGGGAAAAAGATTGAGGTTTTACCACCATGCATCAGTAGTAGAAAAGTGTTTGACAATATCCCTAACCTCTGAGTTAATTCTGGTATGTAGGTTCGAGTATGTGACATTTCTTATAACTTACATCAAGCCTGATTCAATATTAGAATAGTCTTGTAATATGGCGCAAGTTGTACTGGGAAGAAATAAATTGGAGGAAGATCCCAAAACTCCTCCTACTGAGCAACGTAGAATTATTGGAAGCGTGCCCAACCCGCTTTAATCCGTTCATTTGATATGCAGACGCTTTCAACTGTGAATTGTGTTGATTCGAGCTTATAATCTGTCTCAGAAGTGGTCAGAATTGTTTGAACACCTTCCTACGAAAAGGATTATGAGATCACGGAAATCATAATCCCCACTCGATTTTGCAGATAATCGGATAATTATTATTTGCGTTATAACATCATAACAAGCCGGGCTCCATACAACCACTTTGAGTGCACGAAATGGACTTAACGCTTGTCTTTGAGGACAAAATATGCGTTTGAGATGCGAGTTCAAATTACGCTCTAGACAACGAATTTTTCGTTCTGTGCAGTGTCAGATTAACATGAATTTAGTTTTTCATGTCTCTGAGGGTGGTTCTGAAATAGGACTGAAACATTGCGCGTCATCAAAGACCAACGCTATGCCGACTCGAAAAGATTTCGTGCACTTAAATTGGATAAGACTCGCTGCCAATCCAAGTTGGCTCGATAGCTCAATTTGTAGAGCAGCGGTCCAGAAACCCGAATATGCGAGTTCGAATCCAGCTGGAGACAACGAATTTTCCGTTGTTCTCTGCATTGTCAGATTAACATGAATTTAGTTTTTCAAATATCTCAAGGATGGTTCTGAAATTGTCAACATTCCCTGCGGGAGGGAACCGCACCATCCAGAGAAAAGACTGGGAAACACTTTTGGTGCAAAACGCGGACATGAGGATGTGCGGATCCAGCACATCTGCGTTTTCCGCTAAGCCCTTTTAGCAGAGAGCGTTGAACGACTAATTCTTTCAACTGAAATTCTTTAGATTGATGACAAAAATTTTTGTGGCCATCTTCTAGTCTCTTATTTCTGTCACCTACTTAAGTACATACACAGCATCAGTGTAAATATGCTTTTAGCTTTCTGAGTTTCTGTGTTTAATAAAGTTTATTATTATCATCATTACATTGCGGCTATTTAAAAAAGTCAGGATAAAAACTTCAATTTTAAACGAGGAAAGGTATGTTACCATAAACAGTGCTATAGTTTCAGGTCATAAGCTGCAACTATAATTACAGGAAATGTGTCAGGAGTGTTTTATATTGCTACCATGCAGTTACCTTTTTGGGTTGCCTTTGAACTACTGGCACTTGATTCCCCTGAGCTAAATGAAGCACTTCTCCTGTGGGAAAAAAGAAATTGAATTAGACTGAGCATCTCGCACACAACAACGTACACAAGAACAATACAATGGCGTCCACGGGGAAATTTATTCTTTAGCCACAAAAAAAGGTTGTGTCCAGATAACTCTTATCATCCAACGGTTTAGTGCAGATAACTCTTATAGTCTAACGTAATAATCTAAATATATGCTTATTTTAGAACCACCATCAAATCGAAGACTAGTCTCATATTATTCTGCACTGCTGTCTCCAACAAAATGTCCCAAGCGGGAATCATTTCTACACCGCCTTATAAGTTAATATAAAACCTGCACCAGAACTTAACAGTTTATTGTGTGTCAATTCACTGATAGAAGGTGAATGACCAAGACACGAGACACATTGTTTCAATATTTGAGTAATCGTGTTAGATCAAGCTATAAAAGCTAACTCCAGTTGGGGTATTAAAACGTTTCAAACAGGCCTTGGTTGTATTGCAGAGCAAGGAATTTATATTCGCATACAATTCAAATTCTCTCAGCTGAATTGTATAGCGTCTGGGATGCGAAACAGCGGTTGAAACCTGATTGACTTTAAAATTCCATTTGCCCGCGACATGACAATAACGAGAGCCAAGCATCTGTTCAGCGTCATCTATCGCAAAGCCATAACGTTGAACATGCGAACTGACAATTTCAATGAACTCCAGAGTCAAAAAGATAAGGCTAAAATCACGACTTACATGCTATTGAAGATACGTTCGCCTTGACGCAACACACTCTCTGACAGCTTATGCTTCGAGACACACGTGTTGTTCTGCCGCCTTCTTATTGTGTGTGTTTAGCATAAAACTTGGCAAGAACACTGGTGTATTCAATCAAACACAAATGGAAGATCTTGATTGCAATCAGCATTGTAAATACATCGTCTGTTGTCAAGAAATCGGACTCGCGTGAGATCCGATTATTGGAACGACTACGTGTAAAGGCACACTTCAGATGTATTTCAACAGCGCGGGGTCGTCTTCCTGACGCGTCCAAGCACGTAAACGCATTAGTGACAAAATCGAAGTAGATGTTAAAAATGTTGCCGTCATTAGAAGCAACAACGGTTTGCATATAGTTACAAGATGGCCCTTTCTTTGAACATGTGTTAACAACCGGTTTGTCAGCGCAATTTTTGGTCATTGCTTTTCCGGGACAGATCGGGATGACTTCTTCTCGCCGATGTGATTTAGTGAATTCTATACGATTGCAAAAGCAATCTAATATTTGTCCTATCCTCTTTAGTTTATTCACATATTCATTCTCATACGTGACCAGGTTTTAGCTTCAACGGTAGATAAGACAATTTTTTTAAACAAACACATTATAATTTTGTGAAATATTTAACTCCCCCATCGTCCTATTTAATCCGGCAATGTGGTTTTCCCAAAGCGACCACTATGATTTAGTAAGTAATTTAAAGATTACAACCTTACACATGGTGGAAATGTCATTTAAACAATTCATCGTCGCAAGAAATCATAAAAAAACTCGAATGAACAGAAAACATAGCCTGGTCTCAACATCTAGTATGGCGAGGTGTCACACCTCCCCGGCTAAACAAGGGATAAAAGCAGGTTTTGAGCTTCAAATGACATCTTTCAATACTTCGAAAAACAGGAACGGGGGGTGTTTTTTCCCCATATTTATATCACTGGTGGAACAATAACCCCCACCCCGCTTCATATTCTCAAGGCATTCTAAAAATTTCATTTGAACCTCAAAACCTGCTTTATTCCCTACTTGAACGTAAACCCAAAGATCAGTGCTCAAAACGTTCAATGGGTATCGGCATTAAAAATTAAGTTTGATCCATTTGGAAGAACGTTTAAAATGATCTGTAGAGGCCTTTACAGCTTTTCCATACAACGCTTGATTCTTGAGATATTGGGCTGCCCGCTTTCTTGGAGAAGTTCTTGAGCTCATTACATGACGTCATAGGTGGGATGCGCCTTCAAAATTACTCGTAATAAACTAACTAACAATAGCTGGTCGAAATACGAAAAATCGTGATGTCGTTGTACGAGCGAACGTACGTTTTGGAGGACTGCAGGCCATGAGAATAAGAAATATTCTTTCGAGATAGTGATCTTTAATTAAGGGCACTTCACTTTGAAACTTGCACGTTAACGCAAAATATTTAGACGTGGGTGGAAAGATTTACATGACATAGCATCCGGCCTCATTGCTTTCTTTTGCATCTATCTCGCCTTGAAAAATTTAGAAAATTTCTTTTTCTTTCTTTCTACAAACATCACGGCTGATCGCCACAAATGATATCTTGCATTTAAACCCATGCAGCTACATGCACTGCACCCTGTCATTATATAGCCAGATTTGCTAGATAAAACCCAAAACCTCATCTATCTATGCGATTTCCCGAAAATACGCTAAATGCAATTTATGCAAAGCTGGGATGGTTGTGGAAGATAAGCATCAAACACCGCTATTGCGGCAATTCGTATAAACCATTGCATAAATCTACTTTCCACTTCGGCACTAGGCCCCTAGCTTGTTCCGACGACGTGAAGCGAAAACAACAATTCAGCAACATTCACCAAGTGGAACGCTTAAAATCAATACGTGCTTTCATTGGAGCCGTGACGGGAGAATATACAAGTCCCGTGATAGATTGAATTTTCATGCCGACAACATGGACATCTTAAAATTAGTAAAGGTGGCAAAATGTTGTTGATAACGGAAAACATAGCCGTGCGAATTTTGTATATCTTCATATAACACACGGGAGGCCGGCCACATTCCTCTCAGATGTCAAACCGTGACTAATACAAATGTATACAAAATTCGTAAACTTCGCAGGACCATATTTTCCGTTATCTAAACAGCATTTTGCTACCAAACTTTGCAGTTTTTCTAATTTTAAGATGCTCTTTTCAGCTGTGATGAGAGATTTTGCTCAGATTGCCTGGATCGAGATTTAGTCCATACCGTGGGAATTACTTATGATCTAGATCAAACCACCCCGAGAGCTGGTCTCGATCGGTACAAATCATAGATCCACTCAGTTCTTTGTTCACAGCGCGCTATTGTGAGTGAAATCAGTTAACTGATCGACGTTTTGTGCAAATGTGGACACTACGCGATCGAAGTTACGTGGAAGCAAAATGTATATTAAGTGTGAACGACCCCGTATCAACAGACAATTGAACGAAGTAAAGGATACTCGGAAATGAAGCATTTTGTAAGCACTAAAAATTAGTTAGTCAAACAATTACCTCGACTGGCTTGTTCTTGTTTGAGTGTCTGAGCTTGCACGAAGTTACTTCATTACAGAAATGTAAATGATATATTATCTCATATTACATAACGCGCAGTGATCAGATTGCTTGTATCATTTCCTTGATCTTAAAAAACATGCGTTTCCCAAACAAAATTTTGCTCTATTTTGTGATTTTAATGGAACGACGTTTTTACAGTTCGAGTTGAGAACATTGATATGTCAAATATGGCGTTCGTTAGACATAGTTATCGCGTGGAAACATCTTAAAATACACTATAACAGTGACTATTTGATAACGCGCTCAAACTACCGGCTGTATTACACATAATGCCTTCAAGCTGTCTCCCTAGTGTTATATCAACGATATTGGCCCGCTACTTTACTACAAAGCTCGAAGGATCGTTTAGGTAGACACATCGACGTGTCTGATTTCTTGTAAACCGAGCATACTTCAATACGCGAGAAACCACGTATTGCGCACGTGTACTTACCGATCAAACGCTGGTCTTTCGTCGACGTCCAACAAAGTCTTTAGATCAGCGATGTTCATTTGTGCCGTTATTTGGCCGGCGCGATCTCCTACCTGCGAACAAAACGTTCTTTAAATCAACAAATACAAAGAAGTACAGGAGAACACCCCGGGAATTATCACACTTGTTGTTTGATCTGATGACTCGAGGTCAAGTCGAGCGTCGTGGCTCGTGGGAGATCGAGTCAAGTGTTAAATACGGCCGTCAACCTACGTCGTAGCGGCAGTGAACTCTATATAGACTATACTTGGAACGATAACTTTGTCGCCATTTTTGAAGTCAAATTGAAGGCCGCCAGTGATAACCAGAAGCCGCAAAAGTTACCCATTTTCAAATGCTGTTTTTAACCCTAGAATAGCACCCTTTTAACCCTGTTTGAGCTTTGAAGTCTAGAAGATATTCGACTAAAAACAGGGTTAAAAGGGCGCAGTTCCAGCGTTGAAAAGAGCGTTTGGAAATGGGTGACTTTTGTGGCTCCTGGTTATCAATGAGGGCCTTTAATCCAAATTCAAAAAATCTTCAAAAATGGCGACTAAGTTATCGTTCCAGGTATAATCATATAGAGTTCATCATGTTATGGGAGAAACAATCGGAAAATTTTTTTCTGGTAAGGAGATTGGCCAACTGTGTGACAAAACATATAAATGATTTCAGAGAAGAAAAGACATTGTCGCAACGTGTCACAAAGCATTAGACTTGCTACAAGTCAACTCGAACGTGGTACCACATTCGAATGTTTTACCACATTCGAGTCGACTTGTAGCAAGTTAAACAGAACACGAGACAGGATCCTTTCGCGAGTTCGTGGCTGTCCATCCCCCACCCACGACCCGCGCTCCACGACCCACACTACTCACAACAAGCAACCCCCACGGTTTCTGACCTTGAAACGTGTCAAAATTACGCCTGATATCTGTTGGTCATAAAGCAACGATAATAGCCCCTAATAATCCTCCAGTGACTACAAATTAGCACACAATTGATGTTTGATGAAATGCCGTCTCGTCTTACGAGTGCTTTCGGAAACGAGAAATATTTTTCAAATTGTTTTGCTCGTCAAACAAGTTGTGCAGGTTATCCGGTCACTCTTTATTACATTAATTAAAATAACAGCTTTGCGCGTTCAGGCGGCAAATCGCACTAACGTGAGAAACGTTGGGTAGGGCTACAAAACAATCGAACCGTCTCAATCGTGGAAAAAGTTAGCGAACTGTTTAACATTGAGATAACTTGTGTTTCTTGTCAAAGCTGTAAAATTGTCGAGCGATTTAACACTCTCCAAAACTAAATTATGCCTAACCAGTAGGGAATTTAATTAATATGCTAAATGCTTCGCATAGAACTCTGTGGCATAGATGACAAACGAAGCCAATTTAGAAAACGGACGTTTCGCTACGGGGGAGTACAATGCCCGATGCGTCCTAACCCAATGCCCTCTTGGAGATCACATTCTACCATTTCCACGTCAATTACTGTGAAAGAAAAGCTTAAAAGATACTATCAAGATTTGATCATCCATTCTATTCTAATGTGTATGCGTGTTAACAAAGTAACCCTCTCTCTGAGTGAGGCGTCCGGAGACGCCAGCAAAGACTTCATATGGCTGCATCAAGACAATCATGGGAAATAGAAAAGCGGTCATTATTTAAGACGGGGGTGGCACCGAAGAGAAACTTGTTGGGTAAACTAAATTTCATGTGAATAAAATGTTGGGTAAATAAAAAATACAATACCTCAAAGGTTGGAGAAACAAAAATGTATTGCCACTTCGAAAGCATGACTTCATACAAACTTGTTGAGAATTCAACAAACCTGGACCTGTTCACATGGGCAGAATTTGTCTCGGTCAGCGAGAAAACATTTTGATAAGTTAAATACTTTTGTTCTGTTCATATGGAGACATGTTATCCAGCTTAACGGGTAAAAATTCCCTTCGTAACGTAGATTTGGTAAAGTCAAAACAGAAAGTTCTCCCCCCAAAAATAATCTCGATCACCGAGATCTCGCCTTTCTGCAAGGGAAATCTCGGTACCAGAGAAAAATTTTCCTATCATATGAACGCAACTTCACTTTTCATATTATTTCATAACAAGATGCTCTCGCTTGTAAACCTGTTTTGTCGAATGTTTTCCTGAAATAAGATAACTTCTGCCCCTATGAACTTCTGCCCAGACCCAGACTATCAGTCTGATTTATATGTTTTCCTGCTCTTTCACACTCACCAACATCTTCTACTTTTACATGTGTTGGTATTGCAGCAGGTTTATACCCTTCTAAATTGAAGTTCTTTTTTGAAACCACTTCACAAATTGCTTTGATAGACAAAATCGGCTAAAGTTTGTTTATACCAATCATATGAATTAAAGCTGGATAACACATCTATTGTTGGGTTTTGAAGCCAGAAGTGCGTCATATATTTAGACCTGCGGCCATGTTGGATGGCCTCACTTGAGCAGCAATGCTATACATTACAGGATATTACGGGAGCCTCTGAGTATTTTGATAAAATACAAAACAATAGATACTCCGAAGATCGATAACATATTGAAAATTTATTTCGACGTTTCGACTAAACTATAGTCATATCATCAGGAAATGAATGATGATGATATCGCATATACGAACAATTATATAGTGAAGTAACAAGATATGATGTAATTGTACGTATATGTAATATCATCATCATTCATTTCCTGATGATGACTATAGTTTAGTCGAAACGTCGAAATAAATTTTCAATATGTTATCGATCTTCGGAGTATCTATTGTTTTGTATTTTTCAGGATATATAGTTTTCATTTTGAAATTTAATACAATACGTTTTAAGGCAAAAGCTTTCAAAGAAATTAGTTTTCTTATATAAACTACATCGATTCACTCTCTGAGTGGGGCCACTCAACAAGGCCACCGATCTCAGTGCGATATCACATTTTAAGATCACTCACATACCTGGTTACTATTATATTAGCTTGCGGCCCAGCGTAACGGAGAACAAAAGTAACTACACATTAGAAGTATGGACATGAGTGAACAACTCGTATTCGTCATTCGTATGCCTGGACAGGTTAGGGGTGGGTATAAAATTTTTTATGGTTATTTTAAGTTGCCTCAAGAAAATAAGGTTGAGTAAGCAACATTTTTATCAATAAAAACATTTCTCTTCGGTGCCACTCCAAGAAATGATGACCGCTTCCTGAGGCTACGGGCTTCCGTATCAACTTTGCCAAATATAGACGACACTTTCACAAACATTTCATTTTCTGGGATCACAGGGAAAATAAGCGAAGATAAAGGCTCTTCCTATTGTAAAAGGATAAAAACAGAACCCGCCGTTTCATCAAAGGTAAGGAAGTCAGTAGTGACTTCCCACAGAAGGACCTTCGCTCGAAACGTGAAATTCTGTTTTTCATCATTTCAGGTAGTGCAAGAACCACACGTGATTTTGACTGTACTGCCGACACTGGCAACGTTAGTTTGAGATATCATTGCAGAGAAATGACAAAGTGGAAGCAAACTGTTCACTCTTAAACGTGTAAAATCTAATAAACTTCCACTTACTTCTTTTGATATTTCCAAATGTCTCGTTGCATATTCCAAAGCAATCTCGTGATTTCCCAAAGAAGTGTTGACGTTGCCCAGGCTCCAACATGCGCGACCCTCTCCAATTCTATGATAGAATAAAACAAAATCTTACAAAAACTACGTATGAAAAGGTTGTTTGAAGCAAAATAGCAAATCAATATTGAAGCGGGGGGGGGGGGGGGGGAGCGCTCAAACTTTCTGAAACACAGTAAGTCAAGCGCCAAAGCATTCACCCTGCTAGTAGGGGTTAAGGAAGCATGCTGCTCAAACAGAAATAATTGCGGGTGATTCTGCTTTTACACACAGAAATATGTGCTGGAGGGGGTAAGCACCCCCAGTTCACTTGTATCGTGGCATTATACAATCTTACCTATCTCCGAGTTCCTGTGCAATCTGCAAATGTTTCAGGTGATTTTTACAAGCCTCTTCGTAATTGTTAAGCAAAGTGTAAGTATTCCCAAGGCTGTAGCATGCCTGTTAAAAAAACAGATCATGCATAAATATAGGTTCTATTATATCACTGCCTGAAACTATATAAACAGCATTAAAAGTTTAGATTGTGTTTATTTAGTCTGGTTGTGACATTGTCAGTGTTCCCACTGCATTACTTCTGTTTAGAAAATTAACTTAAGTTGTGAGTCGAGTCTATTTATAGGGCCCACTGCAATTGGTGTGATACGGTTGCAATGACTCTGGCACGAATACATGCATGTAATTATTATTATACATCCAAATTAAATAAAACAAATACTACATTAGAGATGTTTGGTAGAGCCACGCGGTTCCAGACATTTCATCTCGGTTCTTGGTATCGGTTTCAGTTCTTACGAAGAATGTATTGGTCAATAAATGATATTGCAACTTTGAAGTCAACGACTCATTTACGTTAAATGAACGAAAAGTATCTTCATTCACATTTTTAATAAAACCTTTCTCCACATATTTTGTTTATCACTTTCGGCTCACATCCCCGTCTATTTCTATTCATATTTTTGTTCGCTTTTGTTGAAAGTTTACAAGACAACTTATAGGCGAGGCAGCATCGCATGAACAACCGAGACTGCATGTTCTTTTACGGTCACTCGGTGCAAACGTCGATGCTAAGAAAAAACCCCGAACCGACCGAAGTTTTCGGCTGACCACAGTATTACCCATATGCCAAAAATATCAGTATTCCATTCAATATCGGTATATCCTTACACGTGACTTTTTTCAGTTATACCGATGTACCGAAATATACTGCTATACGGTAACTTTTCGTTATACCCGACACTTATAAAATGGCTATATCATCGATGGATTTTGATTCATCGCACTACAAAGAAGGGTTTTAAGTGGCTCAAAATAGACTGAATAGATCAGTTCTCTGTCTATCATAATCTCTATTTTCACTTTTCAAAATAAACATTCTTTGACCTATAATATCGGTACAATTATAATTTGTCCAGTGCGCTAATATCAGAA
The DNA here is from genome assembly GCA_963855995.1 of Muricea muricata. Taxonomy (NCBI): domain Eukaryota; kingdom Metazoa; phylum Cnidaria; class Anthozoa; order Malacalcyonacea; family Plexauridae; genus Muricea; species Muricea muricata. Next base: position 4,492,436 of record OY979727.1, read on the forward strand.
ATTCCTCATCTTGAACATGCCTACAATACATATATTCTCTTGCGCTTTTCGCAATTTTCCTCACACTACCATAACACTTGCAATGTTGGAAAAATAAATTTAGCAACTAAAAGGTCATTAAATTGTTTCCAGATTGAACTCTAACGTGAACTCTCACCCAGAAATAGAACTGTCTAAACATCAGGGCTGGGTTGTACGAAAGGTGAATACCGCTATCCACTAGAGAGTGATTTATTTCGAACTTTCTAAACATGTTTAGTAACTGGCAAAACCCATATTAAAGTTAGAAAAAGAATTATAATAACCTGTGCTTCCACTGCTCTATCCCCCAGAGTTTGAGCAATGCTTACTGTCTTCCTGAAACACATCAAACATTAGATTAGTCTTTCTAGAATATGATGCAGAACTTGGTCCACACCCGCAAAAACAGGAAATTTCTGCAATTCAGGGAGGGAGGGAGAGGGTGAGGAAAAAGGTCTTCAGAGTGTTTTAAACCTCTGTTGGTTGTCTGAAGAGGTGGAGGGGGTATTTTCAACTTCCTCCATCGGGGGTGGGGCATGTATCTTTTCAACGACCCAAATGTTGCATAGGCTTGTTCACATATTTACAGAGTGGGTACAAAAAAGGTAATCAATCAAACATTACAGGCATTCATTAATTAATCTACAGAAATTATTCTTTCTAACAAGTTTAGAAACAACTTTACTACTTAAGCTAAAATTTATCCATTTCAATTCCCAAATGGGATTAAATTTAAACACATTTTCTATAAATTTCTAACAGTAAAAAAATGTTATTTTGACCACAATTTTTATCTGATTCATATTTGCTCAATTCTTGTTCAAATTTTACTATAAAGGTAACATTCAAAAGCTAAATGCCTGGTTTTTCAAAGTGTAAAAGAATTATTTCAATTTGTATGTTAAATATTTAGCACCCTAGAGTACTACAAAATATGATTACCTTTTTTATACACATTGTATAATACAAATACTTAGATATATTGCAAACTATACGCAGTTATATTTTCCATATTTTAAAACATTTCTCAAGAACATTATGCAATGTCATAATTTTAGGGTGCTCTTTCCAGCTGTGCTGATAGAATCTATTCTACCTGCTTATTTGTTGTTCTTGATGATCATAGATATTAAATGACAGGAAAGAGGTCTAATTATAACAATAAACAAAATGATATTAATAATAATCAGGGTATGTTCACATACTTGTAGCAATCAGTTGCAAGATCAAACTTTCCTTGGAAAACATAAGCATTACCAAGATTACTATACGCCCTTCTCTCTGCAGCAGTGTCGGCAAATTCTTGTGCAATTGTTAAACGCTACAAAAGTGATAATTTCACAATGATGCTAACAAAGTAGTGAAACTACCCTTTAAAGCACAGGAAAGAAAGATGGCAAATATCGTACATGTAAATGTTCGAGGGTTTTGATTGGTATTTCAAGATGTTGATTGATGGCAAGAATGCTTACCTCCTTGTGATATAATATGGCTTTGTTGAAATTCCCCAAGAGATAATGGGTGTTGCCAAGGTTACCACATGCACGTCCTTGAGCTCGGCGATCTTTCAACTCACGAACCAGTTTTAAATTTGCTCTAAATCAAAAACCGTAAATTTATTTTCTGATCTTAGAAAATCACATTTCTTATTAAATCCCATGGTGGGTAAATTAGTAACATCACAACATTACAGTCACGGCAAGAACCAGTTTTAAATTTGCTCTAAATCAAAAACCGTAAATTTATTTTCTGATCTTAGAAAATCACATTTCTTATTAAATCCCATGGTGGGTAAATTAGTAACATCACAACATTACAGTCACGGCAACAGAAGCATTCCGAAAATATTTGACCAATTCATTTGCCCAAGTTTAGCAGTTCCTCTAATCAATTCCACAAAATTTTGAAGAAGGTCCTTAAGGTGGCTCCCCATGGTTTTTTCAGTTATACCGGATTTACAGAGATCAGACGTTGTTTGGCCAGCTATAATAAAATTTTTCACATTCAAAGTTGAAAACATTGTTTTTGCCGATATTTTTGTGTTTCTACACACAACAAAGACGACAGTTCTTCCTTACAATCGTTTGTGTTTCCAAGTTCAAGTATTAAGTGCTTTAAATCAGTTTTAAAACAATTTTTAGGCGCTTTTTTATGTCCGGTAATGTAATTTTTGTTGCTCGAAATTTTACGAAAGTGTATGGACTCCGACTGAACCATTTTGTATTGTCTTTATCGACTTCATGGCTCTTCTGAAATGTTACAGAAGCTTATGTAAGTTTTCTTGTTTAATTAAGGTCGGATGTCTGTTGTGTTTTAATAACATAGTCTTATAATTATCGTGCATATGTTCATGAGTTTTGAAAATATTTTCGTACATCGGTTTTTAATTAATGACAATAAATTTAAGAAGCAGTGGCTTGATTTGATGCCTTATTATGTCTTGTTTTTTCCTTTTTGCAATATGTATGTCTTTTAATCTCTTCTTAAATAAGGTTAAGCCAAAAACTTCAAACGAAAAACTACTATGGCTATTATGAAAAACACACATTTCTCGCTGTTCTGGTTGTTGTCCATGAAATGTGCCGAACTCCACGCGCGAAAAACTGCTTTCAAAAATTTTATGACGTCAACGCAAAAAAATATAATGAAACCAAACTGTAAATTTTGCCTGTTTCCTTTGGTGAATTTTTTCAAAATTTTGCTCATCAATTACCATCGCTCAAGTGCTTGAAATGTCATTTTTTCGAAAAATTTTATCAAAGGTATTTCTTTTTATATTGATTTTTGACATTTTGTAGGATAATAAAAAAGCCTATTGATAGAATTTTTTAAAGTGTATAAGTGAAACCCTTACGTCAGTACCATACAACATGTTCAATTAAAAAATAATTCACCCAAGGAAATCTCGAAAATTGCGGAAAGAAGAACGCAAGCCATGTTCTTATCCATTAATTCTAGCACAAAATCACCACTTTAAAATCTTCAGCAAGACTTCAATAACACTTGCACTAAATTTCATAGTTTTATAATGAAAGATGTGGAAATGAGACGGTCTTAACAGCTACAATGCACTTTTTAACTAAAACCGTAGGGAGCCACCTTAAAAAGATTCACAACTTCCTGTTAATTGACCAATCAGAATGCTATATCTTATTCCTGAGCACTCTGATTGGTAATTAACAGGAAGTAGTGAACGTTTTTAACAAACCTATCAAAATTTGAGAAATCATGGAAGGAATTGAAAAGAGGAACTGCTAAACTTGAGCAAATGAATTGGTCAAATATTTTCGAAGTGCTTCTATTGTCACAACTGTAATTCACTTGCCCTGGGTACAATAATGCAGGGCTTTAAAAAAGTTCACCTTTAAAGTTGTTTCCCCAACAGCAGGCAACATTGACATTTGGTTGCCCAAGCACATTAAATAAGATGAAAAAATTTTAAAAACGAGGTTAAAAAATAAACCATCAAAAAATAAATCTGGTTGCCCTATGGATATTTTAGTCATTTTAGTTGTCTGATGCAATTTTTGGTAATACATAACCCAGGACTTTGGGAGGCAATTTTGAAAATGAAAACCCTGCAATCCTGTTGTTTAGATAATAATTTTCTCTGTCAACTCCTACAGTTTAAATGTTGTCAAAAGCTTGCATGACATCGCTACAGCCAACTATCATCATAGCGTAACAGTAAGAGCTATTGTATAATATAATTTTTTCAACAAAATTTACATGATAAGTGGATGTCCATAATAGTGAGATGTCTGCTAGGTGGGAGTTGACAGTATGTTCCTTTTAAATTAAGTATTAATAATCTTTTGCTCGCTGAGGAACAAAAAAAGATTTTTCTCACACACTGCTGTGACCACCCATTTTATAATCAGATTTGGGAAGCATATTTGTTGCAGCATCTGCCATTGCTTGAGAATACTTGGTATCAAACTTAAATTTTCACAACTTAAGTCTATTCAATGCACCATTGATTAATTCCTTACTTTGAACGACAGTTTTTAGTCTTGGCTGGTTAGCTCAAGGAATCACAACTCTTGCACAGCAACAACAAAACGTGGCAAATATCTGCAACAGCTCTTAGTGGTGTGTGATAAAAGTTGTTAAATATACAAAGTTCACTCACTCATAAAATTCCGCAGCTTTTTCCAAAGGCGCTCTGACTTCTTCTGGGAAGCTTCCCGGATCCTGGTGAAAGTTTCGGCCTGCATGTTTGCCTTTTGCGTGATAAACATTCCCCAGATTATACAGAGCTCTTGCTTCAAGGATCTAGAAAAAAAGGAATGTTTAGAACTTCCAATTTTTTAGCAAATGATATTTGACAGATGACAGCTACATGTAATATTTTATGAAAAAATCTTAACAGAAGTAAATCATGAACTCGCCATATGAACACACTAGCAGTAATGAACTTTAAATGAACTTGAAAATGATGTAAAGATGACATCGAAACGTTGTTCAAATAAAATTAATTTGTCATCCCTTTCATTCGTGACAAAATGTATGTCGAAAGCCTTCCTAATCAAAATAAGGTTTGCCAAATAAAATTAAAACCAAAAAATATGGCTGTCAAACCAGAATGCAAATTACAAGCAAATTATACCAATATTGCAAAAAAATCCCACACAAAAACTCCTTGCATTCCCTAAAAGTGAAACTTTGCTACATTCTCGTGTGAGAAATTATAGTTGTACTTATTACCCTTGATAAATTAATTCTCTATGTAGACAAACAACTCACTGGGCAAATGTTTAATGAAGAAGGACATATAATTACTAGAGTTATATATTAAAAATTTGTTGTATAATGATTGTATGTGACATGAAGTGTTTATGCAAATTCATTGTTACTCCCAAAAATTCTGACTGACAAGCAATATTGCCTGCTTTTTAAACTTGGCACAAGGGATGAATATCTCTGAAAGGCTCATTGTTTTTCTGAAATGAATTGTGTAGCCTGGATATGTTTTTTCTGATAACTTTACCTCACAAGCATACAGAACAACTCAAACAAATATTTAATGTCTGGTATCTAAGGAAGGTGTTGAGAATAACCTCTTTCCCAAACAGTTCAGCCAAGGTGATCAACTGCTGGGTAGTCTATCAGTGAGTAGGGGTTTCATCATAAGAATAAACTAGCAAAAGTGTCTCGCATTATTATTGTACTGGGTGTATCAAGATACAAGATGAATGACGGCCAAGCATATGAGACTATAATATTTTTCTATAGGCAACAAAATGAGGGCATTCAAGTTCCTGTACACCTTCAAAGGAGGCCAATATAAACAAACCGGACATTTGGGCGAAATAGGTTTAACTTTCCTGTCTTCACTCATCAAAGAGCCCTCTATTAACTTTCTTAAATCCTAGGCTTATCGAATATTAATCCTCTTATTGTTCAGGGAGCAGATCCCACCCGGAGATGCTTTTATATGCAAAGAAGCCCCCAGCCAGAACTTTTGTACAACTTTCTGACTTGTGCCTTTCGTGAAACACGTTTTCATTCAATGTAGAGCGAGTTTAATTGACAACGGCGCGATTTAAACTAGCAAAAGCGATAAGAGGCCAAATCAATTGACTGCAAAGCCGTTTCGTTGCTATAGAACAGTCAAATTACCGCATCAGACAAAAGCACTTTTGGGCAATAATTGACCCTGAATTCATGCACCATGCGGCACAACTAGACACGAAGTTCCTAAAATATCGATAAGAATATCGACGTAATGCTCGAATATTTTATTAATTGATAGCTCTTGGACAATTGGACGTTTTTAATTATTCTTCCATTTTCCAAGGAAAAACTTGCCTACTTTCAATATTGCTCCAACATGTGAGAAATATTTTGAGCTTTGAAGTGCGGTAGAACAGCCGATCACGAAATATTTACTGGGAAGTTTGGCTGGAAGTAAAGTGGAATTTACTACGAAAGAAAGTCCTTTAACTTTTAGTACTTTCATTGCTTTGAAATAGCTGTATTTTCCAGCTATTTCTTGGCCTCCTGCATGCATACTGCAAGCACATAACTACACCAACTTTGGCTTGGCGATATTGGCCCGTGTTAAATAAAGACTTAAAGAAACTGACAAGGAATACAACAAAAAACAGTTTAAGTCTTACTAGATATACATTTAGGACATTTCACAAATAATATGTGTCGAATATCGAATCGGAAAAGTTCACAAACCTTATTGCTCGATTCTTTCGAAAGTTCCAAATGTCTCATGCAACATACAACGGCCTCGTCAAATTTCCCCAAAACTTTCAAAGTATTTCCCAAATTCCCACTCGCCTTTGCTTCGCCCTCTCGGTCGGCCAAGGTTCTAGTTAATGTCAAATCGTGTCGATGAAATTCCAGCGCTTTTTCGTACTTTTGCAAGAAGAAATAAGCGTTTCCCAGTTGACTGTATACGGCGCTAAGTGTCTTCAAATCCTCGGTGCCGACTTGTATTGCCGCTTCAAAATATGCAACGCCAGTTTGACAATCGCCTGCTTTACAGAGCCTTTCTCCTTCTAAAGCTAAGTCAAGGCACGAAGCCTGTGCTGCCATATTCCAAGACGAAAACGTTTAAAATATATATACACTTTAATATATCAAATGGGACACTATCGAACGACTTTACTCGTTCAAAACGGCGGTTAAAAATCAACCACAAATATCCCCGCTTATTTACAAGTTACAACACTCGTATAACACGGTAAACGACCTTTCTTCTAAGCTCGCTATTGATTAACAGCATAGGCCGTGAACTTGCCAAAATTTGAGGTAAAAACCGTTTGCTTCTAGTAAACAATGCAAAGAAATTAAAACATGCTGAATGTAATTACACTGCTCGGATGTTTACTGGAACCCAATCTTCCGTAGCGGACTTCTCAAAGATAGGATCTTCCAACACTTCTCTTCGCCCCTTGTGATTGGTTGAACGTTTAAAGGGTATACTATTACACCAATATCAGCAACAATATGAAGCAATGAAAGTGACCGTATTTAGCAAATCTTTGGTATTTTCGTAGACTAATTGTCTATGCTGAAATGTTTGCGGGTATTTTTAATGTTGTAAATTTTCATCAAATCGTATCACAATGAACGTATTTTGTGCTAATTCTGTAATGATCGATGCTAAAGATAAGAACTGCGCGTCCAACTACGTCCTTAAAACGTCGTTAAAATTCATAATAAAGTCGTGAGCCCATGCATGTTATTGAAATTTTTCTCTCTTTATGATCACGTTTATCTCAACGTGTCATGGTTACTGATATTGTACAATTTCTCAGCACGTCAGCTTCCACTCAGTTGCGCTCGCTAAAACTCGAGAGATGGCAGGTACTCATACTTTCGCGGCTAAACTCCTGATTTAGTGCACGTTAGCGCGACCGTGAAACAGCCTAGTCGCGGTAAACCGTAAAACGAAAAACAATATTAGACTTCGTGATATATGCGCATTCAGATTCACTTCAAGAACTATTAGTATTGCATATTAATGTATAGTATTTTTAGCGCTTTTGGGATATCTGTCGTCGCCATACTTTCTCAGTAGGATAAAGTTATTAGGCGCAAACTATTCCGCTAATGATCGGGGTATTAATTTGAGTCAATACTGGGAATCAAGCCCAGCTTACTTTGTAGACCTGTCCACGGCCGGCAAACGTCTTCACCTTATCACACCTAATACAGGATTTTTCAAGTTCTTCCTTGGGGTTCGTTTTCTTCCAGAGAAGATTAAAGATTAAGTTTAGGTGTTATAGAAGAGGGTCTGAAGTGGCTGCCCCCTAAAAGTAGTTGGGACAAGGGGATATATATTACTTCGTCTGGTCATTGTATACGACTGTCACTATAATGAGTGGTTTTTCTTGTGTTGTGAAATGATTTCCAGCCATTTTTTGATAATTCTCAGCAAGGTTGCCCAACTGAAAAAATCTCTGGCCATGGCGAATTTAACTCAAGCAACTTCGTTGACTGGCGGAAATGATTGAGTTTCAAAACTCAAATTAAGATCACATAATTGGTGTGAAAACAACCCCCTCGAACATTGACATTGTTCAGTGGAAGCCAATAGAAAAAAACATAGCGAAATTAAAATTATATTTGGTAGCTATATTTCTCCTATAGAAATTCAAACTCTACTGAATGTGCTCAAATAAAGAAAACCTCTGGACCCAGGATATATTTCTTCCACATAATTTCAGATTTTTTGCCACCACTTGTATTAACTCCGTTATGTTTTTCCAAGAATTTCTTTTTTGCCTGGATTAAGAATTAGTCTAAAGTCAGGAAAGTACAAATTGTCTATCACTCCACTCGCCCTCTTTCCAGAACGCAACGTCAAATTTGGTAACGCGGGTCAGGCTAAGCGCACACCGAATTATTCAGTCAAAAAGCTCCCGACTTATTGCCGTAGTAATTGAATGCAAACCAGCAGAAACACTCACGTACCTTGTGCCCCGTCTAAGAACAAAAACTGAGAAACTTCATTTCATGTGGATCCATGTGGTGAGAATTTTTACAGGTCATATCGTCTTCATTTTCACTGTTGTGAAAAGACTCGGAAACAAACTCGTGTGCACATATTCTCAAATTCGTTGCATTTTGATAATCATAAAAGCGTAGAAAAGAGATTTCTATTGCAGACCTTTGCATATGACGTCACACAGGTCATCAGGAGGACGAATGTATTTTTGCATTAATTTTAAAATGTAAATGTTGATACAAATTTTGAAATACTTTAAAACTATCCGAGAGCTCTTACTTCATCTGTTGATTTTGTAAGCATACCAGCCCTTAACACTTGAATATCCATTGTTGCTCGGAAGTATCGAGAGGACAAGTTTAAGGGCTCTAGCGTCAATGGGCGTATTTCTATGGCTGAAACGCGAAGGACGCAGTAAACTTGCATATCATGTTCGTTTCTTCATGCGGTCCGAGTAATCGAAATAAAGCGGGAAAGTTAAGGGAGAGACAAACTGGCAAGCGCCCTAAATTTACCAACCTGTTTTTCGGTCGGTAAACATCATAACGAAACTGCAGTAATTTATGCTGATTACAATTAAACGGAATTAATAATATTCTTGCTGATGTGTAGAATGCAGTCTTTCGTTTTTCTAATCTTTGATTTCGTGTTTGGTTCAGTTTAGTTTTACCAAAACCACTAAAAACAACATCTGATCTACTAATATGATTTCTGACTGATAAATATCTGACTCGAAACGCTGCAGGCAAGCCAAGTCCGTCTCGCCCTCAAACTTTCTGGGGTAATTTGGATTCCTCGGACAGACGGACTTGACCCAAGTCTGGGGACGCAACTGTCCACGTATTTAATGTGTAACTATGGCACGCAGTTACGATGAAACAGTCCCTTAGATGGATTGCTACCGCAACAAATAAAAACAAAGTAAATATCAATAAAACAAGAAGTATTGCAAAGAACTACATAATTTCTTCATAAAACTCGAAAAGTAAGGCAACTCCCCAACATTCTGGCGAGATCATGAAGAAATCTCTAATGCTGAATGCTGGTAATAACGGGATTGCAAGAAATTAAAATGGCAATGAAGAGTCTCATTTATTATTAACTGGAAAATGGAATTTTATGCCGGGTAGGATTAATCAGTTTATCGGAGAATAATTTATCCTCCCTTCTCTCTATTCTTCTATTTCTCTACTTCACCACTTTCTTACAGTCGCGGCAATAGAAGCGTCCCTTAAAACATTGACCAGTTCATTTTTGTCCAAGAAATTGTCAATTAGATCTTATTCTTGAGCCTTCTAATTGGTCAAAAAAGAGGAACTTGTGAACTTTTTAAATAAAGGAACTACTTAACTGGAGGATATGAACTGATCCAATTTTTTTGGAAATGCTTTATTACCGCGAGATTTTTTTACAAATAGCTTCTATCGGTATCAAGACTGTTTAACATGTTACGTCATTCACGTGTTTCCTCGTTGCCTGCTATGTATTACTGTACAAATTCACCATAGCAAAAAAAGATGGCGGATGTCGATTTTACCAGAATGCATTGGGTTCTGAAATCATTTAAAAAGGCAAATTTTAAACATCGTTTGAAGAACAGACAGAAGACAATAGGTTATTTTCTCACTTGTGTTAAAATTTCAATCCATTAGCTTTTCTTCTTGTTATCTTTTCCCAGGTATTCTTACTTGATACCCGCAATGCATTCTGGTAAAATCGACATGTCGCCATCTTTTTTGCTACGGTGAATTAGGTCAGCTGCAGTTTGCATCTTACTTGACAGCATTGTATTCCAGTTAACACTGTCGGTTATAATCCAATGCTCTCTCTTCGTTTTTAAAGAGTGTATGCCAGGCTGTACGAAATACACTACATCAGACGTAGAGATAGCAATAGTTGCCGACGATCTTAACTGGAACAGAATGACGTCACATGCATTTCGTAGGATGGCAAACTGGTGACGACCGTTTGCATCACGAAGATTCCATGATCTCCGGAAGTGAAATTTTACATGCAAGGTTTCCCTATAATATCCATACAAGCTCTATCCAGTCGTCTACGAGATCAGCGGTTTTCAATATCAACGTTTCTAATCACAGGGTAAATTCTAAATTTTAAATTAACTGATGATAAATAATTCGTCAATTTCCTAGATGATTCCTTATCAACAAATAGATGATAGATGAACGCATTAGGTGATGCAGGCATGGACCTGACATGATCTGGCACTGGGGGGGGGGGGGGGGGGAGGTGCTCTCCCAGCTCTAGGTACCAAAGCAATAATGAAAACATACTGTAGTATATAACATGTATCTCATTATATCGCCGATATTTTCTTGATTTACCATGAAAAATAGCACCCCATCCATGCACTCATCTGGCCAGAGCTAGGTGTGCGCACCCCACCCCCAGTAAATCCACCCAGAGGCGATTTAATGTAAGCTGCAACGTATAGTCAAACGAAGTTTCGTTTTCTGCATGACGTTGAAAGATGCGTTAAAATTGTACGAGGAAATCCCAGGAGCTAAGCCATTTTCTTTGCCGAATTTCGTCTCCAGTGAGATGGGTATCTCCATAGGTGAACGGACTGAAGTAATGGAAAGAACTGAGTACTAACCATCCGTATAAGACAAGCAATGTGTAGACTAAAGGACGAACGTACGGAACGTCTCTACAAATAAAAACAACACAAGTTTTGTCACGATTGCTTCAAGTGCCTGTGAAACCAAAACTTGTCCAGTATTTGTTTATTGCATTTCAAAGATCACTTGTGATCATAACATGACTAATTTTAAAGCTTCGTCGAGATATTCAACTTTATTGGATATGCAAATAATACAACGTGCGAAGTCACTTTGCTTAATGACTTTTGAAAAACATCATTTATTTAAAGGTAGTCAACAAAAGGTGGTCCACAAAATTTCCAATGCAAATAACAAAAAAATACGTGACAAAGTAGTTGACGCACATTGTCAGCTGGTGGGCGACGTAGTTTAGTCGGAATAAAACTTTTACAAACAAAAAAGTTTACAAAATTTTCAAGCTTAGCTTTGCAAGCATTTGCGAATTTGCAAATTGCGAAGGTGATGCAGTGTTTCCAATTTCCATATTATTGACATAAAAGTGTGGATAATAATGAAATTATAATAATAATAATGAAATTTTGATAGCTCATTAAAATTATATTTTGAGGCCATCGAAAACCATTCGAAAAAGCCAAAACCTATGCTGGAAAGCAACAAAAGTTTTATCCACCCTACTATATGAGATCAGTATTAGCTACGTATCTAACGCACTTTAAGAACCTGTTGGGCTAAAATTAAGTTTTCCTCGCATCGAATTTGTCTCAGGACATAGAAATGTGACTCTACCAGAGACTTTGTGTATGTTTTTTTCCACAGGAATCTGTTTCCCAATTATATAAGATTAATAAGAACCTGTTCAGGCTAACTTGAAAACTGTAGGTTCTTATACGCGAGGTTTTGCTGTAGTTGCTCTGGAAAAGTCAAAACATCTGACTGACATAACAGAAATATCATATTCTTACCTCGTAATATCGAGAAAGTGTTGAGTTAGGAAAGCAAAGAGAATTATGTTGAAAAGTAACGCAGGAAGATATTGATGAATGAATAACGTATGCTCAGTTGGAAAGAATGGTAGATAATGCAAGAAATATCCTCCGAGCAGAAGACAACCAGTGAAAATGTACTGCTGCCAACACTCTAAATATATAATAGGGAAAAGTTAGACAGACGACCAAATTTGATTGTCTATTTACAGTCGCGGCAACAAAAGCGTCCCGAAAATATTTGACCAATTCATTTGCTCAAGTTTAGCAGTTCCTCTTGACCAATTCCTCAAAATTTTGAAGACGTTCCTTAAAAGATTCACAACCTCCTGTCAACTGACCAATCAGAATGGCATATCTTATTCGTGAGGATTCTGATTGGTCAATATGGTCAATGAACAGAAAGTTGTGAACATATTAACGAACTTTTCAAAATTTGAGGAATCACGGGAGGAACTGATCTGAGGAACTGCTAAACTTGAGCAAATGAATTGGTCATATATTTTTGGAACACTTCTATTACTGCCGAAAACAAAATTGTTTTACTATAAATTTTCAGGTGCTTGTAAATAATCAACACAACTTCACAAAAAAATCACTGAAAATTTATTATTGTATAAAAAAGCAAAAAGAAAACGCTATGGTCACAGACCAGAGAGTTGCTTGGGTCAATTTCGCCACGGATGAAATTACTTTTTAGTTGGTGAAAGAAGAGAATTAAGACAAAATGTAAAAATGGCAAGAAATCATATGAGAAGACGAGCAAAAGCAGATTACTATGCATTTATCATCTTCAACCCGTTTGTGAACTCACTTTTCCCTACAAAAAACAGGCCCAAGGAAAAACGCCTCAAAAACACCCATGAATGTAGACTAACCTTCATCGATGTCATAAAAGGATCGACGGCGCCTCAACAAATACACTCCAAGCAAAGCGAAGTATACTAAGATAGTAAGCGTCGCTGGCCACCATACAAACGGATTGCCAATGCAGAAAACTTGTTTCTACAAAACATTGCAAAATGGAATTATATGAACGCAAAGCGCAACACGACTGTGCAGAAAAGTTCTACTACTGCTGCCGGAGGTGTCTTACACAGCCAGCAAGTCTGCTGCAGGCTTGTCTCCTAGCAGTCATCAAGTCGATACCAGGATACATTTTCATCGCTTGCTCTGGTCTGCTGCAAGACAAGTCTGCTGCAAGTTGTCAGCAGGCTTGCTGCAAGTTCATTGTCAAAACTTTGTATGCATAAGCTTGATGCACGCTGTTTCAACAACCAGCAGCAAGTATGGACTTATCACGTTGCATCAAGTTTGATTTTCACAGGCTTGATGAAAATGATGAAGCCAACAGGCTTGATGCAACTTGACGAAATACTCGCGCCAAGCTGGTGGAATCCGCAACTTGCACCCAGTCAGGGACGTTTTTGATTGTGCATTATAAGACGCTTTCGACTGAATTAATCTTGGTATATTTACAAACTATAGACGTTAGTGGAAGGTTGAGTTCATAGACTCTGTACTGAAGGGTACTTAATTTAAAATACTTATGCGATATGACAAAAAAATTTTTTGGCTTACCGATATGGGCCTTTGGAGTAACTTTAATATCCGTTTTGATAACATACTTATTTTTTGAAATATTGAAAGGAAAAATGGGATCTTGGATATTCAAAAATGCACGACGTCAAAAGCAATTAGCAAACATGTTCAATGTTGAACTCTATCTGGATTTGTATGTATGCACTTCTCATGACAATTGCGAAGCGTCCACAAACAATTCATTAAGATGCAACTTGTGACGTCATTAAAATATATATAGCATAAAATCGCGGGTGACTATTGTCATTTCTCCTTCGATATTTCAGAAATCAAGCATGCTAGCAAAAACCAACAGCCGATATTACAATTACTTCACCTCAAAGGTTCTTATCGATAACACAAAACAATATACAGCCAATTCAGTAACGATTGTCCTTACAAAAGCCTAAATGTGAACTATGAGCGTGCAAGAGATAAAAAGGGATGACATTCCTTATTTTCACCTCTAAACTCGGAAATATTTCTTTGAAACAGCATCGAGAGCACATAGGAAACTTACGGCGGCAAATTTTCTTGCTACAAAGGTAATTTCCTGAGTATCAGAGCCTAAATAAACAATAATCCATCATCCCTTGCGCGTTCATAGTTCACAGCTTACGCTTTCGTAAAGACAATCTTTACTCACTAAGCTCTACTGCCATATCCCTTTAATGGCAAATACTGTGAAGATATTACTACTACTCACATTGCTTTCGCGATCAAGCCAGTAAGCAACACCACGCCTCATCAAAGGCCATTGCTCAGGACGGGAACTGAACGTATGATCTTGCTGCAGTTCTTTAGTCGCGCCAAGCATTTTAAACTAAAACATACGCGGATTTTCAATTTTAACTCTTTTTACTGGTGTGGTAAATTTTATGGGGGTTAGTGCGTGCTTTGATTTCTGCTCCGTAGACTCTCCGACACGGCTCCACCTCTGGAATATATGCGAAGTAAAGCTTAATACGGGAGAGTCTTTTTTCTTTAGAAAATGGCAAAAGTTCCTTGCACACAAATGGGACCACACATATGTTCTCCCGCAAGATTTTTTCCAAGTGTTTACAGCCATTGAAGCTACTCTAACATACCTGCAGTTCTTTGAACTTGTCAAAAAATGGCATGTTCACTACCGAGGCGTCTTCAGCCTTAGGTGTTTCATCTTCTGGTTTTACACCTTCAGCTAAACGAACAAAATATACACGTCACAGCAGTGGTTCTAGAGGGTACAAGTCAGTGTGTTTCCTCTAATCTCGAGTGGAAATCAGTCACACATATGTCAGAATTCAAGCCAGGAACAGTTGAGAAATGTTCATCATCAACTAGAGTTCCTCAGGCAGGAATCGAATCAACAACTTTGCGATGCTGGTGCAATGCTCTGAGCACTGAGTTACGAAGGTAGCCGACAAGAATAACAAGCGCAATTTAGTGCATTTTATGATGGTAATGCCGATGAATAGTTTGAGAGTAAATCAGTTATGGTTTTGGGGCACTTCACTCAACGTTGGATAATTCCTGGAAGGTAAATTTGTCTTAATCACGATACGAATCATACACATCACGAAATTCAAGCCGGGGGGGGAGGCTTTTTGAGAGGAGACAAGATGTGTCTCTCCTGTATGATAAAAATAAAGCTAAGAATAAGCCGAGCCAGCCAGTCGAGTGAGCCTGGTTCTTTGCGTTGTGCCTCATGGGCAAAAAAGGGCATAAACTTGAACTCACGATACGTGATATTCTGTTGATGTTCCTCGACGTTCCATACGGTCTCGTCACTGTTGATAATTCGGTCCGTACAAACCTAAAATTGCATAGTAAACCTTTATACTGTTGTTTATGCCAGACTGTTACATTGAAACACAACAAACTTCTTACTTCCAGTTGATTGAATCCCCACTCTGGTAACTGCTTTCCGCTAATCTAAAGTTTGAAACAACAGCCACGAATAGTTAATCAAATGAATGTAAAATTCAAGGGTGGTGGTCCTATGCTATAGGGGCGTTGCTAGCGAAGTAGTGAACCTAATTCTCATGTACATAAAAAGAGCAATAAGTTAGTGCTCTGGCCAAACCTGATCGTGGGTTTCCTCCCACAGGGAAAGTTGGCAGGCAGGGCAGAGGTGGAAAAAGTATTGGGTCCTGGGACCTAGTTCCCAGAATTTTTTTTGGATTTCGCAGAAAATTTCACAAAAATTTTTGAGGTATGATACAGTAATTAACTGTTAATGTGTGTTACTCTGTTACTGTGGTAGTTGGATAAAAATTTTTGCAGAAATGTTTGAGTTTTGATAATTACTTTGTTCTTTTGCTAGCAGTTTACCGCAGAAAATTTTAGCAGACATTTGTAATCCTAAACCTAAGTTCCCAGAAAAAACCCCACAAAATTCTACCTCTGAGGGTGTGTTAGGTAATACGGCCCACAAAAATTAATAGGTACATGATGTTTTCGTGACCCTATGAATGTTTTAAGATCCCCTCATTTAAACTATTCGTTGCCATCGAATCACGAAAATTGTAACGAAAAATGTTAACAGAGTTTTAGACTAAACTAACCTTAACCGCTTGAGAAGTGTTAACATGTACCAAACGTATTTGTGATTGAAGAGTTTGCCATTCTGTTTGTTCATTGCCATTAATTATTTCCTGGAAATTAAGAAAGCAAATACTAATACTACATATGCGTTGCTAAACCATCGCTCATGTAAAACTGTCAACTTTTTAATATAAAGTTTGAGCTCATAGTCACATTTTGCTGGCGGAAAACGAGATTTCGTTACACGCAAAATTTCGATCAAATTGCGGTAGTGTCCAGCCAGGTCAAAAAATCGGTCTTGTTTTTTTGGAAAATCCACATTTCAGAAAATTCTCTGGAAACTCTCGATCTTACTCAGTTCTTTAGTCTAACTTCAGAGCCTTTCACAATGACTGAAATTTATTTTACATTAAAACAAACATTAACTTACAAGTCGCCACAAGTTCTGTGTAGCCATAGAAATATTATAATCAATATAACAAGAAACCTCTTGATGTTGTGGCGATAAAGGCGACGCCACATCGTGACTAAACAAAGAAATATATGAAATATATGAAGATGTTTAAAATATCTGGAGTGTGTTACCTGCACGAACATTTCTGATTTTGCAGATGATAATAAATGAGCTCAGTTCAAGTAAATACATTCGTTATTGGGACGATGGCTATCCTATGCTTGTATAAACCAGAGCAATAATAATTTGGTACAGTGGTTGTGGCGATGAGGATGACGGGGGAGGGATGCACGAAAGTTTGTCAATTAGCAGGGGGCGGAGGCATGTTCACTCACAAGCGAGAAAGTCACGGACCACAGTCAACCAATACTCTTACTGCTGTGTACTAAGGTGATAGAGATGTTTTTCGTGTTACTCTGAGTTCATTTCTACAGCGCTTCGATTTCAACCATGTTTACATTGATATCGAACGAATTAGACTCAGTTCCGAAACATAAAATGCTTGAACCGACTTAGCCCGGCAGTTCAGTTGTCAGAAAAATGGGTCTATTGGGGACAAAGGTCGCATATTCTACTTATACGGTTCGTTTCCCGTCGTGGTCAGGCAGTGGCGTAACGTTGTATCTGCCCCCACCCCCGTTACGAGGGCAAAAACCCAAGTCAATTACCAGTAGCGAGAAGTCCTTGGGTAGAAAACTTGAGAAGACAACTCTACGGTATTCTGACCTTCCAAAAACATTACTTCATTTTTGTCCCTTAGAAGCCTCGCTGACAATTTGTATCTGCCTTATAGGCTGAGACAGTGGGCCCCTCAACCATAGTAGTTACGCAACTGTGGTCAGGTATATTTTTCACCTTCTTGGGGGTGGATATATAAACTGAGAGTAACACCATAAACGTGATGTCATACCTGTTCAGTGCTCTTCCAGTTGTTCCGTGAACCAGTTGAATTATATCACCATGTTTTACTGGTATAGGAGGGTAGTCTGTTGCTAAACTTTCCCTAAATAACGACAAAAATTTATAGACCTCTTACCTCCTCTGCAGGCCCTTTTTAGGGCACATTGGCGGGCACGCGATATGTTTCGGGTACGGCTAAAGGTAGATAGATCTCTACGAGTTGCTAAGGAGAATTGGTCCACACTCTGCAACTTCGGCAGGCAGAGCGCTCAAACAAATGTTTAAAGTCCTTTAGATCGACGACTCTTGCTTAGAAATCTGAAATGTTGTCGTGTGTACCATAAATGTAAATTTAAGAAATTTGTATTTCCCAGGGGTATCACAAGGCACTGCCATTCTTAGCAACAATATTAACTCAAGCATTTTCGACGTAGGAGCTATTTTCGAGATTTTTTAAGACATAATCGTCATAGCCGATCAACAAGGTCAGCGATAATTACTTAGAATTCAATGTGTGTAAATTCTGACGGCGACGACGGAATAACGGCGTAGAACTTAAGCTCTCTATTCAGTGGCATAGTTAAGGGGGGGGGGGGGCGGGGGGGGGGGGGTGACCGCCCCCCCCCCCAATTGTGTTCAAGACCATTTCAAAAGTCTAAATCCATGTAGAAGTTGGGAGGCGGACCCCCTAGAATGCCTTCGCCGCTCGCTACTTGCCCCTCCCCAAAACAATGACCCTGGCTACGCCACTGTCTCTATTATTAACCTCAGGCGTCAAAGTAACTGTAGCGTAGCCAGCCCAACGATTTACTCCCTCTATGCAAATATTTTCCTGTTCCTTGACTGTGAAAACAATCAATTTCTAAAGAAATGATTAATTATAATGATTTAATAGTAGGGCTGACTACGCCACTACCGGTCTTGCTAGTTTGCAGTTCGTTTTCGTGCCATCAAACTTTCCACTCGAAATGTCAATTAATTTTCCTGATTGTAGCTAGTAAAATGACTTGGTGTGAAACATAGTCTATTATGTGATTGTACGCTTTGATTGCATTGTATCTTCATGGGCAGTCGAAGAAGAAGAACTAACCGAAACCCACACTTGTATACATGAACAAAATCTGATTACGTGTCGTTCAAGTGAAGCATGTTGCATGTATCAGTAACAGTGTTAATGTCGTCGAATGTGAGATGAAAGTTTTCTTTACAGTTTCGTTCTACAGTGTGGTAGAATTTAACAGGTCAGGACTTGACCATAACGAAAAAGATGGCGGATGTATATTTTACCAGAATGCAATGCGGTCGGAAATCATTTCAAAAATCAAATCAAGTCTGCTGAAGGACAAGCATAAGAAAGGAGGTTATTTTTTTGTTTTGTTAAAGTTTTATGTCCTTAGGTGTTTTTCTTAACATCTTTTTTCAGACCGCAATACATTCTGGTAAAATGAACATGCTGCAGTCATTGTGGTCAATTGCGTCACTGGAGGAACTGACCAGTCATTATCATTGTTTTGACGTGGAACGTTATTTTGAGCTCTGTATTTCAGAAAACTTTGTCAATCTATGTGTTTGCATTTCCCAACCTTGCCGGGTCTTTCACAATCCACCAGTTGTTGATATCTTTGAAAGGATAACACGTGACCTGTTGTTGCGCACTACTTCCACGATCATCTGGGTACTTGACGGGATAGATATGAGCATGCGAGTGGAGCCAGCATTGTTTACCGTGCGTATGACGTAATGTTATCTGGGAACCATAAGCAACCACTATAATGGCGGGAAGATAATCCTGCATGATTAAACGAGAATCATCGCAGAGTTGCAAAAAAGCCACGGGTATGCGGGTATTACCCGCGAGGAAGGTTTGAAAAATGGGCAGTCGGTGATGAAGGTTTCATGTCAACACGCTACATAATGTATTCTAAGCACTAACATAGCAAAAAATAATACATGATGATCTATTCCAGAAAATCAAGCTTTCTTTCTTAAAAATATCGATTCATTCTCAAGATTCACTTTGATCAAGATTCAGTTTAGAAAGCCCAACTTTACAACATTTCGAGGAATGTTTGCAAACTTTGAAAATTTTACTCGGAGGAAGGTTGAACGCTCTTGGCAACTCTGAATCATGGCGACATAAAACAAAAATGATCCAGTATTTGTTGCTATACCTTGCGCTTGTCCTTTTGTTATACTCGATAATCCACCCTAAGATAAAATGATTCGTTACAAAACATGATTTAGTTATGGATTTCTCAGGAGCAGGGAGTGCTTACTGGCAATTTTCACAGCCCTGCTGGTTAAGCCCAAGAAAACTTTCATGATTGTATGTTATTAGTATGTACTTTATCTGGAAGTAAACTGTAAGTCACATTTACATACTAAATGTATATTGACATTGTATGTAAATTCTGAATAACTTCGTTGCAAAATACTCGCAATAGCTTGTAAACCAGAGTTTATATAGTAAGTGAGAAAGTAAAGAAATTTATTTATAATAAAGTTAAATAGCGTAGTGGCCCGGGGTTGCGGTGGTGTAGTGATCAGACCTCTCGCCTTTCACCTCCAAGCCTTTAAGGTTCCGAGTTCGATCGCCAGTAAGACTCATCTTAATGTGGAATCGAACCCAGTCCTCAGGTGAAGAGTACAGTCAACGCTCTGCCGAAACCCGTGGGTTTTCTCAACGTACTCCGTTTCTTCCCACAGGGAAAGTTGACAGCGCAGGATTGGTAAAATGAGCCCACAGTAATTGGCTCACGCTGTTGCGGTGACCCTACCCTTGTGGCGAAGCTTTATAAACAAATTATGAGGTTGGAGACTCTGGTTTAAAAATATTGCCAATATTTCACAAACAATTTACTTTGTTCGCATATAGAGTGGAAATCACATTTACAGACTAACTGTACGTGTGTAGAATTAATTCAAAAAAACTTATTTCCAAACAAAATGAAACAAAAACCTGGTCCTTATTAGCGACATAAGCACAAGCACAAGCTAAAACAAAAGACAAAACAATGAAATGCAGTGACGTTTGCGCATAAACATCGACACAAGCACAACCAAAAGGCTACGAGCATAAGCAAATAAAGCTATACAAGACCAAAAGCAAATTTAAAAGAATTTTTTTTCTGCCTAGTCTTCGTAAACCTCTGAGGAAGTTATCCTTTGTTATGTTGCTTACTATTTCCTCATGTCGCTAGTAAGGACAAGGCTTAAGATGTTCCTGGTGATTTATCATCTAGTATATATAGTCATCTTCACCTCAGTGAGCTCCATACATAACTGGAGTAACAACATCAAGTCGGAACAGTGAAGACAAAGATCGATGAATTAAAACATTCGTATGCGCTAAATTAGACTTACACGATATTTAATTTGCTCGACATTTTTCCTGAGCCAATCAAATTTTGTGTAACAACTCGAATCCAGACGTGACGTCATTACTAGAAAGGTCTATTGACGCCGCCCACGTTTTATTACATTAAAGAGTTTACCTTCAAACTTGCTTGAAATGCACTTGACATCATGTCATCCTGTGGCCCAGAGTTCTTCAACATGCTGAGGAAAATGTAAAACTGGAATGTGTACAGTATTGCTGGCAGAACAACAACAAAACAAAATCTACACACAAGATGGACGACCCAAAGTCTCTAAAAAAAGAATATGCATAAACAATATCAAACATTATGAAACTCACTCATAGTTCATGAAGGAGACACAAGAGAAATCATGAGCGTGAAAGAAGTCTGTATATGTGATAAATATTTCTTTTGATATGCACGAACTTTAAGATGTATTCCCAAAATTACTTCGCAAATAGATCTATAAAACTTGAGAGTTTCACAAGTCATTTGCAACATTTGCGTCTGTGTTGTATCAGACATACAGCTCTCACCTTTAGCTCGAGTTTGTATACGCTGATGCAACACTGTCAAGAACATAAATCTCACAATTTGCAGCACATTCGCTAACAGGTCGTTACGAACAAAAAAAGAACCCAACTGACCATTATTATAACATGATTTTGAGAATGATGTTTGCATGTGATGCTACTCCAACTATACCAAATATCTTGTATCTAAACTTATATCTAAACCAAATTATCGTAGGAGATTTTTTAAAGAAAAAAAATGAGCATGCTAAATTGAAAATTTTCTCCAAAACGCCATTTTTAACACATCAATTGACGCATTACATTATAATGTTGCATAAATCAATTTTTCAAAACTTGAGAATATTTAATTTACGCATGCTTAGGTGCCAGGACATTGGGCTAGCATTCCAAAGCTCGTAGGTTCGATTCCCGCCCGCCGTGGTCAGTCACTTTTTAGCCAGCCCTGTGTAGGCATAACCTCAGAATAACATCACGAACATTATCAAAACTGGTTTACAAACCTGTCAGGTGACTACAAAACATGTTCTTACCGGCGAGGTGCTCAGATCTTCAATCATATTCCACATGTCACACGCCATCATTAAGCCAAGCAATACGAAAGCAAATATCCCCGAGTATCTCGTACTGAAATAATAAAACAACCTCACAATTCGTGATACTTGTAAACTGTTATCTCTCGTTAAGATATTTGCCCCAAACGGTCCAAGCAGTACTCTGCATGCAATGATGCAGAAATTTTTATATACCAGGAGGCGCAAAAAATGTTGCCCCTCTTTGACGTGCTCTAATCAAAGAACTAAAGAAGCTATCTTGTCTAGATAAAGTTTATTGAGCACATTAATGTACGATTTTGATGTATACCTTGAAAATTTCTATAAAGTATCAGCCGAGATTTAGACGTTTAAATTCGAAGTACAGTTTTTGGAAGAAGCGAAAAAAATGGCAATGCATCGATTTATATAGTGCAAATGGCATGAGAGATGTTCAGAAAACATTGAAAGTAAAAATTGTTTCATCTTCATTATTCAGTCTTCAAGTGTTTAAAAAGAGGAAACAATAAGGTATTAAGATCTTTTAAAGATAATTGTTGCAATACCTTTCAAAGGGTGTTTTTGCCAGTTTAATAGTATATAAATCAACAGAACATTTTAAAGCATCAAAAGGCATGCATTAAACGCTATTGAAATAAGATGGCTTTCTTCGTTTTTAAACACAACAACACAAAGAGCAAGAACATCTTCTTTGCGCCACCAGCTACACTCTTAAGCCACATACTGTAGCTACTGTAGGTTATAAACGTCTGGCGCTGGTTTTTGTTTTGACAAACAATTGTTTAAAAAAAGGTAATCAAACTTTGGAGTGCTCTAGTGTCTTCATTATTTAACCAACAGAAATTATTCTTTCAAACAGAAAGACCAGGCTTCCTGCTTTAAGTTATATACTTTAGAGCACTGCCAATGACTTTGATTGCAGAGTAATTTATGGTAGACAATACGTTATCATTACCTTACAGCACCAGTAAGACCAATTCCAATGAAAAACAACCATGTCCACCAATAAAATGAGAATGGTCTAAGCAGATTTAAAACCTGTCTTATTTGCTGTTGTTTAAACATTTGAGCATGGGTTTATATAGTCTGCCAGCATTTACAAATAGGCAAACTGGGGGTATGAGTTACCAAACGCTAAGTTCCAGCAAACTAGGAATCATTTGATTAATTACAATTAAGTTTCTTGTACGTTTGCATGGTGAATACAATATACTTGTTAAGCTTTGTGGAAACACTACGTAAATTTATTATTGCAGAGCTTTCGATCCGTAAGCTCGGATCTTCATCAGTGCTATAATAATAAAAATAAAATATATTATTATTATAGCACTGATGAAGATCCGAGAAAGCTCTGCAATAATAAATTTACGTGGTGTTTCCACAAAGCTTAACAAGTATAATTACAATTATTTGCAGAAGGCAAAGTGATCTTCAGTGAATATTCAGCGAGACGAAGTTGAGGTAGATATTCACCAATAATCACTGAGCGTGAGGTGCATAATTGTTTTAGTACTGTACAATCACATAGGTGCAAAATGACAATAATATGTTTTATATTTCAAAACAGCATCTGTCACATTGACAAAATGATGGGTGGCCATTTTGAAAAACCACTCAGGTGATTATTGTGTCATAATCACCTCTAGGGCAACCAATCAGAGAAAGAGGATTTTCATTTTGTACCTATGTGATTATACTAATATATATCATCTACCTGTAAATTTACACTGTAGAAGTTTAAACCTCACCTTGTGGTGCTCTTTCTAAATTTCAGGTAAGCCATAATTGCAAAGACAAGGAAGAAGTGTAAGAATGAATCAAGTAAAATAAAACGTCCTTGAACGACGAGCATGTTATCTGAAAGAGGTAATTTATCAAATTAATACATTTCATTTTTGGATATGTTTGTACTATAGCTAAATCACAAAAATGTCATGGCATGCAAAGAACCTGACTGATAACATTTTGCTTTGCATTAGAACAACAATGTGCATAATACTATACCAAAAATTGCTAAAAATGATCCCAAAAATGCCAACCAGACAGAACATCCAAGATCAAGCAGGATCTATAGAGATTAAGGAACAAATTTTATTACAATGGCCTGACCCTACACAGCCAAAAACAGACAAGCTGCAGCAAGTTGGCAACAGGCTTGTTACTGTACCTGGCAGTCATCAAGCCAATATCAGGACGCCTTTGCACCACTTGCTCCGGCTTGATGACAGCAAGTCTGCTCTAAGTTGTTAATAGGCTTGATTCTTGTTTGTCATGTCAAGCCTGTTGACTTTATCAAGTTGTATCAATTCTGTCAAAATCAGACTTGAACTAACTTGATATTTGCAGGCTTGATGCCAGTGCTGAAACAATGTGTGTTAAGTTTGTGAGTAATTCACAATCAACTTGCATCAAGCCTGCTGAAAACTTGCAACAGAGTTTTTATCATCAAGCCAGAGCAATTGATGCAAACCCATCCTGATATTGGCTTGATTACTGCAACGTACACAGCCAAAAACACTACAGACCTGTTGCAAGGGTGCAATTTTACCAGCTTGTGAGAACTTGTTCAACAAGTTTGTGAATTTCATCAAGCTGCAACTTACTACAACTTGTTGAAACAGCTTGTAGCACATAACAAGTTTTGGCAATCAACTTGCAACAAGTCTGTGGACAACTTCCAGCAGACTCGTCGTCAAAAAGCTGTCACAAGCCATGCAAACACATCCTCCTGATATTGGCTCGTTGTAACAAGTTTTTGCAAGATGTCAACAGACTTGTTGCAGCTTGCATTCTTTTGACTGTGCAAATCTGTAGATATCAATGATATGGCATAAAATATTTCTGACCAAGTCAGCATTTAATTTACCTCATAAATACATGGAATGACTAAACTTGAGAATATTGCAGGGACAAGACGTAAATACCAAATATGAGCAATAATTTCACTAAGATCTAAAAAAGACAAAATAGATTTAAAATCATGTGTATGCTTCATTCTAGGATAAAGATGTGGTAAAAAAATAATTAAAAAACATCATTACTTTGCATTACCTTGACCAATGTCAGTAAATGTAAAAGAGCCATCTAATCCACTCAAATATCCTACAAAATAAAGAGCAGTGCCACATACATTAGAAACACACAGAATATTCTGAAGAAATAAATTATATTATTATATACTGAATGTCAAAGTTCATTCATTCCTGTTTCTTATTGGTTAAGAACGTATCACGTGATAGTGGAGAAATTCTACTGTCTCCCTGGCAACGTAGCTAAGCGGTGGACATTACTTTTATTCACCGGTAAATAACAAATCCACAGAGCCTCACGGAGCCATGTCAGGTAAAAGGTAATCCTTTTTACACATGTTTGATTGATTTGTGGTACTTTTCTTCTCTTTTGACACTCAGTATATAATAAAATACTTATTGACTGAGATCTCGGGAAAGCAGTATGTTTTGTGGACCCTCGACTGTCGATGTTTCCCTCGGCTTCGCCTCGGGAAACATCGACAGTCTCTGGTCCACAAAACATACTGTTTCCCTCGGTCTCAGTCAATAAGTGTTAATTCTTGACTGTGAACTCAAAAAATTAACTTTTATGTAAAAAATAACCAGCTTCTACTTGAGGCTTTACACATCAAATCCTTAAGGAATTAACTCTGGACCCAGAGCCAGCACAGATTTCACACTTTTCTCTCAAGTTCCATCTAGACTTGTAATTATGTACCATTCTTGTTGGGTCTAATACATCACTTAGCATCTTGACAGTGTTGACTGTACTTATAGTCAATAAGATTCTTTTCTAATGCAATTTTCATACTTTAATTGTGTGCCTATAGACCTTATATAATTAGCTTAAATAATTTCATTCTGTCGGATGTTGACTTGGAAATAAAACCAAAATGTTACTGAAGTAATGTTTCAATTGTTTAATGTTTAACCAGAGTATTGAGTTTACAACATAGCCAAGTTTAAATTTAAGCCACTGTTTTACTTTTATATAATAAAGTTTGATAAACCTACTTAAGTACAATTTGATGGAATAAAATTTTGATGTACCTGTACATGCATAGGCCAGTTTTGCAAATGGAGGATGGACATCAAAGAAAAATGTTCCATTTAAAAAAAGGGCAGTAAAACGACCAAAGTGGACCTCGTCAAATCTACAAACAAGTTGAAAAGAATACAATAGAGGGAATTTCTTTATACTTTATAGCCACTGTACCCACAAGGGTCCTAAAGTGCTGTCAGTGACACATCTCCAACCAACTAAATCTCCAATGTTATGTCAAAAGATATACCAAGCATACCAAACAGGACCATAATAATATCTGGTGACCTAAATTGACACTAGACACCTTTTGATACCACAAGTGACCATATTAGGTGATATTTTAGAAACTTCTTAAAGTGTGTTTTAGAGCCCGAAAATGAATTTCGTAAGAAAGAATCCCTATCCAGTCATTTGTGCAAAGTGTTAAGTGATTTCAAGATACGATCATGCAAAGTTACCAAAACTAACCACAGACACGATGGGAAACCTCTGACAACAACCCACAGGACACATTTTGAAAACTTGCATTTTGAGTGGCCAAAAAGGTTTTTTGCATTTATAAGACATGTTTGGTCATTTTTGGAATGTTTCAAGTGATTTCCTGGCATCATCTTAAATTACCATAACTGGCTCCAGGTAACAACACCAAAGATGAAATTTTGCACTGAATGCAATGAGACCAACTTGCCTTTTAAGATGCAGGGTTCCATCTTATTGTCAGTGTAATTTAACATTTATAATAGTGCCAGCTTACTTACACAACATATTTAGGAACATCTAGATATCTCATTCTGGTGGCAAAGGCCAATCCTAAGAGCAGAACACGAAGTGCTTGTTCTTTAAAATCAAATGAGAAACTCGATGCATGCTTTTCAACTTCTTTCTCAACTTCATCATGTGCATTTGTCTCCTAAAAATTAATATTTACTGCAAATAAGTTATTGCTGACTGACGCTCAACTCAGTCCACTTACCAACTCAGCCTTTTCAACTAATCTAACTAAAGTGATTATACTAGCTAGGTAGCATGACTGCATTCTATCATTGCTAATTTTGAGAGAGATTTATTGAAAAGAAAACAATTTAGGAAACTTACGTAGTGTATTTTCATGAATTATAAAACCGGCTAGTCAAAAACGTGATAAAATTGGGACAAATTTTATTCATTTATTCATGTAGCAATTGCTCAAACCAAAGTGAGACAGGCATACCAGCATCAAAGGTAAATTTGTTTTGGAAGCCAGAGGGCAATATACAAGAACATGTGCACATTTAGAAATGTTATACATGATAACATAACTGATACATAAAAATTGTTCAAATTGGGCCAGGTTAGCTGGTGGGCTGAGTTGCTTTCTGCAGCATTAAAAACTTGAATGGAATCCTGGAGCAGAATTTACAGAAGCACATTTGCTATAAAATTATCATAAGCTCTGCTACAAGATTAGATAGGATATCTGCAACAACTTCAAACTATACAATATTATTAACAAGCTTTAGCCTATGGATATTAAATTTTATTATTTTTCATAGAAAATTGAAACTCTAAGTTTGTTGACAACAAGCTAGCCGAGTATGTACCTCCACACATGGTTGTGCCTTCGTTAATACTGTCAATGGCTAGAAATTTTGCACAGTTTAAAGTCAGCTTATAACTAAACTTTATCGGATTATCGGCTTTGCCACGTTAAACTTGCCAACAGTCAACAAAGACACAAAGCTGCTGCTTGACAAGCTCTCTGAAGCGATAGAGAATTTAACGTGCAATTACAGTTTGCAATAAACATACCTCAATATTTTGATCCTGTTCAGCTAGTTCTTCCCTGTTTTGACGATTCCTCATTTTAAAACAATAAATTTGGCACTCAAAAAGAAATTAAAAGACTTCGAAAATCAACTACATATTTTTATGCTACTTGGCTTTTCAAGGTCTGTTTGCTGACGAGTCCGCGAGTATAAGCCAGCGGAGCAAGCGAAACTTCATGTAATACAACATGGTTCAACCATAGAGATTATAAAAGATTATATAATAATACGTGTTCATTCTGCATTTTCATTGGTCGCGAGCTGTGTGTTATTAAAGTACACACGCACGAATGACGTCAACTGATGGCGTGATCTAATTTAGCTAATTTATTTCGCGTGTCTTCGCATGATTTTTGTCAACTTTATTATAATATAAAACAAATAGATTTCATTTTTTTGTGCGTCTGTACTGTAATAGATCACAGATGACGCCATAGCGTGTGAAGAACAAAAAGTCACGCACTCGACTGCGTCTCGTGCGTACTTTTTTTGTTCTTCACACGCTATGACGTCATCTGTGATCTATTACAGTACAGACGCCATTGATCTGAATAATACTGGATCACGCATACATATGCCTCAAGTGAAGCCAGCAGAAATGACGAATTTGGAGTACCAAGATGGCGGACAATCAGCATTTTCAATAGATAAATAAACTTCCTTATTTTAAGGAAATTTACGGAAATTGAAAACGCTGCTTAAAAAATTACTCTTACACCCGCAAAGAGCACTAGACCTGGAGTACCAAGATGGCGGCGATGACTTCAAAATTTTATTATGTATGCGTGATCCAGTATTAAGGCTGTTTTCCAGTTACGCGTTTTTCACACGTGCGTACACGCACGTAAAACTCTAAATCCATTTCAATATTACATTTGAAATGAACAATTGTTTACATTGAAAGAATTCAGCATTCCCTACGAGTTAGCATGTTTTAGTGATTCTATTTGTTAAATACAAACTACTTAGACGAGTTTAAACATTTACGTGCGTGTACGTACGTGTGAAAAACGGATAACTGGAAAGCAGCCTTTATTCAGATCAATGACAGACGCACGCAAAAATGAAATCTATTTGTTAAATAGAGGCGGCATCCTGATTAAAATTCAGTCAAGCTCACGGGACAAATTGAAGCTCGCTAATGGGGGCAAATTTAAGACCCGGATGTAACATCTTACATCCATTGGCTGTTGATCGACTGTTCACAACAACAGAATAACAGATTGAGAAAGCTGAGAAAAAACTTTTTCCGATTTTTTCGCACTAAGAGTTTTTTTAATAAAAACTAAGGCGAAAATGTTAAAGATTAGCGCGGGATTGCCTTGAAAGGTTTGAATTTTGTGTTTTGAATACTGGATAAAGTTGGGTATGTTTAATATTGAGTATTTGTGAGCGAAAATGCAATTTTTGTATTCGAAAAATCAGATGAACACACTAGAAAAGTCCTTAAAGTTTGAATACGTTGCAGTATTGTGGTTGTACACCTTGTTGCACCTCTAAAACAATTTTGATAACTGTTTGAAGGCAAATAAGTTCAATTTGTGTCCAGATGTGGGATAATTTAGCAGATATTTTTCAAAACCTCGCTGCGAAAAGCCGGTCAAAAACTGGTTGCTATGCGTTGCTAGGGAGAACCTGAGGTTGAAAAACTCTGATATTTACACAAATATCTGGCTGTCTGCACCTAAAATTACAAAAACTAGAAAGTTAAAAAGATGTTTTCCTAGTATAGTCAGTATCTGTGTGCATCATGGTCATAAAAACAAGCAAAAATTGACAAAAACAGTATGCTTCCATCGCTATACATCCGGGACCTAAATTTGCCCCCCATTAGATTTGTTCAATTTGTCCCGCAGTTTGTCCCGCGATGCTGACTCTATTCTTTTATAATCTCTATGGTTTAAACAGAGTCCGGTACCACTGCACGGCTCATTCATCCTTAATCACATAATGTGATGTAAATTATCGTTTTTAATAATTTTTTTCTTAATTTTAAGCCAACAACATTTCACTTCTCTCAATTAATCTCTTCACTAATATTTGAACCAATTAAACTAACTAATAATTCACACCAAAGCCGGTACCAACTGGACCACTCGCTCATGCGGGGTTAATTATTGTTTTAAACCAGTTTTTATTTCATTTTATTAGTTAAAGTACATCACTAGTTCATGATTTAGCATGTGATGTTAAGAATTGATTTTAACCAATTTCATTCTTTATTTTAATTCAAGAAATTTTCAGCTGTCTTCAGCGACATTTCAACCAACCTAACTCCAAATTCACATAAAGCCTGTACCACTGGACCACTCGTTCATGCTTGAACATGCAGAGTAAATTATTGTCTTAATTCTGAGCAAAATGTTTGCACAGTCTGTAATTTACGCCAACTAGATCACTTGTTCACGCTTGTGTAGTGGGAGGTAACGTTAATAATTTTATTACATTTTAAGCCAAAATATTTTCAACCATATATCTTTAGCAAGATTTGAACACACTGGAAAGCCCGTATACCACAAGAGCACTCTCGTTCATGCTTGGGAATGTGATATAAATAATTACCTTTAACCCGTTTGTTTCTTTATTTTAAGCCAAAATATTGGTAACTGCCTGCAGCAATATTTGAACCTGTTCAACTGGTAATTCATACAATGGCCTGTACCACTAGACCACTCGTTCATGCTTATGCAGAGGGAGCGTAAATTATTGACTTTAACCTTTTTTACATTATTTTAAGCCAAAATGTTTGCAATGCCATGGTCAGAGCAGTGAGATTTGAACGATTTGAAGATTTCTAGTGATAAAATCAATGTGGTGACTTACGAGTTAGTCTGGTACAAATCTCGCTGAAGTCTTTTTCCAAAAGTCAATAATATGACACATGCTCAAGCATAAGAAGAATGGCCCAGTTGTAAAGGATTAGAATCTCGCTGAAGACTTTAGCAAAAATTTTGGCTTAAAATAAAGGCAAAAACTTGGTTAAAGTCAATAATTTACAACACATGCTCAAGCATGAACAAGTGGTCCTGTGGTAAAAGCATTTGTGTTAATTACCAGGTTCAGATTTTGCTGAAGTCTTTTGCAAAAAATTGAACAAAAATGAAGAACAAAAAAGTCAGTAATCTGCTACACATGCTCACGCTTGAAGGTTTGGTCAAGAGGAGAAAGCAATGGTGCTCCGCCTAATGAAAAACAAACTGTTTTTAAATTAATTCCAAAAGCAACGGTGTCCGTAAATTGCCAGTTAGTAAAATCTCGCTGATGTCTTCTGCAGAATTTTTGGCTTAAAGAAACAAAAAATGGTTAAAGTCAATAATTAACATCCTGAACCCGCGCTTGAACAAGTGGTATGTGGTAAAAGCATTAGTGTGAATTACAACACATGCCTGAACATGGACGAGTGGTGTTGGGGTAAAAGCATTTTTATTTAATTACCAGGTTCCAAACTCGCTGAAGCCTTTTGCAAAAATTTTGGCTTAAAATTGGTTAAGCTACTCCAGTCCATTTCGTAAACGCTACTCCAAACAATAACTTTCGGTTTAAAATTCTTTGCATTCTTCAGGATATAATACTTGTCACGCATTTATTGAAATAAAAGTGTTTACAAAAAAGAAAAGACATGTTTGTTCGTGCTCTAAATCCTGCAAGAATCGCGCAGGGTGAAAACCCTATGGAGCCACCTTAAAGTGTTTAGTTGGTTGGATCGAATCATTGGTAGAATGTTCGTTAAGGCTGTTTTCTTAAGGCAAAATTCTGCCTGGTGGAAAGCAGCCTTTAAATGTATACCCAGGATTATGAAAAGTAGAAATACAATGGCACAAAATCATAGAATCACAAATGTTTTTGTGTGTTACTAGCGAGACTGGCAACGTTAGCTCGATTAGTATATTTTCGTTAGTTCAAATACTATGAGACGATTAGTAAACCACTATGACACATACAAAATATTATGGGAGCAAGGTCAAGAAATGCTCCAATTCTTGGATAAAAACATTGATCAAAATGCGTCCCCCACTGACTCACTATTCCAGCACTATGACCATGATATAGCTGTATCCTCAGGGGGTAATGCCTCTCCCATGGGGGACTTTGCCCGAGGCGTAGTGACTATCCAAAATGGCCGGTACTCTAAATATCCAAGGGGTAGTAGATTCCCGTCATTGTCATATATATAATACATTGTTTTGTAGGGGTGAGGGTGACCTTTGGGAGCACTCCATCCCCGTATCAACCTTTCGTACATATTTACCATGATTCGTTTCCCCACCAAACTCCCTGTCTCCCCAACCTTGTGCCCAGTCTGTCTCCCCTTTCATCCCATTGGCTCCCCAGCCCCCTTCCCTCTCCCCCTCTATCCAGTTGTTCGGAACTCATCGACTTGCTTGCGCACAGCGTCGGGTTTTCTCGTTGGAAGTCGGAAATTACCAATTGTCAAATTCAATTTTTTCTCCGCAAAGCGAGAACCAACTTGTGAAACTTTCAAGATACGAAGCAATCCTGCCAGTATTTCAAGGTAATATGCTTTATTTTCTATTAGTATTTGTCGAAGAGTATCTAGATGTATGATATAGATGAGTTTGGTGGGCAATCAGGCTGAATTTAGCGAAATATTTGAACATACAAATTTTGTATTTTGCCCGTGTGAAACCACAGCGGCCCAAACGCGCGCATTAAAATGTGTGTTTTGAAATGGAATTTACTCGCTTATTAGATTGTGTTTACTCCTTTTATTGTTATTTTGTTGTGATAATATTTTTAGACGTTTCGCAGTCGATGGTTGCGACGAATTGCTTGTGTAGTAAAGGGCTGTCGTCTCCCGCCCGTCGATCAATGAATGCTTCAATTTGAAAATGTATTCCCTTGAAATTGCTTTACCTTTATGCTCCAAAAAAGTCGTCATCATGCAGATCAGGTACCGTTCTTTTAAAATAGTGAGATACTTTGTCGAGACCATACCATGTTTTCGACAATTATTCAAGAGTGAAGATCGAAATCGCCTTTATGTTGAACCAGGAAGGACCGATTATAGGCTAGACCGATCACTGCTATCGCGACTACTTCACACGCACGCCTTCTTCAGCGTTAGAATTTACCGAGGGCAGGGCTTTTATAATCTGTTCCCCATCAAAGAATTATTGTCAATAATTTAATAAACTCTGCAAATTTGCCAGATATATTCCAAATGTCACAAAGTACATTTATATGATAGAAAACAGATTTTGTGATGAAATAACTTTGACATCACATCACTGCCCTCCTCCCTGTAAATGCTAATGGCAATGAAGGCTTGGTTGGGAAGCAGTAACCTTCCAAGTTTGACATAAAGGGATTTCGATTTTCATTGTTAAATAATTGTTGAAAATGTATGGCTATGGTATTTTTGAAGAAGCATCTGATCTACATGCTTCCATTTACAGAAGTATGTACAAAAGCAAATAAGTTTTTTTATACCAGTGGTGGATTCCGACGACCCATACCAAGTTAACTGATAGCACAGATTAGAAACTAATCAGAAGGGTCAGTCCAGTCAGAATCTTTAAAGTGTGTCTCAGTGCATATTGCATTGTGCGTGTTGGCTGAATTGTGTATGTATACAGCGTCAATTAACATTGTCTTTCCAAAAGCGTAAACTGTGGACTATGTGCACACAAGGTATGGCGAATTAATGCTTATTTAGACATATTATGACACTCATGGAATTACCTTTGTAGCAAGTAAATTTCCCGTCGTAATTAGTTTCCCATGTACCCAGATGCGGTTTCAAAACAATAATTTTGAGTTTAGAGGTGAAAATAAGCAATAACCTGTCATCCCTTGTCCGCTCAGCCGCTCATAATTAGCAGTTTATGCTTTTAGAAGGACAACCTTTACTGAAATAGCTGTATATTATACAACAGTATTCTAAAACACCCCCATACTTGATTATTCAACTAAGCATGTGTAAAATATGCTGCATACACAAACATGAATGATATTCCTATGGCTAAAAACATCATTTTAACTGGCATTACATGATATTTCAATCTAGACTATTACTTTTTTGTTTACTATGCATGAGCAGGGATTTTATCCCCTTAAAAAGCTTCAAACCTCAAAATCAAAGTCAGAGTGTCAGAGTTGTAATATGAACTGATGTCCACTGTGTAAGGACATAATATTTTGAAAATAATATTACTGTGCTACCTTGTATATTCCTCAAAGTACATTAAATGAGTTGCAATAGTTTTGCCCAAAGCACATGTGTTTTGATTGTTGATGTTTGTGTGTTTTTAGTGCTTGCATGTGCTTGCTGTACTCAAATTGACAGTTTAGTAACAAAATTACAGTTTACAAACAGTTACATAAATTATATCTTAAGGACATAACGAGATCAATTTCCTTAAACAAAATCAATTCCTTAAATATTTAAACTAACTGAAAAACACTTCATTGCTTTCCTTTTATATGCACTATTTATTAGCTAAAATTTTTGCGAGGCTGTTTTGATGTCCAGCATAATTTGTACCCTGCTGTAACATATTTATATGGTGTGTTGACTGCTAAACGCAATAAGTAGTTACATATAAATTACAATTCAAATAGTTTTACATTTTGTTGGTGGGTCTTACCATCCTAAATCATATAATTATTCCATAAAATACCGCTGAATGTAGTGTTGTTACTTTCTTGACATTTCAAGAAATTAAAAAAAGGTACAACAAATTATTCTACATGATGACCATATGTTCTGACATAATTCTAAAACAGGACTGAAATCCCTGAATGTCACTGTAGTCAAAGTGAAGTTTAGTATGGACTATGTGTGGACTTTCATTTGATGATAAATGATCATGAAATAAAAGTATTCATGTTTGCTAAATCATTTGCAATAGAAATTTCTTTGGTGATGGCTTGCTGTTTATTTCAGCTGAAACTAATTTTGAGGAAGGTCGCATAATTTTGAACAAATGGTTAGGGGTCAAACACACAGCCATTGTCAATTGTTGGAATGATTTATCTTATTATTGACAAAATTACTTTATGCTCATTGGTTAAGAGGTGTGAAATTATTTCATTAACTATACATCAGTAGAATTAATGATTTCAGAACAAACAAAAAGACAGAAAGGTCTTTCAACAAATTGACCAGCTCCAGAAGAATTGCGGCAAAAGCACTAGATGAAGTACTATGAAAAAAATTAGCAGAAAGAGAAAATTATCTTCCACATAAGCTGGATAAAGTGTTCATTAAAGTACTTCAAAATCTCTTCAAATGTTGTGCATTTGAGATGACATGTAAATTTGTCATGGTAATAATAAACAAATAGTACTCACCCCAGTGGCTTGTTGGCACAATTTCTATTATTAATTCTAAATTGTACCCACCAGTGCATGATTACCTATTATTACCAAACTATAGTTAATTTGGCAAGGAATATCAGCTATATTACTGATTACTGTAAGTCATATGTAAAATGCATTCGTTGTATTTCATTATCTTGCATGTAAAGTATTGCATGCCATGCCAAAGTTACATGCTGTATTAGTTTCTTCTAAAAAACTAACTTTTGCCAAAACTTTACACTAATTCAACCATTGAGCATTTGCTTCAAATAAATTGCATCTTAAGTTTTGACTTTTCAATCCAAGACCAATCCGAGTTACCTGTATTTATTTGGAATTTTGGCTTGGCTTTTTAATGTTGGGACTGCAAGTTTATGAAAGGCAACAAAGTGTTTTGTTTCCTTAAAAGTCATATAATTTGTCACACATTTCTTTGGATTATTAGTAACTGCTGTACATTTTGAACTTGCAACAAATCCTGGTCTACTATTGAGTAAATTCATTATATTAAAGAA
Source organism: Muricea muricata (assembly GCA_963855995.1). Lineage (NCBI taxonomy): Eukaryota > Metazoa > Cnidaria > Anthozoa > Malacalcyonacea > Plexauridae > Muricea > Muricea muricata. The sequence continues at coordinate 4,528,101 of OY979727.1, forward strand.
GTTATCTGAACCAAATTAAAGTTGACAGGGTTGGATAATATGTGTGTACAGTATGAGCTAGCTCTTGCAGCAAAGCTAAATAATATATATATGCCCCCAGCTATGAGACGAAATTAAGACATGTCTGGTTAAATCTTTATTTGCTTATCTTATATTTTGACATTTTTTGTAGATCTACAGTACAATATATTGAAAGTTCTGTCAATGCTTATCCAGAAAGTGAACACTGTCGATGAAAAGGCACAGAAGGTCTTAATATTTCCATGTTTTGTTTAAAAGTTGAGGTGCGTCGAATATTGTTTGAGTGATTTTTTGTCATTCTTGTGACAAATTGTTGCATTTATTTTGGTGTCACAAAAGCCATAAAGACTAATGGAACTGCCATGTCATGTGTGTGATGGGAGAATCATGAAGTTACGTTTTCCACAATAAGTGGCCATGTTTATGTTTTGAAAAAAAAAATACAGTTGGTTTATCTGCCATCAAAAATATGTCGAGAAAGACAATGTTGAATGTTAGTGTATTATTTTACATTATTATATTAGGACAGTATAATTTTGGAAATGGCAGTTTCATTCTCAACTAATTTGATCATTTTGTGTGACCACTTATGGAAAGTCAAATAATGATGAACCCTTTTTTTATAAAAATTAAAGTCCTGTTTTGTCAAAATTAATTGTGTTCCTCTTTGGCATAATAGTTTATAAAAAACATTCAAAAAGGCTTTGAAATGTTTAAAACATCAAATTCTGACTTGACAATCATTAATGATTGAAAATAACCACATTCACAGATCTATACATGTATGCTAGCTAGCACACTTATTTTTATGACTAAATGCATGATTATATTGGTTTATTTTTAAACCCAAGTTACTTTCGGTGATAACAAATTGGGTTTGTCATTATTCGACTTTGTAATATTTTATGTATTTAACATACTGTAAAGGAGGTTGAGGTGGTTTTGTCGGAAACAATCCAGTAGAGTTTCAATATGGCCATTAAATCCAATGCTGCAGAGTATATAGTCTAGTCGCAGTTTAAAGTCATAGTCTAGTCACGTCTAAATTATTAGTTTTATTAAATTGATAAAACTGGGGCATTTTAAAAACATATGTTTTGTTTCCTAGTTTACCATCTTAATCTTCTTTTGTTTAAGCCATCTTTTAACTTTCAGTGTTCATTTGAAAGTCTGGAAAGTTCATTTGAAAATCACAACACTTCGAGATGTTCTTGGAGCATAATCTAACTATTATTTGATGCAATTTCAGAACCATTGCAGTACGCAAACCTTGATACTTAAAATTGAAAATAATTTTTACCATTTCATACTGATTTGTCTTTGAAACAGACTTTGTGATTTTGTAGCACAGCTTTCCTACTTTAACATGAACTACTTGAGGTCAAAGTAAGCTAGCATATCATATTTACTTCATTGCAAAGTGAAACTTGTTTGGAATTGAGATGAACTGAAGCAGTTGCAGTTTACAGGAATTGCTAAGTAGTTGAAGTGGGAAAAATCACTTAACTAACATCACAAGGAAAACCGCAAATGGAAAACAAAATTATATGGGCCGTGTTTTGCATTGTAGCAAAGAAAAAGCTATATTTCAGATTTTACAGATTTCTGAACGTTAAAAATTTAGTTTTGGAGTGCAAAATCTTTCCTGTTAAAAAATAAATTTGATAGCACTTAATTTTTTAAATTACAAGATAATTTTTAACCTTCAAATTTTTTTCTGAACTTTTCATGTTTGGTTGTGTTGAGTTGTGTTTGCCAATTGAAATAACTTGTTGTTTTAATTGTCCATTCCATTTGCTTCAGTTCAAGTTTGCTTTTCAAATAGTTTCAGTTTGCAACTGGAATAATAATATCAGAAAACATGTTTACATGGCTTTTGAACATGATCTTTTCACCACCTAGTTGGGGAAGACAGGTTTATACTTCAAAGAGATTTGTTTTTAACCTGACAATGATACCTTTCAAAATTGACTAAATTCACGAATAAATTCCATCTTAAGTATTCCCTTTTCAATCAAAGACCTATATAAGTTATTTATTTTGACTGTTTGGTTTGGTTTCTTTAATATTCAAACTACGTGCAAGTTTATAAAAGAAAACGAAGTGTTTTGTTTAAAAGTCATTTTAATAATTTGTCCCACATTTCTTTTTAATATACATTCTTAACTGTGTACATTTTAACTCGTGGCAAATCCTGGTCCACTAATGAGTATCTTCATTATATTAAAGAAGATTTTCAAAGTTATCTCAACCAAATTATCAGAATTTGTGCCGAAAGCTTCTATTTTGATCAAATGAGAAATGAGATGTCTGTGACTTTCCTGGTACTTTTTTGCTAAAAAAGAAATGCATGACTGTTTTGTCTTGAAATGTCCAAGAGATGTGTTTCTGAAAAACGGTCGTGCTGCTCGTAACCAATTCCATGCACATTGTCAGGTTGGAGACACAATCAGAAAATATGGCTCCAATGATTGGTATTTTTTCATAAAAATAGTCGTTTTCTCGTGATTTTCCAAAGTTTGGAAGAGTTTTTTGGAGTTAAAAATATTTCCTAGTGAGATTCATTTGTCTTCGTTACATATCAAAAAACATCAAAAATATTTTGTGTAACTTGTAAAAAACACAGCTAAAATAAAATGATATATTTCTAAAATGCCTTTTATCTGTGAGGCAACATTGCTTTGTATGTGAAAAAAAAGTTAGTCAGCGCTCTGCTAAAAGTTGTGGGTTTTCTGCATTTACTCCGGTTTCTTTCCACAGAGAAAGCTGACAAGGTATTTTTAAATGATTATAAAAATATGACTAAAAATTGGAAACCTTTTTAATTAGACCTGTTAAGCCTACCGTCCTCTAAAATATGAATAAAAATTACCTTTCTGAATAAAACAATACATCGATTTAAAGTTTGTGAGCCATACATTTTTTTCTTGTACTTGTGGAACAACTCGTTTTTGTATGCTGGGCGATTCCTTTGCAAAGATCTCAAAATTTATCACTTCCAGTTGTTTCATAATTATAATATATCTTGAAGTATAAACATTAATCTTGAAAAGATCAAGTTTTTCAGAACTTGTGTTCATTCACTTGTGGTCGTTCACTTGTGTTGAGTGCAATGTTTATTGTCCTCTTTTTACCATGTTCTGTTTTCTTCTATTGTTATTTTAAATTACAAGTACAATGTGTGGTAGTTAGTTTCTTTTTATTGTTATTCAAATAGTAATCTTTTCAATAAATTATTTAAAAAATTTTCACGTGACTCCTTTTAATTAAAAATTCAATTCCCATGGGAATTGAGAAATTGAATAAAAAAAATCCCCCTACCCCGGCCAGCTCCCTAAGTGCTACTTCCACCTGAGTAGAAGTACTAATACATATAGTACAAGTACTTTTACTTATTTACGGTGGAAATAGCACTCGGAGAACTGGCTGGGGTAGCCGGCGAAGAGAAGACCAACCTTGCAAATGCTAATGCAATTGCTAAGTTGATCTTCTCTAGAGAGCAGCCGCGCATACCTAGCAAACCAAAACAACGAACGTTAGTGGCTTAAGTACCTAGCATGCAAATTTGATTCCCAATGCCAAAATGTCAAGTGCCCCCCGCTGATCCTACCAACTGCCTACCTGCCTCAGTTCTAAGCTGTCTTCCTCAGTCCTAAGCTCCTGCATTCCATTCGTTACCTTCACTTTCCCCACCATCGCGCAGTCACTCGCAGCTAATAAACCCACATGCACCACCACCACCCCGACTGCCACCCAATTTCGAAAATTGAAAGAGTTAAAATTTCGGTAAAGTATGCATTTTAAACGTGATTTTTTTTTATATTTTAGGTCGAACGTAAAAGGAAGAAAGTCGTATATAAAACAGGTGAAAATTGTTCTTAAATATACGGTATATTATATACCTAACAAATATAAACGTAATTAATATTTTTGGCGTTAACGATATAAACCAATGCGATTTAGTTGATGTTGAGACTTATTCTTAGCTTTTTTGTTAGCAATGATGGCCGATTTTAGTTTTTTAAGCATACTTTCAAAAATTTTAACTCCTTTAATGAGCCTAACCCCATGCAACTTAAACACGGCTCACACCCTCGCATTCCATACATTTAGCTAATAAATTACGTTATAAACAAAAAAACAAAATAAAAAGATAAATTACATTATCTCTAGCTACTTAAACCCACTTAAACTGAGAATTTGATGGAGTTTTAACACGTAAAACCTTAGCTGAAAGGCCATGGGCTTTTTGTTGTGTTAACTGGTCCGATGTAAACATGAACATGATACTTACCAAAGTCCTTGGCTGGTCAAATAAGCGTGAGAATTATGCAAAGATAAAAAGCTATTTAGAACGTGAAGCACAACTAAAGTCACTTTTTTATCAAGACATCTCTATGGCAATTTAAATCCTCAACTGTAATTTTAATGTCCGTATACTTATCTATATGGTCCAAATTTTAAAACGCTACCGCAATTCTCATACTTATTTAACCGAAACGCCTTCATTTGCATGGTACCTCGCAGCTGCTCTCAAACGACTTCCGTAATTTGCTATAGTGCGCACAAACAATGGCTTGATTGTTCCATTGCTCCTGCTGACCAAAACAAACCTGGAAGCATCAAGATACTTATCATATCATAAGAATCAAAGAGGATTCATTATAAAGACAAGTTTCACCATAAACAGACACATTACCACGAAAACAAAGCAGGCTGTATTCCCATGGGAATTAAAAATGCGCAGAAAATAATGAACCTTACTGATGTTCATGCACGTATGAATCAAATTAATTAAGAAACAAAGAAATAGTATACTCCCCTGTCAATTAGAAGTATGAAACACTTCTATGGGTAGAAATATGTCAAGACATTTTTCCTTGTTGCTTCACCCACATGAAAATGGAATTTCTTATTAATAAACGTACAACTATACTTAGAACGAGGGAATAATGTCACGAAACTGATAGTCAGGGAGGCAGAGGTCATTTTACCTACCTTCTCGAGGGACAAATCCATTTTGTTCTTAAATTGTCCGTTACATGCCTAATATAACAATTCTGAATGTTGTTTGGCCCAATTTATCTTGTGGGCTTCGATCAACTCGTTTTTCTTCAGTTTTATTATAAATGTATTATGTGGTCAAAAATAGCAAACTTTCAAGTTCATTCATTTGAAAAATGACTTGTATCATAAGAAAGCTTATAAAAAACAACATATAAGACATCATTACGGACACCCTGGTTTTTCAAGCTGTTTTCGAGTTATTGCTGCTTCAAAACGGGAAAATGTCCTAAAATGACGCTAATTTCCTGGGCACTAGTCTGAAAATAAGTTTTCGAACGCTCATAACTCAACAAAAATGTGGAAAATAAAAGTAACCATAATAATGTGTTATATGTAGTTTTTTATTACCTTTTTGATAACGTAAGTGGTTTTTCCTAGAAATAAGTCCGAAATTTCGCCTTTTTTGACAATAATATAGTTTTATAGAAAATTTAAGAAAAAACGTATTGGCTGGAGCCCACAAGAAAAATTGGGCCAAACAACATTCAGAATTGTTATATTAGGCATGTAACGGACAATTTAAGAGCAAAATGAAATTGTCCCTCGATATGGTAAGTAGACATGTATTTTTGTACCTCTGCCTCCCTGACTATGATTACGAAACTGATTTTTTGTTTTACAAATATCCAAGTCGAAAATTTAGAGGCCAAATTTCTAGGCGCTAAGGTTTCTTTGAATAATATTGTCAGCATTAACCAATATATTTTACCTCGAAAATTCACTGCTAAACTTCTAGTAGATTTTATGTAATTTCTCTCTTGAAAAGTATTTGATATGCATGTTACTTCAATTAAATTTTTCCACTAAATTGTTGCCTTTTCTTTTTCCTTAATGAAAAACTACGATTTTTCAACGAGAAACAATAAAACTTAGTTAAATCCTCTTTAATTATTCAATAATAAGTATCTTTTTTCTACCAACTTGTAAGTTACCACTACTTTCTATTACAATGTTGTGTCTTGTCATTCTTGTGGCTTGTTATTGTTTTGTGGATCTTGTCGTCCAGGATCGTTCATTCTGCTCTTTTCTTCTTGCATTTTTTCAAATCCCATCACCCTTGAAATGAAAGGATTAAATCATTAGGCAATGAATTATAATACAGCATTTGTGAAACCTGAACGGTGATTGGTTAAGAGCCGTGTTTACAGAACTCAATTTCGTGAAGGTTTAATAAAATTTCACAGTAATTCCGTTAAGTACGTACTCATGCAAACTTTTTTGGCATCAGTTCAATGATCCCCGAGCCAACGGCGCGAAGCGCCGTTCCGGGCGTTAGCCCGGGGCGAGGGTACTAATTCCGCACGGCTATTTACACCCGGGAAAAGGAAAGCATAGCGAAGTCTGAAGTTCATCAAATATCGCGGGCGCGTGGTTCAAGGGTGGCGGTGAGTGGCATTGATCTGAATAATACTGGATCACGCATACATAATAAAATTTTGAAGTCATCGCCGCCATCTTGGTACTCCAGGTCCAGTGTTCTTTGCGGGTGTAAGAGTAAGCTTTTAAGCAGCGTTTTCAATTTCCGTAAATTTCCTTAAAATAAGGAAGTTTATTTATCTATTGAAAATGCTGATTGTCCGCCATCTTGGTACTCCAAATTCGTCATTTCTGCTGGCTTCACTTGAGGCATATGTATGCGTGATCCAGTATTATTCAGATCAATGGTGAGTGGGAGTGGGTGGTCATCACTGATCTCAAAAATATGGCGGACTATATTGCACTACAATATTTCGTATTTTTGCAAAAAGATTTGGCAACTTTCACAACCAACGAAGGGTGGTCATTTCTGATCTCAGGAATATGGCGTATTATCAGGAGTAGCAAACACTTAAGGCATCCCAAAAGGCGAGAAATAAGACGAAAACGACTGCCACAAGACTCTTGAAGAGAGATTAATTCGGGGAAAATACAGAGATCAAGCGCGAACAATTGACTATGGCGTGAAACACAAGGCAAGTTTGTTGATAATGCATATTTATACTTGTGTTTTAATGCTTTATAAAGGCCAGCGTAGCCGTACTCATCCAGTCTATTCACTGTTTAAATTCCAGAGTAAGTTTATGTTTTGTAAATGCAAGACTGTCTTCTTATTACTAATGTAATTAATAGGTCGTATATTTTATACCAAATTTAAGCTTACATTAGGCGTAATAACATACTGATGACAAATGTTGTGCCATTTAAAAAAATTGTCAATAAAACAAGGATTAAAAACTGATATTTTGTCATTTTGAAAAAATATACAAAAAGAATAACAATTGCCGTGTTGCTATGACAACAACCTATGGAAGTACTTCATGTAATTCCGAAAATATAGTTGCATGCTCTTAGTTAGTTGCGAGGGGTTGCTGCATGCATGTATTTATGATTTAGAATTAAAGTTTCCAAACAGGGCGTTACCCAACAAAAAGGGCTTTGTGTCCATAAAGACATGCAATCCACTGATCTCTATGAAATATGTATAAATGCTTGAACTGCAGGTAAATGTCCCATGTTTGCGTGAATCACGAACAAGTTTCTAAACCGTAACATTATTTTAGATCTCAATACATCCTGGCTTGATCGTGATGGTACTTGATCGTCAATTTACTTAAACTTTCCAACATACCCTCCCCCCACCCACCTGAAGTTGCGCCTTTTCGTGTATAATTCGAAAGCTTGGATCCCCCCCCCCTCCCTCGAGGTTTACGATAATTATTTTGGAATTAAGTGAAAAAGGTGAAACGTTCTCTGACTAAAATATATTTATTTGTTTACGAGCTTTCGGCCACCAGTCTGTAGCCTTCAACGGGTATAATTACAATGATTATAAATTGCGAAAGTGTCAAATGAAGCTAAATATGACGTGTATACAAGTGCACTGTGAAATATGATAAGGTGATACTACGTTTTCTTTACTAGGATTGTATATTGTCGAGGAAGCGGTTTCGAGTTATTATCAGCATTCCTGTCTTTGGCTGTATGTCATGATTCTAGAGTTAGGCGACTACGGAAATTCCCTGTGTCAATGATTTTCGCGTTGTCAAAATCAATTACATGATCATTGTCCCATGTATGTTTCGCGATGTTTGAACCATTATTATGTTTCTTAACGTTTCTGATGTGTTCAGCTTTCCTTGTTTTCAGAGATCTGCCTGTTTCCCCTACGTAATTCCAAGCACAGTCTTTACACGGTATTTTATGAATGACGTTGTTTCTTTCTTCGGTTGGTGGTCTATATTTCACCGAGGGAAATTCTTGTTCTAGGGTTCTCAAAGGTTTATTGCAGACTTTTATATTATGTTTCTTCAGAGTTCTTGTTAGGGGGTCTGTGATACCTTTGATATATGGCAGAGTGGCATATCCAGCGTAGGGTTCAGAAGGTTCAATTAGTTCAAAGAATGATCTCACTAACTCTTTCTCGTGTAGCTTTCTCAGTTTGGGATTTTATTACTTTTGAAATAATAGTTTTCGGGTATCCATTCGATTCGAGGGCTGCGCTTACGTGTTGCAACTCTTTCAATTTGCCGTCTTCGGTGATAGGAAGGTTTAAGGACCTATTGATCAGAGTGTTGGCAGTGCTAATTTTGTGTTTCAAGTCGTGGTGTGAAGCATAGTCCAAGTAGCGGTCTGTATGGGTTGGCTTACGGTAAACGTGGATAGAAATAGAATTATTTCGTCTAGATATTAACATGTCAAGGAATGCGATTTGTTGATCTTTCTCATGTTCTATAGTAAACTTAATGTGTGGGTCAATTGAATTAAGTGTGTCATGGGAGCTAGTGATAGCGTTCTTATTTATAATGGCAAAACTGTCGTCAACAAAGCGTTTCCAAGTCTTAGGTGGCGTTGTAGCTGATTGAATCGCTTGTTCTTCAATTACTTCCATGCATAAGTTTGCGACAATGGCACTAACAGGACTGCCCATTGCACATCCATGAATTTGTTTGTATGTTATGTCGTTGTAAACGAAAAAACTGTTAGATAAAACAAATTGTAATAGTCGCAAGATATCGTCGATGTCTAGTTGAGTTCTGTCAGATAATGTATCGTCGTTTTCAAGTTTAGTTCTAATGTAAGTGCATGCTTTGTCAACTGGAATAGCTGTGAACAGAGAGACGACATCAAACGATACCATAGTTTCGTCTTCTGAAATGGTCATCTTAGATATTTCGTTCCTAAATTGCGTAGAGTTTGTCACTGAAAAACTATTGTGGTTTTGTAGAGGAGAAAGAATTCGCGAAAGAAATTTGGAAGTGTTGTATAAAGCAGAATCGATGGAGGTGACAAACACCACCGCAGAATCGATGGAGGTGACAAAACACCACAAAGTCAACCATCCCCTTAGACCTATTGTTACCTCCATCGATTCTGCCTTATACAACAATGGGGTACATTCACTTATTTCTGTTCTGTCCAACTAATTCCTTTTTAAATCAATTATTATTACGGTACCTTCCAAGGCATTTTAAGACATTGCTAGCACATCTTATGCAATCACTAAGATAACCAAAAATCAATGTCTGAGTGACCTGCCAGGCACTCTGTCCAGAGTCCTAGTAGGATTGCATTTTTTAGAATTTAATTTAGATTAAAGACTTTAATAGTACATATGTTAAACAAGATTCTTTTGCCATAATGCCACCAACAAATAGCTGTTTTATTTTGCAAGTAAAGAAAATTTTACTAAAAGTGTATACAATACATCAGTCTATTAAATCCATCAATTTATTAAATCTATTCTGTAGCACACTGCCTGAAGTCTCCACGATATAATTTGTTGGGAAAATGTTGGCTAGCCTTTTGATATATTGACCAGCTTTGAATTAGATATTTGATGTGTTGATAAGGTGTCAGCTTTGATATGCTCCTAGTTAGATTTTTGGCATGTTGACAAGATGTCGGTTAGGTTTTTGGCTTGTTGACAAGATGTCAGTTAGGCTTTTGGCTTGTTGAAAAGATGTTGGTTAGGCTTTTGGCTTGTTGACAAGATGCCGGTAAGGCTTTTGGCTTGTTGACAAGATGTCGGTAAGGCTTTTCACTTGTTGAAAAGATATCAGTTAGGCTTTTGGCTTGTTGAGAAGATGTCGGTTAGAGTTTGACCTGTACATGCCCACAAGTTGTCAGTTAGACTTTCGACATGCTGACAAAGTATTTACTTCCAGAAAGCTTCAGGTGTCAGTTAAAACATTGGTATATAGGCAGGGTGTCTGATAAAGTTTTGGCAAATTAAGAAAGTGCCAGTTGAAATTTTACTAAATTTAAGTTAAATTTTGTTCTTTTTTTTATTTTGCATTTTTGAGTTTTTTTCTTGCTATTTTAATAATTATAGCAACAATCTTTACAGTAATCGACTTAAAAGTATTTCTGTGATCTGTATTTTCTGTGATATCCAATTTGAAATCCTTTCTCTGAGTCAACTATTCAACGTGACGTTCTAACAAAACAAGTATTAAAATCGCTCATAAAAACAACAAAAATTAAAAATTAGACTAAGCTATTAAGTCTGAAGTCTCCACGATATAATTTGTTGGGAACTTTAGACTAACATATGTATTTCTGGAATTGGAATGTAAAATGTCTCTTACCTTTTATTTGCCGTTTTAAAACATTTCTGGAGCAATTTTTTGATAAAGAACCTTCCTGTCCCTTTTTGTTGACTATTACATGTTAAAAATTGTGTTTTGTATGTAGATATTTCAGTAGAATTTGCGTTTGATTCTTGTGTAGAAATTTCTAAATTTCCTTAAAAGTAGGAATACAACATAAAATGACGGAAGCACGCTCTCATCGCTCCTCGGTAAAGTTTCGCGGTGGAATTTGTCGTTTTAAAACATTTTACATGAGAATTTTTGCACGTAAAACCTTCTTGCGGTTTAGATGTTCTAGCATACATGTTAAAATGCGTGTTTTGTTGACATATTCCGCTGGAAATTGAGTTTAAACGACGTGTTTAGGTCGGCTCACGCGGCTTGTGCCCAGCGGTATCACCCATTAGCGGCGGCACCGACTCCTGACCAGTGAACTATATACATGGAAGGCCGACTATGGACTCCAGCCACTGAGCTCTACTAATATATCTGGAGATCGGGCTCTAATACCTCGCCAGTCAAAAAAGTGTCCCCAAAAACATGGCGGCTTTTGGCCAAAAATACGTCATTTTTACGTCACAAATTTATGGTATAGACCACTGACCAGCTATGAATGTGGAAAAAGGGGTTAAAAATAAAATATTTTCACCCCCCTGGCGTTTTTTATACAATATTTTGCATGATTTGAGAAAAAACAAAATGCCCAATTCTTGCTCCGTCTTTTGCTGTTGGAAGACTGGAAAAGGAAAATATTTATCTCTTCATCGGTAAGTATAAATGCTGAATAGTTTTGACAGCTATTTGTATAATGTAAAAAGTAATCACGCATTCACGACTTTTTTTAATCGCTTGACAGTTGACGACTTGACATCAAAGTTTCTACGCATGCAATATCCATTTGTACTTTCCAGATTCTGTGAAAAATCCAGAGTTGTACACTGTGTGAGTAAAAAATGGAAACAAAGGTGGACCAGCCAAATTTGTTCCGGTGAAAGATAGCCGTATGTGTTCAGAGCACTGACATGTTTGAATAAGATGGCCCTGGTGGAAAAGCAGTATTGAAGCCATATGCTGTACACACAATCTTTAAGTGGCTTGCTGAGGTTGGTGCTGTACCTTGTTCTCGTGTCCTATTACATTTACTATATCCAATAAAATGCCAATGAATGGCATATAAACATTGAGAATTCCATAGGTCACATATGACCCACTAGATTAGATAATACACACATGATATTTCCATCGGTTATTTCACTATATAAAAACAATATTTACAAACAGGACATCAAGGTTACACGTGAAGGTTGTTTGTCAGGAAGGTCACTTTGTTAGACATATTAAAAATATCAGTTTGCAACCCCAAATCCTGTTCATGGCCCATTATCGATTGGGGTCAAATATAACCCAAAATTTGTAGTTTTTCAATCATGTTTTCAAAAGTGTCTGTACTGAAACTAACTACCTAGGGTTAATACAGCAGATAAAGGAACAACTTAAAACAATTCTGACGACTAATTGAAAGGGACAATTCCATTTTGCCTTTTATTTGTGCATTTCCGATTTTATTAAATATACCTAAAAATTTGTTATGCTGTCAAGAATGTGATATTTCAGGTTACAGTAATTAGTACAGAAACAAAACATGCATTATCAGAAAATTCATTAATAACTATTTCATGTTAGACAATTAAACAGCAATCTTGATTTTTTAAGTTCTTGTTGAATTAAGAGCCTTTGAAAGTTATGTATATCTAGGTTAGTCCACAGAAATTTTGCAAGATTTTATTCTTTTTGTATGTTTCGGATTTGTGTTTATAGTTGGTAGAACTGTTTTATGTACCAATGTTTTAAAATTGCCTGAAAGATTAATTTAGCACTGTTGAATACTGAGTAGGTTGGTCAATTTTAAAATAATCTACAGTAATTATAATAAACAATTATTGTCACTGTCCAGCTGAAACAAATAAATATCTATTGTTTAGGTAGAAAAACAAAAGGTGCCTAGCGGTTTGAAGGAAACAGTTCTTGTGATTGAGGAATTTGAAGCTGCATCCACAGAACCAGGTTGTGTTGAAGTTGTTACTGCATGATGGCAATGACAACTTAGGAATGAAGGTTTTCAATATTGTAAGTAGCCAGCCAGGAAAAAAAAGCAAACAACCTGATGAGTGTCAAAGTAAAGTGAGTGGTAATGAGGCAAATGACTAAGACCATTCTTACTTTATAAGAGCTCCTTGTAGATTAAGAAGAAAAGTTTGTGATCTTATGGACCAGGTTGAAAGTTTGAAGAAGAAATTGAATATATCTCAGAAAAAAAAAACATGTAGGTTAAATAAAAAGGTAAGCTCCTTGATGACAGTGTAAGTTAAAAAAAAACCTTGTCAGTAGTGATTGTGCTAATATTCTGGAAAAAACTTTTTATGGAGTTACTAGAGGGTGCTAAAGGGGGGGGGGGGGTCGGATCACGTTTCATGAGAGGAAAAACAGCCATTTCACATTTCACAGGTAAAAAATTAGTAATTTCACGAAATTTAATGAACTCGTATTTAACTGTGTAAATTTAACCCCTTTCTTAACCTGTCAGCCTATTTTCATGCTGTAGAAAGTAAAAAGCACCATTGAAAGCTCAAATTCGGATTAATTTTTGTAAAAGCAGCCAATATATGTAGAAAAGAATGAAGAAAATAAATGCATTTAGTAAAATTGTTGTAACCAATGCATTGTACTTTGTTCTTTAGCACTTATCCCTACTCGTCCAGCTGCCAATCACGGCTCAGTATTGCGGAGTTTGTTGACTATGGCATTGATGACGACGATGACTCGTTGCCAGAAGCTTCAGACGCACTAATGTTTATGGTAGTCTCCTTAAATTCCAACTGGAAAGTACCATGTGGATATTTTCTGGTGAATGTTCTCACAGGGGACGAGAAAGCAAACCTGAACATTGTAAAATTGAACATTGAATTGTAAATTTTTTAGGCTATTACCAGTATTTATTAATTTCATATTAATAGCAAGTCTATTTTCTATTAACAATGTCTATTTCTATTAAGTCAATTTTTAATTAAGTCTTCATCTATTAACAGCAACTGAATTTTCACTTTACTCTACATTTTAATTGGATAATTACAGTTTGACAGTTTCTGGCTGTCCTGAATTTTTGGGCATCTAGAGGCCTGAATCTATAAAAGTGAAGTATATATTCAATTATTAGAGGCAGATCAATTCTCAGCTGATAGGAGAGGTGCAGATGTTCCTAAGGGGAGGGGTATTAGTACACACCCCTACCAACCCCCATCCACCCCCTTCTCCCCTCCCCTAAAACTGCCCAGTGTCAATTATCATGTTTTTTTTCACTAAACAGGAATGAAATGTTGGTGCTGCATAATTCAAATCTTATAAATTTATATATGTATATAATAATTATATATGTTAATACTGGTATTGTTTTGATTAATAAAATCATTGTTCATTAATATAGTTGTTTTTTATTGCATACCAAGTATTATACGTATACATACATATGACAACAATTGTTATGACCCTTTAAGTGTTAATAGCATGACACTGCTCTGGATAGCCCAAATATATATTGTTCAGGTAAGGACACTATCTTGCTGAAATGGTCTAGGTATGCAATTTGTAACTCAGGCAAATGTTCCTTGGGATCCCAATCCATTGAGAACACACTAATTTAAATTTATACGTGTAGATTGAGAGAGTACTTTGATTTATGTTGATGAAAATATAAAAAAAATTCTTACCTTCCTGGCCTTGTCCTTGTCATATTGACTGCCATGTGGGCTAACATTTATCTGGTGCAATGTGCATTAGCAATGTTCAGTACAATTCCCCTGAAAAGTGAAAAGCATTCACTATGACATGTACAAAATTTATTACCACTCATATTAAACTAAACAGAAATTTAAGAAAAAAGTGGTAAAAACGAATTTGTGAAACAGTTTTATTGAATTAAGATGTACATTTTTTTGTACGTTAAACTTGATGCAAGTTTGTGTTTACAATTTACAATTGTTGAGCAAAACCAAACAAAGGTTCTTTCAGCCCAAGACAACTGAAATGCTGTTTTAAATAAGGCATGGACATATGTATAAATTTTGTTGTAATGATATGATGGTATCATCGCATTTGAGTACTAAATAGTAAAGAATTCATGGGTCACTGGGTCAGGTTTTATGTTGTTCAAGTTTACTGGCCATGTAAAATATAAAACTTTACCTAAGTCCTTTCATATCTTTCGTCCTGTTTCCCGCTGTTGACTGCAGAGGCTATCATATTCGCAGGCGGTTTAAAGTTCTTGACCATAAATCCACAATAATTTCAAACGACGATACGATTTTTTTAATACACGATGTAGATTATAGAAATAAAACAACATTTTCAATCGCTAAACCAGGGGGGGAATTTTGTGTCGCCCGCAAGTGAATGAGCCCTGGTCAGTGGTAAACCGCATTAACGGCGTACCCCAGCTGTACCCCAGTGACGTCAAATCCGCCATGTTTTTGGGGACACTTTGAAGTCGAGAGCCCGATCTCCAGATATATTAGTAGAGCTCAGTGACTCCAGCGCAAAAAGTGAGGCCAAACATGGCGGAAATTGAAGGCATTCTGAGGCTCCACTTCAGTCCTTTTCCGCGCGCGGTCACGCGCCAGCTGAAAGCGCGAAATATAAATGATGATGGGGGCCCCTAACTAAAATCATAGGTAAAATAGACATACATTTAAAGCTGGTGCAAAATGTAAAAAAAAAAGAAAACGAAAATGTAGAAACAGCATAACTGCATAAGGATGCCGCGTTATTGTTGTGTCCCTAGCTGTAAAAGCAATGAAAGAATGGTGGAAAATAGGCCTGTATTTTTTCACAGGTGAACAATAAGTTTTTTATTTTTATCAAAAAAGAAAAAAAATATTGTGGATTGCGTGATCAATACTTCATGAAAATGCAAAGTGTTTTCGTGCTCGTATCGTAAATTCATAATTCATATAAACGAATTGTTTCCGTCCACATGTATTTGTTTTTGTTTTGTTTTGACCTTTTAAATTTTAATTAATTCAACAAAAAGCCCGCGGTTTTTACGCGGTTGAAGAAAGGAAAATGGCAGCTGTTGTTGTCGTCGCAAATAAAAAAAAACATTCACCAAGTTTCATTTTTAACAAAACACAATTGTTTGTCGATTTATTCGTACATCTTTTTGTTGATATGTAGTTCTTCTAGCTAACCATTTTTATTAATATAGTCACTTTATTTCAGGAAATAAATAGCCATGCAAATTGAAATGTTTTAATATAGATCAACCTCTTGCACAAATTGCACCTAACCCTTGGCAAAATTTGCATATGATGAAAACACCTGGAGTTTATTATTTTACATTCTGAACCATGGCTCATTTCAAGCTAGCTGTAAAAGCAATGAACGAATTGCTTGTACATGTTAAAGCCAATTGCGAGTGGTTTTTACACGCACAAAATTGCGATCATACGCAATATACATGTTAAGGCCAATTCCAAGAGGTTTTTACACACACAAAATTGCTATGAATGACATATATTTATCAATTATTATAATATAATAAGCTAGTCTAAAACTGATAGTTAAAAAGCATTTCTTATGAGAAGCATATACAACATATATGACAAAATAGCAATGCCACAATGTGTGCAAAACTTTAAGGTGAAAAATCAAAACAATTGCAATTTGTTGTTAGATTTCCAATGAAAAATACAGAACTACTTGCACAGTGGGAGAAGGCAGTGAACAAAAATCATTGGAAAGCCAAAAGCTTTAATTCAATTTGCAGTAACCATTTTGCAGTTTCTGACTATCGAACAACAAAAATTGGATCACTTCTGCTCAAAAAAGATGCTGTGCCAACCAAAGCCCTCACTGATCCTAGCACATCTGACCTGGTGGGAATAGACAAAAATTCTCTGAAACGATGCTGCTTAGAAATAGACCATCCTTTGACCCAAACAGTTATGCACGACCATTCCTATGCCATGCATGACCATTCCTATGCCAAGCATCAACAGTCTTTGCAAGTCCCAGAATGGGAAGTCCAACAGTCTTTGCCAGTTTCAGGTCCACAAGTCCAACAGTCTTTGCCAGTCCAAGGTCCACAAGTCCTACAGTCTTTGCCAGTCCCAGGTCCACAAGTCCTACAGTCTTTGCCAGTCCCAGGTCCACAAGTCCCACAGTCTTTGCCAGTCCCAGGTCCACAAGTCCCACAGTCTTTGCCAGTCCCACAACTAGTGCATTTATTTGAACCTAAAAAAGAAAATAACAACACACCTGGTCAAGACAAAAATGATCCACAGATGAAGCGCAAGATTAAAACCTTACAACAAAAGCTGAGAAGAAGAGAAATGAAAGCGACAAATATGAAGCAGCTAATAAACACACTTAAAAAAAAATTACTAATCAAACAAGATGAGGCTGAGCTACTACACCACAATTTCAATGGACTGAAGCTTTCCTTATTTGACAATGTCATGAAGAATAACAAGCCTCAAGCATGTGGCAGGAGATACAACGAGCAGATCAAAGAGTTTGCTGTTACCATCCACTTTTACTCACCCAAAGCATACAATTTCCTTAGGACCATCATACCACTACCTGCTCCCTCGATGATAAAAAGCTGGGCAAGTGAAGTGAAATGCAATCCAGGATTCATTGCGGAAGCATTTGAAATACTAAAACACGAAGTAGAAGACCACCCAGAAAAGAAGGACTGTTGTCTGGTGTTTGACGCGATGGCAATCAGAAAACAAACACTTTGGGATCAAAGAAAAGATTCATACGTGGGTTTTGTTGATTATGGTGACACTCTGACTGAATTCAATGTACCTAACATCCTAGCATCCGAAGCCTTGGTATTTGCCCTGGTTGGGCTACGAAGCCATTGGAAATGTCCTATCGCATATTTTCTGATTGATAAGATTTCCGCAACCATTCAAGCCCAACTCCTGCTCAAAGCATTAGTAAAGACAGCAGAGATTGGCCTCAAAGTATGGTGTCTTACCTCAGATGGCACTTCGTCTAACATAGCTACCTTCAAGCTTCTGGGATGCATATTTGGATTAACATATGAATCCATCATAACCAAGTTTAAACATCCAACACTTAGTTATGATGTTTTTGTTATGTTGGATCCATGCCATATGCTAAAACTAGCAAGAAATACACTGGCAAGCCTTGGATCGATCTCTATGAAGAAGGAAGGAATTCACTGGAAGTTTGTTCACAATCTAAACGAAGTTCAACAAAACCATGGAATGAAGCTCGCCAACAAGCTGTCCACAAGTCACATCAAGTACGAAACACACAAGATGAAAGTCGACCTTGCTGCGCAGACACTCAGCTCTTCCGTTGCTGATGCCATAGATTTCATGAATATAGTGGAAAAGGATGAAAAATTTCAAGACAGCGAAGCCACAGTCACCTTCATCCGCATGGTTGACAAGGTATTCGATATCCTCAATTCAAGAAATCCATTGGGCAAAGGAAGTAAGCAGCCATTGAAGTTGGTAAACAAGGAACAATGGGAAGCAGAACTGATAATGATTGCAAACTATCTACTTTCGCTAAAGTCAAGAGATGGCCAATTGCTTATCACCCACAAGAGGAAAACGTTCATTTTGGGCTTCGTTGCATGTATCAAATCCACCATTGAAATGGCCACAACAATGTTGACACAAGCTATCAACCCTTTCAAGTATCTCCTGACTTACAAATTTTCACAGGATCACATTGAGATTCTTTTCTCATGCATCCGTGCCAGGGGTGGTTGGAACAATAATCCTAATTCCCTTCAACTAATGTACACACTCCGAAGAATGCTGCTCAGAAATTCAATCAGTGCATCAAAGAATGCCAATTGCCAGATCCTAGATCAGCACTCGGTTGTGCCAATTTTACACACAAGAAAGCATGCATCTCCCTTAAAAGATAAAATTGATCCAGCCGTGGTTGACGATGAAGATACCATTGATTTAAGTAACATGGAGTACCTACAAGAAGCACAACACTCCCAGTTTACTATGTACGTGCTACACTACATCTCTGGATACATTGCATCCAAGCTGGCCAAGAAAATATCCTGTTTCCAATGTATTAAGGAAATCACCACTTTGCCAAATCAGAGCCAAGAGAGATCTGACCATGACTACTGTGGTACAACAAGTGCAGATGACATGTACGACAAAGCAGCAGCGTTCACCAATTTTGTTAATAGAGGTGGTCTGCATGTCCCATCAGAATTCACAGTGAAAATTGTATCATATGCAGATATGGTTTTCAGATGCAATGTCTCAAAGAGCACCTACAACATGCCCAACCAGAAAAAGCTAAAAGAAAAAATGGTTAAAGAAGTTAGCCACCACTTTGCTGACAAAGTTCCCATGGGAAATGAAGAAAGTCACGATAGCTGCATCAATGAGACACTATTTGACAATCACAGGCTCTACATAGTGAAATGTATTGCCGATCAATTTCTAAAATTAAGATTGTTTACGTATGCCAAAACGTACAACGAAAGAGTAGTGAGAGAAGGACTTCCAAGTCGGAGGCATCAACTAAATAAACTCACTTTGTTTAGAAACCAATAATTTTGGTTATTGAAACCCAGACTGCAGAGTATATGTCAACAGTGCCCCAAGATTTTTTATAGAGAAAAAATTATCGCACCTGCCTTCCTTTTCCCAGATTTAATCTGCCCCCAAAGCTCTAATTTTCATTCCTTTAACACATATTTTGTTGCTTTTGCCCCTCAACTCACTCATGATCCACACTTGGCAACTGTTTTGCACACCTGCACCTAAGATTTGTGCCTTTTCCACACCCGAGATGGTGAGATCTTGTTGTAAACTGCCATACTCTGCAATCTGGATTGAAACACATAATATTTTGTATGTTTAAATCAGTTAGTAAAATTTATTAAGTTGGCTAGTTTATTAAGTTGGCATTTATTATAAAGTTGGCATGGGAAATTTAATATCCCAAGACGTTTTTCAATAATCGGACACCACGAACAGTCAAACTTGTTGACATGTTTAACATATTTACAACTAATATTAAAGTTCCTTGTACATAAATAAGTACTAATATATAAGTACCTTGTTTCCATATAATATAATATAAAATTACATAATTTATGTACATATATTGTACTTGCCTGATTAAAAATTGGCAGAATCCACCTCTTTCTTGCTTTTAAATTGAAATGAAGACGAACCCTTCAATTGTAGAAACTTTTTTTGCGATAAGGAAAGCTAGTATCATCGTTATTGTATTAAAGGAATAAATATCAAAGTAGAAACCTCGAAGCTTCGCTCCTCGCCGTGATTTTGTTGACCGCGCGCGGAAAAGGACTGAAGTGGAGCCTCAGAATGCTTTCAATTTCCGCCATGTTTGGCTTCACTTTTTGATTACGTCAATGACTGAAGTCGGCCTTCCATGTGTATAGTTCACTGCTCCTGACACCGAAAAAAAAAAAACAGAAACCGGGCGAATTTAAAACTCCGCCTCGCCTACGGCAGGCGGAGTAAAAAGGCAATTTAATTTTAATTTTGTGAATTTCGATTACAAAACATGCCTTGGACTGTCGACCAATTGATTTCGTCAGGCGATTACAGACTTGTGAGAGGAGGGGGGTAGCCTAATTACTAAAATGTAGTGAAAAAAGGACTTTCCATCTAATGGTGGGAGCAGGTTGGCGGGAACACTGGAAAATAAAGGTCCTGTCACAATGCAATTTTTCTTGCAACTTGAAATGCAATTCTACTATTAGGAGATGTAAAATTGGCAAATGCAAGTTTCCATCACAGTTTGCTGGGGTTTTTTAACGTACCAAACATTTATCACAAATTTACTTAAGAGTAGATTTTCCCTGTAGCAAAAAAGATGGCAAATGTCGATTTTACCAGAGTGCATGGCAGTCTGAAATTGTTTAAAAAGGCAAATTAACGTCTTTTGAAGAACAGACAGAAGACAATAGGTTATTTTCACACTTGTGTTAAAATTTCAATCCAGTAGCTTTGTTTCTTGTCATCTTTTCCCACGTATTCTTTCTTGATACCTGCAATGCATTCTGGTAAAATCGACATGTCGCCATCTTTTTTGCTACGGTGAATGCAAGGAAAAGTGCACCGTGTGACAGGGCCTTAAGGGTAAGAGGTGGATAGAGAAGGAGACGGAGCAGTTACAAGTGCAAGAAAAATTGCACCGTGTGACAGGGCCTTGAGGGTGGGAGGTGGATAGGAGGAGACGGAGCAGGATGTGGGAGTCGTGCAAGGTCGGGATGTTAAAAAAGAACAAGGAATGTTATGTTTTTAATGCCTTTTAGACTTTTCTTGAGGCAATTAAAATTCAAACTGTCAAATCCAAACACTGTACAGAATGGCCGACTTTACGTGGTCTTTAGTTTTTACACAACCACTTGCATTGTTATCTTTTGCAGTTTGTTTACCATTTCAGTTATCTATCTTCAATAGAATTCTTTGAAATTTGTTTGTAGATCGACAAAATGCTTAACCTCCTCTCAACAACTGGAAGATTATGAAAAATGAAATTGTTAAAGGTATTGGAATATTGCATGTACAATATTGAATATGGGACAATTTGGGACGGTATAATTTTGGACATGACGGTTTCATTCTCACCTAATTTGACGATTATTTTGTGGGTACACATACCGTGGAATCTCATGTGCTCCAGAA
Organism: Muricea muricata; assembly: GCA_963855995.1. Lineage (NCBI taxonomy): Eukaryota > Metazoa > Cnidaria > Anthozoa > Malacalcyonacea > Plexauridae > Muricea > Muricea muricata. The sequence goes on from OY979727.1 coordinate 4,549,492, forward strand.
GCATTTTAATCTTAGAAAAAGTCAAATAATGATGAACTGTGTTTTAAAAGAAAGTTAGAATCTTATTTGGTTCAAATCAATTGAATTATGGCCCAAGAGTTCATGAAAACACATACAAAAGGCTTTCTTAAAAAACTGAAATATCAAATCTAGCAATTTTATATGTTATGCCTCTAAACAACACAATTCTGTTTCTAAAAATTGGTACCCTACTAGACCTATATGCATGATTATACTAATTTGGACATATTTATTTTTACCCATTAAAATATAAATTTGTGTTTAATCATTCGTGTTTGTCATTATTTGACTTTGTAATGTTGGTTAAACATAAGGAGATTGAGGTGACTTTGCCAGAAACAAAAACATCCATTATTATACTAAAATTTCAATATATGTAGCAATTAAAACTAACCACAGGAAATATATTTCTACTTTTTAATTGAAATGTTTCTGTTATATGCACTATATCATATTTTTGATAAAAAATTACAACACCTACGTTATTTCCTGGTTTACTATCTCAATCATCTTTTGTTTAAGCTGGCTTTGAGTGTTCATTTGAAAGTTTGGAAAGTTCATTTGAAAATCACAATAGTTCTCAATGTTATATTGGACCCTTTAAAGTTAAAAAAATACTTTGTAATATTTTATACTACTGGTAATTTATCTTAGATACAGACTTTGTGATTTTGTACTAGAATGTTGACTTTCAAACTTTAAGATGAACTACTTATTAAGGACAAAATAAGCTAGCATATTGTCTTTTGTTTACAAAGTGGAACTTGTTTGGAATTGAGATGAACTGATGCAGTTGTTCTTTAACTTTATCAATTAATTACATATCTTAAATGAAAAAGAAAACCACAACTTGCCAAATAAATTCTGTGGGCTCTTTTTATTAGCAAAGAAAAGATGTGGCGGATGTAAGAATTTAAGAGTAAAAAAGTTTCCTTGGACTAAAAAAATTGACAGTATGCCAGATTTTCTAGATAAACAAGCAGTACAGATGTTGGCCAATAATAAGTATAAGTAACTACAATTTTTAATTTTAAAAGTTTTCTATTGATGCCTGGATACAGTAAATACTTTACCAGAGTTCTTCGTATTACATCGACTTGAAAAAGTTTTAAGTCACATGAAGCTTTTAGTTGATACTATGCAATTTCAAATTTTACAGACTTCTTAATTAACATGCCAAATTTACCTTGTTGAACATAAGGTCTTTCCTGAGAAAAAGTAAAACTGTCTGGCATTATATGGAGTAGAATAATTTAAATTAGTTTGAGACTTTGATTTGATAACAATTTTGATTTGTGCTATTTACAATACAAGTGACCGGGTTGTATCGGATATAGAAACCCAAGCTGAAGGCGAGATATCTGACATACACAGATGCGAATGTTGTAAATGGCTTGTGAAACTCGTCAATTTTATACATCAGATCTATAGCAAAGTGATTTTGAAAATACCGATTCTGTAAGATGAGAAAATGATTTCTTTTGTGTTTCCTGTATGATTTATTACTTTATAAGTTTCTTAATTAAAATTACAACATATTGCCTACTGGAACTTTTTATATTGTTTGGTTGTGGTGAATTTGTATTTTGGCAATTGAAATATTTCTGAATTTGTATGTGCATTTCCTTTGCTTCAGTTCAAGTTTACATTTCAAATATTCCACTTTGTAATACTTGCGTGGTAATAATAATATAAGAAAACAGGTTTACATGGCTCTTGAATATAGTCTTTTCAACAAGTAAGTAAAGATGAATTTATACTTCAAAGAGATATGTTCCTAACCTGACAATGGTACCTTCCAAAAAGACTAAATTTAAATTGATTCTTCGAATAAATTTTTTACTTTTCAATCCAAGATCAATCTAAGTTATGTATTTCTACTTTTATTTTGGTCTCTTTAACACTGAAACTATCAATTGTATATAAAGCAACTTCACTATCGAGTGACTTCATTAGTTGCTGGGCAAAGCCAAAGCATTGATTTTTCGGCTGTTTTCAATGAAAAATAGAATTTTGCCCAAAGTTATCTCAAATAAATTATCACAATTTGAACAAAAAGCTTCTGTTCTTGTGCCCACCAGAAAAATGAGATGTCTGAGACTTTCTTTGTATTTTTTTGCGAAAAATAGATCGCATGCACTGTTATGCAAAGAAAAGTGTAAGAGATTGGTTTCTGAAAAATGTCGTGCTACACACAATATTCTAAAAATGCTTGGTTTTTATTCTATGTATTTTTGAATTTTTTGTTAAAAAAAAATAAAGGTAGCAATGTTTAGTGCATTTCACATTGTCAGGTTAGAAACGCAATAAGAAAAATGTGGCTCCGAACATTACAGCTTGGTCAATTTGGAATTTATAAAAAAATCGTTTCTTCGTTGTTTTTCGACGTTTTGAAGGGTTGTTTCGAGTACAAAAAAGTATTTTTAGGAAGAATTATGTGCCCACGTTACATGTCTCAAAGCCATCAAAATTCGTTGGTAATTCGTGCATGTATTTTTTCTGACTTATAAAAGCACAATTGATTAAAAATAATATTTTTCTTTTGACAAAAATACCTTTCTTCTGTGAGGCTGGCTGTATTTGAAAAAGCGTTGGTCAACGCTCCGCCAAAACTCGTGGGTTTTCTCCGGGTACTCCGGTTCTTCCCACTGGGAGAGTTGACAGGGTAGTTACATATGGTTATAAAAATGTGACTAACTTTTGAAAACCTTTCTACTTAGACTTGTTAAGCCTTCTCGTCATCTCTATCAGTTGCATGTTTTGAGCCACATGTTTTTCTTTGTAATTGTGAAACAACTCGTTATATGCTGGGTAAACCTTTGCAAAACTCTCAAAATTTATCACTTCAAGTTGTTTCATTGTTATAATATATTTTGAAGTATAAACATTTACTTACGTTGAAAAGACCCAAGTTTTTTAGGACATTGTTCATTCACTTGTGTTATTGTTCTCTCTGCCATGTTCTGTTTTCTTCTGTTGTTATTTTAATAAGTACAATGTGTGGTAGTTAATCTCTTTTTATTGTTATTCAAATTGTATGTAATCTTTACAAATTTTTTCAATAAATTGTTTACAAAATTTACTTGTGACCCCTTTTTAATTAAAAATTCAATTCCCATGGGAATTGAGAAATTGAATAAAAAAAATCCCCCTACCCCGGCCAGCTCTCCAAGTGCCACTTCCACCTAAGTAGAAGTACTTATACATGTAGTACAAGTACTTCTACTTATTCACGGTGGAAGTAGCACTCGGAGAACTGGCCGGGGTAGCCGGCAAAGAGAAGACCAACTTTGCAAGTGCTAATACAATTGCTAAGTTGATCTTCCCTAGAGAGCAGCCGCGCGTACCTAACAAATTAAAACAACAAACGTTAGTGACTTAAGTACTTAGCATGCAAATTTGATTCCCAAAGCCAAAATGTCAAGTGCCCCCCGCTGATCCTACCAACTGCCTACCTGCCTCAGTTCTAAGCTGTCTTCCTCAGTTCTAAGCTCCTGCATTCCATTCGTTACCTTCACTTTCCTCACCATCGCACAGTCACTCACAGCTGATAAACCCGCATGCACCACCACCACCCCGACTGCCACCCAATTTCGAAAATTAAAAGAGTTAAAATTTCGGTAAAGTATGCATTTTAAATGCAATTTATTTGGATATTTTAGATCAAACGTAAACAGAAAAAGCTCGTACATAAAAACAGGTGAGAATTCTATTTAAAATTTGCTTGCAAAATATAAAACTTAATTCGCATTTTTCTTAGTTAATAGTATAGATCAATTTAGTTGATGTTGAAACCTACTCTTAACTGTTTTGTTAGAAGTGACGACAGATTTTGGTTTTTAAGCATACTTTCAAAAATTTTAATTCCTTTAATAAACCTAACCCCATGCAACTTACACACGGCGCACACCCTCGCAGTCCATACATTTAGCTAATAAATTACGTTATAAACAAAAAAGCAAAATAAAAAGATAAATTACGTTATCTCTAGCTACTTAAACCCACTTAGACTGAGTTTTTGATTGAATTTTCAAACGTAAAACCTTAGCTGAATGGGCATGGGCTTTTCGTTGTGTTAACTGTTCCGGAGTAAATATAAACCTGGGGCCGGTTGTATCAAAGGCGTTTAGCTTAAACGGTGGATAAGTGAAATTTAAAAATCAGTTTTACACCTAGTACGGAACCGAAATTATGAGTTGAAATAGAATAAATATTTAGTTTTATATATAATTGTTCTTCTCAGGTCAAATAACTTCAGCTGGTTTGTTTATACAACATGGAAACTTGTTTCATATTTTTGACTTATCCACCGTTTAAGCTAAACGCCTTTGATACAACCGGCCCCTGATACTTACCAAAGTCCAAGGCTGGGTCAAATAAGCATGAGAATTAGGCAAAAATAAAAAGCAATTGAAACTCAACAGATTCACTAAAGTTGTTTTTTTTTTTTGGCAACTTATATCCTTAAGTGTAGATGACATGCAATTTTTAATGCCGTAATTCTCACACTTATTTAACCGAAACGCCTTCATTTGCATGGTACCTCGCAGCTGCTCTCAAACCACCTTCGTAATTTGCTTTAGTGTACACAAACAATGACTTCATTGTTCCTGCTTACCAAAACAAATCTGAAAGCACCAAGATACGTATCATATTAATAATCAAAGAGGATTCGCATTATGCAGTAATTACCATAAACAGACGCATCACCATTGAAACAAAGCATGCCGTATTCCCATGGGAATTTAAAATGCACAAAAAAATATAATGATCCTACTGATTTGCATGGATGTATGAACCAAATTAGCTAAGAAACAAAGAAATCATATATTCCCTTGGGAATTTAATGTAGCAAAAAGATGGCGGGTGTTGATTTTACCAGAATGCCTTGCGGTCTGAAATCGTTTAAAAACTTAAGGTAAATTAACCTCGTTTGAGGAACAGACAGATAGGTTATTTTGTCACTTGTGTTAAAATTCCGTCCATTAGCTTATGTTAAATATCATTTCACTGCTATTCTTGATTGATACCCGCATTAAATTCTGGTAAAATCGACATGCCACCATTTGTTTTGCTACGGTGAATTGGAATACAAGTCAAATTTTCTCGCTTTTTAACCAGAGAACACATTCTTTAAAGGTAGAACGACGGAATTGATCGTTTACAATCGACGCCATCTTTGTTGACGTTTGAAACACATGGCAACCACAAAGTATCTATTCATTATATCTGATCCTATCGAGCCATACATCTTTAAAGTATCATTCATAATACGCTAAAACTAACGATGAAATAGTAAATTGACACTAGTGTTTCGCTGTAAACAGCTGAAGTAATCTGCAGAGTCAACCAAGATGGCGCCCAATCACACGAAATGACGGCATGTGCAAACCAAAAATAGTGACCAAATCCATCAACTATAATTTAGTGGCATTATTACGAAACTTATTTTTGTAAAACGTTCAATCCTACATGTTATTTTGTTTTGTTTTTAGAAATATCCAAATCCAAATGTTAGAGACGAAATTTCCAGGCGTTAAGGTATTGTTTCTTTAAAAAATATTGTCGACATTTACCATATTTTTACCTGTTTTTTGACTCGAAAATTGACTGCCTAACTCCTAGGTATTCTATTTAATTATTTTGTTGAATGTATTTGATATCAATGTTATTTCAATCCAATTTTTTTCACTTAATTTGCTGTCTTCTCTTTTTCATTAACGAGAAATATCTATTAAATCCTCTTTGATCCCTCAATAATAAGTATCTTGTTTTCCACTAACTTGCACATTACCACTACTTTCTATTACAATGTCGTGTCTTCTCATTCTTGTGGATTGTTGTTTTGTGGGTCTTGTCGTCCAGGATCGTTCATTCTTTTCTTTTCTTGTGCGTTTTTTTCACATCCCATCACCCTTTGCAATAGTAGAAAGAATTAAATCATGAGATGATAGTTACGAGTAATTTATAAACTATAACATATTAAACAATTATTGGATGAGGTTTTTGTGATATGCGGAATTATCAATGTCGAGGTAAGAGTTATCAGCCGAGCCGAAGGCGAGTCAGATAACTCTTACCGAGAGATTGATAATTTTGCATATCACAAAAACCGAATCCGATAATTGCTTTATTATACATTTTAAGTCTTTTTCCTCGAGCAATTGACGCATTTCGCCCTCGGAAGAGCTTAAAAAGGAAGATGCCATAACATGAAACAGAAAATATCGAAAAAATGTTGTTGCCATGCCAACCATTGATGCCAACGAATACCGCATACTGTAATAATCTGCACCGTAGGCTCAACATCCAGATAACTGAGTTATCTGCTAGCAGATAACTGAGTTATCTGCAGATTGTGTGATAGTCGCATTTATCTGCATACAACTGATCAATCACAACGCATAAAACAACTGCAATGTATAATAAAATAGTTTATTAATTAGGCCGGCCAAATTATTGTGTAAGCTGTTAATATGAAATTTTTTTATTAAAATCTCGAGAATCATTAGTAAATCGTGAACAAAACACAAAAGAAAATCATAGCCGTGAAGGAGTCTTTATTTCTCACACGCACACAACTTGCAGCTACCCTAATTTATGATTTTAAATCAAAATATCTCGAGAATTAAACAACACGTAAGGAATGTGTAAATTCTTAAAGCTCTTTCGAACAATAAAAATTAATATCTCGCACTAATCTCTCTCAAAAGCTCTCTCAAATTTATTACCAATATCTCTTCAACTATTACTTTGCAGGTGAAATGTAACTTCTATCAAAACTAGCTTACTTCAAGTTGTTTGGGAATTAAGATTTTACGTGTCAACGAGATCAAATATGAATCTAAGATGGCAGACAGCGCATTAAATTTCTATCTTTACGACCAACTCCCCAACGAAAGGCTTTAATTCGCTCGAAAGTCGAATTTTGTTTTTTTATTGTTTAATGTAGTGAAAGATCCTGTGTGCTTTTTACAGCACTGCCAACACTAGCAACGTTAGTGCGAGATGTTAATTTTTATTGAAACGAAAGCTGAACTGCTAAAGAAAATAGAAACGACAAGATAAAATCAAAAAACTTACTTTCACTCTATCTTTGGATCTTCTTGGCTTCGGTTGTTCTCGTTTCATCATGCTGTTTATGGTTTCATCTGGTTGGCGCACTCTCTTCATGGAACATCACGCCGGTCCAGTAGGTAACTAGCTCACTCGTGTCCAGTCAACCAACATAAAATAAGGAGAAAATTAATGTTACAAAATATTTTAGAATATAGGACACTAAGCGTTAATTGAAATTGACTTTAACAAACCGTACATTGTGATAGTATTTGCATCTTAACATCTGATGGAGACGGCTTGTGATTTACTTCTTATGTCGATATGAATTCTTTCCCATCTTGTTGCGTCATTAGTTGATGGTTGTTGTATTCACTTTTTACTTGGCATTCTTTGAAAAAAAAATTACGATGTTCAGAAAACTGTTTACAAGATAAGCAAAGAAAACTACGTTCACAAGCATTAGAGAGGACTAAGTAATTATAATAGGCGTGACAGGTCACAGAGGTTAGTCGACGAAGAAACTCATGGACAAATTCCCGGCATGATGATATTCCGATAGCAAGAAGTACAGCAAGTGTAGAACGTGTACGTGTAAGCTTAAACTGTATCTATGCAACTCCAAGAAAAGCGCAACACAAAATGGCGGAATTTAAAGACATTTCTGGTGTCATTTCCAGTTCCCTAACTTTCGCGGACAAATATATTTATATATTTTTCTCAAATTTTTTTGAAGTAAATCTAGATGGATTTTGTGAATAAACAAATTAAAAAAAGTATTGCCCACGTTAGGAAACTAGAACGGGCGCCCAAGAATGCCCACAATTTCTCCAATCTGGATTATATTTATTGATTGCGCAAATGACTGATAAAAAATAAGAGAGTAATAAAATACCAAATGGTTTCCTCTTCAAGATAGTGTCATACATGCGCGCGGCATTTCGGGATATTTGGGAAAACTCATGTTGAAGTTGAACCTAAGGCAACATGCCAAGTACATGGATGACGCTATCCTGCTCAGGAAACTATTTAGTAATTGTCTTACAAAATGATGACAGTGAAACACAAGTCAACGCCACGGCATTTAAATTTCTCGTGTAGGATTGTTTGATCCTGCACAGTAATAGCCAAGTGGCGCAATCGTCAGAGCAAACGCCTATCACATGTGAGGTCGTGGGTTCAATCCTTACTTCAGACTCGTGACACCCATGTGAGGAGTTAGTCAGTCGTGGGTTTATCCCGGGTACTCCGGTTTGCGAATGTTGACTGGATGGTTAAAATTGTAAAATATCAGTAATCACCGGAACACGGGTACTTAACTAAACTGCTGACGATGAGGCGGAACTCATAATGAATTAATGAAAATGTGTTTCACTGTAGTTATCATATAATGTAATTGCCAAGCTGAATGAATAATTCTCCAGTAACTACGTCATATGAATAATTTACAATTATGAGAGTAGTGGGGGGGGGGGCAGCATAAAGATTGAAGTAGTGTCAAGGAAGGGGTACTACCCTGACGGGTACTAGGCGAAGAAGTAGAGTAAACAGGAGGAAGAAAATTAAATTGGAGTAAATAAGGGGGATTGAGGTAAAGAAGGGGAGAAGCAGGATAAAGAAACCAGTGGAAGGGGGTGCTATCCTGGAAGGAGTACCCGGGAAAGAAGAGGGTGAACAGGAGGAAAAGTAGATTGGAGTACAGAAAGGGGAAATTAAACGGATCAGGAAATTCAGACTTGCAATTCAAATGAAAAGCAGCTCATTGGTCATGTAAACACTCGTTAAATCATGGTTCTCGCTTGCCTTTAGCTTGGAATCATCTTTGAATTTGAACTGAAAGTCTGAATTTGCATGTTTCTTGTATAGAGTGCAGTGTATCAGAACAGAAGAGGTTTTGAAGAAAAAGAAAGAAAGAATAAAAGTAAGTTAAAATTTGTAAAGAATAATGAAGAAACTATTGGTACAGCACTTGATACATGATGATAATCATCATTATAAACTCTCTATTAATCCGGGGGGGGGGGTATAATAGAGAATTTGCAATGATAGTAAGTATATTGTAATATTTGGGTTTTTACCACTAAATCCTCTTGAAAGTTCTTTTTGGCTGTGGCTTCTCTCATCACAGTTGTCTGTGCTTGTCTTGCAAAATCTCTGGAATATCTATAACGTGAAGGTCAATATTTAAGATTAGAAAAATAGAAACCGTAAAATAGAAAGAAATTTAAATCGTGGCGAATACTTTTTACGGTCTTGCTGGCATGACAAAAAGAGAGTATAGATTTATAAGATCATGTTGATTTATCCTTTATCTGAACTATATTTAACTTAGATTTTAAAATAGATTTCACCCTGGTAAGCAGACCGAATGGGTTTTCAAACAAGATAACATTTAATGACTAAAACGTGCACAGAATAGTTAGAGAATGCTTACATGTCGAATAAAAATCCAATACTTTTAATGTCCAACTACACAATAGCGATTTTCGTTGCATTTCTAGACTGGAGAAGAAGACGACGCCATTTTGATTTTGATTTCTCCCGACAACGGCAGATTTGTCTTCGCAATTTTTTTCCATTTCTTCGTCGTTTCAGCTCCAATTTGCTCGTTGTGTTTCTTTCGTACCTTCCTCGCCATTTCCGTACAACCAATGGACATTTATACTCAAGATTAAGACTGTATTGAGACTTTCAAAATGTTCGTCAGGAGACATAAAAATCGAAGCTTCTTCTTCGGGTTGCAGAAGCAAATGACGTCAGACGACCTTTGTCCGCCAGCAAATACCCGTATGTATAACATTCAATGATCTTTTTAGGAAGCTGAAAATCGGTTTTTATTGCGCGAACGAAGTGTTTTTGCCATTATTTCTTACTCAGGTCTTTCTTCTGCTACTTTACTTCATGTTTACTTAGGTAACTTGCCAAAAGAAACGCCTGTAAGGGACAATTTTGCAATTTTTTTTATTTGGATGCTGATGAACAAGGGAAGACTCGTTAAAGCTTTCATTGGCAAATATCTTTCCCTCCGTGGCCGAGAGGTAAAGACAACTGTCTTGACTTCGATTTTGGGTGGATCGAGGACCGGTCCAGTTCAACTGAGTTTGGTAAGAATTTAATTCTGATCGATGCTCGATCCACCCAAAACTGAAGTCAAAGCTGGGCGTGGAGTGCAGGAAAACACTAGGCAGTACCGCGAGGCCGAGGAGGCAAACGTTATTTTCCCAGCGTTGTTAACTAATATTTAAGCAAATTTCATTAACTTGACTGTTGGGGACAGACCTGTAGGGTTGGTGCATTGAAGACTTCTCGTCGTTATTTCCCTTCGTTCAAGAAGACAAGTTGTCTTCATCGAGAAATAACGACGAAAAGACTTCAAGACACCACTAAACCACTACACTGTGCCAATAATATATGGCTGACTTCTTCCTAACGCTTACGGTACGACCATGGATGCGCAAAGATGCGCAAACACATTAAAGCCTCGAAAGCAAGTGTTTTCTTTTAGGAAAGAATCAAGGACGACAACGCTTACTAAATCAAAGCCGTCTAGTCATGTTTTAAGTACTTCAGCTGTTTAACGATCTTTTACCAGATCTTTGCAAGAGGAAAAGTAAAATTTTGCATCATTATTATTAACTTTCCGTCAGTCGTTTCTTTCTTGATCGAGCATTATATGCCATTGTGTTCAGTGTCCTTGATATAGGAGCCATATACTTATGGCCTTGGGTTTAATTCCCAAACACTGAATGGCAGTGTTTTGCTCTTCCAATGAGATAACAAGATGGCACTGTAGAACGCGTGGTTTTATATAAGCTACGAGCGTCAAGATATCCTTGATAGGTAACTATTGATCCTACAATGGCACTTATGTTCACTGCCAATAGGAACGTTTTCAACTCACAGCTTGTACATAATGGCTTTTATAGGTTGTGTCACAAGGAAACTGCAGTTCGGTCGTAAAATCAACTTGTTTTCAAGGTTGCCGGGTTTTAAACATTACTGACACTGTTAATGTTGTAGCTCGGAATTGTAAAACAACGGCGGCAATGCAGTTTTCTTGTGCCATAACCATATAAGCTACGACCGCCAAGCTTTATCCTTGATAGGAAAGAATTGATCCCACCAACGACATTTGTATTCTCTACCGATAGGAACGTTTGAGACTTACAACTTGTACATAACGCATTTTATCGGTGAGTCGTAAAACCAACCTGTTACTGCTCAGCAAACTACCATTTCCCTCGATCAACGATAGTCGATGAAGCTTGGCGCTCGAGTTGTTCAGCTAAGTTAAACGATCTTTTATGGCGAGGTCTTTTCAAGAAGGCATGAAGCATAGATGCGCAAACACTGTACAGCCTGTAAAGAATATGTCTTCTTTCGGGAAAGAGTCAAAGACGATAACGCTTATTAAATCAAAACTGTGTAGGCATGTTTTAAGTTGCTCAGCTATGTTTAACGATCTTTTATGACCAAGCCTTTGCAAGAAGGAAAGTCGAAGTTTGCATATACTATTGACTTTCCGTCGGTCGTTTCTTTCTTGATCGAGCTTTATATGTCATTGTGTTCAGTGTCCTTGATATAGGAGTCATGTATTTATGGCCTTGGGTTTGATTCCCAAACACTGCATGGCAGTCTTCAGCTCTTTCAAGTAATAAGATAACTTTGGAACAAGATGGCAATGCGTTATTTACTATATGCCTGGTCATGCTGTAACTAATCATGTAGTATATTCTACAAACCTTAACTCAGAACGTTGGCTGTCAGTTTCTATTCGTGGTTGCTTTGAAACATTGCAGATACTGCTAACCTGGCTATAACCTGTAAAATGCTTGGTTTTACACAACCTACGAGCGCCAAGCTTCATCGACTATCGTTGATCGAGGGAACTGGTAGTTTGCTGAGCAGTAACAGGTTGGTTTTACGACTCACCGATAAAATGCGTTATGTACAAGCTGTAAGTCTCAAACGTTCCTATCGGTAGAGAATACAAATGTCGTTGGTGGGATCAATTGTTTCCTATCAAGGATAAAGCTTGGCGGTCGTAGCTTATATAAATGATAAAACCACCCATTTTACAGGTTATGGCACAAGAAAACTGCATTGCCGCCGTTGTTTTACAATTCCGAGCTACAACATTAACAGTGTCAGTAATGTTTAAAACCCGGCAACCTTGAGAACAAGTTGATTTTACGACCGAACTGCAGTTTCCTTGTGACACAACCTGTAAAATCCATTATGTACAAGCTGTGAGTTGGAAACGTTCCTATTGGCAGTGAACATAAGTGTCCATTGTAGGATCAATAGTTACCTATCAAGGATATCTTGACGCTCGTAGCTTATATAAAACCACGCGTTCTACAGTGCCATCTTGTTATCTCATTGGAAGAGCAAAACACTGCCATTCAGTGTTTGGGAATTAAACCCAAGGCCATAAGTATATGGCTCCTATATCAAGGACACTGAACACAATATAATGCTCGATCAAGAAAGAAACGACTGACGGAAAGTTAATAATAATGATGCAAAATTTTACTTTTCCTCTTGCAAAGATCTGGTAAAAGATCGTTAAACATAGCTGAAGTACTTAAAACATGACTAGACGGCTTTGATTTAGTAAGCGTTGTCGTCCTTGATTCTTTCCTAAAAGAAAACACTTGCTTTCAAGGCTTTAATGTGTTTGCGCATCTTTGCGCATCCATGGTCGTACCGTAAGCGTTAGGAAGAAGTCAGCCATATATTATTGGCACAGTGTAGTAGTTTAGCTAGCTAAACCACTACACTGTAGCTTTAAAGTGTAGTGGTTTAGTGGTGTCTTGAAGTCTTTTCGTCGTTATTTCTCGATGAAGACAACTTGTCTTCTTGAACGAAGGGAAATAACGACGAGAAGTCTTCAATGCACCAACCCTACAGGTCTGTCCCCAACAGTCAAGTTAATGAAATTTGCTTAAATATTAGTTAACAACACTAGGAAAATAACGTTTGCCTCCTTGGCCTCGCGGTACTGCCTAGTGTTTTCCTGCACTCCACGCCCAGCTTTGAATTCAGTTTTGGGTGGATCGAGCACCGATCAGAATTAAATTCTTACCAAACTCAGTTGAACTGGACCGGTCCCCGATCCACCCAAAATCGAAGTCAAGACAGTTGTCTTTACCTCTCGGCCACGGGGGGAAAGATATTTGCCAATGAAAGCTCTAACGAGTCTTCTCTTCTTCATCAGCATCGAAATAAAAAAAAATGCAAAATTGTCCCTTACAGGCGTTTCTTTTGGCAAGTTACCTAACTAAACTGGAAGTAAAGTAGTAGAACAAAGACCTGAGTAAGAAATAATGGCAAAAACATTTCGTTCGCGCAATAAAAACTGATTTTCAGCTTCCTAAAAAGATCATTGAATGTTATACATACGGGTATTTGCTGGCGGACAAAGGTCGTCTGACGTCATTTGCTTCTGCAACCCGAAGAAGAAGCTTCGATTTTTATGTCTCCTGACGAACATTTTGAAAGTCTCAATACAGTCTTAATCTTGAGTATAAATGTCCATTGGTTGTACGGAAATGGCGAGGAAGGTACGAAAGAAACACAACGAGCAAATTGGAGCTAAAACGACGAAGAAATGGAAAAAAATTGCGAAGACAAATCTGCCGTTGTCGGGAGAAATCAAAATCAAAATGGCGTCGTCTTCTTCTCCAGTCTAGAAATGCAACGAAAATCGCTATTGTGTAGTTGGACATTAAAAGTATTGGATTTTTATTCGACATGTAAGCATTCTCTAACTATTCTGAGCACGTTTTAGTCATTAAATGTTATCTTGTTTGAAAACCCATTCGGTCTGCTTACCAGGGTGAAATCTATTTTAAAATCTAAGTTAAATATAGTTCAGATAAAGGATAAATCAACATGATCTTATAAATCTATACTCTCTTTTTGTCATGCCAGCAAGACCGTAAAAAGTATTCGCCACGATTTAAATTTCTTTCTATTTTACGGTTTCTATTTTTCTAATCTTAAATATTGACCTTCACGTTATAGATATTCCAGAGATTTTGCAAGACAAGCACAGACAACTGTGATGAGAGAAGCCACAGCCAAAAAGAACTTTCAAGAGGATTTAGTGGTAAAAACCCAAATATTACAATATACTTACTATCATTGCAAATTCTCTATTATACCCCCCCCCCCGGATTAATAGAGAGTTTATAATGATGATTATCATCATGTATCAAGTGCTGTACCAATAGTTTCTTCATTATTCTTTACAAATTTTAACTTACTTTTATTCTTTCTTTCTTTTTCTTCAAAACCTCTTCTGTTCTGATACACTGCACTCTATACAAGAAACATGCAAATTCAGACTTTCAGTTCAAATTCAAAGATGATTCCAAGCTAAAGGCAAGCGAGAACCATGATTCAACGAGTGTTTACATGACCAATGAGCTGCCTTTCATTTGAATTGCAAGTCTGAATTTCCTGATCCGTTTAATTTCCCCTTTCTTTTCTCCAATCTACTTTTCCTCCTGTTCACCCTCTTCTTTCCCGGGTACTCCTTCCAGGATAGCACTCCCTTCCACTGGTTTCTTTATCCTGCTTCTCCCCTTCTTTACCCCAATCCCCCTTATTTACTCCAATTTAATCTTCTTCCTCCTGTTTACTCTACTTCTTCGCCTAGTACCCGTCAGGGTAGTACCCCTTCCTTGACATTACTTCAATCTTTATGCTGCCCCCCCCCCACTACTCTCATAATTGTAAGTTATTCATATGACGTAGTTACTGGAGAATTATTCATTCAGCTTGGCAATTACATTATATGATAACTACAGTGAAACACATTTTCATTAATACATTATGAGTTCCGCCTCATCGTCAGCAGTTTAGTTAAGTACCCGTGTTCCGGTGATTACTGATATTTTACAATTTTAACCATCCAGTCAACATTCGCAAACCGGAGTACCCGGAATAAACCCACGACTGACTAACTCCTCACATGGGTGTCACGAGTCTGAAGTAAGGATTGAACCCACGACCTCACATGTGATAGGCGTTTGCTCTGACGATTGCGCCACTTGGCTATTACTGTGCAGGATCAAACAATCCTACACGAGAAATTTAAATGCCGTGGCGTTGACTTGTGTTTCACTGTCATCATTTTGTAAGACAATTACTAAATAGTTTCCTGAGCAGGATAGCGTCATCCATGTACTTGGCATGTTGCCTTCAACTTCAACACGAGTTTTCCCAAATATCCCGAAATGCCGCGCGCATGTATGACACTATCTTGAAGAGGAAACCATTTGGTATTTTATTACTCTCTTATTTTTTATCAGTCATTTGCGCAATCAATAAATATAATCCAGATTGGAGAAATTGTGGGCATTCTTGGGCGCCCGTTCTAGTTTCCTAACGTGGGCAATACTTTTTTTAATTTGTTTATTCACAAAATCCATCTAGATTTACTTCAAAAAAATTTGAGAAAAATATATAAATATATTTGTCCGCGAAAGTTAGGGAACTGGAAATGACACCAGAAATGTCTTTAAATTCCGCCATTTTGTGTTGCGCTTTTCTTGGAGTTGCATACATACAGTTTAAGCTCACACGTACACGTTCTACACTTGCTGTATTTCTTGCTATCGGGGTATCATCATGCCGGGAATTTGTCCATGAGTTTCTTCGTCGACTAACCTCTGTGACCTGTCACGCCTATTATAATTACTTAGTCCTCTCTAATGCTTGTGAACGTAGTTTTCTTTGCTTATCTTGTAAACAGTTTTCTGAACATCGTAATTTTTTTTTCAAAGAATGCCAAGTAAAAAGTGAATACAACAACCATCAACTAATGATGCAACAAGATGGGAAAGAATTCATATCGACATAAGAAGTAAATCACAAGCCGTCTCCATCAGATGTTAAGATGCAAATACTATCACAATGTACGGTTTGTTAAAGTCAATTCAATTAAAGCTTAGTGTCCTATATTCTAAAATATTTTGTAACATTAATTTTGTCCTTATTTTATGCTGGTTGACTGGACACGAGTGAGCTAGTTACCTACTGGACCGCCTTGATGCTCCATGAAGAGAGTGCGCCAACCAGATGAAACCATAAACAGCATGATGAAACGAGAACAACCGAAGCCAAGAAGATCCAAAGATAGAGTGAAAGTAAGTTTTTTTATTTTATCTTGTCGTTTCCATTTTTTTAGCAGTTCAGCTTTTGTTTCAATAAAAATTAACATCTCGCACTAACGTTGCTAGTGTCGGTAGTACTGTAAAAAGCACACAGGATCTTTCACTACCTGAAACAATAAAAAAAAACAAAATTCGACTTTCGAGCGAATTAAAGCCTTTCGTTGGGGAGTTGGTCGTAAAGATAGAAATTTAATGCGCTGTCTGCCATCTTAGATTCATATTTGATCTCGTTGACACGTAAAATCTTGATTCCCAAACAGCTTGAAGTAAGCTAGTTTTGATATAAGTTACATTTCACGTGCACAGTAATTCTCAAAGAGATATCGGCAATAAATTTGAGAGAGCTTTTGAGAGAGATTAGTGCGAGATATTAATTTTTATTGTTCGAAAGAGCTTTAAGAATTTACACATTCCTTACGTGTTGTTTAATTCTCGAGATATTTTAATCTAAATTCATAAATTAGGGTAGCTGCAAGTTGTGTGCGTGTGAGAAATAAAGACTCCTTCACGGCTATGATTTTCTTTTGTGTTTTGCTCACGATTTATTAATGATTCTCGAGATTTTAATAAAAAAATTTCATATTAACAGCTTACACAATAATTTGGCCGGCCTAATTAATACTATTTTATAATATACTGAGTGTCAAAGTTCATTTATTCCTGTTTCTTATTGGTTAAGAACGTATCACGTGATAGTGGAGAAATTCTATTGTCTCCCTGGCAACGTAGCTAAGCGGTGGACATTACTTTTATTCACCGGTAGACAACAAATCCACAAAGCCTCACGTAGCCATGTCAGGTAAAAGGTAATCCTTTTTACACATGTTTGATTGATTTGTGGTACTTTTCTTCTCTTTTGGCACTCAGTATATAATAAAATACTTATTGACTGAGACCTCGGGAAAGCAGTATGTTTTGTGGACCCTCGACATCGACAGTCTCTGGTCCACAAAACATACTGTTTCCCTCGGTCTCAGTCAATAAGTGTTAATTACTATACATTGCAGTTGTTTTATGCGTTGTGATTGGTCAGTTGTATGCAGATAAATGCGACTATCACACAATCTGCAGATAACTCAGTCATACAATAAGAATACATAGAAGGGCCACTCAGCAGTGCAACATGTCACACTATGTTTATGCAGTTTACTGGCTGCCACCAGCCAGTTCAGCATTCCTATTCGCCAGAAAATGCAATTGACTGGCTGAGAAAATGCTAATAACGTGCGTAATGCGACATGCGCGGCTTCAAAAACTCCAAAGGCTCCGACGCCAGTGGCCCTTCTATGTATTCTTATTCTATGGCTCAGTTATCTGCTAGCAGATAACTGAGTTATCTGCATGTTGAGCCTACGGTGCAGATTATTACAGTATGCGGTATTCGTTGGCATCAATGGTTGGCATGGCAACAACATTTTTTCGATATTTTCTGTTTCATGTTATGGCATCTTGCTTTTTAAGCTCTTCCGAAGGCGAAATTCGTCAATTGCTCGAGGAAAAAGACTTACAATGTATAATAAAGCAATTATCGGATTCGGTTTTTGTGATATGCAAAATTATCAATGTCTTGGTAAGAGTTATCTGACTCGCCTTCGGCTCGGCTGATAACTCTTACCTCGACATTGATCATTTCGCATATCACAAAAACCTCATCCAATAAGTGCTTAATATGTTATAGTTTACTTATTAAGCTTTGTGGAAACACCACGTAAATTTATTATTGCAATAATAAATTTACGTGGTGTTTCCACAAAGCTTAATAAGTATATTGTATTCACCATGCAAACGTACAAGAAACTTATCATGTTATAGTTTATAAATTATTCGTAACTATCATCTCATGACTTAATTCTTTCTACTATTGCAAAGGGTGATGGGATGTGAAAAAAACGCACAAGAAGAGAAAAGAATGAACGATCCTGGACGGCAAGACCCACAAAACAACAATCCACAAGAATAAGAAGACACGACATTGTAATAGAAAGTAGTGGTAATGTGCAAGTTAGTAGAAAACAAGATACTTATTATTGAGGGATCAAAGAGGATTTAATAGATATTTCTCGTTAATGAAAAAGAAAAGACAGCAAATTAAGAGAAAAAAATTGGATTGAAATAACATTGATATCAAATACATTCAACAAAATAATTAAATAGAATATCTAGGAGTTTGGCAGTCAATTTTCGAGTCAAAAAACAGGTAAAAATATGGTAAATGTCGACAATATTTTTTAAAGAAACAATACCTTAACGCCTGGAAATTTCGTCTCTAACATTTGGATTTGGATATTTCTAAAAACAAAACAAAATAACATGTAGGATTGAACGTTATTTTGTTTTCGTTAAGTTTCGTAATAATGCCACTAAATTATAGTTGATGCATTTTGTCACTATTCTTGGTTTGCACATGCCGTCATTTCGTGTGATTGGGCGCCATCTTGGTTGACTCTGCAGATTACTTCAGCTGTTTACAGCGAAACACTAGTGTCAATTTACTATTTCATCGTTAGTTTTAGCGTATTATGAATGATACTTTAAAGATGTATGGCTCGATAGGATCAGATATAATGAATAGATACTTTGTGGTTGCCATGTGTTTCGAACGTCAACAAAGATGGCGTCGATTGTAAACGATCAATTCCGTCGTTCTACCTTTAAAGAATGTGTTCTCTGGTTAAAAAGCGAGAAAATTTGACTTGTATTCCAATTCACCGTAGCAAAACAGATGGTGGCATGTCGATTTTACCAGAATTTAATGCGGGTATCAATCAAGAATACCAGTGAAATGATATTTAAGATAAGCTAATGGACGGAATTTTAACACAAGTGACAAAATAACCTATCTGTCTGTTCCTCAAACGAGGTTAATTTACCTTAAGTTTTGAAACGATTTCAGACCGCAAGGCATTCTGGTAAAATCAACACCCGCCATCTTTTTGCTACATTAAATTCCCAAGGGAATATATGATTTCTTTGTTTCTTAGCTAATTTGGTTCATACATCCATGCAAATCAGTAGGATCATTATATTTTTTTGTGCATTTTAAATTCCCATGGGAATACGGCATGCTTTGTTTCAATGGTGATGCGTCTGTTTATGGTAATTACTGCATAATGCGAATCCTCTTTGATTATTAATATGATAAGTATCTTGGTGCTTTCAGATTTGTTTTGGTAAGCAGGAACAATGAAGTCATTGTTTGTGTACACTAAAGCAAATTACGAAGGTGGTTTGAGAGCAGCTGCGAGGTACCATGCAAATGAAGGCGTTTCGGTTAAATAAGTGTGAGAATTACGGCATTAAAAATTGCATGTCATCTACACTTAAGGATATAAGTTGCCAAAAAAAAAAAACAACTTTAGTGAATCTGTTGAGTTTCAATTGCTTTTTATTTTTGCCTAATTCTCATGCTTATTTGACCCAGCCTTGGACTTTGGTAAGTATCAGGGGCCGGTTGTATCAAAGGCGTTTAGCTTAAACGGTGGATAAGTCAAAAATATGAAACAAGTTTCCATGTTGTATAAACAAACCAGCTGAAGTTATTTGACCTGAGAAGAACAATTATATATAAAACTAAATATTTATTCTATTTCAACTCATAATTTCGGTTCCGTACTAGGTGTAAAACTGATTTTTAAATTTCACTTATCCACCGTTTAAGCTAAACGCCTTTGATACAACCGGCCCCAGGTTTATATTTACTCCGGAACAGTTAACACAACGAAAAGCCCATGCCCATTCAGCTAAGGTTTTACGTTTGAAAATTCAATCAAAAACTCAGTCTAAGTGGGTTTAAGTAGCTAGAGATAACGTAATTTATCTTTTTATTTTGCTTTTTTGTTTATAACGTAATTTATTAGCTAAATGTATGGACTGCGAGGGTGTGCGCCGTGTGTAAGTTGCATGGGGTTAGGTTTATTAAAGGAATTAAAATTTTTGAAAGTATGCTTAAAAACCAAAATCTGTCGTCACTTCTAACAAAACAGTTAAGAGTAGGTTTCAACATCAATTAAATTGATCTATACTATTAACTAAGAAAAATGCGAATTAAGTTTTATATTTTGCAAGCAAATTTTAAATAGAATTCTCACCTGTTTTTATGTACGAGCTTTTTCTGTTTACGTTTGATCTAAAATATCCAAATAAATTGCATTTAAAATGCATACTTTACCGAAATTTTAACTCTTTTAATTTTCGAAATTGGGTGGCAGTCGGGGTGGTGGTGGTGCATGCGGGTTTATCAGCTGTGAGTGACTGTGCGATGGTGAGGAAAGTGAAGGTAACGAATGGAATGCAGGAGCTTAGAACTGAGGAAGACAGCTTAGAACTGAGGCAGGTAGGCAGTTGGTAGGATCAGCGGGGGGCACTTGACATTTTGGCTTTGGGAATCAAATTTGCATGCTAAGTACTTAAGTCACTAACGTTTGTTGTTTTAATTTGTTAGGTACGCGCGGCTGCTCTCTAGGGAAGATCAACTTAGCAATTGTATTAGCACTTGCAAAGTTGGTCTTCTCTTTGCCGGCTACCCCGGCCAGTTCTCCGAGTGCTACTTCCACCGTGAATAAGTAGAAGTACTTGTACTACATGTATAAGTACTTCTACTTAGGTGGAAGTGGCACTTGGAGAGCTGGCCGGGGTAGGGGGATTTTTTTTATTCAATTTCTCAATTCCCATGGGAATTGAATTTTTAATTAAAAAGGGGTCACAAGTAAATTTTGTAAACAATTTATTGAAAAAATTTGTAAAGATTACATACAATTTGAATAACAATAAAAAGAGATTAACTACCACACATTGTACTTATTAAAATAACAACAGAAGAAAACAGAACATGGCAGAGAGAACAATAACACAAGTGAATGAACAAAGTCCTAAAAAACTTGGGTCTTTTCAACGTAAGTAAATGTTTATACTTCAAAATATATTATAACAATGAAACAACTTGAAGTGATAAATTTTGAGAGTTTTGCAAAGGTTTACCCAGCATATAACGAGTTGTTTCACAATTACAAAGAAAAACATGTGGCTCAAAACATGCAACTGATAGAGATGACGAGAAGGCTTAACAAGTCTAAGTAGAAAGGTTTTCAAAAGTTAGTCACATTTTTATAACCATATGTAACTACCCTGTCAACTCTCCCAGTGGGAAGAACCGGAGTACCCGGAGAAAACCCACGAGTTTTGGCGGAGCGTTGACCAACGCTTTTTCAAATACAGCCAGCCTCACAGAAGAAAGGTATTTTTGTCAAAAGAAAAATATCATTTTTAATCAATTGTGCTTTTATAAGTCAGAAAAAATACATGCACGAATTACCAACGAATTTTGATGGCTTTGAGACATGTAACGTGGGCACATAATTCTTCCTAAAAATACTTTTTTGTACTCGAAACAACCCTTCAAAACGTCGAAAAACAACGAAGAAACGATTTTTTTATAAATTCCAAATTGACCAAGCTGTAATGTTCGGAGCCACATTTTTCTTATTGCGTTTCTAACCTGACAATGTGAAATGCACTAAACATTGCTACCTTTATTTTTTTTTAACAAAAAATTCAAAAATACATAGAATAAAAACCAAGCATTTTTAGAATATTGTGTGTAGCACGACATTTTTCAGAAACCAATCTCTTACACTTTTCTTTGCATAACAGTGCATGCGATCTATTTTTCGCAAAAAAATACAAAGAAAGTCTCAGACATCTCATTTTTCTGGTGGGCACAAGAACAGAAGCTTTTTGTTCAAATTGTGATAATTTATTTGAGATAACTTTGGGCAAAATTCTATTTTTCATTGAAAACAGCCGAAAAATCAATGCTTTGGCTTTGCCCAGCAACTAATGAAGTCACTCGATAGTGAAGTTGCTTTATATACAATTGATAGTTTCAGTGTTAAAGAGACCAAAATAAAAGTAGAAATACATAACTTAGATTGATCTTGGATTGAAAAGTAAAAAATTTATTCGAAGAATCAATTTAAATTTAGTCTTTTTGGAAGGTACCATTGTCAGGTTAGGAACATATCTCTTTGAAGTATAAATTCATCTTTACTTACTTGTTGAAAAGACTATATTCAAGAGCCATGTAAACCTGTTTTCTTATATTATTATTACCACGCAAGTATTACAAAGTGGAATATTTGAAATGTAAACTTGAACTGAAGCAAAGGAAATGCACATACAAATTCAGAAATATTTCAATTGCCAAAATACAAATTCACCACAACCAAACAATATAAAAAGTTCCAGTAGGCAATATGTTGTAATTTTAATTAAGAAACTTATAAAGTAATAAATCATACAGGAAACACAAAAGAAATCATTTTCTCATCTTACAGAATCGGTATTTTCAAAATCACTTTGCTATAGATCTGATGTATAAAATTGACGAGTTTCACAAGCCATTTACAACATTCGCATCTGTGTATGTCAGATATCTCGCCTTCAGCTTGGGTTTCTATATCCGATACAACCCGGTCACTTGTATTGTAAATAGCACAAATCAAAATTGTTATCAAATCAAAGTCTCAAACTAATTTAAATTATTCTACTCCATATGATGCCAGACAGTTTTACTTTTTTTCAGGAAAGACCTTATGTTCAACAAGGTAAATTTGGCATGTTAATTAAGAAGTCTGTAAAATTTGAAATTGCATAGTATCAACTAAAAGCTTCATGTGACTTAAAACTTTTTCAAGTCGATGTAATACGAAGAACTCTGGTAAAGTATTTACTGTATCCAGGCATCAATAGAAAACTTTTAAAATTAAAAATTGTAGTTACTTATACTTATTATTGGCCAACATCTGTACTGCTTGTTTATCTAGAAAATCTGGCATACTGTCAATTTTTTTAGTCCAAGGAAACTTTTTTACTCTTAAATTCTTACATCCGCCACATCTTTTCTTTGCTAATAAAAAGAGCCCACAGAATTTATTTGGCAAGTTGTGGTTTTCTTTTTCATTTAAGATATGTAATTAATTGATAAAGTTAAAGAACAACTGCATCAGTTCATCTCAATTCCAAACAAGTTCCACTTTGTAAACAAAAGACAATATGCTAGCTTATTTTGTCCTTAATTAGTAGTTCATCTTAAAGTTTGAAAGTCAACATTCTAGTACAAGATCACAAAGTCTGTATCTAAGATAAATTACCAGTAGTATAAAATATTACAAAGTATTTTTTTAACTTTAAAGGGTCCAATATAACATTGAGAACTATTGTGATTTTCAAATGAACTTTCCAAACTTTCAAATGAACACTCAAAGCCAGCTTAAACAAAAGATGATTGAGATAGTAAACCAGGAAATAACATAGGTGTTGTAATTTTTTATCAAAAATATGATATAGTGCATATAACAGAAACATTTCAATTAAAAAGTAGAAATATATTTCCTGTGGTTAGTTTTAATTGCTATATATATTGAAATTTTAGTATAATAATGGATGTTTTTGTTTCTGGCAAAGTCACCTCAATCTCCTTATGTTTAACCAACATTCCAAAGTCAAATAATGACAAACACGAATGATTAAACACAAATTTATATTTTAAAAATAAATATGTCCAAATTAGTATAATCATGCATATAGGTCTAGTAGGGTACCAATTTTTAGAAACAGAATTGTGTTGTTTAGAGGCATAACATATAAAATTGCTAGATTTGATATTTCAGTTTTTTAAGAAAGCCTTTTGTATGTGTTTTCATGAACTCTTGGGCCATAATTCAATTGATTTGAACCAAATAAGATTCTAACTTTCTTTTAAAACACAGTTCATCATTATTTGACTTTTTCTAAGATTAAAATGCTTCTGGAGCACATGAGATTCCACGGTATGTGTACCCACAAAATAATCGTCAAATTAGGTGAGAATGAAACCGTCATGTCCAAAATTATACCGTCCCAAATTGTCCCATATTCAATATTGTACATGCAATATTCCAATACCTTTAACAATTTCATTTTTCATAATCTTCCAGTTGTTGAGAGGAGGTTAAGCATTTTGTCGATCTACAAACAAATTTCAAAGAATTCTATTGAAGATAGATAACTGAAATGGTAAACAAACTGCAAAAGATAACAATGCAAGTGGTTGTGTAAAAACTAAAGACCACGTAAAGTCGGCCATTCTGTACAGTGTTTGGATTTGACAGTTTGAATTTTAATTGCCTCAAGAAAAGTCTAAAAGGCATTAAAAACATAACATTCCTTGTTCTTTTTTAACATCCCGACCTTGCACGACTCCCACATCCTGCTCCGTCTCCTCCTATCCACCTCCCACCCTCAAGGCCCTGTCACACGGTGCAATTTTTCTTGCACTTGTAACTGCTCCGTCTCCTTCTCTATCCACCTCTTACCCTTAAGGCCCTGTCACACGGTGCACTTTTCCTTGCATTCACCGTAGCAAAAAAGATGGCGACATGTCGATTTTACCAGAATGCATTGCAGGTATCAAGAAAGAATACGTGGGAAAAGATGACAAGAAACAAAGCTACTGGATTGAAATTTTAACACAAGTGTGAAAATAACCTATTGTCTTCTGTCTGTTCTTCAAAAGACGTTAATTTGCCTTTTTAAACAATTTCAGACTGCCATGCACTCTGGTAAAATCGACATTTGCCATCTTTTTTGCTACAGGGAAAATCTACTATTAAGTAAATTTGTGACAAATGTTTGGTACGTTAAAAAACCCCAGCAAACTGTGATGGAAACTTGCATTTGCCAATTTTACATCTCCCAATAGTAGAATTGCATTTCAAGTTGCAAGAAAAATTGCATTGTGACAGGACCTTTATTTTCCAGTGTTCCCGCCAACCTGCTCCCACCATTAGATGGAAAGTCCTTTTTTCACTACATTTTAGTAATTAGGCTACCCCCCTCCTCTCACAAGTCTGTAATCGCCTGACGAAATCAATTGGTCGACAGTCCAAGGCATGTTTTGTAATCGAAATTCACAAAATTAAAATTAAATTGCCTTTTTTCAATAAATTTGAACCAGAACCAACTCTATACATAGAACTGTCTCAGCATACTTTCTTCGACAATCTCAACAATTCAAGACCTCATTCAGTTTCTATAGCGGATTTCATGGTATTATTATCGAACCAACTTCAACTGAAAACGGTAGCCTTAATCTTACATGCGACCATAGCCATGCTTGGAAAGCACAAACTTACAATACTCGAAAATTGTACTTATTTCCAGTCTGATCTCTCAAAAATCGATCTCTATGCACAATCTAAGTACTTTGCTACAAATAATGATAGAAAATAAAGCATATTACCTTAAAACAAAGTTAGGATGCATGAAAATTTAGAGGACTTTCAAGGAGCAAAATCTTCGAGCTAGAGAAAAATTTTGAAAAAATAGTATTCGGAAAATCTTCGAGCAGCGTCGGAAACCGACGAATTCCGAGGAACGCCGAAACTACCACTTTGTGTCGACATGCTCCGAGCATAGACAATCTAATGAATGGACTGGAAACGCAAGCTAAAGTTTACGCGACATCCGTGATACGCTTTACTTTGGAACCCTGTAACTTCACTTTAAATACATTTCAGGACTCCGTATTTACATATTTTAAACAAGAACAGAGATGTGAATGGAACTATCGGCTTTTAAAACTTTTCAGAGAGATAAACGAGGCGGAAAATCACCATTTAATGTTTCCGTAAACCTTTTTCAACAACAACAATGGCGACATTTCTGCAGTCAAAAAGAATGCAAACATTCAGCGTTGGGTTTTAGCTTTGTTATGTCCATAAAGAATTTTAAAAGTCGATTGTTCCTTAGAGATTGCCGTTCTTGTTTAAAATATGTAAATAGAAAGTCCTGAAGTATATTTAAAGTGAAGTAACAGGGTTCCAAAGTATAGCATATCAGGCCGTATCACGGATGTCGCGTCAGCAACATTGACACTTTAGCTTGCGTTTCCAGTCCATTCTATTGATTGTCTATGCTCCGAGCAAGTTCCTTGTTCCTGATTCAGAAGAAGCTGTATCACAGATCAGATATATACAGATAGGGAACTCGCACTCAATAACCTCAATTTTTGTGTCCCCGTGCTCACGTCATTCCACGCGCCACGCAAATTGCTCTGGCAAGTGTCGTTCGTCGTGTTTTCAGTCAAAAGCATAGGAAAAACGCCGTTCGAAAGTACAAAAATGAATATTTTTGCGAAGTTCCTTCACCGATCTTCATTTTGTATGTATGTAGATATTTCAGTAGAATTTGCGTTTGATTCTTGTGTAGAAATTTCTAAATTTCCTTAAAAGTAGGAATAAACCAGAAAATGACGGAAACACGCTCTCAAAACTTCACCGCGACACATCGCTGGAATTTGTCGTTTTAAAGCATTTTGCATGAGAATCTTTGCACGTAAAACCTTCTTGCGGTTTAGATGTTCTAGCATGCACGTTTAAATGCGTGTTTTGTTGACACATTTCGCTAGAAATTGAGTTTAAACGCCGTGTTTAGGTCGGCTCACGCGGTTTGTGCCAGCGGTATCACCCATGAGCGCTGCACCGACTTCTGACACCGAAAAAAAATAAAAAAAAATAAAAAAAAACAGAAACGGGGCGAATTTAAAACTCCGCCTCGCCTACGGCAGGCGGAGTAATCAGATATGTAGAGTTAAATAACCCAGAATGGAGATAAAATTATTTTACCTTGAAAAGGTCTTGTTTTAAACGTGTTAGCGGTGTTCCATTTCGAACAATTTCCTGACGGTCTAGCTAGAAAAGGAAATAGAAACTTAGTCATAAATACCAGTACATTTACCTGAACTGTATTAAATTTAGAAAAATTAAGATTTCGACCCGGTAAGCATACCGAATTTTATCAAACAGGAGAACATTCCACAACTACAACATACGTAGAGTAGTTAGAGAATACTTACATGTGTAGTAGAAATACAATATTGTTGGTGTCCAACTAGACTAGAGTCATTTGCGTTGCATCTTTAGATCGAGGAGAAGACGACGCCATTTTGATTTTTAAATTTTTCAAAGACGGCATATTTTGCTTGGCAATTTTCCTCCCATTTCTTCGTCATTTTGGTTCAATTTTCGTCCACAAGTCTCCACTGAATCTTGCTCCTTCTTTCTGTGTAATAAATTTGTATTTATTCTCGTTTTGTAAGGTAATTTGAAGACTTGTTGTTTGGACATGTTTCGTGCTGGCAGACATATTTTTCCGAAGCTTCTTCTTGGACTGACCAGGAGCAAATGACGTCAAATGAGCATTGTCCGCCGCCAAATACCCGTATGTGTGGTGATTAAATCTCTTTTACGAAGCTAAAATGTGCTTTTTATGGCTAGAATGAAGTGATGTTACTATTATTTTTAGCCCAGTTGTTTCTTTTACTTATTTACTTTATTATTTCACAAAAAACCGCCTGTAAGGCAAGCTTTTGTGATGTTTTTTTTTATTTGCATGCTGATGAGAAAGGAAAGACCCGTTCGAGTTTTCATTGGCAAATATCTTTCCCTCCGTGACCGAATGGTAAAAGTAACTGTCTTCCACAATACCTACGTCGCTTGACTTTGATTTTGGGTGGATCTGGGACCGTTCAAGTCCAACTGAGGTTCGTAAGAATTTAATTCTTCACTAGCTCAGTTGGACAGACCGGTCTTTGATCCATCCAAAATTCAAGTCAAAGCTGGGCGAGCAGTGCAGGAAAACACTAGGCAGTACCGCGAGGCCAAGGAGGCAAACGTTATTTGCCTAGTGTTTTTAACTAATATTTAAGCAAATTTCCTTAACTTGACTGTCGGGTACAGGGCTGTGGGGTTGGTGCGCTGAAGACTTTTCGCCGTTATTTCTCGTTGTTCGAGACGACAAGTTGTCTTCGTCAAGAAATAGCGACGAGAAGACTTCAAGGCACCACTAAACCACTGCAATGTTAAACGACAGTGTAGTGGTTTAGCTGACTAAACCTCTACACTGTGGCAATTACATATGGTGGACCTCTTCCCAAAGCTTACGGTACAATAAGCATAGATGCGCGAAGATGCGCAAACACTTTAAAGCCTCTAAAGAAAGTGGGTTTTTTTCAGAAAAGAGTCAGAGACGACAACGTTTACTAAATCGTAGCCGTGTAGTCATGTTTTACTAATGTTTAGCTATCAATAGCCGTGTAGTTAAATCGTAGCCGTGTAGTCATGTTTTACTGTTGCTTAGCTATCATCAATATAATTGTTGTGTTTTTTCACTTTTGGTGGGCCTTTCTTCTTCAACGAGCTTATATGCCATTGCGTTCAGTGTCCTTGATATCGGAGTCATTTTTTTATAGCCTTGGGTTTAATCCCCAAACACTGAATGGCAGTATTTAGCTATTTCAAGTAATGAGATAACATTGCAACAAGATGACACTACGTTGTCACGCTGTAACTAATTTGCAACTCTCGTCGAAAGAACGACAGACAAGCACATAGCATATTCTACAGGTCCAAACGCAGAATGTGTGATTCAGTTCTATCATTTGATAGTTGCATCTCATATAACTTATAAAATGCATGGTTGTATACAAGATACTTTCTTGCTGATTGGGAACCATTGGTCCTACCAACATGCAGAAATTACATGATCATGGCATGAAAAAGAAACACGTACATGATACGTGATCATGTACATGATCATGCATTTTTTGGGTTATCACAAGTACACTGCAGAGACGACTATATGTATGTTATAGTCCTAAAACGATAAAACAAACCTATTATTCTGTTTTCTTGAAGAGTAAAGGTTTGTTTTCGGTGCATATAGTAAATAGTTTCACTTGTGATATAACCTATAACCTTATTATGTACAAACTGTGAGCACCAATCTTTGTCGTTGACAGGTAGAAAACTGTTCTTCAGAAAAGTAATAGGTTTGTTTAGGACAATGATATGCGTAATCTGCAGTGTATTTATGATATAAACTATAAAATACGTGGTCATGTACCAACTGTGAGTCTTAAACTTTCCTGCCGTAATAAGTGTCATTTCAAGGATCAAAATTTTCCTATCAACCAGAAAGCTTGACGCTCGCAGCTTGTATATAACCATGCATTTTATATCGGATGTAAACCATCAAATGATACGAACTGAATCGCACAGGCCTCTAGAATCACTATGTGTTTGTCTCTTGTTGTTTCGGTGCGATTTACGTGTTGATGAATTGGTTACAGTGTGACATACTGACCTGGCAAAGTGATATCGTAGTGCCATCTTGTTGCAATGTTATCTCATTATTTCAAAGAGCTGAAGACAGCCATTCAGTGTTTGGGAATTAAACCCAAGGCCATAAATAAATGACTCCTATATCAAGGACACTGAACGCAATGGCATATTAGCTCGATCAAGAAGAATGACCCACGAGAAGTGAAAAACACAAAAGTTATTAATGATGCGAAACGTCGACTTCCCTTCTTGTAAAGACCTTGTCATAAACATAGCTAAACAACTTAAAACATGACTACGCGGCTTTGATTTAGTGAACGTTGTCGTCTTTTACACTTTTCTGAAAGAAAATACTTGCTTTAATTTGATCCACGTGCAATGGGCTGTTTCTTGTTGCAAAACTTGGGCAGCGTAGGTCGGGTTTTGTTTATACAACTTCTTTTTAATGTCCATGACACTAAAAAGCAGGTATGATTAAGCTAGTTTCAAGCATGCTTCCAGGATCACGGATTACGTCATATCCACACGCATTTCTGGCAAGTACATTTGTTCGAATTTCAATGTAAAAGTATTACAGAAAAAATGGTTTCTGCCGTTTTATAAGCGACCAGGACAAAAACATAACTTCATTTGTTGCTTGAAATATACAGGGCAACTTCGTTTTATACATTTCTGGGAGGCAACGCAATCTAGCGAAAAGTTTTTTTAAAATTGCCGTTTATTTGACATTCCCCTTTCTAATTCCTTATAAAATCTCGCATGTGTACTTGCCAGCAGAAATGAGCGTGCGTATGACGTGCCCAAGCCTTCCAAGTGAGACAAGAAATACCCCAAATTGCACATCTATGTACCCTTAATCTATGACCAAACTTTGCGATTTTATTACTCCGCCTGCCGTAGACGAGGCGGATTTTTAAATTCGCCCCGTTTCTGGTTTTTTGTTCGGTGTCAGAAGTCGATCTGTGCAGCGCTCATGGGTGATACCGCTGGGCACAAGCCGCGTGAGCCGGCCTAAACACGGCGTTTAAACTCAATTTCCAGCGGAATATGTGAACAAAACACGCATTTTAACATGTATGCTAGAACATCTAAACCGCAAGAAGGTTTTACGTGCAAAGATTCTCATGCAAAAATGTTTTAAAACGACAAATTCCACCGTGAAACATTACCGAGGAGCGATGTATCGCGGTGAAACTTTCGCGAAGTTTTGAGAGCGTGTTTCCGTAATTTTCTGTTGTGTTTCCACTTTTATTAAGAAATTTAGAAATTTCTGCACAAGAATCAAACGCAAATTCTACTGAATTATCTATATACAAAACACAATTTTTAACATGCAATAGTGAACAAAAAGGGAAAGGAAGGTTCTTTATCAAAACATTGCTCCAGAAATGTTTTAAAACGGCAAATTATGATAGACTCCATCATTCCATGACCAAGGAGTGAGTCTAGGAAATGTGTTCCTAATTCTAATCACGATTTCTTTCCTTGGTTTTCTATACCTATGCCGAGATGCTGATATTTCATGCAAAATGATTTATTTGCTTGTGGGATCTCATACAATTATAAAAGGTGAGAGACATTTTACATTCCAATTCCAGAAATACATATGTTAGTCTAAAGTTCCCAACAAATCATATCGTGGAGACTTCAGGCAGTGTGCTACAGAATTGATTTAAATGATGCTATCAGGTTGATATATTTATGCACTGTATACACTTTTAGTAAAATTTTCTTTACTTGCAGCTACCCAAAAATAAAACAGCCATATGTTGGTGGTATTATGACAAAAGAATCTTGTTTAATATATGCACTATGAAAGTCTTTAATTTAAATTAAATTTTAAAAAAATGCAATCTTACTAGGACTCTGGGCAGAGTGCCTGGCAAGTCAGTCAGACATTGATTTTTAATTATCTTAGTGATTACATAAGATGTGCTAACAATGTCTTAAAATGCCTTGGAAGGTACCCTAATAATAACTGATTTAAAAAGGAGTTGGTTGGGCAGAACAGAAATAAGTGAATATACCCCACCCCCAATGAACGCTCTAGTTACAGCCTTGAGCCCATTTTCGTTTTGGCAGGCGGAGTAAACGCCTTAGCAGGCGTCTTGTTTCTCAAAACAAAAGTCGTGGAAAGGCAACAAATTAATAATTTTATATACAAATATTATATACAATCTTTGTAATTTTATATACAAATATTATATACAATCTTTGTACTACTACAATACTATCTTAACACAACTAACATTCTCTCAATTTAAAGTTTTTGTCGAACTATTGTTATTGATTCCAATCTTTAATCATGGATTATGATCTCATTAATTCTCATGCAACTCTTGTTCTCGTTTGACCAGGACATCAGAGTTGAGAAAATTCTCATACAAACTCTCGCTGATGTTCAATGATATTCAATGGTTTTTCTACTCACACCTGTGGCTTGACATTTGATCAGAGGCGTTTAAAATTTGCGGCTTAGAAGACCTAGTCTAGACTGAGTGTCAGTGGTTCACTGTAAACGGCAAAGCTCATTTAACTCGAACCGTCGGGCGATTGTCGCATTGAGATATTTACAGTCAATGATCAAGTTTCTAAGATCATATAAAGTGTTTTAGGGCAACATCTAAAATCCACGGCCTATTCTAAGGATTTTTCAATCCTGCACACTTCACGCGAAGAAATATTGAAACTTTTAAATTTGTCAGAATCGACAAGAGAGAAATGATCAAGGCTAATGATTCCTATTGTCACGTGAAACACAGTGTGTCCAAAAAAAGGCTACCGTTGTCAAGTACCGTAGTCACGTACCGAAGTCAAGCGATAGTGCCTTGCGTTCCGTACCGAAGTCAAGCGATAGTGCCTTGCGTTCCAATTTGATTGTTTTAACTCTTCCAAATAATTTTGCAGGAACGAATTACAATTAATTTGCAATGCATGTAAGGCAGTTCTCCACAGTTGCGTTCTAGGCATTTTTGGCCTCATTAGAAAGTTAAAACATTCAAATTTGAACATGCGCCACTGGCACTTGACTTTAAAGCGTGGCCTTTTTTGACAACATCTCGACTCCTTTAGTGTTGAGGTAGAAATACTCGTAACATTGGAAGTTTTCTGTCTTTCTAGATTTCTTGCCTCAGCAGCAGAGCTTGCTGGAAGATTTCAACACGGTAATCTGAATCAAGAAAATGAGAAGAAATTATTTAAGAGTTTCAATGATGTAATCGTCACTTGTTTTGTTCTGTACCAAACATGCCGAGGTTTTCTCCAGGTACTCTGGTTTCCTCCCACAGACAATGTTGACAGGGCGCGTTGGGATTAGCTCCTAACTGACACAACCAACGTAGCTGTGCAAAAAACAGAAAAATTTACAGAAATTACAACATTCTACAGAAGCAGAAGTGGGAATGTTCTTGTATTTTAAAGACTGTAACAAACTCATATGGTGAGATAAACAGCCGCGCAATGAATAATTTGTAGATACACAATCATGTATAATTTACATAACCATGGGTAAAATTTGTAGAACTCAAACCTTTGAATGATAAATTAAAAATAAATATCAAATACGAAAAATATATAAAATAGAAACTTACTGGTTTTCTAAAAACAGTTCTTCACTTGTTCTTCAAAGAGAGTTGTGCAGTATCAGAGACCAGTTGTACTGTACATTAATCATTATTCATTCATCCTTATCCAAAGCACAATAGTTACCAGTTCTTCAGTGTATTTTGATGATTTTTAATGACAGTATAGTATATTATTACCAGCTAAGCAAAAATCTTTACACCTCTGGTTTTACAGTGTTCATGGGCTGCTATTTCATGAATAGACTTTCTTCCTTTCTCAGTAAACTTATTTCCATTTAGGTTTAATTTCTTAAGTCTGCAATGCTCATCTTGCAGTATCTTACCCAGGTCATGTATACATTCATCTGTTAATGAACAATGACTCAGGTTCAATTCAACAAGCTTACAATGCTCTTTTGTTAAGGCAAGTTCACATAACATATGTAAACCTTTATCAGCAATCTTGTTTTCTGATAGTGTCAAACAAGTCAGTTTGCAATGTTCATCTTGCAATGCATTACATAGCTCAGGCAAACAGTCATCTGTTAATGAACAACCATACAGGTCCAACCTCTCAAGTTTACAATGCTCTTTTGTTAAGGCAAGTTCACATAACATACGTAAACCTTCAGCTTTTATACCTGGATTTCCTTCCAGTGACAAATCAATCAGGTTACAACATTCATTTATCAGAAGCTCACAAAGTGCAGGTACACATTCATTAGTTAAAGAACAGCCAGAAAGAACTAGCTCAGTAAGCTTTAATAGCTTCTGTTTAGTAAGTGTGCGACATAACTCTGTTAAACCGAATGTTAAACCTTCATCAGCAATGTGATTATAACCAAAATTCAGATATGTCAGGTGAGGACATAGTTTATCGTCAAGGACTTGACAGAAAATGGATAATTCATGCGAACTTATTTTACACGAAGCTAGAGTTAACTCCTTCAGACAAATTCCGTGTCCGTTTCGGAAAAACTCACACATGGCGGATAAAATTTCATCAGTTACATCATGGTCTAAAAGAAATAACTTGGTCAGCTTACTGTGCTCGTGGTTCAATGAACACTTTGATTTCATTAATGATTTAAATATATTTCCCTTAGTGCCAGAAGATGATCCGCCAAGCTCTAGTTCTTCTACGCATCTTTGTTCCAGTAATCTTAAAACTGCCAGATAACACTCTTCGCTCAACTTAGCTTTCATCAAATTCATTTTCTTTAAATTTTTCATGTGTTTGCAAACCAAGAATACTGCTGACCAGTCACTTGAAGTCATCTTAACGGGACCGCTGCCATAAAAGAGACCAACGATATCATTTATAGCAGTTGTTTCGCAAGCTTCCTTAACAATCTCTTCATCTTCAACTTCTCTTAAACATTTCATTATAAACAATAAAGTATAACTCTCAGCAACATAATACACACCGTCAAAAGAGATAAACTTAAAGCTTTCTGCAAATGCTAAAACACAATACTTGACCTTGCAGCGGTCTTTTTTCAATATTTTTATTTCCTTGCCCAAGAGACCAGCAATAAACTGCAGCACTAGATGCCATTTGCCACTATTAAGATGAGAAGAAATAAGCTCTTTTATTTCCTCTGGATGAAAGCTTTCAACCACATGCTTTGCCGCAAGGAATTCTTGAATGGTTAGATGAATAAAGCAAAACTGTGTTTGAACCTGAGAATAAGGGTTGGATAAACTATTCAACAAACCAGATTGTTTCATTTCTTCATCAAATGATGCATTGTCAAAAATCAATTGCATTGGCTCAATGCCTTTGACTGCTAATAACTGGAGTTTCTTTGTTGCTTCTTCTGAAGACTGTCCATCCAATTTTCTAGAGTGCTTCTCATCAAAATGGGATATTGCTGCCTGATACAGTTCAGTCAGTGTTGTTGGTAAAGCACTGATCTCGTCTCTTGGATCTTCAAGTCTTTCAAACAGGATTGTGACTACGATCCAGCAATTTACCGGAATGTAACAAGCATTTAATAAGTCTGATGAGGATTGAACGTGATTCCATATCTTTGGTTCAAGATCATTCCGATTGTGACTTTGACAGAATTTAGTGATATATTGCTCGATTCTATCTTTAGTAAAACCAATAATTTCAACAGTTCGATCAAATTTAAACTTGGAGTAAAACTGGTTTGCTGTCGGTCTACTTGTTACTAAGACAGTTGCCTCAGGCAATAAGTGTCCAGAAATAAGTTTTCTAAACAATGAAATTGCAGACATTGGAAAATCAGAATCATTAGGAGGCGGCCAGTCATTTGGGCAATCCAAATCGCTATTAAGTTCATCTAAGCCATCAAAAATAAGAATTGCTTTTTCTGGGTGTTTCGTTATTTCTTCATAAATTTCTTGAAATTTTTCATTGCTTAATTGTGTCCCATTACAAAGAAAAGTCTTAAGGGTTACCGGTATTTGATTCCTATTGAACCATCGAAATTTAAAGTAGAACGCGATTTTATCATTATAAAATGGATCAAGTTCATTGGCCCAATCAAGCAAGATTTTTTCAGTCAAGACAGTCTTTCCTATTCCAGGACGACCGATTACAAGAATTTTGTGAGGAAATTTCTGCTTTGTGTCTTTATTGGGGCAAAATAAATCTTTTACATCTTTAAGCAGTGTAGAATTATGAGGAACTTTCATATAAACATTGTATATTTCATGTCTTTTCATGTCATTTGAAAAGATATGTCGTGCCCGTTGTGTCTGAATAACAAGGTTAATGTACGATTCATCGGGGACTGAATCAGGTTCTTGTTCATTTAATCGAAACGTCTTGTAATCCTCTATACATTGTTGTAAATTTAACCTGACAGATGGAATTTCATTTTCAACAGACATGTATTCTTTTCGCAGCAGATAAACCTTGATAAACTCGATATCGCATTTTCTTCCAATTATATACTGACAGACTGGAAAAAGTCGGCAAAGACGAATAATTTCCACGAATATTACGAAGGAAAAACAACGTTAAATATAGATATAATCATCCATATTATGTGTTTGTCAGACGCAGTTTCACATGGAATAGACGTTGTATTGTTTAACTGACTGACACTTGTATTCTTTGGTATCTTTGAGAGCACCTCTAATGTTGGCGGAAGACTACAGTCAAACTTCGAATCGAAGCCTCTTGGGAACAGCAAAACATGCTGTAGGACAGCAAACAGCACACCACATAGGACACGGATAGCAAGGTGGATAAAATAAAAACGAAATACATAAAAAGTTCTATTGTGTACCTGGTTGTTACCTTCGCCATCTGTTTGTGTCTCATTTCGAGTTTTATCGACTTGCTCGACACGACGACGAACCCACAATGAATAAACAACGGCAACAATTATCGGGAACCAAACACTCAGCAAGACAAAGATATAAAATGGCAGTGGAGCATTGTAATCTTGTTGGTATCTTGAAAAACACTTCACGGCGACTTGTGTCGTACTTTCTACCGCACCATCACAAGTAAACTTCTCAGCTTCTCTGTTCTTCAAATCAATAATAATCCCTGTAAATACCAGGCCACAAAGAATATGAATGGTCGAACATACGTACGCCAAAATACCGAATGTTTTCGGCGATATAAAATCCTTTACTGCAACTGGGTCTATCATGTCATTATGATGATGTCGCTACGGCAGATGTTGTGTTTTGCGATAGTGCAATCATTCTGCGAAACACAACATACAACCTTCAGAAGTTAACACCAGAATGCATTTTTATCAAACAATCACGCATATATATACAAGATGACACGCCACTTCGAGTTTCCACACATCACATTTTCCTTGTCACATGCAGAGCTACCAAACCTTGAAATCTACAGGGTGTATAAAAGAAAACTTGAGTGTCCATTCAAATTCAAACTAACCACAACCTATTTTAGTCATTTGACAGATCTAATTACTTGAAATGACGCGTGAGAACGCCATGGTCATTACACATGGGAAATTTAGGATATTTTCATTAATTTTGCACCAACTTTGTACAATATACCTTATGTTTTTGAGAACATTTATAATTCAAACAAATTAACAGAGCTGTCAAATCAATACAATATATAGGCTCTAACTCATCTGACCGTGAGTAAAAAGGTTGGAGCTAGCCACAAAATAGAAATCCATTTTCCTGTTTTTAATCACTTGTATATTTTATATTTCTTTATGAAACGTAGCAATCATGTTTGGTAAAGAAAATTACAAGTCTACCAGAAATTTGAAAACAAAGTCAATTATATTTCACGAGCTTTTGACAACAAACGGTTCCTGTTAGAGTACTAGTGCCAGTACTTTTCCGTGTTTTCAGATCATCTGGTCGAGGTTGGTCATAAATCTTAAATTTCAAAGCATTTACCTACTTTGAATACAGCTTGTATATCATTTAGTTGATACATTGATTGTTAATTATCGTTTCTCACCCTAGCAACTTTAATTCAAAATCTGTATTCCTGGGCGGCACAATCCCCTAATATAATGGGCTATGCCATCCAATCATACACTGTCAAAAACTAGAGTAAACTACAAACTTGACGGGTATATGTGGTAGTAATGAGTGGCATGAGGTTAATGCCTCGTTGGTGGAAACACATCTCACTCCTACATACTGTACTAATGTCGCAAAGGAATCAGTCTGAATTTGACGTTTTAATCTTTAAAATATTCCCAAATGGAATTTTAGGATTAATAACCTTCTTGTTGTTGACTATATACCCTCCCTCATTATCTCGGGGGGGGGGAGGTATAGTCAACAACAATAGTTAACAACAGTTACTGGTTTACTGAAATACAGTCAAGATGTTTCAAATTTTGTTACCTAGTCAAACCAGCTAGTTAATTACACTGACTTTTGCTTATATTAAATGCTATTAACAATAGGAAAACATAATCAAACAATATAAACAGTTAAATCGTTTCGATATTATTTCACATACATGCAAATGTTAACTCCCCATCAGAGCTATATTGTGTTCCTGGCGTCTGTTGGATGCTACCGCCTTTTATTGTCCATTGTTATTCATAAATAATTGCCTAATTAAAGTGGATGTCAAGCTGTTCCACTCACGGCGATGTTTTGTTCAAGATATTTTGTCTCAAACAGTTGATAACTTCAAAAAAAGAACAACTATTTACCAACACACTTAGCAGATTCCACATCCAGAATACATATATCACGAAAAATAAAAGTGACATGTTTAGAAAGAATATTTGAAAGACCTTTAATGCAGATCTTAGAAACAAAATTTATTTATATTTTCAGCAATTCACAAGATTTACTGAAATATACTACACAACTGGAACAAAAACTGTTTTTGTGTGTAGAGCACTCCAAATTAAATGCTTCATAACATAAGCAATGTATAATAGTAATGCTCGAATGTTCTTAGATCTGATTTAAGACCATGTAGGCAGCCGAATAACTGGAGCATTCTTGTTTATTTGGTTCAAAATTTAACTTCAAAAAATGGCCGTAGAACTAAGCAATTTTTGCACCAATATATGTGCCTACATTACATTACTATACTCGTGTGCAAAGTTTAAATAATTTCTGCTTGTTAAAATTAAAATGCTCTTTTTAGCTGTGATGAGAGATTTTGTTCATATCAAAATTTAATCTATCACTGGGGATTATCTATGCTGCGTCTTGCTATGCCAGTTTTAACTGTATTATCATAATTCATTTCTTTATCAGTTGTTCAAAAGTCGGTTAGCTTAACCCTGGGTTAACGTATAATTTTTTTCCAAACTTTCCAGTAGCTTGTTGATAGTACTGCAAGATATTACTGAAGAAATCTTGTCTGGATCAATAGTAGTTTTGCATGGTTTGTGAAGTTTTAAAATAAAAGAATATGTAGAAACACAGAAACCGAAACATTGGATTAAACTTTAACTCAGAGTTAGTGCTAACCCAGCTTTGAACAACCGGCCCTAGGACTTAATCCTCGGGCTAGCTGGCCACACTACTAATGAAGAATCCTGCAAGATGCCCCTCAAGAGCTAATCCCCCCCTGAAACAAAGCATGTCTCGGAATCGTATCAAGGATATCATTGGGCACGTCTTTGACTTTTGCTCGTTTCTTCTGATACTGATGTTTTGGTTTCGCTTGCCTTCAACCGCGATCACCTCTCGTCGTGAAATAGATTTCTATGCTTTCAATCATGGACTCACATCCTTGTAACCCACACATTGTGGTATCTGTGCCACGTTGCATCCTGGTATATGGTTCTTCGTTGGGGCTCCCGATAATTCGTTCGTCGCATCGTCAAATAAACTTACTAAAAACAAAAGAAAATACCTCATAACAAATTGGTTGGGAATAGGTTCGTAAATCTTTGCGATCAATTATGGAGTTATGGGCTGAGTGTTATGTATCCTAAAACCGTAATACAAGTTCCTTTTATACTTTTTTGTTACAGTGCGTTGTTGATGAGATGTTTCAGTTTGATTTTTTGTTGTCCTGCCCACTAATTTAGCCAGAATTTGCATAATGAGTTACTGTTGAATACCAGTTATAGTAATACAGTAAAACAGCTATGAACAAAATTCGTGAAATATTTACATGATACGTGGGCTAACAACAAAGCCATTTATTTTCTAGATTGTCTCTATACTTGAATAATGAATACGCTATGAAATGCATTTTGAATAAGTACGCTGCCGTTTATTTTGCCAAAAATTATCAGTCATTTATCAATCGATATACAGTGCGTGTTCTTAGAGATAATTAATTTTGTTGTAAATTTTTAGTTTTCGAATTCATCAATATAATGTATGTAAAGTTAGTTGCGAAATTCACTAGGCCAGATTTTGAAGAAATTGTAAGGGGATGTGAGGAGATTTTTAGGGGAGATGCTACTATTATTATGGGCCGTTAATTTTCAACAGCTTCTTTTATATCTTGCAAATATTTCTTAATCATAGCTAGCGCTAATTAGACTTTAGACAAGAGTTTGGTTCCATACACTCAATTCGGATTTATATAAACACCCTAACTACCAATTAGATTACGAGCTCGAGATTTCTACATGGTGAAAGTCGATGAAGGCGAATCCCGAATCAACTATCACTGCATAGAAATTGGGAGCGAGTAATTTAATTATTTTATTAGAATCTCAGATCAAAAAACATTTTTAAAAAAAGAATGCTACACATTGTCCATGAATTAAAAAATAGATTGAAAAATTATTGTTCTGCTACTCGCTATATATCGTGGAATAGATAGGGGGTGGAGTAGCCAATCATATGACAGCATTTTCAATATAGAGCACTGTGATTCTACTAATAAAGAAAAGAAACAAAAACAAGCTTAATATACCATCCGAATCTTTGCCAGGCTGCCAAGCCAGTAATAACCATCCTAATACAGCTCCAATAACACGCATTAAGTTCACTATCTTCCAGTCATCCATTAAACTACCTTTGTTAAAAACTCCCTCCTTTTCCCTAAAACAGACAGCATCAAGTCGATTAAGATCTATTATTCCACTCTACAGCCTTGACCTTAGATGTCCTTTCTAATACATTCCATTGAAGACCATTACCGTTACAATACAGTGCTTATTTCACTCTACAATCTGAGACTGGAAACACAAGCTAAAGCGCCGATGTTGCGGACGCGACATCCGTGATACGGCCTGATACGCTTACTTTGGAACCCTGTGACGTACACTCCAGAGCTTTGTATTTATATATTTTAAACAAGAACAGCAATGTCTGTTCGAACTTCATTTAAGTGTACAAAAGCTAAAAACCAACGCTAAACGTTTGCCTTCTTTTTGAGTGCCGACACATTGCCACTGAACTTGTTATTTTTACGAAAACATTTGTGACTTTTAGCCTGTTTAAAAGTCGATATTCATTAGATATTGTTATTCTTGTCTAAAATAAGTATAAATACAGAGTACTGAAATATACTTAAAGTGAAGTTACAGGGTTCCAAAATAAAGCGTATCAGGCCGAATCACGGAATCGTTAGCGCTTTACACTAGCTCGCGTTTTCAGTCCATTCCTTTGACTGTCTATATGCTTTAACACGAATTTCGCTTACCATAGAGAAGGATCAATTTCATACAAACTAATTCTGTCATCAATCATTGAAATACTCAATGTGAACATCAACGCCAGAACGTAAACTGAAAAAAATCGACATGGTGATGTGTCACATTCTCAGAGTTTACATGCACAGATTAGTTGATCGAGCGAGGAAATTTCATTTATCAACAAACAATTACTATTTACCAATGAGCGACAATGTCCACAAGGGATTCGATAAAAGTTGGTTACAGAATCCCAACTTCGATTTTACCATGCCATAACTAAAATATCAAGAAACACAAGGTAAATGTTTAGGAAGCACTTTATACCAGCCGTAGCACGAAGCGCACCCTAACATCTTGAAATTTACAAAAAGAGTTACTTGAGAGTTACAAAAATTCTACCAAAGAAGCTGTATATTGTGATTTTAAGTGATCTATGCAATGCAATCATGAAAATACTGGACAAATTTCGTGTCATAGAAACTTTAACATATAAAGTCAATTAAAAGTGGAATGAATCAAGTTGTTTGCCCCCCCCCCCCCCCCCCCAGCCGGCTCGCACATGCTATTTTGTCAGGGAGGGGGAAAATAGCGTCTGCGAGCAGGTTACCTCACTCCCTGCACAATACCATGATGTATTATCCCTACAATAAGACTCCGTTTATACCAGGAGAGAAGTCTCGGGATTCGTACAACATGTCACATGGCGATTGTCAATACATGAAGACAGACTGTGAGGCTAGACTAATCTTATTATGTGCTTTTTTTTAAATTAATGGCAATAAGTTTGAAAACCATAAGAGGGAGCAAATTAGTACAAAGTTTCCAAATTTTTCCGGATTCGAAAGTTCCGGATTCATCAGTCAATCTGTGATAATTTTCTATCGGATTCATGCTGTTCAGTGCAAGCCGCAAAATGTTATTCGATACCAAACTTCTCAGATTAGCAACGAATCCGGAACCTTTTGCACTGTGTACACGGGGTAAAATGTTTGGACATAGGTTGTCTAGTTTACTAGATTGTATGTTACCTGTCCAAAACTGACACAACACAAACAGCCAACATGAAGTAATACACGGAGCTTATGGGTTGCGCCAGTCTGTAGTAGTTTAATAAAAGATTCTGTGTTCCACCAGAATGACTGGACAACGAGTAAACAAACAGACATTGACACAGAGCAAAACCTACATAAAAAATCATTTTGATTTCGTTATTGTTCATGATGTTTACTGATTTTTATGAGGTGTACAAGTAAAGTGCTAGTATA
This sequence comes from Muricea muricata, assembly GCA_963855995.1. Lineage (NCBI taxonomy): Eukaryota > Metazoa > Cnidaria > Anthozoa > Malacalcyonacea > Plexauridae > Muricea > Muricea muricata. The sequence continues at coordinate 4,591,796 of OY979727.1, forward strand.
TGATAAAAAATCGTTTGTCTACTTTTAACTCCAATCGAGGATCATTTAAAAATACACCTTCGAGACGCTTTCAGTCCAGGGCGGATTTTGGATAAGTTGTCAGCGGAGGTTATGGAGAGCTTTATTTGGGGAGGTGTTACTATGATCTCGACAAAGCGTAGAAATAAATTTTTTATACACTTTACTATATGTATGCTTGCCTAGAAAGTATAAGCGATTATTGGTGAATATTCACCATAATCACTGAGCCCGAGGCAAATCATTGTTTTAGTATGATTTCTTTAGTAAAACATGCATAAAATGCACTTCTTTTATGAATACAGTTTACTTCGGAAAATTCGTAAGTAAAAACTAAAGTTTATTTGTAATTTTTAAATAGTAAAAAAGTGTTTTATATGTTATTTCAAGATGATCTATTATCGTTTAACATCAAAGTTTGTTTATATTCTTTGACTTTGTATTAATGCAACTTTTCTTCATTTCTTAAACATCAAAACGACTTTGTCATTTAGTCAATTAGTAAGTAATGTCCCATATTTTTTGGTCAGGCAACCAATCAAAATGCTTGAAAACCATTATTTACTAAAGAAATTATACTAAACACTAATATTTGCTTAAGCAGACATTCACCAGGGGAGGTAAAAAGATTCATATGGGAGGTGCTGAAAATTTCTGGAGAGGTGCGCAATCTGCCGCACCTCAAAATCCAGTATTGCTTTCAGTTTCTTAATTTTTGTAAAGTTTGGATACATTATGCTTGTGATTGAGATTTTGTATGATATATCTGGTATTTAGTATGTGTGAGGAGATGGCATCCAAGCTAATTGCATGCTTTACAGTAATGGCAACAAGTATTGTCCTTTGCTCATTTGAAAGAGCTTGTTATAAGAAAACACTGTAATGGACTTGTCAACTATTTTAAGTTCTTTCAAATGAGCAAAAAATATTTTTAGTTGCCATTACTTTATATTGGATTATGAGGTTTAGGCAACCCAAACTAAATTTTGATCCAGCCAACACGAAGAAAAAAAATTATGACATGCAGCCTCTTAAAATCAGAGGTAATTGCGAAGTTTGGTGGCGAAATGTTGGAGATAACGGAAAATATAGCCTTGCGAAGGTTGTGATTCTGTATATATTTGTATTACGCGCGGGAGATCCTGCCACGACATTTGAGGCAAATGTGGTAGGCTCTTCCCTTCGTTACACAAGTAAAAACAGAATTCACCACCTTCGCAAGGCTATATCTTCCGTTATCTCCAACATTTCGCCAACAAACTTTGGAATTTTACACACTTTAAAATGCTGCATGTCGAGAATTTATATTGTGTTCGTGTTGCCTGGATCAAAACTTAGTTCATTACGGGAATTGCCTATTGTATTCGACGCCGAACGTTTCGACACTCCTGTCTACACAGCCAAAAATGAACAACCTGTTCTGGCCTGATGAAAACAGCATTGAACAATGTTTTGCTGTCCACATTGTTCAATGTTGTCACATCAAGTCATCGCTGAACAAGTTGTTGAGCCTGAACTAGCCTGCAATCAGGTGTAACAATGTTACACAATATCGTTGACAACCTTGAACAATGTGGGCAGCAAAACATTGTTCATTGCTGTTTTCATCAGGCCAGAACAGATTGTTCATTTTTTGCTGTGTATACGCGTAAAAATTACGAGTTGTTGAAAGCTGTTGAAAACAGGATTGAACAATGTTGTGCTTCCCACATTGTTCAATGTTGTCAACAATACTGAACAAGTTGTTGAGCCTGAATCCAGCCCGCAATTAAGTGTTACAATGCTGGACAATATTGTTGACAACATTGAGCAATATGGGCAGCAAAACATTGTTCCATCCTGTTTTCAACAACTCGTAATTTTTTGCTGTGTAATGTCTTCATCAGGGTTGATCTGATGATGCAGCGACAGCGACGCTGCTCTTTATATACTCTAGGGCTGACATCACTTTCTAAAGTGACCACCACACTCCCGCCACTACATCGTTCTAGCAGAAAAAAACAGAATGTGTGTGCAAGTTTATAAAGTGATAAGCTTCAAATGCTTTTGTAAATCTTTACAACATGCACTCACCAGCGAGCAAGCCATGGCAAAACAATGCAAAAGTCTTAAAGGTTCTTTGAGTAGCCTGGAATCGAAATACAGAAAGACTTCACAACGTGTACAAAATTGGAATCCTTCCATTGCAGGTATATTAATTCGTCAGAATTTTTGCAAAATATTGACCAGGTTATATACGAGATTCAATAGCACTTATGCGGGTTTTCCCTAAAGCTATTGCCCTCACCACCAAGTCTCGCTTTCATGTGAAGAGAACGTATGCGTCAATACGAGGCTTGGTGGTGAGAACAATAACCTCAGGGAAAACCCGCATAAGTGTTATTAATTTTCTAACTCTAATAACAATTCTGCATGGACAGAGCAAATTATTGGATAGTGATTTTTCTCATTTTACTAATGAAGTTCAGTCTTGATGCGATCTCGACAAATGAGTTATTTAAGAAAGCTTGAAAGAATCTCTGTGTAATGGATAGTCTATAAAACCCTTTTCTCGCAAACAATTTGATCATATACTAGACGTAACGAACTAAAAATCATTATCTTTATTGCAAAGTTATTGACGTTGGTTTGACAATGACTTTGCAACAAACTGAACTCAAAAATGCTGAACTATAATATGAGTTTTTCCAGTTACTGAACATGTTTAGAAAGTTTCAAAAAATCACTACTCACCTGTCCTACAAACGAGCCCTGATCAACTGAATCTATTGCTATAGAGCGGGCAAAGCACTAACCATTGCAAAATCAGAAGTTGTTGGTTCCCTTAAAATGTCATCAGATGTTGGATGATTTATGACTGTTGTTTGCACGAGATTACTTTTCTGCTCTTTCTTGAATCCGCCATCTAAAAAGAGACAGCATGCAGTCCTAATACACCTTGTATGATCCAGAAACTTTATCAACGACGGTTAATAGCTGAATGCCTCAAACATTCGATGTTCAAGTTAACTGAGTTGTGTCTTTTCCGCAGAACCGCTGTCAGTATGTCCAGGGGTACAATGCAGGCCGCAAACATCAAATCCCTCTTGCCAAACGTCAAGCCAAGTGAGTACAAAAATCAACCAAATTTTTGTGGTCGAACCAAATTTTTCAGTGCAGCATTTTTGGTTGTTAAATACATCGGATAGATAAAGCATCTAGCAGTTGCGAATTTCATTTTTATCGCAAAACATGCGCCCGAAGTTAGCCGTTTGCAGCATAAGTCAAAGTAGAAATCTCTACTATGTTTTTGCATTCTTGTAGTCAGAAATGCTACATAGCTACCTGATGCAAGTTGTGCATTTTGCAAGCTTGATGCAAATTTGTCATCACGTAGCATCAAAAGCCTGTTGGTTTCATCAAGTTGCATCAAGCCTGTTGGCTTCATCAAGTCTGTTGGCTTCATCAAGTTGCATCAAGCCTGTTGGCGTCATCAAGTTGAATCAGGCCTGTTGGCTTCATCAAGTCTGTTGGCTTCATCAAGTTGTAGCAAGCAGAATCAGACTTGGTTCAACTTAATTGATATTTGTAGACTTGCTGCCAGTTGTTCAAACATCTTGCATCAAGTTTGTGGACAAAAACTCTTGATTACCAACTTGCATCAAGCCTGTTGACAGCTTACAGCAGACTTGTTACCATCAAGCCAGAGCAAGCAATGCGAACACATCCTGACATGGAGGCAACAAGCCAAGAGCAGACTTGCTGCACTTAACTTGCGTGTTTCTGACTGTATACCTCTGTGTACATCATCTACACCTGCGTGTAGTTACAATGTCTATAACTCACCCTTTCTTTCTATAAGCAGAAATGGCATTGGTTGACTAGGCAATAATGAACTGGAATTGACGGTTGGTACAGGCGCAGGAGGTTTAGAAGAATTTGATTCCTCAGTAACGATATCCTCTTTGTCCACCTTAAATCCACTGTAGAAGGAGGCTGTGGCGGATTTGAAAAAAGATTTACAAGATTTGTAAAATTCAGTACATTTGAAGACAAAATGCAATACTGGTATATTATCTTAGAGAAAATCTTCATCTTCATCGTCTGTTTGGTTGTTCAAGTTATAGGAACTGATGCCATGCATCTATGAAATATTTTAAGCACGAAACAACAATAATTTGCCAGTTCCGCTAACTTAAGGAGCCAAAAAGACCATGAAGATGGCGTTTTTTTCAAAGAATGTATGTTACATTTCCTCCAAAATAACACATGTCAAATTGCTAAAATAAAAAATTACGGTCTTAAAGAATTGAGATAAGAAATAACTTCCAGTTCGCAATATCCTTTTTTATGTAGCAGTTTACAGATAACGTTTTGTTTGATTATACTTAAAATTTTCATTGCAATTGGTTCAATCTTGAGTTAGTATGGCTTGTTATATAAAAGCAAAAAATGAGGAAGGTTTTGCCACAAGTCGTACAAAAATGCATGAAAATATCCCTGTGTAGTGATTTCATTCTTGCATATTCACCTTCATCATCGAGGTCGCCTTGGTAGTTTTCTTCTTCTGCTGATGTATTTTGCATGCTAGTTGAGAATAAATAGAAGTACACATTTTACAATCGCTCCTCGACTAGCAAACCCTGAAGAAACAGTTAAACTATAAGTCAAACAGGATAACTCTTTCCCATCACATCTCTATAATAATCAAATTTTCAAACTCTCACCGAGATAGGCGTTCTTTTGCTTTATTTCTTTTTGGTTTGTGTGGTCTAGTATGACTACCTGACCTGCTAGCACCTGCTTCGTGTTCATTTCTTGGAATACTGTTTGTACCATCAACATTTCCTGATAATAACATCAGTGAAATCAATTCATTTCAGTGTAAATCAAAATTTCTGAATAGTAAGTAACAGTCCAACTAGTTAAAACTAATGAAATAAACACTACAAAAAAGGAAGTCCTTCCCTAATATGTCAAGATAAGTTAGGACATGCAAATTCGTAAACAATGTTAGACTTTGTTTTGTTTAGGTACTTTGTCTTTAGCGTTCGTGAAGAAATTTAGTTTGGTTTGCTAATACTTTCGTCTTAATCTGTATGTACGTTGTTGATGTTGAGCAGCGTGATAGCTTCTTTTTAAGTGAACGTAAAAGTTGTTCGCCTTTGGTACCAATGTATGGCATTTCTAGCCAAAGCGTTGGTCTAGTATCGTTTGTTTCTGTCGTGTTGTTATCTTTGTCCTTTGTTGCTTTTTGGTTGAATCGTTTTATGAGTGAAGAAATGACATGTTTTGGAAACCCATTCCATCATTCCATGACGCAATTTTCTTAATAAATTGCATTTCCTGGGTCAGTTTAGAGGGCGAACAGATATTGGCAATGCGACATAGAAGAGAGTGAATGCGAATCCATGCAATGCGATGTTTCCACGGTAGGTAACTGTCAAAATGAGTGTATTGACCTGTGAATTTGTGTTTTCGGTATATGGAAAACTTGTTACCGTCAAGTTTAAGATCGAGAAAGTGTTGTGGTTCGTCTGAAAATATGTCATAGGTAAACCGTATGTTGCGGTCAAAAGAGTGGAATTTGTTCAAGAGGAATTCAATGTCATCATGTTTGATTAGTAGCAGTCTGTCATCTACATAGCGGCAATAGAATTTAATTTTGCCTTTACTGATTAAAGGATTTATTACGAGGCGCTCAAATTCGGTTAGGATAATGTTAGCCATCACTGGACCAAGAGAGCGACCCATGCTAACACCATCAATTTGCTCGTAATAGACACCATTGCACCTGAAGATGGTTTTCTTGCAAGTGTCTCGTACCAGCTTACGTAATGTAGAGCTCTTTAATTTCGTTGCTATTTCTTTCTTATCGTAAACGCGCCTTTCGATGATTTGTAGTGTTCTTTCAAGAGGTACGTCGGTAAATAGAAATTCGACATCAAACGAGACATAGTTGAATCCTTGTCGGAAGAGTGCTGGATCAATTGATTCTATTCAGGATTTTGCGTCAAACTTGTCCTTTAATAGTGTGCTCGTTAGTTGTTAACGGGTGCAGTAACTGACTCAGAAATTTGCCGATTCCGTAGTGGGTTGTTCCAGTTGTATCGATTATAGGGCGAAATTCAGGTATCTTATCAAAGTTCTTGTGGATTTTTGGTAACCCGTGTGCTCATGCTGGTTTTGCGGCTCGTGGTCGGATGGTTTTATATGTTGTTTCGTTAATTTCACCACGTCGAAGGAGTTTTCTTAAGTATCTTTGGACGCTGTTTAATCTGGTAGGTGTTGAGTCGTCTTTGATTATACGAAACCGTTTACGATCTGAGAACAACGTTTCCATCGAGGTTTTATAATCAGAACGACTGATTATCACAACACCTTCTCCTTTATCAGGTTTGAGGATGACATTAGAGAGCTTAAGCAAGCGACGTTTTTGTCAACACGGACGGCAGCCGGAAGTAAGTTGTGTCGTTATAGATGGCGAATGATGGCGTCAGCCGTTCTTGTTTGAAATCAACAACGGCAGTCAGTCAACTTTCACGTTCATGATTTCAAACAAGAACGGCTGACGCCATCATTCGCCATCTATAACGACACAACTTATTTCCGGCTGCCGTCCGTGTTGACAAAAACGTCGCTTGCTTAAGCTCTCTATTATCTTCAAGGAGTTAATACATTTGATTTTCTTGCAGTCAGTTCGAATGCGTGGATTGTCGAATTCAAGAACATTGAAAACGAAGGCTCGATGGAAACGTTGTATGCAATGACGTAACGTGCGCTGGGATGCCTGTGTTAAGAGGTGAAGTTTTATAGAGTCTACCCTGCTTGTCACATCATTAGAATAGACCTAATTATAAAGCAAGCACAGTTATTTCAAATGTTCTTAACAATAAGCAAGAAACATGTCTCTTTAAATGTATGATAAATACCTTGCATAGTTCTACTTGCATTTCTTCCCATGCCGTGTTGTGTGCCATTCATCTGTCTCTCAGTGCCTAATACTTCCTCACTTACAGATCTATTCATGCGTGATTTCGGAGGACGCCTATGACTTCTTCGTTCTATGCTTTGCTCACCTTCTTCAGTTTCTGATGAACACAATATTAAATAACCTCATTAAAATCTTACATTGTCAGGGTAGGTGGCCCAGTCAAAAGTACACTAAAGGTATACACTCTATGGATGATTCCAGTTTTAAGGACTATATCTTGAAATACTGTACTTGAGTTGTGTTAGTCTTAAGCCCTGTACAGACAAGCAATTTTCCTTGACAAATTTCTTGACAAGTTTTATTTGCTCGTCTGTACAGTTCTAACAATTTGAAGACGACAGAATCTGTGCACACAACTATAATTCAAGCAATAAATTTTCAAATAAATGAATAAATTTTTACAATAAAGTAATAAAAAAAATGTACAGTACATGGACATTGGCACATAACACATTTCCTTGTCAAATTTTCCTGGTCAGCCGTACACACGACCAAACACAAACACTTTAACTGGTTTGAAAGCTGTTATGACTAGCTTTTAAACCAGGCGCCTTGTCAAGGACAGCATTTGACGAGCAAAAATAGCTTGTAAAGGAAAAATTGCTTGTCTGTGGCAGCAATAGAAGGGTTCCTAAAATAATTGACTAATTCATTTCCTTAAGTTTAGGAGTTCTTCTGATCAATACCTCAAAATTTTGAACAAGTCCCTTAAAAGATTCACAACTTCCTGCTAACTGACCAATCAGAATGCTATATCTTACTTGTGAGCATTCTGATTGGTCAACAAACAGGAAGTTGTGAACATTTTAACAAACTTTTCAAAATTTGAGAAATCAGGGGAGGAATTGGACAGAGGAACTGCTAAACTTGAGCAAATGAATTGGTCAAAACTTTTTGGAGGGGGGAAGGGTGAATAATGTAATACCACAAAAGGCTATGTGAAATTGTAGTTTTTTAGTGACTGAAAATAATTTTTCATGAAAGCAAAGTAACTAATTCAGTCAATTGTGCAAATTTTCATGCCATTTTGAGACATCATGAACAAGACTGCAGACTATGGCAGTTTCAACATGACCTCTGGTGCAGAGACACCACAACTTGTAAGTGCGCAAAACAGTTACCACGTGCAGATGATTAGTGAATAAAGGACCAAAATAACAAATCATGTATATATGTGTTAAAAACAATGAAAATTAGAGCTTAGGGAGCTAAATTTTTTCTTTAAAAAACCTTGGATGCGTTCTTGCTATACTTTGCAATCTGAATCATGAAAAGCTACCAAGAAGACTTATTCAGTCATTTGCGTGAAGTTATTTCACTGTTGTCACCATGGTGTATTAAACTACACACATTTTTGACACATATTTACATGATTTATTATGACTACAGTATATTTATACCTGTACTTAGTCTAGGGACTCTTTTTCGACTTCTTCGAGGTTTGCTCTTTCTTTCATCATTGAACTCAAGAGAATTACTATTTCCACTTGATGGATTCTTCACCTGTCCTGGTGTCCTTTGGTTTGGCAGTTCTTGAAGGACTAACCCTCGGCCTTTCGACACCGGAGCGCTTGAAATCTGCTTCGCATCGCCTGCTTCATCTAAATTTCTTGACGCCCTTTTTCGCCTTCTTTTTTGACGTTCACTTTTGGTTGGATTATTTAACGAATCTTCGGACATGATTTAACGGACGGAATGGGAAAACAAACTGTTTTTATTTTTCTCTTTTCTGCTTTTCTGTCTGATCATATATACTTCTTGTTTTGTTTTGCAATGGAGTGTCATGGATCTTCCACGATACCAAGGGACACCTATGGACACAAAATGAGTAGTGCTTGAGGATGACAAGGGAGTCATAGAGATTCAGGGTTGGTAGGCTTTTGCGCATGCACAAAGCCAAATGGCGTTTAAAAAAAAGGCCAAATTTAACAAACTAAGACCAAATTTTATTTTTTTTCCAAGAAAGCCAAAAAGGGCCAAATTTTATCAATGTTTTGACATGGTATCAATCAGATTTGATCCAGTTAATTTCTAGTATTCTAAATTTAAGCTCCAAAGTCTTCAACTTCACAAAAAATGAAACAGTTTTATGTCGAACACATACATAAAATAACGCGTATTTACACGAATGTGTCAATGGCATTGGCAGTTTTTACTTAAATTTTGTCACTCGATAAAAAAGCCAAAATAAAGCCAAAAGGCCAAACATTTTATTTGGCCTTAAAAAAGCCAAGTTACCAACCCTGTAGAGATTACAAAAGAATAGAGGCGGCATCTGATGACGAATTGAACAAATCTAATGGTGACCAAACTCAAGTCCTGGATGTATAGCGATGAAAACTGACAGTTTTTGTCAAATTTTGCTTGTTTTTATGACCATGATGCACACAGATATTAAATGAGTATAATGAGAAAATATGTTGTATGTTATGAATGTTAAGGGAGGGCAATGGATGGCAAGGGAGGTGCTATGAATCAGACGGGAGTCCTGAGGATGCTATAGGAGCTTTAGGGATGGCAATAGAATTCTGAGAATAACGAAGGAGTGCTATGGATAGCAAAAAAATGTTTTACGACTAAATTTTGGTAGGTTATTTCTTCGATTTTATAAGAAATATTAAATACAATATGGCTACAGCTTCCAGTTCAGGTGATAACGCGATGTGTGATGGGGATCGTGAGTTTTTACGAAAGAACAGAGTGTTTTTAATGGAGCATTTAGAAGTGGAAGATGTTCTGCTCTACATGACGGATTGTTTGGATGAAAGAAATGAGCAGAAGATAAAGGCAGAACCGACAAAACAAAAGAAGGTCCAGCAACTGCTTGAATTGTTACCACGAAGAGGATCCCATGCTTTCACTTCATTCCTTGTTGCTACACACAAAGCTCAAGATTGGCTTGCGAAGGAGTTAGCAGAGAAGAGAGGGGTTGATTTAAATTCCATTCTTACAGGTTGATAGAATTATCATCTTTACAGGTTGATTAGTAGGTTGACAGGTTGGTTTCTTACAGGTTGATAGAATTATCATCTTTACAGGTTGATTAGTAGGTTGACAGGTTGATTTCTTACAGGTTGATAGAATTATCATCTTTAATTGTTATACTTCCTTAAAGCAATTTTTTTAAAAGAAATCTCTATAGGAAGATGATTGTTTCGCTACTCGCAATCTATCGAGGAATAGATAGCGAGTAGAGTAACCAATCAAATTACATCATTTGCAATAGTATACTAGTATGATTCTACTAACTATTGATAGGGACAGAAAAATCATACAGTTGTTAATGATTTGAGTTTTGCAGGGTTTGAATTAATGGTGTGCAATGTGCAATTTGCACATCGTTTTGACCTAAATAGTAAAAATTGCAGATCATTTTTCCAAACGATGTGAAAATTTTATTTTGCAACTGTAACAAACAAGGTCCAGGTATAATTTTTTTTGTGCAAAAAGAAAATCTAGGCATGCTTTTTATGTGTAAAAAGGTAGAATGTCTTCTGAAATATTCACAAAATTTACAATGAAACGACTGCCATTTTGTCAGTGTTTCCACTTTACAAAATTAAATTTTCCTCAGCATATTCATAAAGAAAATTTGCACATCAATTTTTCCTCACTAATTCGAACCCTGGAGTTTTGATAACGAGATTGAATGTAATACTGTTCATTACAGTTGCAGCAATAAAAGCTTTCCGATTTGACCAATTCATTACTCAAGTTTAGGCTTTAGCAGTTTCTCAAAATCAAATGATCAATTCCTCAAAATTTTAAATAAGTTCCTTAAAATGTTCACAACTTCCTCTTTATTGAGCAATCAGAACACTACATCTTATTTGTGAGCATTCTGATTGGTCAGTATGATCAATAAACAGGAGGTTGTGAATATTGTAATGAACTTTCCAAATTTGAGGAAACAGAGGGAATTGATCAGAGAAACTGTTAAACTTGAGCAAATAATTGCCATGACTGTAATCAAACTAGCTGACCAAGTAATCGACTAATTGAATGCTGAGTAAATGTAAAACTACTGCTACCTCGCCGTGACCCACCCTTGCAACTGGGTAATAAGAGGTAATGGTGGTATGACTGGACAATACAATTAATTCCATGTATACCAACTAAGTCTCATGCCCAGGTGTGTGACACAATTTCCAGGAGTATGACACAGGTGTCAGTGTTCAACCAAGCTCACATCCTCATCTCATGTCTTAAAGTCTGTTTACCAGACTTTAGTTATGTCTGTTATAATGTAGTGACACCTAATGCAAAATCATGAGTATTATCAAACAAAAAATTGTCTTAAGGAACCATGGTATTGATTTTAAAGTTTGCCAAGGACATTGCCCAAGATGCTATTGCATCAAGGCAATCTCCAGCTTAGAACGCACACAAAGTTGGCACATTTAAAAATTAGAAATTACAAGAAGAGAAGGGGCCACAAAATTTTCGGACCAGCATGTCACTGCATCTTAGTTATGCTAAATGTTGTAAAAGTATTTTGTTATTAGATCATGATACTAAAAGAGCTGCAGAAGGTCAACTTTGTGACAGTGCCATGACAAATGATCAACGTAAAGTTTTGAAAAAGTATTTACCTGAATTCATGGAAAAGCTGAATGTAGAGAAAATGGTTGCAAGTCTGAAGAAAGCACAGATTATGACAAGACCAAGACAGAGCAAAAAGGTGTTGGAAAAACAAACAAAAGATGAGCAAGTGAAAGAACTGATTGATTTGCTTCCAAAATTAGGACCCAAGGCATTTGGTGCTTTCTTTAATGCTTTGAAATGTAACCAACCACAGTTTGCCCATGATGTTCAACAGTCAATAAAATGTAAGTTAACCTTTATCAACATTTATATCTAGTTGTGCACATATAACAATAAACTAACAAGGCTATATTCTGTATAGAAAGAAAAGCTGTGTTCAGTTCTATTCTGGCAGGTGGAACACTGATATTTTCAGGAGGATGGCAATTTTTACATTTTTTCATGTTGTGTTTTTAGATGATCATCCCAATGTGTTTGTCCACAGTGAATCACATCAAGAATCATCAAATGCTGACACAGAAGCAGGTGTATCCAATCAAAAATATGCATTGTCCACACCATGTTCCGAGTTACCAAATGATGTTTTAGAATGTACAGAAAGATGTTTAAATGTATATAATGAAGTTTTAGAGAATGACTGGAGAAGGTGATTAAACGTAATTCCTCAATAGTTCAGAAAGGGGTCCCCCTGCCTTCAAAATATACCTATTTTTTATCATCCTCTTTCGTAGGGTTAAAAATTTTAAGGGGTTGATAAGGTTAAATTTACAGTTATGTGTATGCTAGTAGTAATTCCCCTGAGGTCACATCAACAAAAAGGTTTTGCTAATTCCTCCTAATCCTTGTTAGATTTTATACGGTTTTGAAGTTACCCGAAGACAAACGGAATAAAATTGAAGAAAAAAATGATAACCCCACAAGATATGTAATGAATAATTGGATAGCTAGGGATGGCAAGAAAGCAACAGTGAAGAAATTCCTTGAGGCATTAAACGAATGTGAACAAGCTGGTCTGGCCCATAAAATTGAACAGATGTTAGGTGTTGAATTGAAAGATGAGAATGACCTTACTGACGGAATTGCAAACGTACATCTTAGACAAGAGAATAAACGTAAGCATTGGTTTGAACCAAACTCTAATCTGTTAATTTACAAGACTAGTGACTGTTATATATTTATTTCTAGGGACAAGTACAATCAGGGTGATCAAGGACATTCCACCAGATTTAAAACTTCAATTTATCAATCGTCTAAAAGTTGTGGAGAACGACGTATTGGCAAGCATAGCGACTGCAATGAAGGAAGAAAGATCCTACGTCCGCGATAGTGAGGATTTCCTGGGAAAAATCGCAGAATGTAGAATAAGAATTCTCTTCAGACAACTTGGAAAGGAAAAACAACATGAGATCAGGCTGTGGATGCGAGAGAAATTCCCAGAAGGCAGCACTGGTGAGATTTTGTGGACAAATAATTTACACAATTTTAACCATAATATAAAAATCTCAAAATAATTTTTAAGAAATGAAATACATGCACCCTCTTTAATCTGTGAAATAAGTAAGGTTTTTAGGAGGGGGGGGGAAGGTACTGGGTGTGCCAAGTAAAAAAAAACCAGCAGACCCACCACAGACTATTCAGTATAAAGTATCTGGTGTATTGTGTCTTAGTGAACACAATAATACAATTTAGTACAGATATCTTGGTACAGAATTACGATACTAGCATCAATTGACGATGTACTGGAATGAATCAGTCCCTTACATTGAATACTTGTTGACCAAAACCTCTAAGGGTGTACACCTTCTGGTGCATCAACCATGTACCTGGTAGTCTTCAACACCTAAACGATATGGACAGAACTATTCAGAAATATTCATTGGTAGCCAAAGTAAATTTCCATTGGAGAATCCTTGCTTTAAACGTCTAGCTTGCGTCCTATTGTTGAAATGAGATAATAGTGAAAGATCTCATGATTTCAGGATTATTTCATCATCTGTGTTTGGTTGGTTTGGTGCGGGGAGGATTGAGTTTAGGTGAACTACTGGGTCTGAAGTGGCTGCCATTTTAAATTAGTTGAGACAGGGTGTATTATTTTAAATGAAAAGAGCGGGTCCTGGTCATTGTATACGACTGTCACTATATAATGCGTAGTTTTTTTCTTGTGTTGTGAAATGATTTCAAGGTATTCTTCCCGGATTTTCTATCCGTGTGGAATCGAACTCGAACAACTTCATTATAACTGCAGTGAATGCTTTGCAGTGGCGGATCTAGGGTAAGTCAAAATAAATTATAGCAACTCAATTTTAAATTCAAAATAACTTTATAACAATGTCATAGGTTATGAATTTCAAAAGAATAAAATCTAACCGATGAAGTTGCTTTGACCGGTCTGTGGCAAATGTTTAATACACCCATTGTTCCTTTTGTACCTATTTTGTTCAACTCCAGCCACCGTAGTCCATATATTTAACAGTCAATAGTCTTCAAAAAGGTATCCACCGAATAGGATAGAAATTCAGACATAAAAACGACGTCTAAGATGAAAAAAGTAGTGCAATACACAACTTCATGTTGCCAACTGATGTCAGTGGCGCCACGAAGAATTACAAATTGCTTCTTCAATATCGACATTTTATGGATTAAATAATGTATGTATTTCGCTTAAATCGATATGAGTGTAACTTTGAAGATCTTTTCCCCCGATAAGCTTAATAAACCATGTACTAATTGTGGTAGAGTCGAAAAATATTGTTATAAATAGACACAAGTGTGACACGTTCACTTTGTCGTTCATGTTTCTTTGTCGATTTCAGAATTCGTAAAATTGACCAATCACAGCGAAGCACAAAAGTTCTAAACATTTGCCACAGACCAGTTTGAAGGTATTTTAAAATGCAAATATATCCTAGAATGAGCTGTGGTAATTTATTTTGACTTACGCTAGATCCGCCACTGATGCTTTGTGAGAAGATTGACTATCAAAACTCATTTGAAGATTGAGTTTTAGGGACCCTTTTAAGGTCCCAAAAATCTCCCTCTCCCCCCCCCCCCCCCCGCTAAACCTGTGAAGTTCTTGTGCCCGCGCATATTGTTTCGTGCAAGCTGGCCGCCAAGTTGAAAGAAAGTCTCAAGCCGAAAATAAAACAAACTTCAAGGTGGATATCACAGCTGGGACATTAAAATCGCGATTGATTTTGTTGTTTAGAACCCGATCGACTTGTTAGAGCCAGTACATGATGATAATCAACCAATTAAAGAGGCGCTGTTACACTCTGAAACTTGTCTCGCAACGACTTTATTTTAAGAATTGAAGCTGCATGCCTCATCACAGATGTTTCTTGCAACTTGTCTTGCAATCTCGGTGGAGACTGAGATCTATCTTTAAACAGCGAGTTTCTATTAGCTGCATGACAGAAATAATAATATAATAATGATAATATTTTTTCAGGAAATTCATATCACCCAAGGGTGTTTTTCAATGCAAGAGTGATGTTACACTGTGCAATGTCTAGAAAACGCGTTGGAGCGTTGCGGCAATCTTGCAAAAAGTAGAACCTGATTCTATTTCATGGAATACTTTATGATTGCCAGGCATGTTACGCCTTGCAATTTCGCTTGCACTTGTGCCGCAATAAAATTGCGAGACAAGTTGCATACTGTAACAACACCTTAAATGGACAATTTGCATAATAGCCTGAAGGTCAAACTAGGCAGGAAGAACGAAATCGTTTAGTACAGTTAGAAAGAGCATCTTGAGATTAGTCGAACTGAAAAGTTTGCTGGCGAAATGCTGTAGAATACGGAAAACATAGTCTTGCGAAGTTTGCAAGTTTTGTACATATTTGTATTACCATTTTTGAGCTAAAATTGCCGCGAAAATTAGAAAACTTAAGATCCTCTTTTTAACTGTAATAAATGACTTTGTTCTTTTTGTTTAGGTCGAATTTTAGTCTATTATGCAAATTGTCCATTATGGTCAAGACATAGTTTTACGCTAAAATCCGCTTGCGTACATTTTAAAGGCAATTAAATCAATCTACCACGTGTTCCCAAAGTAAAATTACTATCGGCAAAATATGTGTACAGCTCCATCAGTTTTTTGTACTTTGATTTCGTTCTTCACCTTTTAGAAACCCAACAAACATTTCTTTGGAGGCTTTCTTTCAACTTGGTGGCCAAGCCCGAAAATCAGACACTCTTAATTTGCCCCCCCCCCCCCCCCCCCCCGAGTGAGACCTCTCTCCGGGTTTTTTAGAGAATTTTTAAGTCCGTAAAACCGCCAGCAAAACTGAATCTTCAACTGAGTGTTGAAACTCAATCTTCTCACCAAAACGTTCAGCGCAGTTAAAATAAGTTTTTTGAGTCGCGGATAGAATTGTTTTCGCTGGAAACCGAGAGCTGAGACAAAATACCTTGAAATCATTTCACAACACGAAAAAAACCTGCGCATTATAGTTGTGTACAATGACCAGGACTCGCTCTCTTCATTTGAATAACGGATAATTCCTGTCTCGACTACTTTAAGGGTTAGCCACTTTAGGGGGGAGTATTATTTGAAATTAAAAGAGCGAGTTCAGGTCATTGTATACGACTATTACTATAATACGTTATTTTTCTTGTGTTGTGAAATGATGTCAAGACATTCTTCTCGGATTTGCTATCCGTGTTGAATCGAACACGCTGAATTTCATAAGTGATATATATTTAAAAAATGATTAACTTAAATAGGTTTTTTGAGTCGCGGATAGAATTATATTTCTTTGGAAACCGAAAACTGAGACAAAATGGCTTGAAATCATTTCCCAACACGAAAAAAACTACGCATTATAGTCGTGTGCAATGACCAGGACTCGCTCTTTTCATTTCAAATAATACTCCCTGTCTCAACTACTTTTAGATGGCAGCCATTTCATACTCCCTATACAGTACACCTAAACTCAATCTCTGCAAAAACAGACCCGAGGAAAAACCCTGAAATTTTAATGTTATTTCGTTTACATTCAATCAAGGCCCGATAAAAAGTGACGATGAATTGTTAGCTGGAGAGATGAGCTATGCTTGTTACAAGAAAATTACGGACGTTTGCACTGGTAATTCTGTTATTATTATAATTTTTATCATTTATAGTTCCATTGATTGATGTTTGAGCAGCCTTTATGGTTGAGTATTTGAAACAAAACATGCCACATGTTCTTTTGTTTTCGTTAGCTAATGATTATTGGGAGATGCTGGCGGGCCATAAAGATATCGACCTGAATCCAACTGTAGTTGCTTTGATCAAAAAGAAAACTAGGAGCGGTGAAGACCCTACTGATAAAGTGTTATCAACTTGGCAAGCTAGGAAGAACTCGACGGTCGGTGCATTGTATGATCTACTGGTGGATTGTGAATTAAATAAGATTGCTGATCTCCTGTAAGACTGCACGCCACATGAACAGTTAAATTTTATCTTCTGAACGAACTGGCAAAGCCGCAAGACCTGCATGTAAAAGAACAACGAACAATTAGTTGCTTTCATTTGACGTGGCAGCCGTCAAGAAGGAATTATAAATAGATCATCTTGTTAAGGTACACCATAGACAATCAACAGAATGGACTGGAAACGCAAGCTAAAGTATCAATGTTGCTGACGCGACACCCGTGATGCGGCCTGATATGCTATACTTTGGAACCCTGTAACTTCACTTTAAATATACTTCAGGACTTTCTATTTACATATTTTAAACAAGAACGGCAATCTCTATGGAACTATCGACTTTTAAAATTCTTTATGGATATAACAAAGCTAAAACCCAACGATGAATGTTTGCATTCTTTTTGACTGCAGAAATGTCACCATTGTTGTTGTTGAAAAAGGTTTACGGAAACACTAAATGGTGATTTTCCGCCTCGTTTACCGCTCTAAAAAGTTTTAAAAGTCGATAGTTCCATTCACATTTCTGTTCTTGTTTAAAATATGTAAATACGAAGTCCTGAAATGTATTTAAAGGGAAGTTACAGGGTTCCAAAGTAAAGCGTATCACGGATGTCGCGTAAACTTTAGCTTGCGTTTCCAGTCCATTCCTTAGATTGTCTATGGGTACACCAATGTGGCCACAAATAATACTTTCGCTGTCCTCAGAATGACAGATGGCAAAATAGCGCAAATGGCGTTGTATTTATTTGCGATATTTACTACTAAAAAGCTGAACTAAACTGCAACAAAGGTTTAAGAAGAAGAAGGAAGAGACTGAGGTGTGGGTTATCAATTTATGTTTCGGTAACTAAGGCAACGGTTAGGGGTAGAAGAGGTTTGGGTTGGGCGTTTGATTAAGGTTAAGGGTTAGGGTTAGGGGATACTTGGGGTTAGAATTATATTAGTGACCGAAACATAAATTGATTACCGAGGTGTGTGTGTGGGTTTCGAGGTCTGAACCTCACGCACGAAACATCGCACCTAGACTGTAGATAATAATTCATTACTCGTAACAATCTAAAATTACATTGTCATTGTGAGGTCAGCGGAATAACCATTTTCTTTTTCTTTCTTCCATGTTTAACATATTATTGACGTATTCACGAATTCACGTGGTCATCTGCGTCTGATCGTTTGAACACATTTTATAGCTTCGTATTAGCAATCGCATTGCCAATCGTAACAATTTTACGGTTACGTAGATATAACTTTACCTAACGTGTGAACAACATATGTTTTCAAGACTTATTTGTCGGTCTAAAAAAATGAACTTTTTTAATGTAATTGAATTGTAATGATTATCCGCAAGGAAATATTCCTACGTGAATTTAGATAACGTAGCTATAGTCGTGTTGAAAACACCTTAATTACTTGAATTCCAAAGAATATATACTTGTGGTCTAGTTATCACATTTGTTTATTTTGTTTATTTTCTATGTTTAAAACAGTTGTGAAAGGAAACAGTAGGACGTTTATTTGGTTTTGCGTCAATGTAAAACTGCAATTGTCTGTATGACACAGACAACAACTACGCTCGCCAATAACCTCTTGTTTGTAACCGCAGTTCGATGGCGGAACGGATGAGGAATTCCCATGTATCGTTCAAAATTCTTAGCGGACAAAGCCGTTAGCGAATACAAGGACGTTAACAAGGCAGATTTGTTGGCAAGGTTGAGTATGACATACTGTGGGATTGCCCTGGGTGAAGGACAAAGACACAGCAAGTATTGCAAGTATATGCCAATCGAGATATTCTTTTAAATCAATAGGTGGGAGTACATGTGTAATGCTCAACTCTAGTTTAAATGTCTCCCTCGCCCGTGGCGAAGATATGCAATCTTTTGAATATTCTGAATGGAATTTGTCCATTTTTCATCATTCTGTCAAGCTTATTGCTGTTTATCGTCCACGGTACTCTGCGGCTCATCCTATTCTACATGGAATGTTTTTTGATGAATTCTTAAACTATGTGGAGGCTATTGTTTCGTGTCCAGAGATTTGATCTCTGTGGATTTCAACTTTCACTTACGTGATACGGTTAACACTAATACTCTGAAAATTTATTAAAGTGCTTGAAACATTTGGAATTAAACAGCATGTTAGCACCCCAGCACATTCGTCGAACCACATATTGGATCTATTGATTACTCGATCTACAACTGACGTTAATATCCTGTCAATTGAGAGTATTCTATATCTATCTGATCACTGCTTTGTTGAATTTTAACTATCTATCTCTCGTCCGATGCATTCCAAGAAAAAATATTTTATCGTGAAATAAAAATAGTTAACATCGACGACTTTAAGGTCAAGCTAAGTTGCGTAAATTTTTTTGTGAAGACACTGTTGATCTTGACGAATTGACAAACTATTATGATAATTTACTTTCGCGTGTCTTAAACAATCAGGCTCATGTGAGAACAAAGTCGCTGAAAGTTAAGTGATCAGATACTCCTTGGTACAATTCTGAACTTAGGCAACTAAAGGTAAAGCGTAGGAGCCTTGGAAGGAAGATGAGGAAAACAAAATTGAAAGTGGATTGGATCGCCTATCGAAAGATTTGCAACAGGTATTGTTTCTTAATGAATAAAGCTTGAACTGACCATTACACTACTCTCATTAATGATAGCTCCAACGGCCCAAAGAAACTGTACAGAATTGTGAATTCTCTTTGTAATGCACCTCAGGAAGATCCTCTACCTCCACATAATGATCTTGGTTAACTTGCAAACGAGTTCAATGATTATTTTTTTCCGTAAGATTAAATTGATTCATGAAAACGTGGATCGTATCGCTGTTCACTTCCCCCCCCCCCCCCCCCCCCGTTGGTTGAATACAGGAATCCTGAAGTGAAACTAGAATCTTTTGAGTTACTTTCTTTCCAGGATATTCATGATGTCATCATGCAATTGTCTAGTGCCAGCTTCAAACTCGATCCGATTCCCTCTATCACCAAAATTGTAAATTTATCTTTGCAGAGGTCAAGTCCCGGATCACTGAAAAATTGCTCTATTAAAGCCCACGTTGAAAAAGATTAGTATGTCTCAATTATTTGAGAATTGTGTAGACCAGTGAGTAATCTGCTATTTCTCTGAAAGATCAGCGAATGGGCAGCTGCTAATTGCGAGGAAAATGTAGCACTTCCAATCTGAGAAACTGGTTTCAGGAAATATCATTAGACTGAAACAGATCTTGTAAAAATGCAAAATGACATTCTTCTGAGTGTGGGCAGGCAAGAGGTTTGTTTCCTCGTGCTCTTAGATTTAAGCTCGGCGTTTGTTTTTCAATTTGGGGTGACGGCCAAAGCTCTTGATTGGATAAAATCATTTCTTTCTAACAGAAAACAAAGAGTTGATATAGATAATAATTTTTCTGACGTCTGCGATTTTAATTTCGGGGTTTCCCAAGGGAAGTGTCTTGGCCCCATGCTCTTTCTGCTTTTATGTATCCCATTGTTTGACATTATTGATAGGCATTTACCTTCTTCTCGTAGATCTGCTGACGACACGCAACTTTACGTTTCCTTTTGTCCGGACTACCATGCATGATTAGCAAATCAACAGAGAACGTTGTCTGCACTGGAAGATTGTATATCTATGTTCGTGCATGGCGGCTCTCCCACAAACTTTTAAAATATGTTTAAGGACTCGAAAACAGAATTTCTTGTAATTGGTACACCTCAATAACTCTCGAGAATTGAAATAGGACACACAAATGTTGGTTGAGTTCAAATTAGTGCGGTTGACAGTGTTCGGAATCTGGGATCGTGGTTGATAAGCACATGTCATGCAATGTCTGCTCATGTAGGCAAGATGTGCAGCAAAGCTTTCGGAGCTTACGGCAAATTAGAACATTTTTATCCGTGGATACAACAAAAACTCTAATAATACATGCCTTCTCATCATCTCGTGTAGACTATTGTAACGCTCTATGGGCTGGTATACCTCAATATCAATTATCAAGTCCAACGAATTCAGAGAGTTCTCATTGCTGCTGCCAGATTAACTCACCTTTGTCCAAGATTTCCACACATCACTCCAGTATTGATTGCACTTCACTGGTTACCAGTAAAATATCGGATGGAATTCAAACTGAAAATTGCTTTATTGGTTTACAAGGCTCTCAACAACATGACTCCAATCTACATTTCTGAATTATTTATCCCGATCGGTGGACATTAAGATCGGATGATCAAGGACTGCTACACATCCCGAAAACTAACTCTAAGACCTTAGGTGATCGGTCATTTGCACTTGGGGCTCCGCAATTATGGAATTCCCTTCCTCTGAAAGTGAGGAACTGTGATAATATTTCCGTCTTCAAGAAACGTTTGAAAACATTCCTTTTTAGAAAGGCTTTTGACCTTGTATAGTTCAAGAATAGATAGGTTTTTATCATTCTTACCGTAGATATACTCACTAGTCTACATTTTATTGTTAGTTATTATGAATACTGAGTTCTGACTCCGTTTCAGCTCAGGTTTTTACAATGTACAGCGCTTTGAATATTTTATATAAATTATATGCGCTCTTTTTAAATGAATAAATTATTATTATTATTATTTCTTTAATTAACCAACAATACAATACTGTAACATTGGCCAGTACCCTTCTTACTACAATAGCTACCAAAATTTGTCAGCTATTATTTACAGACACCTCATATCAATAGTCCAGATAGTATTTTTCTCATAATTGTCTCGCTTTCCCACAACACAGTCTTTTGCATTTCTCTACATATCCATTGCAATTCTTTCTCGTTTTTAAACAATTCTTTCACATCATCCTTCAGTCTTTTCATCCCTCCTCCCAGACAACCAATAACCACTGGTATGATTTTCACTTTATATCCGTCCCGTCTTTCCCGTATTTCATAACACAGCTGCTGGTACTTTTTCACCTTCTCTTCTCGTTTTTTCTCTTTGTTCGATTCATTCGGACATGCCATATCTATCATCATAATCTTTTTCTCTATTCTGTCTTCAAGCGTTAAATCGGGTCTTCTTGCCGTGCAACTCGTCCTCATCCGATGTTCCCAATCCCAATATAGCTTTTTCCCATTGTTTTCAATCACTTTTCCTTTTTCCCATATCTCTGTGTACCATTTCGTTCCTTCTGGCAACAGTTTATTATCAATTGCCCAATGTACTGCTAGTACTTTTAATGCGTTATCATGTCTTCTTACATACTCTGATCCCGCCAACTTTTTGCATCCTGCCAACAGATGTTGAACTGTTTCTCTAAATGCTCGACACAAGCTACACTTGTCCTCATCCACTAGTCCTCTCAATTTCTTCCATGCTTTTGTTTCAATCATCTGTTCCTGCAATGTAAATATTGATGCTGTTTTTCTCGGGTCAGTGTTGCACTTCAACCAATAATGATTTTCCTTATCAAACCCCAGTGGTATTTCACTTTGCATTCTTTTCTCTGTGAGGCTTTCAAACTTGTTCCTAATTTGCCCTTCTTTTATCATGTTCTTAAGCTTTTTCCATGCTACCTCGCAATCCATATAATTTTCGTTTCCAATCTTGATTTCTCCAGCATTAAATTCGACTTGCGCATTCACACTTCTCATTACTTCCTCGGCAACTATTTTTAGCGATGTTTGCTCTGTCATATACTCGTTCCTCCACGATACTTTAATCCACTCATTGTTTGATGTTGCCATATAACATGCTACTCTCACTTTTGTCTTGTCATAAACCTCCTTAAAACTTTTTAGACCCCGTCCACCATCTTCTCTTCTTCCATACAATCTCTCATCACTTGCCTGCTTTCCATGGAATCCTTGTTTCCTGAGTGTAGTTTTAACAATCTTATCTAGCTCTTCTATATCTCCTTTCCGCAAGTTACATACATTCATAACATATCCGGCTACTGGAACCACCCTACTGTTTATTGCTTTCACAAGATTGTCATCATTTACGTTAACCTCAATCAATTGTTCCAATCTTTTTGCAATCTCCTTTTTCACTCTTTGCATGACCTTTTTGACATCAATTTTGTTTCCTTGCTCACAACCGAGAAACTTATACACTTCATTCTGTTCTGGATCCAATGCTTTCATCCTCTCTTCCAAAACTGCCAATCCTTCTCCTTTCACCATTTTACCATTCTTAAAGATAACTTCTGCACATTTCTTCACACCATAACAGGCTACGGTATCCATGCTTGCCTTCACTATCATTTCATTGACTATTTCAAGCTTTTGTTGGTTTTCTTGATATACTTTTAAATCATCAATGAAGAAACTATGTGTTCTCGTCAAGTCTCTTTCTCCTGGTTGTCCCATCTTATATCCATCTGTCTCCTCCAACATCATTGCAATCGGTACTTCTGTCAAACAAAAACCCACTGGTGAATAGCTATCGCCTTGCAAGAATCCTTTCCGTATTTTTATCCATCTGCTGGTCTTAACTTTCCCTTTGTCTGTAACCTCTAACCTTGTTTTCCATCCCTCCATGAGTTGACTTAGCACATTCACCACTTTTTCAGGCACTCCCATCCATCGACAAACTCGTAACATCCAGTCATGTCTAACCATATCGTATGTCTTGCGATAATCATAGAATGCAACAGCAAGGTTTTGCCTTTTCCCTCTTACCTCGTCCATAATAGTATTGTCCACTATAAGTTGGTCGACTGTTCCCAGTACGCCCGAGCATGTTCCAAGTTGACTTCTATCCCAAATACTATTTCTTTCTGCATGCTCCTTCATGTAGCTTCCAACATTTCCAGTGAAGATCTTGTAACATGTATTTAAACAGGTTATCGGTCGGTATTCCTTTTCATCACTTAGGTCTTCTAACTTCGGCAGTAACACTGTCCTTCCATGAGTAACCCATTCCGGTATTTTATCAGGTTGTTCAATCCATTCGTTGGAATTTCTTAGAAGTGCTTTCCACACTCCTTGAAACTTTTTTCACCAAAAATTTTGTATCCCATGAAGGCCAGGGGCTGACCATTTTTTTCTTTTTCTGATTATCTTGTACAACTTCTCTTCAGTAATTGTTAATTCTTCTACTCTAATTACTTTTGCCCTGATCTTCTCCGCTAACGTTCTCATCCATCTCCTATATGGTGTACTTGTTTCATCTTCCCAAATGCCTGGCCAAAAATCAACAAATTTTTCGATATCTGGTACTGCTCCTTGCCTTTTCTTCTCCTACTGCTCCTTCATTTATCTTCCGGTAAAACATTCCTTCATCCTCTCGAAACATTGTTGTTTTTAATCTTTTCATCTATTATCCTTATTTTTCCCAACTTTGTTTTTTGGTATCGTAATTCATCGAGCCATATTTCTTTTATCTTGAGAAGATCTTCGTGCTTTATTAATTTGTTTGACACTTTTGTCAATTTTCTTTTTGTCTTTCCCCTGTGAATCTCGTTTGATAACCACGCAACTATCTGTCTCGATTCTTTGACCTTCTTTTCTAGTTTTCGTATTCTTCTGTTCTCATTTCCCTCTCCTTTCTTTTTCGTGTTTTTCTTAAATCGCTTTATTCCCATCCTTTCTTCAATTGTCCTGCCCATTGCATAGACCGCGTCTACAATTTTACATATATCATCTGTGTTGCTCAAGTGTTGCTCCAACACTTTATTTGCATTTGCTAATTCTGTTTCTCTTATGTTCACTTTTAACTTGACAAGTCGATCTCGTTCCTCAATATTCCGACTGGTTGTTGGGTTTAGCTTATTCAAGTTCTCAATGAATTTTGTTCGCATTTCTTTTACATCCTCGCTCTCCTCTTCTACCCCTCTTTCCTCCACCTCTTCTTGCTTGTTCTCATGATCTCCATGTCCATCGTGCACATCACAATGTTCGTTTTGTGAGTTTTCATTGTTGTTTTCAGTTGGTTCAGCTTGGTCTGGCTCTAGATCTCTCTCATCCCGTACTTCAATTAAGTTTGTTACTGCTTTATCTTTGCGAAATCTTGCTGCATGGTCCCTCAAACATTGTGCACTCATCGGTTTCTCTTCATAGATCGTATCCCATGCCTCCTTCATTCTTTTCATGAACCCTCTTCCTCTGCTTCTTTCTTGCTCTTCAATCCTTAATAAATTAATCTTCATTTCGTTGGTCCACTCGAAATGACCTGTACTTGTATTGTCTCTAGCACTGGTGTTATTTTGGCTTTCTTGAATATTAATGTTCATTCCTCTCTTGAATCTCACTGCATTATCTCTTAAATTCTGCTTAGACCTGTTACGTTTCTCAGGATACTGTTCATCCCATCTTTTTTTCAATCTATCCATGAATCCTTAACCTTTTCTTCGTTCTTCTTCGTCTGCTTTTACTAACCACCTCTTTTCGTCATCTGTATATGTTGATGAGTGGTGTCTTTCATGAGCCTCTTCATTTGAGACAGCTTGGTATTGCCTTGCTACATTTGCTCTCTGAAGTGCTCTACTGGTGTTAGTTCCATTATTAAGTTGAAATTGATTGTAATCTAAATCTCCCATACAGATTTATTAACAACGCACGAGAACAAAAAGTTCGTCCAGTGTTGCCCGGCTCTCTGGATGAGGCTCAATAAATGGTAGTGACGCCAAGTCTACCAGATTCCGCGATTGGCAACCTCATAACGCAGCGACCATTCACCCATATCGGCACGGTACCTTCGGGTTGCGGATATAATTGTTCGTGTAACCTCCACTACATGATTTGTCGTCCGAGACGAATGAGCATCATCTGCCCATACCTGCCGTATCCCTGGCTAAGGGAGGCTTTGGTGTACTGACACTTGCCCAAGGTGTCCACCCCGGCTAGTGGAGGGATGGAGGCGCCTTACTTCTCCATTCTGGGCCGGCTCCAAGCTAGGCCCAGCCACTGCCCATTATTATTATTATTATTATTATTATTATATGGATTGTCGAGAACATTGATTCTATTGTGATTCAGTATATTCGCTTGATGTACCAGTATCAGGAACTTTGAGTAACGTCTTCCTAAACTATAACAGATTTGGTCTTAATATTATTCCCCCATCGATAAAATTTACACAATGTCAATCAACCCTTCGAAATGCACTAAAGTCATCACCTAATGATTCCGTCAATCATCTCTGGAAATTAACAAGTAATCACACATATATTCAATATGTTACTTATAATTCTACAAAGGAAGTCATTAAAAAGTTTCGATCGAGTCAAGAAGATAAGCTTAAAAACCATTTAACATCCCAAGGATCCTTCTTTTCCAGCGTGACAAAATTCTCCCTATCTCAAGTTAATATTATCTGGTCAGCCTGTCAATCAAAGCTTCGAGAAAACATTTTTAACTTCACGATCCGCTACATAAACAACACCCTTCCGACCCGCAGAAACCTTGCAAAATGGGGTTTATCTTCGACAGCTGATTGCTCTTTTTGTCTTAATCCTGAATCCTTGTTACATGTCGTAGCTGGTTGTAACTCATATTTGAATCGTTTCACTTGGAGACACGACTCAGTACTTAACTTCATTGCCAATAATATTCTACAACCTCTACATTCCAAAAAGCTTTATGTTGACCTTCCTGGATTTCTCAACCCTTCAATTGTAAGTGGTGACAAATATCGGCCTGATTTGCTCCTAACGACGAAAGACAACTGCTTGTATATTATTGAATTAACTGTGGGATATGAAACTAATCTTAGAAATAATAGTAAACGTAAACAGGCTAAATACGTGAATGTTATTAAGGAGCAAAAGAAACATTTTAAATCCGTTCAATTCATCAATCTTTCTATCAGTGCACTTGGAGTTTTTGACAAGGAATCTTCTACATTTTTGAAAATGCTCAATGACCTTGATGTTAGTGAAACTCAAACTAAATATTGTATAAAGAAAATTATTAACATCTGCATTAGAACATCTTACTATATCTTTTGCTGTCGCAACAAGGAATGGACAAATCCCGATTTAATGAAATTTTAAATATTTAATATCATCCGAGGAACATTTTCAACTTCACAATTCGATATATTAATAATTCTTTACCAACCCGAAAAAACCTGGCTAAATGGGGGATTTTAACATCATCAGAATGTTCCTTCTGCCTTCATCCTGAAAGTTTGCTACATGTCGTTGCTGCTGTAGTTCGTACCTGAATCGATTTACTTGGAGACACGACTCAATTCTAAACTTTATAGCCAACAACATACCATCACAAAACTTTCAAAACATATTTGCTGATCTTCCTGGATTTTCTAACCCATCAATAATAACCGGTGACAAACATCGTCCAGATTTGCTGCTAACAACTAAGGACAACTGCCTGTATATACTTGAGCTAACAGTGGGATACGAGACTAACCTTAGAAATAACATTGAACGTAAACACTCTAAATACGCAGCACTAATTCAAGATCAAATGAATCATTTCAAAACAGTTAAATTTGTTAATTTATCTGTTAGTGCGCTTGGTGTTTTTGACCAGGAATCGTCTTCTTTCATTGAAATGCTTAAAAAACTGAATGTAGATAATAACCATCAAAAGTATGTAATAAGGAAAATTATAAACATCGCTATAAGATCAACATACTACATCTTTTGTTGTCGAGACAAAGAATGGTCGAATCCGGATTTGATGACAATTTAAATTAATTTTTATATCCTTATATACAGCCATTATATTGTAGTAATCCAAGTAAGCGATTGTAAATTACCTTTGTAAGCGAGATTTGCAATTGTTTGTACATAAGAAAAAATTATTCAATAAAGTTTCCATTATTATTATTATTATTATTATTATTATTATTATTATTATTATTATTATTATTATTATTATTATTATTATTATTATTATTATTATTATTATTATTATTATTATTATTATTATTATTATTATTATTATTATTATTATTATTATTATTATTATTATTATTATTATTATTATTATTATTATTATTATTATTATTATTATTATTATTATTATTATTATTATTATTATTATTATTATTATTATTATTATTATTATTATTATTATTATTATTATTATTATTATTATTATTATTATTATTATTATTATTATTATTATTATTATTATTATTATTATTATTATTATTATTATTATTATTATTATTATTATTATTATTATTATTATTATTATTATTATTATTATTATTATTATTATTATTATTATTATTATTATTATTATTATTATTATTATTATTATTATTATTATTATTATTATTATTATTATTATTATTATTATTATTATTAGTATAGACATCGAGCAGAGTGTCACGCTCTGTACATGTCTGCAGTTTTATCACAATTTTATTGCTTGAATCACAAATATTTAAAGAAACTACGTATCATTAAAGGTTGTAATCATGATTCGTTCAAGTTTTATTCTCATGTTATTGGTTTGCGTCGTTTGTTCGTTCTGTGGGAAAGATTTTGTTACGCTTGGCCGACATTCATGGCGATGTAAACAACGAGTTCATCATGCAGAACAAGATCACTCTGCTGATAATACAGGAAATCAAGCGCCCGTCATGAAATCTCCCAGTGTCGTTATTTCAAGCCGCAATGTAATAAAGTGTTGCTGTGGTAAAGTATGTAAAGGTGCGCGAGGTCTTAAGATGCATCAGCGCAGTTGTAGAGTTATACAAGGACTAAACACCGAATTGTGTACTGACATAGAGGAGCAAGGCAACTTTGAGACGGAAACTATCCCCGAAATAAATCAATGTAATCAAAACGAAGCATTTATCGCAAACAATCAAAGTTTTCCAGATTTAAAAAAGGTATTAAACTTCCTAAAAGTAATTTACAGTGGTCAACGGCTAACGATTATTTCAAATTTGTTCTTGAGTCCGATCAACCAATCACGTCCCAAGATTTAGACTCAAACATAAAGGCATTAAATAACATCATATACGAATATTTCGCTCAAAACTTTGGTTATGCTGATTCAACACCCGATAATTCTATGGTAGATAAGTACAAGGACTATACAGTCAAGGATTTAAAGAAAGATCTGAAAAGTCTTAAATCTACAAATGATAAATCAGACGAAATTAAATATGTATCGCATATATTGCTTGCTAAGCTTCGTTCAAATAATAACAACCAGTCAAGTGAGTTATGTCGAGACAATAGCCATAACGACAATCAAACGCTAAACCATGACAGATATATCGAGAAAAATTTCTGGGGTTACCTCAAGAATATTTTAAACTAGGATACCTGCAAGGTAGGGAATGCTGCGGAGGCATAATGGGTGCAATAATACATTAATATGGTTTTTGTTGGATTGAAAATATTGGTTTAATTTTCGGCTGGGTCAACCTTGTTACCTGGGATGTTTACGAAATCGAGCCACCAAGGTTTAACCCAGTCGCGGCCTGAAATTTTGAGTGAGTCGACAAAAAATAGATAGCTAACACAATTTATTAAGTAAAAGACAATGTGACTATTAAAATATGACTACTAAAAAGTATTACATTCTAAAAGAATGAAAATACAGTATCTTTTAGTGTCCAAGCACAACAATGATTCAGTAGAAATGAATGTACCCCAGTGTCTAAACACACTATTTAACAAAAAAAACTATATGAGATAGATAATAAAGGCTACTATTACCATTAAAGGCTACCAGGGCAAGTATTTTAGCAAACATAAACGTTAGCAACTTGCGCTAATTGTTCTTTTTTTGGATAGCAACAACAGTTTTTTTTTTGGTTAAAATGAGCAGTCGCCTCAACAGTTAAAAGAAACTCCATGAGACTATCATCATCCAAACTTTCAAATGATTTTTCATCATCTGTTTGACCTTGATATACTTCGTACAGCTGCTTCAATTTGTCGTCAAACAGCAACAAGCTTGTGGCTTCTCCGTTGTTCTGGAACAAAGTGTTTGCCAACAAACGCTGTGGACATTTGGACTTGAGTTGTACAAGACCACATTCAGTGCATTTGGCGATCTTTTTTGAGTTATTCGGAAGCAATTTTGTTTGGCATTTCGTGCAGGATATAAATCGTTGCAACGAATACACACCAGCAAATATCGTTTACAGGATAAAAGTAAATAAGTATACAACGCGTGAATAAGCAGTGAAGCGAATAAAAAGCTTTAACGCAGTTACAACGAAAAAATGAAATAAACAGACAAAAAAATCAAATCGATTTAATCCCCCCCAAGACACGTGCCACCGGCCGCGTGGAATGTAAATTCGGCCATATATAACACACACCAGTAAATATTGTTTACTGTAAAACAAATGAGTATACACGCTTAAATACGCAATAAAGCAGATAAAAAAGCTTTTTTAAGGCAGTTACAACGAAAGGAAATAATAAACAGGGAAAACGCCAAACACACGGGCGCCCTGAAGACGCCAAAGAACACGAGGCGTGAATACACACTGTCACTAATGAAAGCATCTGGTTCTCCATGTCCACTTGATCAGCTATCTATTATATGTTTTAAACGTTGTCCTTTCCTACGAACATATTTAACTGACCTCATACGTGCTGTGTGGCTATCTGGTACCATTCCCTCAGAATGGAAGAAAGCTTGCACGGTACTAATCCACAAGAAAAGCGATACTAATATCCCATCCAATTTCCGACCCATCACACTCGACACTATACCATTAAAAGTATTCACTTCCTGCCTACGTAACGCTATGTATTCATTTTTAACCACTAATAACTTTATCGAACATAATATTCAAAAAGGATTCACACCTAACGCGTCTTTTAAAACTTCAATAATTACAGCCGAATTTCGTACCCCCTTCATACCAGTTGGCCGTGGCGTACAGCAAGGTGACTGCCTCAGTCCTCTTCTCTTCAATATGTGTTTCAACACCTTTATACAACATACAAAAGCTGAAAAATATCGACAATTTGGATTCTCGTTACAGTTTCTAAACCCTATTCACTGGTTTCAATTTGCTGATGATGATGCCGTCATAAGTAGTCAAGAATCCGAAAATCAACATCTCCTAAACCGATTCTCTGTTTGGTGCCAATGGTCCAACATGATTATTCGGGTTGATAAATGTAGCACCTTTGGCATCAAAAAGACTCTAACAAAATCAGTCCAATACCTACCTAAACTACTTATTAATAACCAGCTGATTCCAAAGATCAGTATCGGTGAAGCCTTTCAATATTAGGAAGA
Organism: Muricea muricata; assembly: GCA_963855995.1. Lineage (NCBI taxonomy): Eukaryota > Metazoa > Cnidaria > Anthozoa > Malacalcyonacea > Plexauridae > Muricea > Muricea muricata. The sequence continues at coordinate 4,622,908 of OY979727.1, forward strand.
TACTTTAGTTTTAAGATGTCTGACGAACAACACAAGTCTGAACTCATCTCACTCGTTGAAGAACTAATGGCTGATATTGATTCCAAACCAATACATCCAAAAAATAAAATCCTCCTCTACAGTCGATATCTTTTCTCAAAATTATCCTGGCATTTCACAGTTTCTAGTCTGGCGAAAACCTGGGTCATTGAAAACATTGATTCCAAAGTAAACAGTTATATCCGTAAATGGCTTGATATACCTATATCCGGAACGCTGAGCACTGTCTTCCTAAACCGTAACAAATTTGGTCTCAATATCTGTCCTCCATCTGTCAAATTCATCCAATGCCAAACTGTTCTCCGCAAAGCTCTGAAAACATCTCCAAACGACTCAATTAATGAACTTTGGAAAGCGACTAGTAATAGCAAAAATATTCAGTATAATGTTTATAATTCCACCAAGCAAGTTCTTAAGGACTTTCGCTCTGGACAAGAAGATAAATTGAATAATCAATTAACCTGTCAAGGCTCCTTCTTTACTAACATCACAAAGTTCTCCTAGTCCCAACTCACCAAAATTTGGTCTGCGTCTCAATCGAACCTCCCGAAAAATATATTCAACTTTACAGTACGATACATCAACAACTCCCTTCCAACCCGCCAAAACCTTACCAGATGGGGTTTATCACCAACCTCAGACTGTTCGAAATGCTTAGCTCCAGAAACACTTCTGCACGTAGTAGCTGATTGCCAATCGTATCTGGAACGATTCACATGGAGACACAACTCTATTCTACATTTTCTCGCAACGAACCTGCAGACCGTAAGCGACTCGAGCCTTTACGTCGATCTTCCGGGGTACAAAAGTCCATCTATCGTCACTGGTGACACCTACCGTCCAGATTTGCTTCTGTCGACTTCAACCGGTGTGCTCTATGTTGTTGAACTTTCAGTTGGCTTCGAATCTTATCTTCAAAAGAATGTTGAACGCAAGAAATCAAGATATAAAGAGTTAATCAGGGAACAAAATGAACATTTTGACAGAGTAAAATTTGTAAATCTTTCAATTAGTTCTCTTGGTGTTTTCGCCAAAAAATGTTCTAGCTTCATAGAAATGCTTAATGATCTAGATTTTCAAAAGCATCATCGGAATTACTGTATCAGAAAAATGACGACGATTGCCATCCGAACAACGTATTATATTTTTTGTTGTCGAAACAAGGAATGGATGAATCCAGAACTGTTAACTGTTTAAACATTGCGGTGTCATTATGTCCTCGTTGTTATGTGTATATATAATCAGTGATTCAAGTAGCCAGTTGTAAATTACCTTATTTAAGTGAGATTTGCAATTTTATATATAACCTAAATATCCATTTAATAAAGTTTCCATTATTATTATCATTATCATTATTATTATTGTTATTATTATTATTATTATTATTATTATTATTATTATTATTATTATTATTATTATTATTATTATTATTATTATTATTATTATTATTATTATTATTATTATTATTATTATTATTATTATTATTATTATTATTATTATTATTATTATTATTATTATTATTATTATTATTATTATTATTATTATTATTATTATTATTATTATTATTATTATTATTATTATTTTTATTATTTTATTGTTATTATTATTATTATTACTTAGGAAGATACTTCGCGATTATAAAATGTCTGATGACAAGCATAAATTGGAACTAGTGTCTCTATTAACAATTACATTTACAATAGCAAATTACATTTTCTGTAGTAGAAATAAGGAATGGACGAAACCAGATTTATTGAAATTTTAAAGCTATATCCCGGTCTGTGGCAAATGTTTAATACACCCATTGTTCCTTTTGTACCTATTTTGTTCAACTCCAGCCACCGTAGTCCATATATTTAACAGTCAATAGTCTTCAAAAAGGTATCCACCGAATAGGATAGAAATTCAGACATAAAAACGACGTCTAAGATGAAAAAAGTAGTGCAATACACAACTTCATGTTGCCAACTGATGTCAGTGGCGCCACGAAGAATTACAAATTGCTTCTTCAATATCGACATTTTATGGATTAAATAATGTATGTATTTCGCTTAAATCGATATGAGTGTAACTTTGAAGATCTTTTCCCCCGATAAGCTTAATAAACCATGTACTAATTGTGGTAGAGTCGAAAAATATTGTTATAAATAGACACAAGTGTGACACGTTCACTTTGTCGTTCATGTTTCTTTGTCGATTTCAGAATTCGTAAAATTGACCAATCACAGCGAAGCACAAAAGTTCTAAACATTTGCCACAGACCAGCATATCGTATTTGTATGTACATGTAGTCGTGGATTGTATATATTGTAATGTATATTATGTGTGTTTTTATAATTACTATTTTACTTAATATATCAAGTAGTCAACTGTAAATTACCTTTTTAAAGTGAGATTTACTGTTGTAAATGTATAGAAAAATTGAATAAAGTTTTCATTATTACCCTACTATAATTTCATCCGGATACGTCGTACAATCCCAAGAAAGTAAAGAGATTTACAATAGAAGACAACTTCAATCAACATTCCCGAACCCTACCTGATCTTCAACCAGGAACTGCAGTTGGCATCAGCCTTCCAGGAGATAAAAGATGAGTTCAAATTAGAAAAGTCATCAGGAGATATGTTGAACCACGTTCGTATGTGGGGACCCGTGACACATTCTATCTTGCAAAGAAATGTTCAACATCCTGAATCACGATGATGAAGATGGAGCTCCGAGCTTACGGATCGAAAGCTTTGTGATGCTAAATTTACTTGATGTTTCCATAAAATTATACTTTGACAATAGCCTTGTCGAACCAGTTACACATGGCATTGCACACAACCTGGGGACATCATCACTATAATATTTACGGATTTTGTCTCTATTCGTGTATTTTAATTTGTCCTCGCACGTGTCTCGTAAACAACTATCTATTATGTTAATTAGTCTTTTTATATCATTCTCTCACGGGTTTCTTTGTCGAGAACATGATGTCCAATGGTGGGATTTGTCCTTTTCAAAACCCAAAAAATGAAGTTTTATATATCCTGTCAATTCTAAGAGGTTTATTGATATTGCAAGTGTTGCAGTACTATTTTAAGCATAAGTTGGGTCGAAGAATATTAGCGACTTATGGATAATTTTATAATCATGATATTGAAGCCACTAGAATGGAAATGTTAAATACCCGAAACGAGCCGAGCGCGTAGTTCATTCAGCGGAGCATTAGGCTGGCATTCCAGAGCTCATAGGTTCTTTTTGTTCCGTGGCCAGGTTTAGTTTTTGAGGGTAGCCGCCCACGCGCGGTCAGCGGCTAACCACTATTTACGATGCTGTCTGTATTTTAATTTTAATGTCTGAATGTCTGATAGACGGCACATGCGCCGCTAATATGACGTAATTTGCATTGCGGTACTGCAACTATCAATGGCCGATACTTTATGTCCCGACTGGCCTTAAAGAATGAGTCACATAGTAATGCATTGCGCGCTTAATTTTTATGTTGACATGGATTACAGGTCAGAGTTCACGTACTCGCCTTATGTTCTTTGTAAATTTGCAAACATTTGCATCCACTGCGTTCGTGTTTATGCACTCTATTGCTATAAAATTCTTAGGCTTTTTGGAAGAAAATATTAGTGATCAACTTTGGAAAGTTGCGAAAAAAACGACCAATTTTATACCCATCTTGTGAGTTTATTTACGACGTATTTTTATTTTATTAATTTAATTAATCCCTGGGCCGTACGCAGAATTTTTTCTGGTGGGGGGGGGGGGGCACCGGAGCAGTGGGGGCATTTATAACTGTATTTAGGTAAGACAAATACGTGTAACTAGATGGCATACATACGGTCAGGTATACGAATCAGTCCAGTATAATTTGATGCAGTTCATAGTCTGGTGTGGTTACCTCCTATATGAAAAAAAGTTATAGTCAAGAAGCACAACTAAAATCTAAATAACTCTAGTAATAATTTTATTCAATCACTTACACGACATTATACAATATGTAATCGTATTAAGATTTTTAATCTTCAGTTTAAACTAGCGAAAGAATAATTTTAATTAGTTTATAGTAACAGTAAAATTGCAAGTTTAAAGTTCTCAAAATCGCTTTCACACGCCCTTTAACTTCCAAATATTTTTGACCATATCTATGCCCTGTTTTCGTAACACATTATTCATCCAAAAATATATGATCGAGTTCATAGTGGAATTTAGCATAGCCAGCAGGGAAAAGTACATCTTTAACATAACTGCGTCAAAAGTCCCGTTCAGATTTAAAGGCCCATCAGCGAGCGTACCCGGAAGGCAACAAACAAGAGAACATGCGACGACTAAACAAGAAGATTTTGCTAGCTTGAGATCCTTTCGAAGCCGCGCTTTTTTTGACGCTGTTTTTGATTGATCACTTTGTGAAGAATTTTCATCTCTAATTCGATTCTTCTCGTGCATGGTGAAAAAAATCTTCCAGTACACGAAAACGGTGGTAAACAGAAACATGAGGACGTTTGCTACAAGAACATGGACTATTTGCTTATGCGTTATTGTAAAACTGCAAATTATTGTCTGCATGACACAGACAACAAGTACGTACGCCAATAACCTCTTGTTTGTAACCGCAGTTCGATGGCGGAACGGATGAAGAATTCCCATGTATCGTTCAAAATTTTTAGCGGACAAAGCCGTTAACGAATACAAGAACGTTAACACGGCGGATTTTTTTGCAATGTAGAGTATGACACATTGTGGGGCGCCTGCTGCCTGGCTGGCCAAATGAGCCGCAAGTAAAGGCAAAACCAGAACTCCGTTTGCGAGATCAACAACTGATTGCATGAGAATTGTGAAATTGGACTGTTTTTTCTTCAGTTCCCGCGAGCGTTGTATTGTGATGACGGTGATACCGTTTAGAGAAATTGTTGTGAAAATCAGGACGACGACGAAGATCAGAGCGAACGAGTGGACCCAAACACTTTTGTTCGTTGGGAATCCGGTGATCAATTCGACTTGATCGTCCAGGATGTAACATGTCTTGACGTACGTGGTGCTGTTTATTGATTTATTTGTTCCGCTCATTTTTCAGCCCAAGCCAGAGTGATGCTCCGTCAAACTAAATTAGCTTGGGCTTTGTCCAAAAAGTTTTTGAACACTCAAATTTGCATTAGAAGCGTTTTAAATGAGGCGTGGGATGTAAATCTTGCCGCTCATTAGGGTGGCTGAGCTTGACTTTCGGTTTCAGCTAACCTAGCTAGCTGGGCATTCCGGTTCACTATAATGCACTGTTTTAAATAACTCTTAGGGAGAATATATCCATCATTTGTAAAAAGGTACAAGCTGTCCGAAAAATTTTGATTTGAACACTTTTGTTAACCTCGGACTTGCATGCATATGGGGTTAGGATAAAACGCGGATACGGATGCGGAACGGAGCGGATTGACGGAACGGATATGAGGATAAAACGCGGAGCGGATATGAGGATAAAACGCGGAGCGGATATGAGGATAAAACGCGGAGCGGATATGAGGATAAAACGCGGATGGGTTGTTTTTTCGTGCGAATTAAAGCTTAAATCTTTTTCGAAAACATGTTATGGTACTTGATAAAACAGAATTCGTTGCCATGTTTCATTTGATTTAAATGGTTGGGGGATTACGTAGACCTGTTATCTATATTTAGATTATTTTGTCTTTAGAAAGTGAAAACATTTCTTTACAAATTAGATGTGCAGTTTTCAAAGATGATACAAATATAAATAATGCATTCTTAACGGAAATATCGAGAGTATATAAATAAACTTAATTATTGGTATAAAATACACAAGTATATAATCGTATGTATCGGACGTATAATGGACTGAAACCAACGAGTGAATAGGCAAAGTATAGTGGAGCCCGTTTACTACGGTCACCAACGAGCTGAAATAATGTGGCCTTATTAACAGGATAATATAAAGTTTTAATTATGACGTGAAAGCCATGTTAAAAAATATTTCAAAAGCACAACAACAACACCATACCACAATACCAATTACTATTACTAGATAAAGTCGTGAAAAGTTTTAAGTAATGCTAACGAAACAATATCAGGAGTTGGTTACAAAAAACCTTGATTTTTTCTTTTGCTTTACGCATTTAACTGAAGCCTACAAGTTTTAAATGACTTTTATCAATACAGTCAATAAAATGCATTGTGTTTCAACGGGACAAAAAAATGACCATATTACCAAGGTGGCCATAAGGAGGGTTTCACTGTAATTATACCGGATGCAGCTGCATCCGTGAGACATCAAAAATACCTCCACAACTAATGAAAGGAAGAGCAACACCCCAGGGATAGAGATAATGTAAAAGGAAATAAAGCAAGTTGGAACTAGACCACGTTGTGTGTAGTGTTAGCTCGGCTCGTTACACGTTAAATACAAAGTTTAGTAAGAGAAACTGGAGCAAGATATCTGATGTTGCATGATTCCCACAAACACGTGTTTAAAGTTTGATGCTTGCTCATATGTTAAGGGGGTCCAATACTAAAAAACAAATTTTTGTGTGTTTTAATGCTATGCAGTTCATCTTTGGTCAGGTGTTAGGACATGGTACCACAAACATAAAAATAGGTTTTTCAAAGTTACCATTGGTTACCAAAGTTACCATTTTCACCTGATAGTGAAAAATCCATATATTTGTAGACATGATATCTCAACAACTATGAATGATAAAAATCTAAAATAACTTTATTTTAATAGTATATGTCATGCTCTTGGAGATGAACCAGAACTATGGTGATTGAGGCAAAAATAAATTTTTTGCGGACAAAATATTGAAACTAGATATTATCGAGATGATACTGACTATCATAACTTGCATGCTATTGCAAATATTTTTATGATTCTGGTTCATCTCCAAGAGGATGTAACACAGAACACACACTGAAAGTTTGAAGTCAATAGCTTACATGCTTCTTGAGATATTGCGCATGCAATGCTGCTTTAAAGTTTTTGCATGCATTAGAATAACGTTAATCGAACAATGCTATGGAAAAGGACACAATAGAGTAAACCAATTGCATACCATTATTTGCTCTGGGTAAAATCATGGTTTTACCCCAACACGGTGTAGAATTTGCTGAATTTCTCCGTTTATAATTCATTTTGTTGTTTGAAATTTTGGATATGTTTAGAGAACGCCGTTAACAATATTTGTAAAATTTTTGAAAATCGATGAATTTTGAAAATATTTACTATTGGACTCCCTTAACACATGCATGAAGTGGGGTGAAAGTGTTCAGTAACATTTGTAACAACAGGGCTACCAAGTTTTTTACAATGTTGAGCAAATTCTTGCTCTTGCTTTGTTTTTGCTTTTTTTCTGAAAGTGAGATAAACACTTAATGTTTGGCAAATTGTTCCTAATCTAATTACTATACTTAAACGCATAGCATTTTACGCGTGCTCTCAAAGTTTTATAAATAATAGCCTACAGCCTGCAGCTGTTAGTTATTTTTAACCTGCGATTTTTTTTCACACCCTAAATTTTTGCCAATATGCGAAATTACTGCCCATCAATAGATCTTCTGATATTTACTTTATAACATATGGAGCAATAAAATATCGTACTAAGCATGGGTTCAAAAATGCCTTCGCAAAAGCTTAATAATCGATAAGTAACTTGATCACATGCAGGGCCGCCGAGACAATGCGTGGGGCCCGGGGCAAAAATTTTGAGTGGGGCCTTATGACGTCACCACGTAAAACTTTCATGTCTATGCATTTTACCACAGACTTTAAAGTGCATCCAGTTTTTCAAGCACCGTTCCCTGTACAATTTATATACCTGCTTCACTTCTTCGTTTTGGGAGCCCTTCATTGGTTGGGGCCCGGGGTAAATTGCCCCCCCCCCTGCCCCCTCCCTCTCGGCGGGCCTGATCACATGGCAAGTTATTAATTGTTAGTGAAAATAAACTTTAGCTGTAATTATTTTGAAAATCGGGAAAGTTAACTTTAGAGCAGCCATCTGACCAATGCCGTTGTGTTAGTAAATGTTTTATAATGTACTGTAATTATAGAATACTAAACACCAACATTGTTATTTTATTGAACAATTTGAACAATAGCTAGAGTAATCAAACAAACGAACGATTTTTTAATATTTCAATGTTTCAAATATTTCATCGGACACTTTTCATTAAATACACAAACACGGGTGTTCTGTCGTAACTGTCTAACTGAAAACAGATAATAAAGAATTTTTACAAAGGTAATATAAATTGTAGCGGCACAAAGAAATGTTTGGTAAACCTTAATGGTCAGTGTAAGATAATTGTCGCATTTCGGTAGACTACTGCTAACACAGGGTGAATACGGGACTAGTAAAAGGTTTTGAGTCAATACTGTCAATATACACAATAATCTGAAAAAATAGAGATAGCAGGTCTACATAATTCCCCAACCCATTTAAATCAGCTGAAACATGGCAGCGAATTCTGTTTTATCAAGTACCATAACATGTTTTCGAAAAAGATTTAAACAAAAAAACAACCCATCCGCGTTTTATCCTCATATCCGCTCCGCGTTTTATCCTCATATCCGCTGCGCGTTTATCCTCATATCTGCTCCACGTTTTATCCTCATATCCGTTCCGTCAATCCGCTCCGTTCCGCATCCGTATCCGCGTTTTATCCTTACCCATGCAAATGAGCATCTGTAACGCGACATGCGCGGCGACACAAACTTCAAAGTTTCCGACTCGAATGACCCTGTTTAATTTCTTTTCTGTCCTCGTATCAAACTTAAAGTTTAACCTAACGGACTTCAGATCCTATGCGAGCTATGGAGCATTTGAAAATAAAAGAAACTCACCAATTGGGCAAATGAATGCTCATTTTCTACAATAGTTATGCCGTGAAGACACCTGCCTTCTGAAACACCTCTAATTAAGTAACATAATAAATGACATTGTCGGTGTTTCCTACAAAAAATACATCTGAGTTGCCACAAATCGATTTGTATATGTTAAAACATGCACTTTGTTAAAATTGCCATTTCATGAATAGAAATGTTTTTTTTTCATCACGGTTGAATATTAATTTTGAAAGGAATAAAAAATTGCACTTTATATTTTTGCAGTAAATTCATTAATTTAGCTTTGATTGGTAAAGAAATGCAAATTCATCTTCGAATCGTTGTTTTTTGAAGAAAATTGTGATCGATATTGCCTCCACTGATCTTGGGCTGCAGGGTCGTTTCTCTTCATTCAAAATTACTACACGGTATCTGAGGGAGGAAACACTAACTCCTAAGCCATTCCGAGCTGCTAATTGTAAATAAAATATTCTAGGTTTGCCTCCTTCACGTACATTAGTCTAAGTAGCGATTCAAGAGTTCCACCGCGCCGCTACATTAATTATTCGCTGTGAAAAAATTTCCTCTACAAGTCAGACATTTTTGCTGTTTGAGTTTGGAGGATCTCGGTAACGTTAACCACATACTGGAACGCTTAAATTACTATATTATTCAACTGAAGACTGATCTTATCCACAGTGTTCAGCTGACTTTTGACAACCTTTCAATCATTGAAGCAAGATCGAATCAACTTCAACAAGAAACCACCTCAGACTGAGTCCTACAACAACTCAAGCAAGTTACTGTTAACGGATAGCCAGAGAAGCGCGACATTCCTTCTTCAATCAAGCCAAACTACGATATCTGAGGAGAAATCGTAAGCAATAATGGCCTTCCACTAAAAGGTCAACGCATAATCATCCCTTCCTCTCCTCGCAGCATGATAAAGGACACTGTTAGCACGGTCACAGTTGCATTAAAAGATGTAAGAATCGTGCACGACAGTCCTTTTACTGACCAGGCATAAATCGCTGTATCGAACCTGTTGTCTCCCGTTGCTCTCTCTCTCTCTCTCTCTCTCTCTCTCTCTCTTTCACACACCGAAGCAAGGAGCAAAAAAGTCCTTAATGTAACATGAATTACTGATGCACAGAAGACGAAAGTGGCTTCCAACCTGTTCATTTGGTGTAGACATTACTAGGTACTCGTTCCCTACTGTTCCTAAAATTTCGTGGAAATGGAACACCTTCCAGACAAATCAAGTGCCACTGCAGTCAAGTTAGTCAACAAAATGACAAAAATTCTCGACATGGAATCGTCAAGGAACTTTGCACAAACAACGGACCTGAGTACTCAGCAGCATGTTTCAAACCGTTCTGAAAAATTATGGGATTTTAAACACACCACTTTAAGCCCCACTTCTCACAATCAAATGGTTTCATACTGATTCTCAGCACCACCCAGGAAATGATAAAATTTCACCAACTGTGCGCCTCTTCGGTCACCACCCTCTCTCTAGCCTACTATCATTTCATCCAGATACGATCTGTCATCCCGAGAAAGTAATGACATCTACAACAGAAGTCAGCTACAATCAACATGCCCGAACCCTACCTGATCCTCAACCAGAAACTGTAGTTGGCATCAGCCTTCCAGGAGATAAAAGATGAGTTCAAATTAGACACATTCTATCTTGCAAAGAAAAGTTTAACATCCTGAATCACGATGGTGAAGATGGGGCTCCGAACATTCTATCTTGCAAAGAAAAGTTCAACATCCTGAATCACGATGGTGAAGATGGGGCTCCGAACTTACGGATCGAAAGCTTTGTGATACTAAATTTACTTGGTGTTTCCATAAAATTATACTTTGACAATAACCTTGTCGAACCAGTTACACATGTCATTCCACCAAACCTAGAGACATCATCACAATAATATTTCGGATTTTGTCTCTATTCGTGTAATTTAATGTGTCCTCGCATGCGTCTCGTAAACAACTAGCTATTATGTTAATTAGTCTATTTATAAATATCAAGTACTAACTGGGTGTGTTTTTCAACTTATATAATTACATCACTATAATCACATCAAACGTCGTAACCAGATCTGGAAGACGTCATTCGAAAGCCAGCCAGGTATAACAACTGACTGAAGTTGATCACGCGTTTTATCGATCATTAATTATGTACATTTCGTTTAATCTCGATGGGGAGACGAAGGATATTCCACCAAAATATATTATTCTGTATTCTCTCGCGGGTCCCAAAAATGAAGTTTTATACAACCTGTCAATTCTAAGACGTTTATTGATATTTCAAGTGTCGCAGTACTATTTTAAATAAAAGTTGTGTGGAAGATTGATATTAGCGATTTATGGATAATTTTATAATCATGATATTGAAGCCCACAGAATCGAAGTATTAAATGCCCGAAACGAGCCGAGCGCGTAGTTCATTCAGCGGAGCAATGGGCTAGCATTCCAGAGCTCATAGGTTCGTTTCTTTCAGTGTCCAGGTTGAGTTTTTCAGCCTGTCTGGTGCGGATATACACTCAGGGTAGCACGGAAGCATCACTCACATGAATACAGAAAACCACCAGTCATTTAATCAACTAAGTCACGATCAATTTGTAAAGAAATGAATAATGGGGATTCAAAATGTGCAAACCATTTCAAAATTTATTTATTTTACTTTTGAAAGTTTGGAAAAAAACGACCAATTTTATACTCCTCTTGTGAGTTTATTTACTTACTTGCCAGTGCAAAGTTTCCATTGACTAGTAAATGCAATTGAATGGCCAGAACCTGCATGATGTACACGTGTAATGCGACATAACCGAGGACACAAACTTTAAGGTTTCGACTCGACTTGCCTTTCTGCTTTATTTCCTATTCTGTGACTTGGGAAGATATTAGATGAGTTTATTTTCTAATAATCAATTTTTGGTTCCATTACCTGGAAAGGAAATTCATTTTTTAGCAAGCTATTTGCCGTAACTCTTTACACATATGAAGCAAATTCACAAGTTTAAAATTTAATAATTTTATCTTATTAATTTAATCAATCCCTTGGCCGTACGCAGAATTTTTTGTTGGTGGGCGGGGGGGGGGGCACCCGAGCACTGGGGCCATTTATAACTGTGCTTATGTGGGATAAATACGTGTAATTGGATGGCGTACATACGGTCAGGTATATGAATCAGTCCAGTATAATTTGATGCAGCTTGATAGTCTGGTTACCTCGTATATATGAAAGTTATAGTAAAAAGCACAACCAAAATCTAAATAGTTTTAATAAAAATTATGTTTAATCACTTACACCAAATTATACAACATGTAATCGTATTAAGATTTTTAATTTTCAGTTTAAACTAGCGAAAAATTAATTTTAATAAATTTATATAGCAATAGTAAAATTGCTAGTATAAAGTTTTCAAAATCGCTCACACGCCCTTTAACGACTTCCAAATATTTTTGACCATATCTATGCCGTGTTTTCGTAACATATTATTCATCCAAAAATATATGATCGAGTTCATAGTGGAATTTGAAATAGCCAACAGGAAAACATACATCTTTGACATAACTGCGTCAAAAGTTCCGTTCCGATTTAGAGGCCCAAAAGTGAGCGTAGCTGGGACGAAACAAACAAGAACACATGCGACGACTAAACAAGAAGATTTTGCTAGTTTGAGTTCCTTTCGAAGCCGCGCTTTTTTTGACGCTGTTTTTGATTGATTGCTTTGTGGCGAATTTTCATCTCTAGTTCGATTCTTCTCGTGCATAGTGAAAAAAATCTTCCAGTATACGAAAACGGTGGTAAGCAGAAAAATCAGGACGTTTGCTAGAAGAGTAAAGCGGGCTATTTGTTTATGCGTTAATGTGAAACAGAAAATTATTGTCTGTATGACACAGACAACAACTACGTACGCCAATAACCGCTTGTTTGTAACCGCAACTCGATGGCGGAACGGATGAAGAATTCCCATATATCGTTCAAAATTTTTAGCGGACAAAGCCGTTAATGAATACAAGAACGTTAACGCGGTGGATGTTTTGGCAATGTAAAGTATGACACATTGTGGGGCGCCTGCTGCCTCGCTGGCCAAATGAGCCGTAAGTAAAGGCAAAACCAGAACTCCGTTTACGAGATCAACAACTGATTGCATGAGAATTGTGAAATTGCACTGTTTTTCTTTCAGTTCCCGCGAGCGTTGTATTGTGATGACGGTGATGCCGTTTAGAGAAATTGTTGTGAAAATCAGGACGATGACGAAAATCAGAGCGAACGAGTGGACCCAAACACTTTTGTCCGTTGGGAATCCGGTGATCAATTCGACCTGATCGTCCAGGATGTAACATGTCTTGACGTACGTGGTGCTATTTATTGACTTATTTGTTCCGTTCATCTTTCTGCCCAACAGAATGATGCTTCGTAAAACTAACCTAGTTTGGATGTTGTGTAAAACGTTTTTAAACACTTAAATTTGCATTTCTAGCGTTGATTGAGACAATTTAATATTGCAGCTGGAACAATACGTCTATTATTTGAAGAAAAAATGCAAGCTGTTCGGAGGATTGATGTAGCACTTTTGTTAACCTCGGACAAGCTTAACGTAACCGACTTAATTCAGATGCTATGCGGGTTATCAAGGCATTGAAAATCCGCCAAAAAAGAGGAATTGCCCAAATGAATAATCCTTTTCTAGCATAGTTATGCTGTCCAAGCACCTGCTTTCGAAAAACCTCTATTATTCACATAATAATATTATAAATCACATAATAATATTGTCGGTGTTTCTTACAAAGAATCTCCTTAGTTGTTATAAAAATTCTAATTTAAATATTTGTAATAAATGCATTCATCCATTGATTGGCAAAGACTGAATTGCAAATTCATCTTCAAATCGTTGTTTTTCAAAGAGAATTGTGATTGATATTACTATGTACGAGTTAATTGACGCGATGTATTAATATTTACGACTAGAATTACACTAGCAGGGGCACAGAGGCGGATGTAAGGCATTTTATATACGGTGGATAAGTTGAAAATATAAAAGAAGTTGGTGTATTGTATGAAGCAACCATTTATATCTAAAACTAAATATCTTCTCTTAGAAGTTTGACTACAGATACAAGATGTAAAAGTGTTCTTCAAATTTGACTTTAATATGCACTGTTTAGCAAAACTCCTTTGATACAACCGACTCCAGGTGTTATTCACTTCGTTCTCGTATATCTATGCCTAAAGTATTGTAGAAGACTTTGTGTGTTGACAGATTATCCACGAAAAGATTGATGTTAGATGTAGCATGTTTTGGTTGTTGTTTGTCGAGTTTTTTCACATTTATGTTGTGGAAAGCATTAATAATTTAGTCAAAGCTGTGTGGGAGGTTATTATGACTCTGCCTAAGAACCACAGCTGTAAAAAGATTAAGAAAACGTTTATCTCTGTTCGTGTTAATGAAGCTCCAACTTAGTCGGAAGTTCAGACTTCTTCTCACTTTCGGAAGACGTCGCATTTGGAAGACGTCATTTTAAACGATTTCCTCTTAGCAGTGTATCTGAGAAGACGTTCAGATAACAGCATCAGATATTTGCAATTGAAATCAAAACATTAAGTGCACTTCAGAGAACACCATTTGAATTCAGAGATGCGCTTAGCCTTAAAGACATGAATGTGAGAGCATAGAACTTTATGTTGTTGTGCAATGCTTCTTCTCAAACTTTTTTGTTTTATAGTAATAATAATTAATATTAGTGTGTGCAATAATTTTGTTTGAAATAAATGAGAATGAAGGCAATCCTATATTCTTGAATTCAAAATGAATGGGTCAAAAATCCACACTAAATAGTCTGAAATTACATTACACTATCTGAATTTTACTTGACAAATTCTCAAATTTATATGCACTTCGGGTACTTTCATTTACATAACCCCAAATTCATTTTAACAATTTTGAAAAGAACTTGTCAATGTTTTAGCCAAAGATTTCCAGGCGGAAACGGAATTCTTATAAAAGATATGAGAGCCCAACATATAACTTTTAATAAAGCCATGAGACAGTAAGATTTAAAATAATAAATTTTATTGGTACGATACAAACAAAAGACGCAAAACAGACGCAAAACAACAGATGATATATTAAAGAAAGTTAAGGGGAATAGAGCTGCCTTGGACGTTAAGAGAGCGTTTGAGTTTAGATATAAGGAGGTTTTCGTGAATCATTAGTTCACAAGAGTCGGAGCAAGAATTAAGAGAGAATTTTAAAGTCGCCAAAGTTGGCAGAGTGATCAGTAGTGTTTAAGTGAGAGAATTGACTAGACATGTGGACTGGATGACGGTTTTCCAGTTGTAGGAGTGATTCCTAAGTGTTCCGATATTGTGGTGTGTAAATGGCGCGTGGTTTGACCCTCTCAGAAACTTAGAGGCTTTATCCTTAAAATGAAAGAAAGAAGACATGCGTGTAGAGGAGCGAAAACAAATTGAATGTTAAGATAGGGATAAGCAGCATTGTTAAGTCGAGGGATTTGGGTGCGAATTTGAAGAGAGTGTAAGTCAGTGAAAGGAAGGCAGAAATAAATAAATTTCTTAGGGACCGTGTGAATAGTGGGTTTAGGTTCGAAAATATTGTTGAGGAAACGATGAACAAGATGGCCAAACATATGGAAAGGGAAACCATCCAAGTTAAACAGTTTCCTAACAACTTCAAGTTGAATATGAAAGTTTTCATAGTTGGAACAGATGCTGAAAATGCAAAGTAAGCAGGAGACAAGAAAACGTTTGTAAGAAAGAGGAATAAAGCTGCGGAAGTTAGTAAAGAGAGCGGTAAAAGTGGGTTCACGGTAGATATAGGTGGAAATTTTACCGTTTGAGCGAGTTATTCAACATCGAGAAAAAAAAGCTTGCCGTCTTTTTCCAAATGTTAGGATGCTGGCGGTTGAGATAGTTGAGGAAAAGAGGTACATGGTCCAAGGATCTGAAAAGAAGAAAACAGTCATCGACGTAACGTCGATACAAAAGAGGTTTGAAAAGGGAAGGGCAGTTGTAAAACCATGATTTTTCGTGGAAAGACAGGAAGATATTGCCAAAGAGGGGGCCTAGAAGACTACCCATAGCCACGCCATCAATCTGTTGATAAGTCCAAAGTAAAGACGCAGTTTTCAACAGAAAGAGACAGAAGTTTAATAAACTGTGGGCGATTAAAGCCTTCGAAATACATGCAGTTGGCAAAGATGTGATTTGAGAGTATCTCAATTGTTTCATCAACAGGAATGTTGGTGAACAACTGGAACAGGAAAACATACAAACAAGCTTGGGAAAACTACGCCATCATTACTAATCTGAACTCACAGCCAGAGGCATACAAGGTTGTCCTGTTTTTACACTGTGTTGGGCCGGATGCTGTGGAAATCTATAATGGTCTCGCCTTCGCAAGCGACAAAGACAGCAAATCATTAACGAAGATCTTCGAGATGTTCGACCTACACACGCTAGGTGAGATTATACGAGCGTTGTGTGTTTAGCAGTAGAAACCTGAAACCTGATGAATCCATTGACGCTTATGTCACAGTCTTTCTAAATCTGGCAAAAACATGTAATTTTTGCGACTGTCTTAAAAGCAGTTTGTTGAGAGACAGTTTGTCCTAGGTATACAAAGCCAACAACCTCGCAAGCGATTGCTGCAGGACAAAAAATTGACTCTTAAGAAATGCATTGATATGTGTCGCAGTGCCGAGGCAGCCTCGTCACAACTAAAGAACATAGGACAGGACCACCCCTCCATTGAGACTGTACCAACTGTTGGTCAACGGTCCAGAAACCTGCAGAAGAACCGCATACCAAAACTCCAAAAGAATCCACCCGACACTAGAGGAAGACTAACCTGCCAATATTGTAGAACCGAGCATCCTGCAAAAAAAGAGCAATGCCCAGCCTTAGGCAAATCTTGTCTCGCCTGTGGAGAACGGAACCGCTTTGCGCAGGTTTGTCGCAAAGCCAAGCGCAACAACATTCATGTCATGAAAGAACATGATAATAAGGACACTGAGAATGATGACGACAATGATATTGAAAATGTTACCAATGTAACATTAGTGCATGACAGCATTCATTCAGTCACCGTCACCAATTCTAGTCCCTTTGCTAGTGCAATATATGCCGAACTGCATATATCTAATCAACCCATAACCTTTCAAATTGATTGTGGGGCGACAATCAACGTTATGCCGGAGCGATATGTTCAAGGCTGCGACCTAAAACCAACTGGCAAGCGACTCCGTATGTGGAACAACTCAGAGCTCAAACCTCATGGCATGACACGCATCGTAACCAGAAACCCACGGAATGGTACGCAATATTCTATTTAATTTGTGGTTGTTTTTGAGAATGTACCACCAATAATTGGTGCACGCCCTGCTCAGCACATGAACATCATCACCGTCCACAATGACAGATTCACCTCCGTCCCACCGCCTGAGCCCAAAGGAAACTCGCAAGCATTGCATGCCCTGTCCACGACAGAGCAAGTCCTATCGAAGTACCGTGAGGTTTTCAATTGCCCTCTTGGCACACTAGCAGGAGAAGTTCACCTAGAAGTCAACACGGAAGTTCGTCCTGTCATCACCCCCTCCCGAAGAGTACCTGCAGCACTGATATTAAAGTTCGAGGATGAAATCGATCGATTACAGAACCTAGGCGTTATAACCCCGGTCAGTGAGCCTACACTACCGGTCAACGAACAGCGTAGCAATTGCGACTAAGAAGTCCGGAGGTATTAAAGTTTGCATTGATCCCCGCCCTCTCAACACAGCGCTTGGGCGAGAGCGGCACCAGATGGTTATTTTAGATGAGATCCTACCAGATCTCTCCAATGCAAAAGTGTTCTCAACCGTTGACCTTCGCTCAGGGTGCTGGCGCTGCTTTTTGGACACCAAATCCAGCATGTTGACAACATTCTCAACTCCCCATGGTCGCTATAGATGGCTCCGCCTTCCTTTTGGCATTTGTGTGTCCTCCGAAATCTTCCAAAGACAAATTAACCATGCGTTAGATGGCCTCGATGGCATAGTCAACATAGAGGATGATATCCTGGTCTTTAGTGTCGGTGAAACGAAAGAGGATGCAGAGAAAGATCATGACACAAAATTGACCAACCTATTGCATCAATGCAATGAACGAGGTATTGCCTTAAATCCTGACAAGCTGAAGCTTCGAATGGACGAGGTAGCTTTTATGGGGTACATTCTTACCGATGAAGGTGTAAAAATTGATCCAGAGAAGGTGAAAGCGATTGTAGAAATGCCAGCACCCACATCCATAGAAGAAGTGCAAAGATTGAATGGTTTTGTGAATTACCTTGCCAAATTTCTTCCACAGCTCGCCACAATCATGGAGTCCATTCGTAAGCTAACCAGAAAGAATACGCACAGTGAGTCGGTTTAACCCAACAGGCTATTGTCCAATTGACAGGGAATCAGAGATATACCTACGGTTTAACGTTAAACCTTAAGTGGAGGTGCGACTAAGGCTTGAACGCTAGCCTCCCAGCTTAACCACAACAGTGGTGACCACAATACCACGAAATCAAAGAGCAATTTTGGGAACTTATGAACTAGAAATCATTCAAAGCCAATGATTGAAGCAGGTTTTTAAATAGATGTTTTATCAGATTCATGTAATAGTTTAGTGTCATTTTTATGGTAAGAATGAAATTTAGATTGATTTCAGTTATTTATCACTATAAATTATGTAACATACACCTTACACCCTACCTTACACCTCAATAGTTCCCCAATATGTATACTCACGCGTATGTTGTACGAGGATTTCAATACATTCAAACTGATATATCAATATAAAGTAGCTAACTTACTTTTTGTAATTTTGTAAATAGCTTGTAAATATTCCTGTAAATATCTTTGGATTATTTATGTGTGTTCCGACGCCTCTCATGGAAAGCAGGTTGCACCTGATGAGCCTAGCGTCGCATTTTCCTTTTGTTTTTAGATAAAAGTTTCCATACATACAACATACTTTACCAACTTAATTTTTGAAATATACAGGGTGTATCAAAAAAAACGGAGCCCATCTTTTGTGTCAAATTATTTCTAAATTACTGAAGCTTATAGCACAATTTTGGACTTGTTTTAAACCACGTTTTTTTGTCTTTCGATCAAACAAGCCGTAATTCGTATTTTTACTCCCAGTAACGTATGTGCTATGACAAATTTAGTAAAAGCTATCAACTTGAGATGCCCTCCAATTATGCAAATTCACTATGTCTTTCATGGTCGCTAGTTAAATTTTTAACCTTTTCGCTTATTACATGAATGGTATTTCTGTTAAACTTAATAAAACTTGTTATAAAGCTTTGCAGAAGATAACGGACCGTTAACGTGCCCTACGAACGAATAGTTCAAGCTTGTATTGACATGAATATTGACATGCAATTTCGACAACATTGTGCACGCGCGGATAAACAAAACGCTAATTTCGATCATTATTTTGGCATAAATCTAAGGTTATTGTTAAAGTAAACGGTCTGTTATCTTCTGTAAAGCTTTATAACAAGTTTTATTAAGTTTAACAGAAATACCATTTATGTAATAAGCAAAAAAACTAAACATTTAACTGGTGATCATGAAAGACATGGTGAATTTGAATAATTGGAGGGCATCTCAAATCGATAACTTTTACTAAATTTGTCATAGCACATATGTTACTGGGAGTAAAAATACGAATTACGGCTTGTTCGAAAGAAAAAAGATCGTGGTTTAAAACAAGTCCAAAATTGTGCTATAAGCTTTAGTAATTTAGAAATAATTAGACACAAAAGATGGGCTCCGTTTTTTTTTATACACCCTGTATAGATGATACTACACGGTGCAGTGGTGCGAAGATACTGAATTTTATCTTCAAGTGGTGAAACAAATATTTTACCAATGAGCAAACCGCTGTATGTTTTGTTTGTTATATATTCTTAGGCCGGCAAGTTGCGTGATAGATACTGTCTCATTTGGCAGTAGCCAAGAGCGTAGTCAGAAGATGACTAACAGAGGAGGAGATAATTAACCAACTGTTTTAGTGCAACTAACAGCCAGGTACTAAATTAAAAATT
This sequence comes from Muricea muricata, assembly GCA_963855995.1. NCBI lineage: Eukaryota > Metazoa > Cnidaria > Anthozoa > Malacalcyonacea > Plexauridae > Muricea > Muricea muricata. Next base: position 4,642,886 of record OY979727.1, read on the forward strand.
TTTATCTACGTGTATATATACGTAAAACGTAAACTGTGCTTTTTACTGCGTAATCTTGATGATATTTTTAAGTTACTAGGATTTATAACAATGTAATATAGCTAATATATATATTTACTCTTATTCATTAATTACTGTTCGCATTTGGCGATACTCATAATGGGCAATTACTATGCCCAGCAAATAGCACAATTCCTCTAGTTGAAAACTGAGCGATGGGTGTTCATTGAACCATTTTTCCTGAAAATCTCGAATCTTTTTGCCATATCTTCAAGGTGCTTCCGTATTGGCTAATTTGAACAATTTGATAGTGGAGTTTTCGCCTGATCCATGTTTCCTATCGATGCTTCCGCTTGATCAGAATTACCGATTTCCTCTTCGTTATCAGCAAATCAGAATTTCTATCTAGATCTGTCATTGAGCTTTCGCTTTCTTCTGCACTGACATCTTCTAATTCAAAAGTTGGCTCTTCCAGTGAGCTCAAATTAACAGTCGAAGTTCTCGTATTGTTATCTGCAGGCAAAGGGAAGTCAGGATATTCATCAATTGCCATCAAACCATCATGTTTATCATCATCTTGAACTAAAGAAGCGGTGTTTCTGAGTGAATTTTCGGTGTTAGTAGTGGTCAGCACACACAGTTCGTCCGCATTTATAATCTCATCAAGATTACCCTTTCCAGAATAAGCAGATTGATCAACAACAGCCTCATCATCAGTATCTTTTGAACATTCAGCAGAAGTTGTTGGATCACTTAATTTGGTACGCTTGTACAAAAAAGCCAAAATAGGCTTGTCCCGGTGATGATACCGGTTCGAACATCACGTTTTTTAAAGCAGGATGAGAAACTTTGGCATGTTGTATCCCATGGTCAGAATCTCTCCGTTACAGATTGAATTGAACACCTAACAAGAAAACCGATAGTGCTTTTTTTCTCTGAAGAGGTAGTCCTTCTTGGTGTCGTCAAAACTCTGGAACAATGATAAACACGAAAATGTATAATTACAAGTTAATAAATTTGGTGCTGCAAGCTCTTCTTCAAGTCTATAACTTGTTGCTTGGTATAAAATATTTGCTTGTACAGCAGATGCTTATAGTCGTGTCTATTCAGATAAGATAAAATTGGCCTTTATTTGCTAGTCCATTTGCAACATGAGCGGCCGTGTTGCAGCGTAACATATACAAACTCCAACGAAAGCTATTAAGAGTTACATATGATACAAACTGACGTCGAATACAAAAGTTTGTGGAACTTTATAGATCTATTGGCGAAAAGTTGATTCAAACGTTTGAATGTTTTGTGACTTCTGCATAAATGGTGAATTATTAATGTTTTTGCACACAATTATACATTTTTAGCACTTAGGATCGTTGAGTCGTTTAGAAGTGTAAATGTGTTTTTACAGACTTACCTTTCGTAAGAAACACTGAATCTTATATGTAAAAATATATAATAGACGATGTTTCATACAACATTTGGTTTCATTTATATTGTATAAAATTTTTCATCGATCGTGTTTACAAATTTCGCGTTGAGAGTATTTAATGAGCCCGCAAGACCACACTGCTATAAGTAATGGTAATGGTGACATATTGTACTTTGTACAGCCTGACGTTTTCAAAGCATATTGATATTCAATGTCTACGAATTTTAATATCCATCACACTCCAAATCCACGAATTTTAAAATACATATCTTTACCAACAGTATATATGTTTTGCCCGAACAAAATGTGGATTTCAGCTCAATTTCCTGACCCGGCCTGCCATGCCCGGTTAAACCTTCCGCCGGCCTGCACGCCCATAATTTTTCTTAGTGTCGCATGTCCAGTCCTCAGTTTTTGAAAACATAATGTCAACAACATTTTTAAAATTATATTACGAAATTTTTATTTTATATTTTAATCAGGCCGTTATATTTCGCGGGTTTTGTTACAAATTGCACGCAAAATTGCTTAGGCTGCGCGTTCACCCCCCAATACATGTTCGCACGCTCGCCAATATCGTGTCGATAACACTTAATTTTAGTTCGAATTTACGTTTAGAATTCTTGCTCGTTCGTTTTAGAATGTGCACAAATAATACGCGTAGTATTGCTAGGCCACGTTGTACCGCTATAACAATGCCGTTTCAAAAATAAAAGCTTGCATTTGCACGATGTTTAAAGCACAGAAATGAAACTACTTACTTCTTATAAACCTGTTCGAAACCAACAGACATCGAGGTTCGTTTCAAGAGAAGGCATTTTGTGGGCGAGTTAAATGGTAGCAAAATTAAAAGTTTAACTGTAGTAGAGTAAGTAAAGTATGCTGCATGAGAATATATTACTGTACTTACGATTTATTCGTGCTTGACTTCATGTTTAAAGGAACTTTTGAAACCACAGAATCGACGCTTTGAAATTCCGAAAGTCGTGAATATTTATACCTGTCCATATATCTACTTGCGGACTTTCTTTTTAAGATCTTGGATTCTGACATTGCAAAAGTTTGTTTAAAATAACAGAAATGTTCCTACCCACTAAAGACATCTTTATCATACAAATAACTCGTCCACGAAATAAACCAAATAACAAGATATTTTGAAATTCCCTCGATCATATCCATGCCAGCCCAGGGGCCTTCTCTCGGCAGGACTGTGGCAATTGCTATTCTTGGCGTGGCTATTGTAGTCAATCTCTCGCGACACGGCTGACAATGTCAACAATGGAACTAATAACATGTTCTTTTGTGTTATACCTCGAACATGGTCGCCGTGACGTCATAAATGCCAACCATCAACTGTGGATAACTCAATGACGTCACAAGGCCGAGCCGTGAAAAGGCCTATAGATATCCCAAAAGTCATAACTTTCATTAATAAACAATTATTGAATGAGGTCGAGCAGGATGTGGGGAATTATTAAGCCAAAAGTACCTTGATTTAATTGAAGAGCAGAAAACAAATTATGGTAAAGTCAAGTTTATTAACTTGTCCTTGAGTACGCTTGGAGTTTTCAGTCGATCAGCGGAAAATTTTGACGAAATGCTGAGAAGTCTAAAGCTTGATGATCAGTATAGTAAATAAATAAAAAAGAAAATAGTTAATATGTGTATACAAACATCGTATTATATATTTTGTAGACGAAACAAGGAGTGGGATAACCCAAAACTAATGACAATATAATCATTTTAAAATAATTGTTGAAATTATATATTGTAATGTGTCGTCAATTCATGTAGACATTGATAAGCTACCTGTAAAGCGAGGTTTATCATTGTAGTTGTATATTATCTAATAATCAATAAAGTTTCCATTATCATTATTACCGTAATACCATTTCATCCAGATACGGCCTACCATCCCAAGAAAGTAAAGACATTTACAATGATTGAAAGACAACTTCAATCAACATGCCCGAACCCTACCTGATCTTCAACCGGGAACTGCAGTTGGCATCAGCCTTCCAGGAGATAAAAGATGGGACCAAATTAGAAAAGTCATCAGGAAATATGTTGAACCACGTTCGTATGTGGGGACCCGTGACACATTCTATCTTGCAAAGAAATGTTCAACATCCTGAATCACGATGATGAAGATGAAGCTCCGAGCTTACGGATCGAAAGCTTTGTGATGCTAAATTTACTTGGTGTTTCCATAAAATTATACTTTGACAATAACCTTGTCGAACCAGTTACACATGTCATTCCACCAAACCTAGAGACATCATCACAATAATATTTCGGATTTTGCCTCTATTCGTGTAATTTAATGCGTCCTCGCATGCGTCTCGTAAACAACTAGCTATTATGTTAATTAGTCTATTTATAAATATCAAGTACTAACTAGATGTGTTTTTCAACTTATACAATTACATCACAATAATCACATCAAATGTCGTAACCAGATCTGGAAGACGTCATTCGAAAGCCAGCCAGATATAACAACTGACTGAAGTTGATCACACGTTTTATCGAACATTAATTATGTACATTTCGTTTAATCTCGATGGGGAGACGAAGGATATTCCGCCAAAATATATCATTCTGTATTTTATCGCGGGTTTCTGTTCCGAACATGATGTTAAATAGTGGGATTTGTCCTTTTCAAAACCCAAAAAATGAAGTTTTATACAACCTGTCAATTCTAAGACGTTTATTGATATTGCAAGTGTCGCAGTACTATTTTAAATAAAAGTTGTGTGGAAGATTAATATTAGCGATTTATGAATAATCTTATAATCATGATATTGAAGCCACTAGAATCGAAGTATCAAATGCCCGAAACGAGCTGAGCGGGTAGTTCATTCAGCGGAGCAATGGGCTAGCATTCCAGAGCTCATAGGTTCGTTTCGTTCAGTGTCCAGGTTGAGTTTTTCAGCCTGTCTTGTGTGAATATACACTCAGGGTAGCACGGAAATATCACACTCACCTGAATACAGAAAACCACCAGTCATTTAATCAACTAAGTCACGATCAATTTCTAAAGAAATGAATAATGGTGATTTAAATTTGAAAACCGTTTCAAAATTTATTTATTTATTTTGTGATCAACGTTTGAATGTTTGGAAAAAAACAACCAATGTCACACTCCTCTGGTGAGTTTATTTACTTTCTTGCCAGTTCAGAGTTCCATTGACTAGTAAATGCAATTGACTGGCCAGAACCTGCATGATGTACACGTGTAATGCGACATAACTGAGGACACAAACTTCAAAGGTTTCGACTCGACTTGCCTTTCTGTTTATTTCCTATTCTGTGACTTGGGAAGATATCAGATGAGTTTATTTTCTAATCAATTTTTGGTTCAATTACCTGGAAAGGAAATTTATTTTTTAGCAAGCTTTTTGCCTTAACCCTCTTACACATAAGAAAGAAATTCACAAGTTTAAAATTTCATAATTTTTTTTATTAATTTAACTAATCCCTGGGCCGTACGCAGAATTTTTTGCTGGTGGGCGGGGGGGGGGGGGGGTACCCAAGCAGTGGGGCCATTTATAACTGTATTTAGGTGGGATAAATATGTGTAATTGAATGGCGTACATGCGGTCAGGTATATGAATCAGTCCAGTATAATATGATGCAGCTTGATAGTCTGGTTACCTCGTATATGAAAGTTATAGTAAAAAGAACAACCAAAATCTAAATAGTTTTAATAAAAATTATATTCAATCACTTACACCACATTATACAACATGTAATCATATCAAGATTTTTAATTTTCAGTTTAAACTAGCGAAAAAATAATTTTGATAAATTTATAGCAATAGTAAAATTGCTAGTATAATGTTTTCAAAATCGCTTTCACACGCCCTTTAACGACTTCCAAATATTTTTGACCATATCTATGCCGTGTTTTCGTAACATATTATTCATCCAAAAATATATGATCGAGTTCATAGTGGAATTTGAAATAGCTAGCAGGAAAATATACATCTTTAACATAACTGCGTCGACAGTTCCGCTCCGATTTAGAGGCCCAAAAGTGAGCGTAGCTGGGACGCAACAAACAAGACAACACGCGACGACTAAACAAGAGGATTTTGCTAGTTTGAGTTCTTTTAGAAGCCGTGCTTTTTTTGACGCCGTTTTTGATTGATTGCTTTGTGGCGAATTTTCATCTCTAGTTCGATTCTTCTCGTGCATAGTGAAAAAAATCTTCCAGTATACGAAAACGGTGGTAAGCAGAAAAATCAGGAGGTTTGCTACAAGAACAGGGCGAGCTATTTGTTTATGCGTTAATGTAAAACTGCAAATTATTGTCTGTATGACACAGACAACAACTGATCAACAACTGATTGCATGAGAATTGTGAAATTGCACTGTTTTTCTTTTAGTTCCCGCGAGCGTTGTATTGTGATGACGGTGATGCCGTTTAGAGAAATTGTTGTGAAAATCAAGACGACGACGAAGATCAGAGCGAACGAGTGGACCCAAACACTTTTGTTCGTTGGGAATCCTGTGATCAATTCGAGTTGATCGTCCAGGATGTAACATGTCTTGACGTACGTGGTGCTATTTATTGATTTATTTGTTCCGTTCATTTTTCAGCGCAACAGAATGATGCTTCGTAAAACTAACCTAGTTTGGATGTTGTGTAAAACGTTTTTAAAGACTTAAATTTGCATTTCTATCGTTGATTGAGACAATTCAATATTGCAGCTGGAACAATACGTCCATTCTTTAAAGAAAAAAACACAATTTGTTCGGAGGATTGATGTAGCACTTTTGTTAACCTCCGACAAAGCTTAACGTAACCGACTTAATTCAGATGCTATGCGGGTTATCAAGGCATTGAAAATCCGGCCAAAAAAAGAGGAATTGCCCAAATGAATAATCCTTTTCTAGCATAGTTATGCTATCCAAGCACCTGCTTTCGAAAAAAACCTCTATTATTAAGTCACATACTGATATTATTGGTGTTTCTTACAAAGAATCTCCTTAGTTGTTACAAAAAATCTAATTCATATTTGTATTATATTCTAATTTATATTTCTATTGTAGTAAATGCATTGATCCATTGATTGGCAAAGACTGAATTGCAAATTCATCTTCAAATCGTTGTTTTTCAAAGAGAATTGTGATCGATAATACTATGTATGAGTTATTTGACGCGGATGTATTAATATTTACAACTAGAATTATATTAGCAGGGGCCCAGAGGTGGATGTAAGGCATTTTATTTACGATGGATAAGTCGGAAATATAAAACAAGTTGGTGTTTGTATGAAGCAACCATTTATATCTAAAACTAAATATCTACTCTATAAACTTAGAAGTTCGACTATAGGTATGTTATATATTCTTTTTTTCTTTCTACGCGAGGTAGGAGATCTTTACAGCGTTTTTCTACAGTCTCTATAGTTCATCGTTCTTCTTGCGTCTTTTCTTGTCCTGTGTAGTCTTGTGTTCTGTCTTGAGTATTGTTGATGACTCTTTTAGTGTCTCTGCAACTGCTTACTGTCGACTACTTGCTAGGTCCCCACTTTTATAGTCACGGATAGCTACGCTTGCTATACACGTGGACAGTTGAGTGGGCTGATTCTGACTAACCAATCAGCTTTCGACAGTCGTGTATTGTAGTCTTGATTCCAGCTCTCTACGCTTGTTTGTGTAGGGCGTTTTCACAACTCTCAAGTCAAACTTACACTCGCTATTTTTACTATTTATATTGCTTAAACTTAAATTCTACTTAATCATTTTTCAGGAAAAGTCGTAAACTTTACGCACATACATTTTACTTTACGAACTACGACCTTTTTAAACTAAATTTTACAAAATACCTTTTTGATGACGCAACATTTAAATTACCTGACCGCGTGAAATATTTTTATCAATGATTGACAGCAAAGCCTCAAGAATACACACGTGTAAGTACAAAGTTCATGCATTACTACTTTTCTTTTGAAATGCTACAAGATAATCCATAAATACTCAAATATTTAACAAACAACTTTGGTTGCTGAGGCAAAAGATAATTTTGGCGCCTTCGGGTATACATAACTTGACAGATGACTGACAACATATTTATTCATCTGCTCTATTCCCACATGCATTTATCTTTTCCTCGGAAACGTGTGTATTGTTTGCTTCACTTTGTCAACTTTTTTTTTATCTACTTTTCCATCACTCTGTTTGTTTTTCATTTGTTTCCCTTCACAACCTAATTTGTATGTACTTTTGTGTGCGTAATGTTCATTCCTTTTGAATACTTATTATAGTTTAATATTGTTCCGTAACAGGTACAAGATGTAAAAGTGCTCTTCAAATTTGACTTTAATATGCACTGTTTAAGCAAAACTCCTTTGATACAACCAACTCCAGGTGTTATTCCCTTCGTTCTCATATATCTATGCCTAAAGTATTGTAGAAGACTTTATGTTTTGACGGATTATCCACGAAAAGATTGATGTTAGATGTAGCATGTTTTGGTTGTGTTTGTCGAGTTTTTTCACATCTATGTTGTGGAAAACATAATTTAGTCAAGCTGTGTGGGAGGTTATTATGACTCTGCCTAAGAACCACAGTTGTAAAAAGATTAAGAAAACGTTTATCTCTGTTCGTGTTAATGAAGCTGTAGTTAGTCGGAAGTTCAAACTTCTTCTCACTTTTGGAAGACGTCGCATTTGGAAGACGTCATTTTAAACGCTTTCCAGCTAGCAATGTATCTGAGAAGATCTTCAGATAACAAAATCAGATATTTGCAATTGAAATCAAAACAATAAGTAAACTTCAGAGAATACCATTTGAAATTCAGAGATGTGCTTAGCCTCAAAGACATGAATGTGGGAGCATAGAACTTTATGCTGTTGGGCAATTCTTCTTCTCAAGCTATTTTGTTTTATGGTAATAATAATTAGAATTTGTGTGTAATGATTTTGTTTGAGATAATTGAGAGTGAAGGTAATGCCATAATATTCTTGAATTCAAAATGAATGGGTCAAAAATCCACAATAAACAGTCTTAAATTACATTAAACTATATGAATTTTAGATACCACCATTCTGGGATTGGATCGAATTGGCGTTTTAGGTGGCTTGTTGCTACATGCTGCAGCGAAATGATTTCTCCGTTTGCACAAGAAGCATGTTTTTCCCCATGCTGAACATTTGAACTTATCGCGATGGCGAGTTGTGCCACAAAATTTGCTGCAAATTTGCAGCAAATCAGGTTCTGCTCTCCTGTCTTTTGCTTGGAAGTTAGGTTCGACTGAGGAAGGATCTCATTAACATGGCTTTTTATGGACTCAAATTGTTAAGAGGTTTTCTCATATGATCTGCACAAATCAATGCACTGGGAGAGGCTAAGTTTCGCAGCTTGTAAAACTTTTTCCGCGTCGTATTATCTTGGATATCCGTAACAGCTCGATCTTGTATTAAATTCTTTACCAACTGACCAAAATTGTACGTTTTTGCCAGAGTGTGTAGTGATGTAACACATGTCACGTGCTCATTTTGATCACGCTTGTTGAAACGGCAACGTTCATAGATTTCATTTTTCTCGCCAATGCAATATTGTTCAAATTTTTCCAAAATAATGTTAATATCCTTACCCTGCTCTAGAATTTCAAAAACAGGCATCGTAAAGGCATTGTAAACATACGAGATAATCTAATCTTCGCGCCTCGCGCCTTTTTTCGCGCCTTTTCTTCGCGCCTCGCGCCTTTTTTCGCGCCTTACTTTTCATGCTTTTTTCTCGTGCCTTTTTTCTGCCGCTTTTCCCGCACCTTATTCCCCGCCTCGCGTTTTTTTCGCTAAAAGTTCATTAAATTATTCTTAGGGGTTGCTATTATCATCTTTAAATGTATAGGGAGAAAGAAACTTGCCAAACGAGTGACTCTACTATTATTCATCAACTGGAACGATAACTCCGCAATAAAGCCGTTTTTTTACTGGCAAATTTTTGTCGCACAAATCTTCTATCTTATAACCTTTCAGCTAGAACAAATTAGATTCTTAATTAATAGTTCATTTCAATTTGAGTAGAACCGCACACATGTCACATCGCGCGAAAATAATCGCCGGCAAAAAATCGGCTTATGAATACTGTGTATTACTTATGAATACTGTCCAATGTCATATGTCATTAGTCAAATGTCTGAAAATAACATAGAATAGATAAGTACAAAATTAGGGGGGGTTACCCCTGATTAATTAAAGTCTGATTATGAACAGTTATATGATTATTTTGTTTAAAATAATTTGCTTTCCGATCGTCAATTTGGTTTTAGACAGTTTCACTCCACAGCATCAACCCTTTTAGATAGCACAAATGAGTGGCTTAGTTAATATAGACCGTGGTAAAATTAATATTGCAGTTTGCAGTATTTCTAGACTTAGAAAAAGCTTTTGATACGATAAATCACGATATTCTTTTAAAGAAACTTGAAAGGTATGGCATGGGATCACCAGTGTTGAGTCTTCTAAGAAATTACCTAACAGACAGAACTTAGATGTGCTCAGTAAATGGCGTATTGTCCTGTTCAAAAACAGTTGCGTGTGGTGTTCCTCAAGGCTCGATTCTTGGTCCACTTCTATTCTTAATTCATATAAATGATTTACCAGGTAGTTTGGAGTTTTCGTTGGCAAGAATGTTTACTGATGATACTACATTAACTGCCTCGGGTGAATCAGTTCTAGATGCTGAGGTGGCCATCAATCATGACCTTGCAAATATCAAACAATGGCTCTCAGCATATAAATTATCACTAAATCTTGTCAAAACTGAGTATTTATTAATCGGATCAAGTCATAACATAAATAACCTATTTCATGCTCCCAAAGTGCATGTTGGTGACATGCCAATCAAAAGGGTGAAAGAAACAAAGGCACTTGGGGTCTGTATTGATGAATATTTATCTTGGAATAAGCACATTGAAATATTTCGAAAAAAATCTCATCCGGCATCGGGGTGGTCAGGAAACTAAAGCCTCATGTTGATCATATTATGTTAATATGTGCTTACAATGCACTAGTTTTACCGCACTTCGATTATTGTTGTGAAGTTTGGGACACTATTAATTCTACACTTTGCAATCGCTTGCAGAAATTACAAAATATGGCTGCTAGAATAATCGTGGGCCGTATAAACGAACATGGACAGTCTGAACTTGCTCTGGCTGAACTCAACTGGAAGACCTTAAGTGAAAGAAGGGCTCAGTTTGTTGCAAGCCAGATGTATAAAATAACCCACGATCTAGCACCCAAACGATTATCCAATATTTTTCATGAAACGCCTTCCTCTCGACATTACAATCTGAGAGGTTCTTCCACTAAGCTTTGTTTGCCCCAACTTAGGACTGATTATCTAAAAAAGAGTTTTAGTTATAGAGGGGAAAAACTGTGGAACAGCCTCTCAGATGATACACGAAGTAAAGAATCACTTGTTGCCTTTAAAACCAGCATTCGTGCACCTGGCCAATTTCTTAAAATTTTTTAATCTATTTACATATTTCATGTTAGTTCAAAATTTCTATTTATGAGTAATTCCAAATATTCCATGTAGTAACGTACTGTCTGTATGCTGTAATTGCTTAATATTTTTAATATATGTATGTAATATGATTTTTAAACTACGCCCCTCTTGGAAATCAGCTCTTGCTGAATGGTCAGCGTAGTAAAATAAAGTTTTACCTACCTATACCTACCTTCTGATTAGTTGAACTCAAACTATAGTTGGTTGAGTTAAACACGGGTTTATATGAATTAAAATTCACTGACGGGCTAATCTCACATGCCCAAAGTGAACGTCAGTAAGTGGTAGTAAATAATTTTTAAAATGAACTTTTAGCGAAAAGGACGCGAGACGGGAAAAAAGGCGCGGGAAAAACGGTGGGAAAAAAGATTTGAAAATCTAAAACATCTAACAAATTAATAATTTCTTATGCAGTTTATTTATGCATCGTTTCAATTACTGTCAAAATTTACCGGGCTTATTTAACGATTATTTCAAACAAAATAATGAACTACACAAACATTACTCGCAAAATTCTACAAAGTTACACATGAGCTAAAAAAGAACAAATTACCGTAAATACACCAGTTTTTACAAAGGAGTATCTATTTGGAATTCGCTTATAACGAAGAAATTAGAAATATTAAAACATTTTCTTCTTTTAAGAAAAAAAGCTAAATCCCGCTTCTTAATGATGTAAATAGGATCTTAATAGTACTGATTGAAGTTCTTACTATCAATACTTCCTCAGCTTTCAATTTGTTTGTAAATAGTTTCCGCTTGTAAATAATATTCCTATTAACTGTCGATCCATACGATATCTAAGGGCCTACTTTATAAAACTCCAGGGGTCCCTAGCCCATAAAATTGTTGTAATAATATTATATATGGGCACATTTCTTTGAACTACATGTAAATACTTTCTGGACAACTAAATCTATCTATTTACAATTCATGTCTGCGAGATATTTGCATTGAAAATTTACATATCGATTATCGAGCCATACCAGGTTTCGACGATGAGATGAAAATTCTTGTCTCTCAGGGCCTTTTTTAACTATATACGTGGGGGGGCAGGGACTCCCCACCCCCTCCTTTGCCCCCCCTCCCCCACTGCTGGATTTTGGCCCGCCCCCACTAAGTTGTCATGTTGTTACTTTAGCACGTAGCATGAAATAAAAATGTATGTACTGCTCTTAGCAGTGGGTGGGGACAGTTAAATTTCTGCTTAATTTGCTTAATGTTGTCAGCTCCTCGCTGTTAATGATATATTACACAAAAAACAGTGCGTTGATGAGCGAAAATGTTAACTAATAATAACTGATCGTAACATTTTAAAAATATTTTTCATTCAATAATAAATACAGAAACTATGTCAGCATATCCCACAATTTTCTGGTCCCTTCGGTCATAACCAAAAGGTCCCTTATGTACACCGCCCCCCCCTGCATGGGCAATTTCTTAAAAAAGGCCCTGCTGTTTAACTTGGATGGTTTTCCTTTCCATATGTTTGACCATCTTGTTCATCGTTTCCTCAACAATATTTTTGAACCTAAACCCACTATTCACACGGTCCCTAAGAAATTTTTTTATTTCTGCCTTCCTTTCACTGGCTCACACTCTCTTCAAATTCGCACCCAAATCACTCGACTTCGCAATGCTGCTTATCCCCATCCTAACATTCGATTTGTTTTTCGCTCCTCTACACGCATCTCTTCTTTCTTTCCTTTTAAGGGTAAAGTCCCTAAGTTTCTGTAATCTGGTGTTGTATACCTATTTAAGTGTCGATGCTGTTCCGCGTCGTATGTGGGTCAAATCACGCGCCATTTACACACCAGAATATCGGAGCCCTTAGGAATCACTCCTATAACTGGAAAACCGTTATCCGGTCTAGTTATGTCTAGTATATTCTCTTACTTAAACACTACAGGTCACTCTGCCAACTTTGACAACTTCAAAATTCTCTCTTCTTGCTCCGACTCTTGTGAATTAATTATTCACGAAAGAATCCTTACATCTAAACTCAAACCCTCTCTTAACGTCCAGGGCAGCTCTATTCCACTTTACGATACCTTCTTTAATATATCACCTGTTGTTTTGCGTCTGTCTTGCGTCTTTTGTCTGTATCGTCCTGTCATGTACTATCCTACACCCTCCTATCCTTTATTTATCTAATTCAAAATTATGTTACAAGTGTTAATCAATGGTTCAGGAATAATGGTATGATAAGACACCCGAGTAAACATCAAGCAATGGCTCTAGGAAATAAATTACACCACAGATTTTCTTTCCCAACAAAGGACTCTTTGGAATTATTTGGTATGACAATTGATCAAGATCTGAACTTTGATAAACACATTATTAACATTTGTAAGAAAGTTAATGATCAATTTAATGTAATGAAGAGATTTAGCAACCTTGTATCAAAACATACAATGCTGTTATTGTATAAAAATTCCATAGAGCCCCGTTTTAATTACTGTGCTGATATCTGGCACTTTTGTGGTGCAAGAAACACAAAGAAATTGGAAGATATAAATATGCGCATTTTACGTTTTATTTTAAATGAACACAATTGAAGTTATAGTGAACTGTTAGAAATAACTTCTCAAGTTTCACTGTATAATAAGCGATTGGCTAGTATGTTAGCAACGTGCTACAAATGTATACATTATGAAAGATATCCAAAGTATCTAAAACAAATATTAAATAGACGAAGTGGATACTACTTATTACGTGGGACGGATATTATTGATTTACCAAAGGTTATGACCACAAAGTATGGACTTCATTCTTTTCGATATGAAGCAGTTAAACGTTGGAACAGTCTCCCAGATAGCTGCAGGGTTCAAGATACTTTGCGAAAATTTATTAAGTCAATATCTGACATAAACTTTGAAAATTAATTATATCAATTAAGGTGTAATTTACTTGACAGTGTATATATTTATAGTTTTAGTATAATTGATTTAATTAAAATATTCGAAGATATTAGCTTATATATAGCTATCAAAAATTCGAATTTAAATAAAGTTTATTGTATTGTATTGTACTGTATTGTATTGTATTGTATTGTATTGTATTGTAGCCGCGGCACCGCAGACTGCGATTAATGGTTTTCAATCGCATCTGCTTCCCAAACACTTGCCCCATACTCTCAATCGTATTTGAAAGTGAATGCTTTCACGATTAGCTTTATGGTCATGATTTCACAGTATTTAATAACCATCAACCATTGCTCAATGCCCTCCACGAGTTCAGCGATTCTTTATTAAGCTTCAAAAGTACAATTTCGAACCTGAGTACTCTCCAGGCAAGACAATGGTTGTTGTAAATGCCCTCTGCAAAGCATACCTCTACCAGTTTGTTACAATATGCACTTGGGATCTCTGTGTCGAATAGAGTTGTTATTCTCAATATGGCGCCATGTTTTGACCAATGGTTTTGACATAGTGGCTGCTTCGGGTCTAAAATCCATGTGAATACGCAGAGAAATCGCCTAAAATTGCATGGTTCCGACGCCGTCAAGCAGGGAACAAATTCAGGCGATGCTCTATCCACCTCCAATGCAATACAATACAAACCTCGTGTACAATGAATATATTGCCCGGAATAAACCCGCCCGGACAACTCAACGTTCATACAAACATGTCGGACAACTGACAAAACATACAAACAAGCTTGGGAAAACTACGCCATCATTACTAATCTGAACTCACAACCAGAGGCATACAAGGTTGCCCTGTTTTTACACTGTGTTGGGCCGGATGCTGTGGAAATCTATAATGGTCTCGCCTGCGCAAGCGACGAAGACAGCAAATTATTAACGAAGATCTTCGAGATGTTCGACCTGCACACGATAGGTGAGATTAATGGGACATACGAGCGTTATATATTTAACAGTAGAAACCTGAAACCTGATGAATCCATTGACGCTTATGTCAAAGCCCTTCAAAATCTGGCAAAAACATGCAATTTTTACGACTGTCTTAAAGAGAGTTTGTTGAGAGACAAAATTATCCTGGGCATACAGAGCCAACACACTCGCAAGCTATTGCTGCAAGACGGAAAATTGACTTTTAAGAAATGCATTGATGTGTGTCGCAGTGCCGAGGCAGCCTCATCACAACTAAAGAATATAGGACAGGACCACCCCTTCATTGAGACTGTATGAACTGTTAGTCAACGGTACAGAAAGCTGCAGAAGAACCGCATACCCAAATTCCAAAAGAATCCACCCAATCCTAGGGGAAGACTAACCTGCCAATATTGTAGAACCGAGCATCCTGCAATAAAAGAGCAATGCCAAGCCTTAGGCAAATCTTGTCTTGCCTGTGAAGTGTGGAACCACTTTGCGCAGGTTTGTCGCAAAGCCAAGCGCAACAACATTCATGCCATGAAAGAACATGATAGTGAGGACACTGAGAATGATGACGACAATGATATTGAATATGTTACCAGTGTAACATTAGTGCATGAAAGCATTCACTCAGTCAGCGCAATCAATACTAGTCCCTTTTGCTAGTGCAATGTATGCAGAACTGCATATAACCAACCAACCCATAACCTTTCAAATTGATTGTGGGGCGACAATCAACGTTCTGCCGTAGCAATATATTCAAGGCTGTGACCTAAAACCAACTGGCAAGCGACTCCGTATGTGGAACAACTCATGATCACAGCTCAAACCTCATGGCATGACACACGTCATAACCAGAAACCCACGGAATGGTAAGCAATATTCCATTTAATTTGTAGTTGTTCGTGAGAATTTACCACCCATAATTAGTGCACGCGCCGCTCAGCACATGAACATCATCACCGTCTACAATGATAGTCTCACCACCTGAGCCCAAAGAAACCTCACCAGCATTGCATGTCCTGTCCGCGACAGAGCAAGTCCTATCGAAGTACCGTGAGGTTTTCAATTGCCCTCTTGGCACATCAGCAGGAGAAGTCCACCTAGAAGTCAAGACGGAAGTTCGTCCTGTCATCACCCCCTCCCGAAGAGTACCTGCAGCACCGAGATTAAAGTTCAAGGATAAAATCGATCGATTACAGAACGTAGGCGTAATAACACCTGTCAGTGAGCCTACACTACCGGTCAACAGCGTAGCAATTGCGACTAAGAAGTCCGGAGGTATTAGAGTTTGAGCTTCGCTCCAGCGAGAGCGGCACCAGATGATTATTTTAGATGAGACCCTACCAGATCTCTCCAATGCAAAAGTGTTCTCAACCGTTGACCTTCGCTCAGGATGCTGGCACTGCTCTTTGGACACCGAATCCAGCATGTTGACAACATTCTCATTTCCTTATGGTCGCTATAGATGGCTCCGTCTTCCTTTTGGCCTTTGCGTTTCCCCGAAGTATTTCAAAAGCAGATTAACCATGCGTTAGATGGCATAGTCTACATGGCGGATGATATCCTGGTCTTTGGTGTCGGTGAAACGACGGAAAATACAGAGAAAAATCATGACACAAAATTGACCAACCTATTGCATCGCTTCAAGGAACGAAGTATTGCCTTAAACCCTGACAAGCTGAAGCTTCGAATGGACGAGGTAGCTTTTATGGGGTACATTCTTACCGACAAGGGTGTAAAAATTGATCCAGAGAAGGAGAAAGCGATTGTAGAAATGCCAGCACCCACATCCATAGAAGAAGTGCAAAGATTGAATGGTTCTGGGAATTACCTTGCCAAATTTCTTCCACAGTTCGCCACAATCATGGAGTCCATTCGTAAGCTAACCAGAAAGAATACGCACAGTGAGTCGGTTTAACCCAACAGACTATTGTCCAATTGACAGGGAATCAGAGATATACCTACGGTTTAACGTTAAACCTTAAGTGGAGGTGCGACCAAGGCTTGAACGCTAGCCTCCCAGCTTAGCCACAACAGTGGTGACCACAATACCACGAAATCATATCGCCTTATTCCTTGGTACTGAAGTTTGGGGATGTGCATGACTGCATGTTATAGCAAATACCTCAGTCAAATTGACAAATTGTTTCGTGGACCATGCAAGTACATGTATACATGGACCTAAAATTTTATATTGTGGATATTTCAAATATAAAGGGTAGCAAGCTATGGGATAAAAATTTAACTAACTCCTAATCATGTCTCGTTATTTCCCCTTAACACAATTACACAATTGCGGGAACTTATGAACTAGAAATCATTCAAACCGAATGATTGAAGCAGGTTTTTAAATAGATGTCTTATCAGATTCATGTAATAGTTTAGTGTCGTTTTTATGGTAAGAACGAAATTTAGATTGATTTCAGTTTTTTATCATTATAAATTACATAACTGCATACCTTACACCTTAATACTTCCCCAATATGCATACTCACGCGCGTATGTTGTATGAGGATTTCAATACATTCAAACTGATATATCAATATAACGTAACTAACTTACTTCTTGTAATTTTGTAAATAGCTTGTAAATATTCCTGTAAATATCTTTGGATTATTTATGTGTGTTCCGACGCCTCTCATGCAAACCAGGTTGCACCTGATCAGGATCGCAATTTCCTTTTGATTTTAGATACATACAAACATACTTAACCACCTTAATTTATAAATAAATATATAAATGATACTACACGGCGGTGGGAAGATAGTCTACTGAGTTTTATCTTCAAGTGGTGAAAACAAATATTTTACCAATGAGCAAACCGCTGTATGTTTTGTTGTTATATATTCTTAGGCCGGCAAGTTGTGTGATAGATACTGTCTCATTTAATTTGGCAGTAGCCAAGAGCTTAGCCAGAAGATGACCAACAGAGGAGGAGATAATTAACCAACTGTTTTACTGCAACCAACAGCCAGGTACTGAATTAAAAATTCTTATCTACGTGTAAAAGATTTATATACGTAAAACGTAAACTGTGCTTTTTACTGCCTAATCTTAATGATATTTTTAAGTTACGAGGATTTATAACAATGTAATATAGCTAATATATATTTACTCTCATTCATTAAATACTGTTCGCATTTCGCGATACTCATAATGCGCAATTACTATGCGCAACAAATAGCAGAATTCCTCTAGTTTAAAACTGAGCCAGGGGTGTTCCTTGAACCATTTTTCCTGAAAATCTCGAATCTTTTTGCCATACCTTCAAGGTGCCTATTATTGGCTAATTTGGACAATTTGATAGTGGAGTTTTCACCTGATCCATGTTTCCTATCAATGCTTCTACTTCATCAGAATTACAGATTTCCTCTTCGTTATCAGCAAATCAGAATTTTCATCTAGATCTGTCATTAGACTTTCGCATTCTTCTGCCCTGCAATCTTCAAATTCAAAAGTTGGCTCTTCCAGTGAGCTCAAATTAACAGTCGAAGTTCTCGCATCGTTATCTGCAGGCAAAGGAAGTCAGGATATTAATCAATTCGCATCAAACCTTCATGTTTATCTTCATCTTGAACTAAAGAAGCGATTTTTCTGAGTGAATTTTCGGTGTCAGTAATGGTCAGCACACACAGTTCGTCCGCATTTATAATCTCATCAAGATTACCCTTTCCAGGATAAGCAGATTGATCAACAACAGCCTCATCATCAGTATCTTTTGAACATTAAGCTGAAGTTGTTGGATCACGTAAATTGGTACGTTTGTACAAAGATCAGAAGCCAAAATAGGCTTGTCCCGGTGATGATACCGGTTCAAACATCACGTTTTTTAAACCAGGATGAGAAACTTTGGCATGTTGTATCCCATGGTCGGAATCTGTCCGTTACAGATTGAAAACCTAACAAGAAACTGATAGTGTTTTTTTTCTGTTAAGGTGTAGTCATTCTTGGTGTCGTCAAGACTCTGGAACAATGATAAACACGAAAATGTATAATTACAAGTCAATAAATTTGGTGCTGCAAGCTCTTCTTCAAGTCTATAACTTGTTGCCTGGTATAAAATATTTGCTTGTACAGCAGATGCTTATAGTCGTGTCTATTTACATAAGATATAGTTGCATGGCCTTTATTTCTAGTCCATTTGCAACATGAGCGGCCGTGTTGCAGCGTATAATATACAAACTCCAACGAAAGCTATTAAGAGTTACACACGATACAAACTGACATCGAATGCAAAACCTTGAGGAATTTTATAGATCTATTGGCGAAAAGTTGATTCAAATCAACAGAAAACATGCTCTACGCTCATGACGTTTTGTGTTTTCTTCATGAATGGTGAATTATTTAAATGCTTTCGCACACAATTATACATTTTTAGCACTTAGGGTCGTTGAGTCGTTTAGAAGTGTAAATGTGTAGTTACAGTTGTACTTAAACAAAGTCCAATTCAGGATGTCAACAACCATCTCCGTCCTATTTCCCTAACCCCAGCTATTTCTAAAGTTGCGGAGGAGTTTGTCGTGAAATTGTATATCGCACCCGCTATTCTTCAAATCATCGATCCCTGTCAATATGGTGTCATACCGAAATAATCGACAGCACACGCCCTTATCTCTATGATTCATAATTGGGCGCAAGCATTTTGTTTGATTAGTTAACCTGCACCGAAGCACGAGAACGAACGAATATGCAAGTATGCAAATTGATTGAATTGAAATCAGGAAATCTGATTGGTTTGCATATGTAAACATGTACGAATCGACCAAAGTGAACGAACGAGAGAACGAATGCAATCATCCAATAAGGAATCCAAACATCCAATGACGAGTTGATTTTAAAAGTATGGGATAGCATTCGTTACATCCCACTACAAAACGCCGGATGTGTGTTGTTATACGCTTTGTTCAAACTCCAATTTTAGGCTAACTTCTATGAGATTAACAGTACTGCATGTAATAATATTATGTTGTTTGTCGCATAAACAGCCACCAATTGCACATGCTTAACAATGTTCGTATTAACACTCTTATTGTTTGAAACTCTCTTGAGGAAGGAGAACATACGTATATAGTATACGCTAGCTGAAACAAAACACACATTGTGGATTGTCTAGACTGTACAGGGTGAGTGAGAAAAAACTGATGCCCTTTCAAATTCAAATTAGCCGAATTAGCAAATTTCATTACGGTTTATTTTCATTGGTCTGTATTGTTGTCTTGTTTCTGACATTTTAACTTCCACAGGGAATTAGATTTTTTTTACATCAACGTCTGTCAAATTGCAATGATGCTAGTTTGAATTTCAATAGTATCAGGTTTTTAACCCACCCTGTGCCGCGTACAAATTCACGATCTGTTCTCTGTTGACCCATGGGAATAAATCGTAAAGAAATTCGGGGCTAATTTAAATTTGAAAGGGCATCAGTTTTTTCTGACTCACCCTGTATAGCATTCGTATTCAGTGCTTGGCTTTAGAACTTCCATAATTTATTCATTTTTTCAAAAGCATTTACTCAACTTGACGTTACACAAGCAAGTCACTTGTATATCGTAACTTGAACAATGCTTCCACGACAAGTAAGGCGCTTAGGCGAGGTAGAAAGAGGTGTTATTTATGAGCGGTACATTATTGCGAACGATATCGTTAGGCATGAGAGATTAGGAGACATTCCCGCTAATGTCCAAGAGCTCTATGCTAATGTTGGAAATCGACGTGCGGCTAGTCGAAGGATTCTCGATTTTATTGCAAGAGAACGAAGAAAGCAAATATATAGGAAATGCATTGTTATGTCCCTAGCTTGTGATTTTACGGTATAAATTAAAAACGATATGTCAGGCTAGTTTATTGTATTTAGGCTATGGTTAGTAGTGATGTTCATATTATTCTGATTAATTTGACATTAAATTTTAATATTTTATGTTGTAGTAGCTGCACACCACTGTTGCCTGTACGTACAGATGCTGAAGTGATTAATACCTGGAGTGCAAAGCTAATCACAAAAAATTATAACACTACAATACCTCAACTAAAGAACGAATATGATTACGAATTAAATACGAATTAAATGTCCTAAGCCAATAGAAACCGTTCAATCGTACGAATGTGAACGGTAAAGTCCTTCAGTTAATGAGGCTATTCGTTGATTCTCGTGCTTCGGTACAGGTTAACTATTACAAATAGGCTTTCGATTTAATCGACCACCAAATCCTTTTACAAAAGACTTTAGCTTAAATATTCCCACGAGCATCGCGCGCTGGGTGGCTGATTTTCTGACGAACCGAAAACAACGAGTTAAACTGTCACACGACTGCTTTTCCGAATGGGGTGATGTCCCCTCAGGAGTCCCACAGGGGACAAAATTGGGCCCATGGTGGTTTCTGTTAATGATTAACGATCTAAAGTTTCAAGATGTTAGTAGTTGAAAATGTGTTGACGATACTACCATATCGGAAGTTGTCCAGAGTAAAGCCAATAGTCACGTCCAAAAAGCAGTCACACATGTCGAAAAGTCGTCTGCTGAAAATAAACTCCAGTTGAATGCTAAGAAATGCAAAGAGCTTATCATCGATTTCAAACATACTAAACATGTTTTTGATCCCCTGTCAATAAGTGGAAATCACCTTAATGTTGTAAAACATCAAAAGATCCTCGGCCTAATTATGTCATCCGATCTTCAGTGGAATATTCGCATCGCAGAATCGATTAAGAAAGCTAATAAGCGGATGTACTTTCTTGTATTGTTAAAACGTGCTGGAGTTCCTGACATCCAAAACTTTTCTGTACTTGTATTAAGACTCTGTTGGAGTACTGTTCGCAAGTTTTTCATCACTCCCTTCCGATTTACTTGTGCGAAGATTTGGAAAACGTTCAAAAAAGAGCATTGGCCATTATTTCCCCAAACCAAACATACGCACAAAGCTTGCAGAAGCTTAACTTAACTTCACTAAAAGAAAGACGATCGCTATTATGTGATAAATGGTTCTCGTCCATCGTAAGTTCGGAATCCCATAAGCTGCGCAATCTCCTACCCCCTCTGCAGGAGGACAGCTATAACATTAGGAATAAACGGCTTTTTAGTATCCCGTTGATACGTACCGAACGCTTTAAGCGGACGTTTATTCCGTCCATGTGCACTAACTTTTAACGTAGTATGATTGTTGTATATAATTATATAGTTGAACATCTGTGAGTTGGGAATAAACGTGCCTTTAGTATCCCGATAATTTGTACCGATCGCTTTAGCGGACTTCTAATGTGTTAGTATTAATAGATATAGTTAAACATTTCGGAATTTTATACTGACATTAATCCTCTAATATTAAGTTTAAGTTGTACTATTTGTATTATAGTATAATAACGTTGTAAATAAGTTACGCAATTCAGCAATTTTGAGCTGTAATGTAATTTTTATAATAAACTGTCCGTCTATCTATCAGACTTACCTTTCATAAGAAACACTGAATCGCATATGTAAAAATTTATAATAGACGATGTTTCATACAACTTTTGGTATTTATTTATATTGTACAAAATTTTGTATCGATCGTGTTTGCAAATTTCGCGTTGAGAGTATTTAATTAGCCCGCAAAACCACACTGCCACTGTAATGGTAATGGTGAAATGGTGTACTTTGTACAGCATGACGTTTTCAAAGCATATTGATATTCAATGTCTACGACTTTTAATATCCATCACAGTCCTAATCCGCGAATTTTAAAGTATATATCTTTACCAACAGTATATATGTTTTGCGCGAAGAAAATGTGGATTTCACCTCAATTTCCTGACCGTTAAATTCCCCCCCCCCCCCCCGGCCTGTACGCCCATGATTTTTCTTAGTGTCGCATGTCCAGTCCCCAGTTTTTGAAAACATAATGTCAAAAATATTTTTATATTACGAAATTTTTATTTTATATTTTAATCAGGCCGTTATATTTCGCTGTTTTTGTTACAAATTATACGCAAAATTGCTTAGGCTGCACGTTCACTCCCAATACATGCTCGCACGCTCGCCAATATGGTGTCGATAACACTTAATTTTAGTTCGAATTTACGTTTAGCATTCTTGTTCGTTTGTTTTAGAATGTGCAATAATGCAAAATAATACGCGCAGTATTGCTAGCTATACCGCTATAACAAGGCCGTTTCAAAAATAAAAGCTTGCATTTGCACGATGTTTAAAGCACAGAAATGAAACTATTTACTTCTTATAAACATATTCGATAGCAAAAGACGTCGAGGTTCGTTCAAGAGAAGGCGTTTTGTTGGCGAGTTAAATAATAGCAAATTTAAAAGTTTAACTGTAGTAGAGTAAGTAAAGTATGCTGCATGAGAATATAATACTGTACTTACGATTTATTCGTGCTTGACTTCATGTTTAAAGGAACTTTTGAAACCACAGAATCGACGCTTTGAAATTCCGAAAGTCGTGAATATTTATACCTGTTTATATATCCACTTGGGAACTTTCTTCTTAAGATCTTGAATTCTGACATTGCAAAAGTTTGTTTAAAATAGCAGAAATGTTTCTACCCACTAAAGACATCTTTATCATACAGATTACTTGTCCACGAAATAAGCCAAATAACAAGATATTTTGAAATTCCCTCGATCATATCCATGCCAGCCCAGGGGCCTTCTCTCGGCAGGACTGTGGCAATTGCTATTCTTGGCGTGGCTATTGCAGTCAATCGCTCGCGACACGGCAGACAATAAAGACCTTAAGATTTACGACACGGCAGCTCGACGACGCGCCTTCATAACAAAGGATATTTTTATACAGGGTGAGTAAAAAAAAACTGATGCTCTTTCAAATTCAAATTAGCTGCGAATTTCATTACGGTGTATTCCCATGCGTATACAGAGAACAGATCGTGATTTAGTACACAGTACGTAAACCAATTCTGACAATTCAAGTTAAAATGATGATTTTAACTTCCACTGGGAATAAGATTTTGTTTTAGATCAACGTCTGTCAAACTCCAAGAATGCAATGCTGCTAGTTTGAATTTCAATAGTATCAGTTTTTTTACTCATCCTGTACTGTGTACTTAGTCACGATCTGTTCTCTGTATACCTATGAGAATACTTAAAGTTCCGTAATGAAATTCGCGGCTAATTTGAATTTGAAAGGGCATCAGTTTTTTTTTACTCACCCTGTAGAAGACAACAGCCATGAATAATTTGTGGTCCCAGGGGTATTCTCAAGTGCGTAGCCATGCATAACACAACATCAAACTGAGAATTATCACGTCCCTTGAGCAACGCGAAAGCATACTACGACGTAAGAAGTGTTTTGGAAGTCCGACTTATAGCAGAAAGCAGATCGTTTTGGCCAACAAAACTATTTGTAAGTTACTAAAACAAGCTTCAAATGGTTATTAAAACAATCAAATTCCAAAAAGCCTCTAACTGTACTTGTATATTGACATCGCGTCTTCGAACTTGCCGCGTTGTCGATCTTAAGCTCCCTATTGTCAGCCACCCACGCCGGCTGGATCCGACAATGGAACTAATAACATATTCTTTTGTGTTATACCTCCAACATGGCCGCCGTGACGTTATAAATGCCAACCATTGATCTGTATAATACTGGATCACGCATACATAATAAAATTTTGAAGTCATCGCCGCCATCTTGGTACTCTAGGTCCAGTGTTCTTTGCGGGTGTAAGAGTAAGCTTTTAATCAGTGCTTTTAAGCAGCGTTTTCAATGTCCGTAAATTTTCTTAAAATAAGGAAGTTTATTTATCTATTGAAAATGCTGATTGTCCGCCATCTTGGTACTCCAAATTCGTCATTCCTGCTGGCTTCCCTTGATGCCACTGTATGCGTGATCCAGTATTATACAGATCAATGATGCCAACCATCAACAGTGGATAACTCAATGACGTCACAAGGCCGAAGCCGTGAAAAGGCCTATAGATATCCCAAAGGTAAAAAATTTCACTAATAAACAATTATTGAATGAGGTCGAGCAGGATATGGGGAATTATTAAGCCGAAGACCTCTGAGGCAGATAACACAAGCCGAGGCCTTAATAATTCCCCATATCCTGCAAGAACCGAATTCAATGATAGCTCTTATGCGGGTTTTCCCTAAGGCTATTGTCTCACCACCAAGCCTCGCTTAGATGTGCAGAGAACGTATTGCGTCAATGCGAGGCTTGGTGGTAAGCACAATAGGCTTGGGGAAAACCTGCATAAGTGCTATTGTTTTATCATTTTTTGAAAATATTTTAAACTCATTTTAAACGCTTGCTTTGTAAGTAAGAAGACACAAGCTGCTAATAATGGAACAGCATGAAATTGTTCGGAAACTTTAATAAGCCAATCAGACTACGAAAAAAATATTCTTAAAACAATTGTCAGATTACAAGGTCGAAATGAGTCATAATAATGTCGTTTATTTTTTTATTTGTGCACCGCTAGAGTTATTTTGTGATTTCCTGCAATTTGATTGGCTGCACGAGCGGGCGGCTTTTCACGATATCTTGGCCCGCGGGCCAAAAGAGTTATTTTTTTAAAACAGACCAAGGAGTGGAGCTGATTGTTGAACTTGAATAAAAGTGTCTAAAAGCCAAAAAAACAATCTAACAAAATTAAAAATAGGAAATAGACTGAATTGACTTCAGCAGATGTCTTTTGAAGATTAAAATTTACTTGAAAGAACGAAAAAAACCGGCAGAATCTATAACAAAATTTTACAAACAAAGCCGAGCAAAGCCGTACATGTAAAAGTTGGCGTACATATTATACGCGGTACTCATCCAAAAGTAACAAGCACACATTGAAATAAACAGTGAAACATACAAAAACAAAAAATAATATTGTTCAGTAACACTTTGACTACTAACCTGCAGTTTAAAGTTGATTCCTGGACTTAAGATTTTATTATCAAATGTTGTCAAAAACTAAATCTGATTTTCGCTAATCGAAAAACAAACTTTCTGTGTCAAAACGCATATTTCAACCCTGTTTGTTTTGTAAAACGAACGATAAATAAAAAATCGTATTAACTTTACCTTTTTCATTACCATGTTGAGTATAAAAATATCAGTAGCACAGAAAGTATAGTCTTCGTTTTAGCTGTTTGTCAGCCATGCTTGAATAAACACTGAAGTAAAGTAACAAACTAACTGATCTCAAAGCATGTTCGCAACACTGGACTTTTGTTAGAGTTTAATCATGCATCACGCAGAAAAAAATAAAAACGTTATTTACCGTTTAGGTCGGTCCGTACTGGAAAAATATTTTATCGAGGTCTCAAAAACGGCCCGAGGCCGAAGGCCGAGGGACTTTTTTGAGACCGAGTAAATAACATATATATATTTGTTTTCAACTCCAAATTTGCACAACTACCAAGCGGATATGACGATTTCACCTTTAGCTCTTAACCAATCAAAATCCCTACAATATTTGCAATAAATAATAAACCAAATTAAACTTTGTTTTACGTTTTAGGCCATTTTCCAGCAAAATTATGAACATATACCTCTTAATAAAACAAAAATATATCGTCTATAATATCTGACTGCCTTTTGACACGCTTTGTTGAAATAAAATAGTGCGCAATATGCGGGGCAGGTTTTGTGCAGTTTTGATCATTTCATTGGGAAATCTATTAGGCTTTCAATTTCCCGCTTCTTCGCCCCACCATGAACAAATTGAATGAACAATTAGTTGAAATCACATTATGTTTCTCATGCACGTTTTCAGTTAACTTTCATTTTTATGTTTTTTAATGCCCTCAAATTATCGCTCTAGCAGCGCCAGTGCAATACAGTTACTACCAGGTACTGCATCGGCAAATCAGCAAAATTACATTGGTTAAACATTGAGCAAAGTCTGAATACAGTTTCACGATGTTGAGTCAACGTTAGGTCCAGTTACTTTTCTGACGTTGACATTACCAACCGTATTTCAATGTTGAATTGAATCAACGTTGAAATTACAAGTGAAATCGGCGTTTTATAATCAACCATGCACGAATGGACGTTGTATCAATGTCAATATCAAGTTGCTAATATGTTAAAGCGAAGTTTTTAAAAAAGGTTAGGATAATTTTGAAAAAATTGGTCTCCCTATCGCAGACGCTGTTATGACTGCAAAGGAAACAATAGACAATTTTTCCACTAAATTTCAAAGTTGTAACAACGTCTGTACGAGAAATACAATATTGCCAAGATTCTTTACCATGCAGTTAAAAAAAAATTTACCAGTTAAAAATAGATCAACTATAACTATGTTTCAAAAATCATTAATTATTCAGGAACTAATTATCCAATATACAGTGCTAAATAAGTCACGTGCATGCGTCTTTATACCTGCTAGAGAACACTTCATTGTGCAATAATACAAAAGATGATTGTGATGCAAATTATATAAAGATTTTTATATAAAGATTCTTATATAAAGATGTTTATATAAAGATTTTTGTATAAAGATTAGGCTTTATTATGCAAATGTTTTGAAGCCATTTAAAACATTCGCATGACGTGTTTTTTTATAGGTGCAAAGCCACTCGCGCTTTGCCCTCGTGTCTTCATACCTAATGAAATACTTCTGCCCGTGTTTTAAATAGTACTTCTAAACCTCATTAATAATTCATAAGCAAAATACAAAGAGAAATCATGACCCGTATCGGTTCTATATATTTGATATAGACTTGCGCCAAATTTCTTGTTTGATTTTTGCAGTTTAAACAACACCAATGTCCAAAATTTCGATGATAGTGAGTGTATGGAATCATTCACTTTAGAAGCAACATACAAACCGCGGAATTCGGTTTATATCAGATCTATAAACACTCGGCTTCGCCTCGAGTTTATAAATCTGATATAAACCTCCTCCACGGTTTGTATATATTACTTTAACTCTTTTTTACTTTATTACATTAAAACTGTAATGCAAGTTATTTGATATTTTCGTGTTACAGTGTTTGGTTGAGGACATATTTCAGTTTCATTTCAGTTTGAATATTTTGTTTTGTCCACTAATAACTTCACACTTTGCATAATCAGTTGTCGTTGAATACGTGTTATCTATTTCCCGAATGAACAAAATTCTTAAAAAAATGACATTATGTCTAGTTAAGGATGAACACAATCATACTGTTTATTTTCCAAGCCTTTGCTTTGTTGGATAATAATTCCGTGCTCTATGTACGCGAAATTAAATTTTAATCCAAGCCCTACATCTAACCAAATCTTCAATCCATCAAAGTTAAAACATGACAAATAAAACGCTGGTTAGGATTAGGGTTTGGGTTAGGGCTTGGATTAAGATTTATATGAGAACATGGAATTATTACTCTTTGCTGCCCCCCCCCCCCCCCCCCAGAATAGTCTACTTTATGATGACTCATCTTTCAGACTGTGTCGTTATTAGTGGACAAAAAAGATGTATTCAAAAATTGTGGAGAAAATTGATGAAGTTCTTTTACATAATGAAGTAAAAATTTTCGTGTCACAAAGATAATTTTTTTCGCCTAACTTTAATTTTTGTTTTTTTAACTTTATTTATTCAATTGTATAACATGATGCAACAACAAACGTTCTACCTATTCAGTCAAGACAAGTTACATGATTCAGTTTTATAACTATAACACGGCTGATCCAAATCAAGTTGTTTTAAATCAAGTATCGCTGTTTACTGTGGTTACATCGTCTTTAGACGATGAATTCTTTGACTCTTGGATAACAGCTGTGGGTGATCCTTTATCCAAAACTTGTGTGATGTTTATGAAAGATTTCTAGATAATGAAAATTACAATGTTGCATACTGCTAGAATAATTTACCGAAATTTTTCACGTATCAATTAGCAATCGCCATCTTGTATTGCCATTTGGGCCTCAATCCTGACAAGCAATGACCTTTATCAGCTCAAAATCATACTTGTGTGAAGTTTATGTAAAATTTCTAATTCTCAAAATCATTAATAATTCATCAAGTTAAAACAAAGCAAATCGTATTAAAATAAATTATTATCGCAAAGCTTTCAATCCGTGAGCTCGGACTTTATCAGTGCAAATAATAATGCATTATCATTAGCACTGATGAAGATCCACAAAATTATATTTTAATT
Organism: Muricea muricata; assembly: GCA_963855995.1. Lineage (NCBI taxonomy): Eukaryota > Metazoa > Cnidaria > Anthozoa > Malacalcyonacea > Plexauridae > Muricea > Muricea muricata. The sequence goes on from OY979727.1 coordinate 4,671,763, forward strand.
TGATATTTACCATGCAAACACAAGGACTTAAATCATAGCCGTGAAGAAGGTTTGGATATCCCAGTCTTAATTAATGCCATCATGATTTTATTTCACCGTTTACTCCGTAGTTTTTGTTTCGTTTGAGAAGTACTATTTCAAATCCGACTATGAGGACTGGACTAGATTTCAAGTCCGCGCAGTTTGATCCAGTCCAACTGCAAGGACTTGAGTCCAGTCCATCCGTTGGATCCATCCGTCCGATCCATCCGTTGGATCTAGTCCAGTCCGAATTGGAGGATTTGGATTATGACATCTCAAACGAATGAATTATTAATTATATCCAGTCGTTGGACTGAATTAATTTTGATCCAGTCCTAGGACTGGATCAACATACTTCGTCAAGTATCCAGTATCATCATGTGACGAAAACAGACTAACATGATTTGCTAATTGCTTCATAATTATTCATGAGTTTGAGAAGATATATCAAACACTCGCGACAGTATTTCATCAGCTATCCAAACACTTCGAGTTTCGTCAAAAACTCTGCTGCGCGTCATATTTTCAACTCCATTCTCGGTGTCTGGATATCTCGATGAAACGTTGTCGTTCTTGTTTGGCATATTACATGGTGAAAAATGCAAGATTGCTTAGTGCTAGAAATAATTTACCGAATCTATCAATGAGCACCCGCCATCTTGGATTGCTAGTCAGCCTCAATCTTGACAAGCAATGCATTGGTCTTTATTTAGTGCAACATCATATTTTGATCACTACTAGGCAAGACCAATTCAATATGTGTTACGTCTCATGGAGAAAGCTATTGATGTTGTTCTGTTTACCTCGTTAGCCATTAGCATACTATGGAGCAATTCATATATCTCCACAAATGTTGGTCTTTCTGTTGGTTCAGTTTTCCAACATCTTGCCATTATTTCATAACTAATTGGTAAAGAGCAAACAATTGAGAAGCTACCGCATTTTCAATGATATATAAATACTGCAGTTAGTTATATTACTGGGTTAAAAGGTTTCCAAATGACGCTAAAAATTAACGGATGGTAGTTAAGCTAATCCATATATATTACGTATCAACAGCTAAAAATCAACGCTCATTGGTCACGAGCTCGAGATTTCTATGAGGTGTTTTCATTTTTGAGTTAAGTCATTTTTTGAGTCGGTTTTCTTTGATATACCGTGGTCACAAACTCCGATAATGACCTTGAACAAATAATTGAGCGAGACTTGTGAATCTCGAAAAATCTTCTTTTTGCGAAACCTGATCGAAAATGAAAGTCGGAGCGATATCTCAAAAGTCGGGATTTGTCACATATAAAGCCCTCGGGTAATATTCATATATGGTTGAAGTAATATTTATATGACATAAATCTCTAATAATACTGTTACTTCACAGAAATCGGAGCAAGTAATCTGGTGTTTTAGCAGAGTCAAAGATAAGAGATGAAATATACCACAAAAAAATTCTGAATTAATAATTTGTATACAGTCAAGGTTTAATTTCACGCGTGTTCTCAAGTGATTAAAGTGAAATCAAACCTAAATTTTATGAGAAGCCAATGCGATTATTTGTAAATCATACATGCAGAGTAAAATTATCGAAGAATCCTATTGTATGAAACGTCTCGCCAATCAGGGTCAAGTAATTTTTGCCCTCATAAAGAAAAAATGCCTTGCTCGTTAGCCAATCATATTTTATTTTTGCCTTCCATCAGTAGTGCTATCTGGCACGTTTGGTGGCGGAAGTAATTAGTATTCAAAATTGTGGAGGGTGCTGACGTCAGCATGATAACGTTATAGGATAACGTCATCAGGGATAACGTTATAGTGGTGACGTCATGATAAAAGTATGAAGATAATGTTATGAACGTTCAGCCCTAATGCTTAACCCCATTGGCAAAAACGTAATGAGCTATTAACCTTAGCTGCGCTTTAAAAGAGATGAGGTTATGGTGATGACGTCACGATAACGTCATGATAGTCTTGGTCCGTTACGAGCTTTAACTCTGATTTGGTGTGGGAAGTAATTCAATATGGCGACGGTGATGACGTCAGCAGGAAAACGTTATGACGATGACGTTATGAAGATGACTCAGCAGGATAACGTTCTGGTGATAACTTTAGGCCCAATAATAGAAATACAAGCTCCTTTCAAGCTGCTGCAAAGCTTCTGTGAAGCTTCTTAGATACACTAATTAAATACATAAACTGTATTTGAATAAAGTTGGTTCATTTCGACTTTCTGCGCTTCTGTCGTGCGTTGACCTGGCTTGCTCAAGGTAAGGTTTTCTCTCTTCGGAAGATAAGCCATGCACTTGGTAAAGATATGTGCTGAGATTCTTCAAGTGGAGCCGGCGAAATCGTCTCAGAATGACTGCTATTGTAAATGATTTATGTTTGTATACGCCATACGAACTTTATAACCAAAGCTCTGTTTCGCGACACATTCTTTGGCTCCCTCGTCAAGTGACTGGTCTTACACCAGATCAGCAGCTGCTCATAACAGCTCATGAGGACCAGTGGCGTAGCGATAATTGGAGGGGCGAATATTCATATATTTGTGTTCACAGACCTTAAAAACAATCGATTTCAAAAGAAATTAATGATGCAAAACATGATACATGAATATTCGCCCCTCCAATTATCGACGCTGGCTACGCCACTGATGAGGACATGCTCATACGCTCAAAAGGCCCGATGTGGCCCGATGGCTCGACCTGTTGACAGTATAACTATCCCATATATTAAAAAATATTACCAGACTTAAATACTTATGTAAAATTTATTAAGAACAATATGACAAATATTTATGTACTTAATGATCTTCATCATCACTGTCCTCAGTGAAACGGGAGTCTTGTAAACGTCTTTTAATGAGAAATTTTCTCTTATCAACAACTGCTGCCATAGCCTCTTCTGGATCAAAATCGTCATCGTTCACGAGCGAATCTTTTGTTTGCATTAGTTTCTTATGCACTGGATCTTTCTCTATTTGTTGTATCCATTGGAGACGCTGAAAACAGATGATTTCAAATTCTTTTTGGAGCTTATGCAGAATATTAAAGTAAGCTTTCTCTCCAGCGGTTTGCTCATCCACACCAGTATGAATCAAATTAATCTTCATTTCCTCAGAAGCCGTCTTGCGCTTTTGCATCGCTTTTTCCCCTATAGGCATCCAAAAATCCACTTCGTCTTCCTTATTCTGTATCATTATCTCCTATTCTTGGACTTTCAGACCCGTGAGTAACGGTCGAAGCATCATCAATATGATATGTGCTATAATCGAGCCATCGGGCTACGTCGGGCCTTATAAGCATATGAGCATGTGCTCATCTGTTCATCGCGTAAAATTGTACGGAACACGAAATTCTAACAAAACATAGCTATGCTAGCCTGGCTGGCCATCGGACCTTATTAGCACAGGAGCATGGGCTCATGAGCTCTTATGAGCAGGTGCTCCTCTGCTCATCGCGTAAAATTGTACGGGACTAACAAGTACAGCTATACTGGCCTGGCGTCCTGTAAGACCAGTATCTTGATGTGGGACACCAAAGAAAGTGTCACGAAAAAGAATTTTGATTATAAACTTCGTATGGCGTATTCAAACACGAATTATTTACGACAGCAGTCATGCCAAGACGATTTCGCCATACCTGTCCGCTTTGAGGACGACCTCGTTTGAAGAACCTCAACACACATCTTTACCAAGTACATGGCTTATCCTCCGAAGAGAGACACTGATCTATCTCGTACACTGACCTATCTGATCCATACACTGACCTATCTCGAGGTGAAAGGCCTTCTGGAAGTGAACAAGAGGCCAAGAAAATAAAAATGGCCACCACACTTGATGTGGAAAAGATGCAGAGTGATTTAACAAAGCGACAAGAAAAGATGACAAACGCTCCCGTACGCGCTGCAGCATCCGAGCCAGTGGACACTAGTCAACACTGGTCAACACACGACAGAAACGAAGAAAGTCGAATGCTTAATTCAAATTGTATTTTTATAATATCGTAATGCTTTGCAAAATAAAATATTCCAAACGTTAATCTGTATCTGTGTTTTTATTTAGCTGAGCGTAGTTTTAGGGCTAAGCGTCATGTTACACAAATAACGTTATCATAACGTTGTCGTGACGTTGTACTCACAACGTTATCCCCATAACGTTATTAACATAACGTTATCCTGCTGACTTCATCAACACCGCCATATTGCATTACTTCCGACCCCAAATTAGGGTTAAAGCTGCAACGAACTAAGACAATCATAACGTTATCGTGACGTCATCGCCATTGCCACAACCTTATCCCTTTTGAAGCGCAGTTATAGAGTTAATAGCTCATTACGTTAGGATGTTACATTACAATAGAACGTTTACGCGATAGGGTTAAACGCTCATTAAACGCTTATCCTGATGACGTCATCGCCATAACGTTATCCCTGATGACATCATCGCCTAACGTTAACCTGCTGACGTCGGCAGCCGTTGCCATTTTGAATACTAATAAAATTACATACTACTAATAATAAAAAAACGCGGCGTCAACAGCTCTACTTCCGTGTGATTAATGTGTTGAAGCTATTTAAAAAGGCGCCAGAGTTGCTTGGTTACTCAAGGTATAGCTGGCGAGCACAGTAGCCAATAGCGTACCAGTATGATGATTCTACTAATAGGAGTTTTAAAATCAAACTTACAGTTCGTCGGAACATTGTGATGGTTGTGGCATCCGATATCCGCGTCCCACTTGAGCGACGACTTGACGCGGAGGAATGTGTTTATAAGGCTCTTCTCCTAGACAATGAATAGCTCGGAAAACACGCCATTGTAGGGTAGATGTGACTAAAAACCTTTGAGATTTGAAATCGCTCTCAACGTCCCGAAGCGGCTCATAGTATGAAGTTTTTTATTAATATAAATTGCTATGGTACTAAACGAAAAACACTCGACAATTTTCGACTATATTGCTCATGAAAATTACTTTTACGCATTTAAATTTTATGTCAGCAAAAAAAGCCCCTGTTTTTGAAAATTTAAGTTTCTTAATTCTTCGATCCGTTTATTCTACATTATAAGTATACCCAAAGAATCTATATTAATTAACAATATAGTACGAAATATATACCTTAAGACGCTTCACAAGTTGAGAGCAATTTCAGTCTTTCTATATCTTTTTAGTTATTCCATTATTCCAGCTATTCAAATAAGACTACTTTTTATTAATTGATAAAAACAATTCTCAAAGTCTACAAAAGGGTGTTGTTACCTAACGTTGTGATTTCGTAAAGAAGGATGCCATAACTCCATCTACATAAAAAACGACCATTCAACATTAGGTTTTCTTGTTTTTCTAATACGGATTAATGCACCCTTAACACCAAATCTAAGGGGACAGCCATTTTAAGCAAATTTTACACCTTAGAGAGAAATGATGGACACGCATGCGTACAACGCTTGGACAATAAGAAGCAATTTATCGGAATAAGTTGAAATTCATACAAGTTACACAACGAAAATTAAAAAAATACAGTTATAGTACATTCTGTTTTAAAGTCTGCCCGTTTCAGTCTGATGTATACAAAACCAATTACGTATTTTTGAAATATTGTAAAATAATTTTGATATGAATGATATTGCATGCAGTTTTCAACATGAAACACCGCATCGCCTAGTACAGGAAGCGCCATAATGGCCAAATAAAAATTGTCCTAACTTTCTTTTCAAACAACTCAAATATTCATAAAGCAATCTCAGGAGAATAGGAATGCAATAGTTGTTTCGTGCTATACATTGTTTTTCTTCATTTATCCATCTTAGCCTTCGAGAGAGCCTATTTTTGTTAGTCTCTAGACTGTTCTTAATTATGCATAGCATTTTTACAAGTATGCAACTGGCATTGCTACCAGTATCTACCATATATTATTTTGAATAAAACCTGGGAAAAATTGCTGTAGACACAATAATTTGCGTGGAAGTACAGATGGTTGTGATGATTGAGTTGGATTGTACTGCATTGGCATCTTCAAGTTTTTGTGAAACATTGTATGCTGGGGTAAGCTCGAACAGAAAAACCGAGGCTGCTTTTGAGTTTTATATCAGGACGTCGGATTGGGTACATAAACCGGAAGAAGTTTATAAGTTAGAATAACCCGCTGGTGATTGGCTCAGCTTGATTCAAAAACATTAAAAATATGCAAAAGCGGCCTCGATTTGTATTACTTATATTGTAGGCGAATAAATTTATAATGTATATTGCGAATAAAAAACTGTTGTCATTTCTAAAATACTGTATTAATAAGACTTTCAAATAGTTGATAATCGCTGCATGAAGAAATTGTTCACTTACACATCACTGGCGGTTGTAAAATAGTCATGAGACAGACTTTCCACTGCCATCCATTTCAAGGGAAGTAAATTCTATCAGAGAGAAGTTCGGAAAATAAAATCGTATCTGCAATTTTGCTTTATACATTTTAGAAACACACGATTCAAAAGATAATGGAAGAGTTACATAGACCCCCCCCCCCCGTTTGCTCAGCTTATTTTTGGAAGATTTTGTTGGGGTTTTTACAACGGGAAGAAAATTTGTTCTCTGAAAATTTTTTTAATGCCCGGGGAATATCATTGATTTGACTGCGGCAATTAGACTAAAAATGAAACTAATGATGATATCTCATATATAAATATACAAATCTCTATGTACAGAAAAAACGATAACTGAAAATACAGCATGGAGACAACTTGAAATCTGAACTCTATAAAATCTGAAAAATGAATTCAGAAATTATGGTCTCGCCGCCTTGACAAAGCTTTGGAAAAACCACACCGATATAAATATTCAAGAACACAAGAAGGAAAAATCCAGGGAGAATTTTTTATCTCGATCTGTTTTTAGTGATCTTGTCTGGTTAAAAATTTGTTCAAACAACAATTAAAATAATTTACATGACTGATTCTTGTATATTGACTAAGTTCTTTTATATCTCTTGCCAGACCAAAATCAGATACTTTTGCCGTATCGTCGTCACCAATTAGAATATTTCTGGCAGCCAAATCACGATGAACTAACTGAAATATATGGAAAAATTAACAATATCTGCGTACGAAAACGTGCAAAGCCATGAGTGACGACGCTAAAAACAAAACCATACATCGACAATACTCATAAAAATATTTTAAATCTGTGCTATTTCTGGTTATATGGGACCTATATACACTAATATAACATGCATCTCGTTCTATTTTTCCATGTATCAAATTATTATGTATTGGGGTATCTAGGAGATAAACATACAATCAAATTTCTTATGACAAAATTATGACATCACCACATCCAAAATTGCCGTAGATTCACTCTTGTCGATCAATTTCAGCAAGTGTCAGGAAACTTTGACAAATGCACAATTATTGGCGACCCAATCACGCATGTAATTTGAGCAAGGTACGTGGAGGTTTTAAGCTACAATCAAAAGCAAAATGAGTTGGAACACCCTTTTAAAAATTGTGAAAATTTGACCAGTTGAACAAAATAATTGCCTTATGTCCTTCAAAGCCCCCTCTTCCCCCCAATTAATGTGGCTGAAATGATATCATACATTTTACGAACATACCAATAATAGTTCAACATCAACATTGAACGGGGGAGGGAGGTAATTACAGAACAATGGTATATTTTCCTCTATTTTTGTAAGACATGCAAATTTGAAGGAAATATCTTGTTTGTTTCAACAATTTTGCTTTGGATTGTAGACACAAGAGCAAGACCGACCGAAAGATAACAACAACCTAACCCCTACCCTCTGCCTGAAAGTAATGGGACAGGTTCACCAATTAACAGGAAATTCCTTTGTTCCATCTACAAGTGTAGGTAGCTAAATTAATGTTTGCCAGTTTTAACACGGGTTTGTATGTTTCCTTGCTAAGAAAAATATCACAGCTCCCCCTCATGTTAAACCCGGTCGACACACGTACCCACAAATACCTTTTGAGAAGAGATATGAGCCATTCCATTTGCAACATCAACAGCGAGTTTCAACAGCTTACGATAACTTAAGGTAGACGTCATATTGATGGAATCGGATGGGTTTTTCACTCTACTGTTGATAAGAAATTTCCGCAAAGATCCTCCAGAACAAAATTCTGTAATTATGTGGAGCTTTCCTGAAATAAGTATGTATAAAGTTGGATGATCTGCTTCGCTCTGGGTTGCTGTGTGTGTACAAGCCAAGCAAAGCAAAGGGTAACAAAGGGACTTATATTTGTTTGCTCCAGTGCAATGCAGTTAACTTTAATTTTAGCATAAAATACTTTGAGAACGTACAATACACTACAGCCTGTTTCATTGTAGTAGAATCTTTAGGTGGTAGATCTCCTAGATGATACAAACTGTAGTGATGAGTTCTTGAGACATTAGAGGTTAATTAGCGATACTTCTTGGAGGTACTATACCAAAAATGTTTCCATGCGGATTTCCATGCAGATTGAATTCGTGTACAATGGCAATCGCTATTTTTTTCAACAGGTCATGTACGACTGCCTACCTTTAATTGAACAGCCTCCGACAAATCGTATGACATTTGGGTGAGGAATTTTGTTTGCTTCTTTCAAGAGGGTCAATTCCATTTTCAAATCCTCGAGATCAGATGTTTTTGCACCAGCTGGAAAATAAGGATTAGGTATAGTGAGTTAGCGACATCAAATCAGGCACTTGCTTAGTGTTTCCCTAATAGGGGGGGGGGGGGGAGGGATAAAAAAGAGAGAAACATCAAACTTATGAAAAGATTGCATAGAAAAAGAACGATACCTCTTAATACAGAATAGCCTGCTGACAGTGGCGAAGCCAGCCCAACTATTTACTCCTGCTATGTTAATTTTTTAGAGTTAATGGTCTGTAAAAGCAATCAATTTCTAAAGAAATGAATTATGATATAATTATCGCTAACAATTGAAATTTACATCGCAGGAGTAAAAAATCGAGCTGGCTTCGCCACTGCCTGCTGAAAATCCTGCAGATAATATCTTATTTATATTGCTATTTCTATATTGAATATCAGTCATTGTCAACAAGACGCCTGCTGAGGCGTTCACGTCGCCTAACAAGAACAAAATGATACGAAAAGAGATAAATGCAAAAGTGAGACATTATACAGTGCCACAATTGGTAACGCACTGAGTTAAGCAATAAGCGATAACGTTTAGATGGTGTATGTGACGATGTATAGCTTTGTAGGTGGAAACACAACGAAAAGATTGTCTATCGTGTAATTGCAACACACTTTAAGATACTTAATTAGGAAGCTCGCTCATTGGCAACGTAATTAAAAATCATCGTTTCAATTGATCCGATGGGATGTTGTACATTAAGAACTTCTGTTTTTTCACGAGTATATAGATGTTAAAAAGCGTGTTTTGTAAAGCTATTTCAATAGAATGTTCTATGTCTAGATGGAAACACAGTGGAAACCTTGTTATCTAGGTTATTCTTTCAGCCGATCCGAACGTTGTGATCCAACAAGATTATTGATGAGAGCGTTCACAAATTCCAATACTTATTAATTGTAATTGTAATTTCATGCATATCAAACGAACCCTGACCAAACTTCAACCGTAACAATCCCAATAATTTATTGGACACAATAACGTTATTGAGTTTTTATTGGGTCACATGTTACGAAATGCGAACATTCATGCGCATGAGATGAAAGAATAATCGTTTAAATTTGTCCCGTTGAGTACAACGGCTGGTCATCCTGTTCAACAAACTTAATCCTGGCAATATGCCTGTCGAATGCAATAAGTTCTTTGACTGTTATTCATGAGACTCATAACTCTAACCTGAATAATTTCATGACTGATCAGATAAACGACATCAGCAAAGCTATTTTAGATTCTTTTCTTCCCTCGAACACTAAATTTTTAACTATTTTAGATTCTCTTCCTCCCTCGAACACTAAATTTGTAACCATTTTAGATTCTCTTTTTTCCCTCGAGCACTAAATTTTTAACCATTTTAGATTCTCTTCTTCCCTCGAACACTAAATTTGTAACTATTTTAGATTCTCTTCTTCCCTCGAACACTAAATTTGTATAACAGTTTACCACATGATTGCAAAATTTCATCTTCAGTCAAATCAATTAAAAACAGACTGATACATCACTCGCTACAAACCTACATACCACCATAAAAAAGCAAATGTGTGTAAAGTTGTCGACGTTAATAACTATTTAAAATGTAAATATGTTTTGAATTCGGATATAATTTCTGTTTTCGTCACTGTTGAGTAGTTTAAGATGTGAAAATGATACTGATAGTGATACTTTGTAATTAAATAAACGTGCCACACAAATGTGATTATTTTTGTGAATTTTTAGTAATTTAAAATGAGCATTTACAATGAAATATGATTTATTACAACCGCTTTAAATCGGTCCAACGCGTAATCTCGGGGTATCATGAACATGTTAAATTTTTATGGGCTGCCTGTGATCACTAATCATCGCTGATGTTTTTATACCAAATGTTCACCTGAGTTGGATTCACAATGCTAAGAGGCACAACCCGCTAACCACTTGCGTACCCTTTCTTCCCACTTTCCTGTATGCATGTTAAAATACGTATTTTCATAATTAAAGTTCTGTACCTTTTAACAAAAAGTAGTTCTATACCTTTTAGCGTTTTCACAGCCACAACTTCAGAATCACCTTTTCCAGTGCTTAGTAACCCTTGTCTCACAATTCCAAACTGCCCTTCTCCTAGTTTCGTGTCCAGCAATACCAGATCGCCAGGCGCTATTTCCCAGTTCTCTAATACGTCAACATATGTAAGGGTCGTTTCCTTTACATCTAAAAATATTTTCATATATAGTCAAAATATTCCGATATTTTCCATCATTATTACTAAGTAGTTATTGTATCAACCACGTACTTAGGGGACTATTTTCGCTCGTCACGTGACTCTTTAAAAAACCATTACTAAATGACATGCTGCGACATAGAGCGATACATTTCAAATGAAAGGAGCGAGATACGAAACAGAATATAAACTTTGCAATCTAAAATGATCTATTTTGTGCGTTTTGTGTGTTATATTTATTTACTCTTGAATTCCAAAAGCACGAGTATTTCATCGACACTGGTAAACTAAGTTGAGCTTTGGCAAGTAGCGTGTTTATTTTTATAAAATACATTAAAACGGGGAATACAAACAGATGAGCGAATGTATTTAAACATTAAACTTTCAATCACAATGTGGACAACTTTGTTAAAAATACGGGGTTCATTGACTACCCTCTGCTATGGCATTTTCGCAGCGGAAGCGGAACGGAAGCCAGGAGAAAACCCTGGGTACGAGTTTGGAATTCTATCAGCTAACAGTTATTGAAAGAAGAACTGGAATTATTATCTCTTATGAAGAATTACGAAACGTGGAACGTGGCTCTTTTCACCACAAAAAAAGTTTAAGGAAGGCAGCAACATATTGTTTAGTGGCTTATTGATAAGAACCTTTAAAGCAACCGTAGCATCCATTATTAATTTCTTGACAACATGCTTAGAAAGAAAAACAAAGACACTTCGTCGTCTTGGTTATTCAAAACCTCTGACTTACTACCGCCCAAATAAATAGTCTATTAAGTTCTATTTCTAGCACTTTCACTCAAGTATATTTTTCTTTAACTAATCTAGTTAAGTAAAATTTTGAATACCCTGGAACTATCAACCCTGATTAACAAAATAAAATACCTTCAAACGAAAGTTGTACATTTTGAGGCAAAAAACATTTATTCACATTGATTGAGGGTTTCCGTAATTAGGCTCTTGTAATTGGTCCAAAAGACGCTCTCAAGTGAACATATTAAAAGTGCTTTTGAATGACTTGTTTTGACTTCGCACAAAACAGCTGCACAAAATAATTTGCACCTGAAGAGGAATTTGGATGCAAGCAAGCAATCAAATGCAGAGCGTCAGAGCATGCGCAATGAAAGTCGAGTGCGAATGCTGCAGAGCCTATTGACATAAATACATCTGGACTGCCTGCTCGCAATATTTTCGCTTGAATTTTGCGTTATCAATTGAAATCACGAAGGCTGACGAATAATGACGAAAACTAACGAATATGAGAGTGATTGAACATCGCTGGCTCTTAAATAATACAAAAAATACTGGTCAGCAGTCAACTTCATGAGCAAACATTCTCATATTTCGGTCATCTTTGAAAACGCTTTTCAAAGCCGAGCTGGCAATCCAGATGTATATATGTCAATGGCAGAGCCTTATTTTCTCTCCCCCGCCCCCCAGTGCTGGAAACAAGGCTCTGCTCACATTATAAGCAACGATTGCGCATAACATTGCGTTACTGTCTCAGATCATAGTACATGAGCAATTTTCCTCTCGCGACGCAATTTAATGCAATTGCATTGCCGTTGCGAGAAAAATATTTCCCGTGCACGTGCTAAAACTCCTATGGCAAGTGTTGCCATAGCAACGGAGCAACGGAGGAGCAATGGTCATCAAAGTGTTATAAATAAATGTTAAAATAAATGAACAATTCAATACGGACTCACTTAAATTAAACAATAAGGCGGCCTAATAGTTGACCGTCACGAAAAAGATGGTTGATGTACATTTTTCCAGAATGCATTGCAGCTGGAAATCGTTTCAAAAAGCAAATTGACGTTTGCTGAAGGACAAGCATAAGACAAGAAATTATGTACTTTGTTTTGTTGAAGTTTATGCCCTTACATGTTTTTTGGCATCTCTTTTCAGCCATTTTGCTTGATGCCTGCAATGCATTTGGGCAAAATATAAATGCTGCCATCTTTTGCATTATGGTCAATTCTTATCTAATTAGTCACTGATGTGATGATAAACTAGATTAAGATTCTATAATCACCAATTGGAGATACAAATTTGTGGAACATAAGTTTCTTTATCCATAGCGGAACACGAGTTTGATAAAGTCGCAATCGTAATGGTTCAGAAAATTCGCGCTCTTGTTGTTTGTCTGCCATACGCAACGTGCTTCTGTGCAAATTTGTATCACCCAGGCTTGGCCAAGGTTCGCCGGAAGTCAGATTAACAGCTATAATTAAGCTTTATATTCGATCAGTCTATATCGGACCTTATCAAGGGTACTATCAGATGCTAAGTATTTATTCACCACCGTAAAAGTCAGGTGTTCTAGGCCACAGTAAATGTATAATAACCGTTTTGCGATGGCTTTCTCAAAGATGTAAACGTCAGTTCTGATGAATTTCTCAATGCATACAACCTTGAGTAGCACACCATGATTCATCACCTAAACAATTTCCCGTATTTTCTTAAATGCCTGTCTGAATTTTTAACATAATCAATATTGACTAACCTGCTGTCTCCGGCAAGAACCTGTTCTTAGGTCGACGTGGTGGATATATTTCGGTTCCAGTTCTTTCCTGCATGTATAAGTAATGGAAACGCCATGTCAATATTGAGCTTGGACGCGCGTGAGTCGAACGCAGCTATGTTTCTCACGCGAAACGTACGCGTTAAAGTCACGCGTGTCCAAGCTTAATCCAAAACCGTAGTATCACCGCAGTGTGGCATAGCGCAAGCAGAGCAGCAGTTCGTTGCAACATGATGTAGAACGCGTGAGGAAAGAACGATTTCCAATAACAGGATCAGTTTGTTACATACCGGAATAACAGGATGTACAAAATAAAAAAATTTGGAAATCATTCTGAACCTCACTAATAAAGTTTTTCACTAATATCGATCACTTGGGTACTTATCATGATGTAGAATAAACGAAAAAATTATAAATTTAAATGTTTAAACCATTGTTTGATTACGATTAAGAATGATTTTCGCACATATTTGAATGTTCAAAGGGCACTGGCAATAAAAAATGAAATTTAAAATCAGTAAAGGCATTTACACCTTTTCCATAACACTTGATTCTTAAGATATTTGGACTCAAACATGTGCTCATGAGGTCACAAGTGGGAAAGACCTTAAAAAGATCTCAATTTGTGATATCCATTAGAAAGTAGAAACAAGTTTCTAGTTCGTTCTGACCATTGCTTGTCAATCATCAAATGTCACGTGATCTCACTTGTGAGGTAGACCAAGATGGCGGACAACTCGTTTGGTTTTATATTTGATATTTTTGTCATTTTATGTTTGAAACTTTGTAGATTTGTCTAACAGAGAGATTGTAAATGTAATATGAATTTGGCAACAAAGTAAATTATATTTGATGGCAAGATATATTCGACCCAGCTCGTTTCTTTACTCACGGAAATGTCATGTTTTTTTAGGATTCTTCTTCGTACAAGAAGTACAATTACCACCACAATTATAACAAAAAGTATCGCTCCAGTTATTCCGCCAGCTATAGCGCCAGGATTTCCATGAGGTTTGCCTACAATAGCATTTAAACATCATTCATAGATAATTCATAAGATTGTCTCAGACGCTTTTAATTTCTACCAGCTGGGAGAAAGTAACAAGAGAGCTTGAAGTGCGTCGCTAGGACGTTTGCTGCTATTTACCCTCTCCAATCACAAACAACCATGTCGACGAATTGAATGCAATAGTTTATTGAAGTAAAATCACAGCAACGAAAGATTGATGTGATAAATATGAGAAAAACCTCCCCTGATGTGTAAAATATTTATTAATGGTGCTCGTGATGATATTATTTATAATTATTTCATTCCAAAATTTAAAAATGTTTGATTTGTGATTCAAAATATTTAGAAAAAATTATTTGATGCTATTTACAATCCACTAGTGATTAGACACTTTTTCAAATCTCTGACTTAAGACTCAAAAACACATGTGTACATCCCCTGATGATCTCTACTTGTCATTTGTCTCTTGAACACTACGTCACAGATTTAGCAATTGTACATCATATTTTACAAAGATCGGTACAGGAATCATATCAAATCTTTTTCACACACACACACAAAAAGCATTCAAACAAAACTAAACTTTCGAAGAACATTTGGTACTTAAAGGAAAACCAAACAGATTTCACCATAAAGTGGTCAATAATAAAGAAATCTATTTCTTATACTGAAGGATCAGAAAGACGTAATTTATGTTTGGAGGAAAAAATTAGTATTTTGAAAGAAAAAAAACAATTGCTTGTTTAATAAAAGATCTGAAATAGTTTCCGCCTGGCAACACAAAAATAGATTTCAGATAAACAACCTAAACAAAGAAAGGAATGCTCATTAATGTAGCCAGCCCGACGATTTAGTCCCGCTATGCAAATATTTTCGTGTTCATTATGTGCAAGTTTTGTGTTTGCGAAACACAAAAGAGTGCTCAATGACATATAGACAGAGCGAAATGTATAAACGTGCAAAATACCTCAAGAACTTACCACTACAGTCTGTTTCGTCCAGAAGGAATCTTCAGGTGGTAGACAAATTTTGAAAATATGCGAGCTTCTTTTATGCTCAAGTAGGAAACGTGGGCGCGTGGTTGATTATATAGAAAGCATTCCTTCTTTACTTAGGTTGTTTACCTGAAATCTACTTTTGTGTTGGCAGGTCGAAACTCTTTCTCATCTTTTATCAAGCAAGCAATTGTTTTTTTTCTTCCAAAATAATATTTTTTTTGTCCAAACATAAATTACATCTTTTGGATCCTCCCGTGTTAGAAACAGACTTTTTTATTATGGACCATGCATTTTATGGTGAAATCTGTTTTGTTTTGCTTTAAGTGCCAATTAAACGTGTTTCGAAAGTTCTGTTTCGTTTGAATATTTTTTGTGCGTGAAAAATTTAATATGATTCCTGTATCGCTCTTTAAATGGGTTTGAAGTCATGCCAATGTAGTTTTGTGTCCTGTGTGTTGCTTGTATTAATTTTTGCTTTGTATACAATGCCCTTACTCATGCACTTGTTTTGCACTGGGCATGCGTGCTTGTTCCTACAGTAACAGTTCTCTGCATGCACTAATGTCTTGTGGTTCGCTTTTCCTAATTATGCGTGTGTGGTGGTTTGTGATAATTGACTTAACGTTACTCATGCAACTGTAACTGACCTTAATTGTGTTCCTACTTCCTATTGAAAATTTTGTGTAACTTGTTGCCTATTGGAAAGTGCGTGTCTACAAGCTTGAGGAAACTGCGTGTAATGTTTGTCTTGACATTTTTGCTGTATAGAGGGTTAAACCAAATGATGTTGTGTTGTATGTTCCTGCGTGGTTGCTGTGTTAAATGTGGCATGTATTCCTGAAGTGGCTATGTCCTTGTGCGTTTTAATATGTTTGTATTTTGTACTGCATCGCCGAATACTTGTTTTTCAGATAACAACGTTGAAATGCGCTTGTAGATAGATGCTGGAAGTTGTCTTAAAATGATAGGTGGGTGGTTAGAGTGTTTGTGTATGTATAACGGATCGTCATTGGGCTTCCTATAAGGTTTATATTTTCCAGTAGCAAGGTCGAAGGTTACGTCTAGAAAGTCTACCACGAATAAATTTGCTTCTGCTGTTACTTTTAGGCCAAATTGTTCGAAAACTTTATGGAGCTCTTTTCTGGTTTTGTCTGCCAAACGTGCTGATCTGTTTCCAATAATCGCCAAACCGTCGTCCCTATACAAGCCGATGTTTTTCTTGCCAAACTTTTTTCCTAGATGGTTAATTTAAGATGAAAAGACCTATTAGTTCGCAAATTGCTGCCTCGTCATAGCTACCCATGGTCACATCAAACAAATTGCTATAGTTGTTTTTGATCCACGGTTTCCCGTGATTGAAAAGGAGTGATTTTCTAGCGCGTTTTTTATGATAAAAATGTCTTCGTCCGAAATGTCAGCCAAATTGGAGGCCCAAGATAATGCTTGGTCCAGTAAATTTTCAGAAATTGACGGGTATGACGTTTTGCTGGGTTGCATAAGGACGACGGTTTGGCAATTATTAAAAACAGATCAGCACGTTTGGCAGACAAAACCAGAAAAGAGTTTCATAAAGTTTTCGAACAATTTGAACTAAAAATAACAGCAGAACTAGAAGCAAATTTAAGCCCAATGACGCTCCGTTGTACATACACAAACACTCTAACCACCCACCTAGCATTTTAAGGCAACTTCCAGCATCTATTAGCAAGCGCATTTCAACGTTGTCATCTGACAAACAAGTATTCAGCGATGCAGTACAAACATATCAAAACGCAAAAGGACATAGCAACTTCAGCCACAAGCTGGAATACATGCCACATGTAACACAGCAACCACGCAAAAACAGACAACGCAAGATCATTTGGTTTAACCCTCTACACAGCAAAAATTTCAAGACAAACATTGCACGCAGTTTCCTCAAGCTTGTAGACACGCACTTTCCAATAGGCAACAAGTTACACAAAATTTTCAATAGGAACACAGTTAAGGTCAGTTACAGTTCAGTTGCATGAGTAACGTCAAGTCAATTATCACAAACCACAACACACGCATAATTAGGAAAAGCGAACCACAAGACATTACTGCATGCAGAGAACTGTAACTGTAGGAACAAGCACGCATGCCTATGCACTGCAGAACAAGTGCGTGAGTAAGGACATTGTATGGACGAAAAAACTAGTATTTTGAAAGAAAAAAGCAATTGCTTGCTTAACAAAGGATCGGAAATAGTGTCGGCCTGGCAACACAAAAGCAGGTTTCAGGTAAACAACCTAAACAAAGAAGGAATATATGCTATTTAATCACCCACGCGCCCACGTTTTCTGCTTAAGCATAAAAGAAGTTCGCATGTTGTCGAAATTAGTTTACCACCTGAACATTCCTTCTGTATGAAACAGACTTTTTGAGACATTTTCCACGATTGTGTAATTATATATACAACTATTTCAATTAAGGTTGTCCTTTCAAAAGCTTAAACGCAAGGGATGACCGATTATTGCTTATCCCCCCCCCCCTCTAATCTCGGAATTATTTCTTTGAAAAAGCATCGAGGGCACGTAGAAACTTACCACGGCAAATTTACTCGCTACAAAGGTAACTACCTGAGTATCATGGCCTAAATAAACAATAACCCATCGTCCCTTGCCCGCTCATAGTTTTCAATTTACACTTTTTAAAGGACAATCTAAATTGAAATAGCCATATACGTATATAAGACAAACGAGGACTTAAGTTGATCTCGCAATGGCTTAAAACAATCCACTAACACTGAGTTACAAAGACTGTTGCGAAGGGTGTCCTAGGTCAGGACACATGTTGTGTATTGTACACATCGCTAACACTAGCACTATTTGACCATGGAGACATAATTTGGGGCAACAAGAACAATTCCATATCAATGAGACATAATGTTTCATTGTTTCAAAGACAAACGAGAAATAACGCTTCATTGTTTCAAAAACATTTGAGTGATGATGAAACAAATACAAACGCTCGTTTCGCCGCGATGCGTTTGAAGTGGAAAACAGAGCAGGGTTGCCAGATCACTGCATTTTTGAGGCCAAATCTTCAACAATGCTCTTTGTTTTTCTTTGTACTTGGCTTTTGTTTTCTTTGTTTACTTGACTACACTAATGACGATTTGGCCTCAAAAATGCAGTGATCTGGCAACCCTGAAACAGAGAATGATAAGCGATGTGTTGTGTACAATACACGACACGTGTCCAGATCCAGGACACTTTTGCAACAGTCTTTGTCATTCAGTAGGTTGTTAAGGCAATTGCGAGAGAGAATTTAAGTCCTCGTTTATCTTATCTTGTAGATAGCGCAGTATAGCAAAGTGTCATCAGCATGCAGAACAGATTTGCATTGAGGCGAGTCATTGGCCCACTACTTTTTATTTTTTATATAAATGATATCAAAAATTGCAGCAAAATTGTTTCAATTCTTTTATTTGCGGATGATACAAGCGTACTTTGTAGTCACTCCAATTTTAAAACAATTCAAGAAACACTTCAAATTGAAATGAATACAATTGCCAAATGGCTGAATTTAAACAAATTGTTTATCAATACCACAAAAACAAAGTTAATTGTAGTTAAATCTCCAAATAAAAAGAAACATGAATTAAACCTCTCGGTTAATAATCAACCTATTTCACAAGTAAGAAGCATTACATTTTTAGGTGTCGTTATTGATGAATATTTAACCTGGAAGGATCACATAGATACAATAACTAAAAAAGTTATAAAATCGTCCGGAATAATAGAAAAACTGCGCCACTATATGAGCAAAAATACCTTAAAATCAATCTATGTACTACGCTTTGGTCTATCCATATCTTATTTATGGTAACTTATTTTGGGGAAATGCATACAAAAAACGGATTCAAAAACTTATTCAAAAAAAGATTGTACGTCTGATCACATTTAGCTCTCACTTGAATTATACTGAAAACATATTTCAACACCTAAATATATTGAACTTGAACAAACTTATAATGATTATCTTACCAGTTTGTTTATGTTCAGATATCATCACTTAAAAAACTTACCTGAATTTTTTGCGAACTACTATACCTCAAATAGCGAAGTTCATAGACACAACACAAAAAACTCTATGAAACTTCATAAGTCTTATCAAAGAACAAACTACGCTAAGCACTCACTCTCTAACAAGGGAGTTGATGTCTGGGATAATCTTGACCCATATCTTAAAAATATAACATCTTACTATATTTTCAACAAAAAATCGAAAAAATACTTCATAAATATCAGAAAAGAAATTTAACAATTGATACCACTATATTTTAGCATCTATTTTTATGTGTACAAGACTTTATTATATATTGTAAAATTCATGAATGATTAATAAGCTAATTACCCAATAAATGAACCATATTTATGTCACATGCATGATACCTTTTTAAACCCCAATACTGAATACAGGTCAACAATCTGATGAAGCTATGCCCTAATTAGTATTCTTAACCTTTGATACAGCTGTATCCTAATTAGCATGCATTTGTTAACTTTGTTAAAAAATGTTCCTGATTAATGTTCATATATTGGATACGCACGAAACAAAAACAACTGGCAATTAAGTGGCCGAGTACTGCATAATATTAAGCTAATGACATTCCACATTCATTACCTATTGCCATTACCTGTAAATCCCCATACAGATCTGCTGCTCGCATTTTATCTATTACTCAATTAATAATCGTAATATTCAATCCCGCCTTGAAAATATTACTATATACCAACAAAAAAACTTTAGCCCCTCACCAGAAGTAAGATCACAATCTTTTAGTCTTGTTTGTAAATAGGATCCGTTATATGTAATGTAGAATATCTATATATGGTGTAACTAGGGGTCTTTAAAAGAAGCCTTCTGATGGATGAAGCCTCTTTAGATTAGTAAACAATATGGATTGTCCAATTCAATTAAAAGAAACATTTAAATTTAGGTTTAATGTTCACCAAAGAAACTTGAGAGATAAAACATTACTTGACCTTCCAACAGTTAAATCTGCCATGGGACAGTCCACATTTAAATATGCTGCGGCTAAAGACTGGAACTCGTTGCCTTCCGAATTAAGGAACATTACATCACTCTCCCGTTTTAAACGTTCTGTTTATACTTATCTTGCAGCTATTGACAATGCATCCCACATATGTAGTATATAATTGTAAATTGTTCAGTAAATAGAATTTGTATAGTCTGTAATTCGTTTTAGGTCAGTAACATATATGACTGTATATTCCTGTTAAAATATTCATAAACACTGTTCTCCCGTTAATACCAGCAGTATTGCTGATGGGATAATTAACAGTATAAATAAAGTTATTATTATTATTATTATTATTATTATTATTATTATTATTATTATGGTTTCTAGTAGGCCCCTAGCCCTAGATATAAACACGTAAATAATAACGAAAATTTGTAATTTAATTTGGGCGAAATGCTTAATAAAAAATAAAATATTGGCAGGTCATTAATGGATACTAAGGAACAGTGGAGGTCCTAGGATGTTTCCCTGTGACTCGCTTACAGTGACCCGCTTTTGAGCTGAATGACGCAACGTTGTTGATCGATCTAACTACCATTATCACATACTTGTACCTTTACCAGAATGATAAACAGGGTGACATAAAAACGATATGTCCCAACGATATCGTTTTTTGTCCCGCTTCAAAAGCAAAGATGGCGTCCGACAGCAAATCGGTAGTGAAAAAGCAAAATATGTTATGATAGAAAGTCAATAACCGAAAGATGTACAGTATCTTGTCCAGTTTCCGGACAGTAAACATTACCTCACCAATATCTCAGGGCAGAGTGCTGCTAGAAATACAAAATTTGGTAATTTGGTGGTAAAATAAGAATTCTTTATTGTAATGAACAATTCACCGCTCAGCGTTGCGTTTTGTCTGGTAACAAAGCTAAAACGAAAATTGAATGACGTGTCCAGTTTCCGGACACCTTGTACGGTTTCCGGACATTAATAAAAGATCGTGTTTAATAATTGGGATTCAAGATAAATTTGAGGATTTTTTTAACACACACACATATTATCTACATAATATTTACAATCAAAACGGATTTTCTGCCATCAAATCAAGGGCGTTGTTGTTTTAGCCATTGTCAATTTCATCATATCCTCAGTTGTGCTATTTTGCATTATGATGTTGTAGCAGCATAGTGTAACTATAAATACACTTTAAAATGCACTACAAAATAAAAGAAACAATACAATTGTTTTTTCACAACCCGCGCTTTCTAAAATAGTGAAATTTTGGCTTTACAGCGCAAAACGTGTTCACGTTGCGCGGATGTAGTCAAATGTCCGGAAACTGGACGAGCGCTGTTGTAAAAATATGTTTTCCTTAAAACGTTTTTAGATGTTTCATTACATTTACAATGGCGCCAAAACATTATATGCTAATAACTATGCCTTTTAGCTAATTTTTAAAACAAAAAACTAGATTGTTCTGTGTTTTATGAAAAGAGAAAGGAATATTTGATGTCAGACACTCGGTTAACAGCGCGGTAAACGGCGCGCTTCTTGAAATAAATATTTCGACTCGCCTTGACACTAACGATGACAACTCCTCCCAAAAGAACAGAAAAGTCGTATAAAAATATGTACGGTGATCGTAAATGATCGGACTATCATCGGACTGTATCGGTTCTATTCTATAGCTCTGTTTGCCGGAGAGAGAAATAAAAACAAACTCGAACTGTCCGAATACTGGTACTGTCCGGAAACTGGACAAGATACTGTGACATTTTCTCTATCAAGACGTATAGTTTCATACGAAAACACAAAAAGTATATGCTTTAACGAACCTGTAGCGTAGAGTATGTATAAAATATGGTGTGCTGACTGCGCATAAAAATGTATTGGAAAATGTCGTTCTAAATACCACGTTGTGAATTTTTTCATCAGGTTGAAAATACATAAATAATGATTACTCATGCGTCTTCAGCTGGTGTCTCACTTTGAAGTGATTTAAATATTTTTTAAAAGAGAAGTCTATGAGTTGACGATAATCTACGAAGGTCGCCATACGTAAACAGAAAACATACTCGCCTGCTCACCTTGCACACAAACCAATCAGAATCGAGCTTTACGTTTTCTTTGTTTAATCAGCCAATCAGACGAAAAAGCTAGAATCTGGCTTTTTACATGCGGCCAGGTAAAGAATTGTATCAGGCCCTCCTTCATTCGCGCCCACTACCAGTTAAATCCTAGCGAATGAAGGAAAGGGCCTGACCGTCAGGTTACTGCTATAGTATACGACTCGAGCTCAGAGTATACTTAATTATGTATGATCTATCATGGGAGATGTTAAATACAAGCACAGAGGACGTACAAATGTTTTGCAATGTCTTACCTTCAGTGTTTGGAGGTGATTCAGTTGGATCAGGAAGACCTAAATCGGATTATGAAAACATGTATCTCTTACCCTTAATAGCCCGTAACAGGGTTGTCATTAAAATATAGAGTAGGTGGTTGTATCAAAGAAATAGACGGTTATGTGGTTATATCCAGATGTGGACGAATTTGCTAAGGGGGGGGGGGGAGCAAGTTGAAGCTCCCTTGCAAAAGGTTTGAGATGGCCCATAACTACAGTGAATAACTATAATTCTTAATATTCATGACATTTTACTTACTTAATCAATATAAAATGAACAAAATGAAGAAAGTTCTACTCTAGTAATTCTAGATCGCTGTTTGTGTAACATTCTGAATCAGAGTCTTCTGAGTCATCATCAGATGTAGAAAAACATGATGGTGACTTCAACAAAGCTGCGATATTTTCAACATCAGTAATGCTGGTCATATCTTCTTCAAGATCCTCTTGAGCTTCTTCATATGCTGAATGAATTTTGTCCAAGTCAGATTGTGACTCAACTTGGACAGAAGCATCTACTGTTCGAAGTTTGGCAACTTCTTTCTCTTTGTCTGTATACCTAGCAATCTTTCTTCTTGGTTTAGACAGCCACTCTTTCATTGCTTCTTCTATGACATGATAGCAGTCACTAGTATCAGACCCGTTTACTGTTATTTGAAGCAAAGACGTAAGCATGTCATTACTCAAATTCGATCTTAGTCGCTTTTTAATCTTTTTATTGTTGAAGCACCTCTCTCAGGCCATGCGTTGCTGACAGGCAGGGTAAGGCATACCTCTTCCAAATGTTAAAGATTAGGACAAAGATGTGCTCCAACAGCCATTCAGTTGGTGTCTTGGAAATAAGCTTTTTGGTTCATCTTTGCCTGTGCCAACAGGCTTGGAAAGTTCTGGAGGAACTTCCTTCTGCAGAATTAGAAGGTTATACTTAAACTTTTTCCACTCGCAGAGTAACTCTTCTGTCTGGTCTTCTTTCAGTTTGCCTTCTGAGTTTTGGTAGAAGTACAGGTAGTCTGCCAACACTTTAATCTCAGCTGTTCCATACTCTTTAAATCCAGCTTCTTGCCTCTCAGGAACTCGAATAGGATTGAATATTTCAAATACAGTGATAACAGGGAGGTTTCCACTAAATCGATCTTGAATGTTTTTTTTAAAGCTTTAATGTACTTTGCTGTGAGATTCTTCCGCTGATTTTCATAAAATTGACTAGAGATACCCAAATCGCGTCTGCTCAGCCTGCCATCTTTCTTGAGGTCGTTTTTAAGACCTGAAATGAAACTGAAATTGTTTGCCACATTATCCAGTTCATCTAGATTATAGTCAACTGCAGGGGAAACTGCAGCAAAAGAAACAGCTCCTTTTTGAAAAGCTTTACTCAAGTTAGATAGTTGTGGAAGAGTTTTGTGCAAAAGGTATACAGCTCCAAGAAATTTGATATTTCGTACTTCTGAAAGCAACCTAGTAGCTGTAGTATCACCATCCTCTTTGAAAATTCGAACTGTCTGCAAAAGAGCTTCATAATCCTCAAACACACTGTCAATCGATTGCTCAGTTGAAAGCCAACGGGTTCTGCAGGCTTTCTTGAACCTTTTTCTGAGCGTTTTCTTTTTCTTTTCCTTTTTTGTTCTGACATGGACTTTCTTCAGGTTCATAACAGTCTAGGTATATGCAGTATTTCCACCACTGCAAAAGAACTTTCTCCACTTTAAGCAGAAACGATGGGCTGTCATTGGCACTTGCACAAGCCAGTGCTAGGCAGTGACAAATACAGTATATATTAATCAGACTTGGGTTAACAGTTCTTCAAAGTCTAGCTGCAACACCATTTGTTTTTTCGGTCATGACTGAAACACCATCGCTTGCAAAACTGGATAGATGTTGTCTTTTTAAGCCTGAGTCGTCAATCTGTTGCGTGATAGTATGTGTTATGGTTTCAGCATTAGCTGAAGTGGAACTTTCCAACAAATTGCTTACATCGAGAAAGGAAGTGTTTGCTTTACTAGTTTCCCTGTCAACATATTTAATAAAGGTAAACAATTGTTCTTTGTTTGAAACGTCACAGACTTCATCTGAAAGTAGTCCATAACTACTTCCCTCTGACACTTTCCTTATCATTTGAGCTTTTACAGTGTGCCCAAGCAGCAAAAACATTTCTCGTATTGACCCTTGAAAACGGTGTTAAAAGAAGCTCATATTTTCAAGGCCCACTTGTTCCAGAAGCTTAAGAAGACTAACTAGCTTTTTATTTGCTACTTCTTCCTTTGCTAGCCAGTACATGGTAAGTAGGGTATTATAATAAACAGGAACCTTTAAAAATTTCTCTCCTATCCAACTCTTTCTGAAAATAAGACATTCTACTTCATTGTAAGCTCAGCACTGCTGAGACTCTTACACCAGCAATTTCTACACTTATAGTAGGAATGAAAATTTGAATTTTCAGCGGTAAATGACAAAGACAGAAGAAATTTTTCCCCTTTTTCTTGTGACCACAAGTCATTGGATGTGACTGCTTTGGAAGGTGCAGACTTCCCAGAGTTAGTTTCTTGTGCTCTCGCATCTGCAGAGATGCATTCACTTTCATGGTGAGTTTCAGTTTGACTTTCAATTTCAGTGGCAGTGACTACGGCATCTTCACTATCATTATCTTGATGGTTAGCTGAAAATGAAATGTAATACCACTCAGTCACATTTATTACAGAATATCTTAAATTTAACAATTCAACAAAAAGCAACACAAAAATATAATTGCTGTATTGTCTTACCGCTGGATTGCATTATGAAAAATGTATGAATATCACCGTCACGCTTACGTTTGGACGCCATTTTGATTTTAAGTGTTTCCAGTTCACGAGAAATAGAATTCATTTCTTTGAAAAGTATTAAAAGTGAAAGGATCTTTCCAACACAGTTGTGGAAGCTTCAAGCGTGTCTCGACGAAATGTTTTGACTGCAAAAAAACTACATACTGTACTTTGTTATAAGCGAACAGTTCATGCAGGATTATTTTTTAGGTACTTCACTAAACTCTTAAACTAAATTATAGCCGGCGGTCAGAGGTAAAGTAGACGGCGATATACTGCCAGTAGCCGGCTTCTATTGACAACCCTGCCGTAATCCCTCGCTCGATATCGTTTAGTCTCGTTTCCGAAGCTAGCGCACTAGCTTGAAATACGTTAAATAATAGAAAAAATATTATTATATGAGATACAAATCCGCTTGTTTAAAAGGTGTAATTTGTATTTCATATATATTTTCCCATTTTTAAATGTATTTTAAAATAGTGCGCTGGTGCGGGCAACGAAACTTGTTTTCTAAGCGACTTTGCCAGAGATCACGGTCTATAATCAAGTTCAACCAGCAGGGAAATTAATGATTCCAAACAAAAAAGACAGGGTCTCTCTACCGTTGAAACCCAACCGTCATCATCTTTATATTGTTTATAATCAAATATGCATGCACAGTTAAAAAGCCAGAAGGCTAAAATTATTCTCTAAAATTATTAAAAGCTCTATTACATTTTTAATTACAGTATGCTATTACGATTAAAAAGCGCACTTAAATTACCTTTTTTCTTTTTGCAAATCGAAGAATCGGGAAGACCACAATCCTCACTATACCACTTTCTGTCTTGTGAGAAAACTTGGGCACAGTATTTGCCTCCGTACTCATTTTTTGGTTCATCAAGTTCCCATTGTTCAGGATTTGTGAAATTACTGCCATCACTCCAAACCCAGCCTTTTTTGGGATCACTGGTCGTTTTTTTTTTGTGTAGCCCAATCCAGAACCAATCGTTTGCAAGGGGGCTCGTTTTCCGATAAATAAAGTCTGCTTCTGACGAATTAAGAATAGAAACCAAGTCGGCTCCATACCGTTTGCAGTTAGCTCTAGATGCTTTCCAACTCATTACTTCCGGACGTTGAGGTGTCAAAAAAAGATAGCATGAATTGCCGTACTCCTTCCAGTAATTTGGGCATTCTTGACTCGTATTCACTTGCAAAAGAAGAGATAATAAAACATGTGACACATTGAATAAAAAGGTACTTGGACATGAATCACAGTTAAAGTCACGTGCACTAATATATAGATCACGAGAGTTTTTACAAGTACAGTAAACCTATTTTCTATGTCGTACGTTTCGTAGGGGGGGGGGGGGGTCCCAGGAGTTTGTACAGTTAGATCAGGATAACCTAAATACGATTTCGAAAACGTTTAGCAGCTATCATCAACAAATGTTTATATTCAAAAATGCTTGCACATCTGAAACGCCAGAACTGGGATGAAGTTATATTAATATTACTAAATTCACTGGCTGCAAAAATCAAACGTTGTCGTACGCAATGTCTTATGCTGATTATTTGACGAGTGGCGAGTTAAATTGTATTATATTTTGAATTATGCTAAGATATACGATGAAAGAGCGCAAGCAAATCACCTTTTTTCTTTTTGCAAATCTTAGAATAATACTCAACACAGTCCGCAGCACGCAACCAATCATCCGATGAGGTAAGCACGCCACACTCTTTATTTTGTTTTGGTTCATTCAGATGCCATGGCAGAGGATTTGTAAAATTACTGCCATCACTCCACTCCCAGCCTTCTTTGGGATCAACGGTCGCTTTGCTACGGTAGAGCCCAATCCAGAAATGATCATCATATTGGCCGCTTATGGCAATAATTTGTTGGCGAATAAAGTGAGCTTCCAAAGAATTTTGAATAGAAACCAATTCAGCTCCATATAGTTTGCAGTCAGCTCTCGATTCTTTCCAAGTCAATTCACCATAATAAAAAGGTATTGTGACAAAAAGATAGCACGAATTACCATATTCCTCCCAATCCTTTGGACAGCCTTGACTTCCATTCACTTGTAAAGGAAGAAACAATAAAGCATGGGACACATAGACGCAAGAAAACCGACAAGAAAACTATGTTAAAAAAATTTCCGACGGTTTCTTTGTTAGATCAGTCGTGTGATTTCTTGCACAACAGGCGGGGGCTCGAATCGCGACTGAGGCTCGACTATTTTGAACTTCGTCAAACATTTTTTCTTGACTTATTTTAAACTTTTACGATTTGGGCTATAGGTTCGGGTTATGGACTCAATTATTTAAAATTTTAAAATGGAAAATCTAAGTTTTATCAGATACTTAGGTATCGGGTCCTAGCATCTTGTTAGCCTTTGATACCAAGTTATTTATGCGCATAGACCATCACAGGTTATTATTTACCAGGATGCTTAAACCACTCTGAAAGGTTGTGAAGTTAATGGTTGATTATTTTAGTAATAATTTCTGCATTGCTCTGAACGTTTCTGAAGAGAATACTGCATCGCCGCACACGTTTTGGCATTAAAGTTAATCTCCCATGTACACGACCATTGGCGAAATGAATCCAGGCCACCTTGAAGTGAATATCTGTCCAAAGGTTTTGGCAATCTCTCGTTAGCATTTTACTGCTTCCGGAAGGCATTCGAGTAAGTCCAAAAGCAGCGAGTATACTACCCTGTGGAACGTAATTCCAACGTTAATACTCTAAGGTAGAAACATTCGACTCCACATTGACTAACACAAACTGAAACTGAATCACATGCTTTCGAAGAGTCAAATTAGGAGGGGAGAAAGAATAGAAGAAAGTTTTCTAACAATCATCATTCATTGCTTGTGAATATTTTATATTGCCAGATAAGACTGTAGTTTATACAGGGTGTACCAAAATATGATCGCGTTTGGAGTGCTCTGTGGCGCTCAATATTCAAAAAACATACATAATTCTTTCACAGCTCCAAAAACCACGCATTTAGCGTTTGAATGTCACCAAAGAAAAATTAACCAAATACAGATAAAATTTACTGGTCGAAATCGCACTTTTCCACAGATAGGAATTGATTGGAAATCTGCAAAATTGGTAAGGAGTGGTGTATAATGATAAAATAAATCGATAAAGTAAAACAAGGAAGACTTTATAAACGTCGCACTTTACGATATAGAGAAGTGGGTCAAATGCTCGGATACAGACTTCAGTAGTGGCTTGAGCAAATGCACTTTGCAGCGTGCAGTGAAAATGGACTTGTAACTAGACGTAGTCGTCATGTGTATGTAGTCGTGATTTTATAGTTGACGTATGTAACTGTCGTCACTGGGACACAGATTACTATTATACCAGATGTCTATCTTCGCCAAATATCTTTTACAAATTTTTAACATGCTTACGCGAACTGACGCATTGCTGACGAAAGATTTTCGCCATGTTGTTAGTAAGCGCAATCCACGGCATACAACGTAAGTAAATAAGTAAGTAAAAACTTTATTGAACTACGCTAACCCCTATAGTAGAGCTACTAAGGTAAAGGATCCTTCAAATCGTGATCACATTCTCAAACTTGGCACACATACTAATTAAGATGTGGGAAACACGAAATGGAAGGGTTGCTCAAAATCTGAAAAGGGGAAGTAGCTATTTCAACGTTCAAAATGGCCGACTTTTTGTGTGCAAGTAGGAGGGAAAAATTTTGCGTTTTATGGTTGTTTTTCAGGTAAAAAGGACATTTTTGGTACAAAAACAACATAGAAATGAATAGTATGCATGTTGTTGTATAACATTTGC
This sequence comes from Muricea muricata, assembly GCA_963855995.1. Taxonomy (NCBI): domain Eukaryota; kingdom Metazoa; phylum Cnidaria; class Anthozoa; order Malacalcyonacea; family Plexauridae; genus Muricea; species Muricea muricata. The sequence continues at coordinate 4,701,164 of OY979727.1, forward strand.
TAAATTGAGAAATAATTAAGGAAAATTTAAAAAAATTGTTTTGCGCATGCGCAGTTGTACTTAGCAGAGATTCAAATATTTTTCTGTTTTATCGCGATTTATTTCGTTCGAAATATATAATTTAAACAGTTAAAAGACGTTTTACCTATAAAATATTGTATTTCTATGAAATCGTGTGGCAGAAGAACGCTAATTGCGCATGTAATTTAATATGCATGTCACGAATTTGAGCTTACTGGTGTCGGGGTAATTAACTTTTAAGACGCTTACCGAACATCACAGTGACTAACATTTGGCTTGACAACCACACAGTTCTGTACAGTTTAAGCCACTCTTTTTGCATTTGCATCTACTTGCAACACACTTTGTGCACCCGCAACGAATGAGCGCTTGAGTTACTTTGGAAATGTTGTCCAAGCGGGACCACAGAGAAAAAAATTATCCGCCATCCTTGATCCATCCCCATTGTGTTGGATCCGGTTCGATTCTTTTGGATTCCAGACAGTTGTACCACTTGCACGCTTGTAACGTGGATCGCTTGACATGTTCGTTCAAAGCAGCAGCTGTCGGTGGTATGTTGTCAAGTGTCCTAGCATTGCTTGTGAATAGGTATCGCCAGGCGTCATTCACTTTGTCTCCCTCAAAAGTGCTGCAATAAAGAGCCACAACAAACTGTTCCAACCAATTCATGTCTGCGTCAGATACTTCGTCTTCGGATGTCACAAGTCGTTCAAATACTGCAGTCATGGTGGGCAGTCTCTTCCACGTTTCACTAAATGACTTTTTGCCTTTACCTTTAAGCAAAGAGGTGGTATCACAGCCACTAAATGCGTGGTAAAACAGGAATACAGTGGCAGTTTGAGGTCATAGTGACGTAGCAATCTCATGGATTGGAATGTACCTCGAGTGCGTCCCCACTCCAAACTCGATCCATAGTTCCTGGAGGTCGCGTATTCTATGAAAAGCTCCCAGTGCAATGACAACGACATCACTGTCTACAGTTTTGATCAAAATACGTGGTCAGAGTTCAGCAGCATGTTGGTGCTTGGTTTTCGTGAGCAAAAAACTGTTGGCGGTCTGCATTTCGGTTTTGGCAAGCAATAAACAATTTTAAAAACAAGGTGGCATCACTTCTAGCGGCTTTCAGCTGAGAGTTTTTCTTTGATACTTTCCTTGCTTTGGGACTCTTAAAAATCTGCAAGTTGTTCTTAGTAATGGTATCTGGAATCGGTTTATCGTTGTTTAATATGCGTTTGTCCTATAGGTTTTGAACTACTCCTTGCCGATATTTTCTACAGCATATAAATTTTTGATAGCTTGTTGCCCTGGCACTAGCTTTGTGTTTAAAGCACGCAAGTCTGCACTGTCATCGAGGAATGGATTTCCCAATTCAGCAAGTGCGTCATACATCCCCTTCACGTCGGTAATAAAACGCTTCTGCGCAGATAAGCTGGAATCATGGTGCTCCAGAGCGGAACCAAATTCAAGTAAGCTGTTCATGGTTTGAATTCTTCTATCATTCGAGAGATTTCAGGGCCCGTTATCAACCATTTAGCAAGAAACGCGCCGTTTTCAGTTAGTCCGATGGCTCCTCCAACACCTTTGATTTTCGCGTTAATTTGTTCATGGTTGTGGTCCAATCCTATGTGAGAGAATTTCCTGTTCGACTTCTGTGCCGTAAATGGGCCTTCGTGCGCATCTTGGTGGACATCTTGCAATGTGGTCATACTGGCTATATGCACTGGCAGCCATCGAGCGTAGTTTTCATGGTCAAGGCTAAACATCCAGGGTATTATCAACTGCAGAGCGTTCACATAGATGTGGAAATTAACCGATCTTAAGGCTTTCACGAACTGTAGCAAAGTCAACTCCATCTTTAAAGTGATAGACCAGTATTTGAACATAGAATGTTTTAAACATTTTTCCAACCAGTCGGCTTTGGATAAAGGGGTCTGGGTGTTGTTGCGGTAATACTTATACGCGTCCTTCTTGTTTTGGTATAGAACGCATGCTGTAACTTGGTGGGCGTAGCGGCAAAAGGTAATGTTGGACGAACCACTGAGCATGGCATGAGCTTTTCCTGGCATAGCGACTTTCGACAACGTTAACAGATGGACCCATCCACTTCCATCAAGCCAGTTGCCTGTGAGTTAAATAAATATAATATAAACACGTAAAAATGATATAAACACATAAATATCTGCAGGATGTATCAAAAAAGTAGAATATTTTGCAATGTCTGGAAAACTAAAAATTTATCAAAATATTTCATGTTCATGGCTTGTTTCGCATCGTGAGGTATTGTCTGAAATCGATAAACTTCGCTCAGACACATCTACTGGTATTGACGATACACCGGTTAAATTTGTAAAACTGGCGAAAGAGCATCTAGCGAGTCCTTTACAGTATATAATAAACAATTGTATTACTCAGTCAACTTTTCCAGAAGCGTGGAAAGTTTCAAGAATTTCGCCTATTTCCAAAGTAGACCAACCTTTGAGTTGCATTATAGACCTGTCTCAATTTTGCCGGCATTGTCAAAGGGTTTTGAGTGGCTTGTTTTAAATCAGATGATTGCGTATATTGAAGAAAGAGCACTTCTTGGAGCTACGATGTCTGGATTTAGAAAAGGAAACTCTACAACAACTGTGTTACTGGGTATTCGGGATGCATTGATTAGAGCATCTAAGAAGGGAGAGGTAAGTAACTCTCATGCTTTATGCAGACCACAGTAAAGCTTTTGATACGGTACAGTTCAGAACTGTTTTAACTAAGATGCACGGACTGGGCTTTTCAAAATCATTTCTGCACTGGGTGATTAATTATCTTACAAAGAGACAACTGCTGGTACAGGTTGATGATGAGAAATCTAGTCTCCTCACCGTAGAATTTGGCGTACCACAGGGTTCAGTTCTTGGACCGATGTTCTTCAACCTATATGTTGCAGACTTACAGGAAAAGCTTCAATTACCTTCCTATCAGTACGCGGATGACACATCGTTTTACGTTCATTCAAAAGTATGCGATCTAGACTCGGCTGTAAAACAGGTTAATGATGCCATAGTACGATTGGTTTATTACTCTCAGTGCGGTAACTTAGCACTGAATTCCTCCAAAACTGATTGGATGTTATTTTCCACATCTCAGATGGCACGTGCTCATGATCTAGGCGATCGTACGTTCAGTATTAAATGTGGGGACAAATTACTTGATCGAATACGATGTAAAAATCTTTTAGGAGTTCGCTTAAATGAGCATCTATCGTGGTCTTCACATATCGACTCTTTGCTAACTTCGTGTTACGGAATTTTAGCAGTATTGAAGAAGTTGAAGAACTTGGCGCCCTTCCATGTAAGAAAGACGCTCGTTGAAAGCCTTATCCTTTCCAAAATTGACTATGCTAGTCCTGTATTCTACCCATTGCCAGTATACCAACAAAAGCGGCTTCAACGCCTTCAAAACGCATGTGCAGGTTTTGTTTTAAGGAAATTTGCAAGACAGGAAGACCTTGCCACTTTGAATTGGCTGAGTATTAGTAAGAGGATGGATTTTAATATTCTAAAATTAACATATAAAGCCTTACATAATAATCCATCTCTTCCAAACCGCTTTACAACACTATTTCCAAGTTGTGTTGATAATTTTGAAAGACGGTTATATGAGATACATAGTCCCGGCGAGTGAAGTCTATTTACCAGATCCTTGCTTCTTGTTTTGGAGTGGATAAGAAATGCTATATATATTTATACTGGTGATTCATGATCTGCATTAATCCGGAAATCTGCAGTCGTTGATCTCTTTTCGGCCGTGTTAAAAGCGTGCAGCTGAGCCAACACTAAGGGAATGGACAACCTGGATGAGTCTGTACTTTCAAATCCAGTCAACATGTACATGAAAGACAAAAACGTAGGAGACACTGACTGTTCTTGACATTCCTTTCCAAAACTACCAGTAAATGATTGTTTCCTATCTGCTAATTCACATTTAATTTTTCTGGCGAGGCGGCAAAGACCAATAACATCGTTTTCTTGAGAGAGACTAGCATACTTTAATGCGGCTGCTACGTCGTTTTAAATGATATATAAATTTCCTTTTTGTCCTGAACAGCTTGCTGGTCAGTGTCTAAGTCAAGAATCTTTTCTTTGAGACATGTGACATTTACATTAATTTCTTCGCCAGCCAACTTACTTAAACCGTTTTCGTAAAACTTTCTTATGTCTGATAATTTGATTGACCCTGCTATCTCGGTGTGCACACTAAGACGTTCTTGGATGTACATCATTGTTTCAGCTAGAGCAGAGCTTTCATAGTCCTTCATTCTCGTAGTATTAACGTCTGGAGAGGAATGTTCTGAATTTTGCCATACATTGGAGGTGGTAGCAGGCATCTCTTGCAAATAAATTACCTTGGGAAATCTTTGCGAGAACATATGTGTCACCCATCTCGCTAGCAGCCTTTCTCACGAAGTCATCACAGTTGTCAGTACGTACTCTACTCATTTGTTTGTGCGCTTCGAACTGCGGATGTTTCGTCTTTGCATATTCTGCTCTAAAGGATGGTTCATTACAAAACAAACACTTACAGGATTGTAGCTCAGTTGTTGTATTGATGTTGGAACGTGTTCTTTTGGATGGAACATCTGAACTTTCAGAAAGTTTTTTCTTACGCTTTTTTTTTGCAGCCGATTCTAGTGCACTTAAACTTTGACGGAGCTAATTCTGCCTGACATCCCTTATGCCATCGAGCTTTAGGTTATCAGCGATATTTGTATCCCCTTTCAAATCCACTACAGAAACAGTTAACTTATTTGGCAATGGAAGCCCTTCATTTGAAAATGCCCCTATGTTCCTTGCTAATACGGAATATCCACATACGTCGGGGTTCAAATTTGCAGTTGGTGCAATAAGATTATCACCGTCGCGTTGGCATAGAACACATAAATTCCAATCCATTCATGCACTAATCACCACACTTGGAAATTAGACAAAAAACACATATAAAATAATGTATAGTACTAGTATGAATAAGACATCAACGTGCCAAAACAGAAAAAAAAACTATTGGTAATGGCAATTCAGTGCAAAAAATATGTCAAAAAAACACAAAATTAAATACTAATAGACCTTAGAAGTGCTTACGTCATGCGGTTTTCAACGCATATAAATATAAGGTAAATTTTTCCCACATGTTCAGTGCCATGTTTCCCACATTGCATTGCAATTCATTGTTTAACTCTGGCGTTACGTAAGGACCTCTAGTGTCTATTGTCATAGCATCAAAACAAGAAAATGAAATGACCGCCTGATACCTGGAGATAAATGTTTCTAACTTTTACCTCACTAACATAATATTGACATCTGACAATAAATAGACAAGAAAAAGTTTACGTGTACACTATTTTTGTTGGAAAAAATATTATTCGTTTAAAAAGTATTAACTTTTAAGTATAAAACACAAAAAATATACTTTCTAGTCTAAAAAACAAACAAAACAACACCTTTAAAACACACTTTTTCGATGTATTTCCAACAATACTTCCAATGTAATAAAATACTTCAATTTTTCCATACCAGTGTGTTAATGAGATAGGGAGCAATGGGGAACATTTGGGGATATCCGCATCTTAAAAGAACTCAAAATTCAAAATGGCGCTTGACAAGCTTTTAGCACTGCTTTCGATACAAGTACATGGTGGTAACAGCTAGTAACGTTAAATAAGTTGTTTTAAGACGCCAGAATGTTTTTTTAAACACCGAGGTACCTAACAGAATTGCATTTTCATCGAATTAGATGTCTAATAATACATGTCAGTGCGAAATACAAATATAGTTGGGTTCATAATTCATTATGGGCTACATCATTATTTACATGTGGTCTTTCTGTATTATTTCACCAGGTTTGTCCCCATTTATGTTAATTGATGCTTTACGACGATAAAAACAATGTAAAAACAACTTTGGTCGGTATTCCTTTACTTTCAACTTTGAACTAATGTATTTTATTGATATTCTCACGAAGAGTTAACGTCGACCATTTTGAACGTCGAAATAGCCACTTTCCCCTGCTCAGATTTTGAGCAACTCTTCCATTTCGTGTTCCCCACGCATCCTAATTAGTATGTGAGCCAAGTTTCAAAATGTGATCACGATTTGAAGGATTCGCCCGAAATTTAAGCCTTAGCACCTCTACTACTACAGCACAGCTGGTTTCCAAGAGGGGCGTAGTTCAAAATTTACAAACAAAATAAATTACAAACAGGGCATATTACAAATAAACACACTGACTACAAACTACTAAAATTAACTAAATGGGCCTGGCCAGGTTCCTTACATTTAAATTAAATTGCCTAAGAGATTGCTGATTTCTTAATTCTTCTGGGAGACTATTCCACAATTTTGCTCCCCTATAGCTGACTTTTTTTAAGATATTCAGTCTCAGGTTTAGGTAGAGCCGCATAAATTATAATGCTGAGAGGAAGCCGCCTTCATTATATTATTATGTTATGCTTCATTATGTTATACTCATATTATTAAAAACATATTAATCAGTTGTCCAAATTGGGCTCTACGTTGTTCTAATGTAACCCAATTTAGTTCATTAAGAGCAAGTTCAGGTTGGCCGTGTTCGTTTTTACGACCTGTTATTAATCTAGCAGCCCTGCTTTGTAGCCTCTGAAGACGATCAGAATGCGTAATGCCAATAGTGTCCCATACTTCGCAGCAATAGTCGAAGTGTGGCAAAATGAGTGCGTTAAAGGCACATAGTAATGTATGCTGGTCCACACATGGCTTAAGCCTTCTGATCACCCCAATTCCAGATGAAACCTTTTTGGAAATTTTATTTATATGCTCATTCCATGATAAAAATTCATCGACACAGACTCCAAGTGCTTTCGTTTGTCTCACCCTTTTTATTGGTACATCGGCAACAAATACATTTGGAACAGCAGATAGATTGTTAACGTTATGCCGTGATCCAATTAGCAAGTATTCGGTTTTAATTACGTTAGGGGACAGTTTATTCGCCGAAAGCCAGCCCTTAACCTGAACAAGGTCATAATTTATGGCTATTTCTACATCAGAAACTGATTTACCTGGTACGGTTAATGTCGTATCGTCAGCAAACATTCTTGACGACGAATACTTCAAACTGTTCGGTAAGTCATTGATATAAACTAAGAATAAAAGTGGACCAAGGATTGAACCCTGGGGGATTCCACATGTTATATTTTTTTCTCGAGATAGTGCGCCATTAACACTACATATTTGTGTTCTTTTCTCTAAATATGATTTTAAAAGACTTGTGGTTGATGTTTCTAAGCCATAGAGATCAAGTTTTTTTAATAATGCATCGTGGTTTATCGTGTCAAATGCTTTTTGTAAATCAAGAAAGACTGCTATATTAAATAGACCACGATCAATATTAACAAACCACTCATCTGTGCTGTCCAAAAGGGCAGATGTTGTGGAGTGAAAACGTCTAAAGCCAAATTGTTTATTTGAAAGTAAACTATTTGCGATAAGATAATTATATAATTGCTCATATAATACCTTTTCGAAAACTTTACTTACAATTGGAAGGATATATATTGGGCGGTAATTGTTCAGCAGATTTCGAGGGCGCTTCTTATGCAAGGGTATGACTCTTGCTATTTTCCAATCATGTGAAACACACTAATTTCTAATTGCCTAATTAAAAATCTTTGTCAAAGAATCTGCAATTATTGGCGAAGTAACACGAATAATTTTTCAAAACTGTGGCAATCGATATTCCGGGCAGAAAACGAAGTTTAGTTAAAAATATTATCGCCCAGACAACTATTTTAAAAAGAGCCATAAAGAAATGAAATTTTAAACAAGACTTTATTGAAGCTTACGTTTCGTTGCTACTCGCAACATCTTCAGAGCATTATGAAGATACCTAATATGTACAAAGGTTCAGTATCGTGGCTAGAGATTTGCCGGGCGGGAAACGAATTCTTGCTATAAATATAATGGTCCAACATATAACTTTTAGCAAAGCCATAAAACCAGTTAAAATACAAAAAATTTTTATCAAGTAACGTTTCGTCTTTAACTCAAGACATCTTCAGACTAAATGGTATAAAATTACAAGGCTAGTGAATGTAAGCTAAAATTATTTACAACGTGTTATGTTACAGAGGTTGTGCTAGTAGATGTAGGATATGAGGGTGTAGGAAGGTACATGACAGGACAAACAGACGAAGGATAAGACAAAGACAGTATTAAAGAAGGTTAAGTGGAATTGAGCTGCCCTGGACATTAAGAGTGGGCTTGAGCTTAGATATCAGAAGGCTTTCGTGAATCATTAATTCACGATCATCTGAACAAGAGGAAAGGATTTCGAAGTCATCAAAGTTGGCAGTATGACCGGTGGTTTTTAGGTGGGAGAATATGCTGGACATGACTGGGCTGGATGATGGTTTTCCTGTTATAGGAGAGATGCCCAAGTGTTCAGATACTCGGGTGTGTAGATGGCGAGTGGTTTGACCCACATACGATGCGGAACAGCATCGACACTTGAATAAGTACACAACACCAGATCTCAAAAACTTGGGAATTCTATTCTTAAAAGGAAAGAAAGAGGAGATACGCGTAGAAGAGCGAAAGACAAAGCGAATGTTGAGATGAGGATAAGCAGCACTACAAAGTCGTGTAATTTGAGTGCGAATCTGGAGGGAATGCGAACCAGTGAAAATAAGGCAAAAATAGACGATTTTCTTAGGAACAGTGAGGACAGGAGGTTTGGGTTCAAAAAGGTTGTTGAGAAAGCGACGAACAAGTTGATCGAACATGTGAGTGGGGCAGCCATTCAAGTCGAAGAGACCGGAAAAGTAGGTTTACGATAAACTGAGGTAGAAAATCTGCCGTTAGAGCGAGTTTCCACCTCAGTTTATCGTAAACCAACTTTTTCACGTCTCTTCACTAACTTTCACAGCTTCGTTGCTTTAGCATAGTTTGTTGCTTACTTCACCGAATTTTCCACCTCTGCTCTAGCTATGAAAACTTTCACGCCCAACTCGAAGTCGTTAGGAAATTGTTCAACTTGAATGGCTTCTCCACTCACATGTTCGACCAACTTGTTCGTCGCTTTCTCAACAACCTTTTTGAACCCAAACCTCCTGTCCTCGCTGTTCCTAAGAAAATCGTCTATTTTTGCCTTATTTTCACTGGTTCGCATTCCCTCCAGATTCGCACTCAAATTACACGACTTTGTAATGCTGCTTATCCTCATCTCAACATTCGCTTTGTCTTTCGCTCTTCTACGCGTATCTCCTCTTTCTTTCCTTTTAAGAATAGAATTCCCAAGTTTTTGAGATCAGGTGTTGTGTACTTATTCAAGTGTCGATGCTGTTCCGCATCGTATGTGGGTCAAACCACTCGCCATCTACACACCCGAGTATCTGAACACTTAGGCATCTCTCCTATAACAGGAAAACCATCATCCAGCCCAGTCATGTCCAGCATATTCTCCCACCTAAAAACCACCGGTCATACTGCCAACTTTGATGACTTCGAAATCCTTTCTTCTTGTTCAGACGATCGTGAATTGATGATTCACGAAAGCCTTCTGATATCTAAGCTCAAGCCCACTCCTAATGTCCAGGGCAGCTCAATTCCACTTAACCTTCTTTACTACTGTCTTTGTCCTATCCTTTGTCTGTTTGTCCTGGCATGTACCTTCCTACACCCTCATATCCTATATCTACTAGCACAACCTTTGTAACATAACACCTTGTAAATAATTTTAGCTTATATTCACTAGCCTTGTAATTTTATACCATTTAGTCTGAAGATGTCTTGAGTTAAAGACGAAACGTTACTTAATAAGAAATTTTGTATTTTAACTGGTTTATGGCTTTGCTAAAAGTTATATGTTGGGCCATTATATTTATAGCAAGAATGTACAAAGGTTTTTATATACAGTGTTACAAACGGTTATAAAATTCAAATTTAAACAGGCGAATAGAAAAATAGCATGTAAAACATGAACATAACACAGGATTATATTACATTACACATATACAGATATAACAGACAGATAACAACAGAGAGTTAATACAAGGTCAAAGGTACAGATCGAAGATTGGCATTAAGCGATGGTTGAAATTTAGAGATAAGTAGACTCTCTCGTAATAAGAGTTCAAAGGTAGAAGAACAGGAAGTCAGGATAAAAAATCATCAGGATCAATAGGATGGCCAGAAGATTGATGATGAGACAGAATGTTGGAGAAGGAAGGTTTTGAGAGAGGTTTGTTAGCACAAGCCGAAATTCCCATATGTTCCGAAAAGCGCGTATGAAGGTGGCGAATAGTTTCACCGAAATACAATGCATCACAGCATTGACACTTAAATTTGTAAACAACACGCGATCTCAAACCAAAAGGAATGCGATCTTTAAATCGAAAAAAAGATGACAATCTTTGTACCGGTCGAAAAATACACCGTAGTTGAAAATGCGGAAAGGCAGGGGAAAATAGTTTAATGATTTGTTTCCGAATTTGAATAGAGTGCAAGCCAGTATATGGTAGTATGTATATAGTAGTATACATAGCAGTATATAGTAGTATACATAGCAGTATATAGTAGTATACATAGCAGTATATAGTAGTATACATAGCAGTATATAGTAGTATACATAGCAGTATATAGTAGTATACATAGCAGTATATAGTAGTATACATAGCAGTATATAGTAGTATACATAGCAGTATATAGTAGTATACATAGCAGTATATAGTAGTATACATAGCAGCATATAGTAGTATACATAGCAGTATATAGTAGTATACATAGCAGCATATAGTAGTATCAATATATGCAACGAAACGTAAGCTTCAATAAATTCTTGTTTAAAATTTCATTTCTTTATGGCTCTTTTTAAAATAGTTGTCTGAGCTATAATATTTTTAACTAAACTTCGAGTAATTTTTGCTGGTATTTTATCAATACCAGTAGCTTTACAAGGATTTGTAAGGAGAAGTCTATGCACTTTGGACTCAGACACAACTTGAAACTTAAAGTTACTAGTTGCCTTGCTTAAGTAATCCGTAAAATTTCCGTCACTGTTAGGAATACTTTTGGCAATATCTGAACCGATATTAGTAAAATAATCATTGAAACAGTCCGCTAACTCACTTGGATTATTTATTTCTCCAATTTGAGTTTCAATTCAATTTATGTATGGAGAATTCTCTTTCCGGTTTAAGATCTTATTAACCGTGTTCCATGCTTGTTTTGGATCGTGTTTCACTTTTTCAAATTCCAACTTATAATAAGCCGTTTTTGCTTGGCCCAATGCAGCCGATACGATTTCTCAGTGATTTGTATGCATTCCAATAGTCATCGGATTTATTTTTTATAGCAAGATGTTTATGGCAATCTCGTTCTTTGATTTCTTTTTTAATTGCACTAGTTAACCAAGGTATACTTGTTTTTTTTCACTCGTTTCTCTCTAATTGGAGCATGTTTGTCAAGTACTGACATAAAAAGAGTTTTCCATACGTCCCACATATCTTATCAACCGAAGCTAGGTTATCTAACAGTTCCCATTCTTGAGTTAGCAAATCAGTCTGAAAATTGTTAGCGTTGAAATATTTAAAATTACGAAACTCAATTTTCTTATGCCAGTTTTGTTTAGAGTAGGCATTTATTTTACGAACAACGACGATCATATAATGGTCACTTATTTTACACTCTGGACACAATCAACCTCTTAGGAGCAGAGGTGATACAAACGTCTAGTAATGAAGAAGAAGTAATGGTCAAACGAGTGGGCGAAGTTATTGTTTGAGTTAATTGATATTGTTCCATTATTGAGAACAAGTGCATTAGGGTCATTTATACGAGCGAAAATAAGCCGCGGCTTAAATAGGCGGCGGCTTAAATAAGTCGAGAACACAGCCTTTTACACGCCAGTTTTACTAAATTTATTAAAATAGCCCAAAACACTCGTATAAATGGACCATAACGAGGTCACCGAAGTTTTAAATACCATTACAATGACAACAAAAGGAAAATCGCTCGCGTTGGAAAAAAAGCTACACGAAATTGCTTTGGACTTGCCTTGGTCCTAAAATTGGCCGCGGCCAATTTAAGACGAGGCCCGAACCCTGGGCTAAAATTAGCCGCGGCTTATTTTAGTCGCAAAGAAATTGTACGTTTATACAGACGTTCTCGACTGATTTAAACCGCGACCTATTTAAGCCGCGGCCTATTTAAGCCGCGGCTTATTTTCGCTCGTATAAATGGCCCTATTGTATCATTGTTCGAATTGTCCAGTATGTTAACATTCAAGTCCCCAAGTAAATAGAATTCCTTATCTTCGTTGTCTATTAATTTCACCAATTGTTCGATTGCAAAAAATGAGTCAACTGAAGCACTTGGAGGTCTGTAAATTGTTCCAACAATAAAAGATGCACTAGAAGGTTGGTGAATTTTAACAAAAACAGATTCAACATTATCTTTGATTAAATCCTTTTGTTCAGAAAACGTAATAGAGTTTTTAACATATATACAGACGCCTCCCCCTTTTCTAGAGCGATCGGACCTAATTAGACTATAATTGTTTATATGCATATCTAGATTGGTAATATTATTGTCAATATTATTGTCCAATCTTGTCTCGTTCAAAGCAAGTATATCAAAACATTGATCGGCCAGCAATACTTTTATTTTTTCGATATGTTTAGGTAAGTTAGCTAAATTGAGCATACTCATTTTAAAGCGTTTAACGTTGGGGAAATATGGATTTGTTGACAAGTACTTACAAGTTGAAACGTCTAACACCGTACGCACTATGTATTTCTCACACAGGCCTGGCCTGGACGCGCGCGAGTCTGATGCAAGTGTCCGCCATGTTGTTAGAAAGCGCAACATACGTGATATTGCGAAAAATCACGAGTGCAATTTGTGATCAGAGTGAAAATCGCTAACACAAATTTTCCCATAGGCGGCCCAAAAATGTCTGGTAATTTCGTGCACCGCAAGCGCGAGCGGTAGCGTATTGTTTACATATATAATATACATAAGGTTGGCAACTAAATTTCACCTGACGAACATATAACTTTTGTCAAAAACAAAATACATCGCTCGTGAAATTAAAAACAGGTAAAAAATTATAGCACGTTAATCTCTGATAATTTTACCACACATACTCAGTGAAATTTGGCTTCAATGTTTCCGAATGGCTGCGAAATTTGGACATGTTTTTCATGTATTGACAAAAAATTTCTTGTCCCAATGTGGGATTATTATCATTATATTTAACCAGGATACCCAAATCACCGCAGTGCTTTTCAGTGGGGTCCTACATTAATAAATTACATCATTACAGTTACATAGAACATAGGAATATACATACATTACATATATATATACATTACATATATACACATTACATATACACATATATGTACACACATACATTACATAATATACATACATTACATATATACATACATACATTACATACATGCATGTTTATTTTGAAAGGAATCGGGAAGTAAAGAGGAGGAAACAGAATGAATTGGAAGATTTAGAAAGAGCGAGAGGTTAGATAACTGAGGATATAAATATGCCTATATTTGTTGTATACATCGTCTTTTTAATAGGCTCGATCTTGAAGTTCGATAATGATTCAGCGTTTTTAAGTTTAGTTTCAAGGTTATTAAAGTCCAGGGAAGCTTGGTATGTTGGTCGATGTTTCCCCTTGTTGGTTCTTGCTTTTGGTAGATGTAAATTGCTGCGTCTTCTCGTGTCGTGATCGTGGATGTTTTCGTTCTTCACTAAGTCAAAATTGAAGTCAATGAAACCGTTCATACACTTATAGATGAAAGTACACCTATGATTATGTCTTCTTGTCTGCAGTTTTGTCCATTTACGTCGTCGTAAGGCTTCAGTAGCCGAATACCACGGAAGTTCGTCTAAAATTATCTTTGCAGCCTTATTCTCAAGGGTTTGAGGAGAGTTCATTAACACCACGTTATTCTTATCGCCCCAAATCGTATCCGCATAATCAAATAATGGCAGTATTAGCGACGTGTATAAAATACAGCGGGTGTCTAAATCCAAGAATTGCTTTATTCTACGTAGCACCCCAAGTCTTTGATTGATCTTTGTGATCATGCTGTCTATATGCTCTTGCCAAGATAGATCTGGGGTAAGAGTTAATCCAAGATACTTAAATGGTGTTGCTTGTAGTACTGTTTTATTATTAATGGTTATGTTTATGTCGGATGGTGTAGACCGCTGTCTGTTGGTGAAGATCATAAACTTTGTTTTATCATAATTCAAAGTGAGGAGGTTGTTGTTGAGCCAGTGAGATAATGACTGTAAATCATCGTTAATAGTGGCTTGAAGATCTTTCGCTGATTTCGCAGAATAATACAGTAACGTATCATCAGCATACAAAATTGATTTACAGTTATTCAGGCAGTCAGGCAGGTCATTAATGTATATCAAGAAAAGTAGAGCTCCCAGTATACTTCCATGCGGCACACCTACAGTCACTGGCTTTGGTGTTGAAGTAGAGTTGTTGATGAAGGTAACTGCTGTTCGTGACGACAAATATAACGTGAACCAGTTCAGGACAGAAGTTGAGAATCCGAGGTTTCTTAACTTCTTTATTAGTAGGGTGTGGTCCACTGTGTCGAAAGCCTTTCTTAAGTCAATGAAAACTGCACCAGTAGTCAGATTGCTGTCGAGATTAAGTAAAATTTCGTCAGTAAGCCTTGTCAATGCAATGCTCGTAGATAAATTCGGTCGAAAACCAAATTGTTCTGAGGTGATTAGGTTGTGCTCTTTCAGACATTCGTACATAGGCGTACGAGGCGGGGGGGGGGGGGCACAATTTTTCGCGATCAAGAAAAGTCGGGCAATTTGTGCTTGAAAAGTCGGGCAATTTAGGTCGGGCATGCTGCGCTCAAATGGGCTCAATTACAAAAATAGCCTACGGAGTGCGAGTACGGACAAAACAATAATTGTTGAAACCTTTTCACATTCAGGCAAACCAGCTTTGAATCGAATTTATAATACAAATTGATTTATCAAAAAAGTTGTTGGATGTGTGTTAATATAGATATAGTGTTGCATCATGCAACGATTAAACGGTATTTTGATTCATTTTTGACCCGTCGGGCAACTTTATGATGCGTCGGGCAAAAATGTGTCCGCCCCCCCCCCCCCCCAATTTTTTTTTACCGGTACGCCTATGCATTCGTAGGTCTGTAGGTGAACTATTCGTTCCATTATTTTGCTTAGGATAGGCAAAATAGTTATCGGTCTGTAGTTGTTTGGTGATGTTGGGTCATCGGATTTGAAGATGGGAACAATTTTGCCCTTTTTCCAGGTATCGGGAAAGGTTTGAGAAAGTAACGAGTAATCAAAAATTTGCGTTAAACCGACTGTAATCGTAAAAGCTGAATCTTTCAGTAGCTTTGTACTGATTTGATCTAGACCGGTTGCTTTATTGGTATTTAGGGTTCTGAGCTCTTGGGGAACGAAGGATTCATCTACTTCTTTAAACTCGAGACTGTACGGAAGGTCAGTGGGTGGTTGAGGTAGTCTTGGTTTAAACGCACTTCTAATTTTATCAGCTAGTGTTCGCCCAATGGATGTAAAATAGTCGTTTAAAATTGTTGCAATGGCTTTTTGACCTGTGATGGGTTTTTCTCAGAGATTACGCATGTCGGGTTTGTTCCTGATTTATTGCGCGATTTTAATTCATTTAATGTTTTCCAGAGGTCAGAAGGATTATCTTTATTAGCCTTCACAGTATCTTGATAGTACTTGGGTTTAGCGAGTTTAATTTCAGTGGTTATTGATATAGTTTCGGAGTTCTCGAAATTTTTGCTAATGGTAATCTGAATTTCTTTTATGTGCTTGTTTTTGATGGTAGTCACGTTCGCACATTAACTGGGTAAGCTCCTGTGTGATCCAGGGGGATGCCAGAGGTTATGCCACACGTCAGCATTTAAAAAGCATTTTTACGCTCCTATTGGTTTAAACGAATACTTTGTTAAAAGTGCACCAATAGGAGCGTATAAATTCTTTTACAATGCTGACGTGTGGCATAACCTCTGGCATCCACTGAGCTTTATTACATCTGGAGAAAGCACGCGCCGCCATCTTTGAAGCCATTTTAATGGCGGCGATTTGCAAAATTGGTTCCCGATCACTGAGCTTTACTAATATATCAGGAGGAGCGGCTCGGCATGAAAAAGTGTCGCCAAAAAGATGGCGGATTTTGGCCTTTGCTGACGCCATAAGGCTCCTCAGCCTACAGGTATTTACCACTGACCAACCGCGATCCCGAGCTTTTAAAAAGACTTTCGCCTCCCTGGTTTTTGCAAAAAAAGTGTAATGGCTTGATTGTTTTCGGAGAAAAAATCAAAGATAAAATAGGCTTTTTTTCGCTCGTGGACGCAAGGATTTGTAAAAAATAATGTGGAAATGTTCCTTCTAGCAAATAAGACTCTCGAAACTTTTAATTTTATATTGTTTTACTGGCTAAGTTTGCATTTTGATTCCCAAAGTTTATAGAAATGCGTAAAAAATTTTGTCAAACGCTGATGCAAAGTCTGTTTATTTATTTGGTATATCCGTATAAACAGTTCTGTCTTCTGCAACAAGCACTGACTTTTAGTTTAATAGAGCTGTTTTTGATCTTACTTATATAGACAACAAGTTTTCCTTGATGAATGTTTATAGTCGTGCTCCATGACTGAAAGTTTGCCCATTTGCAGTTTGATACTGAAGTTAATTATATCACTTGACAGTGTAGAACAATCTCTCTGTGCCTGAAAAAACAAATCTGTGCCTCTGTGACCTCTGTTGGCATAGTAATTGTAGATTGAAGTGTAGATAGACAATTAATTCAGCTCGTTTTTGAAATGCAATGTAGTGTTGTCAGTGGCAGTGGCGGATCCAGCGTAGGTCAAAATAAATTAGAGCAGCTCAATTTTAAATTCAAAATAACTTTATAACAATGTCATTGGCTATGAACTTCCAAAGAATAAAATCTTTCCAATGAAATTGCTTTGAAGGTGTTTTAAAATGTAAATATATCCAAGAATGAGCTGTAGTAATTTATTTTGACCTACGCTAGATCCGCCACTGGTCAGTGGTGCATAAAAGATAACATTTTGGGCCATGTCTATAGACACAATGTCAATATAATGTACATTGTGCTGTTTATTCCTTTTTTGGGTAATGTGTTGGGTAAGATGCATTATGGACCTCATTTCCTATTTTGCTGTCCAACACCAGATTGTTATTCATCATGGGGAGTGCTGGACACTCAGTGGTTTTAGTTGTTACCTTGCATGTTTCTATGCATTAATTGAACACAAAAAAGGTAGTAAATTTGTTTCTCATTTTATTGCAGACTTTAAATGTGATGTACCAAGAACTAGAGCAAAACATTCCTACAGTAACTTATGTATTCTACCATGTACAGCCAGCATGGATATATGTCATATATGTGTAATATGTTGTGCAGTACAACTGCTTTCTTCAAATGTTGCACTAATTGTTATGAAACATGTATTTATTTCTGTTTTAACATTCATTGTGTCACTCAACTGAATGTTAAATGTCTGTACAGCTAACGGAACAGGCGTCCAAATGTCTTATTGTTAGATTGATTAATGTACATTTCACCATCTCCTACGTCATTCAACCTAAATATATCCACCTGTATTAGTGCCTAGTGATCAGTCTTGGATAGGGCTTGTATGGAACTCCTACTTTCCCGTACGAACTCATTGTATTGTTAATTATTTGAAATAAAGACTTAAAAGTAAATTGTATTCACTCATTTGAGCATTCACTGATTAGAAGATCTCGCTTGGTTTGGAGGCCCTCGCGCAAAAGCTGAGTTGATCCCCAGAAGGCCTCGTAACAATGGTGCAAGGATGCGGGCAGAATACAGATGCTGAATGCTGAAATAAGTAAAACGACAAGAAATTGTTCCCATTGATGAAAATATAAATAATGTATCCAATAAAAACTATTACACGAAAGAAAAAGTCGAAATCGTGTCAAGAGAGAGATAGAAAAAGAATGTCCATGTTCATTGAAAGAAAGAAGAGACAAAAACTAGAAGACAAGAACAGGGCAAGTAATAAAATAAATGTCCCCGAATGTATAAATGTCGAAAAAGTAAAACGAAGAAATAGAATAAAGAATACTTTTTTTCAATAAGTTATTCACAAAAGTCAAAAGCAGTTGAAATCATAAGGGGAAAAGGAGGGGAATGCACAAGATTGATAATGGAGAGAGGAGAGCTTCATCCTTTCCTCCCAATTGGGGATTAGTCATCTTAATACTGTACTTTTGTTGTCAGCAGTCAATTCCCTCACTCCATATCATACATATTACAGGTAGTACTCATTTCTTGCATGGAGTATTTATCTCTGTAGAGTGTTGGTGGTGGTGGTGGTAGTGGTGGTGGTGGTGGTGGTGGTGGTGGTGGTGGTGGTGGTGGTGGTGGTGGTGGTGGTGGTGGTGGTGGTGGTGGTGGTGGTGGTGGTCGTGGTGGTGGTGGTCGTGGTGGTGGTGGTGGTGGTGGTGGTCGTGGTCGTGGTGGTGGTCGTGGTCGTGGTCGTGGTCGTGGTCGTGGTCGTGGTGGTGGTCGTGGTGGTGGTCGTGGTGGTCGTGGTGGTGGTGGTGGTCGTGGTGGTGCTCGTGGTCGTGGTGGTCGTGGTCGTGGTGGTCGTGGTCGTGGTGGTCGTGGTGGTCGTGGTGGTCGTGGTCGTGGTGGTCGTGGTGGTGGTGGTCGTGGTGGTGGTGGTCGTGGTGGTGGTCGTGGTGGTGGTCGTGGTGGTGGTCGTGGTGGTGGTCGTGGTGGTGGTCGTGGTGGTGGTCGTGGTGGTGGTCGTGGTGGTGGTCGTGGTGGTGGTCGTGGTGGTGGTGATCGTGGTGGTGGTGGTGGTGGTGGTGGTGGTGGTGGTGGTGGTGGTGGTGGTGGTGGTGGTGGTGGTGGTGGTGGTGGTGGTGGTGGTGGTGGTGGTGGTGGTGGTGGTGGTGGTGGTGGTGGTGGTGGTGGTGGTGGTGGTGGTGGTGGTGGTGGTGGTGGTGGTGGTAGTAGTAGAACTTTATTTATACACGCTGACCCCGGGCGTGTTACAAAAGATAACTTTACATGATAAGCAGAATAGTAGAAGCTATTTACAAAAGGAAATTAATGTAAGTTTTAAGAGATATGGAGTATTTAGAAAGTAACGAAATAATAGAGTTACAGGTAATTTATTTACAGATAATAGGTTTTATGCAACGATATGAGCAGCAATTTTTTTCCGAAAGGAAGCAAGTGATTTGCTTTCCCTAATTTCTTTTGGAATAAAGTTCCAAAGCTGTGCTCCGTCGTACATGAAACTATTCTTCATATTATTTGTGCGTGGTTTTGGTCAGCAAAGACCACTAGAAATGTCCCGAAGGTGATAATTTGTTTTCTCACTCTTATATGAAAATAGATTTGTGAGTGATTTAGGACCCATTTTGTTTAATAACTTGTACATAATTTTTGCTTTGGCTTTTTTCCTTTCCGTTTGAAGTGTCTCCCAGCCCAATGTACGCAGAGCAATGGTATGTTCTACGTCATTGTTTACATTCAAAATAATTCTAGCTGCTCTATTTTGCAGTTTTTGCTGTCGTTTTGATTGAGCTTCACTAAATACATCCAATACTTCACAGCAGTAGTCGAAGTACGGACGAACAATAGCGTTATATATCAAAATAAGTGGTTCTTGATCAACAAACAGTTTGATTCGACGAATAGCAGAGATTCCTGCTGATACTTTTTTACGGATCTCATCAGTATTACCTTTCCAAGACAAATGCTGGTCAATTTTTACCCCAAGAGTTTTACACTTATAAACTTGTTTAATTTGTTTATTTCCAATGAAAACATTTGGATGTGGATTAGAAATATTTTTTGTCATGGATTTCGAGCCAATTTTTATAAACTCAGTCTTAGCCACATTGAGGCTAAGCTTATTAGCTATTAACCATTTTCTAAGGTTCTCCAAATCAGAATTTACTGCAGCCTCGAGGTCAGTCACTGAATTCGCTGAAGCCGTCAAATTTGTGTCATCAGCAAACAACCGAGGTTTTATTTTGCTTAGACAGTGAGGTAGATCATTGATGTACAACAAGAAGAGTAATGGCCCTAAAATAGAGCCTTGTGGTACACCACATTTGAGCAATATGTTTTGCAAAAAATACTTTAGGAAACACAAAAACGTGTATGTAAATTGAAAATATTTGTAAAATGCAAGACTTTCAGTTCTACTATCTACAGTAAACTATAAACATGCAAGACAGTTAAGAAACAAAAAGCCTTGATTTATACAACGTTCACATGAAAACAAGATGCCAATGGCATGTAAGCAATTTAAAAACATTAAAGCATGATTGTAGAAACCAGGTATACAAACATAACCATATGACAAATGTTGAGGTAACAAAGCGGACTTAAAAGACAAAAATACTCGTTTCTAAAAATACGTTATACTCAACAATTTTAGCTGGAAATATTTTGTTTTTTGCTCGTGAATGAAAACTGCTAATTATTCGGTTTTATGCCAATTCAATTGTCCCTTGAAATATTGTTTTTACCAATATATTTCGAGGTTTTTTGTCCTTTCCTGTCCGCAATAACTTGTAAAACTTGCGCATATGTTTTTCAAAAGTTATTTAAGCGTCCAGCAAACGCGAAAAAGCTTTTAAAACACCCAAAATTTACAGCGAAAACTAAAAGACAAAAAAAATTTTTAAAAAAACCCAAAAGGGGGGATGGGGGGTGTGAATGATGAGCCTGCATTACAATTGAGCCCAGTCAGTGGCAAATACCTTTAGGCTGAGGAACCATATGGCGTGGATCTGGCGTCAGCAGAGGCCGAAATCCGCCATGTTTTAATTTTGGTGACACTCCGATTACTGAAGCAAGTATAGGAGTCGCTCCTCCAGATATATTAGTAAAGCTCAGTGTATAGGAGCCGCCCCTCCAGATATATTAGTAAAGCTTAGTGTTCCCGATTGGTTCTCGGCTACAGGTAGCTACCACTGACCCAAAATGCGATGCTATACGTCCGGCAAAGTCCTTCGCCCCCTAGTTTTTAACAAAAAATTGTTTATGAGATAGTGAGAAAAAAGGGAATAATCTTAAATAAATATTATTGATAGCACCAACAGTCGTGAGAATATTAAATGTAAAGGATCTTTAAACTCCAAACTGACAATATTTAGGATGGCATACATGCATTCCACGTTGGAACATGTCTGTAAAAATTTGAATGTAACCACATTGCATGCCTATATTACTATATGGAGCTCAATTCTCACACAAAGGCAAAACACAGAGTAAATATGTTATGTAAATAGTGTCCTTGTTTGGTATTAGAAATAGGCCATTAGCATTCAAATTATATTATGATCTAGCTCTCAGCAATTTCTAGCATTCCTGGAAAAGTAAATTTCAGTTTACAATTTCAATTTCTAATCTTGTAAAAATTTGGTAAAATACCAGATAAAATATATTACCAGGACATACACCTTGTAAACTCGATACTTGATTTAAAACAAGACATGATTGAGATGTAATTTTTCGGTTTTATTATAAAACCATCATTAGACAGAATGAGATTCCATAAAATATAATATTCTTGGGTTTCATAAACATTGTCAATTTCAGTGTAGTCAGTCTTAAATTGAAACCCAGGCATCGAAGGGAATCAAATGTTCACGGTACGTGTAGTATTTGGTAACAAATACGGGCAATTTCATATCATTTGCCCTCCAAGTAAAGTACATCATAGCCGTCAATACAGTTGATGTTGAATAAGAATAGTGTAAACCTCATGTTAGTGCATATCCCTATTGACTGCAATCTATAAATTATCACACAAGCATAATTGAGCAAGTTGGCAAATGGTTATAATGGGATATCTCCAACCTTCACATATATATTCAGCATATAGGTAAGTACTAACTGACCACTTTGCTGCTCATAAAACAGCAAACATGCGAGTAGGAAT
The DNA here is from genome assembly GCA_963855995.1 of Muricea muricata. Classification (NCBI taxonomy): domain Eukaryota; kingdom Metazoa; phylum Cnidaria; class Anthozoa; order Malacalcyonacea; family Plexauridae; genus Muricea; species Muricea muricata. The sequence goes on from OY979727.1 coordinate 4,723,221, forward strand.
GTAGTATGTTGGCAGGCCGTTACGAATCACGTTACAAATCGCGTGCGTTGCACGTGAACACTTGTGTGGACATATTACTGGCAAACCACTGGCAAATTTAACAGTTTCCCGCCAAAAGATAAACACGTTGGACGTATGCTATTTATTCAAAATAAAAGCGTTAAGGTATATAAAAATACACTTGACACGTGTGGAACTACTTCCAATATCTTGCAAATTCGTGAGATATGTATGGACGGCACCGTCCAATGATATATTTCTCACTTTCTCTTTACAGGGGGGGGGGTGAATAGGGGTACTAAAATCCGAAAATCCGCTGAAAATTTATGAAAAATCCGCTATTCCGTCCGTAAACATTTTTTGCAAAAATCCGAATCAAGGGGAGCCAGAAGGGCAGTTGAACGCTGCATCGTACTTCATGTTATCGGGGTATAATGTTAAAAGCCATAAGTATCCCAGAGAATATCTTAGGGGCATATAGGGCATATATATAGCGAAATACAATGAAGACAGCGAAAACGGCGTCGAATTTTGTATTGCTTTCATAGGCCTCACAGCCCAAAAGCAAAATGAATCTATCCAGAGTCCGAAGCAAGCAACAAAAAAACCCTCAATCCGAACAAAAATATTGGATAAATACGCAATCCGACGCATTTTCTGGATCCGCTAATCCGTAAAAATTTCAGCCATATCCGATTCCGAATCGCTTTTTTTCAGAAAATCCGATGATCCGAAACCCTATTCACCCCCCCCCCCCCCCTTTACAGTTGTGATGCATGTTACACAAATAGTATGAAACAGCAGTGCGTTAAATAGCAGCCATATGCTTTTCTGTGATAACGGTGGGCATATACATGGCCTTTTGGCGCCCCGATAAAGACTGCTGTATTTGTACATTGACACTTTACCTTTCGATGTCGATTGCGTCAGTCTTGTTTGTTTACCCTTTATACATTTAGGCTTTGTGTGGCCGTTGGCCTCATACTTTTCTTTTGCCTGTTAGGCTTGATTTGTTTGCTCAACTCTGGAGCACAGGCCATATTTTTACCCATTAGGCTTTATTTGTATTGCTCAACTAGGAGCGGCCTGTCTAGCTAGGCAATAGCCTTCCACCGAGTGCCCATTTTTGCTTTGTGGGTGGTTTATGTTTGCTCAACTGAGGAGCGCAGGCCATATTTCTGTTTTCGTATATTTTTGCCCATTAGGCTTCATTTGTAGTGCTCAACTCTGGAGCGACCAGTCTGTAGGCAATAGCCTTTCACCCTGTGTCCTTTTGGTCTTTTGTGGGTGGTTTATTTTCGCTCAACTGAGGAGCACAGGTCATATTTCTCTTCGAGATAAATTGCATCCAACAACTGTCAACATGTTTATTTGACTTCGACGATTTACGTTCACCTGAAACGATAATAATATACAAAGACAACAAAATAACAACCAATATACTCCCTGTTCGTCTTCGGTAAATAAGATACATCCAGCAAACGATGCTACTGGTGGATTTTGTAAGATTCATTCGCAAAAGTTTCTTCACGCTGTTTTTGCCAAGAAAGAACACAAGCACAATTGCCTAGATAAGCACGTATGCGCTTCTCATGTAACTCCCTAGTGACGTGACTGATGACGTAGTAGAATCGTGAAACATTGACCAAAAATGTATACTCGCAAAGTCTGCACGGCCCATACAATGGCGAGGCATTCCTTTTCGATGGTAGCATATTTGCTCTCTCTTGGGCGTAACTTACGACTAATATATGCCACTGGATGTTCGCCGTCGGAAACCTTCTTGACTCAAGACTGCTCCTATTCCTCGTTCAGATGCGTCGGTTTGGACAACAAACGGCTTCGACAAATCTGGGCTTCGTAAAACTGGTAAACTACACAATCGATCTTTCAGCTCTACAAACGCCTTTGAATACTGATTGGTGCTCGAAATTACTTGCGGTGCTACTTTGCGCGTCAGATCCGATAACGGAGCTGCGATATCGGCGTAATTAGGTATAATTTTTCTATAATATCCACTTAGCCCTAAGAACGCTCGAACGTCCGTCTTGGTCTTTGGTCGAGGAAACTCTTTGACAGCTTGTATCTTGCTTTTCGTTGGTTTAACTTTCTCTCCTCCAACAACATAACCCAAATAGACTACATCGTCCATTCCGAAACTGCACTTCGAGGGTCTTGCTGTTAGTCCTGCTTTTCTCAGACGCTCCAGAACTTCTCGGACATGTTCTAAGTGTTCGTCCCATGTCTCACTGAATATGATGATGTCATCCATTAGCGCTGCCGCAAATTCGTCTGTTCCCTGCAAAATGCGATCCATCATTCTCTGGAAAGTGGCAGGAGCTCCATGGAGTCCGAATGGCATTGCTGTAAATTCATATAATCCAGTTGGTGTAGTGAATGCTGTCTTTTTTCTTGACTCTTCGGAAAGGGGAACTTGCCAATAACCTCTTGTCAGATCGATTGTTGAAAGATATCTCGCTCGTCCGAGTCCATCAATAATGTCGTCAATTCGTGCCATTGGATAAGCATCAAACTTCGAGATACTGTTGACCTTCCTGAAATCCACACAAAATCTCTGAGTGCCATCTTTTTTTGGTACCATCACTACTAGTGACGCCCAGTCACTTTTGGAAGGTTGTACTACTCCCATCTCTTCCATTCTCTGTACTTCTTTCATCATTTCCTCCCGCTGAGCATATGGTACCCTATATGGCACTTGGCGCACCGGATTTTCCTTACCAGTTTCGATGCTGTGTTCTGCCATGTCAGTGCGACCAGGTTTGTCCAAGAGTAGTTCCATTTCCTCTTTCTGCTTTTCCGACAGTTTGCTGCTTATCTTCACTTTCCCTCCATTCTCATCTAGACGTGGTAGCTCTGGTAAGGTTTCGCCATCGTCGGTGTCGTATTCAAGGTCAACTTCTTCAAAGAAACTCGTCCCGTGCGGTGTATGCCATTTACGAAGCATGTTGACATGGTATATCTTTGTACTTCTTCTTTTACCAACCGTTTCAATCTCGTAGTTCACAGTTCCGACTTTGCGTTTCACTTTGTAGGGGCCTTTCCACTCGGCTTTTAGCTTGTTAGAACTGGTTGGCAGCAGAATGAGGACTTCGTCTCCTTCACTAAACTCTCGAACCTGGCATTTCTGTCGTACCATTTCTTCTGTCGTTCCTGAGCTCATGCTAGATTGGTCTGGGCTATCTCTATCGTCTGTGATATTCTTTCTCTCATCTTAAGCACGTACGATACAACACTTTCAGAACTTTTCGTTTCCGCTTCCCACGATTCTCTAAGAATATCGAGTGGGCCACGAACATGTCTGCCAAACAACAGTTCAAATGGAGAAAACCCAGTCGATTCGTTTGGCACTTCTCTATATGCAAAGAGCAAGTATGGAAGCCAACTGTCCCACTCGGTTGGGTCATCTTTCGCCATCTTCTTTAACATTGACTTAAGCGTGCTATTGAAACGTTCCACCAAACCATCGGTTTGGGGATGGTATGGACTTGTTCGTATCGGTTCTATTTTTAACATACGGTATACTTCCTTTGGCAACTGTGATGTGAAATTAGATCCCTTGTCAGTAAGTATCTCCGTAGGCACACCCATTGGTGAGAAGAACTTCCCCAACTCTTCGGCAATCGTTTCGGCCTCGATTCTCTTCAGCGGCACAGCCTCTGGATATCTTGTGCTGTAATCGCATATTACAAGAATTAACTTATTCCCAGACTTGCTTCGTATTAACGGACCAACAATATCCATCGCTATTCTCTGAAACGGCTCTTCTATGATTGGCAGCGATACCAAATGGGCATGTTTTCCACTTTTCCGTCCACCGGACTTTTGACAGGCTTCGCACGACTTACAATGTTGGCTTACATCATGAATAATTCCCGGCCAATAGAATCTTGATAACAAACGATCTAAAGTTTTCTTGCTTCCCAGATGACCACTCATCGGTACGTCATGAGCCAAACCTAGTGCCACTTTACGACTTTTCTAAGTATAACCAACTGTTCGATCGTTCTCGAGTCATCCTCGTGACTATCCTTTGGTCGCTATTTCCGGTATAGCAACCCATTTCGTTGAAAGAGTTTTCCTGTATTTCCTGTTGTTGTACCTTCTCTAACCAGCTTCTGAATTGATTCTAACGTCGAGTCACTTTCCTGCAGTTTTTGAAACTCTTGTTTGTCCATATTCAATATGGTGGTAGTGTTTTGAGCTTGCGTAAATATCATTGACTTATCAGTACTTAATAATCTTTGATAGTTCCACCCTTATAGAAGGCATTTGCTTTCTTTACTAGATGTATGTGTATCCTTGTGATGTAAAGGCAAAAATGTACTACAGTATACTAATATACTTGTTACAGTTTTCTTATTTTGTAGGACCTATCTACTGTAAGAACCTCACCTCAACATGGCATAAAGCATACATATGTAAAACAACAGAGACAGAAATTTTATCATGTCATATCTATGATATGATGAATATTTTAATAAAATGTCAAATTCTATATTGTACAGTAGTCACTTCTATTCTTAAAGTTGCATTGTTAATGTTAAGTTAGTAATCATACATGTAAAAAGGCAAATTAAAAAAGTCCAAAATTAGTCTTGCATTAATGCTATCTTCAATTTCTTTCATCAATGCTATCTTCAAGACACATTTTGCATGTATTTTTCACACTACCCTAGAATACAAAAACAACAGGTAAGAGTCTGTACACACCAGGTGTCAACTTTACAGTGTTCACTAGAAACAAAAACAACATTGACAAGAAAGGATGTGAGATGATACACATTGGCATCACCCAGGAAATGGTGGTTGGACATAGGATTCATTGAAAACAGTAGAAAATTGCATTAGGAAAATGATGATTTTAACTCCCCTTCCTTAAAAAGACAGGACCCACAAATCAAGGTGAGATGTGTTTTTTGCAGACATATGTGTCAATTTGTGCCAGTGTAGAAAAGATATATACACTTCTATGTCTAAATAAACTTTTATGTATTCTACTGTCTGATTGCATACAGGGTGAATAAGAGAGCTAATTTGGCAGAAATATGAGATTTTTAGAGGGTCCTGAAAAAGGTAAACTGGGAGCTGGAAATTGCATATTTTTGCTGGGAAAATAGGATTCCATGCACTGGGACTTCCCACAAAACAATAGAAAACTTTGTGCACTTGGACAACGGGATTAGTAGCGTTTCAGGACCCTGTTTTTATAATTCAAAGATATAAAATATACCAGAAGGCAATTTCAACTTTCTGCATCCAACTGATCCAAGTTATACATAACATAAATCTGTACATTCATTGTAAGACTGTAGAGTATTACAAATTTTATATAGAACAACATTGAACATGAGAATTGAAAGAATAAACTTAAAAGAAAGAAACTCTAATTTTCAAATACCTGTTAAATACCAAACTTCAAATAGTTCAGGCTGGTGTTCCTCATCAAAAATCTTGCAATTGTCGACATTTTCAAGACTTTTATATTAATTTTCCGCTCCTATCCAAGGCCAAGTATATTATGAATAACTTGTACATCTTTAAAGGGAAATAGCAGAAAAAATTTTTATTGCCTCATTTGAAAAAGACTCTAAAAATAATATATAGAAGTCTTTTACAAAATTTTTGTATCTATTTTTCTTTTGGAGATATTGTCACCTGAATCATCTTGGGTTAATTTTTAGCCTCATTAACAATGTTTTAGTGACGTCACAACAGGGATAAGCCATTCAAAGCTTCTCCTAAATACTTACCACCGATAAAATATGTATGAAACCTTTTCAGTCCGTGCTGAAATCCAAAAACTTGTCATGTGTGTGGTTAATGAAGAAGATTAATCATTGTGTCGTAAGAAAAAAAAATCGCGTGACCCCAGTTGTGACGTATCATGCATATCTACAAATATCCAAGATGGCGGACAACTAAAGATTTCAAATCAAAATAGCTCACCAAATAAGGCAGATATAAAAACTCTGTAATAGACTTGTATATATTGTTTTGGAGTCTCTTTCAAATAAGACGATAAAAAATTTTGTTGCCATTTCTCTTTAAATAAATCGTAAAAGTCCCAAAAAATTCATCAAAATCATTCTCATTGACAAGAAAATTTACTGCGAAAAAGATCAACATAACATCCAGGGGGGGGGGTGTGAAAACCGCCACGGGCTAAACATTGAGCCTGGCTAGCGGTTACTACCTTTAGCCGTTGCCATAGATATGGCGTCAATGGCGTGAAATGGCGTGAAATGGCGTGATGATCAGAGATTATAAAAGAATAGAGGCGGCATCGGATGACGAATCGCGGGACAAATTGAACAAATTTAATGGGGGCCCCGGAATTTAAGTCCCGGAAATATACTGAAAACACACAGTTTTTGTCAATTTTTGCTTCTTCTTATGACCATGATGCACACAGATATTGGCTAAAATGAGAAAATATGTTGTAGTTTTCCAGTTTTTGTAATTGTAGGTGCTGACAGCCAAATTTTTGTGTAAATAGTGGAGTTTTTCAACCTTAGGTTCTCTCTAGCAACGCATAGCAACCAGTTTTTGACCGGCTTTTTGCAGCAAGGTTTTGCAAAATATCTGCTAAATTATCCCACAAGTGGACACAAATTGAACTTATTTGCCTTCAAACAGTTATCAAAATTGTTTTAGAGGTGCAACAAGGTGTACAACCACAATACTTTAAACTTTAAGGACTTTTCTAGTGTGTTCATCTGATATTTCGAATCCAAAAATTGCATTTTCGCTCACAAATACTCAATATTAAACATACCCAACTTTATCCTATATTCAAAACACAAAATTCAAAACGTTCAAGGCAATCCTGCACTAATCTTTAACATTTTCGCCTTTGTTTTACATAAAAAACTGAGTCCGAAAAAATCGAAAAAAAGTTTTTCTCGAGCTTTCTCGATCTCTTGTTGAGAAAAGTCGATAACCAGCCAATAGGCGCACAACCATACATCCGGGTCTTAAATTTGGCCCCCATTAGCAAGCCTCAATTTGCCCCTTTCGTTTGACTGAATTTATCCTACGATGCCCCCTCTATTCTATTAATCTCTATGGTGATGATCACTATGATGATTCGTCAGAAATCCGCCATTTTTTGGCTTCAGCTGCTTGACTGAACAGAGATTGGCGTGCTTTCTCCAGATGTAATACAGCTCAGTGCTGGCATCCCGCATTGGGACAAGAAATTTTTTGTCAATACATGAAAAATATGTTCAAATTTTGCAGCCATTCGAAAACATTGAAGACAAATTTCATTGAGTATGTGTAGTAAAATTATCGGAGATTAACGTATTATAATTTTTTACCTGTTTTTGATTCAACGAGCGATGTATTTTGTTTTTAACAAAAGTCATATGTTCGTCAGATGAAATTTAGTTGCCAACTTTATGTATCTTATAAATGTAAACAATATGCTACCGCTCGCGCTTGCGGTGCACGAAATTACCAGACATTTTTGGGCCGCTTGTGATTTACCTTGCAAAAACACGAAAACGGACATCTGGTACAATAGTAATAGGGCATCAGTAACACGCTAGACCATCGGCAAAACGTTGCATACTTAACTGTAAAGATGTGAAGACGAAGTTATTTGGAGATCTGTGCAGCGGAACTAAAGCTGTTGTACGTAGCGAATTTGAAAGCCGTTGCACGTAGCAAAATTGAAAGTTGTGATACGAAAGTCTTAGGAAACTTAACGAGAGCTCTGAATTGAAATGGTCGTGGTTAGCCGAGAAATCGTAGCCTTATAGACATCAAATTACAATATAGGATTATAGGATTTACCCTTTGTAACGCTAGATTTAGTTACTATTATTTAATAGAATTATACATTTGAATCTTTTTGCATTTGAAGTGTTATTTGCCGACACAGGCGAATAAAATTCGTCACAATGATAAACATAATGATCTGATAATGATTTGCTGTCTTTACACTTAGTGGTTGGAGCTGGTTCAGTTGGATCAGGAAAACCTAACTCTGACTATGACAACGTTACCTTTTTTCCTTTTGCAAATCGAAGAACAGGCTAATGTACAATCACGACTATTCCACTTTCTGTCTTGTGAGTAAACTTGGGCGCAGTATTTGTTTCCGTCCTCATTTGTTGGTTCACCCAGTTTCCATTGTTGAGGATTTGTGAAATTACCGCCATCACTCCAAACCCAGCCTTTTTTGGGATCACTGGTCGTTTTTTTTTTGTGTAGCCCAATCCAGAACGAATTGTTTGAAAGGGGGCTCGTTTGTCGATAAATAAAGTCTGCTTCTGACGAACTAAGAATAGAAACCAAGTCGGCTCCATATCGCTTGCAGTTAGCTCTAGATGCTTCCCAACTCATTACTTCCGAACGCCCAGGTGTCAAAAAAAGATAGCATGAATTGCCGTACTCCTTCCAGTAGTTTGGACATTCTTGACTCGTATTCACTTGCAAAAGAAGAGATAATAAAACATGTGACACATTGAATAAAAAGGTACTTGGACATGAATCACAGTTAAAGTCACGTGCACTAATATATAGATCACGAGAGTTGTTACAAGTACAGTAAACCTATTTTCTATGTCGTACGTTTCGTACGGGGGGGGGGGGGGGGTCCCAGGAGTTGGTACAGTTAGATCAGGATAACCTAAATACGATTCCGAAAACGTTTAGCAGCTAAAAATGCCTGCACATCTGAAACGCCAGTACTAGGATGAAGTTATATCAATATTATTAAATTTACTGACTGCTAAGAATCAAACATTACCGTACGCAATGCTTTATGTATATTTTATTATATTTTGAATTATGCTAAGATATACGATTAAAGAGCGCAAGCAAATTACCTTTTTCCCTTTTGCAAATCTTAGAACAATAGTAGGAACAGTCCGCAGCATGTCCATGAACAGTCCGCCAATCATTTGATATGGAAAGTACGCCACAGTCTTCATTTTGTTCTGTTTCATTCAGATTCCATTGCAGAGGATTTGTGAAATTACTGCCATCACTCCATTCCCAGCCTTCTTTGGGATCATCGTTCGTTTTGCTACGGTACAGCCCAATCCAGAAATCCTCAGAATCTTGGCCGCTTATGGCAATAATTTGTTGGCGAATAAAGTGAGCTTCCAAAGAATTTTGAATAGAAACCAATTCAGCTCCATATTGTTTGCAGTTAGCTCTCGATTCTTTCCAGGTCATTGGCAGATAATCAAAAGGTATTGTGACAAAAAGATAGCACGAATTACCATATTCCTCCCAATCCTTTGGACAGCCTTGACTTGCATTCACTTGTAAAGGAAAAAAACATAAAGTACTTGACACATCTACTAAAAAACCGTCGTGGGACAAAATATTGGAACAGAGTATTCTTGCAATCAAGATTTTGGGACATGATTCAGTAAAACGTGCAGTGAAACATAGTGCAGACGAAACTTATTTGAATGCAGCTAGGATAGTGCATAAACTTAGTAAAAGTTTTCGGCTATTGTTTATAGGATATGTTCTGATATCAAAAGATCGTGTAATAACTCTGCCTGCCATAGGCGAGGCGGAGTTTTAAATTCGCCCCGTTTTGGTTTTTTTATATTTGTTTTCGCTGTCGCATGTTGGCGCAGCGCTCATGGGTGATACCGCTGGCACAAGCCGCGTGAGCCGACCTAAACACGGCGTTTAAACTCAATTTCTAGCGGAGTGTGTCAACAAAACACGCATTTAAACATGTATGCAAGAACATCTAAACCGCAAGAAGGTTTTACGTGCAAAGATTCTCATGCAAAATGTTTTAAAACGACAAATTCCACCGCGAATGAGCGATGTATCGCGGTGAAGTTTTGAGAGCATGTTTCCGTCATTTTCTGTTGGGTTTCCACTTTTTAGGAAATTTAGAAATTTCTACACAAGAATCAAGCGCAAATTCTACTGAAATATTTATATACAACACACAATTTTTAACATGTAATAGTTAACAAAAAGGGACAGGAAGGTTCTTTATCAAAACATTGCTCCAGAAATGTTTTAAAACGGCAAATTTTGATAGACTCCATCATTCCATGATCAAGGAGTGAGTCTAGGAAATGTGTTCCTAATTCTAATCACGAAGTATTCGTTGTGATTTCTTTCCTTGGTTTTCTATACCTATTTTGAGATGCTAATATTTCGTGCAAAATGATTTATTTGCTTGTGGGATCTCATACATTTATAAAAGGTAAGAGACATTTAACATTCCCGTTCCAGAAATACATATGTTAGTCTAAAGTTCCCAACAAATTATATCGTGGAGACTTCAGGCAGTGTGCTGCAGAATTGATTTAAATGATGCTATCAGGCTAATATATTTATGTATTGTATACACTTTTAGTAAAATTTTCTTTACTTGCAACTACCCAAATATAAAACAGCCATATGTTGGTGGTATTATGACAAAAGAATCTTGTTTAATATAATTATGTACTATGAAAGTCTTTAATTTAAATTCTAAAAAATGCAATCTTACTGGGACTCTGGGCAGAGTGCCTGGCAAGTCACATAAGATTACATAAGATGTGCTGGCAATGTCTTAAAATGCCTTGGAAGATACCCTAATAATAACTGATTTAAAAAGGAAATCGTTGGACAGAACAGAAATAAGGGATATACCACACCCCCAATGAACGCTCTAGTTACAGCCTTGTGATCATTTTCGTTTTGGCGGGCAGAGTGAACGCCTTAGCAGGCGTCTTGTTTAAATAAATGAAGGCCGTTTTAATTAACGATAACTAAAATTTGGCTATTGACTTATACTCTTTTCACATGACTTCGATCCAAAATGGAGAGGATCTAAAACGTGCCTAAATATACCTAACCATAGTGGGAATCGAAGTCTGGACAGATAAAATTAAGTTATTATTGCACTCAGATTACATTGATAATGATACTGAAGGAACTAGGCTCAGTTTAGAGTTATCACGTGTGTACTCGAACAAACCTGAGTACCTGACCGCGTGGCTCAATAAAAGGGGAATTGTCCATTGCATGCAGAGCATTTAGCTGGCATATTTTTCAGCTTGCCTAGTGTGGACTGAGATAAACTCGGAGTAACACCACAAACGTTCTTATAGTCACTGCTGGACATGCAAATGCTTACCACTTTGCATCGCTTGAAAAGAAGGCGATGGTTGAATTGTGCTTGATGTCCCACTTGAAGCCTTTACTTGAGGTGCACTCCACGTTAGTGACCAAAATACTATGCTTATTAACCGCAACGCCCAATAGGATTTTCCCTTTCGACACCAACTTGAACTATCCATACTAACAGCTTTCACTGGATTAGCTACAAATAGGAAGTCTATTTCATAACAATGTATTTACCAAGTATTAGTTTGTATGACAAAAACGATCTGAATTACAGCTAATTCAACAAACGTTGTCCTTCTTAAAAATCGAACTTACTAAATCTAAAATACGAGACACAACATGCATTCTAATAATAACAAAAGGTTTAGAGGCATAGACAGCGCTATCATGACTATATTATTATTAAAAACCTCGATCCTTCTAATTTAAGGATTTTGTAATTTAGATTTTTGAAGGACAACCTTTTTTTATTAAATTAGCTGAATAGACATCAATTTCATGTGGGCGCTCATTAAATGTTTAATCAGTTGACATATTCTGACAAAGGATATGCAGACTTACTGCAGAAACACTAATGCCGTAATGGCAATGCCTAATATTGCCTATACAGGGTGAGTAAAAAAACTGATGCCCTGCCTTGCCAACTGTTTAAGAATTATTTCTGTAGATTTAATATTGAGTCCGCCAGAGCACTCCAAAATTTGATCATTACTTTATACGTTATTAAACGTTAACCGGTAGAATGTCCGAATGTGTATGAATAAGTTAAATTGGGTTCAAAATAACAATATGTAGCGTTCAATTCATTCAGTTAGGTTGTCTTTCCAAAAGCGCAAACTGTGAGCTAAGTTTGAAATAAATTTGCCGTCGCAAATAAGAATATTAATGAGGAAAAAATAAGCAATAACCCGCCATCCCTTGCGCGCTCATGGTTTACAGTTTACGCTTTTGGAAGGACAATCTTTATTGAATCAGCTGAATATATCATAAAAATAATATCTTAAAATAATGTTGTCGCTACTAATAGTTCCATGCTATCTTTCACAGCAATCATCAGGCACTCTGTTATGTCTCCCCTTTTTTAGTCTGCGCCTTGCAAGTCGATTTCAGCCTGCGTTTTACGCTGTTTTGTCGCCTGTGACGACCAGCTGGCTACATTAAGTACAGCTGGTTACACGGAGAGACAGAACAGAGTTGCCTGACGATTTCTATGAAAGATGGAATTATTATCTTCACCACAAACTTTGTGATGAGCAATCTTTAATCTACTACAATTAAATACAATTAGATATATAAATATATATATATATCGTTCGAAATACCTCAAAAACTTTCCACTACAGTATTTCAATCATCCCGTGGTACCACCTACATTTTGCTCTGTCTAGAGATAGATTATTTTGCGAGTCGACGAGTCGTGCGAGTTATGCGAGTCGTGCGAGCCATGCGGGTCGTGCGAGTTATGCGAGTGTAGAAAGCTTTAGAAAGGTTGCATACAAGAGCCGCACGTATAATTTACAGGTTGAATTGGGACATACCAAGCCAAGAAGTGATGCATAAAACTGGCTGGAAAACACTGAGCAGTACGTATAAGCAAAGAGTATTAAGCACCGTTCACAAATGTTGTTACGGTGAGGCACCAGACCATAATTAGAATATAATTACAAAGAAAGATATAATTACAAAGAAAGATAATAATTTAAGAGGATCGGAAAAGTTGGTTATTCCAAGACCAGAAACCAACTTCCTGCATAAGTCAGTAACATTTAGGGGAGCAGTATTGTGGAACAAACTACCGACCGATCTTAAAAACGAGGAACGACACAATAAATTTAAAGTGTTGATACGGCAACAAGATCTTGAGGTAATGGATTTTACCTCCTACACAAATAATAATGATCTGAACTATATCTATTTCTAAATTTTTTTTTTTTTAGTCATATTCTTACAAATATATATTCTTACTATTATCATTCTTACGATATTTAATTTATACATAAACTACATATATTAACACAGCTTATGTAAATAGATTTTACTATACTGGTAAACACACGACCACATCAGCAATTTGCTGCTATTTTTCATATCGTGTTTAAGTAAATGTTTTTGAATTGAATTGAATTGAATTGAATAGTGATCGCATGACCATGTACAACTATGGTAGGAAAATACATGTAAGATATTCCATGGTACAAAAGCTCTTACTGTCACCACTTCCAATATATAATTTGCAAATTGTTCACCACTAAATTCGACATGGTGAATGGACATTTTCAATGTAAAAAACATAAGAATAATTGATCTAGATGACTACATGGCCTGTAGCTAAAGCACTTCCACTCTATTTTACTAAAATTACACCAACTTAAACAAAACTTTATTCATGTTTGGTCCATAGTTTGCAGGCTTCAGACGTGATGCCATATAACAAGCTTTGCGAAAGGCAGGTCACCGCACAGACTGGTGACAGCATTGAGCATGAACTGAACTGGCCACGACCGATGAAGCCGAAAATCGCAAAAATAGCCCCAGCGAGTAACGCTGAACAGAGCGTCTTGTTTGAAATTTATTTGAGTATGAAATATTAACAAAATCTGTTTGTATGTTAACTAAGATGAAAACTATACATTTTTTGCTGGCGCATCATGCTTTCCGAGACACTATATTTATAAAGAGTATTTTGCAACGACACAACAGTATTCGTAACAGCACGTACACGTACTGTCTGCTATTTTTATTAAATAGTGCACAATCGTTCAGTTCTGTTTTGTATTGCGTATGATGGCATGATGCTGTTCCTTATTATACGCTTTGACGTTTGTACCTTGAAGCATGAGTGGAAACGCAGCAAGTAATTCACACTTAAATAATTGATGTACTCACCTTTCGCAAATATCCGTATTTAATAACTCCAGACGATCACACGGAAGTAAACACTGAGCTCATACAACAGTAATTAAAGAGGCCCTGTTAAGGGTTTTAGGTATAAGGTATATTTACCCAAAGTATTTTAGTTATAAAGTATAAATAACGATAGACTTTGGGTATAAAGTATAAATGATCACTGGCGTTATACTTTTAGGTATAACAAAAACTGACCACAAGACATTTTGTGTCAGCTATTCGAGGCATTTGGGAGCATTTATTTGTCAACAGTTACCAATACTGATCGCTTCTAATATCTCGACAGCCTCAACCTGAATTTGCAGAGTAGAAGTTCCACGGCGGTATTTGTGAGAATATAAAATCTGCTAAAAGTAAGTGTTACTGCTACACGCTTTTCGGATTATAGTTGCAATTAAACTGTCACATTCTCGTAGACTTGGCCTGGTCTATTAATACCATTTCCCGCCAAAATAATGAATCTGATTCGAAACTGTGCAAGTGAGCCAAGTCCGTCTCTCCCTCGCGCGCCACTTCGCGGCACGCTCGCTTGCGGCTCGATTATTGCAGTTTCAATTCCCTCGGTTCTTTTCCCACTTTAGAGAGACGGACTTGATCCAAGTCTAACACTTTCGCTTTTACACTGGAAACTTCGAGCAAAATGATTCTCTAAATTCACAGGTGATGTCCAAAGAATGAAAACAACCTGGTAAATGCTTTTGCAAGGGGTGAAATAGTGTACAACGCAACTATAAAAGAAAACAAGAGTTGCTGGGGTACCTTTGGGTATAAATGTGTCTGCCATTTTAGGTATAAGGTATAAATGACCTCTTAATAATAGGTATAAGGTATATTCAAGACCCCCTAACAGGGCCTCATTAAAACTGGCGTGCTCACAAAACTCGCGCGACTCGCAAAATAGCCAATCCCCTCTATCTATAGTTCATTAAGCATTCCTTTGTATTTCGCAAACCAAAACTAACACGTTGTATACAGCTAATTCAATTAAGTTTGACATCGACAATAGTGAAAGGTGCAATATGAGCGACCAAAAAATAAGCCGAGAAAATGCAGTTTCAAATAAAACCAGCACATTGGTGGTCTTACAGGACTACAAATGTAGTATTGAGTATGATATATTTTTACATTTGCATGTGACACTGTTAGTCCCATTATCTTTTGTCGCTCATATTGGACATTTGACTATCGTCGACGTCCACCTTAATTGAATTGGCTGTATATATGTATGTTTATCTCAAGATTGTAGTAGTAAAGAATTTTTGTATCCATACTGACTTACCTTAACGCTTTATAGAGTTACGTGTCTGTAGCGCGCGGCCATTGCCAACCTTGACTCAAAGTAACTGATAATTATGAATTCGTTTTCAGTCGCTTTTCTATGATATATCTCGACTACAGTACTGGGAATGGACAGTAGAGCCACTGGATTGAAGTTTGTGTGTCCACGCCTGTCATTATGCTAGCCAGTAAATTGCATTTTCTGGCCAATGAGAAGGCTTATTTGGCTGGTGACAAACAGTGAACTGCATAATAATAGGGCGGCACTTTGCACTGCCGAGTGGCCTTGCTCTCAATTCTCTATACTGTGTCGTGACTCTTAAAGCCAGCTGGTCGTCACTAGCGATCGACATAAAGCAAAAGCAACATAACAACAGGATAACTTTTCTTCGGAGGATTACGAAGAAAAAGCAGAAAGAATTTTCATTTGAATTTGCTTTTGTTCTACCATAGCTTATTCTCGTTGTCTTGTGTTTGTGCTTATGTCGATGCTTATGTCGCACACTTCACCGCATTTCTTTGTTCTGTCTTTTGTTTTTAGCTTGTGCTTATGTCGCTTGTGAAAACCGGGCTTACCAACGATAGTGACTTTGAATGAATAATTATTTACCTTCCGATGAAGTCATTTGACTTGGTCTTTAAAGTCGATAGATTCTTGTCGCAAAACCTCCTCAAGGCAATAACATAGAATCATGGATAGAATATCTCGAAATTTGGGATTGATGTTATATAAAGTCCTCGGAAGCTGCATGAGTATTCACGGATGCTTATGACACAAATCTTTCTTTGTCGGTATCTACCTCTTATCAAAAAAAGTAACGGGACATGACATATGCACGTCACGTTCACAGCTGAAACCATTTGTCGGAGCTAATTAATAAGTCCAAACAAAAGAAAAAAGCCGGTAAGGCGGGTAAACACTGGAAATTTCGCTATTATCGAATTATTGGACATTAGCGGTTTCCAATATCATCAATCGTATTTGAATTAAGAAATATAAACCATTCCCTGTGCAGATATATAGTTATATCAACACGAGTGGAAATTAGAAAAACTGGAAATCATATTTCTTCAACGGAAAAGCAACGGGAAATTTTCCGCGTTGACAGGTTATATCAACACGGCTCTCAGCCAATCAGCGTCTAGAATTTATAAAGCTATATTATAATGCAGAATCGACGTTGAAACAACGTAAAAGACTAGAAATAAACGGAAGAGCCACTTCAGTCGAAACCTTTGAAATTTTTGTCCCCACGCATGTTCATTATGGAGTATCTGGCCACTCGTTTGCATAAAAATACAGCTGATTCCGTTTGGCCGTGAAACAACATGCGTTCGCAAAATTTGTTTTGGGGTATTTAAAATTGACAGTTGCTAACGGTGAAACGACTTGTTTCTAAGAGGCGGGTCTTACGTTGCCACATTTTACCTGTGGTTCGTTGACATTGTCATTATTATTTGCGTTCAAGTCTCAAGCGACAAGAGATTACCAATATGTTTTTATAAGTCCTCTGATAAAGTTTTCCCGCTAATATACATGATCTTCTGTGCTCATTTGTATAAGAATTACCCATTTGCTGGCTGTGAGTTTATAATAACAAGAACATAAATAATACATATAAATAGAATTGTATAAGTCAAGCCCAGCAAAGTTCATGTCAAACGCAGTAGGTTTGAGATGTCAAACACAACAACTATAGAAACCAATGTTTAGATGTGTAAAACCTGAAACAAACCGTAATCTTGAAGCCTGAACGCAAATGGTAATAATAATGTCAACGAAACATATGTAAAATGCAGCAAAACGTCTTCTATCTAGCATGCCAACGTAAGACCCGCCCCTTAGAAACAAGTCGTTTCACCGTTAAAAACCGTTAATTTTGAATAGGCCAACGCGCGTTGCGACCGCATCTCGTTTCATGGTCAAAAGTAATCGGCTGTAGGGAGACTGTTGCCCCACTGATTCTCAAAACTGTGACAACGTTGAGATTACAAACGGAATCGGCGACAAATCGACGACAAATAGACAATCATGAATGGACGTTATATTGATGTCTGTTTGCAAACGCTGAAAGTTGAAATGGCGTAGCCTGCAAAGCAGTCGCTTTATTTTTTGGGGGATTATTTATTAACTGCTTTGCAGGCTATAATCAGAGTAACCACTGAAATCGTGTTGTCGAGGTATTTCCACTGAACTTCACCGTTGTAACGTCTTGTACCCCTGGAAAATCATTATTACAGCTCCTCTTTAAAGATAGGTTACAGTCGCATCTGCGCATGCGCTAGCTTTGTTTACGTTTTTTGTTTTGATTAGCTTTAATTGTATAAAATGAAGTATTTCAGTTCGTCGGCATAACAATGCAATATAATTTTACCAACCACTGTTACCAACAAGGAGCGAAGGAGTGCAGCAACGGCTAAGCGTTTCTGTTTTTGTCCAAAGCCATTTTTTTAATCTGAAGCAATCTAGAGCGGCGATTTCGGCGAACCGAAATACCGAATGTGTGAGTTTAAATAATTTTTGTTTAAATTGGATTTTAATGCCTTAAGGATCGCTTATTATTTATATTTTGCGCTTTAGTGACACACGCAAATTCTCATTTTTTTGTGTGACCTTAAGTTTTCAAGTTTTCGCGGAAACACTGCGTAGATACACTATTGCAAAGCTTTCGATGCGGCTACATAACCATACCTTGTCGATAAAGCAAAAAAAAACACAACATACCATATCCCTGACGGTAAGCAAGAAATACAAAATTAAGATGTTTGTATATATAAAACTAGAGATATCCCGAATAAGGTGTGCATAGTTGTAGTAAACAATTTAATTTCAAACTGTATATTTCAAATCGATTTGATTCATCTTCAGCAGTGAGCGTACAAGAATACTTTAAAACGATTACGCGTACAAGAATTTAAAATAGCGTGCGCTTGCAAGTATTGCGTAACAAATAACAATCTGTTCTAATGTTCTTTTGTTCCTTTTAAACTAGATTAACTAAATAATTGTAATTCTTTGATTGCTTTAAGGCCATTATTTAGGGCGGATTTACGTCGCTTTATGTGAAGTGCTTCTTTATATTAGCTGAATCCAATTATTTTTTGTGCTATTTACAACAAGATCACCTAGTTCTTTGTTAGGTTTTTTTGTTCAGACCTTCAGGATCGTAGCAGGATTGTAAATGCTTGTTTACAGCACTGTCGTTGTCTTTGTACCCATGCTCTTTGGCTCGTTCTAATAATGTTAGTAGTATAGGGAAGAGGGGTTCTGCGGCGGGCGGTGCGGGCGGTGCACTTAGCACCGCCCATGACGTCACATTTCTTAATTAATTCAGGCTGACGTTAATTTATGTAAGCTTGTTGAATATGCTTGGGATGCCGACAATGACGTCATAGCGCATGAACAGCACGTGAACAGCACATGCACATAGGATTGACGTCATAGCACGTGAACAGCACATGTACATAGAATTGACGTCATAGCACGTGAACAGCACATGCACATTGGTTTGGGGTCAGAGCGCATGATCAGCACGTGAACAGTACAAATTTGGTTCCGAGGGTAATCCCAAGCACGGTATGTGTATCAGAAAAGAGAGAAATGCAGTATAGGTTTAAAAAATATTTATTTCAACTTTTAAGTTTTACAAACTAGTGATTATATTTCAGTTGGTATAAACATATGAGATAATCTATGAGATTTTTAAAAGTAAAAGTTTTTTCGATACTAGTGGATAGAGTATGTAAAGTTAAGTATGATAGTTTAAAAGTTTGTCCAAAAATTTTCCGACATTTTGTTGGTGGTTCTTCGTACTTGAGGGTTTTAAATGCTTCCACGATTAGGATCCAGATATGTTCTTTCCCGGTATGTGATTTTGCTTCTTCGCAACAGTTCCACCAACTACATAATTCCCCAGTGTTTGTGTCTTTTCGTTCTATTTCTTTAATATTTCTTGCGATCAATTCTACAGTTATCGCAGCAGTCAGTTCCTTTGGAGTAAATTGTTCTTCGAGGTTAAAAATGTTATCAGAATACATCTACTTAAAGGAATGTAACTAGTGTCCGTACGGCTTGGAGGGCAAGTGTATTATGATAGGGTGATTGCAATGCATGTATTGGGTCAGTAGAGCGTTGCGCGTAGGAGTGAAGGTTAGGTATTTTTAGAGCGTACGTTCGCTACGCTGCTGTTTAGGCATTGTCTTGCAGGGGGCCGGATATTGTAAGAGCGAACGTACGGTATTGTTTAAACGCTGTACGTTCGCTATGCTGCTGTTTAGACATTGTTTTAAGCGCACGTACGCGTGGCAAGGTCAATTCATGCAATGATATATAGTATGCTAATGCTTAGGCATTGTCAAAATGCCTCAAGGCATATTCTAATTGCGTCATGTATTTTTAGAGCGAATGTTCGGCTTTCGAATGTGTTCAGGTATTGTTGAAGCGCAGTAGGTACACTATGCTAATGCTTAGATGCCTTGCTCAATGATGTTGCTAATTTCTTACTATTTACATTGGCAAACATTACACAGATTAACGATTGGAAAATTTATCTCTTAAAATATAGAATATACAGTATGATAGAAATTGAGCATAGCGCGTGTAAATGAAGAATTAAATGCAATATAGGTTTAAAAAATATATATTTCTTTGGAGCATTACAAGTACATAGAGGGAATTAGTGTTTATATTTTAGTTTATAAATACATAAAAGATAATCGATTACATGTTTAAAAGTGTTCGCTTTTTCGATATTCAACGAAAGCGTATGTGGGCTTAGAGTATGTAGTACAATCCGTTGTATTTTTCTTTCAATCAACTCAACAGTTATCGCTGCTGTCAATTCGTCTCGTGTAAACTGTTCGAAATGTCATCAGAATATATCTGCTTAAAAAGATGTGCCATTTCAGATAGATAGTTTAAGCAAGAGCTGTTTAGTCCGTACGGCTTGGACAGCAAGTGTATTATGATAGAGTACATTGCAATACATGTATTGAGTCAATAGTGTGAAGTATTTTTAGAGCGAACGTTTGGCTTGCAAGTGTGTTTAGATGTTGTTCTACAGGTGCTTGACATTGGAAGAGCATACGTACGGCTTGCAAATGTTCAAATATTGTTGAAGCGTAGTATAGGTACGCTGTGCTGATATGTTTTGGCAACTCATATGAAATCATTCAACCATACCGTGTGTTGATTTTAGTATGTTCAACAATATCTAACATTAGGTTAACAAATGACTTCCCTAACGGTTTCTACAATCTTTCCGAAGGACGCCGGGACTTCATTGCGGGACTTTTTTTAGGTGTCCCGCTTCAAGGGGCTTTTCTCATGGGACACGCGGGACTCACTTACGGGACTCCTTTTGAGCGTCCCGATGCGCTTTAGATGCACTGGAAATTCTGGAGGGCGTTGCTAAAGCATTTACTCTTATAATTACGGGGCGTCGGGACTTTATTGCGGGACTCTTTATAGGTGTCCCGCTCAACGGGACTCTTTTAAGGGACTCCGGGACTCTCTTACGGGACACTTTTTAGGCGTCCCGATGTCCCGTTTTAAGCAATGGATTACCTGAATTTAATGCGACACTTTTTTGGCGTCCATTACTAAGGGACTGGTGCAGGGGGTATTAATTAAACTTAAACATTGATCAAACCATTTATCTGTTTCAATTGTTTTATTTGAACATATGTACTATTAACGATAATGTCAATGTAATTCATTTCTCGATTCATAAGATATGCAAGCGTTGTCTTGATCATCATCCTCTTCGTCAGGGAAGTGCTGTCTGTCTTCTAACATACGTTCCAAGAGAAATTTTCTCTTCCTAACAGCTGCGGCCAGGGCTTCGTCGGGATCAAACTCATCTTCGTCAACGAATGCATCTTTGGTTTTCATTATTTTCCTATGCACAGGATCTCTTTTCATTTCAGACATCCATTGCAGGCGAACTAAATAGATATTTCCCAACTCCTTTCGAAGTTCTGGTAAAATTTCTGAAAAGGCTTGCTTCTTTGCGTCAATTTCACTAAATCCATTATTTTCAAAACTTTGTACAAGTTCATTATGCTTTGTACGAAGTTCCGCTGCAGCTTCGTGTATTAGTACTCCCCAGGGATCGGCCTCCTCGTCTGAGTCGTTCATCTCTTCGGGACTTTCGCCTTTGTCTGATGAACTAAAAATATCTTCATTGGATACCGTTGACGTTTCGTCGTCGGATTCACTTCGCATCCTTTTAGGGCTCGACACTTCTTCTTCAGACTCTTCATCATGTGATACTGTTAACATACCGTCATTCCAGTCATCCCGCATTCTTTTTCGACTCGACATGTCTTCTGACAGATTTTGATCACCAAGTGGCTTGACCTTAGAGAGATAATATCGTCTCGTTTCCCCTGAGAGTTGATGAGTATCTGCTAGATGGTTCGATAACTTTACGAGATTCCTTTTTCCGCAAATGGGACAATCTTTACGCCTTCGCGGCATGCTACTAACTGCGTTTAGGACTAGTTGCACCTTCTTAAAAAGTGTCCCGTAAGAGAGTCCCGGAGTCCCTTAAAAGAGTCCCGTTGAGCGGGACACCTATAAAGAGTCCCGCAATAAAGTCCCGACGTCCCGTAAGAGTAATTAGAGAGTTTACGAGCTGCGACGAGGCGGCTCGACGACGCAGTTCCAAAACAAGCAAATTTGTTCGAGAGGAATTCTCAACGGCGTTGTCGTTCTCAACACGACATTAAACTAAGGATTATCGCGTCCTTAGAGCAACGTGGAAGCCAATTGTGATTTTCAGAGCCGTTTATTTAAAGTCCACAATTCAGCAACAATCGCATTTCTAAGGGTCAAACGTTGCAGTGCTTAAGATTATTTGAAGTAGCATTGAAATATTATTATATCAAAATGCTAAGCGCTTTCTTTAAAGCTAGAAATTCACATTGCGTTGTTGAGCAAGTCGCATTGTGAATCGTAAACTCTCTAATGCTTTAGCAACACCCTCCAGAATTTCCAGTGCATCTTTCGATTGCTTAAAACGGGACATCGGGACTTTATTGCGGGACTCTTTATAGGTGTCCCGCTCAACGGGACTCTTTTAAGGGACTCCGGGACTCTCTTTTGGGACACTTTTTAGGCATCCCGATGTCCCGTTTTGATCCTTAGTTTAATGTCGTGTTGAGAACGACAACGCCGTTGAGAATTCCTCTCGAACAAATTTGCTTGTTTTGGAACTGCGTCGTCGAGCCGCCTCGTCGCAGCTCGTAAACTCTCTAATTACTCTTACGGGACGTCGGGACTTTATTGCGGGACTCTTTATAGGTGTCCCGCTCAACGGGACTCTTTTAAGGGACTCCGGGACTCTCTTACGGGACACTTTTTAAGAAGGTGCAACTAGTCCTAAACGCAGTTAGTAGCATGCCGCGAAGGCGTAAAGATTGTCCCATTTGCGGAAAAAGGAATCTCGTAAAGTTATCGAACCATCTAGCAGATACTCATCAACTCTCAGGGGAAACGAGACGATATTATCTCTCTAAGGTCAAGCCACTTGGTGATCAAAATCTGTCAGAAGACATGTCGAGTCGAAAAAGAATGCGGGATGACTGGAATGACGGTATGTTAACAGTATCACATGATGAAGAGTCTGAAGAAGAAGTGTCGAGCCCTAAAAGGATGCGAAGTGAATCCGACGACGAAACGTCAACGGTATCCAATGAAGATATTTTTAGTTCATCAGACAAAGGCGAAAGTCCCGAAGAGATGAACGACTCAGACGAGGAGGCCGATCCCTGGGGAGTACTAATACACGAAGCTGCAGCGGAACTTCGTACAAAGCATAATGAACTTGTACAAAGTTTTGAAAATAATGGATTTAGTGAAATTGACGCAAAGAAGCAAGCCTTTTCAGAAATTTTACCAGAACTTCGAAAGGAGTTGGGAAATATCTATTTAGTTCGCCTGCAATGGATGTCTGAAATGAAAAGAGATCCTGTGCATAGGAAAATAATGAAAACCAAAGATGCATTCGTTGACGAAGATGAGTTTGATCCCGACGAAGCCCTGGCCGCAGCTGTTAGGAAGAGAAAATTTCTCTTGGAACGTATGTTAGAAGACAGACAGCACTTCCCTGACGAAGAGGATGATGATCAAGACAACGCTTGCATATCTTATGAATCGAGAAATGAATTACATTGACATTATCGTTAATAGTACATATGTTCAAATAAAACAATTGAAACAGATAAATGGTTTGATCAATGTTTGAGTTTAATTAATACCCCCTGCACCAGTCCCTTAGTAATGGACGCCAAAAAAGTGTCGCATTAAATTCAGGTAATCCATTGCTTAAAACGGGACATCGGGACGCCTAAAAAGTGTCCCGTAAGAGAGTCCCGGAGTCCCTTAAAAGAGTCCCGTTGAGCGGGACACCTATAAAGAGTCCCGCAATAAAGTCCCGACGCCCCGTAATTATAAGAGTAAATGCTTTAGCAACGCCCTCCAGAATTTCCAGTGCATCTAAAGCGCATCGGGACGCTCAAAAGGAGTCCCGTAAGTGAGTCCCGCGTGTCCCATGAGAAAAGCCCCTTGAAGCGGGACACCTAAAAAAAGTCCCGCAATGAAGTCCCGGCGTCCTTCGGAAAGATTGTAGAAACCGTTAGGGAAGTCATTTGTTAACCTAATGTTAGATATTGTTGAACATACTAAAATCAACACACGGTATGGTTGAATGATTTCATATGAGTTGCCAAAACATATCAGCACAGCGTACCTATACTACGCTTCAACAATATTTGAACATTTGCAAGCCGTACGTATGCTCTTCCAATGTCAAGCACCTGTAGAACAACATCTAAACACACTTGCAAGCCAAACGTTCGCTCTAAAAATACTTCACACTATTGACTCAATACATGTATTGCAATGTACTCTATCATAATACACTTGCTGTCCAAGCCGTACGGACTAAACAGCTCTTGCTTAAACTATCTATCTGAAATGGCACATCTTTTTAAGCAGATATATTCTGATGACATTTCGAACAGTTTACACGAGACGAATTGACAGCAGCGATAACTGTTGAGTTGATTGAAAGAAAAATACAACGGATTGTACTACATACTCTAAGCCCACATACGCTTTCGTTGAATATCGAAAAAGCGAACACTTTTAAACATGTAATCGATTATCTTTTATGTATTTATAAACTAAAATATAAACACTAATTCCCTCTATGTACTTGTAATGCTCCAAAGAAATATATATTTTTTAAACCTATATTGCATTTAATTCTTCATTTACACGCGCTATGCTCAATTTCTATCATACTGTATATTCTATATTTTAAGAGATAAATTTTCCAATCGTTAATCTGTGTAATGTTTGCCAATGTAAATAGTAAGAAATTAGCAACATCATTGAGCAAGGCATCTAAGCATTAGCATAGTGTACCTACTGCGCTTCAACAATACCTGAACACATTCGAAAGCCGAACATTCGCTCTAAAAATACATGACGCAATTAGAATATGCCTTGAGGCATTTTGACAATGCCTAAGCATTAGCATACTATATATCATTGCATGAATTGACCTTGCCACGCGTACGTGCGCTTAAAACAATGTCTAAACAGCAGCATAGCGAACGTACAGCGTTTAAACAATACCGTACGTTCGCTCTTACAATATCCGGCCCCCTGCAAGACAATGCCTAAACAGCAGCGTAGCGAACGTACGCTCTAAAAATACCTAACCTTCACTCCTACGCGCAACGCTCTACTGACCCAATACATGCATTGCAATCACCCTATCATAATACACTTGCCCTCCAAGCCGTACGGACACTAGTTACATTCCTTTAAGTAGATGTATTCTGATAACATTTTTAACCTCGAAGAACAATTTACTCCAAAGGAACTGACTGCTGCGATAACTGTAGAATTGATCGCAAGAAATATTAAAGAAATAGAACGAAAAGACACAAACACTGGGGAATTATGTAGTTGGTGGAACTGTTGCGAAGAAGCAAAATCACATACCGGGAAAGAACATATCTGGATCCTAATCGTGGAAGCATTTAAAACCCTCAAGTACGAAGAACCACCAACAAAATGTCGGAAAATTTTTGGACAAACTTTTAAACTATCATACTTAACTTTACATACTCTATCCACTAGTATCGAAAAAACTTTTACTTTTAAAAATCTCATAGATTATCTCATATGTTTATACCAACTGAAATATAATCACTAGTTTGTAAAACTTAAAAGTTGAAATAAATATTTTTTAAACCTATACTGCATTTCTCTCTTTTCTGATACACATACCGTGCTTGGGATTACCCTCGGAACCAAATTTGTACTGTTCACGTGCTGATCATGCGCTCTGACCCCAAACCAATGTGCATGTGCTGTTCACGTGCTATGACGTCAATTCTATGTACATGTGCTGTTCACGTGCTATGACGTCAATCCTATGTGCATGTGCTGTTCACGTGCTGTTCATGCGCTATGACGTCATTGTCGGCATCCCAAGCATATTCAACAAGCTTACATAAATTAACGTCAGCCTGAATTAATTAAGAAATGTGACGTCATGGGCGGTGCTAAGTGCACCGCCCGCACCGCCCGCCGCAGAACCCCTCTTCCCTATACTACTAATGTTCGTTCAGTTTTACCTATGTATCTTTTGCTACATTTCTGGCAAGTGAACTCGTATACGACATTACGTTTGTTTTCTTTTAAAGTTTTGTCTTTCACGTAACTAAACATGCTAAGTTTTGTGGTTGTAGTTCTTGTTACAATTCGTACGTTTGAGATGGTAAGACCACGCAAGAGCTGTTCTCCTTTGTGCCCAATATAAGGCACCTCGAACCAATGTGTTGGAGTAGTTATATTGTTTTCAGTTATTTCGTCAGTGTCATTCTTAGTCTCGTGATGTTGTCTAAACGCCTCATCAGCGAAGACACAACCTGTTTATGAAAACCGTTCCAAGAAGCAACTCTCCTGATGAAGTTTAGCTCTTGTTGGGGTTTAGATAGTGAGCAAATCTTATAAACTCGAGAAACAAGAGAGCAAAGCCAAGCAGTACGGTGTTTCCACGGTACGAAACTGTCAAAGTGTGTGTATTGGCCAGTAAATGTATGTTTTCGGTATACTGAGAATTTGTTACCATCAAGATTTAGATCAAGGAAATGTGGTGATTCGTTTGGGAATGTATCATATGTAAATCGTATGTTATGGTCAAAGGAGCGAAACTTGTTTAAGAGAAAGTCAATGTTCTCGCGTTTTACAAGAAGTAAAGTATCACTAACATACCAGCAATAGAACTTAATTACACCGCTGTTAATCAACGGATTAATTATGATTTGTTCAAATTCCTTTAGAATAATGTTCGCCAATACAGGACAAGAGAGCCACCCATGCTAACACCATCAATTTGTTCGTAGTAGATACCATCGCAACTGAAGATTGTTTTCTTGCAGGTATCTCGAATCAGTTTTCGTAGCGTTGTTTTCTTTAATGTTGTGGCTGATTCGTTCTCATCATAGATCCGTCTTTCGATGATAGCTAGGGTTCTTTCAAGAGGTACGTTGGTAAAGAAGGATTTAACATCAAATGAAGCATATTGGTACCCTTGGTTAAAAAGAGCTTTATCGATTGTTTCAATTCGAGTTTAGCATCAAACGTGTCCTTCACAGTATGTTCATTTTTTGTTAGTGGCTGTAGTAGTTGGCTCAAGAATTTTCCAACTCCGTAGTGTGTTGTTCCGGTGGTATCTACTATTGGACGAAGTTTCGGTATTTTATCAAACTTCTTGTGGATTTTTGGGAGTCCGTGTGCTCGAGCAGGTTTCGCCGCCTTCGGTCTTACTAGCTGAAACGTAGCTTCGTCTATTTCTTTATTTTTCTATAGTTTTCGTAGATACTTCTGGACACTTGCTAACCTTGATGTTGTCAGGTCTTCTTTCATGATATGGAAGCGCTTACGGTCTGAGAAAAGAGATTCCATTGAATTTTTGTACTCCTTTTTGCTGATTATAACAACGCCTTCGCCTTTGTCAGGTTTCAAGATGACATTATTTTTCAGGAGCTCTTTAATTTCATGGATTTTCTTGTTGTCTGTTTGAATACGTCGGTTGTCAAAGTCAATGTTGAAAACTTCATGTTAGTGAGGTAATTAGGGTTTGAGGACACATGGCAGAGCCGAACGTGCGAGTAAGATGTATACGTGTAACAGGAAATAAATTGTTGATTTTTAGTTAGTTGTGAGTTAGTTTAGGAAACGTTACCAACAGGATAACGTTTTCGACACAGTGACGACCCTGGCAGGACGGTTAACATACGAATTTGCACAAAGGCACAAAGTAAAATAACGGATTTTGTTCGATCGTGATTCGTGAAAAAGGGTAAACAGACTGCGCGTAATACTGCAAGAAAAGTGGATTTTTACGACGATTTGTGTGAGTTTATGACTGTAAATGCACAGCAAATTTTGGAAATCGTGTTTATTGTCATTTGCTAAGTATTCGTGGCTTGTTTTTGTGGGATTTTAACATCACCAATCAGTTCTTGCGTATTTAGCGAAGGTGTACGACCCGTTGGGCCTGGTCTCACCGGTATTGTTGCAAGGGAAATTGATATATCGTGACATATGTGACGCAAAGATGCGATGGGATACGCCAATCTCAGACACCTTACTTGAACGGCGGAAAAAGTGGGAGCAACCATTACCCGCATATCATATATTTCACTCAAAGTATTCCTGTGTACCGAGAGCCACTTCGAGAAGCGAAATTGCATTCGTTCGGGGATGCAAGCAAACAAGGGGTGTGTGCTGCCGTGTATGCTGTAGTGAAACAAGACTCGAGATTGGAGCTTGTAGCAGGCCATATGACTGTAAATCTACCTGTGAATGTGAGAAGTGCGTTACAAGGGTTGAAGATCACGAAAGACATCCACTGTTTGCTGGACAGCACAGTGGCACCCCATTGGTTAAACGACAACGGCGATTATCGGCAATTCGTTGCGAATCGTGTCAACAAAATGAAAAGTCAAGAGAATGTGTATTGGCGCCATGTACCAACTACTGAAAACCCTGCGGACCTGGGGAGTCGTGGTGGTAGCGTAACTGCAGCGGAGCTATGGTGGAAGGGTCCTACATGGTTGGCAGATCCAGGCAAATGGCCGCCTCAAATCGTGACAAAGGCAAGTGAGATGAGTGACGGGGATAGGAAGGTTCAACGAGAACTCTCTGTGGTTGGGGTTGAGGTCAGCAATTACTTCGACACTATCCTCAGTAAGTTCAGCTTGCGTCAAGCCATGAGGATTTTTGGATGGGTCTTGCGGTTCATCCATAATTCTCGAAACCCTTCCAAGAAGATAGACAGAGCGATGACAACCGACAAAGTTTTAGCAGCAGAGATGTTCTGGGTGAAGCGAACGCAACAACAAGCAGTAAATTCTGAAACGTTCGTTGAAGACAAACTACAATTGAATCTACAATTGAACACAGACGGCGTTTGGGTGTGTTGTGGCAGAATCCAGGGCGAATATCCCTTATATTCTCCAGATTCATCATTGTTTACGACCAAGCTAGTGCGAAGGGCACACGTGTGTACCCTACACGGCGGTGTAGGATTGGTTATGGCAAAGATTCGTGAGATGTATTGGATACCCCGTCTTCGCAGGCTTACCAAGAAAGTGATTTCTGATTGTTGGGGATGTAAGAAATTCAGAGCAGTTCCTGCGCCGCCTCCGCCTCCTGGTCCATTGCCGAAAGTGAGAACCGAACAGTCCACACCATTTAACGTCATTGGCGTCGATTTTGCTGGACCAGTGAAGTATCGAGATAAGGGAAAAGAGCGAAAGTCGTACATTGCACTATACTCGTGTAGTTCAACTCGGGCGGTGTTCTTAGACTTGCTACCTAGTCTCGAAACGAAAGAGTTTATTAAGAGTTTCAAACGGTTGATTGCAAGGAGAGGCAGACCGTCATTAATATACTCAGATAACGGTTCCACCTTTGTCGCAGCTGCAAAGTGGTTACAGACCGTACGGAAAGACGAAGAGCTGAATGATTTCCTGCGTGATTATAAGATATCATGCCGATTTAATCTCAGCCGATCCCCCTGGTGGGGAGGGCAGTTTGAGAGATTAATCGGGTTGATGAAGGCAGCTTTTTACAAGACCGTGGGCAGTGGCATGCTCACTTGGGGGGAATTAAGTGAAGTTCTCCTCGATGTTGAAATCGCAATGAACAATCGACCGCTCAGTAACATGAAAGAAGACGTGCAATTACCTACGCTTACGCCTAACTCGATGCTGTTCTTGAATCAAAATTATCTACCAGAGTTAAAGCCTCATCAAGAAGACACCAACATGAGGAAATGAGCGAAGTTTTTAAGACGTACGAAGGACGAAATGTGGAGACGTTGGACAAATGAATATATGCGAGCCTTGCGAGAGCGTCATCGATTGAAACACGAGTCTAAAGACCATCATCACATTACGGTTGGCGATGTAGTGCTAATAAAGTCGACAGAGCGAAACAGGAACCATTGGCCTCTCGGAGTCGTAGAAAATTTGATCACGGGCAAAGACGGAGTGATTCGGGCAGTTCGATTAAGAAGTGGTCGTGATCGGTTAGAACGTGTAGTGCAGCAGGTATATCCGTTAGAACTTAGTTGTGACATTTTCAAGAACGTAGACGGGGAGAACACAAGTTCAAATAAGTCGGAAGCTATATCAAATCCTTTAAATCCAAGTGCACCGAAATTCATTCCGAAACGTCAAGCCGTAGTCGAAGCAAAGAAACGGATACGTGAACTATTAAATGATGAACACCGTGAATGACTGTTAAACATCACCAAGCATTGGCTATGACTATTTACATTAAGTATAACTAATACTAGCTATAGTGATCGAACAGTTAAAGTTAGTTTTTGGTTTAGTTTCCAAGTTAGCATGTAAATCATCCTGATTCACATGGGGGAGTGTGTTGGAAACTTCATGTTAGTGTGGTAATTAGGGTTTGAGGACACATGGGAGACCCGAACGTGCGAGTGAGATGTATACGTGTTACAGGAAATAAACTGTTGATTTTTAGTGAGTCGTGAGTTAGTTTAGGAAACGTTACCAACAGGATAACGTTTTCGACAGGAGTATGGCACATTGTGGGGCGCCTGCTGCCTGGCTGGCCAAATGAGCCGTAAGTAAAGGCAAAACCAGAACTCCGTTTACGAGATCAACAACTGATTGAATGAGAATTGTGAAATTGCACTGTTTTTCCTTTAGTTCCCACGAGCGTTTTATTGTGATGACGGTGATGCCGTTTAGAGAAATTGTTGTGAAAATCAGGACGACGACGAAGATCAGAGCGAACGAGTGGACCCAAACACT
Source organism: Muricea muricata (assembly GCA_963855995.1). NCBI lineage: Eukaryota > Metazoa > Cnidaria > Anthozoa > Malacalcyonacea > Plexauridae > Muricea > Muricea muricata. The sequence goes on from OY979727.1 coordinate 4,753,905, forward strand.
TTTGCTCGTTGGGAATCCAGTGATCAATTCGACTTGATCGTCCAGGATGACATGTCTTGACGTACGTGGTGCTATTTATTGACTTATTTGTTCCGTTCATTTTTCTGCCCATCAGAATGATGCTTCGTAAAACTAACCTAGTTTGGATGTTGTGTAAAACGTTTTTAAACACTTAAATTTGCATTTCTAGCGTTGATTGAGACAATTTAATATTGCAGCTGAAACAATACGTCTATTCTTTAAAGAAAAAACGCAAGCTGTTTGGAGGATTGATGTAGCACTTTTCATAACCTCGGACAAGCTTAACGTAGCCGACTTCAGATGCTATGCGGGTTATCAAGGCATTGAAAGTCCAGCCAAAAAAAGAGGAATTGCCCAAATGAATAGTCCTTTTCTAGCGTAGTTATGCTGTCCAAGCACCTGGTCAGAGCTTGAAATACATGAAGGAATAGGAAACGCTTTAAATTGTAAAAATTTTACTTCAAGTTTCTGGAGGTGTTCCTCCGTCTTCAGAAATTTTATAATGATTGATTATTCATAAAATAACCTAACTAAAATTGTAAAAACTACGTCACTACTAAGAATGTTTATATTAATTCTAATTGTAAAATGTTCATTATTGCGATAATAGTCCCTCTATGGCTTAAGATTTCTAAAAAGAAATGGCGCTCTATGTCTACATGAAGATGCCAATTCATTACGTTTGTTTAAGGTCCCTAGTTCTGGTCTGCTGATAATAAATGTTTTTTCAAGGTTGCATAGCTGGCATCGTTTTGTCTTGTTACTGTAAGGTTTCGCCCCTCGCAGAATTTCCCATTCTATCTTATAATCTTTCCGTTGGTCTTTCAGGTTCCAAATGTATTTACTGAGTTCCGTACTGTTGCGTTTGCTTGCGTTTTTAAACGTGGTTTTATGTCCATTAAATCTTTCCTTAAATGTGTTCTTAGTTAATCCAATGTATGTCTCTCTGCTTTCATTTGTTGTAACAGTGGCTTGATAAATAATTGATTCTCTCAGGCACTGGCCTTTCAGGGGGAAGCTGCTTGGACTCCTGCAGTTGCATAACTTCTTAGCACCGTCTGTACTCTCTTTCTTT